>CM048662.1:13490000-15990000 GCA_026401315.1 Dysphania ambrosioides
TTGAGTAAGTGTAGTTAATTCCATTAGATGAATATAAAAAGTTTAATTATTTTAATGAATATTATTATGTCTCATATTGATTAGACCCTTTTATTTGGTTTGATTTGGTTTATTTATTCGATTTAATACGAATTCAATCTCCCTAGCCAGGCCCGCTACCATGCATGACCTTGTGGCCACCTCTAATTATACAAGGGTTCTATTTTATATAAACTTGTGTTCTAGGATGATTTGTTGGCAACATTTCTTAATGACAAGATTCTCATTGGAGATAGTATGTCAATTTATAAAATGGATCAAGTTGTCACACCTTGGAAGTCAAATATAAGTAATTTTGATTGCACTGTACATACTATGGTTAGCATGCTCCTCTTTGAAGGAACTAATGCTTTTAACTGCCTAATACAGAAAGCATGTACGGTTTCTTCTAAGCTTATGTAATTTTTTATTTGATTTACCGTTGTTGAATAT
This sequence comes from Dysphania ambrosioides, assembly GCA_026401315.1. Classification (NCBI taxonomy): domain Eukaryota; kingdom Viridiplantae; phylum Streptophyta; class Magnoliopsida; order Caryophyllales; family Amaranthaceae; genus Dysphania; species Dysphania ambrosioides. Next base: position 13,490,472 of record CM048662.1, read on the forward strand.
CCTTTTTAATTATATTGTGTTTATGTAATTTCATATTAGGCTCCATTGAAGCATGTTGCACAAGCAAGAATTGGAGCTACACTATTGTTGTGTGACATGAACAACCAAAGATCAAATGTGTTAAATGAGTTACCAAAATTCAGGGAGAAATGTAGAGTACTTTCAAAGGAGGTTGCAGAAAGGAGGAAGAAAAACAAGTAACAAAGAATGTTTAGAAAATGCGATGTTGTTTTAGTTTTTGGTAAATATTAGTATTTTAAACTTTTGTCAAATATTAGTATTCTAACCTTAGGCGTATATTAGTATTCTAACGTTTACCGTATGATGTATTCAAAACACTAGTAGTTAATCAAAACATTGTTGTCTTGAAATCATACTTGTTATTTTCAGTGGAATAGTCATCTTTGATTGATATATAGTTATCTATTTTGTTATGTGGAGCTTATATTTTTAATATAGATTACATATTTACCTTTTTAATTGCTATAGTAACCTTACTTAATGCTATAGTGATAATTTTGCTACTTTATTTTTTCTATAACAACTGTGTAGTATTGCCTATTTCCTTATTGTGTCATTTTTTATTCTTATAGTGACCTTAATTCTAATCATATTTACAAAGTCCCGTATTTACCATATTTACAAAGTCCATATACATATATATATATATATATATATATATATATATATATATATATATATATATATATATATATATATATATATATATATAAGGGAGGGTTCTGGTGAGAACACCCTAATATATAAGAACCCCCCATATATGAGAACTCATTTATGACCATTAAATTCCATAATCCAACGGTTTAGGAGCGTAGATTGTCAAATGGCATCAACATAATTATTGGAAAACTAATTACAAACTAAACCGCGTAATAACTGCAACTTATTTCTAATATTCGAATTTGCCTAAATTATCTCCCCCACTAACCATTAATGTTTAACCTACCAAATTCTAGCATTTGAACTTCCATAATCTTTTTAATTTGTCAAATCCAACTTTCCTTCACTCATCAGACTCCCCAAAATTCTACCCCATTCAAACTTCCAGTGCATTAAATTTAAATTCTACCTCATTCAAATAAAAGAACTAAACATTATAAAAGTTTAGAACAATAAAATTAAATTTCAGAACAATATAATATATTCTTAGAACAATAGACTTAATATTTAGAATAATAGTGGAAATTTTTAGAACAATAGTATTAATATTTAGAACAAAAGAACTAAACATATAAACAATAGAGTTAAACTATAAAATCGAACTTTAGAATATAAATCACTACTTAGAATAGTACAATTAATATTTAGAATAATATATTTTATATTAAGAACAACATAGAAAAAGTTTAGAACGAAAGGGATAAAGTTTAGAACAAGAGATAACAATGTAGAACAATAGAATTATTATTTAGAACAATATGGTCAATTTTTAGAACATTAGAGATAATATTTAGAACATGGGAAGTAAACTCATGAACAATTGAGTTAAATTATAGAATTGAGCCTTAAAAAAAGATAAACACTAATTAGAATAATAGAGTTAATATTCAGAACAACATTGCAAAAGTTTGGAACAATAGAATTAAATTTCAGAACAATAAAATACATTCTTAGAACAATAAAATTAATATTTAGAACAATATTGTAACTTTTTAGAGCACTAGTTTTAATATTTATTTCATTTTTACTGATGTTTTAAAATGCAAAACTAATGTTCTAAACCTTAATATATATGTTCTAATTTTTTATTCTATTGTTCTAATATATAATACTGATGTTCTAAATTTGAATATTGGTGTTTAAATCTGCCTATTATTCTAACATAATATACATATTGTTCTCAACATCATTTTATTGTTCTAATTATTATACATATTGTTCTAATATGTTTACCTATTATTTTAAGTGTTAAACTACAGTTTTAAATTCATATTATAGCCATTATTATAAATTATAATTCCAATATTCTAAACATCTATTCTAATATTCTTATAACAATTCAAATAGCTTCATAACACACTGTCTAATTCAAAAACAATAAACTCCCTAAATTTAGAACAATACATCATAAAATTAGAACAATAGGTATATGTTATGCATATTGTTTTAAGCATTACACTTAATGTTCTAGAAAATTTTCCTATTATTCTAATATAATATACATATTATTCTAACACATCATTTCATTGTTCTACATATGATACCTATTGTCCTAATATATTTACTTATTATTCTAGCAAACCTGCCTATTGTTTTAGCAAACATGCCTATTGTTCTAAACATCATTCTATTGTTCTAATTATTATACCTATTGTTCTAATATGTTTACCTATTGTTTTAAGCGTTAAACTACATAATCAAATACTCCAACTACTATTTCAAACACAAACATCTATTCTAATGTTCTAATAGAATCAACTAATATTTAATTCAATTATTCTAACGTTCAACATTAGTATTAAGCAAGAACTATTACTCTACTGTACTAAATATTATAACTATTGTTCTACACTATTTCTCTACTGTACTAAAATATTATAACTATTGTTCTAAACTATTATTTTACTATACTAAAATATCATCTTATTGTTCTTAACTATTACTCTATTGTACTAAATATTATAACTATTGTTCAAAATCTATACTAATGTTCTAAAAATTCTATACTAATGCCCATATTATACCTATTGTCCTATATTCTAATTTTAATGTTCTAAAAATCTATACTAATTTTTTAATAAATATAATTGTTCCATAATTACAAGTCTAAAATAACTATTGTTCTATATTCTAATTCTAATGATTTAAAAATCTATACTAATACTAATATTCTAAAAATCTAATTCTAATGTTCTAAAAATCTATACTAATGTCCTATATTCTAATTCTAATGTTTTAAAAATCTATATTAATGTTCTATACTAATGTTATAAAAATCTATACTAATGTTCTAAAAATCTATATTACTTATGTTCAAACACATTTTTTCATTAAACTAATTATTAAACTTACTATTTTAAAATGGAAAGTCTATTGTTCTAACGATTCGTCATACTGTTTTAAACACTATATCTATTATTCTAATTTACGTTAACTAATATTCTAAAAATTTATTCTATTGTATTATATTACTAACCTATTGTATGTTAGCAAAATCAAGACTTTCCAATTTACGTTACCTACCATTCTAATAATTAATTCTATTGTACTATAGTATTAATATATTGTTCTATATTACATTTCTAATGTTCTAATACTTTGTCCTATTAATTATCATATTATTAGATAACAATTATAATTACCTTATAATTTATCATAATAACCTTTAAATTAGTTATAGCGACCTTTCGTTTTGAGCATTCAAATTATACAAACGTTGGTTCAATTATCATTATATAAACTTCAATTATCATTATTGTCTAGGTTTCAATTATAATGACATCTTTTAATATTATAGTGACCATATTAATATATAGTGACCAAGTAGTAACTTTCATTTTTTAGTATTTTATTTAAACTAAATAAAACAATATTAGAATTTTTGTGTTAAATATAGGGCCAAAAATTGGGCTTAGGCTCGAAAATGGACTCGGGCCTACTTAGGCCATGGCTTTGACCCATTGACTTGAGCTTTGACTTGGTCTTGGTTAATGTTGAGCTTGACCTTTAAATTGACTTATATGGGTTGGAAATTAACTTTGGCTTCCATGGATTGAATCTTGACTTAGATTTTGACTTTCTTAATATTGGGCTATAAATACAAGAGGGCTATGCATGGAATCAAGGGAAGACCAAGAAGGTTTGGGCTTAAGAATTATGAGAGATCAAGGAAACAAGAGAGAAGGAAGTGGGTTGGACTCAAAGCAAGGTGGTGTGAAAAAGGTGTTGATGGACGTGAGTTTTGGAAGCTTTGGAGAATTTAAAGTGCAGCCGAAAACCAAGAGTCCAAAGGTTTCATGTTTCATTATGTATTTTCTAATTTTTTTCATTAATATAATTTGAATTTGATTTAAATTAAACTTTCTTAAAAGCTAGAATGCTTATTGGTTTGTTTAACTTAGAGTTTGAACTAAAGTAGGACTTTTAGTTAGTCTTAGGCATGAATTATGGCCAGATTAGCTGACCCATATGTACATGCTTAGGTTTAATAAGTTAGGGTTTATTTTTAAGTGTTTTATTATATCAAAACTTTGTAAAGGCTATCCTTTAAATATGACAGTCAAAGTTAGTAGAAATTAGTTGATAAATTTTGAAAAAAGACAAACCCCATTTACTTTGATTTAATGCATGGGTTTGTGTGAAAGCTTTAAGTTCCTTGCCATTCCTTCATTGACAAGTTGGAAGGTTTTCTAATAGGCCTTGGTGTGTTAGGTGGTGCAGCTATATCCTAAGATAGCAAGGAGTGCCCAAAGGTAATTCTTTACTTGATGAATATCTATAGAGTAGGGAATTCCTTTGAACAATCTTGGTTTGTAGTTTAACTTGTTTGAATTTGAGTAAGATAGATCTCTTGGGTTGTAAGATAAAGCCACGTTAATTGACATAGTGAAAGCTAAGATCTTTGTATGAAAATCAGGTGATTTGGGTTAGAATTCATTGTTTGCTAAAATCTGGAAAATTATCTTAGAACAAATCACTAGTGGAAAAAATGACATCTACTACGTATCATATGCTTCGGCTCCTCTAAGTAACGAAGCATAAAGTTTTTGGAATTACATTCAAGAGACTAATATGCTATGGGCTTCTATATACCAAAGCATATAAATACAATATACTCCGGGCTTCTATGAACCGGGGGATCAAGATTTATAGAGATAGATCTAAATGATTAATTGGAATTCGTCAAAAAACTTATATTGATAAGATTCTTACTAAGTTCAATATGAAAAACTCGAAAAGAGGTTTCCTTCCCATGCAACATGGTTTATCGCTAAGCAAGACTCAATGTCTTTCAAGCATTGATGAGATTAGGAAAATGAGTAATGTACCTTATGCCTCGACAATAGGGTTCATTAAGTATGCCATGATTTGTACTCGACCAGACGTCTCAAATGTTTTGAGTATGTGTAGCAGATTTCAATCAAATCCAGGCGACGCACACTAGAATGTAGCTAAGAATATCCTTAAATACTTGAGAAGAACTAAGGATCATTTCTTAGTGTATGGAGAAGTGATTTGGTTGTTGAAGGTTTGATAACCGTACTTTTAGCGTCGTTTTACTAAAAGATTAGTTATACAAACAATATTTATAAACCCCTAGTACTACTACAACTAGTGTAATGGTAAGTCGGGGGTCGAACCACAAGGACAAAGGATGATAGGTTTTAGACTTGATGTAAAGAATTTATATGGGATTTGAATTCATTAAACTATACTAAAAACTGAATTGATTAAACTATACTAAAAACAAAATTGATTAAACTATACTAAAAACATAATTGATTAAACTATACTAAAAACAGAAAAGAGAAGCATGAATAAAAACGATAGAATGCAATGAAAGAAAAACGAGGATAGATTAGTTCCACCCTAGGAAGGACAATCAAACTAGCAAACACGCCAAGTTAGGGGAAAATCGATCAACAATCAATCAAGACACTCAAGATGATGAAAGGAAGTTTGTGACCCTATAAATCACATGAACAACCTATAATCGCCCTATGTCTCCCAAGGAGTGGTAGGACAAGATTCGCATTGAATGTCAATCAATCAATCATCAACAATCTCAAACCCTAACTCTACGCATGAAGAACAAGTCAACCTAGGGTTTCACCAATCAAACCCCTAAGAAAACTACTCACTCATAGTAATGAAAACTAGGGCATAAACAGTGAACAAGAACATGATTGAAAGCATAAACAATTTAAACATAAATAAACAAGTGAACGAAAAGGAGAAACGAAGAACTATAACAAAACCGACAACTACTCTATCAAAACTGTAAATGGAGCAAGGATAATAAAAAGAACAATGGAATTAACAAAAACAATACGTGAAAGCAATAAACGAAAAAGAACAGTAAAGAATCGATACCTTGCATAAATGAAATTGTGTGAATGAAGGAGAATCTGAATCTAAAATACAAGGCTTGAAAAGGAGAACAACGAAGCTATAAATCTAAACTAATGCATGAATGAAATGGAAAGAATTAAAGTGATGTTCTAGGTTGAGGCACAAGAGCTTTCAAAGTAGGCATGAGGGTTTTGTTACAGAGAAAGAGGGTACTTATACCCTAGGGACATAAGGGGGTAAAACCCTAGAAAAACCCTTGAGGGCTGACTAAAGAAAGAACCAAAACTTGTGGGAAAGAAGGCTTGAGTTTTTTTTCACCCTGTCCACCCTAGAAAAACCCTGTCCACCATTACAGAAGCTTGGAGTTTTTTTCACCCTATAAACAATATTAGTTATACAAACAATATTTATAAACACCCTATAAACAATATTAGTTATACAAACAATATTAGTTATACAAACAATATTTATAAACACCCTATAAACAATATTAGTTATATAAACAATATTTATAAACACCCTGTCCACCATTACAGAAGCTTGGAGTTTTTTTTCACCCTGTCCACCATTCGATCGAAGGAGCCCATGCATTCGGCCAAATGGTCCTTGATTCGGCTATTCTCGATAGCTTAAGTTATATGCTTGAGTCCCTGTCTTCCATTCGACCGAATGGATGTCAGATTCGGTCGAATCTAAACCTGAACCTTGCTGAACAGCTCCTTTGAAGTGTCTAATGGCTTCTAGGTTTTCTGGGCTCTTTGAGAGTGACTTGAAACGCGTGCCCAAGCTATAATATGCGCATCTAAACTCTTGATGAGAGTGTCAAAGCCTCGAACACGTCATATTTTACCTTGAAATCATTGAAAGTACCTAAAATGACCTAAAAACAGCTCGAGGACAAGATCAAGGTAAAATCGAATGTAATGTGCATAAAATCAATCTAAAACCGCGAGACTCGACACTAAAATGGGGTTGTAAACGTGCTCTAAAACAAGCACATCAAGGTTACACCAAGCCAAACCTTTGCTAGTCCCTACCAAATTAACTAGCAAGGCAACACCATGAGTAAAGCACATGAAAAGCAAGGCAACCGGAAAACAAGACAATGTCAGCCGTGTACGCGCAAAACTCTTCCCTAGCCATGGATGTGTAAGTACAATGGGCTCAAAAGAGCATAATACCAAGATGAACAACGTTTTCCACAGACTTGGGATTACTGGAGAAGCTACAACACAGGCCATGCCACCCACTACCTAATGAGGTCACAAGTCTACGCTCCCCATTCTATTTCCCAAAAGATATGGGAAATTCCTAATGCGCTCGTGTGTTTAATAAGGTATGTGTTTCGCTTAGAATCATCCGACTAAAGATGAGCCGGGAATTAAACACTTAGAGAGGGAGAAATCTTGGGAATTTTATCTTATCTACTCTCCATCACAGAACTTGCTAATCAGGCCTAGTCGAACAGGTTTGGAAATGGTTGCAATGTAGGCTAGGATCAAGGTAGGGTAAAATTTGGGGATGTGGAGTTAAAATAGAGGATAGTAAGAAATCCAAGGCAATGAAACCAAGGATGGCTATGACTTCCAACAACAATGCCACTCCTAAAATTTGGTAGATACGCATAAGTGAACTCTAGTACATTACACCTACTTATTCTCGAATTTTTCTTTTTCCTTTTTTTCTGTTTCTTTTCTTTTTCTTTTCTCTTTTTTCCTTTTTATTTTCTTTTTCTTTTCTCATTTTTTCCTTTTTTGTGTTTTTCATGTTAATGTTTCTGAAATATACTAAGAGTAATGAATAGAGTCATATCATCCGACTATGACTTTTTCAACCGAAATCTTTCGCCACAATGCAACGGGCACCACTTTACTGTGATCACTTGACTATCCTCTAGGTAAAGAGAGGGACTATTTGGCTCATGTGGAGTTAGGTGATGTAGCTACGAAGAAAAAGGTAAAGGCAAAAAATTGGCTTACCCTAAAGTCAATCGATATTCATGGTAGGCAATTTGGCCATGTAGCTATAACTACAAACGTATTATCATCCCTGACCTTTAGAAAAGAAGACTATGCTGGAGGAGAACATACATAATACTTAGACTCTCTAACTAGCACTCGATAACATAAGACTTATAATGGAGTCTTAGAAGGCTCAATCCTCACTAGGCTAGTCGAAATGCGCCAAAATAGTTAGTCATCCAAGCCACAAACCAAGCAAGTCCAGATCCCCCAAGTCAGATGGAAAACAGTCAATCACTTGGTCCCAAAACAGGCACAAGGCTAGGAAAACATGAGTATGCATAGGACCACTATAATGTACATGTCAGAAGCTCGCATGTCAGTTTCACAACTCAAGCACATCAACTTGACACACCTAAACATGCAAAGAAAAACTAAAACAAAAACCAAGGCAATAGTTTCAATAATGCGGATCTTTCGAGACTTTGAAAACGCAAGAATGCTCCCCAAAGCCAGCTCAAGAGCCGTCTCGGCACTTGGGAGAAGAGAACCAAAAGGGAGAAAGATCAGCATCATAGAAGCTATTACTATACAAAAACAAATAAAACAAACATCAGGTTATCTCCTGAAAGTACTTTTGTTTAACGTCGGTAAGTTCGACACAGTTAGGCACAAGTTCATACAGAAAAAGAAAACAATGAAATCAAACCTGGGGTAGGAGTGGATTCAATCCTAGCATCTCCATCACCTCAAGCGTGGGGAGTCAAAACTCTCCACCGAGCTGCAGTGGCAGAAGTAAGCAACGGAGAACTAGGATCATCTGGATGTGGGTTATAATGCAGGGCTCCCCCAAGCAAGGGTGGAGCCGCCAATCTCTTTTTGGTTTTTATTTTTCTAGCCCTTTTCCATTTGCAAGCTGGCTTGTCAGTTCCTTCAGACATGTAATAAATCTCCTTTGTCGGAGCAATCTCCTTCGCAACCTCAAAAACAACATGCTCACTTGCCTCCTCCTCATCCGACACCTCAACCAACATTAGGGCAGCAAAAACATCACACCCCTTAAACTTTTTCTCAGCTTCATTCTCAATAACCTCAAAGGAACAGATCTGCTCGACCATGGGTTCCTTGGAAGACTTAGAAAAGGCAAATACTACCTTTTCTTAGGCCACCCTCACAGTGATAGTCTCTAATTCATAGTCTATCAAGGCACCCAAAGTCTTTAAAGCATCCCTCCCTAAGATTAGGGGGGTATAAGGATCCTCAATTATATCAAGCACCACGAAGTCACATGGAACCACTATGTTCCCTACTTGGATTGGAAGGTCCTCAAACTCCCCACTTGACACTTTTATACTACGGTCGGCCAGTTGGATGGTTTTCTTTGATGGCTTGAGCTCAAAGGTTAGCCGCATGGCAATGGACATCGGCATTAGGCTAATGGAGGCCCCAAGGTCAGCAAGTGCTCCCTTAGAATTGAGTTTTCTAAGGGTGACTAGGAGCACAAAGGGCCCTCTAGCTTTTTCTTTCTTTTCCCATGTCCCCTGAATGATGGCACTCACTTGCTCTGGCAAACTAATCACTTCACCCTCAAGCTTCCTCTTGTTCCCTAAGAGGGTTTTCAGATACTTGGCATATTGAGGCATTTTCTCCATGGCCTCTAAGAATGGTATCTTCATTTCAAGCTGCCTCATATGCTCTAGGAATTTAAGAAACTTTTCTTGCAATTGCTTCTCCACCTTTTTGTAAGGAAAAGGTAGAGGTGGAGCATGTTGACACTCAAGTTTCCTCCTTTCCTATATCTCCCTCCATCTCTTATCCTCATCCTTCTTCTTCCTCTCATGCCTATTTACCTCAACATTGTTTTCAGAGACCTCTTCACTACCCTCCTTCTCTTTTCTCCCTTCAAGATCCTCCTTATGCTCAGTTTCTCCTTGAAAACCACTATACTTTGAGGGCCCTTCTCCTAAATCATCTCGTGGAGGCACAACTAGACCTGAATATGAGGTTCCCGATCTTAAGAAGATTGCCTTGCATGTGTGATGTTTAGGGTTGGAGTCAAGAGTATTTTGTGGTGGAGGTTGGGTGGATGGGTTTTGTTGAGGGTGAGAAGGGAATAAAAATGATGGGGGTGGATTGGCCATCTGAGCAAGTTGTGATTCAAACAACTTCTATTGTGCTTGAAGTTGTTACATTTGATTCATCAAGGTTTGATTTATCTGGGAGAGGGTTTGATTTTGCTACGCCAGGGAGTTCACTTGGGTGGAAAGGTAATCATTATTCGGAGGCGGGTTTGGTGGTGGCTGTGTAGATGGATAGGGTAGGTTGGGGTTGGGCCTTGGCACTTGAGGGTACGGACTATTCCCATTTGGCCTAGGAAAACTCCCATTTGCTTGATTGTTAGAGTTGTATCCTTGGTTGCAGTTTCCTTGGCTAGAATTAGGATTGAAGGGAGGTCTAAAGGGTTGATTGTTGTAAAGACCTTGTTGAGAAAACCCTTGGTTTTGACCGCTATACCACATAGCTGCCACATAATTGGGATTATACCCAAAACCAGCATAGTTCATGACCAGGGTTCCTTCTTGGTTATACCCCCCATAGTTAACAACCGCTACATGTTCAGAATTCAAACCCCCATAATATGATGTATCATGATTGGTGCCTCCGCAGATTCTACATAAAAAAGGGGGTCTCTTTAACCGATGATACATTGGCACTACCTTGAGCTAGTTTGAACTTGGACAGTTTCTTATCCATGATTGCCTCAATTTTCGAGCTAATCGTGTCCAAGTTACTTGAATTAATTGTTCCCCTCGGTAGTCCATTACCTTTCACTCCTCCCCAAGAGCTATTTTTGGCCACCTCCTCAATCTTAGCTTTCACCTGATTGCATGGGACCTTTGAGAGTTGCCCACCAACAGTCGAGTCTAGAAGTACCTTGGTGGAGTCATTTAGACCATCATAAATGTATTAAGATGGTTCTCCCCGTACTCGTGATGCGGGCATGCTCTAATCATTCTCTTGAACCGACTCCAAGTAGCACTAAGGTTCTCATTATCCTCTTGAGTGAATGACGCGATTTTCTTACGCCAATCTTGCGTTTGAATTGTGGGATAGATCCTTTCTAGAAAAGCTGTTTTTAATTGAGCCCAATTAATGATTGAGTTTATCTATAAGCATTTATACCAATCCCTAGCATCACCAGCTAAACTCAAATGAAATAAATGCATCCGCACATAATCCGGGCTATTGGGGCATGGAGGGATGAGACCGCAAATATATGAGAATGCCTCCAAGTGTTGGAGAGGGCATTCATTTTTTCAAACCGCAAAAAGGGGATCTCCTTCACCATCTGGGTGAATTGAGGATGTATGTGATAAGGATTAGGAGCTATGGGTAACACTACACCTCCTTGAAATTCTTGGGACCCAAGTGTCCCAAATTGACCAAATAATTGTTGGTTTTCGTTAGTTAGTGGTGTAGGAGGGTTAGAAGTATTTGGTTGTAATGAGGTTTGGGTTATATGCTTGAGTCCCTGTCTTCCATTCGACTGAATGGATGTCAGATTCGGTCGAATCTAAACCTGAACCTTGCTGAACGGCTCCTTTAAAGTGTCTAATGGCTTCTGGATTTTGTGGGCTCTTTGAGAGTGACTTGGAACGCGTGCCCAAGCTATAATATGCGCATCTAAACTCTTGATAAGAGTGTCAAAGCCTCGAACACATCACATTTTACCTCGAAATCATCGAAAGTACCTGAAATGACCTAAAAACAGCTCGAGGACAAGATCAAGGTAAAATGGAATGTAATGTGCATAAAATCAATCTAAAACCGTGAGACTTGACACTAAAATGGGGTTGTAAACGTGCTCTAAAACAAGCACATTAAGGTTACACGGATGCAAGCTTCCAAAACAGACAAAGATGACTTTCAATCTCAATCTGGGTTCATCTTTCGTCTAAATTGAGGGAAAGTGAGCTAGAAGAGTTCAAAGCAAAGCACCATAGCTGATTCTACAATAATGGTGCCATTGTTCAAAGAAAGGAACCAAGATCACACCAAAAGTCCAAACATGTACTTAGAAAGTTTCACATCATTCGTGAGATTGTGGAAAGGAAGTATGTGATGGTTTGCAAGATTCACACGGATGATAACATCGCTAACCCGTTAACTAAACGATTGCCTCAACCCAAACATGCAAGTTATACTAGGGCTTTAGGGCTTAAGCATATTGGAGAGTGGATTTAGTTATGTACTATTTATTGTAAAATTAGTCACAGACATAAAACACTTAGATATGTTTGTTTATGTTTTATCAATAAAGTGATTGTTCTTTTTTAACTGTGGTTTAGTGTTAAATAAAATATCCAAAGTATTGTAGAGCATTAGATAGGTTTGTCAAATATGTGATTTGATAAATGAAACCCTATTAAGTGAACCGGAGTTATAAATACTATTAGTCTCTAGTCCGAATCATTAAATTGGACATAAATGATTCATTCAATGACTAGTTTGTAAGTTGATTGATAATGCATTTTCATGGGCTATGGGAATATAGTGATGTCTAGTCATTTACATAGATATATATAAGATACATATTGGATAGACCTTCTTCATATTTTTCAAAATGTTTCAAGAATTTCATTTGTAATATCTAGTGTATTCCTTTGACATGAGTACGACGCTATTCTCATTTAGTGATTAGTATGTCTTTGATGTTCTCAAATGTCGTGCCGTAAAAGGAGGTTATAAAGGGAATGATCGGGTTTGCTAAAATTTAAGTGGGTTTTTTGGTTGTATAAGATTTAATAAGTCCTCCTAATTGTTAGGATTGGTATCTTGGGCCTCTTGAAGCGTACGAACTAAAAAATGCATGACCGCGCTCAAATAGATTAAGAGTTAATAATTTGTTTCGACAGTTTAAGCTTGGATTTCATGAAATGATTTTAATTTTAGTATGGATAATATGGGATGTCATCATATTATCAAATTTGACATTAAGAGACTTAAGGAATTTGTGGTTACACACTTATTCTAGGACAAGTGAGAGATTGAAGGAAAATATCCTTTGATAAGTGTAACGATTAAGTATAATATGGACAAATTATGGAGATTATTATAATCGATTATTTTAGGTAGTCATAATGTTTTCCTAGAAACTGACTATAATTTGTGAACTAATTTGATTAGTGCACTGCTAATAATAAACCAGTCCTATGAGGTACCACATATAGGCATACGATTGGATTAAAGTGCAAAAGAGATTAATAAGCTAAATAGTCATGCTTATGTAAAGTATTGACTAATTAATTTATATTGTAACATATGGATGTTACTTATAAATAAACCAATACGATATAATTTTCTTATTATGTAATTGCATAAGTGGGGATTTAATTGTTACTTATGGACCAACATTAGAGGAGCAACATTTGGTGTTCTAAAGATTTTCATTTAGAAGTATGAAGTGCGCATTTTCCTTGTGGAAATCACGCTTCAAGGGTATGGAATTCTATTTCAATAATTCGTATTGAAATGTACATGAGATCCTATTATATATACAAGAAATTGTTTTTGAAAATTTCGCTATATGTATTTACATTCCTACACAATAGTCATTGTACCCGTCAAGGCCAGCTCGCAAGCTGGGAGGCTTTCCTGCTCAACAAGGACAACTCGCCTAACTAGGAGCTTACTCGCAATCATAAAGGCTAGGTACAAGTGGCTCTTGCCTTGCTCAGCAGAGGCCCGAGACAAGCATTCCTGTTGGAACACATAACACATATGTTCAAGTTTTATAAAAACAAAGCTTATGAAAATAAGGAGTCCCACATTGGTGGGATAGAGGAAGTTCAACCTCTTCTTATAAAGGTACGGTCACTTACTTGGGTGTGACCCAAGAGTTATCCAATTTTGTGGAAGGAAGAAGGGCTTAGGAATCCAATTATCACACACGCGCGCGCACGCCAGGCTGAGTTCAGATTTCATAATCAATTTTTAAACAGTTATGTAATTAATAATTAATTGCCAACGGTTTACCGGATTTATGCTTAACGTTAATTACGTTTTTAATTTCTGAAATTTGTAACTTTAGTTTTAATTTCTAAACTTTTTAACTTCAGTTTTAATTTCTAAACTTTTTAACTTCAGTTTTAATTCTGTCTTAATTGTTGAACGTTTTTTGGTTTTCTACCTTGGCTATATGTATAGCCTCTGTTCACTATTGTTGAGATACAACAAAAAAACTTCTTCTCTGTGTTTTCTCTCCCTCCCACGAAATTAGATTAGTAGTATATTTTCTTTGGGTGTTGAGCTCGATGGTTCTGGGCAAATCCACTGCTAAAATAAATAGCGAGATATGTCTTATAGAATTACCTTCTCCGCACATTCAACCTAGGGAGTTAGGGCCCTTACCTTATTGGATCCATCAGACATAAATTTCCCAAAATACCCCAATGAGAAATTACTAAAATGTCCCCAACACAAACCTCTAGCTACCTTCTGGATATTTCGTGGCCCATTTGTAGGCCTATCACAAGCCCACATATTAACACCCTTCCGAAACTAATATAAATGCTCCACAATATATTATTTTAGAAATCTAACACGAACTACTTTCTCTACATCATAATAAGACTAACTTGAGCATGGAAGAAGGTTTCTTCAGGTCAACAAAGGCAACTCTGCTATTTTTGCAAGTTTGACAGACTTACTGAATCTCTGTACGACAAGCCAACGCTTGGGCAAAGCTAGTTTAGGCAACTCCTAATTCAACTTTCTTAGCAGAAATAGGACCCATATCTCAGATTTACTTATTTTATTACCAATATTTTCACCTTTCTAATCCAAAGCTGGGGGAAATTCAGCCCTTAAGTAGGATAATCAGAAACTCCGTTACCATTTGTACCATAATTATCGTTTTTGATCCCATCAAAGTTCGATTGAGATAATTAAATGAGAAAGAAAAAAAAATCTCAACAGAAGTTGATGCAGATGTGATCGGTTTGACTGAAGACATCAGTGGGGAGTGGAAACTATGTTGCTCATAAAGAAAATTACAGGCGGTAGCAAAATGGCCAAAATATTCATCTTTAAGGACAAAAGAGGCTAGATATAGAAAGCCCACTCCAAAGAATGCATTTCTTCAAATGCCAAATTAACGGCAAGAATATTAAGTATGATTTTATGCTTTACTTTCGAAAACTAAACTGAAAGTAACATTAATATTCTCTATTTTTCGTCATCAAACCTAACATGTTTACTCTGATATGCTTTGTCCTTCTCTCGAAACTTAATTCATAGAATACCCTTTGTCTTGTCGGCTAGTTTGCCTATAATAGCCGTTTCCTCGTGGTCTGTTGAACTCACGTTCTCCTCCAACTTGACCACCACCCCTGGCATAACCACGACCTCCAAACCGTCCTCTTGAAGCTTCAGGCTGATATGTAGCCCTGCCTCTCCCTCTTCCTGCTCAGAATTATAATAACAAAGTTAACAGGGAATGCAGCAACTTGCGTACATGCAAATTTGTAATGCAACAAAAACAGCTAGAAGGAAGTCAGCCCAATTTGTTAGTTTAAAGTTCACAATGGTGCAACTAAGTACTATTCTTTAGTCTTGAGCTAAGGAGACTGAAAGATAAATCCAAGTGAAGCAAACAGAGCAATGGAACCTTGTGATAGCTCTAGAGGTACTTGACACTTCTTAGCATCTCAATATTCAAAAACAAAATAAATTCATTTAGAAAAGTAACAGAGCAAGAGCATCAATAAAGATACAGAGCAGGTCAACATACTTCCACGTGCAAAGCTGCTGTTTGCTCTGCGCTCCTCGATGTACACTTGTCGTCCAGCAATCTGGACTGAACCAGCCTTCAAATAATGAAAAAAACAAGAAATAATTAGAATGGTAACTATACAGCGAATTAATTGGGGTTTTCCATTAAAGATCTGCCAGTGTCATCAGACACATTAAATGACTGGCTAATTCACTTAAGAATTTAAGGATTGTTATTCTCATATAGCTCAAAAACATGGGCAATGAAAATGAAGATAAGATAATGATAGTCTCATATGGTTGATTGTGTATCTACTGCAAGAACAAGAGTAAAGGTAGGGAGGTCTTACTATGCAGATAAATTCACATTTTTAAAGGAAAAAGAGAAGCATGATTAAAAAGAGATCTGCAATGGCTTCTAGCATCATCCAAAAGCCTGAACGAAGGTATCATTCATGTCCTCAAATTGCAAGAAAGTCTTCTAAAAAAAGCAGTGAAAACATATGTTCTAGAACATCCAACAAGGGGCAAATTAGCACAGAAATAGGGTTCAAAACTTTCAAATATCTAGGGAAAGATAAAAACCTTAATTGCACTCTGGACAGCATCAATATCTTCAAATTCAACGAATGCATAGCAAACATCAGTGTCCTGAACATAGTTCACATTGGAAAACGTGTAAGTGACCAAAAATTACAACAAACCTAGTGGTAAACTGGTACAAATTAAAATATTAAGTGGAACGCCATATAAACCTTCAATCTCCTGATGGCTACACCTTCAGCAGTAAGTTGGCCGAATTTCTTGAACTCCTCCTCTATTTCAGAAGCAGATACTGTCGGCAACAAGTTTCTCACATAGACTGACTTAATTTCACCTACAATAACAGAAGACAAAATTATCATCATAATGATCATAGATGTTGTAGATTGAAACAAACTGGAAATTCAAGTGAAGGATCTAAAGACATACACCTCATGCAAGGACATACTAAGTCTATGAGGAAATAGATCAGCAAGATAATATATTGAACTTTACGGGTAAAGGGATAAGAGAGTTGAGATACTATAAAGAGAAGGGGCTTGGCAGACCTCTATCATCTGCAGCCTCCTCTTCACCCATGTCTGATGTAAAACTCTCACTAGCAACATGCATTGAATTGGACTGCTGCTGAGATTGATGGGCAGCAGACTGCTCATTATTCTGTTGTGGAACATGCTGCCATTCTGAAGCAGTAGTAGCGCCCTTGTTAGAAGATGGCGGTGCAACAGATGGTGCAGACTGTACTTTGGCAGCTCGTAACTTCAGTAAATGCACAGAATTTTTGTATTAGCTCAGTATTAAGAAAAACCTGAACTCTGATAGTACAAAATTCCAAATGACAGCACACCATAGATAGAGAATTATAATAAGCCATTGGAAGTGGTTAATTCAGAGATAATTAGAGCAAAGTGCACATACTACAGAAGCATATGTATGCTTTTGGGGCTCCTCCATAGATTCCTCTATCTGTGATGGTGGAATTTCTTGTAAAGAGTTAACTGGGCTCTCAAGAAAACCATTTGCCTGCTCTCTGGAATTATCTTCAAGGATACTACCAACATCAGGAGCTTGCTGCAGCCTTTGCTCAGGCGTTGGATAGTTATCAGCAGTACCATTTTCTTTGATGTCGCTAGGAGGCAAGTAGTCCCTGGGCTGCATTCCTCCACTAATCATGTAGTTTGGCACTGTAGGAACATTCATACAATCATCTTAAATTGCCAGACGCAGATAAGAAAGTTCAATACTAGTTCATAAGCAACAAATTTTTTCATGATCAGAAAAGCAACAGACTCAACCTCCTAGAATAAAGTTCATGAATGTAGAATTTAAAATATAAATTGACCAACAATAAACATAAAACTGAACCATCAACAAACATTAAAACCAAGCAATACAAAGCTTCTCAATAATTTCAAACTTAACATCTTAGTCACAAGATGTGAACATACTGAAAACAATGCCTACATCTTTATTGGCCTTGTCTATGTATAAAGCTGGAATTTCTTAGTCATAAAGTTACATACCTGCCTCTGGTATGGGAGAAGAGGCATTCAACTTAACATTAAGATTGGATTGCCCCATTAGTGATGCTGGATAAGGATGAACTTGGTCTTCTTCAATAAAATGAAAAACGTCATTAAGGACAAAAAAGCCTTTCTCCTGAGGAGCCAAAAAAAATGTCTGAGCGAACTTCTTTTTCCCACTGAAATCCGTGATCTGTACAGATCCTGTGACCATCACAATCACTCCTCCATTCCATGATTCTAGGGAATGTGCTGTCTTAATCTCAATAGATGTGAATCGCATTGACATAACAAGTGCATGGATTTGCTGCCAGGATAAATATTTCAAGTTCTTTAGGAGGTAGCATTTACAAAATATAATCAAACAAACGCACATACAGTACAATGAAGTGATGCAAATTGTGAATGTATTCCTAGGATATTCATCTTCTAATAAACAAATAAAAAAAAAAATTCCACTTGAGATGGTTCAAATAAAATATAAATCCTCTATTGACAGAAAGTGATAAGGTTAACTCAGAATTTTCACATCTTCAAAAGAATGTAAAAAATGACAGAAAAGTGGAACATAATCAACACAACCCTTAAACGTCCTTGCATTCAAGAAGTTATCCCCTAAGCAAAGAAAACAAAGAAAGATCTGATAACAAAAACCCCCAAGACATCCATAACTGTATGTTGCACACTTCATAGAATAATACACCAACGAAGATAAGAACAAGTCAATACTGGCTTCTACGTAAGCAGATGGCACAACAAACCAAGCTGGACACAACAAGGTATAGATGCTTCTCCATAATTTATCTATCATATAATTTTGGAATCTAAGTCCTAGCCCTCTAGGTGAAAGAAAGTTCCTCCTCTGTTGCGTATGCTAAATTCTTCAGCATCAAATGTTTTTATTAGATTAAAAAACTATCAAGAAAAAACATAGAAATTAGAAAAAGAGAAATCAAACCAATAAAGATTGGCACACACAGTACAATTCTCGCTAGATTATTCAGATTTTAAGTAGCTCAGTACAAGTACGCCTTTTGATTTCCTATTTCCAAAAACCTCAACCATACCATCAGAACCAACACAAGGCTCAATTACCATATTACAAGAAACAAATAATTCAAATTTACTTCCCATGTTGATATCAAGAAACATGAAGGACCAGCAATTAATCTTTTTAGACAAACTAACAATTACGCTGTTGTCAACATGAAGCTGAAGCATCTCAAGTTCATGAAGTATTCATATACAGCCTTCCAATTATTAGATTTGCGTCATCATAAAGTAGATAAATTGTACCATCAAATTCCAATCAACAATCACATCATCATAACAAGTTCACAACTAGATGATGAACTTCCTCCACAACATATACATCTCTTAATGAGCTGTGTCAATCCTTATCCACCCTGTCCACCCCCAACTCCACACACACAAGGAAAAAAATCCTCTCATCTTTCTCAATTTTTAGACAAATGCTGGAGCTGAACTACCAACACCACATGACCACACTAAATGAGCAATTTTCCAATCTCTTACACACCCTGTGCCCCCCATATGCACTGTATCTGATCCCACAACTCCTTCCCCAACAATAACTCACCTTACCCTATTTTCACAATGTTACAAGAGCAAACACAAACTACGAGATTCCTAAAAAGAAACAAACTTCGCCTAATTACAAAAACAATTCATTTGAACAAAACTCAGAATTTAAGATCCAGAATTCTAAATTAATCATTTAATCAATAGTTCAGTAGGATTATACAATCAAAATCTTGGACAAAAGATTTGAACTTACTTTAACCAAGTCCAACGTTAGCTCATGCACTTCCACCATCACATACATATCTTATCGCAGAGCCCATTCTCAGCTCTCTTATCCAACCCTGCCCACCCCCTATTTCTAATGTATCTTATCCCACTCCACACTTTTTCTCAAGCAAAAACTCACTCCCCCAGTTCTTACCGAGGAGCAAACTGCCAGAATCTCAAAAGAACTACCACCGCCACATATTAATACATCTTTCAGCTCAGGGTCAATCCTCTAAACCTTTATCCACTCGCACCCCATTTCTACTGTATCTAACCCCAGTTACCCCGCACCTTGCTCTTTCACTACAAAAATCATCTTCCCTAGTTTATCCCGAGTTACCATAGCACAACCAAACAGCAAGATCCTCAAGAAAACTTCCACCACCACTGCTAAATCTCTTAGCCCCGTGCCAAAACTCCAATCCCTTGTCCACCCCCTCCTCCAATTTCCACCTTATCTGGTTTCTAACATCGAATTTTTACTAAAAATCAAAACTTTCTTCATTTTACCAGAGTTACCAGAGAAAACCCAAACATAAACCTGAATCTGACATATTTTTAAATGAACAACCCCTTAAGAAACCAAGCATAACTAGCAAACAAAGGAACAACATAAAGATCTCTCAGCACGGAGCAAATCCACCAATTCCTTATCCACCCTGGCCATTTCCATTGCATGGAATCCCAAACCACCCTTAATGACACTGAAAACCACATCTTCCTCATATTATACCGAATTACCGATGCAATGCCTGTTTCCACTGTATCTAATCTCAAACCACTCTCAACAACACTAAAAACCTCATCTTCCCCGGCTAACACCAAGTAACTGAAGCAAACCTAAACAACTCTGAAAAGAACCTCCTTTTCCCCAAATTACACCAAGTAACCATCACTTCCCAATCTCTCAGCCCGCTTCCAATACTCCAGCCCTCATCCACCCGGCCACCCCCTCCAATTTCCACTTTTATCCAATCCCAAACCACCCTCAACAACACTAAAACCTTATCTTCCCCAGCTTACACCAAGTAACCAAAGCAAAGCTAAACGACTCTCAAAATAACCTCGCCTTCCCCACCTTACACCAAGTTACCATCACTTCCAAATCTCTCAGCCCGCTTCCAATTTTCCAATCCCACATCCACCCCCTCTAATTTCTACTTCTATCCAATCCCACACGTCCCACTTTCACTAAAACCACTCTACCCAAGTTATCAATAAATTACAGAACCCGAACCTAAGCTCGAACTCAAACTTAATTGCTAGAACAACTTAATTAACTACAATTAAGAATTTAATATTCTATCTTTACTGCTGAGCGAACTAACTAGCTAACAAAGCAACCATGTTTGTAATAATAATAATAATTGTTAAAAAAAAAAGAAGGAAAGAAAAAGGCAGAAGGAAAAACCAGCATTGCAGTAGCAGTCTCGCGAGTGTGACCATCAATTCTTAGCATGGTGCTAGCGTCAGAGTAAAGCTGGTGCACGAACTCCGGGCGCTGCTGAAGCATCGAGTAGTACTGCGTCACAAAGTAGGATCCCACCTGAGCTGCTGTCATGAATGGAGTCGCCATTTCTGACGTTGCTAAATTGGGGGAGAAATGAAAGGATAAGTGGAAAAATCAAAATCTAGGGTTTCAAGATTCGAAACCCTAGATCTAAAAAATCAGAGGGTAAGGAGAAGGGGGAGTGAGTGAGGTTTAGGCGCAGAAATGACAGCTCATTTTATTGATTTTTTTTTTAATTATTTTTTGAGAGGTAGTAAATAATGGGAAGGGAATGGGGATAAGAAATACAGAAGAGGGGTTTTGTTTTGTTTTTCTTTTTCTTTTTCTTTTTAGGATGCCGAATGAATATTGAAAAACTTAAAAAAAAAAAATAAAGGAAAATGGGCTTTATTTTGGCTTTTTTTTTTTCGAGTCGTTGTGGTGTGGTGTGGTGTGGTGTTCAATGGATTGCCTCCAGCGAGCGAGTGCTAGTGTGCGTAATAAAGGGAAGTGATTTGGTTAAAAGTGGGCCGGCCGGGGCTAGCACATTGCATGAGGAACAAGCGTCGTGCCACGAACAAGCAAATTGCATTTCGGCACGACCTCGGCACGAGCACGCTAGGTTGACCCTCAGGGCCTCAGGCACAGCCCACAAGCACGACTTGTAGACATGTTTGCAACTATGTACTTCTGTCTCCTTTATCTTTCTCTGTTTTCAATCTCGTCTTTTTCTTCTTTCAATTTCTTTTTTTGACAGTGTTTTGATGCCTTCACTACTTTGTCACTTTTTTATTGCATTATTTAACTCTTTGAATTGTGGCAAGTAGACATTAGCTTTTGCAATGGAAGATTTTGCAACCATTACTTGCAACCGCTACAATCTAACATTTCCCTATAAATAATAACTCATTTTAACCATTTTTTCACACAACACAAATCCATTATTTATGAATATCCTATAATCTTCAACTCATAAGTGTTAATTTTTCAAAGTGTAAAGTCAATTTTTCAAAATTGTGTAAGGGCAATCGATCTAGAAGTTTTAAAGTGGTTGTAAGATATAACTCATATTTGTTTGTGTTAATTGTTATTACTTCGTATTAATTAGTAGTATTACTATTACTATTAGTATTGTTATTGTCATTGTTTTTTGTTGTTGCTATCATCATCATCATCATCATCATCATCATCATCATCATCATCATTGGTATTGTTGTTGTTATTGTTATTTTTAATTTGTTTTATTGTTATTGTTGTCATTATTAGTTTTTTGTTATTATTATTATTGTTGTTGTTATTATTAGTGTTTTTTTTATTATTATTATGATTATTGTTATTAGTATTTTTATTATTATTATTATCATTATTGTTATTATTATTTTTATTATTATTGTTGTTTTTTTATTAATTGTTAATTTGACATACTAGAAATTATTCAATGGCATCAAATCCAAATTATTCCTTAAACAAGAGCAAAAATATAGCTACTAATAGTGAATCTAAATCACCATACTCATACCCTCAACTGCTCCCATCTCAAAACATGGGATTCAGCATTTAGTAATGTACTCAACCTTAGAATAATGCTAGTTTGTATTTTCAATAAAATATGTACCAATCTTACCCAAACTATGTGCCACAAAATAAAATTCCTTCTTATTCAACCAGCCAAATAAGCCAAACACATACCTTTGGATCTAGCCAACATTCAACCAAAAATTATGGAGGTGGGAAAGAAAAAGGTCAAATTCCAATCCCATTAGAGTAGTGGTATACCATAGAGGAAATGACCACTAAGAAAAATCAAGAGTAAGGTATGTACCTATTTTGTGTTGAATAGAAACAAAACCAAAGCTGAGTGTAAGCACATGTAATAATGTGTTCTTGGCTATATCCAAAAGTGTGTCTAGACACCTCAATAGACATGTTAAAAATATGGTGTACCATCTTGTGATCCAACTCAACCCAAAAATTGGACATATCATCTATATGAGTTCACTTAAAATTATGAAAGGGATAGGGATGAACTTGGAAAATGTTAGGTCATGCTAAAAAACCTTTCTTATTTGCTGAAAATGATACTATAACCATAGCATAAAAAAATTTCTAGGAAAATTGTTCGTTCTTTTACACTAAAATTTTGCATGGAGTATAATTTATGAAAGAGATTAGTTGAAGAGTTAAATAATATCCCTTATAGAGTTTCTTTGATGACAGATTCATGGGATGGTGGCAATGGATTACATTATTTTTGTGTGACTTGTTATTGGATGGAGAGCGAATGAATGTTACAAAAACAAATCATCCATTTTAAAATGTTAGAATACTCTCACACTAGTCTTAATATTGCTTATAATCGAATGCAACACAATGGTGCATATAATATTAGGGACAAAATCATGTTCATGGCATTTGATAATGTATCATCCATGACATAAAGCACAAACATGGTTAAAAAACTAGTTAACTAATTTCATACTATATGGAGATGCCCTTTATATTAGATGCATTTGTCATGTTCTTAATGTAACACCCTGATAATTCCCGTTTTCCCGAAACCCAAACCTTTAGGAACTATCGCTGTGCTACCGCCACGTGTTCAAACGTTAAGGCTATAAAACAGAGTTTTGCAGCGGAAAACCAAAAGACTTATGAAATAACTTTAAACGTAAATCAAATCCTGATGTAACAAACTGGAACCTCTACGACCCCTACTGTAATGTACCAAATAACGTTTACCTTTAATTGAAATCCAACAGTTTAAAACCAAATCAAACCTAACATAATTTTATTCCAAAATCTAAATAAAAATAACGTTTCTCTCCAACCCGCCCATGCATGAATGCTTGTTTAGATACCTGTTAATAATTTGCTCCCCAATAATACAAATGTAAGTATTGGATCGTTATAGTGTCATTTATAGGCGAAAGCCATGACCAAAAACACATAAGATACGTAATCAGCAAGCTGAGTACATACGAATTACAAAATATGACAGTTGAACTAATAATTAAATAACTATAAGAAATGTAAGAACGTATCATGCAACATTTTACTCAACTGACACGATAAATTGATTAATGATTTGGATTCTGACACGATAAATTGTTTAATGATTTGGATTAAGCAATAAACTAGGTTGTCTCCCCCGTGTCCTGATTAGGACATCAAATAAATAAATAACCCATGCACTCCCGTCGGAGAGCATCAAAATACAGTATAAAAATCCAGATGGTAAACGGGCGTGACTTCGTTACCATACCTAGATGAGATCTCAACTAACCCCAATTTTAAGTTTAAAATTTTATACAAGAGAGACTCGTAGATCAAACGGTCTCCAACAAAAGCCAAGGATAATACCTCGTGAACTCCAACCCCTAATTGTCAATACTCTATACGTGTACTAGCCTAGAGTTTTATTGCTTATCCTCTTTCTCTTTAAGTGATTTACTGTTTAAATTCAATAAACACAATCACCGTAGCACCCAAAAGAAGATATTACATTTATTCAATCTATCTCTATTATACTGTAATATTTAACTTTTTAGTTTCAAACTCAACTGATAAAACTGTTAAACCAAGTCAACTACCTCGTCATTATGACTTATAGAATACACCTTTACTCCAATCTTACTATCAGTAATGACGGAGTAATAATAAACAACCTTATGGATTAATTAACAATTAATACCAATTAATAAATCACGGTTTCTCACAAATAATACCAAAACATGCCCCTAATACGAAGAACATGAATTCTTTCAAATGGATAACCAAACAATCTCATTCAAAGGGTTCCCTAAACATGATAATAAGTTTATGTTTCACCCTAAATCATGCTCCTAATTAAAAATAACGTGCTTCGTAATTTGTACGTACCTGGTGTAAAATGCACGGGTATCCACTTTCTCTATTTTTTTAAGGACCTTCTATAAATT
This sequence comes from Dysphania ambrosioides, assembly GCA_026401315.1. Lineage (NCBI taxonomy): Eukaryota > Viridiplantae > Streptophyta > Magnoliopsida > Caryophyllales > Amaranthaceae > Dysphania > Dysphania ambrosioides. The sequence continues at coordinate 13,515,544 of CM048662.1, forward strand.
ATTCTCCTACACCAAATAATACAACCTAAATTAATATACTAACAATACCAAATTTACATCACCCACACTAACTTTTCTAAGACTTTAAAATCATCCCAAAATACGTTTTTAAGTCTCCCCAAAACACAAGCTAGTAGTCAATTATAATGTCACTGCTGTTTAATGTGCAAAAGACAAAATTACATACTAACCTAATCTTATTAACTCATATAAGCCCAAGCAACCGAACTTCATCACTTTGTCCCATAACAATTGGTAAGACAAAGAAACTTTGAACATAACCCCCCAAATGTCCACCCACACACGCACACACAAAACTGTGATTGTCATGAAAGCCTTATTCTTGCCAAACACCTCTGACAAAGGCAAACTATTTTTATAATTCTTGGTGAAACAATCACGTAGCACCTCCCAAATTCATAATCATCATCATTAGAAATAGAAGCACACCATAAGATATAAATGATAACCATCATCCTAATCAACCCAACAACAACAACAAATCATAACTTCAACAATCACAAGAACCACACACCTCCATAACATCATAATCTCATCAATTCATAACATATTATACATGAATCAAGAGATAAAAAAACAAGAGGGAAGGAGAAGGGAGGAGAAGGAAGGAGAAGGAAGACCTTCTGTGGGCCGGCGGTGGCGGCAGGGGGCAGTAGGTGGGCGACAGCGGCTGGGGCTCCACGGTAGTAGGCGGCAGAGGAGGGTAGCAGGGGGGTGGCTGGGGTTTGCTGGGGAATTCTTCACGGGGGAGGGGGGGTAGGAGTTTTTTCTTCTTTTTTTTTCTTTGTTTGCTTTTGTGGGGTTCTACGTGAATTTATGGGGGTGGGAAATTTTGTTTGTTTGACTTTGTGTTTTGTGGGGTTTGGGGTTTCACGGGTAGGATTAATAAGGGTAGGTTTTCTTATTCTTTTTTTATAGTGTTTAGGTTTAGGTAAAATGTGTTTAGATTTAGGTAAAATGTGTTTAGGTTTAGGTAAAATTCTTAAGTTAAGATAATGTTTAGATAGTAAGATAGTGCTTCGGGTATTATAAAATTTGAGTAGGATAGAATTTCGGTAGTTTAGGCTTAGCGGATTACTTAGGAAAATAAATAGATAAAAAAAATAGTTGTAGAATTTTGGGGGATTACAATCTACCCCTCTTAAAAGAATTTTTGTTCTCGAAACTTAGCCACAACCCTAAAGGATTTTGAAAAGATTGATATTAATATCTTATAATTACCATAGATATTTTACGAATTCCACTGATTTGCACCCAAAATATTGTAAAACACAATAAATAAGAACAATAACATGAAATTATACGCATCTACCCCTTTTAAAAGAAAAGAGTTACGACCCCGTATCACCTACTCGAATAGCTCGGGATATTTTTGTTTCAGCATCTTCTGTTTTCCAGGTAGCTTCTTCATACTCGTGATTAGACCATAGTACTTTTACCATTCGTATGTCTTTATTTCGGGTACTTTGCACTTTTTGATCCAAGATCTTGACTAGTCTTTCTTCAAAGGTTAAGGACTCGTCCAATTGAACAATTTCTGGTTGCAGAACATGGGTTTCTCTTGGCACATATTTCTTCAACTGAGAGATATGAAAGACATCGTGCATTTTCTCAAACTCCATCGGTAAGGCCAACTTATAGGCGACGTTTCCTACTCGTTGCAGAATTTCATATGGCCCCACATATTTGGCACTAAGCTTTCCTTTCTTACCAAATCTCATTACGCCTTTAGTAGGCGAGACTTTCAAAAAGACTTTCTCACCTACATTGAATTCATCTTCCCTTCTTTTTGAGTCGGCATAACTCTTTTGCCTATCCTGTGCTGTTTTGATTCTTGACTGAATCACTTTGACTTTATTCACCACGTCTTCTATATGTTCGGTCCTCAAAGTCATGCGTTCTCCAATATCATTCCAACACACTGAGCTTCTACATTTCCTTCCATAGAATGCTTCAAACGGTGCCATTCCAATACTAGCATGATAATTGTTGTTGTATGAGAATTCTATCAAATCCAATTGATCTTCCCAAGTTCCCTAAAAATCTATCGCACAAGCTCTCAACATATCCTCCATAGTCTGATTCATCCTCTCTGTCTGCCCATCAGTTGCCGGGTGGAAGGCTGTACTCATTTTTAAGGCAGTCCCTAAGTTATCTTGCACCTTCTGCCAAAACATAGACAAGAACCTCGAATCTCTTTCCGACACTATATCCTTAGGAACTCCATGCAAATGGATTACATTTTTCACATATGCCTTTGCTAGTTGCTTTTTCTTCCAAGTCTCTTTAATTGCTATGAATATAGCTGATTTGGTGAGTCTATCCATAATCACCCAAATTGTATCGTTTCTCGTTCTAGTCCTTGGCAAACCAGTCACAAAATCCATGGAAATTGAATCCCATTTCCATCTAGGTATTTTCAGCGGTTGCATCTTTCCCATGGGTCTTTTATGGTCTATTTTCACCTTCTGACACGTCAGACACCTAGACACATATATCTGCTTTAAGTCTTTATACAACTTATCGCCCCCATGATGCACTAAATAAGGAGTATTATGGCTCTCATCCATGATCTTTGTTTTGACTTCTTCACAGCTATGCGGCACACACCATCTCCCTTTAAATCTCAAACTACCATCTTCATGAATTTGAAAATCTGATTCTACTCCAGTAATCACCTTATCTCTAATCTTCTTTAAGGATTCATCTTTATCTTGCTTTTCTTTAATTTCTTCAAACATAGATGGTTGTAGGGATAAGGAAAATAAGAGGTTTTCTAACTCCCCATGGTTCATAACTTCAAGACTCAACTTTTTCCTCTTTTCACACAACTCATCGGCCACCACCAAGGCATTAATACTATGACTCGATTTTCTACTGAGAGCATCTGCAACCACATTTGCCTTTCCGTCATGATACTGGATATCTAAATCATAGTATTTAATTAGCTCTAGCCACCAACATTGATGCATGTTTATGTCTTTATAAGTGAAGATGTACTTGAGACTCTTATGATCTGTGAAAATCTTGCAAGTGACGCCATACAGATAATGTCTCCAAATTTTCAAAGCAAACACAATCACGGCAAGTTCTAAGTCATGAGTAGGATAATTGGCTTCATACGGCTTTAATTGACGTGATGCATAAGCAATAACCTTCCCATTCTGTTGTAGTACGCATCCCAATCCTTGCTTTGAGGCATCGTTGTATACCTTCATTTCCGTCGAACAATGTTAGCACTGGTGCGGTAGTCAACCGCTCTTTGAGGGTTTGAAAAGCCAACTCGCACCTTTCATCCCACATAAATTTAGTCTCCTTTTTCATCAGGGTGGTCATAGGTCGGGCTATTTTGGAAAAGTCTCTCACAAATCTCTTATAATACCCCACCAGACCCAAGAAACTTCTAATGTCAGTCACGTTCTTTGGAGTAGGCCATTCGCTAACAGCTTTAATCTTTGCAGGGTCTACCGAAACACCTTCCTTGGAAATGTAGTGCCCCAAGAATGCTACTTGCTCTAACCAAAACTCACATTTGGAAAACTTCGCATACAATTCATTACTCCTAAGGGTTTCCAAAATTGTTCTCAGGACTTTGGCATGATCCTCCTTATTCCTCGAATACACTAAAATATCATCAATGAATACTACTACGAATTTGTCTAGGTACTCGTGAAATACTCAATTCATTAGATCCATAAAGATAGGAGGTGCATTGGTTAACCCAAATGGCATAACTGTAAACTCATAGTGCCCATAACGAGTCCTAAAGGCGGTCTTTGAGATGTCCTTATTAGCGATTTTCAATTGATGGTACCTCGATCTTAAATCAATTTTCGAGAATATGCTAGCCCCCTTCAACTGGTCAAATAGGTCATCTATTCTGGGTAATGGGTACTTATTCTTTACAGTCACATTATTTAGCTCCCTATAATCAATACATAACTGCATGCTTCCATCTTTCTTCTTCACAAAGAGCAGAGGAGCTCCCTAGAGTGATACACTAGGTCTGATAAACTTCTTGTCTAATAGCTCTTGCAACTGGGTCTTTAACTCTGCTAACTCAGTTGGTGCCATTCTGTAAGGTGCCTTAGAATTAAGTGCAGCTCCCGGAATTAAGTCTATGGTGAACTCGACCTCTCTACTAGGTGGCATTCCCGAAACTTCATCTGGGAAAACATTTGAAAACTCATTTACTATACGAATATCTTATATTCTTTTGCATTCTTCCATACTAAAATCCTGGACATTACAAAGATATATTAGACATCATTTGGTGGCTAACTTCGTCATTTCCATTGCTGAAATTAACCCGTACCCTTTAGGTTTCCCAAATCATCTATATGACACAGTTTTTCCTAAAGGACTCATTAAGTGCACTTTTTGCATTTCACAATCTATCTTAGCCTTATACAGACTTAGCCAATCCATCCCCAGTATTACATCTAAGTCTCCTAAGTCAAATTCTATGAGGTCAGATGGGAAAATAGTTTCCTTAATCTACAAGGGTAAATTCTTGTAGAGCCTACTGCAAGGAACTACCTTACCCATAGGTAAGCAAACAGATAACTCAATAGGTCTCGACTCCGATAAATTTAACTGGTTCACTATAGATGTAGAAATAAAGGAATAGGTTGCACCAGAATCAAATAAGGTTTTCATAGCAATTGAGTTAATAGAGAATGTACTAGTGACTACATGGGAGGATCTCTCCACCTCCTTCCTACCCATTACAGACAAGCACCCGAGATTGTTGCTTCTATTCTGACCTGCATGGTTGCTATTGTTAAAGTTGTTGTTGTTGCTGTTGTTGTTACCAGAAATGTTGGAGTTGTTATCGTTTCCATTCCCACCATTGTAGGGTTTCCCATTCTGATTACACGGCCAATTGTTTCTCACACCTTGATCAAACGTGGAGTTAACCCTTTGATGATTACCTGAACCATTCCCTTCATCTTTCTTCTTCAAATAACACTCGTACTCCCTATAACCGTTCTTGTGACAGTACCGACATGTCACCAGATTTCCATCACAGTCCTTCCTAGGGTGGTTCCTTTTGCATCTTTTACAATAGTACCTCCTATCTCAATTCCCTTTGCTTACGATGTTACCCAGATCCTGGTTTCTATTTTCAATCAAAATCCCATTCCTAGGCCTCTTTGAGTTACTATGGTTGTTCCCATGGTTCCCAAAATCCTTTCTTTTATCTCCAACATGGCTACCTTCGGTGGGATCCCTAACATTCAACCCATACAAGTGAGCTTCTCTCTCATAGACCTTATATAGTATTTTAAACACTTTTCCTCCCAAATCCTTCTAGAGTTGCCTAGTTAGCCCTTGCTCAAACCTCTGGGCCTTTAGCTCTTCAATGGGTACTACCTTAGGAGCAAACCTATCTAGAGTGGTGAATTTGTGGTAGTAGTCTATAATGGTCATGCTACCCATTTGGAGGTTAATGAATTCCTGAGCTTTCTGCTTTCTCAGGTAAGGAGGGTAAAACTTTTATCTTAAGGAAAATTTAAAAGCTTGCCACCCAAAGTCAGGTTGGGCCTTCAACCTAGTAGCATTGTCTCTCCACCATCTATCCGCTTCATCCTTTAAATACATGGAAGCATGACCTACCCTCATTTTCTCCGCACAATTCATCACAATGAATATTTTATCGAATTCTCGCTCCTAGTTCTCCAAAAAGGTAGGGTCAGCTCCCCCTTTAAAAATAGTTGGTTTCACCTGAGCTAGTTTCTTAAACATTTCGGCGTGAGGGTCAGGCATTTCCCCCCGGTTCTGGTTCAATTGCTCAGCAAGAGCATGGATGGCCTCGGCCAGTGTAACATCGTTTCTTGCCATAGTACTTCTACGCCTGGATTAATATTAAACTAATTCAAGTTCTACTTTTACGTATAGCTACTTAACACAAATCCTCATTCCATAATCACATTCACATTCCAAACAATCAAGCAATTTCGACAATCAAGTCATTTAGAACACATTAAGCAATCAAAATAATTAAAATTGGTTCCCTCCCCGCTCTCACTCAAATAATAAGAAAGCGAGTTAAATCTCAAAGGTTGGTTGTCATTAGTTGCTTAAACAAATTAAAACTAGGTAATTCAATATAAGATCAATAATTAGATATAATAATATTAAATAATTGATATAATATAGGATAACACACAAATACGGTTTAAAAAAATGTACTGCTTTCCTCCACTCGTTTATATCGTATGATAACCTAATATAATGAAATATTTATTGAAATCCTAACTACCTACCTAGATTTCTAAAACATATTAAGCTATTTAAGGAACTACATTCGATTTGTGGTCCTTCTTCTCCTTATAATCTTCCAATTTAAAGTCGGGATCCTTTTCATCTTCCGAGTCTTTAATAATAATAGCTTTATACGTAGGCTCTCTGTTCCTAGTGGCTCATTTTCCAATATGAGGGTCCACTAGTTCCACCTCCATCCATTCTAAATCATCTTCATTAGAATCAACATATAAGGTGTACTGGTGGAAAATTATTTTATACGTTTTCAATTTATCTTTCTTTCTAGCTGTTTTGAATTCGAACCAATCTTGGTACATTTCTTCTGATTGGTCCTTCTTTGGGCATATAATATCCTCTATTAATTTTTTGAGATTTCCACTGATTGATTTCAGGCCCTAATTAGTCTTACAGACGGACTCGGTATTCATCTCTCTACGTTATCCCAATAAAATAAAGCAAATAAGATAATCACATACGAAAGTATAAGCAAACTAATGCATAAGCACCAAACATAAAGACAATGTTAACTATATGCATGCTTTCTTAACTAACCCAAATCTCACTCATTTTCGAATATTTGAGACTTAACGGATTTGAATAATTAAATAAATAAATACATAAATACATGAATTTTTAAAATAATAATAATTTATTAGTAATGAGAAATATAATTTATTGGTAATAATAAAACTAATACTCATACTATTTGATCCGTAAATCATTTCCAAAACGTTTAAAAGTTTAGGCGCCTAATAAAATCATTTGTGGCATAACAAAATCTAACCTAAAGCTCCCAGATACCACTTTGTAACACCCCGATAATTTCCATTTTCCTGAAACCCAAACCTTTAGGAACTATCGGTGTGCTATCGCCACGTGTTCAAATGTTAAGGCTATAAAATAGAGTTTTGCAGCGGAAAACCAAAAGACTTATGAAATAACATTAAATGTAAATCAAATCCTGATGTAACAAACTGGAACCTCTACGGCCCTTACTGTAATGTACCAAATAACGTTTACCTCTAATTCAAATCCAACATTTTAAAACCAAATCAAACCTAACATAATTTTATTCCGAAATCTAAATAAAAATAACGTTTCTCTCCAACCCGCCCATGCATGAATGCTTGTTTAGATACCTGTTAATAATCTGCTCCCCAATAATACAAATGTAAGTATTGGATCATTACAGTGTCATTTATAGGCGAAAGCCATGACCAAAAACACACAAGACACGTAATCAGCAAGCTGAGTACATACGAATTACAAAGTATGACAGTTGAACTGATAATTAAATAACTATAAGAAATGTAAGAACGTATCATGCAACATTTTACTCAACTGACACGATAAATTGATTAATGATTTGGATTCTGACACGATAAATTGTTTAATGATTTGGATTAAGCAATAGACTAGGTTGTCTCCCCCGTGTCCTGATTAGGACATCAAGTAAATAAATAACCCATGCACTCCCGTCGGAGAGCATCAAAATACAGTATAAAAATCCAGATGGTAAACGGGCGTGACTTCGTTACCATAGCTAGATGAGATCTCAACTAACCCCAATTTTAAGTTTAAAATTTTATACAAGAGAGGCTCGTAGATCAAACGGTCTCCAACAAAAGCCAAGGATAATACCTCGTGAACTACAACCTTTAATTGTCAATACTCTATACGTGTACTAGTCTAGAGTTTTATTGCTTATCCTCTTTCTCTTTAAGTGATTTACTGTTTAAATTCAATAAACACAATCACCGCAGCACCCAAAAGAAGATATTACAGTCATTCAATCTATCTCTATTATACTGTAATTTTTAACTTTTTAGTTTCAAACTCCACTGATAAAACTGTTGAACCAAGTCAACTACCTCGTCATTATGACTTATAGAATACACCTTTACTCCAATCTTACTATCAGTAATGAGGGAGTAATAATAGACAATCTCATGGATTAATTAACAATTAATACCAATTAATAAATCACGGTTTCTCACAAATAATACCAAAACATGCCCCTAATACGAAGAACATGAATTCTTTCAAATGGATAACCAAACAATCTCATTCAAAGGGTTCCCTAAACATGATAATAAGTTTATGTTTCACCCTAAATCATGCTCCTAATTAAAAATAACGTGCTTCGTAATTTGTACATACCTGGTGTAAAATGCACGGGTATCCACTTTCTCTATTTTTTTAAGGATCTTCTATAAATTATTCTCCTACACCAAATAATACAACCTAAATTAATATACTAACAATACCAAATTTACAACACCCACATTAACTTTTCTAAGACTTTAAAATCATCCCAAAATACGTTTTTAAGTCTCCCCAAAACACAAGCTAGTAGTCAATTATAATGTCATTGCTGTTTAATGTGCAAAAGCCAAAATTACATACTAACCTAATCTTATTAACTCATATAAGCCCAAGCAACCGAACTTCATCACTTTGTTCCATAACAATTGGTAAGACAAAGAAACTTTGAACATAACCCCCCAAATGTCCAACCACACACGCACAAACAAAACTGTGATTATCATGAAAGACTTATTCTTGCCAAACACCTCTGACAAAGGCGAACTATTTTATAATTCTTAGTGAAACAATCACTAGCACCTCCCAAATTCATAATCATCATCATTAGAAATATAAGCACACCATAAGATATAATGATAACCATCATCCTAATTAACCCAATAACAATAACAAATCATAACTTCAACAATCACAAGAACCACACACCTCCATAACATCATAATCTCATCAGTTCATAACATATTATACATGAATCAAGAGATAAAAAAAAATAAGAGGGAAGGAGAAGGGAGGAGAAGGAAGGAGAAGGAAGACCTTCTGTGGGCCGAAGGTGGCGACTGGCAAAGCCGAAGGGATGGCAGGGGGGCAGCAGGTGAGCGGTTGCGGCTGGGGCTCCACGGCAGTAGGCGGCAAAGGAGGGTAGCAGGGGGGTGGTTGGGGTTTGCTGGGGAATTCTTCACGGGGGGGGGGGGGGGGGAAGGAGTTTTTTCTTCTTTTTTTTATTTGTTTGCTTTTGTGGGGTTCTACGTGAATTTATGGGGGTGGGGAATTTTGTTTATTTGACTTTTTGTTTTGTGGGGTTAGGGGTTTCACGGGTAGGATTAATAAGGGTAGGTTTTCTTTTTCTTTTTTTTGTAGTGTTTAGGTTTAGGTAAAATTCTGAAGTTTAGATAATGTTTAGATAGTAAGATAGAGCTTCGGGTATTATAAAATTTGAGTCGGATAGAATTTCGGTAGTTTAGGCTTAGCGGATTACTTAGGAAAATAAATAGATAAAAAAAATAGTTGTAGAATTTTGGGGGATTACACTTAATTTATGTGTGAAGGATGTAGTTAGTGCAACGGGTCATTATCATTAAAAATTTAGAAATGTCATTCTTTCTATTAATAGCTCTTCTTTCAGATTTGAGGAAAGAAAAGCGTCTCCGCCAAGGATTTTCCAAACCTTAAATTTTAAATCTCTCTTTTATTACTTCCCTTAGAGGCCTAAAGCACCCCTAAAAGATTACAATCCCTATCTTCTAATACATAGTACCCCAATTACACTTTAGCGTCTCATATCCTAATAATAAAAATTTTACTTTTACTCTACGTCAAAGTATTATAGTATACTCTTAGTATAACACTCTCTATAAAATATATTTTTTATCACTCAAGAGTTTAAACTATATTTTTCTCTCAAACCAAAACACAAATAAGATTACAATGCTAGAGAGAAAATAATTTGTGATGGTTTAGTGTTTAATTCCCGAATTATCTTAAGTTGGATGATTATGAGCGAAACACATACCGTATTAAACATACGAGCGTACTAGAAATTTCCCATATCTTTTGGGAAATAGTATGTGGACTTGTGATCTCATTAGGTAGTGGGTGGCATGGCCTATGTTGTAGCTTTTCCAGTGATCCCGAGTCTGTGGAAAACATTGTTTATCTTGGTATTATGCTCTTTTGAGCCCATTGTACTAGCACACCCATGGCTAGGGAAGAGTTTTGCGCGTACATGGCTAGCATTGTCCTGTTTTTCACTCACCTTGCTTTTCATAAGTTTTGCTCACGGTGCTGCCTTGCTAGTTCATTTGCTAGGGACTAGCAAAGGTTTGGCTTGGGGGAAGTTGATGTGCTCATTTTAGAGCACGTTTACAACCTCATTTTAGTGTCGAGTCTCGTGCTTTTATATTGGTTTTATGCACATTAAGTTCAATTTTACCTTGATCTTGTCCTCGAGCTGCTTTTAGGTCATTTTAGGTGATCTCGATGATTTCGAGGTAAAATGAGACGTGTTCGAGGCTTTGACACTTCTATCAAGAGTTTGGATGCACGTTTAGGTTCAGATTCGACCGAATCTGACATCCATTCGGTCGAATGGAAGACAGGGATTCAAGTACATAAATCAAGCTCTCGGGAATAGCCGAATGAAGACTCATTCGGCCGAATTAAGACCCATTCGGCCGAAAGGTTCCACTCATTCGGCCGAATGGTGGACAGATCGCACAAATGCCAAGCTTCTGTTTTAGGCGAATGGCCACACCATTTGGCCGAATGGCCACCCATTCGGCCGAATCCACTATTCATTCGGCTGAATGGCCTTCTTTCCCGCAGATTTTGGTTCTTTCTTTAGTCGGTGCTCGAGGGTTTTTCCTAGGGTTTTACTCCTTTTGTCCCAAGGGTATAAATACCCTCTTTCTTTGTACATAACCTTATGCCTACTTTGAGAGCTCTTGTGCCTCAACCTAGAACATTACTTTAAAGCTTTTCATTTCTTTCATGCTTTAGTTTAGATTTACAGCTTTCGTTGTTCTAGTTTTCAAGATTTGTATTTCGGATTCGGTTCCTATTTCGTTCATACAATTTTGTTTATGCAAGGTATTATTTCTTTTCTGTTTTAATTCGTTTAATGCTTTCAAGTATTGTTTTTCTTAATTTCATTCCTCTAGCTAGTATCGTTATTTCATTTATAGTTTTTTATAGAGTAGTTGTTGGTTTAGTTATAGTTCTTAGTTTTCGTTCTTTTGTTCATTTGCATTCAATTCGTTCATGCTTTCAATCATGTCTTTTATTACTATGTGTGAGTAGTCTTCTTAGGGGTTTGATTGGTGAAACCCTAGGTTGGCTCGTTCTTCATGCGTATAGTTAGGGTTTGAGATTGTTAATGATTGATTGACTGATATTCGATGCGAATCTTGTCCTGCCACTCCTTTGGAGACATAGGGCAATTATAGGTTGTTCGTGTGATTTATAGGGTCACAAACTTCCTCTCGTCATCTTGAGTGTCATGATTCATTGTTGACTGATTTCTCCTAATTTAGCGTATTGATAGTTCGATTGTCCTTCCTAGTGTGGAACTAGTCTATCCCCGTTTTCCCTTCATAGCATAACATCGTTTTAGTTCTTGCTTATTTTATATCATTAGATTCATTTTATCTAATATCAAATAACTCCTTTACATCAAGTCTATAAGCTATCGCCCCTTGTCCTTGTGGTTCGATCCTCGACTTACCACTACACTAGTTGTAGTAGTATTAGGGTGTTTATAAATATTGTTTGCATAACTATTCTTTTAGTTAAACGACCCAAAAGAACAGTTATCAGTGGTGGAGATGGAGTGAATCATATGGGCTAAGATGAATTTGGGCACATCTATATCATAACCATTCCGCACGAGAAACAATAATTATAAGGCTAGTTTGGTAAGAAGTTCACGCAAATTTGGGCGAGGAATAATGCAATGCACAAGAATAGTAAACACAACCTTAGCATCAAGGGATAACACACTAAGGGTTAGTTGACGTGAGGCAGGAACATAGGGAAGAAAAAGGGTTTCCGTAGCTTTTGCTACACACTCAGTCCTTGAGGGATGAGAATTAATAGAAATTCACTAGTAGAAAAGCTTAAATATGCGGCGGAGTTTTTAGTGCCATATGCGGCGTCAAAAGACTAGCAGCAATACTGATAGCAGCAAATTAATCTATTTAATTTGTGGCGTAAAAAATACGGCGTATTTTAGGTATCAATTTGCGGCGGTTCTAGGCTAAGTGACGCCGCATATTAATTAATAAAATGCGGCATCACTTAGTCTAGAACCGCTGCAAATTGATACATAAAATACGGCGTATTTTAGCTAGAACCGCTGCAAAATTTAATTAAATCAGATTGAAAAGTGGCCTGTATTAGTACAATATGCGGCGGGTCTTGGGGACAACCGCCGCATATAAGGTGTTTTTTTTTAAAACGCATGAATCTGATCCCTACAACGCCCAAATTTCAAATACAAAATTTGCTTAATATATTTGCATTTTCTGCAACCCAAGATACATATATACACATGATCCATCTCTCATTTATGCGTACTAATAGGGTCATAAAAACAACCATATATTAAGTGACATAAAAAAAACAATCCAATTAATAAAATTAATGTATAAATTACAAAATACACAAGAATAAGGTAATGTAAAAAATCTAAAAAAAGTTATCTGTCCAATACTTTGCAAGTTTGTTGCGGACGACGTCGATTTCTTCGTTGGAGAAGGGCTCCTCGTTGAATCCTTTGCATATCTTATATTGATTAACTTATCACTAACGTGTACATAAAATGCAATGCATATGAAATCGATGTATTTGAAGTGTTTAAGTCACTTTCTACCCGAAACCGATCCCATTTGACCTATATTGACTCAAATCAATGTGTTTCAAGTGTTTAGGTCACTTTCTACCCAAAACCGATCCCATTTGACCTATATTGACTCAAATCATTGTGTTTCAAGTGTTTAGGTCACTTTCTACCCAAAACCGATCCCATTTGACATATCTTGACTCAAATCGATGTGTTTCAAGTGTTTAGGTCACTTTTTATGCCAAACCAACCCCATTTGACCTATCTTGACTCAACTCGATGTGTTTCAAGTGTTTAGGTCACTTTCTACCCAAACCGATCCCATTTGACCTATCTTGACTTAATCGATGTATTTGAAGTGTTTAAGTCACTTTCTACCCGAAACCAATCCCATTTGACCTATATTGACTCAAATGGATGCATTTGAAGTGTTTAGATCACTTTCTACCTGAAACCGATCCCATTTGACCTATATTGACTCAAATCGATGTGTTTCAAGTGTTTAGGTCAGTTTCTACCCTAAACCGATCCCATTTGACCTATCTTGACTCAAATCGATATGTTTTAGGTGTTTAGGTCACTTTCTACCCGAAACCAATCCTAATTTACCTATCTTGACTCAAATCAATGCATATGAAGTGTTTACGTCACTTTCTACCTGAAATCGATCCCATTTTACCTATATTGACGCAAATCAATGCATTTGAAGTGTTTAGGTCAATTTCTACCCCAAACCGATCCCATTTGACCTATACTGACTCAAATGACGCGTTTATAGGGTTTAGATCACTTTATACCCGAAACCGATCTTATTTTACCTATATTGACTCAAATCGATGCATTTGAAGTGTTTAGGTCACTTTCAACCCGAAATCGATCCCATTTGACCTATCTTGACTAAAATCGATGTGTTTCAAGTGTTTAGGTCACTTTCTACCCAAAACCGATCGTATTTGACCTATCTTAACTCAAATCGATGTATTTGAAGTGTTTAGGTCACTTTCTACCCGAAACCAATCCCATTTGACCTATATTGACTCAAATCAATGAGTTTCAAGTGTTTACGTCACTTTCTACCCGAAATCGATCCCATTTGACCTATATTGAATCAAATCGATGTATTTGAAGTGTTTATGTCACTTTCTACCCTAAATTGATCCCATTTGACCTATATTAACTCAAATTGATGTGTTTCAAGTATTTAAGTCACTTTTTACCCCAAGCCTATCCTATTTGACCTATCTTCACTCAAATCGATGCAATTGAACTGTTTAAGTCACTTTCTAGCCTAAATCGATCACATTTGACCTATATACACTCAAATCGAGGCATTTGAAGTGTTTAGGTCACTTTCTACCTAACACGGATCTCATTTCACCTATCTTGACTCAAATCGATGTGTTTCAAGTATTTAGGTCACTTTATACCCTAAATTGATCCCATTTGACCTATCTTGACTCAAAAAGATGTGTTTCAAGTGTTTAGGTCACTTTATACCCGAAACCGATCCCATTTGACCTTTATTGATTCAAATCGATGTATTTGAAATGTTTATGTCACTTTCTACCCCAAATCGATCCCATTTGACCTATATTAACTCAGATCGATGTGTTTCAAGTATTTAAGTCACTTTCTACCCCAAGCCAATCCTATTTGACTTATTTTGACTCAAATGGATGCAATTGAAGTGTTTAAGTCACTTTCTACCCGAAATCGATCACATTTTACCTATATTGATTCAAATCGAGGCATTTGAAGTGTTTAGGTCACTTTCTTTCTTACACTAATCTCATTTGACCTATCTTGACTCAAATCGATGTGTTTGAAGTGTTTAGGTCACTTTCTACCCCAAACCGATCCCATTTGACCTATCTTGACAAAAAAAGATGTGTTTCAAGTGTTTAGGTCACTTTATACCCGAAACACATCCCATTTGACTTATATTGACGCAAATCAAAGTTTTTTTTTTAAGTGTTATGGTCATTTTCTACCCAAAACCGATCCTATTTAACCTATCTTGACTCATATCGATGTGTTTCAAGTGTTTAGGTCACTTTTTACGACAAACCGATCCCATTTGACCTATCTTGACACAAATCGATGTATTTCAAGGGTTTAGGCCACTTTCTACCAAAAACCGATCCCATTTGACCTATCTTGACACAAATCGATGTGTTTCAAGGGTTTAGGCCACTTTCTACCAAAAACTGATCCCATTTGACCTATATTGACTCAAATCGATGTGTTTTAAGTGTTTAGGTCATTTTCTACCCCAAACAGATCCCATTTGACCTATCTTGACTAAAATCGATGTTTTTTAAGTGTTTAGATCATTTTCTAGCCTAAACCGATCCCATTTGACCTATATTAATTTAAATCGATGCATTTGTAGTGTTTAGGTCACTTTCTACCAGAAATTGATCCCATTTGACCTATACTAACTCAAATCGAAGCATTTGAAGTGTTTAAGTCACTTTCTATCCGACATTGATCCCCTTTGACCTATATTGACTCAAATCGATTCATTTGAAGTGTTTAGGTCTCTTTATACCCAAAACTGATCCCATTTGACCAATATTGAATCAAATCAATGTATTTGAAGTGTTTACGTCACTTTCAACCCAAAATCGATCCCATTTGACGAATATTAACTCAAATCGATGTGCTTATATTGTTTAAGTCACTTTCTACCCCAAGCCAATCCTATTTGACCTATCTTGACTCAAATCAATGCAATTAAAGTGTTTCAGTCACTTTCTACCCAAAATCGATCACACTTGACCTATATTGACTCAAATCGATGCATTTGAAGTGTTTAGGTCACTTTCTACCCGACACCGATCTCATATGACCTATCTTGACTCAAATAGATGTGTTTAAAGTGTTTAGGTAACTTTCTACCCCAAACCGATCCCATTTGACCTATATTGACTCAAATCGATGAGTTTCAAGTGTTTAGGTCACTTTTTACCCCAAACCGATCCCATTTGAAGTATCTAGACAAAAATTGATGTGTTTCAATAGTATACCTCACTTTCTACCCGAACCTGATCCCATTTGAACTATATTGAGTCAAGTGGATGTATTTCAAGTGTTTAGATAACTTTCTACCGGAAATTGATCCCATTTGACCTATCGTGACTCAAATCGATGTGTTTCAAGTATTTAGGTAACTTTTTACGCCAAACCGATCCCATTTCACCTATCTTGACTCCAATCTATGTGTTTCAAGGATTTAGGTCACTTTCTACCCAAAACCGATCCCATTTGACCTATCTTTACTCAAAATGATGTATTTAAAGTGTTTAAGTCACTTTCTACCTGAAACTGATCTTACTTAACCTATATTGACTCAAATCGATGCACTTAAAGTGTTTAGGTCACTTTATACCCAAAACCAATCCCATTTGACCTATATTGACTCAAATCGATGTGTTTCAAGTGTTTAAGTCACTTTCTACCCTAAGCCAACCCTATTTGACCTATCAAGACTCAAATCAATGCAATTCAAGTGTTTCAGTCATTTTCTACCCAAAATCAATCACACTTGACTTATATTGACTCAAATCGATGCATTTGAAGTGTTTAGGTCACTTTCTACTTGACACCGATCTCATATGACCTATATTGACTCAAATCAATGTGTTTCAAGTGTTTAGGTCACTTTCTACCCCAAACCGATCCCATTTGACCTATATTGACTCAAATCGATGAGTTTCAAGTGTTTAGGTCACTTTCTACCCCAAACCGATCCCATTTGAAGTATCCTGACAAAAATTGATGTGTTTCAAGTGTTTAGATAACTTTCTACCGGAAATCGATCCCATTTCATCTATCGTGACTCAAATCGATGTGTTTCAAGTGTTTAGGTCACTTTTTATGCCAAACCGATCCCATTTGAACTATCTTGACTCAAATCGATGTGTTTTAAGGGTTTAGGTCACTTTCTACCCAAAACCAATCCCATTTGACCTATCGTTACTCAAAATGATGTATTTAAAGTGTTTAAGTCACTTCCTACCCGAAACCGATCCTACTTGACCTATATTGACTCAAATCGATGCATATAAAGTGTTTAGGTCACTTCTAACCGAAACTGATCCCATTTGACCTATATTGACTCAAATCAATGATTTCAATTGTTTAGGTCACTTTCTGCCCCAAACCGATCCATTTTTACCTATATTTATTTAAATCGATGCATTTGACTTGTTTGGGTCACTTTCTACCTGAAATTGATCCCATTTGACCTATATTTTTACTCAAATCAATGCTTTTGAAGTGTTTAGGTCACTTTGTACCTGACATCGATCCCATTTTGAATTATATTGACTCAAATCGATGCATTTGAAGTATTTAGGTCACTTTCTACCCAAAACCGATCTCATTTGACCTATCTTGACTCAAATCGATATGTTTGAAGTGTTTAGGTCACTTTCTACCTGAAATCGATCCTATTTGACCTATATTGACTCAAATTAATGTATTTGAAGTGTTTAGGTCACTTTCTACTCGAAACCGATCCCATTTGATCTATATTGACTCAAATCGATGTATTTGAAGTGTTTACGTCACGTTCTACCTAAAACCGATTCCATTTAACCTATATTGACTCAAATCGATGTGTTTCAAGTGTTTAAGTCACTTTTGACCCGAAGCCGATCCCATTTGACCAATCTTGACTCAAATCGTTGCAATAATAGTGTTTAGGTCACTTTCTACCCGAAATTGATCCCATTTGACCTATAATGACTAAAATCGATGCATTTAAAGTGTTTAGGTCACGTTTTACCTAAAACCGATCCCGTTTGACCTATTTTTACTCAAATCGAAGCATTTGAAGTATTTAGGTCACTTTTTACACAAAATCGATTCCATTTGACCTATATTAACTCAAATTGATGAATTATAAGTGTATTCGGTACGTTCTACCCGAAACCAATCTCACTTGACCTATATTGACTCAATCGATGTGTTTCAAGTATATAGGTCACTTTCTACTCAAAACCGATCTCATTTGACCTATCGTGACTCAAATCGATGTGTTTTAAGTGTTTAGGTTACTTTCTACCCGAAATCGATCCCTTTTGACCTATCTTGACTCAAATGGATGTGTTTCAAGTGTTTATGTCACTTTCTACCCAAAACCGATCCCATTGGACCTATCTTGACTCAAATCGATGTGTTTCAAGAGTTTAAGTCACTTTGTACCCCAAAATGATCCCATTTCACATATCTTGACTCAAATCGATGTGTTTCAAGTGTTTAGGTCACTTTCTACCTAAAACTAATCCCATTTGACCTATCTTGACTCAAATGAAAGTATTTGAAGTGTTGAAGACAGTTTCTACCCGACACCGATCCTATTTGACCTATATTAATCAAATCAATGCATTTGAAGTTTTTAGGTCACTTTCTATTCGAAATTGATCCCATTTGACCTATCTTGACTCAAATCAATGTGTTTCAAGTGTTTAAATCACTTTCTACCCAAAACCGATCTATTTTTACCCATATTTATTCAAATCGATGAATTTGAAGTGTTTAGGTCACCTTCTACCTGCAATCGATCCCATTTGACCTCTATTGACTAAAATCGATGCAATTGAAGTGTTTAGGTCACTTTCTACTCGAAATCGATCCCCTTTGAATTATATTGACTCAAATCAATGCATTTGAAGTGTTTAGGTGAGATTCTACCCGAAACCAATTCATTTGACCTATCTTGACTCAATTCGATGTGTTTCAAGTGTTTAGATAACTTTATACCAGAAATCGATCCCATTTGACCTATCGTGACTCAAATCGATGTGTTTCAAGTGTTTAGGTCACTTTTTACGCTAAACCGATCCCATTTGACCTATCTTGGTGTTTCAAGGGTTTATGTCACTTTCTACCCAAAACCGATCCCATTTGACCTATCTTTAATCAAAATGATGTATTTAAAGTGTTTAATTCACTTTCCACCTGAAACCAATCCTACTTAACCTATATTGACTCAAATTGATGCATTAAAAGTGTTTAGGTCTTTTTCTACCCGAAACTAATCCCATAATACCTATCTTGACTCAAATAGATGTGTTTCAATTGTTTAGGTCACTCTCTACCCCAAACCGATCCCATTTGACCTATATTGACTCAAATCGATGAGTTTCAAGTGTTTAGGTCACTTTATACCCCAAACCGATCCCATTTGAAGTATCTTGACAAAAATTGATGTGTTTCAAGTATATACCTCACTTTCTACCCGAAACTGATCCCATTTGAACTATATTGAGTCAAATGGATGTATTTCAAGTGTTTAGATAACTTTCTACCGGAAATAAATCCCATTTGACCAATCGTGACTAAAATCGATGTGTTTCAAGTATTTAGGTTACTTTTTACGCCAAATCGATCCCATTTGACCTATCTTGACTCCAATCGATGTGTTTCAAGGGTTTAGGTCACTTTCTACCCAAAACCGAACCCATTTGACCTATCTTTACTCAAAATGATGTATTTAAAGTGTTTAAGTCACTTTCTACCTGAAACCGATCCTACTTAACCTATACTGACTCAAATCGATGCACTTAAAGTGTTTAGGTCACTTTATACCCAAAACCAATCCCATTTGACCTATATTGACTCAAATCGATGTGTTTCAAGTGTTTAAGTCACTTTCTACCCCAAGCCAATCCTATTTGACCTATCATGACTCAAATCAATGCAATTGAAGTGTTTCAGTCATTTTCTACCCAAAATCGATCACACTTGACCTATATTGACACAAATCGATGCATTTGAAGTGTTTAGGTCACTTTCTACTTGACACCGATCTCATATGACCTATCTTGAATCAAATCGATGTGTTTTAAGTGTTTAGGTCACTTTTTACCCCAAACCGATCCCATTTGACCTATATTGACTTAAATCGATGAGTTTCAAGTGTTTAGGTCACTTTCTACCCAAAACCGATCCCATTTGAAGTATCTTGACAAAAATTGATGTGTTTCAAGTGTATACCTCACTTTCTACCCAAAACTGATCCCATTTGAACTATATTGAGTCAAATGGATGTATTTCAAGTGTTTAGATAACTTTTTACTGGAAATCAATCCCATTTGATCTATCGTGACTCAAATCAATATGTTTCAAGTGTTTAGGTCACTTTTTATGTCAAACCGATCCCATTTGACCTATCTTGACTCAAATTGATGTGTTTCAAGGGTTTAGGTCACTTACTACCCAAAATAAATCCCATTTGACCTATCGTTACTCAAAATGATGTATTAAAAGTGTTTAAGTCACTTTCTACCTGAAACCGATCCTACTTGACCTATATTGACTCAAATCGATGCATTTAAAGTGTTTAGTGCACTTTCTACCCAAAACCGATTCCATTTGACCTATATTGACTCTTTTGCATCCAAGCCCAAAAAAATATGGGCATTGTTGCCCTAGGCAACGATTTCACTTGAATGAAATCATTTATTGTGGGGCAACGATATCCTAATGCCCAGATTTTTTTTATTGCGCCAACCCACTTATTAAGCCAAAATCGTTACCAAGGGCAACGATTTTGTCCCGAACCTAAATAAGCTTATTTTTTAAATTATTTTGGTCTGAATCTTATTTTTATAATTATTTTTTATTTAAAAAAAAAGCTTTAAAAAAGTCGTCAATTTGTTAAACCACCTTCAGATGATGACCGATTTTTCTTGTGGATGGTGATCAGTGGTGGATTTAAGATTTATAGAGTGTCGACTGGCCACCCTTGCACCTACAGACCTCCACAGATCCAAATGTAGTTGATAATTTTAGAAAGATCAAAAAATTAATCAGCAAATTTTTTTTCATCAATTTAATTGCCTTCAGACTAGTAAATATCATTTGGTACATGTCTTTAGTTTTATTACGTGTTATGGCCTCTTAACTTGTTTCTCAAGTGTAGGGATGTCAATTTAGGTCTAAGGATCAGTTCTTGGTTGACTTCACGTTGGTCGTTTCTTATCGAGTCGGGTTGAAAGGGATAAATTTGGCCTTTCAAGTTAGGTCAGGTATGTTCATTATCTGGTTGGGTCAAATCTATTATTTGCTTTATTGAGTTCAGTCCGGGTTAAGGCAGGTCATATGCGGTTTGGATCATATTCGGTTCGGGTCAATTCAAATCGGTTTCATGGCAGGTTATAGTGGGTTGTTTCGAGTTTAGGTAGATTTCAAATCATGTTTGGTTCGGGTTAATTTGAATCTTGGACAATTTATAGCGGGTTGTTTTTGGTTCAATTAAATTTTGGGTTTGGTTAGGGTTATAGTTGATTGGGGTGAACATGGATCGGTTCTTAAATGGGTTGTTTCGTTTCAAGTAGATTTCCGCTCAAGTTGCTTATTGAAATAGGTCATTTCCATTTCAAATGAAATCTAGGTCAAGTTGTAACGAGCTAGAATTGGTCTTTGATGATATTTATGATTGAGTTTTTTCCTCTTTATTGTATCCCTTTTGAGACATGTTTGGTAATTTCAGGCTAGCTTACTTTATAAATTATTTTTATATGATAATCAATTCATTAATTAGATAATAATGATGACGATAAGTCATTGTAGAACAAAACATTTACGAGGTATTGATTATTAAATGTGTAATATTGTGACGAACGAGTATCTAATGTGTATATATTAGTGTATCAATGTATCATAGTATAATCTATGTCAATCATCTCATATCATAAAATTAATTGATGACTGAACATTCTATCAAATATCATATATAAACATATAGTTCTAATAAATTCAAATTTGGATAATTAGCTAAGCATGATACATTTTATCAAGTATCAAATATTATATATAGACATATAGTTTAAAAAAAGTTAGTTTCATGGGATATTGACAGGTTAGATCTCTAATGGATCAGGTTGTCATTTGGTCAGGTCATTAGCGGATCAAGTTGCATTTGGGTCAGACGCATATTAGGTTTAGGTCGGGTCATTAACGGGTTAGGTAGTCTTTGGGTCGAGCCATTAACAGGTTAGGTCGCGTTGGGGACAAATATAGATTGGGTTTGAGTCTTGAAATATTGGGTCTAATCAGTTTCATATTAACTTCAATTGGGGTTAGATAGGGTTACGAGTCTCATTTTTTGGATCATAACCAGGTCGGGTACAGACCGATTTCAGACAATTTCATAGGTCAAATCAGATTTTGACATTCCTACTCAAGTGTCAAGTGTATTCCCTATGAAATTACAAGACAAATCTCATCGAACATCAAATATTATGGACGAATATTATAGATTCATATGTAAAAGGTGCAAGGAAATCACTAACACACTAATTTCACAAAAAATGAAAAATAATCCTCACATTTTACTATCTATAATCATAGATCAAGTAGAACACTTAGTTGTGAATGTGTTATGATCAATGACCCTCGAGGTAGATGTGGATATGTTAGAACACAATAAAAATGACACAAGTGTATGATCTAAAGACATAGAATCCCACATCCATTGGACAACTAACCAAGTATTCCAGCCAATAAACCAAACACCAAAACTACCAAACAAAAACGACTTCGGTCGAAAACTGAGTCTAAAACCAAGACAAAGTTCTAAAAATGGAAATGCAACTTCAATACCATCCTTTAACCTCATATTAAGCACTACTTAAGCCATTGGTAAAGACAATGCATTTTCCATTTCGTCAGAAAATTAGGTTTCACATTAGCTTGAAAATCATGGCTAACGCTAGGGGATAGAATTCCAAGGCTTTTTTATTATTTTCTGAGATTTTGATTTACTGCAAAGCAGACTTTCGCCTTCAATATGACGATGATCAAACAGTGCATTGATCAACCTCCTACTTATTCGAAGACATATCTTATGAATAAGTTTTGAAGCGCCTTAATCTGACTTACAAGACCCGACCTCTTCAGGATGACAAAATAAAATCTGACATTATTACACATATTGATGATGGGATATTCATGTAAAAATGTGCAATTTTGAATCCATCACTTAGTGTTGAACAAGCACATGACTTACAGGTCAAAAGGTACAAGTATTCTAGCTCTACCAGCTTCAAACTTAAAGATCTGTTTAACTCAACAGAATAGATTACGTCGAGCACAATTGATGTGAAATCGACGACATTTGAGGTTCCTCATCAAACAAATCAAGCAATTTTCTGGAAACAAAGATGCCAAACAGTTTTCTAACATTAGTTTACCATACAGAAGAGTTTCCACATCTCACAGCGGGCTTTATTGAGAGTACTCATAGATATCACTCTTCAGTCAACTACGCAAGGCAGTGACTTCTACAAACAATCTCATTACTACAGTGAACCGTACCATTTAGATATACTTTACAAAGAATAAATCACCACTCATAACTAGATATATTAGTTAAAATACACACTAGCCTACCCTTAAAATTTCGGAGCCAATTTGAAAAAATTGACAGTAACAAAAATGACAAAAGAGACTTGCCTAGAATTTGAAAAAAAAAAAAGTAAAGAAATACATTAGCACCTTCACCCAATCCTAACCTTTTAATCTACAACCCAGCTGCAGTTTCTATCTCAGTTACTCAGATTGGTAAGTGAGCTCAAATTTTAACCTCTAGAAAGAAGAAAATGGTATCATAATGGACAAGAGATGGGAAATTCCAATGCTCCATATAAACTGAAAATAAAATGATCAGAATCTAATAAAGGTTACTAGCAGTTATATAAAGGAATCTATAGTCTATAGATGATACATGCAATTTCACTGCCAGCAATCTGTACCTCCAATCCATTGTCTGCCACAACGAGTTCACCTTCCCCACAATCCTTAACTTACACTGCAGTCCAACAATAAGAAGTATCATATTGTGCAGGCAGCAGCATAAGAATAACTTTAAATAACAGATGAACTGTCACGAGACAGCAGAAAAACTGCTCAGGTTGCATCAATGTCCATGAACCAAAAAACAAAGAACTAAAATTAAAATGGCAGCAATGCAGTACAAAGTTATTTTTATCAACAGCGTGTAACCTCATTGCATTTCTGCACCACCAAAATATCATTCATGTAATCCAAAAGAAGTGGATGCAATAGCCAACTGGGAGAAGAAAAAAAAAAGTCAAATGATGAAAGAAGTTAACACAGACACAATGCTAACTTCAAAAACCAATAAGATGCTGAAGCTAGATAGTTTCATAGGCCAGAAACTGCATTAAATGTGGTCAATCAACTATCAAAACACAGCAATTGAAGCAGTTCGAAGTTTTTTTGGATTCAAATAAATGTTGTTGCAAGTGTAGCACCCACAAATTTCTCCTAAAACTAGACGATCTTCTATCGTATGATAGCATGCTTGCACCATTGTGTTAAAACAGATGGATTTACATTATGCATAATTCACTACATACCTCAAATAACTGATGGCTTCTTTACCATTCCTCAATGTCCTACTTTACTTGGTGAGGAAAGATTGTGAATCTAATTTTCCCTTTAAAGAAACTACGTACAGTTTCAAAATCACTGTGCACCTTTGTAGAGAACTGCTATGTATCAGTTTCTGCTTTCCCTTCATCTAAAAGTCACATCGTAAACATGGTAGGAGAGTGCACAATGCAAGCATCATAGCTTCTCTTAAAAACAATAGCATACAAAGAATTGCTGTAGATATTCTTTGGTACATGGGTGACACCACCTTAAACACAATATTTCCATCCTCACTCCTGAAAATGCATGGAATGATGATAACACCCCACAATCCAGAGGCTAAAAAAACTCAACATTCTTAAAATACATTGCCTCTCCTCTGAAATATCAACAGAACCTTCTCTAGGATCCAAAACCAAATACCTAGGTCATCCTAGTGGCTTACTAAAAGATTCCAGGTAATAACAAAGTAAATAAAATACAGCATAAATAAGTTTTAAATATTAAAAATAAATTTAAATCAGTAAAAAAATTCAGTGAAATCAATTTTATGAGTAAAAATTAGTTCCAATAAGTAAAACTAGATTTTGATTATTACCATAAGTTTTAATAAGTAGAAAAGAATAAAGGTTGTAAAAATCAAGTGAAGATAACAAAGGCCTAAGCGCATGTTTTGTCTAGTGACTTTCACGGGGTAGAAAATAACCATTACCATTACCTATTGTTTGGTATGGGAGATGGAGTAACCAACTTATTTCCTAATGGTAACCATTACCGCCCACATGTTATCTTTCCCAACCCTACAGTAATAAAAACTCTTACCCTCCTCAATCCTAATTTAGTACAAGTGTTGGTTGTATCAAACACATAATAATGGTAACACCTATCATTATTCTTTCCCCTTCTTATTTGTTTCCATTCTATTTCCTTGACATTCATACCAAACATGCACTAAGTCTTAACTTCACTAATAAAGGCTACTCAAAATATAATTGGTCAAATACTCAAATCGCTTAATGATTGCATTAGAAATAAACGTTGTAAATTAAGCCCAACGTTTTCATACTTTGATCCCCTTTCTTTTAATTGCACCATTTGCTTATTTGGGAAATTAAACCGTATCCCTTTTTAGTATGGTTTCACGCATCAAATACCATTATACCCTTGGCAACATCTTATAACTACAAGTTCTACCAGCCCACTTGCCCTTCTTAATATTGACAATCCCTACCTGTTTTCTCTCTATTTATTTTACAAATAAAAGGATATTTATGTAAAAGTCACAACCAGAAAGGCACTTTGAAAGAAACAGTGTTATTGTCAATGAAGCAATTATTTCACATTTTGCCTGAGAGCTTGGACCCCTGAAGTGAAGGAGCCTGGAAAAAGTATCCAAGACCTATCCTATGCTCACAAAAAAGGGAGAGAACACAGAAGTACATTTGGCTAGAATGACAGGTTCTAGCACCCTCCCCAATTTGCTAGGATAAAAGAAAAACATTGTTAACAGCTATAAAATTAGGCGCCTTTGGTAGACATGAGTTTCATATATACTAGTAGTCCGATTTCAGTCATCATTTAACTTCAATTTTATTTATGGTGAATTAATGACAGTGTCCCTCATTCGAGAAGTTCATATCCTAGGATGTCAGCATTGCATAGCACAACTTCGAAGTGTTGGCCCCCAAACATTCTTAATTGAACAGAATCTGTTTAGATACTTCAAAGTTCCAAAGTATTTAAATTTATCCTGACAGAGCAGAAACTGATAATATAAGGATTATCACTATTCAAGAATCTACAAAAGGGTGAAAAATCCACAAGGAGACTAGGGAAGAGGGGCCATCTTTTCTCCCTGCCCCAAAATTGCAGTTTCATTGACTGTACACTCTATAAACATTTATTTTCTTTGCTGTTCTTTTATTTTGATAGTATATGATGGAAATATTGATATAGACATCAGACCTAAAGGCATACATGATACACAATACCAGCTTTCAAATACATAGTCGTAACAAGGAATGGTGAATTGCTTGAAAATTGCACCAGTGATGGTCAGAACAAACTGGCTAAATCTTTCCAGAAAATCAAGCTCCAGAAAACTCCAAAACAAATAGCATAGATATTGAGTGAAATACCAGAAAGTACCTCAACTGATTGCACAGAAGTAATTGACTCCTTGAAATTCCCAACATTGAGAACAAAAAATCAGCACAACTACCAGCAATTGTCTCACCCAGCAACCTTTATAGCACCCATCTCATCTATTTTTGAGCTCTTATGCTGAGACATTTTGGTCAAAAAGCAATTGGCACAACCATAAGCATAAAAACATAATAAGGATTCTTGTGCTCAGATGGTCATACATAATTCATCAAGGAACAGGTTGCAGGTTCAGAGCTCCCAAGCAAACGTAACTGGTTCCAAGAAAATAAAAATTAAACTTATACCAAGAATATTACCTTACTCTTTTTATGTCTATGAACGTCGTTAACATCTTCATCACCATCATGCTTCCTCTTCTGCAATTAAAAGAGAAAAAAATATCTAGAGTGAGAAGAACTACAGAGCACAGGGAGAAATCATGAGTCATACATCTCAACGGAAGGACGGTTCACAGTAATGAAGAATTCAATTTCCTCTGAGCAACCAATAAATTACTCTCTTGATCCCCAAAATAAATTTCACAAGTATAACAAAGGTCAAATTTGCCAACAAGATATAGATTAATAAAATGGTCATGTCAGATTCATTACAACAGTGTTTTTAAAGTATGACAAATCAGTACTTGATAGAAAACAATAATGATCAAAGGCCGATCTTGCAGACTAGGAAAAGTGAAGAGTGAGTGAACAGCAGAAGTAATTATAGGTAAAAAACATCAAAGCAAAGTGCGCAAGCAAAAGATTATAATCCAAACATAGCATGAAAACTTTACACACAAACCTCATCACAAATTTAACAGAACATAAATACAAGGCATTTAGAGGTAACATCTAACAGTGACAAGACTATTTTAAGACATGACACATAATTTTACAACTGCCATTCAAGAAGAGAATAACATGTACAAACCTTATTATGGTGTTTCCTCGAATGTTCACCCCCAGAATCCTGATGCCTGCTTTTATCCTTCTTCTTTTCCTTGTCCTTGTCTTTACTTCGGTCTTTATGACGGTGTTTGTGCTTCTTATGCTCTTTATCCTTCTCTTTGTCCCTATCCTTGTGCTTTTTATGCTTTCTATCCTTATCTTTTGACTCGAGTTTGGATTTTCCTGCAATTGTAGGCGCCCCCTTTTCTTCCTAAAAGAAATATGAGAATCAAATATTTGAAGAACACACAATGATCTCACAATTACACTAAATCCATCAAAAGAAAATAGCATAGCAAATCCACAAAATGCAAGAGGGAGACATTGCTAATTCGTAAGCCATGTTCCCGCAAAAAACTTCTCCAAAAAGTAGAAATGATTAACTTTATAAATTATCGACAACAGCATTAATTCCCAAAGGGAGAATCACAAAAAATGTCTTCCACTAGAAATTAAATTTTTAAATCACATTTACCACTGAAAATTGATATATAACTTCCATTTACAAAACAGGTCAACAATTCTCTTTATTTTCCAGAAAGGGGGTCTTATTTAATGAACAAAAACAGTAATTAATTTCTTGATTAAGATTGAAAATTTGAAATTGTGGAAAAATTGAACCTTAAAACTTGCAAAAAAGTGTTTTCAAAGAAATATATGTTAAGGAGTGAGTGCAGAAGAAAACACTACTCACAGAAGGTAACTCAACAGGGGTTGTTTCCCTCAGATGAAAGGCTTCTCTAAGAACATCTAAATCAAAGGGATGTATGCGTGTATTTCCATCCAATGGATATGATGGTTTTTGTATTAACTGATTTAACTGCATTCCTTCTCCCTTCCTAATTTCAGTATCTCCAACCACATTGTGGAGGTAGTGGGTATCTGCAATTGACACAGGAAGAGACTTTTTGCAGAAAAACTCATGATGTGGTAACAACTTGTAATGGCTTATCAGATCAACAGCACCTGTAAGCTCTCTAGGACCTGAAACCAAAACAGAAGAAAAAAGGAGAGGAAGGCCAGAGAATCAACACTACATCAGGATTTGGCAGAAACAGTTAGTGATTAACAGTAAAACAACATACCACAGCATCCCTACACAAATGCCACGTTTATCAAACCAGATAAATTAGTCAGTTCCCCAATCATTCAGGATTCCAAAATACATATGATATACCCAACCAAAACTTGATTCAGATGGAGTACCAAGAAAAAAAAATTAATAGCCTGTCCACTTGTATGCACACAGTTCACAAGAAGTCCACTTGCAAAATACCAATATTTTTATCTTCTTGAGCCACATATTTGAACATAGATGGCTAAATATTTATGCCTGCTGGTTTTTAGGTAACATCTCCCATAAAAAATCTCATGTTGCAAAACTTGCAATCACACACAAAATTTACAGAATTTACTCATTTTGAAATTTTAAAATTAAAAAAAAAATTAAAAAAAATTAAAGACCAGCTTAGAGTAGCTTCTCTATAATTCACAGAAATTGGGCAGATTGCTTTTAAGGAGCCTCATAGAACCAGTATTAATCTGACAAGTCATTTTCCTGACATGCACATGAATTCTGATAAGAATGTGGGAACAGAGAAGAAAAAAGAGCATCAGCAACATTCAAAAAAAAAATAGTAAAAGTTCTTAAACTACACAAGAATCATCAAGGAGACCTTTATGCAAACAAATTTCACATTCCTTTTCACAAAAAAGGGATTCATCACTGCAGCATAAGCATGGTATAATCCTCAATTACTTGGATATAATCAGTCAAAAGGCTAGGAACATATTTAGAGTAGCATCCCCATTCTGGCAACAGGCTTTCTCTGAACAGTTAAGCATGAAAATAAGCAGGAAATTCATTTTAATAGACAATTGGGGACCATTCTAATTATTCACCTCTTCCAAACTTCTTGCCTTCAGAATCCATTAATCAACATCTCATAATGCAGTGAACCATCCTCTCCAAACTGTACACATTTTCAAAAAAAAAAAAAAGAGAAACAATATCAGAAAATTTTCAACTTAACACTACCACAAAAACAGAGGAAGGGAAAAAATCCCTTTAGCCAAAACTACAAGAAGATTCCATAGAATACACTTTTAATAAATTATTAGAAACTTCATGCTGATCACAAAATAACCCAATGCCAACTTTTCTATTTAGCCCAAACTGAAATATTTCTAATCTTTATAACACAAGTTCCATGCACATTATATTCACACCACGGCTGGTATAGTTACGTTCGCTTCTGTTCTAAAATTCTCTACAATTGTCCGACTTGAATGCATACATTTTTGGGGGGTATTGGAAAGGTAAAGGTCCCCTTATCTCAGGGGAGCACCTATAGCATTAACCAAGTACAAGAAAAAGAAAAGGAAAAAAAAAGAGAGAATACATCAAGCTTCACAAGGGAAGCAACCAAACAACAAGCATTGCAAAGCCTTAATCCCAAAACGATGGGGTTGGCTACATGAACCAAAAATTTATCTCACGTAATCATCCAAAAAAATGTTCTTCCTCCATTCTTTCCTATTTAGAGCCAAATCTTCTTCTATCCCAACTTTTTCCATATCTTTCTTAACTCACTCCATACAAGTCATCTTTAATTTGCCTCTACCGCGTTAAGGTCTCCATAACCCCAAGCCTCCACTCACTGTTGCATCTATTGTTTAGGGTCCAACATGACCAAACTAACGGAACCAATTCTATCTTAACTTATACCCTTACGCTACTCCATTCGGATATCTACATTTCTAATTGTATCCATCATAGAGAAGCAACCAAAGAAAAAAAAATTAAACTCTACGTAGGCCAGAATTCCCAGAAGCTCATCCCATTGAAGTTCATCAAAGTAGCTAAGATATGGCATAACATAGAGCTTGTCCCATTGACGAAGAAAATCAACTAGCAATAGTGTTTAGTCTTGAAGGATGCCAATGTAGTAACATAGGGACCTCTATTAGCTTAAAAACAACGACTTAATTCTCCCCATCCCCATCCCTCCCCTCCCCTCCCCTCCCCTCCCCTTAAATTACAAAGTTGAAAGACAAAAAATGAGAATGGAGCGAAAACAGAAATGTAAAATAGCAAAGAGGCTAAAAGACTCCCATAAGAAGCGTCCCTGAAAAAATGATCAAATCAAACTCATTTATTGGCTTAAAACTTCCTAAATAGTAGACAAAGAATTCAATAATTTCCCCAAAAAAAACACCTTTAGAAAAAGAAAGAAGTCTGAAAACATGGACATACATAATCAAAAAATTTGGAACCAAAAAAGGAAAAAGCTTCTACTAAATGTCTCCATAATCAACTACCAATAATCCAATATGAGTATTATGTTTAGCCTTAGGAAGGCATAGATCTCAATCAAGAAATTCAAATAAGAGTAATACTCACAAAAATATCAATAAACAAGATTAACTAAAGAAAGTCGCAAAGTCAGTGCCTATTGCCTAATAATAGTTTTTAAGAATCAAAGGATGTAAGATCAACAAACAATAAAAGGGCTCGCTTGATTCCTAAATAAACCAAACATAAAATTGATAAATACATATAGAGAACCTTCCCATAAATTTTAGAAAGAATTGTCGAAATTGACAAAAAACGATGGCCATAAGAATGAAATTTAAATTCATTTGAAAGGTAAAGTAACGACATCAGTTCCAATACATCTAAGGATGCGATATTTAAAGAACGATAACATTCTTTCAATAATTTCAGAAAAAAATTACCAAACTGTAAACGAGCAACTGAACAAGGATTACAACACAACTTGGATCTAATTTCCACAGGGGGGGGGGGGGGGTGCGGGGTGGGAGGGGAGACAAAGAGCCTACAATGCTCAAAAAAGCCTCATAAGGCATAGCCAAAGATCCATTTGAAGCATCAATGATATAGGGTCATAATGCAAGGAAAACCTAGCTTCAAATTCAGAAAACACAACAAAACATAAGAGAAAAGAAGAAGAGAAAAATCTAATTACAAACCAATCAATCAATCATAACAGGATTTGAATCAAACCCAAATAAAACAGAGAATGGAAAACAAACCTTGGGTGAACGGCAGAACAAGCAAAATTCGTAAAGGATATCACCACAAAATAACAAGACCAACCCTACGAATGAATGAGAGGAGTGTAGAGGCAGAGGGTAAGAGGCTTAAAAAGAGGAGAATGAGGAAGGCGGAGAAGGAAGACAAAGGAGAAGAGTAAGAGGGACTTCTCTAGAAAAGCATCTCTATCTAACTTTTTCACTCTAGAGATGTAAGATACTTGAATACATACATACTAAGAATGAACCTAAAGTATCAAAGTTTGGACGAGATCATGCATTAATTGCTTAGAGTAATTATGAATATCTAAAACAGCCAATTCAAAACAAGCCACAGTAAAACAAGGGGTCCCGCAGCAGATAACTGTTTAAAGGAGGGAGTCAAATATGCACCAATTCAACTTTGGGTCCTCAATTAAAGAATATGGAAATACAAATCTTGCTATCTTTACATCTTTTTCACTTTATTACCAAGACATCTATTATCTAAGCTTAATATTATCACCAAATCAAACAGCAGGTTATTTTATATGAATATTCTTTTTATTATGCATTACAAATAAAATGTATCCACTGATGCAAAATCATAAGCTTAGAAAGTCATATAACAAGTAAAAGTTTGATTAATAAACATAGATAAAGAAATTTTCCATTTCAATACAAGGTCCAATTAAGGAGGAAAGTTATAGTTAATAATTGGCTAAAAAATTCATCAATGATAAAATAAACGTTGTGCTCTTCCAGTCTTCTGTAAATCACTGCTACTCATCAAGCAAAGCGACTGCCGACTGTGCAATTTATTCTAAGCATTGTTGGATTAGAGGACTTGGGAAATGAAAGGGGGGAAATTGTGAAGCCCTTCTTCACCATTTGAATGCGAATCGTAGGAAGGGATAAGGAAGGAAAATGGAGAGATCAGATTTATTTACCCTTTGATAAACCAAATATATAGGGATGGAATCATGGAAGTGCAAACTACTTCTTTCTGCCCCTCTCATCCCTTCCCGTTTCGTCCACCATAGTAATCCCAACACATTGCTAGTTTCTAAGGCTATTCAAGATACAAAAAATCATGATACTGCTATACTTCCACTTTTCAAGAGTGAAGAGTGGCACAAGAGAAAAAGGAGAGAATAGAAATGTAAAATGATTTATGTCAATGAAAACGCTTTCTCCTAAAATACATAGTACACCATCAGTTAACTAATTTGACAAAGTGTTAGGTACAAACAATGTGTGGTTGACGATGAGGAGCAATGAGACTGAATACACACCCCTCTCTACAAAGAAATAGCATACAAAGCTTATTTGTGTTATCGTCATATTTATTATTTTCCAAAGAAGATCAATGGCACTTTAATTTTGAAAAGAAAAATGAGGATGACATGTTGGAATTCCTTTATATATTAGCCTGCTATGTAGAATATTTGAGACACGTTTAGAAACGACCCCAAGCAAGCTTCACAAGATCTGGCTTTAATCACCTTCAAAAAGAAAGTTAAACTGTGCGCCCAGTGGAGAGAATGGCCTCAATTTCACTTCTTTAAGACCCGTAACACCAGTAGCTACCTGCCAGAACAATAGCAGAAACTCAGTATTATATACAATCAAGAATCAAGTCAAACTTACATTTGCAAATGTTTTGGAGACAGTTTCATTCAAGCAACAGTTTCATTCAAACAGAGGAAAAGGAAAAAGAAATAATACAAAAAAAAAAAGAAAGAAAAAGGTCAAGAGAACAATTCAATTTGTGGGTTGAATTGAACAATCAACTAAACTCCACTTTATTATAGTCTAAATTTGTATCAGAACTAAGACTGCACCTACCCATCCCCAAGATCCAGATGGAAGACGCAAAATAAACAAATTATAATATCAAATAAGCATGCCCAGAGGAGAAAGATACACATATCTCCAGAACCAACAGGATGAAGCATGCCAATAAACTCAAAAGATATCCATTATCAATTACAAGTAGAATTCTTTAATACACAATAAGCCTATCAAATAAACTCAAAAAAAATCCTAAATCTCACAACTGTGGACTGAATATTACATTATCCAAAATTTGAATTCCTGCTGAATAATATGAATCTTAGCAACACAGTCTGCACAAAAAGGGTTGCACCAAGCTCATCAAGGCTAAAAACCATAAGAGCCACATCAAGAAACAAAGATCTCCATAGAAAACATAAATTTGACCATTCTTGAAAGCAAGAGAAACTTAAATACAATAACTGACAATCAACTACCATCAAGAGTAGAATTCAGCCAATTCGTTACATACTCTAAGACTGAAGTGCTGGCTGGCAACCATAATGAAAATGGTAGGATTTCAAGAATTGGGTATATTACTTAAGCCTTGTTGATTTTTCAAACTGATTAAATGCATAATTTCCACTAGAACATTCAACCCTTACAAGTCAAGAGAAATAATTAACTCAGCAGACATATTGACATACTAAAGGCCTATTCTTTTTAACATAAGAGCAATCCATCCAAACTAACCTAGCATTGTGACTTTTGAGATTATGTCAACTAGAGTTATCAATATTTATCATAACTTCTTGAAACTTGTTTAAACATCACATAACCAATAGTTTATTTGAAAAATGTTTAAGGTGAGGAATTAGTTTGCATTTCAGTTCACCCAGTCTCCCCCAATAACCCAAGGTCCTCATATAATTTCCAGATACTGTTACAAAGGCCTACCAAAATAATCCTTTATTTCATCGCACATAATCTTGCATGGAATGTTTTTACTTCTAAACTAAAACAAACAGGGAAAAACTGTGTGAATTCTTGGTATCACCAATTATAATAAAAGAAATCCTTGGGACACTTCTACGCCAAATTTAACATTGATTCTCATGTCCTATACATTTCCTTAAATAACTCGCTATAATTCTGAGATACACCCTTGACTCTTCTCAGGTTCTTTGACATCCATTATTAGAGTTATGTAAGGCTTTTGTAGTTGTTCTCCTAGGTATAGACCAGACTAGTTCTTTGACAACATGACAACTTACTCAAATCTATGCACAACCCCATTTTCCATAAGTTAATTGTTTGACTCATATTTCAAACCATTCCTAGTTTGAAAGTTTTTCTTGTAAACTGGCACTAAAGTTATCATCTTCCACAAAGTTTGATGTCATGCACAATCTATAATCCTCAGTTACTAGTTTTAGGCATCTCAATGTCGTACATTATCCACAGTATTCAGTTTCTTATTCAAACCACTCTAATATCTTGTATACTTCATTATCATTCATAATTTAACTCACCCAATTATGGAATCCAAACACCCCACCCCTCCACAAATGAGGAATGCACTTATTGGAACGCTCAATTATGAAGTTCAAACAGCCCCTATAGTGGCACACTAAATTTGTCAAATTGTACAATTACCACAATAGCCTTGATAAACTCTGGATAAGAAAATACACAAGCAATAAACAATTTCATCTATTAATACCTAACATGATATCCTAATAAAATTCCTTAAGCCAAAGTCCAACTCTTGCAAAAACTACAAGAAACCTCGCTTCACATATTCATAGGAGTAAACAAATCAATACTCCACGCTCACATACCCTTAAAAAGAATGGCTCATATGTCCAAAAGTAACCACAGAATCAAGTACATTAAACCTTAAAAAGGCGCTAACTTAAGCAACTACATGTTCGGTATGGCCGTACGGCGAATAAGATGTCCCTCAAAATACACATTATAACATCAAATTGGAAACTTTCTGCATTCTAAGGTAAACCCTAAGTCAAAAAATTCAATTACGCCAACCCCAGTTCAATTATAAATAAAACCCGCAAAAATTCCATGTAACAAATACAATAAGAAAATTACTAATCACAACCCCAGAAAAATTCAATTAAAAATTGCACCAAAATTATCAATTTAAAAACGAATTTGTTAAATACAATTAAAAAAAGTGGGAAATACAAAAGCACCTTTTTTAGGATTTTTGTGAAATTGAGAGGTGAATGAATTGCTTAACTATG
Organism: Dysphania ambrosioides; assembly: GCA_026401315.1. NCBI lineage: Eukaryota > Viridiplantae > Streptophyta > Magnoliopsida > Caryophyllales > Amaranthaceae > Dysphania > Dysphania ambrosioides. The sequence goes on from CM048662.1 coordinate 13,551,069, forward strand.
AATATTGTTGAATGATCTGACGCAGCTTGGAATGGAGGTGTGATGGTTTTGAAGGAATGTGTGAGTTTGGTGGTTGTTTTGTAAGACCGTGAGGAAAGTGCAACAAATGAGAGAGAGGTTGAGATCTCCAAAATTGGAAATTTAACGAGGTGCTGGCCATATCCTTGTGAATTTAAGTCTGATTTAGGGGTGTTTTGGTCATTTAATGTTTGTTAAGTATGATGGCCGTGTTTGGATTGCGTGAATAGAATGATTTTAGGAATGATACATGTGAGGAAATAAATCAATTTTATAGAGTTATTTGGTTAAATATATGAATGAACTTTAAACTCTTTTTATTTGTTTGGTTTAGCATTAGAATGAGATTCAGTTTTTTACTTGTTGTTTGGTTTAACATGAAGTTGTAATATTGATATTAATAATAAAATTATTTTTATTTTTATATATTCTTGATATTAAAATTAGGGGTATCAATTCGGGTCCATGGATCAGATCTGGATTGATCTATCGCACGTTAGTGCTTATCAGTTTGGTTCAAATCAGGTCAATTTGGCCTATAAGGTCAGGTTGGGTCGGGTCAAATCAGTTATTTGCATACTTGGGTTCGAGTCAGATCGTATTCAGTTTGTGGATATTACTTTTTGGGTCATAATCAAGTCAGATTCAAGCTAGTTTCGAGTAGTTTATTGAGTCGGGTCAGATTTTAACAACTCTAATTAAAATGACTATAATAATAAATATTATAAAAAAAATTACTAACGATAATAATAAAAATTAAAATTTGTAAATATATTAATAATAATGATAATAGTAATCAATTTAATAAATAAAATAAAAATAATAGTATTAATAATAATAATAATAATAATAATTCTAAGTATTATAATAACGTGACATCCAAAAGCTGGAGGGAGGTGGCAGGGTTCGAATGAAAACTAGGTGAACACAACTAAAATCGAAGGAATCAAAAGGTGAATTTTGGAAGAGTTTCCTTTTTTTTTAAACGAAACAGCTTTTAGTCAAAAATGAGTTTTAGTACCCATTCTATTCCAACTTCTCATAGGGGTGTTTTGGTCATTTTGTATTTGTTAAATATGATGTTTAGAGTATTTACGAGTTAAGTTCTGTGATGTACAGTTTGATAATCAATAAATTTATTAAATATTTTAATTTTTAATATATTTGTATTCATTGGGTGAAAACTTGTAGTTTTGTTTTCTATATGGAATTATATTGAGAACTCCAAATCTTTTAAGGTAAAATAGAAATTTTAATTGGGATAATATATTTTTTATCAAATAATAAATAAAAATTTATGATAAAAGAGAGAGAGGGGAAGCTATGTAATGAATTGAGAAAAAAGAAGTACCTTTAAAGAGTTTAGGAATTTGTATAGTCATAAGAGTTTCTATATATGATTACATTTTTTAAGGTAAATGTTAATGCAAAGTAACAAAAAAATAAAAAAAAATAAAAATAAGATGACATCATCCATAAAAAAAATGCTAGAATTTTTTGTTGATACCTTGACATCAGCTCAGGTTTTAATTTAGTAATAATAATTTTTTGTAAATATGCTCATGAAGCTATGTTAGTATCAATTGCAATTTTTCAGTTGAAATAACTCTCAATTTTTTGCTCCTTTCATGCATTTTGGTGTATTATTCTCTAGTATCTTCGTCAAACCTTGATTTTTAAATTTTTACAAAATGAGAAAAATTAAGGTTCAAAATTGAAGGATAAACTATGAAAATTAAGGAGTAAAAGAATTTGGAACCTTGATTCCCATTTAATTAACATTGTGTGAAATGTGAAATCTTCTCCACAGTGCTTATGCTTTGTTAGTTCATCTTTCCTCACTCTCTCTATCACCATCCATGTCTTTTTTTGTTACACAAAAAGAATCCATGGTCTATTCTTCACTTAAATCAAATGAAGAACACATACCTAGAAGTAGAGAAGGCTAGTGGGTCGGGCTATCCAGCTCAAAATCAAATGGGCCCATAATCCAAGTGGGTCGGTTACGAATCAGACCAAACCTGTAGCCCGGCCTAATTCGGCATGGACGAATTTGACCATTGGATTTGAATAAACTAGTCGTTGCTTTGAGTTGAATTAATTGCATGCTTTGCCTATAAATATTAAAATTCATTTTTCTTCATTCCTCATTTCAATCTTCATACACATCTACAATTACACTCAATTTCTCATATTCTTAATCACATTCAAGTATAATTATTCTACTCTTAGTAATATCTCAATTTTTAAGTAATATTCTTAATTCCTCTCCTATTCTTAATTTCTTTTCATAGTAAAAACAGGTTACTCTATATCCACCTCAACGAATAAGGAGGGTCCGACTCTGGTGACCACACTTGCTCTTGCGGTAAACAATATTGCATTGATAAAATAAGGGAAAGATAAACAAAAGTACTTGCGTAACAATGATAACTTAGTTGTTTTAGTGACAAATATTTGCAAGCACAATAGCTTTTTTTATAGTCGATCATGGAACCTCGCCTTTCCCAAAATTGTATCGACAGTAGAACTAAGAAGGTCTATACTCACGTTTGTAAGGCATGGACTAAATAGATATATGAAGAGAGCATTGATAGCTACAAGCCTACAATTAGAAGTTGGGTTGTAAGTATGATTAAAAATTAACTAGAGTATGGTGGATATCTCGATGAGTGAATTAATGCTAAAGGGCCCAATTCTTTTAAAATATATTCCTCTTTTTATTGGTGAAGAGAAGTGAGGGTGCCCTTTTCTGCTATCCTTATGGTTTTGTGTGAATTGGGAAGGATCAACATTGCAGCTTGAGTATTCTTGTATGGTTTGGGTCCAAAAAGAGTCATTAAGGAGCCATCACTATGGGTTTGAAACCAAAGTAAGTTCGAGAATGAGCATTCTACTCGCGAATTAAAAATGATGAGCTTACGAATTCAATTATAGTGGAACAACATTAGGTTAATAGTTCCTAGACACATGTACAAACAAGAAGTAAATCTAGATTAAGTGGGTTTACAATGTTAAAATTATATAAACATCTAGACTAGGTGATCGCTTCTTTAATGTCCTCAATATTAAGGAGTTCTAAAATTGGTTGTCCAAGAATTATCTTCTTAGGCATGATGCACTTCAATGTGTCTTGAATTAGATGTAAAAATAAAGGTGATAATATCATTTACAACATTACAAGGTTCTTTCATAAATAAAGTGCGAAAATTTAAATAAGCGATAAAGCACGATATTTAAAGGTGTAGAATTGAAATATGTAATGTGTGGTTTACGTGTGCAAAGTTGAAATTATCAAATGAAAAGAAGACTTAAAGAAGTTTCTCTCTATGATATATTTCAAATTAGGCTATATAGCCTAATTAATCTAGTTTGAAGGAACCATTTGGGTTAGACCTTTAATATCATTGATTGTGAATGAAAATGAAGCATCACAATATGAGTTATGATGTGCATGTAAAATGAGCTTTTGGACAACAATTATATAGATCATTCAAGTTTGATGATTACCTAAGGTTTGCTCATAAAAAGTTGATAATTTGATTTGGTCAAATAAAATTGAAGATGTGTATCTTATACATAATAGACTAATGTAAAGGAAAAATAATAAGAAAAAGTACATAAATATGCAAGACATAAGTAAAATGCAAGGGAGAGGGGATTTGCTTTGATATAGAGGAGATCATCCTAAGGGGATGATCCCTTAAGATCTAGTGCTCAAAGTTTGAATCTTAAGGCTTGAGCCTAGTGCTAGAAGGAAGTTTCTTCATGACTCTCACATTATTGATTGTGCATAAACATAATAAAGTGTAAGATTTGGGAGTTGTTAAAAGATAGCATCAAGAGCGATACATCTTTGGTATATTAAGGACTCAAAATAAACATAAGTTTAAGGGTCACTTAAAAAATGAGGTTTGTATCTCTAAATAATCCTTGACATGTAAATCTTGGCCTCAATCTCTTGAAATAATAATCACTAGAGATTAAAGTAAGAAGAAGATGGGAGTAGAAGTAAACATATGAAAAAGGTTGAATTTTAGAGTATCCTCGATGTTTAATGCGTAGTGTTAGTGCTTAGCACTTAGCTCTTGAATGCTTAGTGCTTACTTTTAGAATTATAATGCCAAGCATTGGGATTAGTAAAGTCAATTTGGTGTTATTTCAGGTTAAAAGTATGTATTTAGGGGCAAATTTAGGTTTTGGACTTTTTGTAGTGTTTTGGGCTTTTGAAATGTTTTGGCTTCTTTGAGTGTGGTTTGGGTGTTGGCCCACTCGATCTCAAACCTGTTCAAAATTTCCTACAATTGTCGGTTTATTATTAAACCATTAGATAGGGAGACATAATTTCATGTTTATAGAAACCCCCACTTTCATTGAGTTTTAGATATGAAGAAGGTTAAAGTAAGACTCAAGGAAGAATAGGAATTCAAGATATTCTACAATTTCAAATCTTTATTCTAATGTCGGTACCTGCAAAATGAATAGGGTTAATTGTAGAAAATTTGTTCTTCAGCTTAGAGCACTAGAACAGAGAAATTGTTAGATTTATCTGGCTAAAGGTCATGAGCATACTATGATCTTGCTCGTTGTGACCATGTGACTAACTAAAGAGGATTCAATGATTTATGGGAATATTCTTTTCTTTCCACTGGGAGTACAGTTGTTCTCGATTATGGCTTATTTTTCCATTTGGGGAATAACCTCAAACAATATCTTTTGGTCCTTAATTTAACTCAATTGTGGAGAGCTATCTTAACTCAACGGAGAAATTTGTGCATTTTCTAAGGGTTCTGCCCTTGGTGATCGATGAACTCTGTTTGGGGATAAGTTAAGTTTACCGTGTGAGGATGTTTGTTCTAGGGATTTTTGGTGATTTCTCCCATCGCATGAGCTCCACTAGGGTTTTTGAATATCTTTAGTGGGCATTTTTCTTTTTTAGCTATACTCCGTTGGGATAAAGTATGCTAGCTAAGGAGTTTTGACTACATCTCTAAAGCCACTTCCATTGTCCAAATCTAGAAGGTTGATCAAGCTATTGCAAACACTTCAAAAATACCTACCAATTTCTAATACTATATAGTTAGGAAAATTAAGGTCAAATTTTATGGAGAAGATGGGGATAGTGTATTGCATTGCTAAGAATTCTTCAGTTAAGTCAAACAAACAATGGGGTTGGTGAACAATTGTCTAATGAACTAATTTATGAACTAAGACTCTAGAATTAAGTATCTCCGCATATATATACCAATGCAATCTTCAATCCGTCCCTAACTAATCAAATTACATTCAATTGGATAAATGTGCCCTATATCAATATCAACGATCACTTTCAAGACTTAATGGCTTCCTTAACAACGCATCATGCCTACTACCGTGGAGTTATGTAATTTAAAGACATTAAACATAGTATCCTAAAAATCCGAGCAAAATCTATCACCTACATTCATGATAACTTCTCTTATTTTAAGTTAGGGTCTAAAATCAATTAAGACCCAATTATCGTTACGAACCTAATCACATTCATTTAACATACTATGTCTAGTCGAATCATGAAAATAAAATTAACCCTAAAATAAGAAGAACAATAAATAATTAAAATAAGGGTTGAGTTTAAATCATAACTTTAATATTAAGGTTCAACATTGAAGACTCCACCTTGATTAGGCCTCTAACATTTTATTTCATAGATGATGGAAGCCATCCCAACAAATATCAATTTTCCAAAGCAAAGTATTCAACATAACCAAACTAGCCCATTTCGGTTCTCTACTTTGGGTTGTAGTTTCTCTTACTATTTAAGCTGCTCTAATATTTGTTATGTTCTTTTATCCCTAGCTAACCTAACTGCATGATTCAAAAGTGTTTCAAATATTTGCAATAACTATCCCAACGTGATTAAAGGAAAATTGTCTGCCTATATAGATTGGATAGGTTTAATCCTTCCTTAATCCTCTCAACTCCTTTCATCTAATTCTTTACAAGTGAACTTTATCTTTTGGCATAACTAATTATTCTCATGATTATTTTTCTTTGAGTTTGCTTATATAGGTTATATTTCAGCAAACCAAATTACAGTAAACTGATGAAGTTTTTCAAGTCAATATCTCACGTGGACATTGACTAACTTCTTGTAAAAATTTTGGCATATGCTTAAAAAGGGGGATAATGCTGAATTAGTTTGTAGCTCAACAAAGTTATAATATTTCTAGAGAAATTTGTGGCTGGTCATACTCAAGAAATTTTGAATTTCCTACAGCTACAATTCAACGGTTGAGTTACAATAAATAAAAAATATTCAAACTAAAGTTGTTACTGGAAGTTTCTATAAAAAGTTGGTGAAGTCTTAAGCAAATCATCAAGACTTTCAACGTAAATTATCATAATCAAGTTACAACAACATAAATTCATTATTTTCTCTCTAGGTCCCCAAGTTTATTATTCATTATATATGAGAGAAAAGCATAATATAACTCTTAAGCATTTAAAAAGAAATATTTATATGAGTGTTATTCTAAGAGTATACCATTATTATCAAAAGTATAGAAAAAGTGAGTTTAAGATTCTAAAATGTAGCTGGAGGACTACAAATTAGAAGATATGAATTGTAATCTTCTATGGGTGCTTTAGGTCTCTAAGAAAAGTAATAAAAAATCAGTTAAATTCTAGTAGGTTAGACAACCATAGACAAAGACATAGGCAAATTAGTTGCCAAATTTTGTACCAAATACCCGTGTTTTTTCTTTCTCTTTATTTTCTATCACTTACTTATGCATTGTTTATTATCTTTATTCTTTGCTCAAAGTAACATTGGAGTTAAAGGCTCTACTCCGCATTTCATATATCTATTTCTAAGCCTTGGAATAAATATTAAGATCTGAAGCCTCACTTTGAAGCGTATCTCAAAAGCATTTGATAGCCCGTGAAGATAATCTCACTACATCCTTGAGCTACTAACTGCGAAAAGTTGACATAATTTATACACCTCCTTTTAGAGTATATTTGATTCTATTTCATCTTCCTATTGATTCTTTAATTGGTATCAGTGCAAGACTCATAAGGAGAAGATCTAATGATTCGTGAGGAAAAATTAATACAATAGGTAATGAAGGCTTGGAACTTTAGGATGAAGGAGTTCAATGATACAATAGGTAATGAAGGAGTTTAATGATGCAAATGTTTGTGATCAATCAAGACTTAGAACTTTGGGATGATATAAAAAAAATGTTCCAAGGTGCAATGAATAATGAAAGTGACTCAATGGTTCCTAAAGAAGATGGTGAATTTACTCTTTAGAAAGTGTCGCCAAAAACTACAGAGCCATGAATCTCCTTTGTGGTCTAGATGCAAATGAGTTTAATAGGGTTTCTTCTTGCAAAAGTGCTAAAGAGATATAGGATAAATTGGTTGTCATTTATGAAGGCACGAGTCAAGTAAAAGAGCATCTTCATTCTTCACTACGAGCTATTCAAGATAGCACCCAACAAGATCATAAAAGAGGTGTTTACAAGATTTACTCAAATTGTGAACAACTTGGATCCTCTATATAAGGTGTTCATTAATGAAGATAAGGTAAGAAAGATCCTATGATGTCTATGGAAATCAAAATAGGGTCCAAAAGTCCCTATGATTGAAGAAGCTCCAAAGCTAAGAACCTTGCCTTTGGATGACCTACTTGGTAAGTTAAGCACGCATTAAATGTCCCTTAATAAAGATGATTGAGAACCCTCATCCTCTACAAAGAACTTAGCGCTTAAAGCAAAGAACGAGAAAGCTACAACAGATGAGGATGATGCTGATAATGAAGATCCATTTTCTCTCATTGCTTGAAGCCTTGCAAAGACTACTATCGTTCTTCAAAATAAAAAGGTAAGTAATCTAACCCAATGAATAAAGTTAATGTGCTAACATGATATGAGTATTATGGTGAAACATAATATCTAGTGAAACATAGTCCATAATGCAAAAAGAAGCCTGACTATAAGAAGTAAAATAAAAAAGCAATAATTATATCTTGGAGTGACTCAAACTCTAACTTAATCAACTCATTGTATCTTGCTTTTAAATAGTATACCTTAGGTAGTTTACTCTCGAGAACTGGTGGGACGACTTTCATCCCATACAATAATGAGTATAGGGTTGCACCAATCAAGGTTCGAATTGAGAATCAATATTCTTATAAAGCAAAAGAAGCTTTTGAGAACAATCCTTGTAACTCTAGGTCATTTTGTGGTTTATGACCTTAATGTTCTTGTTTATGACTTTAACTTCACTATTTTCCATGGTTAGTATGTAGACGAACATTTATGTTGAATATGATATATAGTGAGGAGAATTTTGCATTCATCTTGGAAGTGTACTCCTTTATCACTAATGAGTTCATGAGGAATGTCATGTCTACAAATGATATTTTTCTCAATGAATTGGATGACCTATTTGGAGCCCTAAAACTTTTAGGACTAATGTAATTGGTGATCTTAAGTACAAACTAGTGACCTTTAGTGCCTGGAGTTGTCACCTTACCAATGATGTCAATACCCATGTGCAAAAGGGATAAAGTGATGAGTAAGAGTGCAAGAATAATGGAGGAATGTGTTGCAATTAGCACACTTCTGGCATGTGATACAATTTTTTATGTACTAAGTACAATCTTGTTCCATGGTAGTCTAATAGTACCCCAATAATGATATTCTCATAGCCAACGTTTGTCAATTCATATGAGTACCACATATGTCACTATAGACAAATCCATAACCAATTCAACTTCTTGTTTATCAATATACTTGTGGTGGATGCCCTTTAGGGTGTGCTTCTAAATTTGATGGCCTTAAGCAATAAACTAGATCACCTATAGTCTTAGAGCTTTCTTAAGCGATAAACTAGCTCGTGCTAGGGTGTCAGCGAACCAATTATCATCCCTAGGAAGATATGTGAATTTAATTAGTGGAATATGCTCTGCCAACTATTCCAGATAAACCCTGATAAGGAGCAAGCAAGTCTTTCACTGCAAACTTTCCACTTGCTAAATATCTAGATGATTATTAGGAAGGAATCACCAAAACCTCAAAGATTTTTAATATTCGGGTAGATCACTCCTTGTAATCTCAAGATGCATGCCTTATATATAGCAACATTGTTGGTTGCCTCAAAATCTAATATAATGAAGATGTGTATGTACTCTTCTTCAAGGAAGACTAGGACTACCCTGTCACCACATCCATTTTTACTGTATGTGCCATCAAATAGAGTGACTAGCTGCCATTTTCTATCATGAGGAGATCCTTATGGAGGAGGTCAGGGTTATCCTCTAAATCATCTTAGAGATTCAAGTTAAAGTTTGATACTATAGATCCCAAGATTACTTTTCAAGTGAGATGTTTTTGTCATATCCTCTTTTTCCATTTAAATATGTTTGTAGCCTCCATAAACATCCATGAGAAAAGTAAGGCATAATTTATTGTGTTATTAAATAGAATGTTAATGTGGGGTAGCAAAAACGCATCCTTTAGACTAGTCTACTTTAGGTCTCTATAATCATCACACTTTCAAACCCTATTGTCTTTTTTGGTAATAGGCACTATGTTCACAATCCAATTTGGGTAATATACAACCATGATGAGCACTACTTCCAACTGTTTCTTGACCTCCTCTTTGATTTTTAAAATTATATATAGTCTCATTCTCTTTAACTTTTGTTTGTTGGCTTATTGACCTAGAGAGGATCAGAATAGCGTGTTGTGTAAGATATTTATATATACTTGTTACGTCTTTTTAAGACTTGGCAAAAATATCAATGTACGCTTTTAGCAACTTTATTAGCTCTGCAAGTTCTATAGGGGCTAACATTAGTCTAATTAGAACATATTAAGGATTTTGTTCGTTAAATAAGTTTATCAATTTGCCTATGTGTATGATTTCAGGTGAGACCATGTTTGGCACATAGGGTTCCCATCGTTAAACCATACAGTAGGGACGATCACAAGGTCAAAGAAGGAGTACCGATGAATCTTTAAAGGAAGACTTATCAAACTTTACAATTGACTAAAAAGGGACATATTCAAAATAAAGGTTTCCTCATTATGAATTCTTGATAGACATAACTCAATAAGGTTATATGGGAATATAGCTTCCCCGATCTTTAAAGGTAAATTTTTGTGGAGTTTAGTACATGGAATTACCTTACCCATGGGTAAGCAACCAAATAACTCAACGGGACTTGACTCATGTAAATGCAACTAGGCAACTATGGATTCAAAAATAAAAGAATAGGTTGCTCCAAAATCAAATAAAGTTTTCACAGAAGTTAAGTGAATAGAGAAAGTACCAGTGACTACACCAGTGGATCTCTCCACCTCCTTCTTACCCGTCACAGACAGGCGCCCAATATTGACGTTTCTCTCCTGATTGTCATTATTGTTGTTAATGTTAGAATTGTTGGTGCCAGAATTATTGATATGGTTGTTACTTTTGTTACAACCATTATAGGGTCTACCATTCTGGTTACCCGACCTATTGTTCCTTCCTCCCTAGCCATACGAGGTGTTTACTCTTTATTAGTTATTCCCACTACTTTCCTCATTTTTCTTCTTTGAATAACACTCGTACTCCCTATGCCCCTTCTTTTGGCAGTACCTTTCCTTCATAGTCCTTTCTATGGTGATTCTCTTGCATCTCTTATAGTAGTATTTTCAATTCCCAATGCCCTAGCTAGAACCGTTACTCACCTCTCGTTTTCTACCCTTGACCATGTTCCATTTTCTAGGTCTCTTTGGGTTATTTTGGTTATTCCCAAGATGCCCAAAGTCCTTCTTCTTGTATTCAGCATGACTATACTCATCAGAATCCCTAGTACTCAACTCATATAAATGATATTCTCTCTCATAAACTTTATCTAAGGTTTTAAAAACTATTCCACCCAAATCTCTCTACAGTTGTCTAGTCAATTCTTATGTTAAACCTTTGGGCCTTCAACTCATTAGTAGGCACTACTTCAACGGCAAACCTAGTTAAGGTAGTGAATCATACTACCCATTTGCAGGTTAATGAATTCATGAGCTTTCTGCTTCCTCAGTTATGAAGGATAAAACTTATCTCTTAAGGCTATCTTAAAGGTTTTCTACCCGAAATCTAACAGTGATTTCAGTCTAGCAGAATGAACCCTCCATCATCTATTAGCCTCATCCTTTAGGTACATAGCAGCTTGATCTACTCTCATATCATTGGAATAGTTCATAGTCACGAATATCTTACCGAATTCGCACTCCCAATTTACTAGAAAGATAGGGTCAAATCCCCCTTTGAAGAAAGACGATTTCACTTGAGCTAATATCTTAAATATCTGGGTGTGGGGGTTAGATTATTCCCTACGGTTCAGGCTCAGTTGTTCTATAAGAGCGCGGATGGCCTCAGCTAAAGTAGCTTCATTCGTAGCCATTGTACCTCTACGCCTAAAGGGTACAATAAATTGGTTCAGGCCTCCAATTTACGTGCAATAACTCAACACAAAATTTTAATTCACATCCACACAATAAATAGGTGTAACGAAAAATCCAAAATAATGTTCCCCTTTACTCCATCCCAATTCAAATAACCAAACTAGACATCACACATTTAAACATTCCAAACAAACTAAAAAATTCCCTCTCTGCAAAATTCTCACTCAATTGGTCGAAGAATGGTTGTTTATAACTAACTATGTAGACTATAACTAATTAAGTAACTAAATATATGATAAATAACTAAGTAGGGTAGTAATAGTAATAATAAATAGATAAATATAATAGGAAGTAAAATATACATAAGGTTTTAATAATATACTAAATTCCTCCATTCATTTTATAATATAAAATAACATAACATAAGAGAGATAATATTATAGCACTTGCTACTTATTTAGATTCTTAAAATATTTTAACTACTTAATGGACTACATTTGATTCCTTGTCCTCCTTCTCATTGTAATCTTCCAGCTTAAAATTAGGGTATTTTTTATCCTCTGAATCTTCAATAACTATTGCTCTATACATGGGTTTCTTATTCCCTAGTGGTCCATTTTCTAGCATATGGGTCCACTAGTTATATTTCTTACCATTCTAAATCTTTTTCATTGGATGCCAAGTATAAGGCGTAGTGTTGAAAGATTCTTTTATAAGTCTTTAGTTTATTCTTCTTTTTTGCTGTCTTATATCTGTACTAGTCCTGATATATTTCTTCTAATTGGTCATATTTCGAGTATAGAATTCTTTCCATCAAATCCATGTTGTCATCACTATTTATTTCCAGACTTTGATCACTCCTAGTTACTGAACTTTCACTCATCTTTTTATGTTACCATAATAGAATAAAACAAATAATAAAACTCACACAAAAGGATATAATAAAAGAAAATAATGCATCAATGTGAAACATAATAAAAACATTAACTACATGCATGCCCTTCTTAAACTATCCAAATCTCACTTATTTCTGAAAATGTGACTATTAAATGAATTCAAAAATTAAATAAATGAAATAATAATTTATTAATAATTCATAACAATATTAAGATGGGAAAAAATATTTTTTTCCTTTGAGTGGGCGCTTGAAGGCCGCTCAATGCCCGCTTACGAGTTTCTGCCTATTTTTGAAAGCTAAACTAAGTGGGCGCTCAAAATTTATATTGAGTGGGTGCTTTGTTGAAGAAAAAGAAAACAAAGTTAAAATCAATACTTAACTTAATCAAATCAACACTCATATAATTTGATTCGGCAAAATATTTTCCAAAATGGTTTAAGGTTTAGGCGCCTAATCAAAATCAATTTAGCTTATGTGGTATCTAAAACTCTCATATAGCACTTTGTAACACCCCCAATAATTCCCTCTTTCCAAAAACCATAACCTCGAGAGAACTACCAAAGTGCTACACCACGTGTTCAAACGCTAAGGCTTTAAATCGGAATTTTATAGTGGAATACATGAAACTTTCAAATCAAAACTTCAAAACACTAAACACAATCAACCATACAGTTCGAAACCATTAAGGCCCTTATTAAAAATTCTAAATATCCATCAAACCAAATCCAAACCAATTTTCATATGTTTAGAAAAATGTTAAATCAAGAAAACATAAGAAATATTTCTCTCCACTCATCCCTACAATGCATACACATCCCAGCAATACCTGCCAGAAATTTTCTCCCCAAAATTACAAGTGTAAATATTGGATCATTACAGGATCATTGAAAGGTAAAGGTCATAAGATCACACACAAAGCATGTAATCAGCAAAGATGAGTATATAAAGGTTACAAAAACATAATGAAATGTAATGACTTAATAAAAGTAAAATGCATGGCATATTTATTCGTATAACACACTCCTTTACTCAAACTAACTCGAGATTTATTCAATTAATAAATTAGATTAAGCAACAGACAAGGTTGTCTCCCCATGTTCCAATTAGGAACATCAAAAGAAATAAGTAAACTCCATGCTCTCTTGTCAAAGGGCATCAAAAAAAAATTCATAATTCAGATGGTAGACAGGCGCGACTCTGTCACTATAACTAAATGAGATGTCAGCTAACCCCAATTTAAGTTCAAAACTTTGTAAAAAATAGACTTGTAGATCACACGACCTAAATAAAAAGCCACAAATAATACCCTGTGAGGCCCCAACCCCTATTGTCAATACTCTAGACGTGTACTAGCCTAGAGTTTTATTGCGTATCCATCTTTTACTTGACGTGATTACAATTTATTATTTTAGATCCAAATCATCAAAGATCACCCATACAATGTATCACAAGTGCATAATCAACCTCATCTATATTATAATATTAACCCTTTGAATTCCTCTTTAAAGTTTAACCTGTTGAGCAAAGTCAACTAACCTCGTCATTAAGACTTGAACACCACCTTTTACTCAATTCATACTATTAGTTATGAGATAGTAATATTAAATAACCTCATGGATTAATTAGAAAATTAATTCCACTTAAACCAACCAAAATTCCTCAACTATACATAATCCTTTCATGATTAGCATTAACAATCACCATTCACAATTCACACAACGTTACCCAAATTGTTCTTCTAGAGTGAAAGAACACGAATTCATCAATGCATAACCAAATAATTTCATCCAAAAGGTTCCCTAAACATGATACTAAGTTTTCATTCCATCCTAGATCATGCTCCCAAAGACAAGGTTTTTGTAACTTGTACGTACCTTGAATAGAACAAATGGATTACCACTTTCACAACTACAAATCACCTTCTACGAATCGTTTTCCTAAACCAAACAACAAAACCTTAATCAATACCCTAATAAACAAATTTACAGCAACCATACCCATTTTCAAAAGAATTCAAAAATCATGTAAATGTACTTTAAACCTTTGTTTTTAACACTTAAATCCATGAAATACAATGAAATCCATTAGTAAAATTCTAGAAAATTTCCAAAGCATGCAAAATATTGATTATAATGTTCTAAACATGTAGTATATCAATTAGGATCATATACTACACATAAAATCATAAAAATCCTTCAAATACTCAACATAAAATCCAAATTTAATTACTTGGCCATAAATATGAAAATTTATTTTGAACAAAACATCATCAAATTTTTCATAATTGAACCACAAAATATGTAACACCCCCAAATTACTAACATAATAATAATGATCATAATTTTATTAACTTAGGGGTATTACTGCCACGTGTTACCATGCTTTGGCTGTGCTAACTAATTACTATATTACAGCAGAAGAAAAACTTGATTTATTTATATTAAAAAATAATTATAATTTTGGTTATCCAAAGGTACAAAAGTTGATTAAGAAAAATTATGAAAACTTTTAACTAGTATGTGCCCCTTGATGCAATGCTCCCATGCACATTTATTCCTGCAAACCTACTCACATAAAAGATAAGTAAGGCGAACCAAAACAAATAGAAAAATACGTGTATGTATACATGCTAAAAGAAATAATTTGACTTTTAAATTCCTTTATTTTAAACTTTCCTTCTTATATATTAATAAACTTCAAACCTTCCTTTATAATAATCCAATACAAATGGAATTATTAAAACACTTAATAAAAACAATTTCCTCTTCTTATATCCCCTCCTTGATCCTAAGTGTGCACACCCCCCAAGTTAGTTATCCCATCACAGATCTATCCTTGGAGATTTCTTTTATTTGACAACAAGTGGACTTTGAAGCATGAACCCTTCTTGATTATAAAATCAAGCTGTAATGTATAATAATAATAATAATAAGCATGAACCTTTCTTGATTATGAAATCAAGCGGTAATGTATAATAATAATAACCCTCCTTTTATAACTCCTTTAAATACAAATACCTTGCTTTAATTATTAAAGCTCATTGAAAATTATTACATCTCAAATGTCATTCGGCCCTTTTGAAACATGATACATATTAAATAAAATAAGATAAATGAATATCATCACTTTTTTTTAAATCGTAATTTCAAAAAATTAACCATATATATACATATATAAAAAAATGGTGCATGGATAAAATTTAAATTATAATTTATTTAGCATACGTAATAAAAATACTTTAATATAATATAATTCAACAAAACATTTAATTGCACATAAAAAAGATTCAACACATATACGTACCTTAAATTCTAGTATTTCCTAGAAACTTCCTACTAAACTTCAAGATGATATTCCTATCAATTAACATGAATTAATCAACATAATGCAACACAATAATATGCATAGAATATTGAAACTTTAATTAAATTTAGAAATAGCTTTAAGAATTAAACAATTTCTAAAACAATTAAAATAGTTAGAGAAAAGAGGAGGCTCACGGTGGTTCGTGGTAGCGCAGGTGGCCAAAGGGATGAAGAGAGAGACTAGAGAGAGAGGGAGAAAGTTTGAGAGAAGTAAAAAGGTTTAATGATTTTTATGTGAATAATTATGTGAGATTTAAGGGTCTATTTGTAGTAAAAATTAGGATAAATTTTAGGATTTTAAAAATAATAAAATAAAAGTTTAAACTTAAAATGATAATTATCCTCTAAATTTTCAGAAAAATCTTTTATTTTAAAATAATTTAATTATTAAATAGTTTAACCAATTAAAATCATTTAATTCAAAACAAACCAATTAGAATTAGTTAAAAAAGATAAAATTTTATAATATTTTTTTTTCTTGAATATAAATCATAGAAAAAGGATATGATAAGGTTAGAATTTATTTTTATTTTTAATTTTTTTGAAAATCTATTATTTTTAAATTAAAACTATCTTTTCAACTAAAACTATACTTTAAATTAGGATAAAATAAATATAATAATAATTTTAATTAAATTTTTTTTAAAAAAAAACTAATTATGGCAGCTTTACATTATTAGATATGGTCTATTTTTTTTTTTTTTGGTAAATATATCCAATTCTTAACATTATCAGTTTTAAATCAAAACTAATCTTTATAAATATCTTAAACTGATTTTTTTGCTAAGAATAATATTTTAAAATCTTTTAGAATATTCTAGAATAAAAGTGGATACTTGGGATTTTTTTCGGGATATTTTGGAGGGCTTTTTGGGAATTTAATGGAATAATTGAGGAATTAAATAATTTTTATGAAATTAAATAATTTTCTCAATAAAATTATAAAATATAAAATATAAATAGCAGTCCATAATTATAATTGGTCCAAAATACTTTTTAATTTATTTAATTTTACTAAAACGTTTTTAAAATAATTTTATTTTAAATGGTATTATATAATGTACATTTAATTTTAAATAAAACTTAACATATAAAGTTTTTAATATAATTTCTAAAATACGGGGTATTACAAAATAACCATAGTTTCATAAAATAACCAATAGTATATGATTACCTTAAAACATGAAAACTAGTACATTTAAACCATAATTTCATGTATATAAATTATGAAAATTTGTTGTGCATAGTAAAATTCATAAAACTCATGGTTATAAACACTTTTAACATATAATTAACCCGTTAAAATCCATCAACACAATCATTAAAATAATTTTCCCAAATCATGAATTTTAGGGCATAAAATTATGGAAGAAAGGGAAGGAAAGGAGACTGGCGGTGGTTGGTGGTTGGTGGCCAGCAACAAGCCCATGACAGGCTACGCAAGGCGGCGGTGAGGCTAGTAGTAAGGGGGCAATAACTCACGACTTTCCCTCTTCTCTCTCTTTTTTGTGTCTAGCTTTGTGTAAAAGTTGTGATTAGGAATTAAGAAAAAAAAAGATGGTATACTTAAAAAATTAGGCTTAATGGGTTGGATATAATTTTTGGCCTTTTGTGTTTGAAGACATATATAAAAAATAATCCTTTATAAAAAATAAATCTAACAATTATTTTAAATAAATTATTAAACATACATTTTGAGAAAATAAATCTTGTTTATTTTATACTAAAATTATTTATATAGAAAATATTTATGAGTACTTTAAATAAAAATGCAATAAAAAATCTTGAAAATTTATAAGGATTACAATCTACCCTTTTTAAAATAATATTAATATAAAATTTCATTTATAATTTCACATAAAATGATATTTATCATTTTTTTCTAATGGAGATGCTTCTTAATGAATTAAGATATAATTGTTTTTCATTTTTATTTAACATCTTTTACTTTGTATTACACATAGCTACATTTGTTACAATTTAAAACACTATTAGTTTTATAAAAATTGACTCCGAAAATATGTTTTATAATACTTTTATCTTAATAATATGTTGAGTTAAATCTATAACTTAATTTAAAACCTAGCACTTAAATTACGGTCATCAGTATACAATGTGTAGGAAAATCCTTAGAATTATATTTCTTATTCCTTTTTTAAAAAATATTGAAAATTTTATATAAATAACTCTCTACCACTATCCCCATAAAAAAATCAATGGTTCTACATCTCACTAAATATAATAAAAAAGAATACCTCACTACCAACTACTCTGTCGATTTTAACATACACATTTAGAAATTAGAAGAAATTAATTATTTTAAAAATAATTAAACGTTTATATTCACATAATGACATTCGTTATAAACTTTTATATTCACTTAATCATATTCATTTTTCATTTATTCTATCAATATTTATATACTCTTTAATAATATTGTGAGATATTCTCATATTTATTACATATTTACATAAATTATATTAATTACATATAATCACAAAAAGACATAATTATATTCGATTCATATAAACTAAATTGCATTGAACTAAACTAACATTCATTGATTCTTATATAATAAATTATATTCAACTAAACTAACATTCATATAAACTAAACTATATTCAACTAAACTAACATTCATTGATTTGTATAAACTAAACTATATACAATTCAACTAAACTAACATTCATTGATTTATATAAATTAAACTATATTCAACTAAAATAACATTCATTGATTCATATAAATTAAATTAAACTATATAAAATTCAACTAAACCAACATTCATCAATTCAAATAAACTAAATTATATTCAACTAAACTAGCATTCATTAATTCAATTTGTATAAATTAAATTAAACTATATACAATTCAACTAAACTAACATGTAATGATTATATTCATATAAACTAAACTAAAATTTATATAAACTAAACTAACATTCAACTAAACTAACATTCATATACTGAACTATATTAAAATAAACTAATATTTATATAAATTAAACTATATTCAACTAAACTAACTTTCAATAATTCATATAAACTAAACTATATTCAACTAAACTAACATTCATCAATTCATATAAACTAAACTATATACAATTCAACTAAACTAACATTTATATAAACTTAATTATATTTAATAAACTAACATTCATTAATTCATATAAAATAAACTATATTCAACTAAACTAACATTCATCGATTCATATAAATTATATTATATATACTATTCAACTAAATTAACATTAATTGATTCATACAAACTAAATTATATTCAACAAAACTAATATTTGTATAAACTAAACTATTAAGTTAACTAACATTCATATAAACTAAATTATATTTAACTAAACTAACATTCAATGATTCATATAAACTAAATAAGTTCAACTACACTAATATTTATATAAACTAAACTTTATTCAACTAAACTAATATATATTAATTTATATAAATTAAAATTAAGTATATTCAACTAAACTAACATTCATATAAACTAAACTATATGCAAATAAACTAACATTCGTATAAATTAATTTATATTCAACGAACTAAACAACATTCATATAAACTAAACTAAATTTAAATAAACTAACTTTTACAAAATTAGAAGTTTAGGCGGGCTGAATAGGGTCGGGTCAGACCAGTTCAACAGGCCGGGTCAAGCTAAACCAGTTTGGGGCCGAATCAAATTTTTTGTGGTCCGAATCGAATTGGGTCGGGGTTTGAAAATATAGATTTGTATTCGGCCACCTAGATGGTGAGGCGAACCAAATCTGAGTTGGGCTTCTCATGGGATGGGCCAAACGGGCCAAAAAATAAGTCGGGGCTGGGCCAGGCTAAACCAGCCCACTAGCCACCTTTATACACATTAACAATTTTAGTAGAATGTGATAAGTTTTTGGTAGGTAATGGAAAAGTAAGTTCAATAATTTATAAAAAGAGAATTTATGGGAAAAGGACCCTCATCCCATGATTTTTAAGTAGATGGTGTGAGAGATATAGTGTAAGTTGATGGTCTATAACTTGGTTAATCATCTTATGAAATTTCTTATTCTGATTAACCAACAAATAGTTTAAGCTTCTTGACAATAAAAAATTGCAAAACTAAATTTAGTATATTTTGGATAATGTGTAGGATATATTGCCTATGTATGTATACAAAATGTATCAAAAGATATGGATATTCAAGGGTCAAGTTCGTCATATTATTGTAGGTTAAGACAAGTTAGGATATCTTGTGAACAACTTTTCTAAGAAGTTGATGTGAGAAATATGCAGTTAAGATAATGATGCAAGCCCACTTAGGGGTGTCAAATTGAGTCCACGGGTCGGTTCTAGGTTAACCCACCGCGGGTTGGTTCTTATCAGTTCGGATTAAATTGGGTCAATTTGGTTTGTCGAGTTGGGTCAGGTCATTATCGGGTCGGGTTAAATCGGTTATTTGCATGCTCGGTTTGATTCGGGTTCGGGTTAGGTTGTATTCGGTTTGGGTCAAGGTTGGTTTAGGTAAACTCGGGTCGGTTCTTGAACGAGTTATTTTGGGTTCGGGTAGATTTTGGATCAAGTCAATTATGGTAATGGGTCGCCTCGATTTCGATTGAAATCCGGTTTAAGCTTTATCGGGTTCGTATCGGGTCATTATTGAAAAATGTTTGGTTTCAAGATTATTAGAAATTGGGTAAAAATAGGTCGGACAAGATTAGGTCACATTCACATATATTCAAATTTTTAATATATGAAGTTAATTCGGGTCACATATTGTTAGAAATCGGGTCATATCGGTTATGTGTTGGGTTCAATCGGTTTCGGGTTCTCTTCGGGTCGGGTTTATAACATGTCGGGTCCCTAATGGGTCGAACACATATTGGGTTCGGGTCTTTGAATATCAGGTCAAATCGGTTTCAGGTTGACTTCAAGTCGAGTTGGGTCGGTTTTCGGGTCTCACTTTTCAGGTCATAATTAGGTTGGGTCTGGGTTGATTTCAGGTAACTTATCGGGTCGGGTTTGATTTTGACAGCTCTAAGCACAGTGGGTCAAGTTCCTATGTTAGATGTATTACTTGATATTATCACTTAAAAAAATGCACTTGTAATTATTTGATAGTAAATGTCGGGAAAAAGACATTCTACCTTATTCATTTGTTGGAACTCGAGAGACATGAACCAAAGATATCAAAACAAAATGTCATATGTTCAACATTGAGGAAAGCTGAACATTTTTTTTTTACTATGACACGCAATCCGTCATGGGGATAAATTATTGGTGCATTATTTTTTCTGTCAAAAAGCACCAAAACTTATAGATATATATATCTACAGAAAATATTTCATACAAAATTTTAGGAGTTTAAGGGAGATGCCATTGAAAAAAGTCCTCTAGCTAGGGAATGTTATTCCTGTTGGAGATATATGGGGATTAATACTCCTAAGTGTTGCTTCAAAAGAGTAATGTTTATAGTTTATACTTCTATGTGTCCCACATAGAAGAGTTGAGAGAGTTTAGTTCTCTTTATATAGATGTTTTCCTTTTACCATTGTTAAACATGTAGTATGGGCTAGAAATGGGAAACCCCTCGCGCTCTGCCGTCGCCGCCCGGCCCGATTCGGTTCGTGTTCGTGTTCTTGACACGTGTGTGGGTGTGGCGGGATTTTATACATGATTCTAATTTTTTGGTCGGAATCTATTACACGTTAATAACGGTCATAATATCTTTGCCGTTATTACATTTATCATTTCCTTAATTCGCTCAATTCATTATGGCAACGTTACATTATTTACCCGTTAATTAAGGTCTGACTTTCCTTCTTAAAAAACCCTAGATATTCTATATATCTATCTTACTTTGGTCCTTCTTTCGAGCAGCCAGAAAAACCATCGCCTTTGAGCATTGCTTTTCATTTCTCCTCTCAAAATATTCACAAACACTTCCGGGCATTGTATTAGTGCAGTTCTCAATTCACCTTTACGAAGTACACAGTACGGGTGAAGTCGTGTAACCCTGGGGGTCGATTTCCAAGAGGCCGTGTGTACGAGTGCGGGGTAAATTCGACTTTAGGGCAGTGATATTCTTCATGCCACGACATTTTCTTCTCGGTTTTCAGATAAGCTTTTCTATTGTTATCAGTCTTAGTCCAACATTCTAAAGTCGAATATTTTTTTTTTTGTTGATTCTCATAATGGCTGATAACGAATCTGGAACTTTTATTCCTTCTGCGGTGCCTTTGAATTTTGCCATGCTTAACTCTTTTATTCCGGACATGTCTAAAATGGATCCTTTTAATGGCAAAAACTATAAGATGTGGTCTGATAAAATGGAGTTCTTTCTTGGTCAAATCAGAGTTGATTATGCTCTCACTATTGATACAACTCCCTTGAATTCCTTTAGAGACTTTGCTAAGGATAATAAAACGTGTCGTGGTATGATCTTGCACTACATGACTCAACCACTCTACTTAATCTATAGCAAGTCAAAAAATGCTAAAGATATATGGGATGCTCTTAAATCTAAGTATGGTACTGATGACTTTGGGACTAAAAAATATGCTTGTAGTCGATGGTTGAATTTTCGTGTGACTGATGACAAATCTATTCTTGACCAAGTTCATGAATATGAGACTTTATGTGCTGATATTGTTGCTGAGGGAATGAAGATTTTTGAGACCTTTCAAGCAAACTGTCTTCTTGAAAAATTGCCACCATCTTGGGATACATATGTCCATTCAATGAAGCATAAGCAAAAGGACTTCACTCTTCAGGAATTGGTTTCTCACATAAAAATTGAGGAACAAAATAGAATTCAGGTGAAATCTAAACCTCGTGATCATTCTTCTTCTACTGTAAATCTGGTTGAATCTAAATTTGCAGGTAAAACTAAAGGATTCAAAGGCAAGGGACCTAATCAGGTTCATAGTACTAAGTCTAACAGGTTTTCCAAGAATAATGGGTCCTATTAGAAACGTATTTTCAATGGAAAGTGATATACTTGTGGTGAAATAGGACATTTTTCTAGGTTTTGTCCTAAGGGACATGGACCCGGCTCTAATAGCAAGGGCAAGAGTGACAACTCTAAATCACAAGTTAATCTTACTGAAGACATTATTATTGTATTTGTCTCTGAAGTGAATTTAGTAAATAACGTGACTGAATGGATGGTTGATACAGGAGCAACTTGTCACATTTGCTCTAATAAAGAACACTTTCAATCTTATAAACAGGTTGGAGATGGTGAATGTGTTTTCATAGGCAACTCAAGTTCTGTGAGTGTCCATGGAAAAGGAAAAGTTCTTTTAAAACTTACTTTTGGAAAAATAATTGCTTTACAAAATGTGTTGCATGTGCCTGATATTTGAGGGAATCTCGTTTCTGGAGCTTTGCTTAACAAAGCAGCTATTAAGTTAACTTTTGAATCTGATAAGCTTGTACTCACCAGAAATGGTGAATTTGTGGGAAAAGGTTTTTATAATGGGGGGCTTTTTACTCTTGATGTTGATGTTATGATTGATTATAAGACTTCTACTGGTTTTGTTTATATTGTTGAGTCTATTTCTTTGTGGCACTCTAGGTTAGGACATGTTAATGTAGCTTCTATTAAGAGGTTGAAACAACTTAATTTAATTCCTAGCTTTAGTATTACAGAGTTTGAGAAGTGTCAAGTTTGTGTAGAGGCTAAACATCCAAAGAAACATTTCAATAAAGTTGTCAATAGGTCTTCTTCTTTACTAGAATTAACTCACACAAACTTGGGTGACTTTAAAAACTTGATGAGTAGAGGAGGGAAACACTAGTATATCACTTTTGTAGATGATTTTTCTTGTTTCACTAAGGTCTATTTGTTGAGTTCAAAAGATGAGGCTGAAGTCAAGTTCTTAATTTACAAAGCTGAGGTAGAAACCCAATTAGACCTTAAGATAAATAGGCTTAGATCAGACCGAGGAGGAGAATATGATAGGAATTCCTTTAAGAATTTCTGTGAGGAAAATGGAATTATTCTTGAATTCACAGCCCCCTACACCCCTGAACAAAATGGAATAGCTAAAAGGAAAAACAGGACTCTAAAAGAAATGGTGAATGCTATGCTTATAAGTTTTGGTATGCCTACAAACGTGGGGGGAGGCTCTCCTTTCGGCTTGTTATGTTTTAAACCGTGTTCCTCATAAAAGACTAGACAAGACTCCTTATGAATTATGGAAAGGTTATAAGCCTAACATTAATTTTTGAAAGTGTGGGGGTGTCTAGGTAAAATTGGTCTACCTGAATTTCAAAGGACTAGAATTGGTCCTAAAATTGTTGATGGTATTTTAATTGGTTATGCTACTAACAGTGCATCTTACAGGTTAATTCTTAAAGATGGTTCTGGATTTGGACCCATAAAGGAATCCAGAGATGTTGAATTCTTTGAGCATATTTTTCCTATGAAAATGCATGATCATCCATGTTTACATGTTGCATCATCTTTTAGCATTTCTCGACATGACATTGCATCTTCTAGTGAATCTATAGAACCTAGAAAGAGTAAGAGAGCAAGGGTTGAGAAGAGTTTTGGTTTTGAGTTTATTACAACCTTTCTAGCAGAACAAGGATCAATAGATGAGCAAGTTGTGAATGTCTTTATACTAGAAGATGATCCTAGAACCTACAAGGAGGCCATGAGTTCCATTGACTCTAGTTTCTGGTTAGAGGCCATAAACAGTGAGATAGAGTCCATCATGAGTAATAATACTTGGATCTTGACTGACCTTCCTAGGGGTTCTAAGCCTTTAAGTAACAAATGTGTATTCAAAAAGAAACTTAAGCTTGATGGTTCAATAGATAAATATAAAGCTAGATTAGTAGTTTGTGGAAATCACCAAAAGAAAGGCTTAGATTTCGTTGACACCTACTCTCCTGTTACTAAGGTTGCCACCATTAGAGTACTTATAGCTCTTGCATCCATTCATAATCTTGTTGTGCATCAAATGGATGTAAAAACTGCTTTTCTTAATGGTGATTTGCAAGAAGAAATATATATGAGGCAACCAGAAGGATGTGTGGTACCAAGACACGAAAGCAAAGTGTGCAGGCTCATTAGATCCCTATATGGTCTAAAATAAGCACCAAAATAGTGGTATGAAGAGTTTGATCAAACCATTACCTCTAATGGTTTTCAGGTGAATGATTCTGATGTATGTGTTTATTCAAAATTTGATGAGTTTGGGTGTGTTATAATATGTCTATATGTGGATGATATGCTTATTTTTGGCTCTAACATAGACGGTGTTAATACAACCAAAACTTTTCTAAATTCCTGTTTTGATATGAAGGATTTAGGAGAAGCTGATGTGATTCTTGGGATAAAAATTACTAGGACTCCATATGGGTTGTCATTAAATCAATCTCATTACATTGAGAAAATTTTGAAGAAATTTAATCAATTTGAGTATTCACCTGTGAAAACCCCATATGACCCTAGTATACATTTGAAAAAGAACAAAGGGAATAGCATTTCACAAGAGGAATATGCCAAGATCATTGGGAGTGTCATGTTTTTAATGAACTACACTAGGCCTGATATAGCATATGCAGTTAGTAGATTAAGCAGATATACCCATAATCCTAATCGTGAGCATTGGGGTGCCTTGATTAGATTTTTGAAATATTTAAAGGGGACTATTAATTGGGGTCTACATTACCAAAGGACACCATGTGTTTTAGAAGGGTATTTTAATGCCAATTGGGTATCTGACAATGATGAGATTCAATCTACTAGTGGATATGTTTTTACTCTTGCAAGCGGTGCTATATCATGGAAATTTTCTAAACAAACTTGTATTGCTAAATCTACAATGGAATTTGAATTTATTGCTTTAGAACTTGCAGGGAAAGAAGCTGAGTGGTTAAGAGGGCTACTAGCAGACATTCCATTGTGGGGGAAACCTACTCCATCAGCTTCCATGCATTGTGATTCTCAAGCTGCCATAGATGCTGCAAAGAATCAATCTTATAATGGGAGAAACCATATGTTATTTGCGAGAACTGTACTATTTTTGAGACAAAGTCTAGTGTGCAAATATATTCATACAAACCCCATTAAAGGTTCAAGGTTTTTCCACCTTAAATGGATGTAGAATATATTCGTAAACACTAGGTATCAATTCAACTCCACAAGACATTGATACTTATAAAACTTACATCTCCAATGCCCAAAATTGTCATCCTACACTCATTTTATTTCCTTTCTTTTGAATCATGTGGGGGATTGTTGGAGATATATGGGGATTAATACTCCTAAGTGTTGCTTCAAAAGAGTAATGTTCATAGTTTATACTTTTATGTGTCCTACATAGAAGAGTTGAGGGAGTTTAGTTCTCTTTATATAGATGAGTTCCTTTTACCATTGTTAAACATGTAGTATGGGCTAGAAATGGGAAACCCCTCGCGCTTTGCCGCCACCGCTCGGCCCGGTTTGGTTCGTGTTCGTGTTCGTGACACGTGTGTGGGTGTGGCGGGATTTTATACATGATTCTAATTTTTTGGTCGGAATCTTTTACATGTTAATAACGGTCATAATATCTTTGTCGTTATTACATTTATCATTTCCTTAATTCACTCAATTCATTATGGCAACGTTACATTATTAACCCGTTAATTAAGGTCTGACTTTCCTTTTTCAAAAACAGGAGATATTCTATATATCTATCTTGCTTTGGTCCTTTGGAGCAGCCAGAAAAACCGTAGCCTTTGAGCATTGCTTTTCATTTCTCCTCTCAAAATATTCACAAACACTTCCGGGCATTGTATTAGTGCAGTTCTCAATTCACATTTACGAAGTACACAGTACGGGGCGAAGTCGTGTAACCCTGGGGTCGATTGCCAAGAGGCTGTGTGTACGAGTGCAGGGCAAATTCGACTTTAGGGCAGTGATATTCTTCACGCCACGACATTTTCTTCTCGATTTCCAGATAAGCTTTTCTATTGTTATCAGTCTTAGTCCAACAATTCCTACTTTAATGTTGTATGTCGTTGAGTTCCAGATTGCCTGATGTTCATATGGTACTTATATTATATGAAAATGACAAGCTAAAGACTATAACAAATTAGTAAGAGCCGATATACATACCTAAACCTTAGGCGGAGCCAGAATTATACAGTGTTGTTCTCAAGTACATGATCCATAAGCCATGCATGTGGTGTTGGACTTTGAAAGTCATCTTGCATGGAAAATGGGATTTGTAAACGGAAGTATCCTAAACCATTTTCTGAAGCCACTATCCAATTTATCATCCACCACTGGCTTTACATGAGAATAGTACAACTTTTGTTGATAAGATGGGGATGTTCCATATAACCCTTGGTTTTCATACTAAATTATGATTCTCATATTAGCATAGAGATTTACAGTAGCATTACGAGTATCAAGCATTTTTTCACAAATATGTGAACAAGGGTGTCGATCATGTATCTATGGAAGTTCTAGCAGAAGTGGGTAGCAATGAGATTCAACAGTTCGTGGACGCTAGATGGGTATGTGTGCCTGAAGCATTATGAGAATACATCAATTTAATTTCTTATCACTTGGATGTGTCCATATATGGATCGATTACTACTCCATTTACAAGATAGACGATAAATTTGGTATCACATAAATCATTCAATTGAAGATATTCTTCAAATACTAGAAAACTCAACTCAAGGAATTGAAGTACTTATATATGGAACTTCCTCAACATTCTCGATGGATGCTAGCATAAAAAAATATGGACGAAGAGGAGGACTAAGTGGAGAGTGATTGGAAATATATACAGCTTCACACCTATGGAGGGAGAAAGAATTTTTTTTGTTTTTTTTGTTGGATCATGTAGAGAATGCTCAATTTTCTTCAAAGATGGACCAGGCAGGTGGGGCAGGTAAGATTTTCTTATATCATGTGACACTTGCTTCTATTAAGCTTATAGGCAAATTTGGACCTGTGGTTAGCTCGCAAATTAGATGGTGCACCATGATCATAATACACCCGCTAAAAACTTGTACATTAAGTACATAAAAAATGTACATTAAGTACATGAAAAATGTACATAGTACACATGTCAGTTATGTGCATTGTATAAATGTACATTCCACATAACATGTGTATTATTTACATTTTTCGTGTACGTAATGTACATTTTTTTGAGCGGGTGTATCATGCTCATGGTACACCCGAGTGCAGTGTCCAACCGTTGGTGGTTGCCACATTGTCGCATAGTTTTTTTCAAAGTGTTCATGTAACTTCTAGAATACCAGCAACATTAAATGCCTCGTCCATATGGAGGTCTAGTGTACAAGATGTTGAAGCACAATTGATTAAGCATACGACTATTATCAAATGGGATCAAGCAACAATGATGCTTCAATATCCATATGAGGTTGTTAATTGTAGTTTAAGAGAATGGGGGTTGAGATTCCATTTGATTGCAAAATTATAGTGGTTGGTTGAAATTTTAGACAAGTGAATCTCTAAATATCGCCCGTAAATCTCTACCTATCTCCCATATAAATACATATTTTACATATTGTTTGACCATATTAACCTTATTGGTTAAAAAACTATACGCTCCCGTAGAAAAACCGTCCACACCTAAATTGGATGGTTCCTCCATGGAAGAACCACCTAAAAACCATCAATTTTAGGTGGTTCCTCCATTTTGGACGGTTCTTTCAAACTAAATTTTTCATATTTAAAAAATAATTAGTGATTATTAGAAAATAATTAATATATAATAAATAATAATTAGTATTTGAGTAGTAATTATTATGTTCAATTAGGATTATATTTATTTAGAAATTAACTTGATAATGTTACCACCTCCTATAAGCATGTTAGTGATGTGACATACATGATTGGGAGATTTAAAATAATTCTAATAAAGACGAATTTTTTGTGTCAAACGAGAAGATACTCAAAAAAATTAGCAAGAGCTCTTAAATTCATTCAACTTTTGTGGTTAACCATCGGATGTCCTCAAATTGAAAAAAAGGCTCAACCATCAAGGTTTTAAGTAGTATAATAATGGGTTGTGTTTTGCTTTAACTATTGATAAGACATTGCAAAACAAAGAGTGTTTTTAGTAGTGTCATCTACTCAAAGAGCGGCTAAGAGCAATCCGGGGCAAGTTGGGGGAGGAGCAATAATTCAGAATCATGATGGTCAAATGATGGCAGCCTAACAACAAACTTTGGGATAACCAACTCATTCAAATCAGAACTGATGGAACTAAGTAGGGGGCTAACTCTAGCAAAAGGTCTATGTATAAGCCAACTAATAATATAACTGGACAATAGGGCTTGTGTACAGCTAATGTTAGGCAAGGATCAAGAGCATGGAGAATTTGCACATCTAGTGCATCTATGCCGAACTACGATGAACACTACAAATTGGGTTACACAAGTTCAACATGTGTACCGAGAAGGCAATATGACACTAACTGGCTAGCGAGTCAAGGAGTCTCGTAACAGAATATGATTTCAATTCTAAATGTAGCTCCATCTATTACAAGCTAGGCTTGTGTTAATTATCTCTTGGAGTTGTCCTCCTCATTTGCATAAAAAAAAAAATCTACTCATTTTCTCAAATTTATATGTAATGTACTATTTATTTTATTTTATTTTATTTTCTACTAGCTTTATCTATCAAACTAACAAAATTGACAATTAATCTACAGTTTTAGCTGTTCTACTTAAAAATCATACATTAGTTTCAATTTCTTATACCGTTCGAGCATCTCTCTGCCTTGTAAAATTTTTATGGAGGATACAAAACCAAATGAAATCTAACTAAGTCGCATTTATCAGACCTTAAAATTAGGGTTCACATTTGGCGGGAAAAGTGATTGAAATTGGGAGGAACGGAGGAATTGAAGGGAGATGGCAAACCGACTCGTCAGCGAGATGGGTCTCCCTAAGTCCATCGCCAACATATTCGCCGCTCGCAACATCAAGACCGCCAAGGTATGTATTATTCATGCTACTTCCGATACCAATTTCTTGGAAATGACTTCTAAATTTTTATGATTTAGGGTTTTTTTGTTTCCAAATATTACTTTAATTTCATAATTCTGATAATTTGATGTATTTTTCCACTTGTTTGGATTATAATTTGCTGTATCTTTAGATTAATTATTTATTGTATGTAGCGAATGAATGTTCGAAAGATTGATATACCTTGCTTGTTGCTACTCTTATAAGATTGATATACCTTGCTAATTGCTACTCTTATAAGCACATTCTTGTTGTATTTTGAGAGTAGCATTCAAATAGCGAAGAGAGATTGTATTTAGTTATACCTTGCTATTCTTGTAACTATTAGGTTACCATTAAAAATTTTCTTTTGTTTGGTTTATAGTTTATTTGATCTGAGGTTATTGTGATTTGGAAACTCGGTTGATTGTGTATGTGTAAATGGTTGATTTATTAAAAATTTTAGGTATTCTAGAAGCGAGTTGAAGACCTAACGGTTGTATTTAGGCATTTGATGGATGCTACTCTATTTATACCTTGCCGCTCTTATGAGTCTTATTATGGAAAAAATACCTTTCATATAATTCATATGGTACAAAGAAGAAATGTCTTTTGGAATATCGTTGAAGGCCTGGATTTTCAATGTTTTTAGCTTCCTTCTATCCATGAAAATTAGGGTTGGAGAAGTAAATATGCAGCAGCTTTAGCAAACAAAGTTTGTTTGTAAAATGATAAGTTCTTCTTAGAGGTTTGATGGACAGGTTTTTTTTATGTTCTAGGATGCGCTTTCGCTTACAGAATTTGAGTTGATGGAGTTACTGGATGTCGGGAGGGCAGAGGTGACCTCTGCAATTGCATTCATAAGTGAAATGGTGTGCCCTCCCTTTGAAACTGTAAGCCTATGATCTCAGAAAATTCCTTGCTGTTTTTGCCTTTTTTTTGAGGGGGGGAGGTTTGGGTGGGTGGAGTTGCTTTATATTTATATTTAAGAATAATTCATTTTGAAGTTTGGATTTTAGGCACTATCGTTATTGGAACAACGAGTTCAAAATGAGCACTTAGCTGGTCATCTTCCAACAAAGCTAAAGGGATTAGACAAGGCCTTGTGTGGTGGAATTCCTTTTGGTGTTGTGACTGAGCTAGTTGGTCCTGCAGGGGTTGGAAAAACACAAGTAAGTCAAACATAATAGGTTTTATTTTGAAAATAGGAGATGACATGCTAGATGGGCTTGTATACATGAATTCTTTATTTTTTGTGAATTTTCTTGACAGACTGTCCATGTTATATTATGTTCATAATTGACCTATTTTTATTTTTTTTAAATCAGAAGGTAACTAAGTTATTTGGCCATTAATTTTCGTTAATGATTAGGCATCTTTGCAAATCATTTATTAAAGTTTTCTTTATTTAAAGAAAATAAGAAATGAAATTATTGTCTCTTGGATTGGTAAATGGCATGGAATTTTTCTATGGGACAAGTTGATTATTAAGGATGATATTGACTGGAATGTTTCAAAGTCTCTAGCAAATATTCATGCTTGTTGTACAAGCCCTGACAGGCTATCTGCTTGCTTACCAATTAGTGAAACATAAAATCTGTACTCAATATAATTACATTACATGACAATGCAAATATTTTTGATCAAATTTACCATTATCTAAATTGATATCTTTTTGGTTATTTTTGATAAGAGAGGCTTAGGGAAAATATCTGATTGGTTTATTTTCAAAATGCAGTTTTGCCTGAAGCTGGCATTACTGGCTTCACTTCCTACAAGTTGTGGTGGCTTAGATGGTCAAGTTATTTACATTGACGTGGAGTCCAAATTTAGTTCACGAAGGTAGTTGCATGAGATCCCTTTGTAGGGTTTTTCTTTCCATTGACCACTTGTGTACCCTCTGGGCAGGTTCTATTAAGAATAAGGATTCCTTTGTTGAGGGAAGCATTAACTTCATTTTTTTCTAATTGAATTGCAACTTTCTGCATGACTCTAGAACTAGAACTTCAGGAAAGTTTGAGGATATTTTTTTTATCAGATATTCTTTCATATGAGGCTGTAATCAACTAGGATTTTCAATGTTATACCTATATGCAGTATTAATCCATTTTTTTTTACTACCCTGTAATACTTTCAGGGTGATAGAGATTGGATCAAAAAGTTTTCCTGAAGTATTTTATCGTGAAGGGATGGCGAAGGAGGTAAAAAGGTTGGCTCCTTAAGTAATTTAGATTTTGGCGTTCAAGTATTAGCATTGATTATTAAACGTTGTTCTCAGATGGCAGGTAGAATTCTGGTGTTGCAGCCTACATCTCTCTCTGAATTTACTGATAGGTAGTTGCTAAATTCCTTTTAATTGTACTTATTTTACTGCATAGATATAGCTCTCTTTTTCATTGGATTTGCTATCCTGCTGATGATGGGAGTTTTATCCTTGCATTTAGGTTGGTTGAGATGGTCTAAAGTACATAGATTACTGTAAGTATTGGTTTGTTCTCACATAACATGTTTCAGAAAATATTTTTTTCAAAATTTCTGTCATTTGTCGTGAAAATTCTATATGATTTGTAAAGTCTTGCATTAATATACAAATGTAAACTATTTTCTGGTTCTCAACATAATAGGAGTTATTGAATAAATTTGGTTGCGGCAATAAGTAGAAGCCAAGCATGGATAATTTCCTGCCGAATAAACTTGACTTTAGCTTCTATGATTTATGTTTTTTTTTTTTGGTCAAGAATTTAGGTCTAGAAACATTGTTGTGAGTAATGTAGAGTTCTGATGTATCTAAAAATTCATTAGCTTCTATTTAATTAGCAAATTCTATGCAATCTTTTGTTTAAAAGAAGGGCTACTCACATAAGTCAGTGTATTTGAGTACCTAGTTAAGGCTCTTCTGCTAAATACTGTTTTACTTTGATAAATAAACCACAATGGTAGACTATTGGGTTATGCATCTGTGTCCCAGCTTGCAGCAAATTAAGGTTTTGTTGCTCCAGAATAAAGTGAAGTTGCTTATCATTGATAGCATGGCCGCTCTTATTTCTGGGTGAGTCCTCTGTACTTTATTGCATGTCTTTGTCCTTCTCTGTTGAGTAATGTAAAATGAAAAAATGAGCGATCTATTCTTTCACATTGAGTTGTATAGCAAGTCGATGCTACTTTAAAGCATACAAATGATGAAGCTAATCGAGATAGTTCTTCTTAAGGCAATACAAACTTGTCTACATGCATAATTTTTGACTGATGACGTCCATGGTATAAGAGAAGTTTTAAGTATGACAACAGGGAATGAAAGAGAAGGAACTAAAATCTGTTAAGCATTGTACTAGGATTATAGTGGTTATCTATATTTTTTTGTTTGATGTAGCATCATCATCCTTCTAAATATTCATTAGGTGAATGAATTATTTTTTGAATTATGAAAAATGCACCATGCTTTTCCTAGGTACGTGCTTTCCTCTTGACTATTACTTGGTATGGGTGTTGAGAACAGATACATGTGTATGGGTGTAAGCTATTGTGGTTGTTGTTTTATTGATAAAAGAAATATCATTGGTTTACCTTTCTACCATTATACTTCTAAGTATTAGATAGAAAAATGGTCAAATTGTTTGTTTATGTAATTTGAGTGTCGTTAAACATCTGAATTCTGACATAGAGGAGTAAGGTGTGTAGCTCTCTTGCACGTGGCTCAGTTAATTGAATTATAAATCCAGAAGCATTGAAGTGGGAATGACGTGACTTCAGTTTGAAATCGTGTGGCTTGATTAGCAAATCTTTGACAACTTTTTTGATGAATGACAATAAACTACTGTGTATAAAAGAAAAAAAAGTGGGATTGTGGGAGTTGGTACCTGGTTATGGGGAACATTGACATGCATCTTATTATAACAGCAATGAGTCAGTTTTAAACGGCGTAAAGGTCTTAGAAGCAGAGGTGCTCACCTTATGAATGTGTGGGTACATGGGAAAACAAAAATGGAAATGGAGTAGGGTTGGGTGTGAGGGATTGAAGTGCAACTAAGATAATTGAGAAGACGAGATTAAAGAATGGAAATGATGACAATAGTGGAATCAAAAGTGTGAAGGAGTGGAGGGCCGTATTAATAGAGAAGAGAGGAAGGGGAAAATCATATGAGGGTGTGAGAAGCGTAGATGACGCACTTGGATTTAAATGTACTATCCCAAGAACTTTTGTTGATTCTGAAAGTTAATGGAAAAGAAATCAGACTTCCATTTTTGTAAAATAACTTTTAGATCCTTTTAGTTTGAAAAGGCAAGCGGGCAGTGGGTAGCCTGTGGTCATTAGTCCACCAATGAGTCTCAAAGGCTGGGAAGGTTGTCGGTTATAATTGATAACCTAAATTCAAAGGGATCTAGTCCCAATCAATTCAGCAAACAATTTTTGAGGCCCCTCGAATACTAAGTCATTATCCTAGATTTTCAGATATCAATTTATTGATTTGTATTTCTCAAACCTTGTTCTAGAATGTTGTCTAAACCTGTCTGTATTAGGAATAGTTTTGAAAAAGCTTTTTGGTTGTTCACCATATGTTGAGATAGTAAGAGTTCAGTTATTTTTTCCAATTGAAAAGGAGTTGGCTGCTTGCGCGAGCCATTTTCTTTGAAGCATAATAAAGTAAAAGGGACTGAGAACTTCTAAGGAAAGCACGCAATATATGTGTGTGTGTGTGTGTGTGGGGTGATATATAATGCATTAGAAATGGTAATCTTTATGTACAGTCTTCCTGGTCTCAAACTCCTTGGTCATATTACAAGGAAAATGCCTCCACATAAAAGGGACTGATTATCAGCCTGAAACATTCATGATCTAAATTTTTTAGTTATGGGCAATGAGCCAGATAATTTCTTGTTCATGGTGTATTATATTTTTAATTGGTTTTTCTTATTTTAATATTTTCTTTAGGGAGAATGAGCAAGCTAATCCAAGACAGCATGCACTTGCTTGGCATATCACTTTTATCAAGTAAAACATACTAGTCCGTTTCCTTATCTAGTTATGTCTAGCCCTCCTCTTCTATAGGTGGTTTTTCAAGCTAAAATTAAGATTTACTTTTTGATTTACAGATCAATCGCAGAGCTTTCACGAATACCTATAGTTGTGACAAACCAAGTTAGATCACAAACCCATGATGACTCATTGTTTTCTTTTCAACATACTGCTGGTACCAATCGTAAGTTATTGTTCTTAAAACATTTTTGAAGTACTCATCTACCCTACTCAAGGAAATAGTTATAAGGTTTTTATTTCACTGGTTAATGGAGACTACTAATTAACCTGCAGTAAATGCAATTTACACCAACAAAACCTATCAGTAACCAGTAGAAAAGTAACATTGGAAATTCTCCAGTAAATTTCTGATTACCAGGATATTTCTGGAATGTGGAAATTGCTCAAGGTAAAATAAAATTTCTTTATAAATTGGACTTAGGGTCCGGTTGGTATGAAAAACTGGAATGGAATGGAATGGGGTTTAAAACCCATTTCTGACTAAAAGTTGTTTGGTTTGGGAAAATAAAGAATGGGTTTCAAACCCTTTAGGGTTTTAAACACTCCCATAATCCCCTTTTTGATTCATTTGGTTTAGCTAGTGTTCATTCAAACCCGCCGCCCTGCTCCAACTTTTGAATATCGCGTTATTACAATACTTACTATTATTATTATTATTATTAATGGTATCATAATTTTTATTCTATTTATTAAATTGATTACTATTATCATTATTATTAATAAATTTATAAATTATTATTATTATTATTATTATTATCGTTAGTACTTTTTTCTATAATATTTATTTTTATATTTATTTTAATTATAGCTATTAAAATTTGATACGGCCCAATAAACTACCTGAAACCGACTTGGACCTGACGTGATACCCATAAACTGACCCAACCCGACATGAAATTAACCCAAAACCAATTTGACCCGATATTTGAAAATCCAAACCTGATATGTGTCCAAACTATTACAGACCCAACCCATTACAGACCCAATCTGAAGACAACCTGATATCGATTGAACGCAACAAATAGCCCGTGGTTGACTAAACCCAAACCTGCTATAACCCGTTTAGGAACTAACCCGATTTAACCTGAATCGACATTAACCCGACGAATACGAGCTGACCCGAACCTGAGCAAGCAAATAACTGATTTGACTTGACCCAATTTGACCTAACCCGACCTAATAGACCAAATTGACCCGATTTAACCCAAACTGATAAGCATTGGCTCGCGATAGGTCAATCCACAACCGTCCGGTGGACTCGAATTTACACCCCTAGTTTTAATGTCGTGAATATATAAAAATAAAAATATTTTTATAGTTAATATCAAGATTACAGTTATTCATGTTTGAATCAAACAAGTAAGGAACTGAATCTCATACCTCTGTTAAACCAAACAACTGGAAAGGGTTTAAAACTCATTCCTGTACTTAACCAAACAACTCTCTAAAACTGATTTCATTCCTCTTAGGTATCATTCCTGATTCCATTTCATCCCTACAATCCAAACAGGACCTTAGAGGTTTGATGGCCAAATATGATTTAGCAACTTAATTGTATGTAATACCCTAAACTTTTTGTATTTTTAGTGGTATATTTCCATATTTGTAAATAGTCTATAGTGAAATTATTTAAATAAGAGGATTAAATGTGACATTTTTCTTTGAAAAAAAAAAGATTATAGCATTTATTATGTTTTACATTTTAACTCCTTAAACTAATACATTGATGGCCAAATATGATTTTGCAACTTATTTGTATGTAATAACTTGAACTTTTTGTATTTCTAGTGGTACATTTCCATATTTGTAAATAGTCTATAGTGAAATTATTTAAATAAGAGGATTAAATGTGACATTTTTCTTTGAAAAAAAAAGATTTTAGCATTTATTATGTTTTACATTTTTACTCCTTAAACTAATATATTGATTCTTTCCTTTTTGTTTTATGTAGTGATAAATTTTTAATAGGAGACCCTTAATCAAGGTTAAACTTATAATGGAGTAGTAAATTACCCTTTGTAGTCATTGTAGAGACCATAATGTAGATACTTAAATGTGTCCCCCCTTCTCACCGCTCAATGATTGAACTATTCTAATTATCTACTTTGAAAACACTAATGAATTTACTTGGTTTAAATTTTAAACATTTTATAAATGCCAATATTAATGCGTTCATTGTCTTTTCATAGTAAAGTGGGCCTAAAAGAATCATAAATAACTTATTAAGATCAGTATTTGAAATCATAAATAATAAGATATCATGAACAACTTATTTTATGTACCTTTGTAATATGATTGTGCAATGACATGATCACCATAACTAGATAATCATGAACAACCTGCTTAGGTACCTTTTTAATATGATTGTGTAATAAAGTGATTACCAAATTCATAGTATTTATGTGCTTTAATTCAACTAGATTTGTATTTATGTGTAAAATTAGGATCTTTAATCTTTGTAAATCTAGGAATTTGTGATACATGATTAATTTGAAGTAGAGTACATTATAGGTGAATTATGGCATAAGGCCCAATCCATATCTCATCCTCGATCCGCTTTGATTTAAGATCATACAATGGAGTTTGTTTATTAGATGATTCAAAATAGGAAAAACTTTGATATAAACATATCCCTTGATTATGTTCCTTTGATTGTCCTTATTCATAAGTCCTTAATAAAGGTGTATTAAAGGTTGATTGCCAACTTTTATTATATCGTTAGCCTTGATCTTTTTGGTGAGTCAACCACATACTCCTAATGCCCAAATATATTCACATGTGCAATTATATTGTAGGTGAAAGAAACAAAAAAGATAAAATAAAAATAAAAAGAAATATATAAAAATGAAGATAAAAAGAAACTCTTAATCATTGATTGTAAAAAAAAAGTTACTAAAAATTGAGAATGTCAATAAAATAAAAGGGAAAATGGAATATGGGTTGTCATGTCAATTTTGCACATCTGGCTCTACAAGGGAGAATGAAATTGACAGAAGTAGAAGTAGTGAAAGAAGGTTCCACTTTTTTCTCTGCCTTTGGACCGAAAATATATTTTATTATAAAAGAATGGAGTGGGTCAGGTACAAGTAACATTACCACTTTATAGTTTATTGAAAAGTAAACATTGTACTCTCCTAGAAAAGTACCTAGACAGTTATTATACCCAAAAAGCAACACCGTTTATGGCTTTGCACTTCATAGAAAAGTACACGCTTTCTCGCACTTTGGATTTCTCCTCGCTTTCTCTCACTCGGGTGTTTTACGTTATGCCTAGGCGCGCTTTTTAAAACTAAAGGAAGTATTTAGTGCCTTTAATTTTTTGAAACTTTTGGAAATTATCTAGGGTATAATAACTTTCAAAATTCAGTTTTTTGGATAATTTTGGACCTTGTAGGCATCAATTCACTTGCATGTGAGAATATGTTTGATATATAAGGTGGTTTACTCTTGAAAAGGGTCAACAAAAAGTCAAAATAAGAGTCGCTAATTAATTTAAAGGAAGATTCATAAACATTTACTAAGGATTGATGAACATGCCGAATGGACAAACCAATAGCAAATATTTTCCCATTATATGCCTTTGAGAAACTTAATTCTATTAATGGTCTTGAATCCTCAGGATGAAATATAAATTAGGGCATGAGTCATAATCCATCCATAAACGACTCTACTTTAATTCAATCATGTATCAACAATTCCAAGACCTACAACCAAGGAACAAGATTATTAATCCTACTTGTACACATAAATACAAATCTATTAAAAATGGGTTAATTAGTGAACATAAAAAGACTAATAGTTATGCTCACTTCTTTTGAAAACCATGTTCAAGGATCCTAAGGTTGTCCATAACTATCTAATTAGGCATGATTTTCAAATACACGTTATGATTAATGTAATAAATAAAAGCGGAACATATACAGAATAATGAAATAAATACATGATTAAAAGTATAAAACAAGCAAGATCATGTGCATAGATATAATATACAATTACCTACTATAGATATGATTAGAACATACTAATAACAATTGTCCATATGGGAAATAATTATACCAATTACAAGAACTTTTATTATGTACCTACACCAATAAAGGTCAAATTAGTATGCTCTAAATTCAACAAGCATATAAGTGTTTACATAGGATTTTATTTGCAAGGTTCAATGTAGTGTGTCGATTACTTTTTATATACGGAGTGTTGTGCTGCTCCATCGGCTAATAGGAATATTATATGGAAATGTTAGGCATGTTTTGTATGTTAAATTAAGGAGTGAGTTCCTATAATAAAAGTTGGGCAAAGTTACTGAATAAATTGGAGAATTAGGGGGAGAATTAATGGAGATGTGTGGTGATAATTTAGGGAGTTTGAGCGGAATGCAAAGCACTTGCGTAGAACACAAAAGACTCGTGTGAAACTACAAACCACCTACGCGATACACAAGTCCGAGTGGAGCACGAAATCCTTGTGCATAACGAAAGACGATTCACGCCTCTCCTGGAATTTTCTAAGTAATTTAGGTTAAACCCCAAAACATAAGGGTTCGATTTAAGTATACTTTCAGAATTTTGGACCGTGTGCCCTTGTAATGAATGTTTTAAAAAAATTCAGCTCAAGTGAGCCCATAAGTATGTTTAAGAAATATCTCGGCACATTCTCTTATTCTTGATCAGATTGACAAACCTGTTTATTTATTTTATTAGGCCATAAAAGGTAGGCATCTATAGACCCGTTCTAGAAAAACCTTATATGCTTATCATGAGTCTGATAGGGTCATATTAGGCCCTATAAGTTATTTGAATCATCTACTTTGACTTTAACCATTTATTTTTTTCAATTTCTAAATTTTATGTAATTTGATCATAAACTCGTTTATAGGGACTTTGGAGACTAAATAGAAGGTATTAAATGGTTTTAAATCTCTTCATATGATCATAGGAAACATCCTTTATCTTTACAATTATATTATATTATGGTCTAATAGGAATATATTAGGTCTTATGAGTTATTGGATTCATTTACTTATTTATTTTAATCAATTACAATTGGGGTTATACACTCATCTTGGGGGTATTTGGATAAGGTATGTATTATACCATCATTAGATTTTCAAACATTTTCAAAGGCATTGTTGTCTTTATGTTAACTCAATACTTCTTATAATTATTACAAGAAAAAATAGAAAATGCTTAAATATAATATTTTTCTTATTTTGGACTATGTAAGTGTAGAATATTTGTAGAATTGTCCTAAATTTTTTAAATCAATCCTATTTGAGTAGAATGAAGTACTCTATATGTATTTTTCTTATATTTGTATGATCTTATGATTTTATCAATCAATTTTCATCCCCCTCTCATCGATTTTAAATTTCAATCTTCACAACCTAAGCAAAACAACTCAGATCTCAAATTAATTAAGGATGATACAAAATTCACAATACATCAAACTTTAAACAGAGAGTTTTAATTAAAATTTAACAGAATATTTCACTATATAATAAGAATTTTTCGAAATTTATTGAAATATATTATCTATGGATCTTGTTTTTGAAATACTTTTCAGCACAAATCTAACAGTATAAAAATAAGTATATAACATTAGTTGTGATATATACAATATACTTCATAGAATTTTTTATATACGAAATATGAAGTTAAAATTACATTTTAGTTTAGTTTGCGTTTTTTTTTAATTACAATAAATAAAAAGAATAGTAATTTTTTTTCATGTGGTACTTTCTATATTCTTGAAAAGTTCCTCTTTTATGTATTTAATTAGATTAATAAATGCACTTGTGTTGATCTATTAGTCATCAATCACCAAAAACTTAAAACTTGTAAATAATGCAAATTACAATTTACCATATAAGGTATGAAACATCAAAATCTTTGCAACTTGCAGATGTGGATATATTTTTCTGAGCATAGAGTTTTTGTTCAACCTCTAATATCTGTTGCCTGTTGGTTTAACCGTTCAACTGCTGGCAGTCAATTGGGAAATTGCCTATCATCAAATTCCACAAACTCTTTTTTTCCAGCTGCTTGGTTTTACATTCATTGTCATTATATGTGTGCAGTGCAGATGCAAAGCAGAGCAGACAATCCTTTAAAACTTGACTCTCACCTGATTGCTGCTTTAGGGATTCCCTGGGCACATGCAGTAAGCATAAGGCTTATCCTTGAAGTGAGATCAGGTAAGAATGACATTCACTTGTATATTGTGTTCCTAATATCAGTGTGATGGAAACCCTGAATTTAGAATTCATAGGACGCATTTGACAAAAGTACCAAGTGATGTTTTTTTGTTACTACATTTCTGTTCCTAGCATGTTCTTGTGACTTGGGACAGCCATGCTTTATTGGCAATTTTTATGGTTTGTGTACATAGTTTGCTTTGCCATTATGTCGAGAATTGTGCATACAGTGGACACAACCAGTGGAATTGAAGGCCATAGTTATTACTGAATTATGAACTTTCATGTTTTATTTTATCATCATAATTTCGACCTAGTTTGAGATATCAGATATGTTTGAATTGATTTGATGCCTAGTAGATTAGTAGGCTTAAGATTTTACATAGGATAATCCCATTAGAAGATTACTATTCAACCCAAAGTAGGCCATAATGAAATGCACTATTTTAGGGAATAAGGTTGTCAATAAGCAATTCCACGGCCAGTACATTTAAGAAAAGAATGGGGATTTCAACTTGCTTACTAAGCGGAAAGGATTGGCAAAATGTTGGACGTGACTCTCTATTACAAGACATAGCATGGCTAGCTGTCTAGCTAGTGGTTGCTGAAAAACTAGCTTAACATGCTTACCAAGCAGAAAGGCTGGCCTAATTGGTAATGCCAATAGGAGAAAGAAAAGGGATAGCAAAGCAAGATTTGATGTTTGATTCATTAAGCAGAGAGATTTTCTGTGTCAGTATGTCTAGTATATAGGTCCCTGAAACTCCCTTAAACTTGTGCTCTGTGTCAGTATGTCTGATAGTCAAGATTTTTTGTGCAAGAGTCACATTGGCGAATTTATGTGCAGAAAATGATATAGTTAAAAGGGCAATCCCTGACTAGAAAACAAGAATAAAAATATCAAAGGGAGACTACTGTGAGATACACAGTAGAAGAAATGAAAGAATAATTGATGGGATGGAGGATCATACAGTGCTGTAATAGCCAGGAATGGTGGTAGTGAGTTGATGTCCTCTTGTAAGCAAGTCCTGACTAGGAGATTAAGGTGGAGACATACCAAGAGGAGGGAAGGCACACGAGACCACAGAATAGAGAGGATTATGATCTTGGCTTTTATCCTTCAATTGCACCATTTGTAGGGCGCAAATGACAGTGCTTTTGCAAGGTAACATGAGTCTCTATACAGTGTGTCACATTTGAATTTGGGTCAATGTTAATTGATTGAAGTTCCATGAATATCCCTTTTTCTTTAAAGTTCTGTATCTCTTCCGTACTTGGGGTTATTACTAAGAATTCTTAGGTAAGGATATCATTAAGGGTAACTTGTGAAAGATTAATTTTTTACCTTAAAAATTTGAAAGAAGCCTATTATTTTGGAAAAAACTTAAATAGAAATGTGGTCTATTATCTAGGAATGGAGGTGAATAATTCTTTTCAATGTAAAATATTTTGTTAGTCCTTTGATTATTGTTATTTTATTGTTTCTAGGAGATAAGAGAAACTCATTTGGCTAATTTAATAATTCCCCATTGTTAAAAGATTTTCCCCCTACTCAAATTGATTTTGGTAAGATGATTTTGAATTGGAAAGGAATACAACTAACATTGTTGGTAAAGTAATAAAGGAAAATTTGCTCTTTTTTTCATTTTACGGTATAACATCTGTCAGATGTGACTCATAAATATTTTGCACAAATAGCTCAGTAGCCTGTAGTGGTCAGCACAATGATATAATGGGAATGATATCACATTTATTTTACTGCAAGTGAATCGTTGAAAGAACAACTGAACATGTAGACAGGATGAATCAACATCTATTATGATGCAAATGCAGATGTTGAAGATTTTTTGGATTAAGAGAGAGATGGACAGGGACAGATTTGTTACATAACTACAACTTCTTCATATCAGAATAGATTTGTAGTCATTCGTTGGACAGTCATATGGACTAGTTTACTAAGAATTGGAATACTTTTAGTGTGAAAAAGTGCTTTAGAAATGAGGCCGTAGTAGTTGAGTTTGAGCACAAGGTACTGATCATTCTTTTGCTGTCTGAGGGATCTGACCAATTGTCATTTGAGTAGACTGTACTCTTTGGCTAATCAACATCCATACGTGCTGATTCTAATTATTTGGATGAATTATAAACATTTAGCTCAATTATTTACTATCTAGAATCTATTTTCTCTGTCCTTCCCTATCTGCCTTGATTGGGCATTAAAACTTCCTGCAGGTGACATATCTTACTCTCATCTTGTTTCGTCTTGTAGGTCAAAGGTACATGAAGATTGCAAAATCTCCAATATCTCCTCCTCTGCAATTTTGTTTCGAGATAACTGCTTCCGGGGTTTCCTTTTTAACTGATGATGGTGTCGAAGTCTCTGGGCCACAAATATATGCAATACACTCTCATGGTTGGTTAGTCACTTTCCTTCAGATTAGCGTCTCACTAGTAGTGATTATAAGGCTCTAACTATATTTTCTTCTCCACTTGGTTCAATTGATATATTGTGAGAATTTGGTGTCAACTTATGATTTAACTTGTGCATACCGTATTAATTTCTTATGTCTTTCCTGATACTGCTTGAGAATTTTGACTTTTCTCGAACATGGGAAGATTATAAACAATGAACGTTGTCAATATTCTCAGGTCACTGTGATAATTTATTGTGGTGATGCTTTTGAGTGGAATCCGTAGCTCAGAACAGTGGCTTTTTTTTCAGTCAAATGAGCTAGCTGAAGTATTTCTTGGCGTACAAATCAGATGTCTCGAGTTAATTTTGTTTTACTACCCAGCTAAGTGAGTGCTGAAGGTAGTCCCTAGAGTTAATTCAGGTTGTACTTATTTTCTTGTGTTCTGTTTATACTCGACTCAGGTATGGAGATTGTTTCTCAGTTCAGTCTTTCTTGTTTGTAAATAAATTAAACCCTTATAATCCACAAGTTGCATCACCGGAATGGTTAAAAAAAGGTCTGCCACACATTGGTTAAGATGTGTAAGATCATATTAACAAAAATAGTTTTGCAGATATTAGGTCTAAATTTATGCAGTAAGCGTGAAATTGTCGTGTAAGCGCTAGGCTATGTATTGATATTGCTTGACTATTTGTATTTATATGGTTCTATGTATGCTGTAAATTTTTCCTATAATGGTACAAGCGTTATGTGTGCATGTATATTGCCTATTATGATTTATACGTAGCTTTAATGTATGTGTTTACATGTTACACGAAGAATCCTTTGGTGAGCAATGACTAAATAAAGCATACTACATAAGTACATTGACCTAATTAAAATATGTATCTGAAGATTACAACATGGTGA
The DNA here is from genome assembly GCA_026401315.1 of Dysphania ambrosioides. Classification (NCBI taxonomy): domain Eukaryota; kingdom Viridiplantae; phylum Streptophyta; class Magnoliopsida; order Caryophyllales; family Amaranthaceae; genus Dysphania; species Dysphania ambrosioides. Next base: position 13,595,315 of record CM048662.1, read on the forward strand.
TGGAAGATTTTCATATTAGGGTTACACCTAGGATTTTCCCTATGTCACTTTATTTTCGAGATTGCTTTAAACAAAGTAATAAGGTTAATACAAGATGAGCTATCACGTTCTTTAAATTTTGTAGATAACATTGCTTTGGTGGACGGGACTAATGAGGAGGTGAATGCTAAGTTAAAGCAATAGAGATAATTGTTGGAATTTAGAAGATTTAGAATTAGTAAGAGTAAAACAAAGTATATTATGTGTCACTCTAACATTGGAAGGAGAAAGTGAAGATAGTGTGTTTTTGATGGTAATGAGTTGCTTGTAAGCAAAAGTTGTAAATACTTGGGAATAGTTTTATTAAGATGTCACCTGTAGAAAAAATTGGGATGACTTAGATGGAGAGTAACTATAGGATATTGTGTGTTATCGTGTACCCTGGAATTCTATAGAGCTATAATTAGACTTAGACCAATATTTTTGTATGGGTCAAAGTTTTGACCTTTTAAGACTAGCATGATAAGAAGATGAACAAAGATGTGTTAGTTATGAGGGATGTATGAGAATATCTCGAGGGATTAATAGAATTGTGGATATCCAAAAGATAGTTAAAGTAGTGAATAGTGAGGATATATTAAGGGAGAATTAATTATATTGGTTCGGGCATGTTAAACGCTAAATAGTAAATGCTTCAATGAGGAATGTCGATGATCGGGGTAATGGAAACCTCCAACGAGGTTTAGGTAGATTAAAAAGGACTTGTAAGGAAGGATTTAAGATACGTAAGAAATTGTTTTAAAAGAAAATATGGTCTTAAATAGGAGAGAATAGAGGCACATTATTATGATAATTATACGAGATATTTTCTTAGTTGATATAATTAACCTTATTTTTTTGGGATTACAGCTTGACTTACTCTATTTAAGCTATATGTCACCCTAACTTTTCAAATTATCAGTTGAAGTTCAAATACATTAGCAGTCCATTTTTAGGTCAAGATGTACTCCCCGATAAACCGCAAAGCATTGCATATCCTTCTCGTGAAGGCCTTTCAACTTAGGCGAGAAGGGCCTGAAGATAGCCCTACTGCACAACTTGTATAATAAGAAGAGATGATTGAGCATGAAAAGTCTCGTCATTCGCCGGACTACAAAATGTCATTACTTAGATGGAGGCCAATAAGCCATGGAGCCGCAAAGGATGAGTGGAAACAATCCTTAAGAAACAATTCAGAATAGATGGTGTCATGGTGAATTCGTGACGACCGGATACCTCCTATCAAGAAATTCCGGTCCAAGTTTAAGGGCCACTGCCTTTACATAGTAGTCATTTCTATTTTCTATACTTTGTATTAGCCCAAAGTTATATTACACCTACTTGCTCACTAGTCAATTACCTCATCAACTTTGTTTTTAAATAACATTAACTAATGTGTCAATTGTATCAATCAACTTGTCACTTCTAAAAAGGAACATGTCCTTGGAAAAATAAAACCTCCATCAGATACCCTTCTCGGCCTTTTGTCATAGAAATAAGTCCCAAAGTATGGGATGTACTGCCATCATTGAAATCAAAGTTGACGTACCACACAAGAGTTGGCGTTGGGATAAAAATTGCCCACAACTTTAATTAAATAAACCTCTGGCCATCTGATTGACTAATAATTTAATAATAAAAAAAAGGTCCATTTCAAATCTCCCTCATTTTCATATGAGAATAGTAAACCATTGCTACATGACCTACATCATACAAACTGTAATTTGATACAAGTAAAAAAATTGAGTTAGCACCAACCACAATCAAAGGCCTTTCATCACTTGACTGATTTGGCAGTATCGAGTCTCGTATCAATTTCTATTGAATGAGACAAATGGCAATGGAAGAAAGGCGTTCTCTTGTGACACCAACCTCCAAACCCACATCTTCGAAACAGTCAGCTTAGCACTTCCACAACTTTGGTAAGAAAGAACTCAAATCAATTACACACTAGTACATGATAGCAGCAAGTTGATCAAGTCAAAATTGATGAGCATAAATCCTTTTAGTTCACTTTTAACAATTCATTACCACGAAACACAATTAAAAAAAGCTCACTGAATATAGCTAATTAAAGTATATACCATATTATCAACAGCACTAACCCATCAAAATTAATGCATCACCAAGGGCAAAAAATTTGTATTTCCATCTCACACAGAATTTGGAGCATAGATCCGAGCGGGAGCAGACAGAATGGATGTGATCTTACGAAAGGACCAGTCGTTACAACATTAGCTTGTGGCCCATCCTGAAGCAACATAAGACCTGAAATAAAAGCCATCAAGCATAAATTTTTGTAATCTAAAATGGTCAATGCACAAAGAAACAACATCACACAAGATGCGCCCTATAATCTCAATCAAATAAATTCTGAACTTATTGCAAAATGGATTTTGGAGAGGAACACACTAGAAGCAAGAAAATATCACTACACCAATCAAATCAAGCCTAAAGGAATTCATATCAATTTTATAAAGACGTCAAAAGAATAAGGAAATCACCTGCTACTAAGGAGGATCGTCATCCACTTTCAGCACATGCATGTGCAATGTAACACCAAATTTAAACCCAATTCCAACTATAATATCTCTAAAAATAAAGCTGATATATCCAGTTGAATTCCATGCCACACATAAACCAGAAGCCCACAGCAAGTGGTCATCCATTCGTTGCACCCCCCAATCTCATATCAATATATCATCAGCTGTAGGCTTCAATCACCAGATTCAAAAAAATATGATCCTCTGTCAAGCTGCCCAAAGAGACTAGTCAGGAAAAAAAGGACTGCCTGCACCCAAGTAGAAGGCTATCTTCTGTAACGGGGTATTCATGGAAATCCATCTACAGAAGGGCTCAAGCCAAAAGTGGACGATCACATCCCAAAACTCCTGTTGTAAACATCTCCTGAATTGTTCATTCGAAACTTGGCATCTTCATAACCACCATAAATTTTGTTAATTCCCAGTCTATCATTCCTAAGGAGGTCTGCTATACCATTATCATTTGCTGCTTGATGTTCACTCCAACCATCCCAAGGGCCATTAGACACTACATTATTTCTAGGCTGTTGTAATGAAAATTGTGAAAAGGGGGCATAATTACTAGCTTGGGATTGGTTCATATGTCGCGAGGAAAAGCCATAGGCATCATTTGGTGTAGAGTAGTTATCCCTTGCATCAGTATATCTAAGACTCTGATGGGGTGAAAGTGATCTTTGCATCAATAATTGAATTCTGGAATCATTTTCAAATGCAGGCGTCTGTACAGGGAAATTGGGTCTCATGTCTAGAGATGGACTGTTGAGCCCACCAGGAAGCCTCCCTTTACCAACAGCCAAAATCGCAGGATCTATAAATTCAATATCATTAGCAAGGCTTATGTTTCCACTAGGTGGTGCCTGGTAAGGGTTTCTCAAGAAGGAAGATGCCTCAACCAAATGATTTCCTGCCAAAAAAAATGCAATTGTTTAAATTGTCGCACAAGATTCAAATGATTGGGAAAATGAGAGTCAAGATATTAGAAACAATCAAGGGAGGGAGTACAGTCACAAACCAGACTTCAACAACTCAAAACTCTCGTCGCTTCTTTCATGTGAAGAAAAACCAGGAGGCGGTGGCCTACTAGGTGCGGAGAAGCCAGGAGGAGCTGAAATCGGAGATCTAGAAACTGAAGTTCAGAGAAAGACTAAGTCAGTATAAGTCATTAAAGAACAAACAAAAAATATATCAAAGCTCAATCACATTCTACAATGACAAACTACTTGATTATAATAAGAGAAGCACTAATTTAGCCACTTCCACAAACTATGAAAGATTCAGGGACTAATACTCACGAGAACGCTTGCTGGAAGGAAAAAAAGAATGACCATTTGTCAGATTATCCGACAGCTCAATATTACGATGAGGAAATCCAAGACCATTGCCAACTCTATCCAGATAAGGGTCCCTACTCCCAAGAAATTCCTGGCCAAAAGATGGATTTTTTCCTGCCTGGCCAATATTGCCAAGTGAAGACTCCATGTCGAATAAATGATTTCTGGAATCCTCCTGCCTGGCAAAAGAAAACCTGGACTGATTGCTATTTTGACCTTTCCAGGAACCTGCAAGTTTAACCGAACCCTCTTGTTTATCAGTTTCACGCAACAACTTGGCCAAATTTTGAGGAGATGTTAATGAGTCATCCCAAGAATCAAGGTCCAGGGACAAAATATTGGATATTATGCTGTTCTCTCCCATATCCAGAGCAGTCTGTGAGCCAACATTAGCATTGCCATCAAATCTTCCTAGATGATTACCTTGGGCACCACTTAACAAGGAAACATCCTGATCAGAAGTATGTCTACCAAAATGGTCCAAGAATCCATTAGAAGCAACAGATGCACTATATCCATTTGACGCCAAAGATTCATCATTTAATCTATGTACAACTGAAGGATCTATGTTATAATTAACTGCACAATCAGCATCAGCGTTGGGCTGTAAAGGAACCCTTAAATGACTCAAAATATGAAGCGGAGAAGATGTTGGTGTTGCTGTCTGATTAACAACTATGGCATCTTGAAGTCTTTGGTTATTAAAATCGTCTTCTGTTTCAGAAGTCACATTTTGTGATACCGAAACTTGGATATCTGGTCGCAAATCAGACACTTCTTTTGGAGTAATCAGAGAATCAACATCAGTTGTAGCTTTGCTAGCAGTAGCAGAAGATGAATGTTCTGAAATCCTCTCAGAATCATGCCACTGTTGACCATGGGTCCTAGGCGATAAGAAATTATTCAAACTCAAACCATTAGGTCTGATGGCCTCGGAATACTCGCTATTTAGCTGCTTGTCAATGCCAATAGATATATCAGAGCACAGTTTCTGAATCTTCCCGTCCATGATGGCACTAGGCTTGTTGTCTTCACAGGGCGAACAAGGTAGTCCATCTGGAGAATTTGCATTATATAGCAGTTCACCACCTTCTACATCACAAACACTAGCCAGTGAACAAGATGGCTGACTTACTGATTTTCCAGCTGGAGCAACTGAAAGAGTAGAAGAGCCCTCTGAAATTCTCTGAGAAATTAGACTAGTATGCTTCTTTACTGTATCTGGAATTTCTAGTTTACTTTTACTTTGGTTTGCAGGAGTTCCTTCATTTGACATCTGCTTCTTTCCAAAATCACTAGGAATGAAGTCAGAAACTGTTGCCGTGAGCACTGGAGGCTCATGTATAGCTTCAGCCTTCTGCTTCGTAGATCCATTTGAACTAGCCGAGCATACAGTTGGAGGATTGCAAATGGAAACACGTGCTCCCCTGGAACAGAAACAAAACTCAAAAACAATGAACAGAAGGGGAGGGGGGGGGGGGGGGGGGGGGGGGGGGATAAAAGGGTATGGTAGAAACATACCATGATGCTGCTGGCGGCAGAGGACCAGATCTTCCAGAACTGCTATTCGGGGGTGAACCTCTTGTACAGCTTACAGAATTCTGCTACCAATTGACCACATTTAGAAATATGTCACAACACAAATACAGAAAAAAACAATTCCAGTCTAGTTCATTCTATACAGGAAAAAAAGAAAATATCATACGCATGGCGACTCATAAGATTCTCAATCAGAAATGGATGCAAATGACTGATACGGGATACTTCTAATTTAAAGATTTTCAGACTTGATAAATAGGTGTCAAAATCAGGCAGAAGATACAAGAACATGAACAATATACATCGTAGATGATGATGCACCTGTAAATTAATTATTTACCCAATCAAAATAGAACATAAAAGGATAAGTAAATACAATTAGTAACTATGATTATGCTAATTTTAATCCTCCAAAAAGAAGGCAACTATAGCAAAATGAAGAAGTTCTATAATTATCTTGATCTCCTTGGTCTCAATTTCACACCTTCAATAGTCTCTTTCTCTTATTATTAAACAAATAGGCACTTCAAGGATGATAAAATCCAAAATGGGCAAACAAGATGAAGTCAATAACCTAGTGAATCACATTTGAAACTCTAAATGAATTTCAACTATTTCTCATGATATCCAGACCAAATTCTCACAGAAATAGAATAAATGAAGAGCCAAGTTCCAGCCAACAAAGGCAGTGCATACCTGTTTTTCCTACACAAGTGTCAAATGCACTTGTGTGGGTCGTGTCACGCAATACAGCACGAATAAGAGTGTAAGGTACATTACCAACCCTCCATTCTCTAACTTTCTTAAGAATAAACAAGCACTTCAAAGAGGAAATGAAAATATACAGACGAAACAAAAAGGCTGTAGTCAACCAATGACCACAAAAAATATTAGTACAGCATCTAAAGCATTTCAATTACACATCAGGAAATTCAAACAAAAACCTTAGTGCACGTATGAACAGGCCATATCCTAGGCCCAAAAAAAAAAAGCCATATCAGATTTTCCAACCAAATCAAAATTATTTGTAAGTATGCACAACAGAGGCATCGAGCAAGAACAAGCATTATAGTCATTATAGGTTAGTGAGGACCCCTATTTATTTATTGTAAAATAACAAATAAATGAACATATTGCAAAATAGTCAACACTCAGGCCCTAACAAATCTCTCATTTACTTTTTGCAACTGCAACTAAATATAACACAACGGAATGATGGACATCATAGACGATAAGACCTAAAAAAACCTTGACATGATGTCCTCTTATATAGCACATGAAAAGCCACAATAATCTGATATGGATAAGAAAGACAAAGCTTCCTCCCAAAACCAAGAAGTCTTACATTTGAAGAACTTTTGACAATTGGATTTTCTATAACAGGAAAACTGTTATTGCAGTAATCATCTTCCGGGGGAGGCAATGAATTCCCTGAACGCCGTTGCATATTATTAGTAACCCCAGTGATTTGCTGAACCCTAATCAAAGGAAGAGAGTCAATGTTAAAATAGAGCATTTACACCATGTTAAAAACTATGAAATCACAAGAAAATGCACAAAAGATTGCAAATACAGCTCTATATAAAGCATGCATGAGCATTGCGCTATTGTCATATTGCCTATTTCATATCTTGAATGCATTCTTACACGATTACCAATCAGTCCAGCTATGTAACACGTCTTCGAACACACTATTAAAATGCCCCTGAAAAGTAAAACTCTCTACGTTGCTGAAAATTTACCACAATTGCCTAGAAAGTAAATTTAAGAAAATGAGTAGAACTGTAGAAATATACTGTCCATCATCATTCAATAATAAAACTTTTTACATTTCCACCAAATCAATAGTCTTTCTTTCCAATTCTTTGTTGAAGGTATTACTAAGGATAACATGGGGAAGTTCAAATGTCCACCTTGATTCAAAATGATCTATAACTAGAAGGGCCTACAATAAAAGCGGGCTTGTGAAAGAGACAGCATAATTAACATCTTTTCCTTGTATAAAAGACCAAAAAAAAATCAAAAGTATGAATCATGCAAAGAAAAACAGAACAGTCCTCAATTGTCTGAAATTCACAAAGCATATAAAGTTGCAGCATAAAGTACAGCATATTTGAGTAACAAAAAACAACAGTATCCATCTTTTTCATTTTCCTGACTTTCCATTAAGCACTTTCGCCTCCAAACCACAGTAATTCGAAGTCCAACCAGATTACAAATGCATAATACAAAAACACTAAACTAGAGCAAAAAGCTATCTTCACTACACCCATGACCAAATTCAGACATCATAAAAACCAACAGTGCCAAGCCTAGATAGCAGGAATGAATTGAACTTATTTTAACAACTGCAGGTATATCATTACCTTGTGTATGCAGATATAATTTCATCTTTTGTGAAGCTATCTTCTTGTGAACCAATCTCATGCAAGTAGAGACAATCAGGATTGGTGCAGGGCTGGAACAAAAGAGACCCAGTTGATGTGAAAACTGAATGTTAAAGCACATATAGCAGATATAGGTGTTCTAGTCAAACCACTTAATACCCAGAAATCATACCACATTTCTCAGCCATGCATGACAGTATTTTGTGGTTCCAAAGCATGCCCTGAAAATTGAATTGTTGTCTTCAAAATAATTTGTAAAAGTAATACAAAAAAAAGAAGTGCAGAAAACATTCAAGTTCTGCATGAAACATTTCTTAACAAACCTCAAAGGCCTGGCATCCAAAATAAACCCATGCACTGACTGAATGCAACGAATTGCCTCTTCTTCTTTTGAGTATGTAATATATCTGAAAACCAAAAAGAAGTAGCAGAGCATGCTGTCATGCCTTCTGAGTTCTGATGGAAGTATGTAATTGAATGGATCAATGAAACCTCTAGAAAAAAGATAAAGCTTTCAAGAACACAGCCAGAATGCAGGAGAAAAGAAAAAAAGAACTGGGTGAAAATTCATAATAATATCTACCTGGACTCCTATGTACAACCAGAGATGAAACAGACCACATTACTCAGAGATAATTAGATAGGTATGAGAGCTTGGTGATGCTTTAAAGTTTAAAGAAAATAACTCAGGCTCTGTTCACAAAATAAAAAAAAGGTTGCTTGAATTATATGACAAAAGCAGTTGGCACTAGAACATACCACCTCCTTTCAAATCTACATAACAAAAAACAATAACTATGTTTTGGCACCCTATCACATGTCCTACTACAGTATGGCTGAGCACCATAGCCACAATAAATAAAGCAGCAGTGCAAGGCAGTAGCAACACTCAGCTGTCCTCAAATGAAGAACAAATACAAAATGAATCAAAGGCAAATTGATTAGAAGAAATAGGTAACATAAAACTTATAGCATCAAAAGTAAAAACAATTTTGCATTGCTGGCAAAGAATTAAAATTGAATTCACTAAAAGCAAGAACCAAACCAGGATGAAGCCATAAAGGAAGCAAAGAACACAAACATAGAAGAATAGTGAGAAGCCAGGCAAACAGAATAACACTAGAATTAGGAACCAGGACATCTTAACATAGAAAGATTACTCGACTTACACACTACAGGTATTGTTTGCAAATTGCTGAATGGTGCCAGCTGAAGTTCGGGATATGGACACCTTCAAAACCTTTCCATACTGAGCAAAATAATCTTTGCGTTGCAGAAGCTGCCAAAAAAATTGCAATAGTTAGCACCCCAAATTAGCACCCGAAGGAACATTATGGTAATTAAGTAATCAATAATGTACTAACATCTTCATCTGCAAGATTAAGAGGTAAGCCCACTATGTAGACAAGATTTCTTTGAATAACACGAACACTACTCAACTGCTTCCTGCTATCAGATGTTTTAATCTTGGCCTTTTGTGACTTGTGCTTCTTTTCCATATTAACTTCAGCTACCAACCTGATTAGATAAACATCCAGAGAATAACGCATTAAAAGAGCAGAATAAAGGACATGCTTTTCTACCCAGCTTCTATGGACTCAGGCTGTCCATCAAATCAAATAATGACCTCTGAAGAATAACAATTTCAAATCAGGCATAACAAAATGCATGGGGGAAGGAAACCTTTCACAATTTGCAGCCATCCCTACGATTCGGTCCTTATCATATGCAGTGCGGCAAGCAGGGCAGCGTCCCTCTGACTCATCCTTTTCAGCCATGTCCATGATGTGATGCCAACACCACACACAAATCTACAGACAAGCACATTAAAATCAATACAAATCCGATTGCAGCCATTACTTTCACAAAATATATTGCTTTTAGTTTCTAGGAACATATATGAGTTCAAAATCAAGTTCAATTCATTGAAAAGGACTTGTGCTAAAGAATAAGATAACAGTCAGTGTGAGGCAGACCAATAAGGAATATTAGAAAATACATAGTTTTAACCAGATACATTTCATAAACCCCAAAAGCAAGAAAATTCAGACAAAGTGACCGAAAAGCAGAACTTGTACAGGCACTGATACCAAATTACATTTGCAACAATAATATATCTCAATTACTAACAGGCCAACAGCATAAATTACAAGAAAAGATCCTTGTAACTTATTGTCTTCAACTCAAATGAGATGGCAAAAAGTATGAAACCATCAATTAATACATACACAGAAAAGTGAAGGGGTGAAAAGGACTAGATTTGGAGTGAGATGAAACTGACAACTGCTTTCTTAAAGCTTGTTTGTGAAGATGAAAGTTGTCAGAAATTAAGATGGAAACTGCTTAATTTTTTTGACAAGGAATGAATACAAAAAAAATCAAAATGACTGCAGTCAAAACACATAGACGGAATAGGTCTACAAAAAAATTTATCATTAATAGCTTAACTGTCTTTTTAATGAGCTCAAACAACTCCATCCATAATATTCCAACTGATCATCTCTCATAGTTATCCAAAACATAATATTTACTACTACCACATTACTCTAGGATCTAGAAAAAAAGGCAGAAGAAAACAGGAGATGATGGAAAGGAACAGGAAAGAAAAGGATGAAGGAAAGAATAACCGTGGTTAAGGAAAAATGGAAAAATATGGTGGTTGCGACATCCCAGCCTTTAACAGTTAGTGGTCCACAGGTCCTAAAGCAATAATTTGCAAGATTGATGATTTGACCTCACCAAACATCCACGCCCAATTGACTCTTTCCATAGAACACCAAACCTAGACTATCAAAATTGCTGAGAGCTAGATACAGAAATACTTTAAGCTACTCAAACTAATTAAAACTAAATGATTCTGCACACAACAGAGTCTGAAAGAGAGAGTGAAGGAGACGGAGGGGATTCCTATCTTATTGCAAGAAGAGCGTGAAGTAACTTTGACTCGTCAAAATAAAAAAATATAACCAACTTCTAACGCAAACATATCCCATCCCCCAGCCCACCCATTGCTGGGTGTTGACAGAGAAAATAGCAAATAAGTGCTATTGATTGCTACAATGTTATACATAGGAAAAATCATGATGCAATGATGAATAAATAAACAGCATTATTTCAACCTCGAATTTCCACTTTACAATTTAAGTCGTATTAGAACATAACCATTGAGAAAGCTAGATTTACTTTCAAATACATTATAAAGACGTCCTTTTCCATGTACCAATAACAGAAAACCATCAAAAGACGCCAAGAATTTGTAAAGCGCTTACGAAGAAGCAAAGGCCGAGAGGTATAGACAAATGTTGATTCTCAGCTCAAAACTCGATAAGTGTGATTAGCATTTAAATATCTCTCTCTTGGTCGATTTACACAGCACATAAGCATGAAATGCTACATTGTAAGAAAATATAGAGAACACAATAACACAAGTAACAGTCTATAATAACAAATCAACAGACACAAACCTCATAGCCACATCTGCACGGCTTCAATTGCTGATCAGTTAAATCCATCTCTTCAGCACAAAGTGGACAGGTCTTCTCACCCTCATCACTCATGGTTGACCTTGAGACTAAACATAGAACACAAAGCACATGAAACAAAAAACAAACTTAGATAACTAAGCATAACCTTAACTGCTAGCAAGATGCAACTTCAACCACGAGTACAATACAAGCTCGACTCTTCAAACACATCCTCAACCGCGAAAATTACAGCAAATCAACAATATTTATCCATATAAACAACTCGGCAAGCTCGAATTAGTTCATGCAATTCACAAATTTACATCAAAATCAATCATCCATTTCTAAACATCAACTTCACAACCGGAAATCATTAATTAAGTTCGAAAACCTCAACATCGTCCACCAAACACTACCGGTCTTCTCAATTCCACTTCCAATGAATAGCAACAAAACAAAACCACACATCAACTGATGTCAACAGTACTAAAAAAATACTACTTTTAAGAAAATAAATTTTAAAAAAAATCAAGAAATCGATGCGAAGCACAAAAATCAGAGATCCGACAATCAATCAGAAAACAAACCAAAATCAAAGTCGAAAACCTGAAAATCAAAATTACAAAAGCATGCAACAAATTCACAACAATCAAATCCAATCGAAGCAAAGATTAGGTCAAATTGAACAATTAAAAAAGTAAACTCGGATCTTTGAAAAAATCAACTGAATTGAATGGATAAAGGATGAACCCTAATTTCAGGATGAGATTGGATGAAGTCGGGATGGAGTGAAAGAGAGAGAGAGGACTTACACTGAAGAGAGGAGAGAGAGAGATCGGGGAAATGGATGAATCTGAGGAGAGAGAAAGTGCGGAGGAGAAGGATGTTCAGATTGCAGAAAGTAGAGGATGAGAAACGAAACGCGAGATAGAGAGGAAATGACCCGATTTTGAGAACACCTGCTCTTGCTGTTTCTGGGATGCCCCCCCCTTTCCTTTTTTTATTTATTATTTCTTGTCTTTATTTTTATTAATTTATTTCCTACTTTTTTAAACCTTTTTCCACCCTTTTAATTTTTAATTGTTAAATTATGAATTTATGATATTGATATAATAATTTTTATTAGTTCGAAAAGTTTAGGAAAAATATAGACAATAAAAGGACGTATTATTTTACGATTGATAAAGGGGCATAGATGTTGTGATATTTACGGAAATGCACTTAGTTGCTTTTCTAAACAGTGATTGTAGAATTAATTATGTAGTATTGGGTTTTATTAAAAAAATAATATAAAAAACAGAAAAAGAAAAGTTTGTAATGGAGAGGGGATGACTGAAATGCCCCTTGGATGTACGTTGACTTTGAAGGGGCTGTTGGTTTTGATTTGGGCTGCAAGTCCGGCAACTTAGTTAGTGGTGAAGCGGAGCCCCCAACTCGTATGTTTGCTTGATGGGTCAGCGATAATATGATGTGGCAAGTGTTTCACAGCGATTTAATGAATAAATAAAATGTAGTTCAGTTCTAAAGTGCATTCCCATTAACATCTCGTCTTTTTAGTCATATATATGTATATAAACATTATATCATTAATTGTTCGTATTTAGTACCTATAAATATTATAAATATTATTTAGAAACCTCTACTTATTAATCTTAAAACTCCTTTTCAATTCGATGATATTCATAAGAAAAAAAAGTGTTTTATATAATTACCTTTAAAACAATAAAATAAAATTTTTCATTTAATTGTAGTTTCAAAAAAATTATTTCGTTAATCTCGTCATTTTGTCCAATGATTTGAGTTTACTTTTTTAATTGTTAACGAGAATAATGGCAAAAATAATTTAAATAAGTTGACGAGAACAAAACCTTAGTAATTATATTTAGTTTATCATTGATGGTGGTTTAACTCTAATTTTTTTTATTTTTATGTTAAACTAAGGAGTGTTAATAAAAATAACACCTCCATTAGGGGGTTTTAGCAAAAAAAATCCTAACACACACATATATATAGTAATAGTTGTAGTTATGTCATGTAATCTGTAATTGGCTCACTCTATTTCTTTTTTTATTCTTATTAACATTTTTACACAGTTTTCAAAGTATGTTTTTGAAACTCTATATATTTAAATGTATATCATAAAAAACTGTAAAAAGTTACTCCATAATTTTTTAAATATACATTGCGATGAATCTAACATAATCTCGATGAATCTAACATAATCTCATATGTAAATGTTTTAACACATAGTAATTGATGAAAACTCGTGTTTAACTATATCTCTCATTAAATGGTATACTTTTAGTAAGAAGATCATAAAGGATAAGGAATAAGGAGGGGATAGGAGAGAGTATTGTTTAGACTTTCTCTATATCTTACTTTTAACTACATAAGGAAGTTCTTTGTAAGATTAAGAGATTAGGTTTTTGTAATAGCTAACAAAATAGGTGAAATTAACATGAAATAAAGCATAAATCATTATGGAATTAATGGGTTATCTTTGGTAGAAAAATTAGCGAAAATGATTCAATTATCTCATTTATTTACATAAGTTGAATGTGAACTGCCTAATTAAAACTAAAGTTTGAGCTATTTATTAAAATAGTTATGGAGTAGGAAAAATAAAATGTTTATTATTTTGGCAATATGGCCCAAAAATATGATTTACAAAAGGAAAAATTTGTATGTGTTATGTCAATCTTGGACATTTTAAAGATAGTTAAGAATTTTTTTAATCCTTTCTACATGAATCTTTTAAGTATCATTTCAATGTAGAACTATATTAGAGACAGCGCACACGCGTTATTGAACGCATTTATTAATTCAACAATAATTTATAATATAAAAATAATCCAATAAAACATGACCAAATATATAGAATAACAAATTTGAATTTTATTATTTGTGAAAAGTAAAATATGTCAAATCATAAAAGCAAAGGACATGCATTTTAAAGCAAATCTCGAAAGTTTTAAACTATCTAAAATGAACCCATAATTAAATTTGGAACATTAAATATTTAAGATCTTTATTCAAAATATATATAATTGAACCAAAAAAAAACCTTAATAGGGTCATGTTTAGTTCACCATCTTTTATGACCTTATTACTTTTTTAGACCAGATCAAATTAGAAAATAAAAAGACCAAATTAAATTTGACAAACTCATAACAAAAAACTTATTTCATAAATTGCCAAAATATTTTAATTAATAGTGTTAATTATTACTCCATATATTTTACTTATATTATTATAAAAATTTTATAGAGGAAATTATTATTTATTATTATTGTTATTGTTGTTATCATCATCAACATCGATCATTAGATTCATCGCATCATCGTCAATAACATCTTTATCATCATCGCCATTTTTTTAATTTTACAGAATATGTTATGTTTATCTCTTCTGGCTTATTTTGCAAATGATAATGATGATAATAATGATAAAAAAATAATTTATATCATAATAATTATAATAATAACAACAACAACAATATACATTAACAGATATTATATTTATAATAAGAATAATATAAGAATAATTATAACAACAACAATAACAACAATAATGATAATGATAAACATTGCATATTTAGCGTGAAGTGCTAAAGTGTGCCTTCTTCCAACCATGGGGAGGTGGGGATGGCCCAAGGAAAGATCCACAACCTCAATGAGCTTAGGTATCAAGAAAATCATCAACAAAAGCACCATCCACAACTTCTATTTGGAAACATCTGTTTATTGGTATTCCTAATCCTATAGTAATGGCATATCTTAGTTGAAAAATGGCGCTCCAGCGATTCATCTAGTGCGATGAATAGTGTTGGAACTCATGTATAAAGGAGGCTCGACATGGCTAGGTAAGATATTGGGGATATTCCATGGTGCAACTTATTCGGGTCGCAAATAAGGGTGGGAAACTTGAGAGTTTATATCTCCCACTCTAAAAGATGGTAACCCAATCGCTAGTCTATAACATGATGATCTTACTTTTACCTCTGATAAATACAAGAGTATTGTTGTATGTTATGTTGTTGGTGATATTCCAATAATTAAATACTTGTCTATCTATATTGCTAGAATTCTCTGGCTACTCATGAAATTTATATCCGTCATTAGATTATAGTCCTTTGATGAAAAAAATAAAGCTTTGTGTTTAGACCTTACACTATTGTAGACTAACCTATTATCATTAACGCCAAATGGAGGCTCTTAAGAAGTTACCTTTGAGGGTTCAACTTCTAAATTTCTCACTAAATTGTTGGGGAGGCAATTTGCTAAGTCCATCAGAAGTATTATGGGAAAGATGTTGTTAGCACATGAGTGTACTTTACACCAAACTAAGATTCTCATTTGCAAGAATTTTGCTAGAGATTAATGTTACTAAACCTAAACCTCACTCTATCACTTTGAAGGATCCTAATAGTAGGGAATTTGAATAACTTGTGTAGTTTAATTATTATCGAACTTACTTCAAGAAATGCTTGTATTGTTGGCCATAATTGTGGAACAAAGCAAACAACTCCTATGCAAAGAGGAGTTAAGTACAAGAAAAGCATGGGTGCCAAAGAAAATTCAATCACAACCTTCTGTTGATATGCAACCGGAGAGTGAAAATAACTCGTGGAAGGGACTTTACTAGTAAGTTCTCAAAAGAGCTATAGCTAAATCCGGTGTCATCACGAACATTTTAGCACCTGATCCAACTAGTAATATCTATGATTTGTTACCTGATGAACTTATTCTTATGGAGGAAAATGGGTGTAGAGGGGTTTCTGAATGATAAGGGAAAGATTATTGTTAATGAGGAAGATTTTGACTAGAAAGTTTCCTCTTCATTGATCCATGAAGACTCTTTGTTGGAATATAAGGGGTTATAGTAAACCCTATAAGCAAAAGGGGGTTTAAACCTTTTTGCGTAGAAATAATATAGATGTAATGTCTTTTAAAAATAAGAGTGAAATTTCAATATTTCCTAAAAATTAGTAAAAATATACTTGATAATTGATTTGTGATAAATGATTATGGTTGTTAGGTTATATGGAACTCGAGCAAAATTGATGTTGCCATGGTGGTAGATTGTGCTCAGGGAATTTGTTTCATATTGTCTAATGTTATAAATGGTGATACTAGTTTATTTATAGCTATTTATCATTTTAATACTAAAGATCACATGAAGGGTTTGTGCACATTCATTGAGCAAATGATCAGACAAGCTAACACTTCTATAGCCCTATATGGTGATTTTAGTTTAGTGTTGTTGATTGAAGATGCTTTCACAACAGACAATTACCACTTCTCATATTATCTTATTGATAGTAAATTTGGGACTTTACACTTGGTGTAGCAACTATGACGGTTTGGATGGAATTATTCCTTTATAGAACGTTGCATGCACACTAGGATTTTTGGTTAAATTGTAACACCCTTGTATTTCTCTAATTTTATAAATTATTTTCTCAAAAAAATAAACCATATACGGTGAATTATAAGAATATTACCACCATGTGAAAATAATTTAATCGGCTCTTCAAAATTTTATAGTGGAAATCTAACTATTGCTACTATTATAAAACTTTAATAAATACTTATGATGTCTTTCAAAGTCCATAGACACGTACAAAACGAACAAAATTCTTAAAACACTACCTTTAAAACTAGCACAATGAAATCCAAAACAAATGGTTATATTTCAATAAAGATAAACAAAATGCAATAAAGTAAAGAAACTCTCCATCCAAATTCCTAATATCAATATGATACTATGCCACAAACATTATACTTAAGTGACAATTATATTGCTTACCAAAAACACAAATGTGGAATTGGATTATCACATAGGTCAATTAAGGAATAGACCATGACCAACAAAAAGTACACACAATCAGCAAATCTGAGTATATACATGTTGAGAATAGAACCTGAACCTAACATGTATTATTTTAAAATAAATAATTTATCACATGCAAAAATAATTAAACATATAATTCATGCTTTAAACTTACTACAAAAGAATACTTTTACACTAGAAATCATAATTAGAACTTAACACTTTCTTTACTTGAGCTACCATAATCAATGGTTTAACATTAAATGGATTTGTTGCTTGGTCCACAAGAGAGTAGTAATAAATGGTATAAAGTCCGAATCCAGTATTATTATTACTATATCATAATTATGGAAGTAAAGAGATCCTTATGATTAGAAGAAAGGTTATATTGTCATGTCATCCAAATGGAACCTTGGGCTACTACCAAGTGACCCCTATTATTCAATATTCAAGGTGCATTGGAACCTCAAATTTTATTTTTTAACCTCTTTTACTTTAAGTGACTAATAATTTAAAAAAAACTCAAAAATATACTCGAAAAAACATACCAAAACATGCTCATCATAAAATGATCATAAAATAAAATTCTCATTTTATCTTTACTTAACAACCAAATTATCATAAAATAAAATCATAACACTTTTCTTCCTTGTCTACTACCTGTTGAAAAAATTATTAACAATACTCAATTGATAATACATGCAATAAAAGACATAATTTTCCTTCCATATAGTTTATATCAAGACTTATGATATGAATGTACTTAAACTTTCTACTACTTGACATGAATTAATATTATAAAAATAAAATTCATGCAACATGCATCAAACCTTCTTCATGCTTGTATATTAAATTTATATAAACATATTAAATCCTTAAAAATATGTAAATAAACATGCTTTCAACAATGCTCATAAATCAATACCAATCCTAGACATGATACTAAACAAATATGTAATTGAGTAACAATAAATATTCCTATACATGCTTTTTTACATACAAGAATTTCCATCATGAGGTACTTTAAATAGGTAAAAATAGATTTCACATTAGCAACTCCAAAAATCAACTAGGTAGTAGTTCACTCCTACATAATAAAAGAAACATTATTGCTCCTATATTTAAAAAACTTATACCAACTAAAATAAATTTTAAATTCCTTAAATATGCTATGATTTTCATAAATTATGGTTAAAAATTATATTTTAATACTATAGTATAATTTATAGATTTAAAATACTAAATTTTCATAGTTTAGGGCAAAAAACTCACTTTAAAATTCATAATACAAATTTGAAAACTTATAAATACAACCATAAAAAATTTCATAAAAAATTTATATGTTAATACTTGTAAACTATATGTTATATATATATATAACATGCTATAAAATAAATTACAAAACTAATTAGAGTTAGAGTTTCTATATTTTCTTAAAATTAATAAATAAAATAAATCAAGTACATGCTTACAAAAATTAAAAACTAGAGAGCGTTAAAATATATATACCTTTTATAAAATTTTAGAGCTGAAGAAAGTTGGATAGTTATAAGAATTTTTTTTAGAAGAGTCTTAAATGGACTAGGGAAATTTTCAAAATTGATGAAAAGTGAAAATAAAGGAATCCTTTTCGAATTAGAAAAATATATAAATTCTATTCCTCTTTTAAAATAAAATTATTTTATTTTCTTAAACAAGTACTTTATAAATATTCAAAATAATATCTATAATTATTAAAAAATTACATAAAATTATATAGTATCATATAAATACAATGTTATAATAAAGAAAGTGCTTAAAATAGGAGCTTCAAACCATTGTCTCATACTCCTTGCCTATAATCTTAGAGTGGCTAATAAAAGTAATTATTTTAATTTTTTGAAAATTTTAACTAATAATGTTATTTTCTAGATGTAATCACTAATTATTGGAAATAAACAACACTTAGTCCCTCTTTTAGATATTTGGTTTATATTAAAACACTTATAAGCACCATTAAAGGAAATTAATGCTCTATTAGGGTATAACTAGGAGTATGAAAGATATTAAGTTGCAATTAGCTAACTTTTAATCAACTTTGGCTCGAGATATGAACAATAATCCAACTCATTGAAAGGGAGTTAGTCATACGACCGGAGTTGGAAAGATGAAGCTCAATAGAAGCAAGGGTATGGAACCAAAAATCAAGGGTAGACTAGATTTGGTTAGGTGACTCAAATACTCAGTTTTTGATGATATGTTAACAATAGATAAGAGTAAAATGCAATTTGGGTGTTGTTCCTACAAAGGATGGGTCAAAAGACTAGAGCCAACAACATATTAAAGATGAAGTTGTTCAATTAGAGAACTCATATGCTTAACAACTTATTTACTTCTAATGGTGAGACCCTCTTATTATTAGCCACCATCATTATCTCCTTTGCTCCTTAGTTCCAAGGTTAGAGGTGAAAAGAGACTATCTTTTGTATTTATCATTTAAAAGCCTCGGGTATTGATGGTCACAATGTATAGTTCTTAAAAGGTGCTTGGAATATTATTGAAGATAATGTTATTTTAGTTGTGCAAGACTTCTTCTATTTTCGTCATATGCCTGCCTAGGTAAGATTTAATTTTGTAAATTTCTAGTTCTTGAAAAATGGAGGAATTTAAGCCTATATCTTGCTTTCCAATTTTATAATATTCTATTTTAAAAATTATTATTAAATAAAACATAGATGATGTTACTTAACATAGTGATAGTTTTTTACACATTTATCAAGGGCATATTTATCTGTGATAATATTTTGCAGAGTCATGACTCATGAGTTAGTTAAGGGATAAAATAGGAAGAACATTTCTTCAAGATGTATGCTTAATATTGACCTTCAAAATGCTTATGGTTTAGTTAAGTGGCTTTTTATTAGCAAAAGCCTTGGAGTCTTTGAAGAGTTAAAAAAAACTATCCACATTGATAGTGGATCACAAGCTTATCCACTTGGTTGCTAAGGGGATAAACAACTAATGAGTTATTTGAGGAGCTTGCAAACCAAAGGAACAAAGTGGGATGTATTTCTTGGATAGCCATGTTGGGGTAGAGAAGGATAGCCTACCATTCAAGCTTGTAATACAAGTAAGGAAGCTAGGTTTTGTGGGTGCAAGGCTAAAGTTTTTGAGATACTTTAGGAGTCTTTTTATTCAATAATTTCTAATTTTCATGAAATCAAAAAATTCTAGGAGTTTAGAAGTTTTTTTCCTAGATTCTAGGAAAGTACCTATATGTTTCTTGTTATCTTGAACATGTTTTGTGCTTTTAGGATTGCATGTGCTTATGTGCATGAGTAAGCTGATGTATAATTCTTAATATTACTTAATTAGACATGAGTTGGATAGTTAACCCTAATTTTATTAATAAGGGGCTATTGAACCGTGAAAGACATTTAATAGTATTCAAGAATACTCACGTTTTTCAACTTGATTGTTCTCTAGATTTGAGATTTAATTAGCTTTTCTTTACTAGCTCAATTTGGCAAATTGAGTGGTGTCTTAGGAACCCTATATTGTTGTAATCCCCCGAAATTCTACAACTAATTTTTTTTATCTAATTTTTTTTCCTAAGAAACCCACTAAAACTAAAATACCTTAAATCTAGTACTACACTTTTACTAACCCTATACTTCCTAAACCTAATAATTTTACCCAAGTCTAAACTCTTCAAAAAAAAAGAAAAGAAATAAACTCTACCCCACCGTAGAGCGCCCCACAATTAAAACACAAAGGAAATAAAACCCACCCCGTGGCAAACTTCCCCCACAAAACCACAAAGCAAATAAGAAAAGAAAAACAAACCCAACCCCGTGAAGTCTACCCCCGCAGAAAAGTCCACCCTGCTGCCGCCGCCAGCCAAGTCATCGTCGCCGCCGTCCCGCTACGCCCTTGCTGTCATCGGTGAGCAGGCCTCCAATGGCTTTCTTCCCTCTCCTCTATAATTGTGTACATAATGCATTGTAAATGGTTTTGGAATATTTTAATTAGGGTTCACTTAATCCAATAACTATTAATAGTGTTTTTCGTTAAGTCAACAAAGTAAAACATCCAAAGCAAATTTCTCCAGTTCTATTAATTCATCAAAACTCTGTGCATATCATGTAGAAGTTCTAAATCATATGAAAACGAAAAACTTAGAATTTGAGCTTACAAAAAAAAAATATTAAATAAATGAATCTAGTAATTATGGGGATTAATGTTGAAACTTCACTTACATACGCAAAATTTCAAATTCTTTTCGTATGAAATAGCTATTTATTCCAAGATTAACATTTTTTTACTCACTAAAGACATTCCCTTGCCGACTTGTTTACATGATTTAATAAAATTAACTCTTTTTTTTTTGTTGTTGTGGAAAAAAAAAATTAACCTTAATATTATGTCAAACTCTAGCCAAAATCATGACCTAGGACTAGATACCCTTGTTGGCCTCAGCTTACCCCTGCCATGAATTAGACTCATTTTATGTCCTTTTGCTACAAATCATTTGAGGTTATGGCCCTATGGGCTTGCGTCCTTTTTTTTTGGTATTTCGTTACTACTATCTATATTTTAAAGCTTTAAGATGGTCATGATCTGTGTGCTTCTTAATTCGTGGGATTTCTTAGATAAAATATAGTAGAATGGTGGAAGTAGGAATAGTAGTACTAATTTGGGACAGAGTAGTTTTCCTTAGCTTCATATGGTGCTAACCTATATGGTTTCTAGAGGGTTATGTAAGTGATGTAAAGTGTGATTGGTGCCCCTTTCAACTAACACTAGTAGCATTACTTTTTAACTATTTACTTGTGTTTCGGGAGACCTAAAAACTGTATTTTAGGATAATTTTAAAGTCTTGGAAAATTTAGTGTGATTATTGTAAATTTAGTATTGTTGGTGTATTGAATTAGATTATATTATCTGGTGTAGGAGAACAATTTGGAAAAGATCCTTAAAAAAATAGAGAAAGTGGATACTCGTGCATTTTACACCAGGTACGTACAATTACGAAGAACGTTATTTTTAATTAGGAGCATGATTTAGGGTGAAACATAAACATAGTATCATGTTTAGGGAACCCTTTGGATGAGATTGTTTGATTACTCATTTGAAAGAATTCATGTTCTTTATTTTAGGGGCATGTTTTGGTGTTATTTGTGAGAAACCGTGATTTATTAATTGGTATTAATTGTTAATTAATCCACGAGGTTGTTTATTATTACTCCTTCATTACTGATAGTATGATTGAAGTAAAGGTGTATTTTATAAGTATTAATGACGAGGTAGTTGACTTGGTTCAACAGTTTCATCAGTTGAGTTTGAAATTAAAAAGTTAAAAATTACAGTATAACAGAGATAGATTGAATAACTGTAATAGTTGTTGTTGTGTGCTATTGTGATTGTGTTTATTGAGTTTAAACAGTAAATCACTTAAAGAGAAAGAGGATAAACAATAAAACTCTGGGCTAGTGCACGTCTAGAGTATTGACAATCAGGGGTTGGAGTTCACGGGGTATTATCCGTGGCTCTTCTGGGAGGCCGTGTGATCTACGAGTCTCTATGTTATAAAGTTTTGAACTTAAAATTGGGGTTAGTTGAGATCTCATCTAGCTATGGTAACGGAGTCACGCCCATTTACCATATGGATTTTTATACTGTATTTTGATGCTCTCAGACGGGAGTGCATGGGTTATTTATTTATTTGATGTCCTAATTAGGACATGGGGGAAACAACCTAGTCTATTTCTTAATCCAAATCATTAATCAATTTATCGTGCCAATTAGGTAAAATGTTGCATGATACGTTCTTACATTTCTTATAGTTATTTAATTATCAGTTCAACTGTCATATCTTGTAATTCGTATGTACTCAGCTTGCTGATTACGTGCCTTGTGTGTTTTGGTCATGGCTTTTGCCTATAAATGACACTATAATGATCCAATACTTACATTCACATTATTGGGGAGCAGATTATTAACAGGTATCTAAACAAGCATTCATGCATGGGCGGGTTGGAGAGAAACGTTATTTTAATTTAGATTTCGGAATAAATTATGTTAGGTTTGATTTGGTTTTAAACTGTTGGATTTGAATTAGAAGTAAACGTTATTTGATACATTACAGTAAGGGTCGTAGAGGTTCCAGTTTGTTACATTAGGATTTGATTTACGTTTAATGTTATTTCATAAGTCTTTTGGTTTTCCGCTGCAAAACTCTGTTTTATAGCCTTAACGTTTGAACACGTGGCGGTAGCACACCGATAGTTCCTAAAGGTTTGGGTTTTGGAAAAATGGGAATTATATGGTTGTTACAATTGTGCTTGGTGGTGTGCCTATATCCTAGCATAATTATGTAACACCCTAGTAATTTCCTCTTTCCGAAACCCAAAATCTTGAGAGAACTATCGATGTGCTACCGCTACATATTCAAACGCTAAGGCTTTAAAACATAATTTTGCAGTGGAATAATAAAAGACTTTTGAAATAAATCATTCACTAAACCAAACTCCTAACATAGTACAAATTGGAACCGTTAAGGCCCTTACTGCAAAGTACCAAAGTATATTATTCAACTCAAATCCAAACCAATAGTTTAAAATCATTCAGAGTAAATGTAATTTTTTGGGAAACTAAATTAAAGTAACACTCCAATCAACCCATCAATGCATGAATGTTCAATTGGATACATGTCAGAAATCTACTCCCCAATATTACAAGTATAAGTATTGGATCATTATAGTGTCATTGAAAGGCAAAGGCCATGACAAAAAATACACATGAAGCAACGTAATCAGTAAGCTGAGTACATACGGAATTACGTAGTATACACAATTGAAATAAGCACTTAAACATAAAATAAGTATAGTATGGATGAACGTATTACGCAACATTTATTTGATTAACTAACAAATTAATAACTTGGATTAAGCAATAGACAAGATTGTCTCCCCATGCCCTAATTAGGACACCAAAATAGATAAATAAGCCCATGCACTCTCGTCAGAGGGCATCAAAAACATTATAAATCCATATGGTAAATGGGCGCGACTCCGTCATCATAGTTAGGTGAGATCTCAATTAACCCTAATTTTAATTCAAAACTTTACAAAAGAGAGACTCGTTGATCATACGACCTCCAAGAAAAGTCACGGACAATACCCCGTGAAACCCTAACCCCTGATCCTCAATACTCTAGACGTGCACTAG
The DNA here is from genome assembly GCA_026401315.1 of Dysphania ambrosioides. Taxonomy (NCBI): domain Eukaryota; kingdom Viridiplantae; phylum Streptophyta; class Magnoliopsida; order Caryophyllales; family Amaranthaceae; genus Dysphania; species Dysphania ambrosioides. The sequence continues at coordinate 13,619,638 of CM048662.1, forward strand.
CCTAGAGTTTTATTGTTTATCCTTCTTTCACTTTACGTGATTTATAGTTTAACACTTGATTTTCAAATCACTAAAGCACACACATGTAAATAATTAAATGATGAAGCACCCAATTGAAGTTGAATAAGTGTGCATTAACTTGATGTGGATTTGTTATATGTTTGTTTGACAATAAACTTGAAGTTGACTTTGAATGAATTATTACTATGACCCGTTATTTATAATTGTGTTAATAAACTCTCTTTAAGTGTGATTTAGTAAATAGTTATAGATCACTAGTAACAACTTTAAAACTGTGCATATGTAAAATTATATGACATTATTTCCTAAAATTATGTAATATAGAGTTTCTTTTACAAGCTCTATTATCTTTGTGTGCATGTGAAAATAATTTTGATATACTTAGTATTTTTTACAAACTCCGTACATTTATAGAAACTGTAAAAATAATTATTTTCTACCATAGTCATTCTATTTAAAGAAAATTATTTTTGCTTGAATTTTTACCAAATAACATATATAAATAGAAAATTATTAATAAAGACAATATAATAATTTCTCAAAAAATTTAGTCTAATTAGAATTGAAAACACCAAATACTATTACTAAAGTTTTTCCACTATACACATTTAGGGTATGTAATTATATAAGACTTAAAATCTTATTGAAATGAAAGTTTTAAGAAATACTCAAGGTTACAACTGCTATTTAAACAGATAGAGTACTAAATTAAAGATAGTAGAAGATTAAATAGATTAAGCTCATAGGAGTATATAGTTTTGTTTTAAATTATTTTATTTCTATGATTCATGAGATATAAATTAGAACATAATTGATGAAAAAAGAAAAATATAAAAAGAAATATATTATATTCTAAAAGGAAGGTTATTTTTAAAAATATTATCACATGTGATATAAAAAATCTCTTCATTCTATAATATACTTCATATTTATTGTATCAAGTAAGATAAAGAAAGTAAGTGAAGCAAGTTTATTTTTTATTTTTTAGATAGGAAAGAGAAAGTTAAATAGACATTGTGTTAAATGGCACTAGTATTGTCATTGGATGATATCTCAAGTTGTTGAATGAATAACATTCATAATGATCAATTGATTATATAGAAGTCACAAAAATTGATTTAAAAATTTAGATTATTTATTTATTTATTTCTCTTATATGGTCATTTAATTATTTAGATCTTAATTGTATAATATTTTAGATTTTTATATTAGTTTTACCCAAGTTGATGCAAATTCAAAAGTAATCAAAATTGCATTGACATGTTTAAATTTTTGAGAATTTTAAAGCGTGAAATATTTTATGCCTTTTTAATTTTAATTTGGTTTTAATATTAATTGATTTGATCAAGTACTTGAAACTACTTTTTTAAGATTATATTTTGTTTATACTTGTATAACTTTAGATATACTTAATTTTCTTTAGTTATATCATGAAGACACATTATATTTTAAAAATAAGTTTAACTAATTTTTTTATCAAATTTTTAAATGTTAATATATATATATATATATTTATTTGTGTGTATCAATAATTTTTATATTTGTGTGAACTATAACTAATGAGAACTTATAGTTAATGTTTTATTTTATATAATCCAATATTTATTTTTAAGGTACTATGTACATATATTGTTATAATTATATAACATTATCAAGGAAATAAACTTATACACAAGGTACCTCAAAACTCCAAATAAATTTAAATTCATTAAGTTTATAATAAAAACTATTTTACTTGCTCTTCGTGATTTTACTATATTTCTACTTAAACAAAAACATATTAAAATTTTTTTTTTAATTAATATAAACTTTGTCCAATTTAGAAAAATAACTTTGATGATTTATTAAAGGGTAAAAGGAATAGACATACATGACATTTCGTAGTACTTTGTTGCAGTGATAGTGTATGATGTGTATTAGAGAAAAGAATGCTTGATGTATATCTAATTTATATGACAATGCTTAATAAATTTAATAATAAAAAATCTATTCTAAATTTTGGTAAGATTTATACGGAGTAGTAGTTTACCAATAAAAATGCTCAACTTAAAAGATTAGGTTAATCATTTCTATCTATAAAGTATTTTCTTCATTTTTTATGTTCATCCTACTTAATATAGCATGTAAGAAAGAGAGAAAGAGAGAAAGTGGAAAGTGATGTTTTTTCCCTTTTGAAGAAAAAAGTAGTAAACCAAAAATTAACAAAGTAGGTGGTAAATATTTCTTTTAGTTTTACATAACATGCAAAGTATTATAAATGGGTCTTATTTTAGATTACTTTTAAGAAGAAGTCAATGATATAAAGATTAAATTTTTATATTAGTAGTTGAAAAGGTTTAACTTGAATTTATACAGGTAATTTGTTTAGTAGCTAGTTAGTACCAAGCTGTTCCCTAGCTAATTCGATTAAAACTTATTGTATTCTAATCTAATTAAGTAGAATTGTATGCTTTCTTGTAAAAAAAAATATTTGCTTATTTTATATTTTATTGCTTATATGTTTATTTTTCCTAATTATCGTCTTATGTAACACGACATGTGATGCCAAGTGGCGCTTTCTTAGGCTTGGAAAAAACTCTTCTTTTGACTAAGTTAATAGATAGGTAGACTCATTTGATGGAGTTATGAATGGTGATTGAGAGAATTTCCTTATTATCCATAGAAGGAATAAAATAAAACTAGAAAAAAAAAACATTAATGAATACTCTAAACATAATGTAGCAAGAAAATGGATAACGGGAGGGAGTGTATTTTTCAAAATAATAATGAGAAAAATGATTCTTATAAAAGAGAAAAATAAAAGTCTTGTTGGCTTTTGGCGGGAAAAAGTTCATCTCTATACGAACTATTAGTAGACAGTTATAGCTAGATTTAAGTTTGTAAAAAAAATACCAAGGCCCCACAAAAACAAGTAATAAAAGACAACACGATATTTAATTAGTGTGGGAAATCACACTTAATATAGTTAACAACAAGTAATCCACTATATGATTTATAAGAGAATATAAGAACCCCTTATAAGGATGGGTATAACTCCCACTATTAAAAACTCACTAAAGAGTAGTAATGTATAAAATAATGGATTAGGCCTTAAATCTCCACTTTAGACCAAATATTAAGAATGCTCGTCGTATGAACCCCAAAGGGTATTATGTAGATATGTCACACGCTATGTTCGATCGTAGCTTAGGCTTATAACATAAATGTGACATGGTAGAATTCGTATGATGATGGCAATGACGTGGAACAAGTATTGATTAAGCTATGATAGAAGAACCTTGTAAAACATAAGATTTTTATGTCGGATGGCCATAATGAACACCTTTGGAAACTTACAATCGTCCACCTTGAGTTGAATACTTACATCCCTTAGAGCCTAAATAAATCATATTTTGTTTTGTGTTAAAAACATAAAAGTGTTGATAGTTGCATTATCAGTCATGATTCAAACTAAGCTAGTACCATAAACTTTGCTACAAGAATCATACTCCATATAATTTAATTTATTCTCCCCTTATTGATAATTTCTTAATTGATCATTTTGAGAACAAATATGGTAGGCGGATCCCAAATCAAGTATCCAACTAGAGTTTCTACTTCCAAGGGAAGTAACCAAAACAAAATCGTTAGATTCACCAAAATCGACCTATGCAGTTTTCGTTGTTTTTATCTCATTTTCTTCTTTTTTGACGCTTTTATTTAATTTTAAGCAATTGAATTTAATGTCCATGCTTTCTTACAATATTGACAACTAAGATATTTAGGTTTTTAGGCACTTTCATTTTTATGTAATCCTCTTCTTACATTCAACCCTTTAATAGGTTACCTTATAACATAATTACCTTAAAGTGTTTGTAGAGTGTGGTAAAGAGAATTAATAAGATCGCCCTATCCTTGTTTTTAATTTTGACATCTAGATTTTTTAGATCAATAATAATATGGATAAATTATATGAGTGTACTACTTGAATTGTATAAAGCCTCTACTTGAGACATAGTTTGTTAAGAGACTTTTAGGATTACAAAGTGATTCAAGCTTCAAATAGCCCTACAACGAACTCTTCTTGAATAACCTCATGTAGTACATCCTTGGTTAAACAAAGTAAGATCATAGCCAGTGCTTTTTTATCTAACTCTTATCATTGCTTATTTGTCAATGTCATCGATTTCTTGACGAGAACCTTTTGTAGTATATTCTAATTAAGAATTAATATTCTTCATATGGATCCTCCTCATATGCCAAGCTTATCTTGTCATCAAAATTCTCAATAATCAACATTATGAACCAAATGCACATAAATTATTGAGTTATGAGAACAATGAAAGAAAAATGTAAATCAAGAAATATAAAAGAAGTAATGTAAGGGTAAAGAAACCATATAAGATAATACGACATTTAATGACACAAAACCTATATAATTTACGGGAAAATAGGATAGATTTGTATATTGTAGAATAAGAGTTAATCTTGCATAACGGACATAATTGATTCCTAAAAATAAGGAAAAAGATTAGGCATAGTTAACTATAGATATTAGAATATAACACATGAATTAATCAATAACAACAAGTATTTTCTTCTTAACAAACTTTCTTGGTATCTTAGCTAGCGGCTAAACGTAGTGGTTTCAGCCAAAACAAGATTCATCATCTACCCCAAACCTTACCTGAAACCATGAGTTCACCACCAAAATTACCGATTACCATGACAAACCAACCAAGATCATGATTCAATTGTTGTAATAGTTAAACACCAACAAACTAAATCAAGATCACCACAATATCTTTGAAAAATTAAACAAAACCAAACTTATACTAAATGGTCCCGATTATTGTAAACAGCAATTTGAAGATGAGGTTAGCTCAACCATATCATCGCTAAACCCCCATCCAAGGCCCAAGACTACAATCAATAGATCCAAAAAGATTTGATCGTTGTTTCTTGGATTGTCGAGAATATGGAATCTGAAGTAGTAAATCATTTTTTAGACATTTTGATAGCACAAGAGCTATGGAGTGGGATTGAAGTCACGTATAGTATTGGAAGAGACGGCTTAAAAATCTTCAATTTAACCATAAAAGTCAACTCAATCAAACAAGGTCGTGATTTTATCGAGACTTATTATGGCAAATCAGTAACGATTTAAAAGGAGATAGATAGATGCATGTCAAACCCAATGAAAAGTCTAGACGGCATAATAATATATAACCAAATCATTCAACAAAATCGACTCTACCTATTTTTAGCTAGGTTATGTGAAGATTGGGCAAGGACCGAAGGGAATTTATCAATCAAGACTCATTGAATTCCATAGAAATCGCATACATCACAATTAAAAGGGAGATAGAAAGGAGGGATATTATGTCAAGAACCTTACCTCACTTACCTTCGTTTCTGGCGCACGGATTCGATGTTAGAAGTTGACTAGCCACAAAGCACTGATCAGATAAACCATCACTCTGGAGGAATGATGACAAGTTCCACTTTAAATGTTGTCATTGTAGAGGAACTCGTCATACTAAGGAAGATTGCTTCTAGTTGGTGGGTATCCCGAGTGGTGGTCAGACACCAAAAAGAGGATTGAGAAAGGAAGTGGTAGTGATAGGGGCAAATAATTGAAGAAAAGAGGAAGTTCCTCTATAGTACAAAGCTCCAAACACAAAGAGAGTAAGGAAGCACACATGAAAACAACGGTAGAAGAAATGGAAGATGAGGAAGGTAATGAAATAAAAGGGTTTTGTATGGGAGCACCAAAACCTAACCCTAAAATATATCCCTTGAATAACCCTTTGGATTCCCCAAAAATTAGCTAGTTGAATTCCCTAAACATCATCCCTTTAACTTTACCAAAATCCAACCCTTCAAATTTTCCATGTGCCCACTCATTCTCTACAGCAACCCGCACTTACCTCAATTTTCCTCAACTTCCACAAATCCATCAGTGCGCGAAATCAAGCTTAGACCAGTAGACCTTCCTAACACAGCCTAAATTCCTACCTTATCCACAAACCATACTCAACTTGTCAACCTAATTCACCTATATTTAAACCCACAACAAAACCATGCCCATCAAAGTTAGCCCAAACTAAGCATGTGACCCAAACTCCAAAAACAACCAATAAAGGTGTCAGAGCCTCGTGTCATACAATTCCCAAAAACCGGTGGATCTTTGATTGTCATGCACCAGACACAATGTCCTATGGCAAATGTGATTTTTTAAACCCCACTCAACCACAAAAAAAACCCTAATCCAAACAGCTAATGGAGAATGTATGGATGTTATGGGAGTGGGAACCACTAAAATTAGAACTAAATGACCCTAAATAATTGTCTTTATATTCCCATTATTTTGTACAAATTGTTATTTATTAGTCAACTTATGAAAGAATTAAAGTGTACTATTCTAATGAAATATGAAGGTTTTCTTGTACAAGATGCTTGAATAGGGAAGATCATTGGGTGTGGTTTTAAAAAAGATAGATTTTACTATATGGATGAGGTCACTTAGTGAGGCTAAGCAGCTCTTGTCCATGGAACGATTTAGACTCAACCTCAAATGTGATATCATTCTTTAGGTCATCCTTCATTAGGGTATTTAGAACTTCTTTTTCCTTCTCTTGCTAGATCAAATTTAGTACTTGATTATGAAACATGTTACCTTGCTAAAAGCCATAAAATTGCTATCCTATTAGTATGCATCATGCTAATAAGCCATTTTTTCTAATTCGTTGGAATGTGTGGGGGCCTGCCCGGAACTTGGTAAATAAGGTTTCCTATATTATGTTCTATTTATTAATTATTGTACCATAATGAGTTAGATCTACTTTATGAAACAAAAGTTGGAACTATATGATATCTTTGTTGCTTTTTACCAAATGATTCTTACCCAGTTTCATACAAAGATTAGTCCAAAAGGATTTCATATATAATAGAGGGAATATATAAACCATGATATGAAATCCTTTTTCCCAACCCATGACCTTCTCCATCAAACCACTTGTACAGATATCGTACATCAAAATGGGGTTGCAGAATAGAAATATTATACCCTTCTTAAAGTGACTCGAGCCATGATGATTGAGTCTTGTGTCCCTAACCTTTTTAGAAAGAAGCTATTTCCATAGCAAACTACCTTACTAACCGCCTTTCTACAAAAATACTCCACTATACAAACCCATTTAGAGGTTTAAGTACTCATATAACTATTCCTTCATTCCATTCTTTGCCTCCTCGAATTTTTGGGTGTCTTGTGTATGTTTATCTCTCCAAACGAAGTCATCATAAACTAGAACTAAAGGCAGTAAAATGTGTTTTTGTTGGATATGGTGTAAATCAGAAGGGGTATTAGTGTCTTGATTCTATGTCAAAACACTTATATATGACTATGGATAATGAATTTATAAAGGATACCTATTTTTACCCCCAACTTCAGGGGGAGAATTTTGGGGACAATCTAAGTTGGTTAACATGGTCGGCTTCATAACATAATAATATAGTTCAATCAATGATTTCCTCACTATCTCCTATGTCTACTCCCATGTTCAAACATCAAGTATCTTAGGTAAGGGTTCCTTATTCTATAGAATACTTGTCGAATCTGACAATTCTCTTATAAATAATGTTGAAGTAGTACAAGAGAATACATCTACTAAAAAACCAACAAGAAGGTACCAGTTGACACCAAGAAGTACAAGAGCGGTGCCACCAAAATGGTATGACACCTCTTATGAAGCCCGGAGTATGAGATATCCTATGGAGAGCCCGTTTGCCACAAGTGTGTCACACATAGCCATAGCCTCCAATACTTCCATATATTCATAAAGTTTCTTCCACGGTAGATAAAGCACTCAAGAATGACAACTGGAGGAAATATATGAAGGAAGAAATTAATACTCTTATCAAAAATAAAACTTGAGATAAATGCATCATTCCTAAGGGGAATAAGACAGTAGATTGTAAATGGGTGTTTATAATCAAGTATAAGGGATGAGAAAATCAAGAGATATAAGGCAAGCCTTGTTGCTAATGGATACACTCACGTTTATGAATTTGACTATTCAAAGACCTTCTCACTAGTAGAAAAAATTGATACAATCAGGGTACACGTCTCAGTTGCGGCAAATAAATAATGTCATTTACATCAATTTGATATGAAGAATGCCTTCCTACATGGAGAAATAAATGAGAAATTATACGTGGAATCCCCTCTAGGGTAAAAAATTCTCTAAAGGAGAAGGATGCAGGTTACAAAAGGCTTTATATCGACTGAAACAATCCTCGAGAGGCTAGTTTAGTAGGTTTACCAGGCTTTGTATCAACTAAAATAATGTCATTTACATCAATTAAAAAGTTTGGATATAAGCAGAGTAATTCTGATCATACTCTATTCTTGAAGAAGAGAGGAGAAATTACAACCTGCTTCATCATTTATATTGATGATATGATCATTACTGGTGATGATGAAGAAGAGATGAACTAACTAGTTATAAGGGAGAAGCTATTCAAGGAATTCAAAATGAAGGATCTTGGACAACCCAAATACTTCTTAGGAATTGAAATGATTAAAGAGGCGCATTTTCATTTCTCAAAAGAAGTATATCCTTGATCTTTTAGCAGGATCGGGTATGTTAGATTGTAAACCTGCAAAAACACCAATAATGATGAACCTTGGGTTACAGGTAGTTGAGGGATCCAAACAAACGTATCAAACCAAATATCAAATATTGGTGAGAAAACTAATTTATCTGTCACACACTCGCCCTGATACTACATATACGGTAGGTGTTGTAAGCAATTCATGCAAAAACCTTAGGCTCCACTTATGGAAGCAATTTTTAAGATTCAAAGGTATCTTAAGGGAATCCCATGCAGGGGAGTGGTGTTTAAGAAGAATGGTAATTTAGAGCTTCAGGCCTATACTGATGCAGGCTAGGAGATCAGGACGGTAAAAAAAATTTCTTAGGGTATTTTACCTTTATCAGAGAGAACATGGCGACATGGAAAAGTAAGAAGCAGAAAGTCGTTGCAATCTCTAGTGTTGAAGCTGAATTTCGAGGAATTGCAAAAGGAGCAAAAGTCCTTTGGCTGAGAAAAGTACTATATGAAATAGGTTTTCCTCCGGGAAGGAACTTTTTTTTGTAACTGGGCATCAATCATCATTTTAGAAAATCTAGTGCAACATGATGGAATAAAGCATGTTGAAGTTGATAGACTCTTTATAAAATATAACTTGGAGGCCAAGATCATCTTTCTTTTGTTTGTAAGGACGAGTGATCACGTGTCAGACATTTTGGCCAAGGTTATTGGTGTTCGCATGTTTGAAGATGCACTGTGTAAGTTAGGTGTTGGGAATCGTGAAACTCAACTTGGGAAAATAGGATAGATTTGTAAATTGTAGAATAATGAGTTATCTTGCATAACTGATTCCTAAAAATAAAGAAAAAGATTAGACAAAATTAACTATAAATATTAGCATGCATGTAAGGCATAAATTAATCAATAATAACAAGTATTTTTCTTCTTAATAAACTTTCTTAACTAGGGGTAGTCTTAATGTTACAGTTCTCACTAGGGATGGTAACAGATATTGGACCCGACTCGGATCCGTGGATCCATTTCCGATTTTGCGGACATGAGTCTTTAAAATTTAGACCCGATGGATCCGGGTCCTATGACTGAAAAACGGATCCGATTAAGGGTCTAACCATAATAACCGGATCCAGATTCGTTACCCATTTTTTCATAAAATGATTTGTACTTGTTTGTATTGTTATTCAAAAGACGTGTAAAAAATTGATTTTGTTCATTTGTACTTTGTTATTTTGTAATATTTGAGTAGTTATATGAATTATATTCAAGTATTGAACTTACATCCTTTGTTGGATTGTTGTCGTTGATGTAAAATACAGGTATATAAATTTGAAACTTATTTTTGTCGCAAAAAAATAGGCAAAATATGTAGGATCCATTTTGGACCCGGATCCGTTGGATCTGGATATGGAACCTTACTTTCCAATCCCAGTGGATCTGGATTTGGATATGGATCCATCCTTGAAAAACGGATCTGGATCCGGATCCATAAAGATCTGGTCCAGATCTGATTCATTGCCATCCCTAATTCTCACTGTTAGAAACTCCCAAAAGAAGATATAGTGGATTAAAAATTGTGGACAAAGAGGATATGGAAAAGGAAGAATGTTTTGCACAATGTATAGTGGTGCTTGGCTTCTTCTGCGATCGTCCAAATGTGTGCCTAACTTCTCATTTACTTGGTGTATGAAAGTCGGTGACTTAGCTTAGCTTGAAGTGGGTAGATATTTCAAACACCTAATGTCCAATATTTTGATTTGACTCTAGTAATATGATTCTACATAAACATGTGCATTGGGTAGGGTAGGGTTAGGGTTAGGATGGGTCATATGCAAAACGGGTCAGGCCAAAGAAGATGTGAAACGGGTCGGGTCAGGCCGGGCCAAAGGAGATACATAATGGGCCGAGTCGGGCCAAACCGTCCGAAGGGTGATAGTTACATGTATGACCTTCAATCTTTGATAGTTGACCATTGACAAGTAAATGAAAATAATTCATTACCTAATAGTGTTTAAAAGTCTTGAAAATTATTGGCTCATTATTGACTCGATTTGACCCATTAAAGACCCAATAAAACATGACCCTTTAAGAAAATGACCCATTAGACTCACTATTGATTATACCCTTTAACAAACGGGCCAGTCAAGAGCCTTTAACGGGACCCCTCCCATTTGAACAAGTCTAACTCTACATAAATCATGATCATTAGTGCACGTGAACCATGGTAGATATCTTACAATGCTAAGATACTTTGAAATTATTTCTAATCTTCTAGAGTACTGCGTGTAAAAAACCTACATCATTGTAAACCAATTAAGAAATTAGGATTTGTTGAACATAAACCAACAACAGATAACTCACCAAGTGAAAAAAGATCTTAAACTGTAAACCTCATTGCAGTATGACAATATCATGGAAAGTGATCTCATTTCCACTTCAATTTGTGAAATGACTATTTTCTTTTTTGGAAAGATCGATCTTCATTAAAATACAAATTATATCCCTAATAACTCTCTTAATTTTCTCTTTTCTACATTTATCTAGAATTGTGACCATTCTTCTCACATGTAATAAAAAAGTTGCTGGAACAAAATAAACTACCTCGTAATTAAATTACGGAGCAATTAAAATAGGACGGAGGAAATAACTTGTATTTCCTGTACAGCATGAGCCGCCAATCAAACAGCGTTATTGATGAAGCACTTACAATAAGACAAAGGTACATTTGGAACAAATCACCATACTACATTTTCCTCTAGCAAGCTTACACAGACTGATCGAGCTACTCTGAAACACTGGATATTACATGTTTATATTACACATCATATATACCTGAATAAAAGAATTCAGAATATCACTGTACCAGAAAAATTTTAACCACCAGACATGCATCAGACTGCTGGTAGTAAGCAGCTTTTCGATCCAACACAGGCAAAGATTTGATTCTTAGTGATCGAGTCAGTATCATGCTATACATATCCCGGGTTGAGTGCTAAAGCTTCTTGATGTATCATGTCCTTCATCTGTTCTTCATTCAAGGCTTGTTGCTCGAAATCAAAAGAGAATGGATCTTGGCATACAGGTTCATCAGCGATATCATGTAATCGAGCAAGGTAAGGATGTGATAATGCTTCTTCAACTGCATAAGAGTAAAAACCGGAAATCAATACACACGAAAGTGTACACGAGTTAAATCCTTAAACATACCGACCATAACATAAATTGAAGAGCATCTACCGTAGGAAACTTTTAGTAGCTGTGATTATTTGAAATATCATTTCCTTTCTTTCATTCATTATCCTATATGCATGCATTCAAGTCAAAGGGTGATCACATTCATTCAACTATGTCCAAGTACCCACCCACACACACACACACAAAAATAACTCTGTGGAGGAAAGAACATCAGTTTTAAAAAAAGGAAAATAGCCTAGAGTACCGAGAACTAACCAGTAATTCTCCGCGTGGGATCAAATGTCAGCATCTTCTCAATAAGATCAATTGCTGAGGGATTAACGTGAGGGAAAACTTGTCTTAACTGCTGTCGAGGTTGTGGTGGTAGTTGCCGGATGTATCTTCTTGCATCTTCATTTTGGAGAAATCCTAGATCAGCTTCAGTAGGTGTCCCAAGGAGCTGAGAAGAGGAGGAACTTTGATCAGCATTCAAACTATATTAGACCAAATAATCTTTAACATGTGTGATCGACTGTATGAGCTATTCGTCAAGCCTGATCGCTAAAAAAAAAGCTAACAATATGCATCTCCATTTATATGAAAGAAAACAGGGCTTATTTTTTTAAAAAATAATCCAAGAAAACAGTGGTCAGAGTATCACAACATGAATAAAAACAGATTCATCAAGCAATCTCATACTCCCCCAGGAATAAAAATGAAACATATAGGGATGATATGTGTCAAAAATTATCACACTATTATTTCCTGAATTGCAAAGGGTTAGACACAATGTGACATATTCAAAAACTAAGATAAAATTGACAGCAGGCCAAGAATCTCACCTCTGTCAACAGTCGCATTTGGTGAACATGATCCTTTCCAGGAAACAAAGGCCTTCTGTTCATAAGCTCCATGAATATGCAGCCTACAGACCACAAATCAATTGCAGCAGTGTAATCAGAAGAATTGAGCAACAACTCGGGTGCTCTGTACCATCTGGTGACAACATATTCAGTCATGTGTTCGTTTTCTGAGGTTGGCCGTGCAAGACCAAAATCACATATCTTGAGATCACAATTTGCGTTTATCAATAGATTGCTGGGCTTCAGATCTCTATGGATGACGTTTGCTGAATGTATGTATTTAAGACCACGAAGAATCTGGTACAAGAAGTACTGCAAGCATGTGTGTAACTTCGTGAGTGAAGCTCCAAAAACAACCGAAAATGCATAAGACAACTAATAAACTTGCCCAAAGATACATCTTGACGACATTCAAATCCGAAATTCGTTAGTCTTACAGTAAAATGATTTCTCTAGGAAACTAAGGAAAGAATAGAAAACCGATCTACTGAACACAAAGTGAAGCGAAGTATAGCTCATTGACATAATAATATGACTTATAATAGGCCTGAGGTACTCTTTAAGAGTTCATTTCACATAGGCCATCAAAATACAACATCGATCAAGCAGTTGCAGTGGATGAGGCCCTTACTTAGAAAAGCTCCAGCCCAAACCGATCCACCATTTATTTGGGATCGGAGATTCAGGCTCGAACCTAGATAAGGTTTTTTTTTTAATAAAATATTTCGGAGCATATTTTTGAAAATATTTGTAAAAAAGAAAAGCTTTTTAAAAAAATTCCATAAAACTGATTACATACGCAGATGCATACATATCAGATTATCTGACGCTATGAAAAACACGAATTTATCATCCTATAAACGTACGTAGCAGAGTATATTATACCTGAGAATGCTCCTCTGATAAAAGCTGGTGGGATCGAATTATCTGGTGAAGATCAGTGTCCATAAGCTCGGTTGCGACATAGACGTCAGTAAACTCCCTTCGTAGAGGAGGCGGTACTACATCTCTTAATGCTATGATCTGATTCATAAGAGCACAAACACATTACTATATCGTAGGAGAATTTTTCAATCCGACTTGTACTTCTATAAGCCAACAGTGTCACTAAACTAGTCAACTAAATTAGAAAGAGGTTTGACCATCAAATAAAACCTTCACTTCTAAAATTTCTTAATTTATCAAGTCATTCAACTAATTAAAAATAGTGACCTAAACCCACGTACTAAACTATATTGAGGTATAATGTTAATGATTACACTTCTTGTTTATACTCCTTCTATCCTAAAAGAAAGTCTCAATTTGACTTTCACGATTTCCATACACGACTTTAAATTTTTCTATCTCCAAATCCGTAAGGTAAAAAATTATGAAAACTCGATATTAAAAAAATTTATATTGAGATGCATCCAACAAGATCCCACTTGAATATATTATTTCTTATAACATAATGAGAATTCGTGATCAAACTTTTCGAACTTTGACTCCAAATAGTGAATTGGGGCTTTTTTTTTAGTAACGGAAGGATATATAAGAATAAGTAAGGAACAATGGCGTAGACACGATGAACTACTTTGGTATATTAAAGTCAATGTTACAACAACTTTTACATTAACAAAAAAAAGCAACTTTGTTTTATGAATAACAAGAAGAAGAAAAAAGGGGAAAAAACAAACATTTTCATGATCGAAATGGCGGAGGATTTTGATCTCGCGAAGAGTACGCTTAGCGTCCATGTAATTGTCAAATGCGTTAGCTATCTTCTTCAACGCAACCATCTCTTTCGTCTCCGAATTCAACACCGAACTGCCCATAAATCCACAAGATCAAAATTCAAGACAAGTAAGCATCACATACGTACTACGTTACTCCATCCTAATTTACTTGCCACTTTAAATGTACAAACTACGCCAGAAAGTGAAACTTAAACTTATGTATTTGAGACCCATCCAAATTATATATCGACTATATATGTTTGTGTACAAACTGATGAATATAAAGTTGAAACCGAATTGCAAAATAAAATCTACAGTATAAACTTATCGATTTAAGACATATATATCGACTATAGCTGTCAGGCAGTAAGAATTCAAATAAAACTATAGACGTGACAAATAATTCCCAAGGAGAGAAAATTACATACCATACGATGCCATAAGCACCTCGACCAATAGGCATGATCGGAGGGCGATACTTGGAAGTGACCTCAAACATGTTTCCGAAGATGTTGTACTGTATAAACTGCCCTCCATGAGTAAAAGCTGCAGGAAACTCAGGAAACTGACCGCCTGCCGCCGTCGCCACCATCGGATCAGCCATGGATACTGGATAGATGATCGAACACAGACTGTCTCTTAAGAAAAAGTTTGTTAGAAATGATGATGGGATTGACCACTTCAAAGTGTGGTGGAGATGAAGTAATTTATAGCGTTGAAGAATGACCAAGTCTTGTAATGGTAAGGATGTGTGATCACAGGTGCGAGGAAATGAGAGCGAAAACGCGCGCGAGGGGAGGAAACGTGCTTTCTGGAGGGGGTTGATATCAAAAGGAACGGCTCAGATTTTACCGCCCACCATTGATCGATGGTTGATGTTTATATGGACCCACTCTGTATTGAAATGTCTTTTTTATACTAACGTCTGCTGAGAGTGGTTGGACTTTTTTTTTATTTTATTTTTTGGGGATTTTGGGATATGTTTTGATTTTTTTTTAAAATAAATGCATGTCTGATTAAGCAATAATTGGTGGTGGTGTGACTGTGAGTAGGGTGTCAAATCGGGTTTACGAGTCAATTTTGGGTTGATCCATCGCAGGTCGGTTTCTAAACGGCTTATAGCGGGTTATTTCGGGTCAAGATCGGTTTTGATAAAATCGAACAGTGATGATGTTTTATTTATAAATTGGACAATGATGATGTCGATAAGTCATTTAAAAATAATATATTTATGAGATAATGATTATTAAATGTGTATTATCCTATCAAACTAGTATATGATATGTATCTTTACTATATCAATGTATGATATGTATCATTTTATTATGAATATTATATATATCAATTATCTATATTAATGCATATATATCATATAAATATATAATCTATTTTATGATTGAATTATTCTATTAAATACGGACAATTATCGAATATCAGGTATAGACATATCTATCACACAAACCCAAATTAAGATAATCAATTAACTATGATAAATTTAATCAAATCAAATCAATAGTGAACACTAAGTAATTTGATATATTTATAAATGCATAATTTTTAATATATACTTAAAAGTTATAACATACGATGTTAAGTATAAGAACTTGTAATATGTTTAGTTTGAATCGACAATGACAAGTTCGTATAAGTGAATTAAGTTAAATCATATTAATATAGATTAGTTAAAATAAATTTTATGGGTTCGAATCAAATATGATCTTATTGATTACTAGTCCTTAAATGATATAAATTATGATTACAATGACTTAATGAGTTTTGTATTTCACTATTTCATGACTGATTTTAGTTAGTGACTTATGAAAAGCTGAAAAATGATGGTAAAGTTACAAATGCCGAAATGCATAATCATTTGTTAATAAATACTTATAAGTTTATAACAAAAAATGTGAAGTTGTTACTTAAGTTGCAATATAAACACATAACATAGTTATAACTTTACAACCCGTAGTTAAAATAACTCAAAGATTACATTTTTAAAATATGTTTGCGATTTAATTAGAGTTAATAGTTTTCAATAAAAAAAAGAGTTAATCCGTTTATACGTGGAATCAAAATTTTCCAAAATACTTATTATTTCAAAATATTTGAAAGCATTTTGAATTTAGAAAACCGCTCATTTAAATTTTAAAATAACCGCTTTTTTGTTTTTTCAACTGTTATGTAGCTCAAATAGTCAAATTAACCATCAAACGAACTGTTGGTTCAATCGTTCAATGGGCTTGAAAAGTATATTGGGCTACAACTCTAGCTATATATGCTACCAAAAAAAACCCTAGCTATATATATATCATCTTAGCTAACCCTGATTTATCAAACCTTCATCCGCCTCTCACTCTCATCCAACGGCAATCTCTCACACTCATCTAAGTCTCTCACATCTTACTCTCATCTCAGTTTCTCACACTCTCACTCTCGTCCGACGGCAAGTGTCATTCTCATTCGATGGCACGTCTCACTCTCATGGTCTCACCCACTCAAAGTCACGATCTCTCTTCATCCTCTCTTGCTCTGGTATTTCACTCATCCTCCATTTCCTTTTCTCTCTCGCCATTTTTTCAAAATCTTATTGCTTAATTGTTTACGTCTCTCATTTTTTTTAAATCTTATTGCTTAATTTTTAGATCTTATTGCTTATGTCTCTCGTTTTTTTAGATTATTGCTTACTTCTCTCTTTTTTCTAGTTTAGTTGTTGATATGTTGTGTTATTTTTTAAAATCTGTAAGTTTTCATAATGTTTTATACAGTAATTGGATTTATTCTTTTGTTTGAATTTTCGCATTCCTATTGGACCAGAGTCTTTCAATATTAACTATCTAGATCTGTAGTTCCCTTTGCTTTGCATCTGGTTGCTTATTGTTGTAAATTATTGCGTAGGAAATATTCTAGATGTTATCTCACTAGTCAGAATTGTAATAGAAGTAGTAGGTTCTTACTATTAAAGGAACTATGCGATATTAAATTTGGCAAGTTCTTTGAATGAATTGAAAACAATAAGATTACAGGGAAATATGTAACTTTTCATCTTTAGTCTTCATGAATTTTTGAATATACTAACTGTCCTAGCTAATTGAACATAATTAAAATCACACAATCACTCAAATTTAGGTTGAGCCTTCGCTAGTAAATTACATAATCAAAATAGTGACTCATGTTTGCATAAATGCTTTGTACTCGCTTTGGCTCTCTACTTTGTGCATTCTTCTCTCTGTATTCACTTTGGCTCTGTTGTGTTTAGGGATGGCAATGAACCGGATCTGGACCGGGTCCTTATGGATCCAGATCCAGATCTGTTTTTCAAGGATGGATCCAGATCCGCCTAGTATGAAAAGTAAGGATCTAGATCCAGATCCAACGGATCTGGGTCCAAACCGGATCTTGCATAGTTAGGTGTATTTTTAGGATCCTACATACACCACCATAAGGGATAGTTTGGGCGGAAAAACATTTTTTGTGCTATTATATTATTGTCTATAATACTCTATAACTAGAAAAATGAATTTGTAATTGAAATTATGGACTTTATTATACACATTAGAACATTTGCCTAGACATTAATGAGAAAAGAACTTTATTTTTCAGATTGAATTATAAAGCAAATTACAGTATTTCAAATTAGAAAAATAAAAAAATATTATCAAAATCAATTTTCATTCTTTTTTAAAAGATACCCAAATCGACCTAATTTGAATACTTCTTACTAATGGTCGAACTTTACCTCGCTATCATTCTCTCCTTTCTTTGTTGGTTACTAGTTTATAAATATATTAATATCACGAAAAATATTTCAAGACGAGTCCAAAACGGGTATTATGGTTGGACCCGTACCCGAATTCGTTTTTCAGCCATAGGACCCGGATCCGACCTAGATCTGTCGGGTCTAAATTTTGAAGACCCATATCCGCAAGAACGAATATGGATCCACGGATCCGGGTCGGGTCCAATATCTGTTGTCATCCCTAGTTGGGTTGTTTGATAGTGCTCAATATGACTCACTTTATTTTTTATGGTGTTTGATATTGTTGTCCTTAGCTTGTTCATTGTTCTCTATCAACCAAATTTCACTGTGAGAGATGCTCTTCACATTTTTATATCCTTTTGATTTTGTATTCATAATTCATATTTTAAATTTTTTTTGGTAGCAGCATTTGAGGATAATTATTCTCAAACTATGGAAAATGAGCCCAATCTTCAGTCCTGTGAGGAGTCTTTTTCTAAGACAGCTCCTGAACATAAACGCACTACTAAAGTTTGGAATCACTATACATTGTTTTATAAGGACATTAATGGGAAAAAGGTGAAGTATGCCATTGCAAGGTAAGTACCTAAAAAGCTTAAAGTCGTTTGGGTACTTCTACCCCCGCTAAGCATCTAAAAACTTGTGAGTCATATTTATCGTCTTTAAGAGCTAATTCTAGTGAAAATAATTGTGTGTTTAATCAAAAGACTTATTGTCATATGTTTGCTCAAGCTATTATTGTTCATGCATATCCATTACGAATTATTGAGCATGATTATCTTAGAAGTTAAAGTTGCTTTTGTATTTGAATCCAAATGTGAAGCATGTTTCTAGGAATATGATCCTTAAGTATTGCATTTTAGAGCATGAAAAGTTTAAAAATTTATTGTTAGATTCCTTACGTAATGTTGCTAGTAGGGTTTGTTTCACTTGCAATTTATGGTCCACTTGTACTTCTCGTGGCTATCATACACTAACCGCCCATTATGAGGATAATAGTTGGACCCTCATATCCAAAATCTTGAACTTCAGGTATTGTCCCCCACCCCATAGTGGTAAAGAAGTTTTCATTTCGTTCTTAGTTTGATAAAAGAATGGCAACTTCAAGGTAAAGTAATGACTATGATGGTTGATAATGCTAGTAGTATGGATGTCATGGTAAGTTATCTTAAGGATGATTTACAAAGTATTTCTCCCTTGCCTTGTGAAGGTAAATTTTTTCATGCTAGATGTTGTGCGCATGTTTTGAATTTGATTGTTCAAAGTGGTTTAAAAACAACTGATGAAAGCATTTTCAAGTTGCGTGAGATTGTAAAGTCTATTGATGGCGCTGATTCTAAACTTACTTTATTTGAGCAAGCTGTGGTAGATAATCATTCTTCTTTTTCTGGTAAGTTGAGGATTGATGTTCCAACTCTATGTAACGCACCTTATTTAATGCTTCGTAGAGCATTGGATGCTAAAATACCTTTATCTCAATTTGCTACTAGAGAGGTTCCTTTTGAACTTAGACTTACAAATGACGAATGGTTTACTATTCAAAATATTTGTGACTTTCTTGAACCTTTTTATAATATAACTGCGTTGTTTTCTGGTTCAAAATATCCAACTGCTAGCTTATACTCTTCCAACATTATTGCTATTGAAAAATTGTTATATGATGCTCACAGTAACCCATCACGTCTTAACATGGAAAATTCTATGTATGGTAATTTTGATAAGTATTGGGGTGATTATTCTATTATACTTTCTCTTGTTGTTGTACTTGACCCTCATTTTAAACACCAACTTGTGCGTAATATGTTTGGCGTTCTTTATACTGGAGGTTGACAGAAGGGTAAGTATAATCATAAATGCATTTACTGATATGTATAATTTGTATAGGAAAACTTTGTCTACTTCTATTGCCACTACTCCTTCTAGTTCATCTAGTCACAGTTATTTGTCAAATCAAAGTGTTTCAAGCTCTTTGCCACCTCGTCCATTTAATCTTCAAATTTTTTTTAGGTTTGTATGGTTTAAAACAAATTATTGTTATGTTAAATTCAGTATTAATTGGCTACGAATTTTTTTTCTGATTGTAGGCTTTTGAAGTCAACGTTGTTGCCACTAGAAATACAAAAAATGATATTGAATCCTATTTGAATGCCCCTGTTTTGCAATATGAAAAAGGTGGTGATTTCAATGTTCTTAAGTTTTGGAAAAATCATGTTGCTCTTTATCCAATATTAGCTTCTATGGCTAGAGATATTTTGGCTATTCCCATAACATATGCTGCCTCTGAGTCCAGCTTTAATATGGGAGGTCATATTTTAAGTAAGTTTTGTTCCTCTCTTTTTACCCAAAAATGTTGAGGTTTTGGTTACAACCCAAAATTGGATAAATGGTTCTGATAACATTGAGGAAGATGTTCTTGAGATTGGTAGAGATCTTGAAGGTAATGATTTTTAGTAAGTTTCTATCCTAGCCTCTACTCTCTGTTGTGTTGTTTGATGGTTTAAATGTTATCTTTTTGTTTATCTATACTAAATATTACCCTTGTATTCTATGTGGGAACTCTTCATTTTGAAAAAAATGAAGGTGGTGCCTTTAGATACTTGTTGGTAGCACTTTGATAGTTAACAGAATAGACAACAAAGTGTTGTGCTTGATGATGATCCTTTCCTTCGTAATAAAGTGAGTTTTTTTGCCTAATACTTTAGTATAAGATCTAAAAGCTGGCTCTTTGCTCTCTGTTGGCTCTTTGCTCTCTTTAGGTATTATCTTTGCTTTTTGCTTAGTGTTGGCTCTCTGTTAGTTGTTGGCTTTTGCTCTCGTCTCTCTATTGGTTGTTGGCTTTTGCTCTCTGCTCTCTATTGGTTGTTGGCTTTTGCTCTCTGCTCTCTATTGGTTGTTGGCTTTTGCTCTCCGTTGATAGTTGACTCTCTATTTTTTTGGCTCTCTATTGGTTGTTGGCTTTTGCTCTCTGCTCTCTGCTAACTGTTGGCTCTCTGTTGGTTGTTGGCTTTTGCTCTCTGCTCTCTACTAATTGTTGGCTATCTGCTCTATGTATGCTCTCTATCGATTTCTGGCTCTTTATATGTTATTTTCCCTCTGCCCTGCTCTCTGCTCTCTGTTGTCTTTTGTTTATCTATTTTAAGCATTGCCCTTGTATTCTACGTTGGTACTGTTCTTTTTCTCAAAAATTGAAGGTGACGCCCATAGATACTTGTTGGTAGCGCTTTAATAGTTTACACAATTGACAACCAAGTCCTCTGTCGTGCTCTCTGTTGTCTCTTGTTTTATTTATTTTAAGCATTGCCCTTGTATTCTATGCGGGAACCTTTGTTTTGTCAAAAATCAAATTTAATGCCCGTAGATACTTGTTGGTAGTGCTTTAATAGTTTACACAATTGACAACCAAGTGCTTGATGATGATCATTATTATAAGATTTGAGAGCCCTCTTTTACAAATAAAAAACCTGTGAGATTGTATTGGTGAAGAGTCCCAACGAGGATGGTGACTACGAGGATGATATCTGTGAGATTTGTATTGGTGAAGAGCCCCAACGACCTATCCAATGAGATCTCTCAGGATGTCTATGTCTAGCGAGCTAATTAATCATTTGATTTAAGTGTACTCTTTTTTGTTGTTGGAAAACATACAACCATTATAAGAATATGACATTTATAAAAAAAAATGTGGTGTTTTCCCCTATAATGTGAGTTTATTGTTTTTTGTTGCTCTCCTTTTGTAATTGGTATTGAGTTTCATATATGGAATGTCACTAGGGAATAAGCTTTTGTAATATCTTTGTTTTACCTTTTTAATTACTTAGATAATTGAAATACCCCAAAAAAAAATATTACCTCCATACATTGATTAAAATAGTGTATATAATAAGTCTATATGCTCACAATTTAGTTGTCGAATATAGATGATAGATGATTAGGAAAGAATTTAATACCTTAAAAGATTAAGAGATTTAATTTCAAATTGTAGAGATAAGTAAATATTTAGCAACTTAACTTATAAACGATCATATATTCACATTGAAATAAATAGAGGAATTCTATGAAAACTATATTTTAGTTTTTTATTTAATATTATTTAAAGAGTAGGTTGTACGAAAATGATTGTCATTTTGAAAAGAGAAGGACGTCAATGAGATTTATGAAATAATTAAACCCCAAATTGGAAGGCTCTAATATTTAGTAAATCTTTTAACATTTTTATTTTCTTAAATGTACTTATTAAATAGTTAAACTAATAAAAATGTTTGGTTTCAAAGTTCTTATGTATTAGGTAAAAAATAGGTCTGTCAAGATTAGGCTATATTCACGTATATTCACATTATTAACATATCCAGGGAATTCGGGTAACGAATTGTTATAAATCGGGTTATATCGGCTATGTGTCGGTTTCAATCGATTTTGGGTTCTTTTCGGGTCGGGTCGGGTCTGTAACGGGTCGAAATCTTAACGAGTCAGGTCCCAAACGAGTCGGATCCCTAACGGGTCGGACACGGATCGGGTTCGGGTCTTTGAATATCGAGTCAAATCGATTTCGGGTTAATTTCAGGTCTAGTTGGATCAGTTTTCGGGTCTTACTTTTCGGAGCATAATCGGGTCGAGTCTGAGTCAGTTTCGGGTAACTTGTCGGGTTGGGTCTGATTCTGACAGCTCTAACTGTGAGTATGTGACTCGTGCGATAAGTCATACTTCATCGATTTTTTTTACCCCAAGTATAAAAATTTACCTTTTTATATATAATGAAAAATCTTTAGTGTGATTATCCAAAATGAAAAGTTTTTAAGTAAATAGGGCAATTTTTAAAGGACAGACTAAAGTGGAAAATGGGACCAAAAAAAAAGATAGGAGTAACTCATAAAGACATAAGGTAAACCGTGAATTATCAACTCACTTGAGAAGTCCAAGGTCATACATAGACTTATGACTAAGTCAAATGTTGGGAACTATAAAAAATGTTCAAATTTCTACGTTGTTATGCTATTGTAATCAGACTAAACCTGTGCAAGTTTGCATTAATTAGAGCCTTTGAAGGTTCAAATGATTTGAATTTTATGAATGAATATGTAGTATTTGTGTAAATTATTCTTTTTGCTACTTGAAATGATTACTCTAGATATAAATATGCATAATTACCACTTGTAGTATGATGCACGTGTAAATCAACTCAAATAATTATTTTATGCGTCTTTTTTTACTTGCTACATTTTTATTTTGGCAGTCAAATTTTATAATGTTTGATCGTAAATTCTAATTATGTTATCATAAATAATATATTCAAGTGAGATATTATTGAATGCATTTCTATATAAATTTTTAGAATATCAAGTTTTTATAATTTAATATCTTAGGAATTTAGAGAGAAAACATTTTAAATTGAGTTTTAATGATCGTGAAAAGTTAAATATAACAACTAAAAAGAGATAGAGTATATTATTTTGTTTTCCAAAAAAATGAAAATAAATACGTGCAATCTAACATGAATGAAAATATGGAATTATTATCAATTCTCTCGTTTTATAAAGATGGTTATGGATTTTGTAACAATACAAACTAAGGAATATTATCGAACAAACTGGTAGATAGGTCCATTTTTTAACTTTTTTGGGTAGAAAAGATAAAAGTTATTTAGATATATAAATTTTACTATATACATAAAAGGGCTTATTTGATATGGTATTAGAAGGTAAAATAGAGAAAAAAAAAATTTATATCAATATAAGAAATAAAGTAGAAATAGGAATATTTTTATGAAATGACTGTACACCAAATATTGGACTATCATTATAAAACAGGAGTGTGAAGCCTATAAAAATGAACTCATGATCAACATTACTCGTAGTTCTTTTCAACAAAAGTTTATCTACATTCTCAAGCTATGCACATGACCCGTACTCACATCTACGCACCAAAGTGCTTATGAAATTTTGATTTATGAATCATGAAACAAAGATTAAGCTACTAAGAATATTTAGCCTTGAATAACATTGAAGGGATTATGGTCTACCACGTAAACAAAATGGAACATGAGCGTATAAATAACATACAACTTCCAGTAAAAATTCGTAGCATTAATTTAAATGGCTACGTTCCAACGAGAAAATATAAACTTGACTATTATTTTGAATCATCCTTTACAGCCACCGGCATCATAATGACCAGTTTCATAATATGTGCAGGAAGTGGACCAAAGTGAAGGCTTTTCAGGAGAAAAGAAGAAAAAGAATTAGGCAAAGTCCAAAGCTTCAGTCAAAGATGAAGTGCAATAATGGAATTAGATACACACTGCTTGCACTTGTATTGGATTGAACTTGACAATTTGGACATTAGCAACGCTATAGAAGGAAATCACCTTGGATATACTAAGTACTCCGCGTATGCCTTCGCTTCTTTGAACACCATATAAAAGCAAGTAGATTAGTAGATTTCGTCAACCCAACGCATATAGGCTGTGGAAATCACAGTTACTGCACATCTTTCACTATCCTGTTCACGGTTGAATCCGAATGTAGGTTAATTTATCATGTATGAAAACAGTCAACGAGTTCCACAGAATACAATGCATCATCTAAACTGCCATATGGATAACATATATCTTCATTGTGAGGAATATCTATTGGTCCAAGCCCACACAAGATACAAGTGACTATCTCTTTGCTTGTAAACCATGAGTTTGTAGTAGCCTTTCGCCTAACCCAACCCATCTCATCCCATTTTATATTTCACTAGCTTAGTCTGTTTTGTATCACTTTTGACATAGCCCAACCAGGCCCAGCCCATAAGATTTGTGACTATACCCAATCCCTATGCACAGGTATACTTTAATGTCTCAAGTAATGAACTACAGGAAGATGCCACGCACCATCAATACTTCCTACATCTTACAAATAAACTACTTTTTCTGGGTATGAAATAAGAGGGAGGATGCCAAAAACAGGAACACTTAAAGAATATTTAGGCTAACACAATTCTCAAACATCCTTTTATTACCAAAGCAACATGATAAACATCATGAACAATCCACAGTAGGAAGTCCCATAACACATTCCAATCCATCAATTCAGCAAAAAGAGACGACTAGCGTCCAAGCTTTCCCTAAAGAAATCTAAGCGCACTGTGCTATATCGTCGTTCTAAACACAAAAAAATAAACAAAAGATGCACGGTGCTGGCCCTCTTGGACCCCTTCTGTTAGTCTTCTCCAGCTGTTTAAGCATCCGCAAAGCTACAAAAAGACCATATACTGTATTAGATCACAGACATCTAACCATAATTTTGACATGTATATTCACGTAATTGAACAATAGTAAGGGTATTACCCAAGTTCAGAGAGTTTAAGGTGGGCCTCAGCATAGTCGGCAAAGAATGCTTCCTCATCCTGTTATGGAAGAAATGCAACCAAATTGAGTGGAGGTGGTGCTAGCCATTCCAATGTAAATAAGTCGTAATTTAAGCAATAAGTGATTGACCCAAGCTCATTTTTCAAACAAGTGTGTTCTAAACTAAACTTGACAAATCTTGCCAAGTGAATAATTGTGTATGAGAAGTCTACATGATATGAAAGGAAAGAATCCAAGCTTTTTGTTTTCGAAGTTGACATAGAGATGAATAAAGGATAATGGCATAACTCTTCTCACAGAAATTATCAATCTCCATTCGTTGGAGAAATAATATTACCTTGCATTGGCACATATCCACCCACCAAATAATTAAATTAACACAACAGGTTGTATACAAAGGGAGCAAAGACCCTCTGGAATCTCTTCCTCAAATGTTAAGTCTTACTATGGTAATGTTAGTCTTCCAAACCCCCTCTGGAATCTTCTTCTCAAATGAAGAATTCAGAAAAATAGTCCCCACTCTTCCTGCTAGTCATATACTATGGTGATGCATCTTCGGCCAAAGTATCCTACTAATGTTGCAAAGCAGTAATGAAAACAATATCTATAAGAAAGAACATACAGCAGCATATTTCTCAACCAGTGGGCGGAAGACAGGGTCAGACAGAAGAGCCTTGTCAGATGGTAGCATCAAGAGACCTTCCTTCTCACCACTCAGAAGCTCCCTGTCACCAGGAAGAGCAGAAAAATCAATCTTACATTTCACCATGTTATATTGCCTGCAGAAAAGACCCATAACAAACTTAACGTCACTTACTTGAAGTAAGAGTTGTCGAAGACAAGTGGATTGGAAGTCCAAGCACCCTCGAAACCAGAACGATCCTTGTGGCATCTTCCCTGCCAAATTTATAACGGGATACATTAGCACCAAAACATATGGAGGTGCTCAAAACAGCAACCAAGATTTGGTGTCAATCGTACCAAAGTGTGTCCTCCAGAGAGCGCAACAATATCCTGGTCAGAAAGACCCATTTGCTTGACGAAAACATCCCTCAAGTGATCACAACCTGCAGCAGTTACACAGCTGATTGAGGAACTCAGCCTACTATTAGGAAGTCAATACTCTTTCTATGTCACAGCCAAGCAATCAGCCTTAAAGGGAGAGAGAACAGTAGAACAATGCATACCCTTGGTGGCATCAGGTAGACGGCCTTCCTGGGGTGGCTCTGGCTTGTCCTGAAATTGGGGAGAAAAATACATTCAATCAAAGGCCATTTTATAACATTTATTCTTGTGAATGCTGTGAATTATGATGCTTCACAATAGTGAATTTGATATCAGGTCATAGCAGAGCAACTTAGGCATTTATGAACTATATTAAACATCAATACTAATATCAACCATGATATAACAGATATATGACATACAATGCAAGAACATGCAAGACCATGTAGTCAATCACACACCTCTCTGCCTGGGTGGAAGGGAACTTCAGGTCCTCCAGTGACTTCAACAGCCACAACTCCAGCCAACTAATATAAACAGGCGAAAATCAGCATAATGGACACTACGACAAATAAAACGCAATGCTGCAACTTATATGATCCAAGAAAGTATAAGAGTTAAACCTGGTAGAAGTCAGCATAAGAAATTTCGGGGAATTGTTCCTTGAGGGGTTCTAACAGTCTCACAGCAATGTCAAGTCCATTGTTAGCACCATGAGCCAACTCAGCCTGGTGCCTCATTGTACCAAAGGGTCCTCCAGTCTTTGAGTTCACATCGAAGGTACCAGCAGAGTGCCAACTATTCACCAGAAGACAAACAAAGTATTCATCAAATTATCGTTCCAGCAAAAACAAAGCCTCAATTTCCAGGTCCAAAAACAAAACAAGCTCAAACTTACGCAAGACGAAGCATGAGTGGAGCACATTGCTTCTCTGCAATCAAACCCCTGAGCTTTCTCCGGGCCTTTTCAATGGATTTCTGGTAGTCCTCACTGACGGATGGGTAGCTCTTTCCCATGGCTTACAAAGTCTGATCAACAAGTGAGGGTCAAACATTAAAAATTAACACACTTAAGCTAAAGCCACATTATTGAAATATAAACAAAATCAAGCTCGAAATATGTTAGAACATGAACCCAAGTCTATCAAATGCGATCAGATTTAATCAATAATATAAATTTTCAATGAATTACTGAACATAGATATTAATTCTTTCAAATTTAGAAAAAACATTCTCGTAGCATAGAAGATACCTGGAAAAACAACTAGTCTCCATCATATAACTAACGCTACCACTTCAAGAACATAACCTTCAAATAATTCTATTTAGAGTGAATGTAATCTTCTACCTCACCATCTAAAAGTATTTGAAAATTCAAGCACGCATCGCAAATAAATTAACAATAATATTGTAACTATTTTTTAAAACTTTTTCAATAATCAAATTCTAGTTTAATTTTCTAAGAGGAAACAGGACAGGACAAGGCTGTTTTATAACAGAAAACATTTTCTTTCCATTTCACTTTCGGAAAAATATTATTTAATTATGCTTGAATTTATTGAAAGAAGAATATCATAAATAATTACTGGAACAACCACTACACAGAACACACGTCCAGTCGTCCACACTTCAGTCATCAAAATAACAATAAGCTCCAAATCTAAAATCAAATACTCCATAACTTCTAAATTCCAGAATTCTTTACGAACAGAAGCGTAACAAAAAATCAAAAATGGATTGGAGTCGTCGAAAACGTTGCTCAACTAAACCAATAATAACCCAATCAGACGTCGATCACAATACTATCGCAACAAATCGACGCTTACACTCGAATTTTAGATTGAAATTCCGCTAAAATCATTTGTAATAATAAACGCCGATATATCGCATGAAACGAGATCATCAACATGAACAAAGTGACTCGGCGAACGTGAAGTAAAATAAGCGACAATATTCGTAGATTTCACCAAAATCAAGCGAAATCAAGAGAAATCAAACAGCAAAAACATGAAAACTTAACGATCCAGAAGTGATTAAAGTCAAACGAATACAACGGTATATCTCAAAGATCAAACAATAAGTTGCGCATTTTTCTCTAACACCGTACAATCAAACAACCAAACCGTAATTTTCACAAAAAAGCAAACAACAAATTGCGCATTTGCACTAAGATCACACGAAAAGCAAACAATAAATTGCACATTTGGACTAAGATCACACGAAAATCAAATAAACCGCAATTTTCATACAAATCAAACCATTTGATCCTCATTCACTAAAAAATAGCGAACAACAACGTAAATACACCAAAAACTCGAAAAAAATTCAACAATCAACAATATCAAAATACATCAAAAGAAAAGAAATTCAAGCAACATACACACAATAGCAAAGATCTGAACCAGATCAAACAAAAAAACAGAGATGAAAATTTAGCAAGCCTTATGAAAAAGTTCGAGGAGGGGAGAGAAAACAAACCCTAAAAAGATGAAAACGGAGATGAAGATGAGGGAGAGCACGAGGAGGGCACGCGTTCAGTCAATAATATTTCTGTCTGAGAAATGAAAATGGGGGAAACATATAAAGGAAGGAAGCGGGACGTGGTTTAGGAACATTCTAGTAATTTACTCTCCACCGTTGGATTACTCCTTGATCTATGGCAGAAATCGGAAGTGTCATGGGTTTTGATTGGATGAGTGTACTTTAGTGGGGCCTTGACTTTTTTTATTATTATTATTAAGGTCGAGGTATGGCAGTAATGGACTAATGGGTAGGCGGTGTATTTAAAAAAGGTTTTAGGTAATTTTCTCTAATAATCTTTTATTTTTTAAAATTATATTTGCTCGAATGAAAAAATAATTTTATTGATAATAGCTCTTTCTTTTTTAAAGTTTAATGATAGATTTTAATGAGATTGAAACTTTTTCCAAGTGACATTTAACATGATTAGACATAGAAAGTTATTCCTACTAAATTTTCATTCAATTGTGTCTCACGTCATCATTCACCTTATTGAATAATTTTACCTAAATTAAATAATGACATGAATTATACGATAATTTCATAAAAATAAAATAATTTATCAAAATTAAAATTTCACACCTCTATAATGTCTTTCCTTTAATAAATGAAAATCCAGTGGAAATATCTAACTGTGTCTAACTATAGTTAAATGTCACTTTAAAAAAGTTTCAATCTTGTTAAAACATGTCATTAAGATCATGCATAATAACTTTAAAAAAAATGACTATCATTAATAAAGTTATTTTTTTTAGTTGATCAAATAAAATTTCAAACCGTAAAGGACTACCAATGAGAATTATTCAAAGTTTTTTATTTTTGAAATTGATTGTTTGTTTTTACTCCATATTATTATCGATGTTATTACTATTGATTGATTAATAATTATGTGAAAAGAATATTAGTTAGAGTTGTCTGTCCACATTGTTTCCACATCCATTTAATTTGTTTCCATTTTGGTTGATTACATTTTATGAATTTTTTAGATGAGATGACGAAGGGCTTTAATATTTTGTCTTGTAATTAAAATTTTACCGAACTTATCTTATCGAGTTCTTAACCATTGTTTTAGGCTAGAAGATAACAAGATAAGTAGGAACTTGATGAGAAGCGCAAATGCAAATATGCAATGGTGCAATCATTTACCGTAATGCACCTTCAAAACTATGTTTTTTAAAGTTTTTTTTTTTTGAAATTAAATGCCTTTTTTGTTATTAATTATGAATGAAAAATTTGTGAAAAGAACACTCGTGAAAGTTGTTTATTCATATAAGTTTCATGTCGATTTGGTGTACGTCCATTTTTATTTGTCACATTTGCTTTTTGCGCAATTTTCGATGCATATTAAAAAAAATTATATAAAAAATTATAAAATTTACATATTAAAAAAATACTCTGAGACGAATCTAACAATATCCCGCATAAATATATTTTAACTTATATATATTTTAATGAAAAATCATACTTAAATTTCTCACTCTTTAAATGAAATATTTTAAATAGAGCAAACAAAAAGAAACTAAAAAGTATAAATTTTTTTTGTAAATTAGGAGATGATGAGTTCTAATATTAAATGTTGTAGTTAAGAATTTAGCGAACTTGTGTGATTGAGTTGAAACATTTGTGGATAACACAGAATAGTTTTTTTTTTTTTTTTTTTTTGACATATGAACACAGAATAGTTGAGACTACATAAAATGCACAATTTTAATAGTGCACCTAATAAAAAAAAATTATGTAATTAAGAATTTACCAAACTTATCTTCTCGAATTTAAACACTCGTGTTAGGTTAAAAGATATGGAGTAACATTGAATAGTTGGGATTATTTAGAAACCACAAATGTGATAGCTTAGTGCATCTCATCCAAAACTATGTTGCTTAAAATTGGGGAATTTTTAAGGATTATTATTTTTTTGAAAGAATATTAATGAACAATGTATTTACATATTGTTTCCCATCCGTTTGATTCATTTCCATTTTGGCTGATTATATGTAATCAATTTTCTATAGATTTGGTGATGAAGAGTTTTAATATTATGTATTGCAATTAACATTTTATTTAAGTATCTTCTTGATTTCTTAATGATTGTGTTATGTTAATAACATTGAATTGTTGGACCTATATACATGAAAAATACTTCTTAATGTATCGCTAGTACTTGTTGATGATTTTCATTAACATAAAAATCAACATTAAGTACATATTAATACAAATTAGTAAACTTATTTTCAGCATATAGTTAATAATAGTAGTAAATATAATATATCAAATAATTTTTTTTTAATATATCAAATAATTTAATAGTGA
Organism: Dysphania ambrosioides; assembly: GCA_026401315.1. NCBI lineage: Eukaryota > Viridiplantae > Streptophyta > Magnoliopsida > Caryophyllales > Amaranthaceae > Dysphania > Dysphania ambrosioides. The sequence goes on from CM048662.1 coordinate 13,650,940, forward strand.
AAAAGTTTTAATTAGTGAACTAAGCTTTTTTTAGTAAAAATTTGCTTAATTAGGGAATAGATTTTCAATTTTGCAAAAAAAAAAAAAAGAGGAACTAAAATAGGCTATATGGGGATAAATGTATAAAAAGAGAGAGTCAAAACCTTTTTTTATATTAACCTTGCCACAAAGTATGTAATAGTAAATTTTCAAAAATATTACGACTTTATTTGGCAATCGTCTATTGGTTGTTGTCTAACTAGTTTGACTAATTGTTTATATTGGTTGTTTATGCTGACTACTTGATTGTTGGCTTCTAATAAATGTGTTCGGTAAAGCTAATCATTGGCTATTGATTGTTTTATACGAAATGACCTTTTTAGACATTATAATATATGTAATATATTATGTTTGTTAAAGAATGAGAAAAGTCTGGGTACATTGAAGTATTAAAAGTCAACTGCCACCTAAAAAATCTAGTATGAGCATCTTTTTATTTTTGGCTAAAAGTCAAATAAAAAGCTAACAAGTAAATAAATTTGATGGTTGTTTGATAAAATGAGAACGCCAAAAACCAATTTAAAAAATAAAAACCATTTACCAAATAAGGCCTACATCTTTATCAAATCTTATATTATTATTTTAGAGACAAAATGAATGTGAGAACTCTAAAAGTCAATTGGAGGTTTGTCGTTGCTTTGAGTGAAAATATTTTTTTTTAAAATGTTAGTTTGGATAACTAATTAATCGTAAGTTTGAATGAAATAAATTTTAAAAAATGTAGCTTTGGGATTAAAAAAGAAAAAAAAAAGAGGATAAATAAATTGCTTAGAAAACTTCCACAAAATAAAACCATGAAACCATGTTTACCAACCTTCTTCAATTCTCAACAAATTCACAACCTCCTTTCGCCTCTCTCTCTCCTCCATATCCTTCCGCTTCTCCAATTTCTCAGTAGAGATTGTTTTGGGGTTGGTTTCACAACCTCATGAAACATATCAACATTGTCAACTGAAAAATGATTCACATGTTTCATTGTGAAGTTTGTGGTACATTAATTAGAGATTTGGTTTGCAAGAGAGGAATTTGCATCACTAATTAAGAAAGCACAGCATCACCTATGTCTCCTCGAATTTCAGGGTTAAATTTTTTTTCCCAAATATGTCAAATAATAGTGTTGAATAAACAAAAGAATTTGCAACATCTGTTCAATCGTAAACTAAGTAACTAACCTTACACGTTGTCGCACCCTATCATTTCTCTTCCTCCATTTTTTAGTAAACAGTTATTTTCATATTGAAAATATCTCCCCATACTTATTATTTTTAACTTCCATCGGTTATGATGTAATCTCATGGTAATTTTTTAATCATTTGTAACCTCTAATTCTTTTAGTTATGATTTAATTTTGGTTTGTAATTAAAATGTTCAATATTTGTGTACTGATATGGACTTTTTGAACATTGTATTCATTAGTTGGTAGCCATTTTTTGTGATTTTTTTGGATTACGTGATAAGATTTTTGGAAACTATTTTTATTAGGATTAGTAAAATTATAATGTAAAATCATATAACTTTTAATAATGGAAATCATGAAATATGTAGTGCACTTATTATAATAATATAAGATTAACTAGAATATTTTTATGAGATAAGTGTGATAAAATAAGATTATTCATGGTTATCAACCAAAAAGATACTTTGTGCAAGACTTTATGGTTGGAGACTTCTGATAAACATCAAGTTGCCCTAGCAAAATTTGAAATATTTTATTTCTTTGTTTCTATGTGAAAGATCGTAATTTGAAGTTGATGCAATAGAGTAATAGTGTCCCCAATATAAAATGTTGCAAGTAAATTTTGAATAATAGCGACTAATGTTGATAGTAACTAAAAGAAAATTTTTTAGGTGGACACAACTAATCCATATTTTTCTTTTATCTAAAAGGGAGTAAGATATTGAGATTATTAACTACAAAGTATTTTCTATAAAAAAAAATTAGCCAGTAGCAGATAACATGGGGAAACAAATAAAAAGGAAGTTATATTTTTTCATAAAATATATTTGATAATTTTTAATTATCCTTAGTAATATAGATTTATATTTTTCTTTGGAGGGATTAAATATTTTTGGAAGGGGTGTACATTGGTCTGGGTTTTGGAATATTGTGGTGAATTAAACATTAGTAAGAGTAGGTAAATAAAGTGAGAGAACTATTAATAACAATTTTTTAAAATTAAAAAAATTGATATTATTACAACCCAACAAAAACTAAAATAAAAATACACCGTACATTTCACATAAATTAAAGATTTGTTATGCTTTAAATTAGTCTATATTCTATGTTAATAATCCAATTTATTCAGTTTCGTTTACCAAATTTAATAGCATGCTATTGCACGGGCACATGACTTTGTAGAAGTTTATATACTCCTTGTACCCATATTACATAATTACGTACATTAATACAAGTACTCCCTCCATTCTTTTTTTTCCTTCTCAATTGGAATCAGGGAAGAAACAAAGACAATATTAAATATCATTAAGATTTTATAAAATAATTTAAATTAATCTAAAAATAAAAATAGATTCTATTAAAAAATAATACAAGTGAGTTGGACATTAAATAAGTAGTGGAATATCTAAAGTTTATTACTTTAAATAATTAAAAAAATCAACCAATGAGTTACATATCATGTGGATAGTGATCACAACCAAACTTTTTCATCCAATCATAATATTAAACTAAAATAGAAGGATTTGAAATGAGAAAAACGTTTTAAAGTTTCCAGATGGAGAAAATGGAAAAAACAAAAAATAGTGCGTAGTACTTTGTAAAATTTGCAACTATAAGGTGACTTGAATAAATGGAATGTGTGTTTGACCAATACCCATTTTAGCAAATGGAAAGACAAAGGTAGAAAAAACAACAAGGAAAACAAAATTAAAAACAGACACTACGGAGCATCTAAAATTTAGACGGTCAATAGGAGCACTTTTGAAAGAGTTGTTGTCACTTTCCCTTGCCAATGACATGAATGACGCAAAAGTAATTGTCATTTTAGACTTCAGAGTGAACTCCCATTAGAAAATTTCCAACAGGATGAATCGGACTGCTATTGAAGCATTTGGAGGTCATGTCGTCGTATTCAAAGGGACCAAAAAGTAATAAGCCGAGAAATATCGCAATCGCAGGTGTGAACACATCATTGATACCAAGATTCCCTCTTCATCATCAATGTGCCAAAGGTGGGTATATGCTCTCGTGTGCTGGGGTCCTTGGGGACAACTTTGTTGCTTTGGATTGGGTTTTGTATTTTATTTTTTCACATACATAAATAAAATAATTTCTCATCTGTTCTGGGAAATAAGTTGAACAGGTCGGAGAATGCCATGACGTGTATCGAAAAACTAAATGGTTCGGAAACAAAGTAAAATAAATTAATATGACATAATTTTATCATTATTCTTATTTTTCAACACAATATGATTAATCTAACGTAATTTTTTCAAAATCGTTTTTTGTCAATAAAAGATATTCTATAAGAGTATAGGACGGCCATGGACCATTTTACCCTAAATTTTTTGAAATGATTGAATGTTTTGGACTAAGTGATTGAAGTAATGACACGTCATCTATATTGTTGGGCATGGAGTACATTGAAGTAGTGATCCCACGGGCCTTGACAACATTCTAACTTCGAATACTCGTATTATGGATAAATCATATTATGGACAAATTGCATACCAATCTCTAAGGGTGTAGAAAATCAACTTTGACTAATCTCTACTGAGTTTGTTTTAGTTGATCGGTCATACGTGAAATGGTATTTTCGGTTTCGCAAATGGTTTACCCATAGTAATTATCTCGAGACTTGTATTAATTGTGTATTTCCTTCGTTTTTTTTTCCCATTTTTCCCATATGAAAATTTCAAAATATTATTCTCACTTGAAATCCTTTTATTTTAGTTTAATATTGTAATTGGGTGAAAACGTTTGGTTGTGATCACTATTTATGTGATATGTAACTCATTGGTTGATTTTTTTAATTGTTTAATGACATAGACTTTAGAAATTCCAGTATTACCCACTTACATTACTTTTTAATAGAATATATTTTTATTTTTAAATTAATTTAAATTATTTTATATAATTTTAATGATATTTAATATTGTCTCGGTTTCTTCCCGTAAAAAATAACGAAAGGAGTATATCACTTTCTCAACTTTTTAATGGAGCAAAGTAATTCCATAACTTACACAAACTGTGCAATTAACTCACGCTTATTTTTCGTCCATATATGCACCGAAATATTGATGTGGCATTGAAAATTGCATTAGAATCTTTGTATTTTCAATTCATCTAATTAAATAAAAATTATACGTAAAAGAGTTCGTATACTATCTATAATTGGTTTTTTTTACAAGGATTTAATTGGTACTTGTGCTTCTTCTCTTCTAGAACTCTTCTCCGGCTAATTATTCGTAGGTATGACAATCAGACCCGACAAGTTTGCGGACATCTTAATTTGGGATTCGAATCCGAGTCCAAATATGCGGATTCTGACTTCGATCCAACTAGGAATTTTGGATCTGCGAATTCGATTCGATCCGTCGAACCACCATCATGATCCGAATCCGACAAGCTTGTTGTCATTGTTATTTGTTTGGTCAATCATTAGTAATTCCTCCATTTTTTTTTCTCTTAGTTGATCCATGTTAATTTTTACCACTATTTATCTCACTTTTTTAACCATTATATATAATTTTATCGTAATATAAAATAGTTATATAGGATCTTATTAAGTTCATCTTAATAGTTACAAAGTACGTAGTTTGATAAATCAAATTTCTATATATTTTTTTCTTATATATAAATATAATTATGAAAGTTCAAAGTAGTGTATTGACAAAATACCAAATCAAAATGAAACAACAATACTAATTAAAAGAGGAAAAATAATTTACTTGGTTTAATCATGAATTCGATTACATATCTTCCCACATTAATTTGTTACCATTATACTAGTTGGAGTTTATCACTTAGTCAAGTTTAGTTAGTAGTATAAATAGATAAACATTGTAATTGTTTACATAACATCATCAACAATAATAGCAATCAGTCATTTTCTCTCTTTCCCCTCTCTTTGCTAAGTGCTCAAACTATACTCATCAATGACTTCTCTTCTTCCTCTCCATGACTTCCATCCTCCTTAAACTCTCAACTGTCATAGTAATCGGATCTTTTGTAGTTCGAGTTCTTCGGTTATTCGAATTTTTCCAACAACATTACCTAAAAATAAAATCATGTCCTATTTATCAACCTTTGTTGAAAAAGTAAAAAAGTTCCACAGACAAATGAAATAAAGGTAGTAAACTATTTGAAAAAAAAGGTACAATTCAGTGAAAAATATTGACAAAATCCATCAGTCCTAAACATTGTCAACAAATGGAATGAAATAAAAAAAAAAAAAAATTGCGGAATTCAAAACGTGGTAAAGTACTTGGCACCTTGTATATGCAGTGTTTTGAATAGGGAGAATTGGCAACAAGATATACATAAAGATATCCTAGTTGATGTTATCAGGTTGAGTGTTTGTGTATTTAGTGCAATCAAAAGGTCCAATCGCTTGACTAGTCTTCCGTTTCACCTGAAATACACAAAAATGGTAAGAGCAGTCTGCAATTCTAGTAAATAGAACAATAATCTAATCCCGGGGAAAAAAAAGGGATGCACTAAATAGCTATTATCAACCAGTAAGTAGTAGAGGAAACATTAGACGAGCTTGTATAGATTAACTGGCGTTTTATTCTCAACATGTACACATCGTCATATTCTTCTAGCAACTGTAGCAAGTGATGAAAATGAGAGTAAAACTGTTACCAAGGGTTGTCGAATTGTTTTGAAAACCATTGGAGAAACAATTACTTCCAATGATAAACCATTGGAGAAGTAGAAGTCTTCTTTCAAGAACATGTCAGGTACACTATGACTACTAACTAGACCAAGCTTCAGCGCTTGGCTTGGTTTGGTTGTCGCCATTTTCAAAAGATGAATGAAGTTATAAACCACAGAGCCATGCATCAGTGATTTATTAGAATTTTGTTATCATGGAGAGCTGGTTTTGGAGACCTTTTCAGAGACTGTTTTGAATTTGTCGATGAAAAGATGAATGAAGACAATACAAGTAAATCACAGACTTGCCTTAGTGATAAAGATTTTGCCACATAAAGAAAATTTTGCTACTACAGGAACTGGATTTACTGGAATGTTGGAACTTCTATATATGATATTGGCAAAAAGTCTTAAACTTGGACCTTAACTGTTACGGATGACTTAGAATCCATTTCGAATTCTGCAAACAGACTATTTTGTGATGAAAAATGTGCAGATCAATCGTCAATTACACTTAAAAATTGAGGTTGATAAATAAAACGGACAGGAAATAACAAATCCTGATGGGGGCAAAATCCCAGGGGATCCTAGTATGGGCGGCTATTTGGAGGTAATAGACTTTCTGGCACCATACATGAAGCTAATTGTGGGAAGACTTTCCTACACTTTGTGGCAACCACTATCAAGAGATAAAAATGGCAAACATATTCCTCAACTTCAAAACACATCGGAAATCGGCAAGAGCTCTGTCAAATGGTCTTCAACCATGGCTGTTTACATTGTTGGTAAATTCCAACAATTGCTTCCATAAACTGATTTTCTGCTTATCATGTGAGCAAGCCAATATGCAAACAGAGAGTTATTGGTAATACAAGTATCATCCATGGCTAGACAACATTCTTTCAAAGTTTCAAAGGGAAACTGGCTATAACTAAGTGGCCTAAAACTTAACCATTCATGAAGAAGTTTTGCAAGTCAGACAGGGAAGGTTTATGGGGGAGGTGAAGACAATAGCCACTATGGTAAGTCAGGTTCATGACTTGTGGCTGGAGATTTTATTTCAGTACTACAGACAAAAGATAGGACCAAAGGAGCACCTGTAACTTGCACGTTACAAAAGACTTTTTGGAAACTGCAGACGCAGTTAACCATTTCGGGATCCAGAGTCAAGGCTTTGGCTACTCGGACCATAGAAGAAGGTACTGGAAAATGATCAAGTTCAATTCAAATAGACATTGCATTGAGTATATTCAATTGGATGACCCAATTTTCTGGCATGGTGGTGAATTACCTTTATTCATTGATATCAGACCATTCTTTATTTATCAATACGGTTGGAGGTGGACCATTCAGGCTTCAAATTACATGGCAGGACATTTAAAGTTTGAAAAGATGGTTTCTTTTCCAAGGACGAAGCATACACAAAAGGGCACTGCATCGCATCATCTACAGCAGAAACTTTGGTTCGAAGTATATGGTAGGCCACTTAAATTATCAATGATTGGACAGAGAATAGATTAGGCAAGATTCTCGGCTGCAGTCTAATTTTGGACAATTAATACTGCAGTTTCAACTTTTAAGAAGGAAAAAAAATGTGCAGACAGTTGGATAAAATGGCTGAAAGTGGAAGAATGTGCTCCAAGGCAGAGATAAACGGTACAATGGCTTCCCCTAGGTGACTCCCAACCATCAATTTTTCTTTAATGCAACTAAAAGAGTATCAGACAAAATAATTCCTGATAGAATGAGCAAGGTCTTAAAGCTTACTGCTCCACAAGATGTTAGAGCTGAAATTATTCTTCTATACATGGCTCGAGTTTATAGCACCCAATTTGCCAATGATTTAGTTGCCTATCATAATGAAGGTCCCAGATTAAGTACGGTTGGTTTCAATATTGTTGCCAGATTGTGACACAGGCAGAAATTGACCTAGCTTTGAGCAGTATAGAGGATGAAAAAGCACCAAGGCCTGCTAATTTCAACTCATAGTAGGCATGACATTAAGGTTCAGTTCTTTACGGTGAGATGGCTGTATTTTATTTCTATTCATTGATCAATCTGCTACTGGATGAAAATGAATCAAGCATTAGAGCGGAGAAATTATGCAGCACTGTAAAGTAGTAGTTTCAAACTGAGCTACTAGGACGCAAATGAAGCCAAGCACCATGTCTGACACCTACTCAATTACATTGCCAACAACTTTACGTATCATCGTTTAGCATCAAAACCATAACTTATAATAGCAGTGAAATGATTAAAGAGAGAGAACAATCAGGAGACTCATACCGGAGACCATGGACCAGGTTCAAGTACTGACTTGTCTGGGGGTGAATGTTTAACAGCACCAGTCTTCAATGTCAAAATTTCCTGGCACAAAGACGCATCATCAGGACAACATGATAGTTTTGAAGGGAGTAGAAGATGGATCAGATGTCCCACTGCAGAAACTACTAGACGACCAGGAACTACCTCGGAGCGATTTCACATATACTAGACTTTCTAAATTTAAATACAACTGTACACCAAAAATATGTCAAGAAAATCATATGGTGAACTCCTGCAATGTTAAACAATATTCCTATCACTACCTTGATACTAATATTAAAACAAGAGTAGAATCTATGAAAATTTTTAAAATCAGAATGTTTAAATTTTGAATGCGGGAGGGTACATCGTAAAATTTTACAACCCTGAAGGACATCCCATACAGACCCCAATTTGTATGCAAACGAACTCCTTGGAAATTTTCTTTTTAAAGCAAAATCAAACACTGAATTTGGTACAGACACTAAACTTTTTGAGTTGTTGTATCTTAGCCATCAAAAAAAATTTCAATCAAAGCCAATATAATAGATGAAGGTCCCCCTTCTGGAATCTCAATTATGACAAGATAGTTGTTGATATTTTAGAGCTATCCGCAATAAGCTATCATATATAATAGCAACCTGGTGGCAACTAAATATTATTTTTCATATTAACTAAATAATGAAATACAAAAAAGAATATGATAAAATCAGCAATTACGGGGGATAGAAGTGGTGGTGAGTCATGGTTGTAGATGGGTAATGGTGGTGAGGCAGAAGGTGGAAGGAGGAAGAAGATGGGTTCGAGATTGGAAGAGGAATTTGAGAATGAAAAACGTATGTATTATTGATAGGCAATTAGGTTTTCAATACAATGCTAATGGGTGTTGGTAATTATAGAGTATACCCACACCATATATTTCAACAGAATATGAATTATCAATAATCTCCATGACTATGACGGGTTTAAAAATTGTGAAAAGTTTAACTTTTATGATTAAAAATGGCTTACCTCTCCAGCAGATTCAATAGCAGCAAGCCACTCATCTGAGAATGGAACAACATATGGTGGTGGTCTCGTTACCTTTTGGTCATCTATCCTCCTGAATATTGGACTAATCAGATGTGGTTCTGAGAGAATATATACAGGGCTACGAGAACTCTATGATACTTACTGTTTTGTAACTGCATCCTCGTCATCCATACTCTCTGCATTGCATTTACTTTCATCAATCAAACCATCAAAATTTTGGGAACCTTTCATCCTTGCTTCTCTTGGTGAGGAATCGCACCCAGGTTCGTCTGAATCAATGATCTCTTCAAGATTTGCTCTATTCAGCACATCTTCAGGTGATCTTTCATGTTTATTATGTGGATATAATGATTCTTCTGGATCAGGATTGGCAACAGCAAGTGCCATCTGATCTTTGCTTTCCATTATAGATGACTCATATTCTCTTTGAGTTGATTGATGAATCAAATTGTTGCCACTTTTTGGGAGACAGTTAAGCGAATCAATTTGGTCCTTAATTTCCTCCGTACAGTGGTTCACTTGGCTTATTCTGTAAGAACTGTTCTGAGAGACTTCAATGGAATTTGATTCGGCCTCATTACTCATGAGCATCATTTTCTTGGCAAGCAATTCGTTATTCAAGACCTGCGTGTCTGCTTCAGCATTTGCGTCATTACTAATTTCTGTGCAGTAATTATAAGCATTTAAAATGCTAGGAACAGAATCACAATTATCAGGTATCCCATCATTTTCATGTCTAGAGAACTGAGATTGTCCTTCACCTTGATCTGAGGTGCTCATATGACAGATTTCTTCAGGAACTTCAGCCAAATATTCTGGTAACGTTGAAGCACAATGACTGAACAACTCCTCAACGTCCAAGTTAACAGCACAAATGCCTTTGGCGATGTAATTTTTGGAGTTTGTGGACTTTCTCTCCTGCATATCATGGTTCTCAATTGCTTTGTCTTGAACTTCAGCAATTTCAGGGAGGCTCATGGTTGATGACTTTCTATCCAACATTACTTCACCTTGTTCATCACCTGGTACACTGCTAGTTGCATTGCAGATTCCTATAACTCCATCACTAAGAATGTTGTCCTGACCAGCAATAACAGCTCCCATGCAAACTGGAACAGCGAAGTCAACCTCATCCACTTTAATTGAAGATTCTCCATTTGCAAGCAAACTTCTTTCATTGATCTCCTCCATGCTTCCCTGGCAGTTGGTCTGATCCAAACCACAGCTACTGCTTTCAATAAGAGTTCTATAATCATCAACAATGCTGCTTGATGGGTTGCTACCAGAGACCAACATCAACTTGTTGTGATTTTTATTTGAAATAGTTTGGGAGTCAAGTGTAGCGTCAATTTTCGTGTCTGATGTATTAAATTCCATGTCTTCAAAGAGTCGAGATTGAACTTCTGTATTTGTTTCACAAGTTTCAAATAGTTCAACTTCAGGACAAGACTTACTAGATACATCCAACATACTTCTACCAGCAGTTCTATTTTCTAGGAAGAGAAGAGTGGCTTTATAGCTGGCTTCCTCAGATTCAACTCGAGAGCATATTGATTTGTTATTCTTACAATCCATTTCTTCAACCTTATGAACTGGCACCTGATCTTCGTATTGTTTTTTAACCTCATCAAGATTATCATAGCTAAATTGCTCGCTATTTGTCTCTTCAGAATTCTTGTCTCCCACTGAAACTTCAACTCCAATTGCCTGCTGATTGCATTTTACTAGTGTCACATTGGCATGCACTTTAAGGGCAACAGTTGAAGCAGAGCATATTAAGTTGTTCTCACAATCCATTTCTTCACTCTTATGAATAGGCACCTGATCTTCGTATTGTTTTTCAACTCCAAGATTATCATATGTAAATTGCTCGCTATTTGCCTCTTCAGAATTCTTATCTCCCACTGAAACTGGAACTTCAATTGCCTGCTGATTACACTTTTCTCGTGTCACGTTAGCATGCACTTTAGGGGCAACAGTTGATGAAGAGCATTTGTCTGCCTTCTGAGAACACTGCCCTGCTTTTCCCTTTACATCAACATTAGCGGCTTTATGTAATAGTTGTGTAGGTTTGGAGTCATGGTGGTGATCAGCAACTTCAAAACTCCTTGAAGTTGGAGTACTAGATTTGAGGAAGTTCGACTGCAAACTATTAACCTGCGACAAAGTACTTGAAACAGGTGCCTTGGCCTGCAATGGATTTAATTGCGAAGTTAGTCTCATAAAGATTCAAGAAGTATTTTTATTTTGAGAAGTCCATTTCTAAGCATCTTGAACATAAATGCATTTTTAGGAGCCTTATTTCATACCTCGCTGAAGAATCTCAGGGATGGTGATGGCATTCGTAATCCTGATGGTTTTATTCCTTGAACTTGAACATTTTTCCTGTTCAGACCAGCATTATCGCTAGAAATGTGAGACAAGGCTGTAGTGCATCTTGTTTCATAACAGGACTTGACCATGTCAGCCCCACCACTCAGAATGCCCCGACTTGAGCTGTTTTCTGAATATTTGCTCACTTTGGTGTGGCGTTGAGCTTTGTGGCTCATCATTGATTGCCTTTGCAAAGCTGTGTTTGTCTAGAAAGATAAAATGAGTTCATTTATTCAACATCAAAGCTCCTATGGCTTGCGAAATATCAATGCTATTAAAAAAAGTTAAATGTCTAACTTAAACCAAAGAGGAGTCTAACGACCATCTGTACACAACTATAACGCATCAGATTCTCACCCCATTATTTCCCACATCAGCAGTAGGCTTCGACATAGGTGCTGACTCCAAGCTTGCTTTTCCAGCATCACATGCATTCATGGTTTTTGATGACAATTTTGAGCTTATACTTCTCCGGGCTGCTGAATGAGAAGAGACAAGAGCTAAAATTCAAAGGTGAGAAGGTGCAACAGAATTTGAAATATAACAAAAATCAAGATACCAATATGAAAATGGTGGCTTATGTAGCATAAAACAAAACTGAAAGAAATTCAGATTCCTCGTGCAGATGAAGAGATAGAAATCAACAGCAGGTATAACAACACAAAAACTAAATGTACCAAGCAAAAGTAAAAACCTGGTTGACGAATCCCCGTACTCTTCAAGTTGCTTCCACCTGCTGAACTAAGAATAGTTGTTGTGGAAGGCACAGAAGGGGTTTTCTTTGAAACAGGAATTTTAGGAATTTTTGAGTTTCTCGTCGAAATCTGTTTAGTTCCAGTGTTCGAAAGCCTCTTCTGAGTAATAGATTTGTTAAGGACTACTACTTTCACACCAATAGTAATGCATGATATGATACAAACATTGGCTCTCATAATGAAGCAATAAAAGGATATGAAACAGAAGACACTGGAGAAGAACAAATTTCTCCTTTGCATACAACCTTCTTAACACCATGGACAGGAGGCAGACCCTTTTGTGCAGACTTTAGATAGCAAAAAACAAACAAACAAATAATGCTTAAGAATGTCGGCAAGAATAGATTAGAAACCATGCTGGAGATTAGATACTGACTCTGGGAACTGAAGCTACACAACAGCCATTTATGGAATCCCGCTTCATATGTGACCTACTAGTAGCATTTCTTTTGTTGGGGCACCCAGAAGGCAATTCTTTGAATAGATCTTCTTCAAGAGTCTCCAGATTAGCCGAGCCAGAGTTCATTGGCATTGAGTCTCTTCTGTGCTCATCTATTGCAGAAAGACTGTCTGTGTCACCTATCTTTCCAGTAATCATGGATAGTTCTGTATCATTGAGGACACCTGAGAGAAAGAACAGTCGACAAATTGTCCAACAATGCTCTCCTTTAACGGTACTGAAATAAAAAGACAACCCTCAAGACAAATCCGAAGAATACCTTCTTCAGTGAGGAAAGCCCTGTCCCATGCCAAGCTTTTCCTCAAATTGTAGCCTCCAGCCTTCTTGCTCCTCTTCATTTTTTGTGGTTCGATACTAAGGTTGGACATTCCTAACTTGTTTTCATTACTGCTGAGATTTTCTTTGTTTACGTAAGTTGAAACACTCCCCTGTACTTGACTGCCTGTGTTACTTTTCTTACCTGCAAAGCCGAAATGTGGCATAGTTATAATTCCACCCAACCCCTTAAGCTGTCACAAATCCAACCATCAAAATCACGAGTTTATAGCACAAGCTTCAAAGGAATGATACCTCCCTAAGCTATACTTTCTACATAAATTTCATAAGAATACTAAGCATATGATCAGCAAGCAATTCTTGTTGTGAACAGTGAGATTCAAAGCCAACTAAGCCTAATGGTCGTCGCGACAAGACGCTGTATTACATCGATTTATCATACAAATAGCACATTTCGGCTCGAATGTATACAAGATTACTCGAAAGTATTGCTAGTCCAAAATCACAAGCGTAATTTTATCATAGAAATGGCAGTTGAAATAATTTTGTCGCATATAAACCTAATCAAATCACAAAATCATTAAGAAAATGCAACATCCACATTATCATTCGACAATGTGACAAGAAAAACAAGGAATTCGTAATTAAGAAATGTAATTAACGCAATAACTGAAGTAAATAGGCGAGTAATGAGAAGGAAAACTCAACTGGTTGTGGAGGAGAGAAAAAGTGGGGAGGAAGAAATGGAGTGAGATTTGGGGGTTTGAAGAGGCGAGAAAGAGAATGTGAAGTCGTCGAGTGGTCGTTGTTGAAGGAGGAAATCGTCGGCGCCGGAGATTTCGATAAGCGGAATTTCGTCGGAATCCATCGATTTAGGCCGTAGATGGTGGTGGAGTGGGCGTCGCTATGTGGGGGAATTTGAAATGGCATTAGCGAGGGAATTTGAAAGCCGTGGCTTTATTTTTTTTGGCTTTTAGCATATTAGATTTGGGAAGAACAATTTTTTTTTTTTTATTTGCCTTGGTTTATAGCTAAATATCATAAATTCTGATCTTATTCTATATTATTATTTAAGAGCAAAAATTAATGTGGTAAATAAATCTAAATATCATATTCTTATCTCTCCGATTACGTGTTTCATTCTTAATATTTTATCAGTATGTGCCCAGATCTAATTTAGGTTATATTGATAAAGTATAAACTTATTAAATTAGTATCAATTACATTGTAAGAAGTTTGGTAATTGGAAATATTTTACACTCATATAGTATTTTGGAAAAATTATAGCACTACTAATAATTAAATTTGAGAAAACCAACAATCAATCTAAACTTTCAATGCATAGTAATAAAGTAGTCATATAGATATCATATGAAGGATCTAGTATTTTTTGCCCGATGCGTCACAATCAATAATCAAACATGTAATAATTTTTTTACCAAACAACAAAATAATAATACTAAAAAATATTATACTAAAAAAATACATTCAAATTTTTTTAGGGCGACTAGTGAGTCATTTGACCCACCAGGACAACAGTGACACACACACACACACACACACACACATACATATATATATATAGGGGAGGAATCCAATGAGAATGGTGCTTAAAATAAGAAGGATATGAAGAGTTCTTAGCCATTCAAATAGTAAAATCCAACGCTAGAGATTTCATGTAAAAAAAATAGTTACTATAACAATAAAAAATAATCACTATAATAATAAAAAGAATAACTATAATAATAAAAAGAGTCATTATAAGTGAAAAAAATTATTTGGTCACTATGAGTTAAAAAAGGGTAACTATGAGTACATAAAATATCATCCGTTGGATTTAGAAGATAAAGAGTCAAGATATTTTCTCATCCTTCTCATTTTAAATACTATTCTTATTTTAATTTTTACCTATATATATATATATATATATATATATATATATATATATATATATATATATATATATATATATATATATATATATATATATATATATATATATATATATATATGAGATCTTTGAAAACTCTTTAGTTATATAAAAACCCTTCTTATATATAAACTCATTTAATACCATTAATTTAGTGTATTTAGATGGTTGTGATTAAATCTACATTAATAGCAAAGTTGTAAATATAAAAAAGTTAGAAATTAATTGGCAGTTGAGAAAGATTCGGTCCTGTGATTATTGGGTAGTTTCCTAAGCGTCACTTTATATTCTCTAAAAATCAGTAGTTTCCATATTATTCCCGATACTCTCTATTCAAATTACAATATTTTTTTCAGAAGTTATTTGAATGCTATTTTTGTTGATTTGGGGTTAAAAAAAGATAATGTTTCAATTTTTCTCCGTCTTATTATGTTTGACATATTAGTAAAATTTTTAGAACACTAGAATGTTGTACATTAGACTAGTTTATAAATTTACAGCTTAATAAAAATCTTGTACGTTAGAATTATTGCATTAAATATTAGTTGATTTTATCAGAACATTATAATAGATTTTAAGAACATTAGAATTATAATTTAATTAGAACAATAGATATAATATGTTATAATATTTGAAACTGTAGTTTAACACTTAGAATAATAGGATGATATTTTAGAACATTAGAATTATAATTTAAAACAATAGGTATAGAACAATAGAAAAAGTCTTAAAATAATAGGTATAATATGTTAGAACAATAGGTATAACATATACCTATTTTTCTAAATTTATGATATATTGTTATAAATTTAGGGGGTTTATTTTTTTGAATTTGAATTTATGTTATGAAGTTATTTGAATTATTCTAAAGTTTATTGTGATTATTCTGAAACTTTGTACTATTGTTCTGAAATTGTATTATATTATTCTAAGTATTATACTAATTGTTCTAACATATTGACCTATTATTCTAAATTATAATTCTAATGTTCTAAAACATCGTTCTATTGTTTGTAAGCATGAACATGAATGAAACTATAGAGGAACAAAATCATAGATATCATGTTGTTCTAGCGAGTTAAAAATTATAATCATATGTGGGTATGAAGTTCTCAAATGTTGATGAAGGCATTTTATTTTATAAGTCATATGCGACTAAGGTTGGGTTTGACACTAGGAAATCAACTACAAAAGGAAGGAAGCGTGACGTGATTAGTTTTCAATATCTCGTGTGTAACTACCAAATATTAAATTATAGTACAATGTATTTAGAATTAATGTTAGTGTATTGGATAAATATAATACAATAGAATATATATTCATTAGAACACTAGTGTTAATATTTAAAATAAAAGAATTAAAAATTGCAAAAGGTTAGAACAATAAAATTAAATTTTAGAATAATAAAATGTATTCTTAGAACAATAGACTTTTAGAAGACTAGTGTTAATATTTAGAACAAAAGAACTAAACATACAAACAACAGAGTTAAACTACAGAATCAAACCTTAGAATATATAATCACTACTTAGAACAATATAATTAATATTTAGAACAATACATTTAATAATTAGAATAACATAACAAAAGTTTAGAACAAAAAAAAATAAAGTTTAGAATAAGACATAATAACGTAGAACAATAGACTTATTATTTTGATTAATAGTGTTAGTTTTTAAAATAATAGAGTTAATATTTAGAACAAGAGAAGTAATTTTAGGAATAATAGAGGTAAACTATATAATTGAACCTTAAAATAAGATAATGACTAATTAGAACAATAGAGATAATATTCAAAATAATATTGTAAAAGTTTGGAACAATATAATTAAATTTCATAACAATAGAATATATTCTTAGAATAATAATGTAAATCTTTAGAGCACTAGAGTTATTATTTAGAACAATAGAACTATATATAAAAACAACATAGTTAAACTATAGAATCGAACCTTAGAATATATAATCACTACTTAGAACAGTACAATTAAATATTTAGAACTACGTAGCAAAAGTTTAGAACAATAAAATAAAAGTTTAGAACAAGTGATGATTACCTTAGAGCAATATCCTTATTATTTAGAAAAATAGTGTCATTTTAGAACAAGAGATAACAATTTTAGAACAATAGAGTTGAACATTAAAATTTAACCTTAGAATAAGAGAATTACTAATTAGAACAATAAAGTTAATATTCAGAATAATATTGCAAAAGTTTTGAATAATAAAATTAAATTTCAGAACAATAGAATTAAATTTTAAAACAATAGAATACATTATTAGAACAATATACTTAATATTTAGAATAATAGTCTAACTTTTTAGAACACTAGTGTTAATATTCATATCATTGTTTACTGATGTTTTAAAACACAATACTATTGTTCTAAACCTTAACACATATGTTTTAAAATTTTCTTATATTGTTCAAATGTGTAAAACTGATGTTTTAAATTTGAAAACTGGTGTTCTAAAGCTTAACAAATATATTTTAAATATTTATTCTATTATTCTAAGGTCTGATATTGATGTTCTAAAGCTGAGTACTGGTGTTCTAAATCTTACCGCATATGTTCAAAATATTTAATCTTACCATAACTTTGCTATTACTGAAGAATAAATCACAACAATCAACATACACTTGATTAACGTTTATAGATGAGTTCATATATATGCATGGTTCTTATATAAGAAGGGATTCTAACCTGAACCTGCCCATATATATATAAAAAGGGTGAGAAGCAATCTCAACCTTCCATTTATTTGATCAACGGTGTAGATAGCTAGTTCTTCTTGGGGCTTAGTTTACTTCATCCGGTTCCCCTTTTTATCTATTTCTTTTCTCTCTCTCTCTTCGACCTTGTGATTTTCTCTCTCTTGAACCATCCCATTCTTCACTAGCCAATCTCTTCTTTCGTCCCATTCTTCACTTGCTACTCTCTCCATATCTTTTGTCCACATTGTCCTTATTTCCTTCAGTTTTTCTTCAGCGATTTTTTCCATCGTCATTCCTTCATTCTTCGTTCAATGGTGTTTCCTTCAATTTTTTTATCACAATTTTCTTCACCATTGTTTGCTTCAATTGTTTGCATAAGAGCAATAACGCGGTTAGTTTACTTACAATGTCATAGTAAATTTGTGTTTATTGTTAATTATTTTGTGTTTTTAGGTTTAATTATTAGGTTTGTTTGTATTTTCTTAGGGTTCGAAATTGTGAGAACACGTGGTGGTCTACTTGCAAGAGACAGTGGTGGAAAAAGAAACGGAAGAGGAGGTCGCGCCGCTAGAGGCGGTAGACGCAGTGTTGTTGTCGCTGAAGCATTAGGTACAATTTTGATTGTATGATGTTTGATTTATATTTTTCAAGCAAAATTATTGCATATTATTATATGAATTCTCACTATGATATTGAAGTATATGCTTAATTGTGTTTTTTGTGTGGTTATTGTTGAACAATTTGTTAAAATCAAACATAAGCACATTATGTTGTTTGTTTATTGTTTTAGTATTGCATTAATGGTGATTAATTGTTGAAGAATATATGTTTGAACCACATGATTTTTTATTATTTGTTGTTGTCTTGCCCAATTATTGCTTGTATGTTGATTATTGTTGTTTTTGTTGTTATTTACTGGTAGTTTTATAGTATCCATCACATAATATATAGTAACTATTTTTATGAGAATAGTGATCCTTTTAATTTCTAGAGTGACATTTTTTTTATGAGAATAGTGACCTTTTTTTATTTCTATAATGAACTTTTTATGAATATAGTGACCTTTTTTTTTCTATAGTGACCTTCTATTATGACCTAGTTTGTCCTCAGGTTTAGGGAAATGCATCTAAGAGAAGCACCATGCTCTTTCTTTAGTCTGGTTCTCTAATATGGTAGATTGCACTACTTTTATTCCTATTGTTTGAGGAGACTCTTAAGATTTGATTCCTTTCTACTACATAAATGCAATGTTACAAAGCATAGAAATGGAAGGCCTTTGTATTCCAACATCTACAAAAAGATTAAAACACTCTACGTGTGTAGGTTTAGTTATTCAAAGTGAGGTTAGAATTTCATTTGAAATGTTTAAACTCTTGAATTCATTGTTCAAATGTCTAAAATTCTCAAACAAATGTGTAGATTTCCTTAGGTCTTTAATAATACTTGTAGACAAGAAGAGTAACTCACATCCCTTGAAATCCTTATAACAGTGAATCAACTCTTTTTCTTCTTTTACTCTCTTTTCATGGGCTCTCTCTATGTATGGTTTAACTTTAAACAATATATAAGCTAAAGGCTTGAATGGATCTCTGCCACCTTCCATTTTGAAATCTATGTGCTGTCTCTCTCTGCCTTGGTTGGCTGCACACAATATTTTTTTAATCAATTCTGCCTAGTCCGTTAGAGCTTAGAGAGTGGGGGTTAGGAAGACTAGTAAAAAGTAAGTGGTTCACAAAGATCCTTAGGGTGAGGTTTGAATAGAGAAAAATCACATGAA
This sequence comes from Dysphania ambrosioides, assembly GCA_026401315.1. Classification (NCBI taxonomy): domain Eukaryota; kingdom Viridiplantae; phylum Streptophyta; class Magnoliopsida; order Caryophyllales; family Amaranthaceae; genus Dysphania; species Dysphania ambrosioides. The sequence continues at coordinate 13,670,438 of CM048662.1, forward strand.
AGGTAAGGTTACGACTCTACTCTTCCTAAAAAAAGTGATGGGTTGCAATAAAAAAAAAAGGTTATTTAGAGATATCATCAGAGGTTGTGTATTCCATTTCCAAATTTTATGTGCATTTTTTTATTTTCTTTTGTAGGTTCTTTCCTGCCTAATAAAATGCTTTTATGCTACATAAGAGATACCTCAAACAAAGGATGCCCCTTCACATGTAACTCAATTTAGTCCCCTTAACCCCAGCTCTATCTTAGGTCCACAGAGTTCCTCACAAGGCAAATGATCACTGCAGAAAGGAAAAAGGTTATCCGCTCATAATGATTGTAGAGTTTTTTGGGGATAAGGGTCTAATAGTAGTCACTTCTAGCCCTCCCCTTCTTACTCAGGGAGGAATACTAAACATTATCCGTAAAAGAAAGATTTGAAGAATCACACTCATTTTTTCTATGGTAAAAAACATACAAAGCCTCCACTTGTGTTTTCAGATATGAGATAGCACTTTTTTAGCTACGAATGAATGACCTCTTAATTTATTTTTAAACTTGATCTTCAAATCAGCCTATTGCTTTCTTCTAAGACATGGTTCTTTTGTAATCACCTTTTCTAACACATCCATTCTTCTTTCACCCAAATAAAAAGAGAGCTCATTCTTTTCATCATTAAATATCTCATTCAATGACAGTGAGATGTTCTAAAAAAGCTCAATCCTCTAACGCTAAAACAAATAGATTAGAAAATTGGCTGTTGTTAGTTGGCTCCTGAGGTTAAGCTTGTTTTTATTTCTATAGTGCCCTTTTTTATAGTGACCTTTTTTATGAGAATAGTGACTATTTTATTTTTATATTGACCTTTTTTTTTATTTCTATAGTGACATTTTTTTTGATTTTATTGCTATAGTGACCTTTTAAATTTACATGCAGAATACATAGTTAAATTCATAGAGATATTATTTATTAAAAAAGAGTAATTATGCATATAATTAATATAGCTATGATTGTAATGATAAAACTATCCATATTTCACATGTCCAATTAACTGTGTAAGCTAATATAGTTACTTTTTTTTTATTACTAATAGTAATTCTTATCAAAACAGTGTTGTCCTTGAAATTATATTTAGTATTTTTAATGGAATAGTTACCTTTTATTGATATATAATTATCTATTTTGTTATGAAGAGTTTACATTTTTAATATAGATTACATAGTTACCTTTTTAAATGCTATACTAACCTTATTTAATGCTATAGTGACAATTTTACTACTTTATTTTTTCTATAACAACTGTGCAGTAATTACTTGTTTTCTTAGTGACATTTTTTTTTCTTCTTATAGTGACCTTTATTTTTATTTTTATAGTGACCTTTTTTTATTCTTATAGTGACCTTAACTCTTATTGTAACACCCCGATAATTCCCATTTTCCGAAAACCAAACCTTTAGGAAACTACCGGTGTGCTACCGCCACATGTTCAAACGTCACTAGTGGAAAAAACCTTATATGCTCCGGTTTTTCAAAGGCTTTATGCTCCGGTTTTGACCCGAAGTAGATGTAATAGGAGCATATACCAAAGGACTTTATGCTCCGGTTTAGACTGGAGCAAAAAATAGACTTTATGCTCCGGTCCTCTGAAAACCGGAGCATAAAATGTGTATTTTTTAAAAAAATTTTACAAATGCTAATATTAGTATTATTCAATGCAACTATTAAAACAATGCAAGCTGAAAGGCTTCCAATAAATATAAAACTAAGTTATTGGCTTCTATTGGTATTAGAATTAACAATACAAGCTAAAATGCTACTATGCTCTGATTTCAATAATACATATAACAACGTAACTACGAGTATATAGAGATTTCTACAATGTATGACAAATATACATATGGATCATATACAATAATCTAATTTAACTACTAACTTAAATACAGTTATTGACAAGGAATTGTGCAAACTTGTCTCTTATTTCTTTGATTTCGTTAATGGTGAAAGGCTCATCTCTTGATGCCTTGTTGAAAACGTAAATGTAGCCACCATGTATAATAAAATTATACTATTAGATTATCAGATCAATCTCTATTACTTGTTTAATTCTTATGAAGGATAAATTCATACAGTTTGAAGTATAGTCATGAACATTTCCTTAAAGTTGTGTCATGAACAATTTTCCATTAATTATAAAAGTTTTCCAAAAAATTCGGCAGAGTTTCCTCTGTAAAATGAACATTTTCCCAATTTTTAATCTTAAAAACCTGTTCATTCCAATTCAAATTCAATAATTCCACAATACAACACACAACAACTATACAATGCCATACCACATCAGTCTTTCGATTGATGCCGGCCATATAATCCCATCCTCCATGCATGGTCATCAACATCTACAAATTATATTTCATAGGACAACTTGCCTAATGCGTATATATAAACAAATGTCAGCCAAGGAATTAGATATACCTTTTCTACATCATCGACTCTCGTGGTAGAAGTGACTAAGTCATACATGAATCTCATCACATAATAGCCATAATCTACCCCATTTTGTTGTTGTGCGCACTAAATGGGAATGAAATCAATATTCATGTCAAAATCAAAGTAAATCAAAGGTTAGGCTACCATAAAACATTGCAATTCCCAAAAATCTGTACCTTCACTGATTTCCATTTAAGAAATGTAGCTCTTGAATGTAATTTATGACTTCCACGTAATTTCTTCATTGCACTACACTCGACAAGAAAAATATAGGTCATATTAATGTGATATTAAAGTGAATAATCAAACTAAAACGCATTTGGTAAACATAAAGATACCTAGACAACATGGATTTGATAAGTAAATGTTGAGGTGGTTATAGACAAACAGAATCGAATTGATATACCGTGTGGGTTAAAGGAAATTTGACTAGGAGCAACCAATGTTTACTACAAACACGAATTTGAAGTCAATAACGAGAAACATTATAACTTAGATAATGATAACAAAAGGCATATATATAGCATGTTGGGACTAAAACATACTCTTCAATATACGAAGACAAAATAAATTTGTCCCCATGTTTGATTGATTTTATCAAACTTTGTTCAATGTATTCTTTCACCTCGGGTTGGCTTGTCATGCATTGTGTGTCACAAATCTATTATGGACATAACCACCCAACTTTCAAAACAGACTCGCATTCATTCAAATCCTCGTGAAGTGCACTAAACGCATAAAAAACAGGATATGTTAGAATTGTACATAACCACTCAACTAAGAAGTCCACAAAATTAAATATAGTAGTGTAAGTATATTTCACCTCATGAAGACTTGTATTACGGATACATTCAACATTTCTCCTGATAGAAATTCACGAACATCCACTTTGTATACCCATGTTAATGTGTCCTCCATGTAGTGGAACTATTCTTTTGCCAAATCAACTTGAATTGGCTTGTCATCAGGCACATTGCTAACACATGTATGCAACCATAAACAATCTTTGCTTAGAGTTTCGAGCACTTGAATACTTATAAGTGGATCTCCATTTGTTTTTATCATCGGAGTTGACCCCTTTGATGATATCACTCTCATATTCTTACTTTTTTCCTTCGCTTCCTTTTCTTTTACTTGAGACCCCTTTGATGATATCACTCCCTTTATGGTTCCATAGGTGTGAAGTTGTGCTTTAGTTGAGGTTTAATCTCTTAATACATGAAGTTCTTTTCCTAGGTAACATTAACATTAACCCCAATTTTGCCAACGTAACATTAACATTCATTGCATACTACAATTTTGCTTCGCCAACCCCACCCCACGTAACATTAACACCAACCCTAATTTTACTTCCCATCAATCATTGCTTACTACAACCAAATGTCATTTCATACCTTATCACTCATATTATAATACAACCGAAAAGAGAGAATGAGGCATAAACACAAATTTGAGGAACATACCTTAAACAAATTGGTAGGATTCTTTGTTGTCGGCGTCGAATTCAGTGTCGAAGAAAAGGATTTGCGAGCTAAACGTTGAATGCACTTATTCATGCCTCATTTTGCAATGGAAGCAAGGGCGGTTATTGGTGTTGAAGTGGGTTCGAGCGAGGAGGTGAATAATGCACCTTGGGGAAGGCTGCAAATTTGCAATGGAAGCAAGGGCAGTTCTTGGTGTTGAAGTGGGTTCGAGGAGATGAAGAATGCACCGCAGGAAAGGCTGTGAATTTGCAATGGAGAAGCAGGCGGTTATTGGTGTTGAAGATGTCGGGTTTGAGAGGTGTTGAAGAAAGTAAACTACTGTGCACTGATGCATGTGCTCTGCTAGGTTTTAAATTCTAGGTTATATGCTTCGGTTCTAATAACCAGAGCCTTAAACATAGTATATGCACATAACTAAAGCCATTATATGCTCCGGTTCTAATTAACCGGAGCCTTAAACAACTTATATGCTCCGGTTCTAGGGAACCGGAGTAGCTTTTAATAAAAAAAACGAATCATCTTTATACTCCGAATCATCTTTAAACTGGAGCATATAGAAGGTAGTATGTGTGATTTTTTCCACTAGTTCGTTAAGGCTATAAAATAGAGTTTTGCAGCAGAAAGTCAAAAGACTTTTGAAATAACATTAAACATAAATCAACTCCTAAGATAACAAACTAGAACCTCTTCGACCCTTAATGCAATGTACTAAATAACGTTCACCGCAAATCCAACAGTTTAAACCAAATCAAACAAACATAATTTATTCTGAAATCTAAATTAAAATAACGTTCCTCTCAAACTCGCCCATGCATGAATGCTCGTTTAGATACCTGTTAATAATCTGCTCCCCATCAATACAAATGTAAGTATTGGATTATCACAGTGTCATTTATAGGCAAAAGCCATGACCAAAAACACACAAGGCACGTAATCAGCAAGCTGAGTACATACAATTTACAAAATATAACAGTTGAGCTGATAATTAAATAAGAATAATTATAAAATGTAAAAACGTATCATGCAACTTTTTACTCAACTGACACGATAAATTGATTAATGATTTGGATTAATAAATAGACTAGGTTGTCTCCCCCATGTCTTGATTAGGATATCAAATAATTAAATAACCCATGCACTCCCATCGGAGAGCATCAAAATACAGTATAAAAATTCAGATGGTAAACGGGCGCGACTCCGTCACCATAGCTAGATGATCTCAACTAACCCCAATTTTAAGTTTAAAAATTTTATGAAAGAGAGACTCGTAGATCACACGGCCTCCAATAAAAGCTACGGATAATACCCCGTGAACTCCAACCCCTGATTGTCAGTATTCTAGACGTGCACTAGTCCAGAGTTTTATTGCTTATCTTCTTTCTCTTTAAGTGACTTACTGTTTAAACTCAATATACACCATCATTTCAACACACACATGCAAACATTACAATTATATAATCAATCTATGTTATACTGTAATTTTTAAGCTTTTAATTCGAATATCAACTAATAAACTGTTGAACCAAGTCAACTACCCTCGTCATTAAGACTTATAAAATACACCTTTACTTCAATCATACTATCAGTAATGAAGGAGTAATAATAAACAATCTCATGGATTTACTAATAATTAATATCAATTTAATAAATCATGGTTTCTCACAAATAACACCAAAACATAACCCTAATATAAAGAACATGAATTCTTTCAAATGGATAACCAAACAATCTCATTCAAAGGGTTCCCTAAACATGATAATAAGTTTTTATCTCACCTTAAATCATGCTCCTAATTAAAGGGAACACTTTTCGTAATTTGTACGTACCTGGTGTAAAATATACGGGTATCAACTTTCTCTATCTTTAAGAACCTTCTACAAATTGTTCTCCTACACCAAATAATACAACCTAAATTAATATACCAACAATACCAAATTTACAATAACCACACTAAATTTCCTAAGACTTTAGAATCATCCCAAAATACGTTTTTAAGTCTTCTCAAAAACACAAGTTAGTAGTTAAAATGTAATACAACTAGTGTTAACTGAAAGATTATAATACTTACCAATGCTCATTAATTAGTATAAAATTTTATCGCTCATAACATTCTACAGCATTTTCCACAAGTGCAATTTATGAAATAGGCTACAAAAATACAATATGATTAAGCAACATTACTCATAGTCAATGTCATGTGTCCTACAACTCATTTGTCCTCATACGTCTTGATTTATACATTTGTCTTCAAGTAGGGAATAGTCTAGTTTAGATAATCTTTCATTTGCTTTTCAAAAGGGTGAGCCATGCCATTCAATCACCTCATAGGAGAAAAAAGAAGGGGTGGGCAACTAATGAGCGAATACAAAAATATAAAAATAAATAACTAACTATATTCCAATACAAACTCACGAAAAATAAAGAAGGGGATGAAAGTAGATGATTTCATCATTTTATAGCTAATTTTCAATCCCTTTACACATCAAACAAACACACTTTTACACTAACATCCTCGGTTCTTTGCCATCCCCACATTCCCATTTAATTTAGGCATAGAATTATAGCACTAGTCATAATGCCTCCAATTCCATAGAACATCCAATACATCATCCAACCCGTCAACCTTAATGAACATACCTTCAACTAAATCATTCATTCCAATCAAAATTACAACCCCAAAACAACAATAAATCATATCCTAAACAATCACAAGAACCAATACATTTTCATGAATTCATACACATCATACATAAATCAAGAAAACAAGAGGGAAGGAGAAGGAAGAAGAAGGAGACCGACCAGGGTTGTTGCGGCGGCCAGCCGAGGCGCAGGGGCGGGCGGCTGGAGCGACGGCAGTAGAAGGTAGCAGCAGGGGAGAGAGGTAGCAGGGGCCGGCTGGGGGTTTTCTGTGGGAGGGGTTTTTTCTTCTTCTTTTGATTTTGGGGCTTTACGGGGTGGGGGTGGGGTTTCTTTTCTTTTGTTTATTTTGTTTGTGGTTTTGTGGGGTGGGGAATTATGGGATGGGGTTTTGTTATTATTATTATTATTTTTTAAGGTGTTTTGTATTTTGTGGTTATGTGAGTAAAGAGAGTTTAGGTTTAGAAAGACTTTAAGTAGTAGGGTTAGTAAGTAGGATAGAGTTTTGGATAATATAAAATTTTGAGTAGGATAGAATTTTGGTAGTTTAGGCTTAGTGTGTTATTTAGGAAAATAAATAAATAATAACAAAATAATTTGTAGAATCTCGGGGGATTACACTTATCTTAGTGACATTAATTCTTATCATATAGACCTTAATTTTTATTATAGTGACATTAATTCTTATCATATAGACCTTAATTCTTATCATAGTGGACTTAATTTTATAGTGACCTTAACTCTTATCATAATTATCTTATTTCTAACCATAATGACCTTTTTTATTCCTTATTATTAAACTTAATAGTCTTTTTTTTTAATATAGTAACTATTTTATATAAATATAAATGTAACCATAATAATTTTCTTTTTCTTATTTATAGTGATGTTGGATGCTAAAGTAATGCATGTTTTATTCTTGTTTGATTCATGTAGATAACAAGAATGCTCATGAGAGTGAAAAGGAAAAAGTTGTTGTGAAGAAAGCTAAATGAAATAAAGAAATAAAGAAAAGAAAAAATGATGATGATGATGATGTTGAAGTAGTAAAAGTTTAGAAGACTATTAATGCTCCTTCCTTAGCTTTAGCTAAGATTATCAATCCTATAATTGAATCAAAGGGAAATGAAATTGAAAATTATGTGGAAGATAGGAAGTGGGGGAGACCAGTAGATATAAAAGTTGTGGACAGTCTTAATCAATCAATCCTAAAAAGGTAAAGTATCTTTCATGTACTAATATTTTTTCCGACAAAATATCTTTCATGTACTTATATTTGCTTATATTGTCTTCTTTTTTTCCCTTTATGGTAGGGTAAGAACTACACTTAAAACAAAATATAGACTTTGCCAATTGGTGAAATTGATGAAAGGATTCATAGACGATAAAAACACAAGCAGTGAAAGATATATGTTTTGGAGGATTGTTGACCATGGAGTTGATAGGAACTCCAACACATATGTTAAATTGGCTTGTGAACTGTTTTGATTCTGGTTGTCGAATATTTAGTATAGATGTAGTTATAAGCATTCAGATATCTGAGTATGACGTTTATGATGTATTTTGTGTTCTACTAAATAGAAATAGGGATGTTGAAGCTGCTTCCATAAGTTCAAATCTTGTCAACCCTAATTTCCCTTAAAACAACATTTTAGATATTTTTTTGGTCTTAAAGATAAGAATAAACTTATACCATTAGAATTAGTTGAGCAAATTATTCTAGAAATGAATGATGGAGATGATGCTTTTAAACAACTTTTTGTTCTTCGTGCATTTTCCACTTTTTTAGCTCTTACCCACAATTGCACAATTGATCTGAAGATTATTAAGGGCATTGCTGTTATGGATCAAATTCAAGAATTAAATTGGTGTAAATATGTGTTAGAACAACTGTGTGAGGCTTCAATCAAGTATAAAAAAGAGAAGGTACAACACTCTCGTGGATGCATTGTGAGTCTTCATACTATTTACTTTCATAGGTTAAGATTTAAGAATGTTTGCTTGCCATCCTCTCTTCCTTTAATTAGACACTGGACTAATAAGAGTGTTAGCTTAAGAGTGAAGGAAGAAGGATTAGCTAACTATTTAGGCAATGGGATTGTCGTTTCGGGTACATATCTCGTTAGTGAGTAGTTATGCTTCATGAATGGGCAATTTATTGGTGTCTTTGGTGAGGAGAATGTAGATCACGATTTTGGTGAAGGTTGTACTTCTAAGGATGGAGATAAAAAAACTTCAAGACTTGTTAAACATGAAAGAGCTTAAATGGAGGAGGCTTATCCTATTGTGAAAATTGAGTTTTTGTTGCCTGAAGATGCTATGTCAGATGCAGATATTCATATTCTTACTAGAGATATAAGTTATGTTTTTTATTTTTTATAGTTACCTTTTTTATTTTTAATAGTAACTTTTTTATTTCATTTTCTTATTTTTTAATCCTTTTAATTTTATTGGTGTCCTTGTAAGTTATATAAACATCTTTGGCTTTAATATAGTTACCCTTTTACAAGATATAGTAACCTAATTCTTTTCTATAGTGACCTTTTTACAAGACATAGTCACCATTGTATTCACAACTTGTTATATAGTCTCTTTTTTATGTAACACTTTTTATTAATATACTAACCTATTTGTTTTATAATATACTTACCTTTTTATAATGTACATTACATATTAACATGAAAGATATAGGATTTATGGATATAGATAATGTACATTACTTACTACTTTTTACTTCATTGTTTTGTGGATATTCAATTTTCAGGAAATATATGAGCATCTTCTTTTAATGAAGAAAGATGCTAGAGTAGTTTCAGACTACTACATGAAAAAAGATCATTAACTTGTTTGAAAAGAAAAAAAATCTCAGGATTCAATGAGTGAAAATCCTTGATCTTCATCATCTTCTCTTGCACTTTCCCAAATGCAAAAATTTTTATCAATCCTAGTATTTAATCTACTATTAATGAAATTGTTAGTTTAGTTAAGTGGGTGTCTAAAATACCTGGTTTGTTGAATATAGTTGCAACATTTCATGTGGGAAATAAGAATGCTAATGAAGAGATATTAAATGAAGCTGCAACATTTACTGTGGGAGAAAGAATGTAATAATAAGATGTTGGATGAGGAAGCAGCGTTTCCTGTGAAAGACAAAAATGTAAATAATGTTATTGGGGAAGTCTTGATTGATTTGAACATGGGGCTTACACAAGAAACAAATAGTAGTTTTTGTAGAGGCTTTGAGGGTGTTTTGATGTTTAAGAAAGTAAAATTCAATGAGTTGCATACTAATGATTTGGAAAAGGTTATTTTTGTCTCTCACTTGATAAGGCGAATTTGAAGTATATGACGAATATGCCTATTTTACAACAAGAAGTTGTTGATTATAGTTTCATTAGTGACTTATGTATTAGTTCAAAATGAGTCATTTGAAGTATTTCTTTGGAAACCACTCTCTAGTACCATTTGGAGTAATATGTTTTTCAGTTCTAGGAGTTTTGATGAAAGCTGGAGATGTAATATTTGTTGTCTATGCATTTTATAAAAGGGTTACTATAGAGAAAAAAAAAGTGTAACTATGATTGTCAAAATAGTAACTATGATTGTAATATGAAAACTATCCAAGTTCCACATATCCAACTTACTATTTAAATTAAAAGAGTCATTATCTATAAACAAAAAGAAGTAACTATAGTTGTTAAAATCGTAACTACGATTGCAAATAGAAAATTTATGCAGATTTCATATCTCTAGCTAATTTGTAAATTAAAAAGGTCACTATCCATAAGCAAAGAGTAACTATGTTTTTGACAAAACAACGAGTACAATTGTGATAAGTAAACTATCCAGGATTCACATCTCTAATCATTTGTGTAAATTAAAAGGGTCATTATCCATAAACAAAGAGAAACTTATATACTTCTCTACTAAAAATAACTTTGTAAATTTAAAAGGTCAATGTTCTACAAAAAACGCAATATCCAATAATTTTAATGATGGGAGAAAAAGAGTAACTATTGTAAAAAAAAAGATTCTAAAATTTACAAAAAAATCGCTAGGTTTATGCCAAAAACTAAGATTAGATGCAACTTTTTAGTATTTCTCAAAATTAACGAATTAGCATTACTTGTCAAGTAATCGAAGTAATTAAATTATGTACAATCATTAATACCAGATGGAATTGATAAAAATAATATCTCAAAGGGTGATATCACAATTCATATGAATCAAAATATTACCTTCAAAATTTGTTGCTGAAGCATTAGATCTGTGATTCGACAATTTTGTAGTCGATTCTTGATTTGATCTGGATGCAAAATCATAGAATTGATATATTTGGAGAATGCAATTAATTCATAATTTGCAGTTGAGCAGTTCGCATTCGATTTGGTGTAAGATTTTGAGAAGTTTCCACAATAGAGGAGGAAGAAGAGAAGTTATGGCTATGGAGAAAAGAGGATAGAGAAGCCGTGTGAGAGAGAATTTGGATGAAGAAACGATTTTGAGAGAGGAGCTAGGAGTTCTGTTTGAGTTGTGCCTGTTCTATTTCACTATTAGAAAAAGATTCATTTGCTTCGGTTCAAAAGGCTAAACCATACCCATTATTTGCCAACAAATTGGGCTTTCTACCGAACCATGGTTGTTACATGAGTCTAGAACAAGAGAAATAGAAATTGGGTAATTGCCCAATAGTCTTAAGTCATGGACAACCCAACTTGAAGGCATAATTGAGTCTTTCGCCACTTGTCTCCTCTTGGCCTATAAGTACCTTATTTATAGTAGCATAACAAGGTAATTATTCATTCACTAACAAACCAAAAAAAATACACGGTTATCTAGTAGGATTCTCTACTGTTCTAATATCTATTTATTGTCTCGGGCATTAGAGTGTGTTTTCTTCGAGCACTACCCTTGAGGATAGTTAACATTATTTGTGCAAGCCTCATTAATCCAAGCTCAAGGAAATCTCTTTGCAAGATCCATTTCAACGTCCTTCATCAACATTACCTTACTTCACTCACACACAAATGATTTCTAGTGTCTGGATAAGAACAGGAGGCCATGAAAATGATTAAGACAAAGATATACATCACACCCACTATTCCATAATTTTAAATATTTTCAATCCAAAAAATCAATGAAAATGATATTAACATCACTTAACTAATTGTTAAAATGAAACTTATGAATCTAAACCAATAATCTGTCTAAAAACAAAAATCTATTCCTACAAATAATTATTCGAGTCAAACTCATGTTGCAAAACACATAAATGTTTATGTTCCATGTGGCTCTCTCTTTCCTTCAATGAGTCTCCTTTTTTGAGATTCACATTTATTAAAAAAATATTAGAAATATAGTGTATACAAATTTGAATCCATAACCTGACGTTTAAACATTAAAGTTCTGAACCATTAAGCTATACATGATTTTTATGTCATCCTATCAAAATAAAATGAAATAAATGACCATTAGTAAGGATGAACATATGAAAAAATATATAATTGTAAGTTCTTGTTAAACTTGTACCATATAAGGACATAATTGATTACGGGGCATCACTTAGGCTCAAACACTAGTTAATGTATCATAAAACAACATATTTTTATTAATAGTTAATTGTAATTTTGAACATATTTGGATCCTAACATACAAAATATTGAGTAATTCTAAAATACACAAGCCAAATTAAAGTAAGTAGAGTAATGCCAAAGTTGATTAGATAAATAAAAATATACATAAACATACCAACCAAACACATGTAAATCCTATAATATAATATTTGAAATATTGATCTCGAGGCAACAATTAATCCAAACACTAGTTCATTCATCTCATCTCATGCACTGCTTTCCATTTTATTCCATTAAATATGATGATAATTTCACTTTCATTCCATTAAATTTGATATTTAGGTAAATCTTAATATTGTCCATCAATACAATACTTTAGAGTTGAGAAAGGAAATTAATCATGCAAGTTCGAGGGCGACATTTAACTTGTAAAGGCTGAAGCTTGATCAAGGAAGCACCCCCTCCTTCCTTCATATTCACGAGTTTCTCGCTAATGCGCTCCCATTCAAAGCATTGAATCATTGTTGCAATACCTAACCATAGTATCCTATCAGCCAAATGAGCCCCTGGACAAACTCGCTTCCCCGTGCCAAAAGGCATGAATTTGCTCCCTAATTTATTCCTATCAACATCCACAAATCTCTCTGGCTTGAATTTCCTTGGTTCCTTCCATATATTAGGATCATTATGTATGGCCCATATATTATAAATGAGCATTGAGCCTTGTGGAATGAAGTATCCTCCTACATGACAATCAACTATGGATTCTCGAGGTACTGCTAATGGACCCGTAGGGTACATTCGTAATGTTTCATTCAAGATGCAATCAATATAGGGGAGACTATTCCTGTCAGATTCTTCCACTAAACGTCCATATCCTACAATTGCATCAATCTCTTCTTGTGCCTTCTTAAGGATCTCTGGATAGTTGAGAAGGAGGGAAAGTGCCCACACTAAAGTTGATGCAGAAGTATCTGACCCACCTTGGAATAGGGTCTATAATTAAGCATATGAAATACAACAAGTAATTTAATTAAGAATAGGCGTTCTACAAGGTGGCATTTAAATTAAACAAAAAAAGAGGGTACATATGAAAGCTAAGGATGAGTGTATAAGATGCTTACCATGATAAAGTATTTAATCAACTCATCCGTATAATACTCAGGATCCTCTTTTTGCAGGGATAACAAAACATGCAACATTGATTTCTTTCTAGTCTTCGATAATGTTCCATCCTTCTCCATCATCCTATGCTCTTTTAATAATTCTTTCATGATCTCGTCCTTCTCTTTAGTGGTCTTCTTTAATATATCTTCATAGTTGGACCCCAAAAACACCCTAAAATACTTTAAAATTGGCAAGAAATCCTCTATGTTTGAAATTCCACTCCTACTAAGGTTTTGTTCTACAAGTTCTTGAAACCTTTTAAAATATTTCGTACCCTCATCCCCTTTCTCATAGTTACTTTTTCCAACCATCATCCTCATCATGTTGTCTAACGTCAATCCAAAAATTGCAGACTTCATATCCACCACACCATGTTCACTACTACTTAGTAGTTTAATTAATCTATTAATGAAGGACTTGGCCACATCAGCCCGAATCTTAGACATGATTTGCACTTGTTTAGAGGAGAGGATCTCAACAGCTGCAATCTTGCGTAGGTTTTTCCAATGGGTCCCATATGGTGCCCAAGCCATATTGGTGAAGTTATTACCGTTGTACTTACCAACGAGGAGCCTAGGTCGGTTCATGAATACATCGTTTCGAACTATGACCTCTTCCACAACTGAAGGAGAGGACAATAAAACAACTTGTCGGGTTCCAAACCTTAAATAAAGGATTGGGCCATGTTGAGCGGCTACACGGGCTAAAGAACGGTGAAGGGGCTTTTTCAATAGGTAGAGATGGCCAATGATAGGGAATGAGAAAAATGGGCTAGGTGGTAGGGGGTTTTTGAGCCTAGAACATTGAATGATATGCTTAATGATGAAGTATGATGTAAGAAACAACGCCAAGAAATTGAAAAGTATTATGAAATACATGATGAAGGCTTTACAGCAACAGTATTTTCTTTGTTCTTTTTTGTTCTAAAGGTAGGAGGAGAATTGAGATGAGGTTTTGATGAATGGATAGAAGTGTTATTTATAATTCTATATATATTATTTGATTGAATAAAAACCATTAGATTTCTCATATTACTAAAAGACGTTAAATTTGGAAATAAATCACACTTTCTACATTTTGCTATTTAATTTATTTCCATAATGTCATGATATCTTTTCAAATTGGACGCAATCATAATTCTTTCTTATTAATGCATTTTCACATTACCACTTTTAAAGGTAACTTTCCATATTATTCTCTAATTCTCCAATTATTTAGATTTAGTTTCATAAAGATATGTTTATAAATATTTACAACAATAAATTTTCAATAATTATATTGAAAGAATTTATCAAGATAATTTGTGCATTGTGTTGTGTGTAGATTGTGTTGTGTGTAGATTTAATATTTATTTACTCAATCCTTTATATTTTCTTCCATTTTTGAATTTTGAGTGTCTCCTATGTATATTTTTTTATCATTAATGTATTCCTATGACATATGTGCTTGAAAAATACAGTAAAAGCAATGTCATCCAACAGAAAATCTTATCTCTAAGAAAACTTTTTGATGAGAAAAGGACCCCATCAATGAGAGAAGGGAACTTTCCTCGTGAGAAGAGGAGATTTTCTCTGCATGGCAAGGAAAACAAGGACCCCATCAATGAGAGAAGGGAACTTTTCCCGAGAGAAGAGAGATTTTTCTAGCTTGACGAGGAAAACTCATCAAAGGTGTCATTGGAAGTGTACCCCACATGGTGTGATTCTTTAATTTATTTCCTTCTCTCTAAAACTCTTTGTTTTGGAGAGAGAGGTATAGAAATAATATAAAGAAGTTAGTTGGTATAGCACATCAATCTGTCTAATTAGAATGCAACATATGTTCAATCCAGTAGCTCTAACCAATATGAGTTTTCCCATGATTTGCAAATGTAATATTTGTTCAATGGTAATTTTGTACATTTATAAGTAAAAAAAATCACCAGCCTTCATAAAATTCTATACTCAATAAAAGATAAAGACCCATTTTCATTTATTTTATTACACTTTAAAAATTATATTTTCTCTCTCTAATTTATTCTAGATCATTATTCAAATGCTTATTATTATTTACTGCAAAAATTAATATCTAATAGGTTTTATAATTTTATAAAATAATTTTTTTAAACAAAAAATTGATAAATATTTTGCGGAAAAAGTCTTTTAAGTTCATATTTAATTTAAATCATTACTTTAAAAATTTAATGCTTAATTATTATTATACTTTTTTAATTTGAATAGTTAATAATATAATTAAATTTAATATTTAAAACAAATTGATCTTAAGCATCCAGTCTTTCACAAAATTTCAACATTATTGATCCTTCTCTAATCAATCATCCTCAATTTTTTCTTATAATGAATAGAGGAATACTGACATGACTATTGACAAATAAATGTGGCAAATATGTGTAGTAAAATGATAATTTTTGTTAAATGATAATTTTTAATATATAGTAATTTTTAAATATGAATTTATAAATTATATAGAAGAGAGAAAATATGATGGGATATGGTGGATAATAGGAGAGTGGTGAAGAAATTTGGTTTTCTTAATGTTAGAATAAAATATTCCCATCAAGTTTTCCTCAATGATAAAAGATGGTGGGGAGGAGGGAGAAACTCTAGAGAGAGTTTAGTATGGAAGTGAAATTTCCTATCAAGTGAGAGTATTATAAGAAACTAATCCATCACTAACTTCCTCCCTATAACATACTACATTTCTTAGTGTGCTTGGTGATTATCATGCACTCGAGCCAAAATTTGTCAATAAGTGCAACAACAAAGTTACTCTTCATTAGTTTTCCTCATCTTCCTAAATTAAGTACGAATAATGGGATAGATAGGTTGACATTTGATATTTTAATTTGAATATTATTGGTATAATTGCAAGTCTTCAATTGACTTTAAACCCTGTAGACTTAAATTAAGCTTATTTGATGAAGTAGGAGTGGTAAATGGTGCATAATCCACATTTATATAGTGGTTTCAAAGATTTAGGTTGCTATTTGCTTTCCAAATAGGGAGTGAGAATACTTTTATGAAGGTATGGCCTTTCTTGGGGAATAGACGACCTCCACTAAGTAGAGAACTTAATTTTAGAGAGATAAGGCTGGAAGATTAGCAAAAGGGATATATTTAAGGCGTGCTCAGATAGATGAGTGAATGATAAGGGACTTTTGTGTTGCTCTTTGGTTTCCTTAACAAAAGCTTGTAATTTTAAGGATAGAGATTTTGTTGTTTTTGTTACGGGAGTATGGAATTCTGTTAAGTTGTTTAAAGTTTCAAGGACACCTCTACTCGAGAAATTCTTTATTTTGACCCTCCATATTCCATGGGATAGGAACTCTCTTTGTTGGTTGTTCCATAGGTCTAATAGTTTGACAATGAAGTCTAGTAGAGAGGGGAATCTACTTGTGAGATACTTTGAGTCTAGAGCAATTAGAAATTGTTGCACTTCCTCTAGAAAATCTCTTATGATGGTATTTCGATAATGTATCATCTTCATAAGAGGAATGTAATAGGAGATCAACTAGAATATTGTGTGTGTCCTTCAATTTTAGAAGATATTACTAGGGATGGCAACGGGTCTAAAACTCGATCCAAACCCTGTTAGACCGACCCATTTTTTGGGTTTGGGTTTAATTTTTATTTAGACCCACTGGATTCGAGTTAGATATGTGTCTAAATGTCATTGGGTTGGATAAGGGTTTGGGTCTAAAAAATTTAGACCCAAATCCGACCCAAGAAGTTGCACATTTAAAAAAAATTTAAATAAAATTTAAATATAATCTCCCTTTAGTTTCACTTTGCCCCACCGTCTTCTTCTTCTCCTTTCCAGTTTCCATCCTCTATTTTCCACTCTTGCAGGCCTCCATGATATTAGACGTAATGTCCACATACATATTCTTTTTTATTTAATTTATGTTGAAATTTTATTAATTTAATTGATGTCATTATATTTTAATATTATCTTTGATAAATATACTATGGAAAACACACATGCTTATTCAACGTACACATAATAACTCTTTTTTAACTCATAGTGACCAAATATTTTTTTCACTTATAGTGCCTCTTTTTATTGTTATAGTGACTATTTTTATTGTTATAGTGACTATTTTTCTTGTTATAGTAATCATTTTTACGTGAAATCTCTAGCGTTAGATCTTACCATTTGAAGGACCAAAATCTCTTCTTATTTTAAGCACTCTTCTCATTAGATCCCTCCTATGTGCATGTAAACTAATATTCGTTAATTTCATAATTTTAGTTCTTGTAGGATCTAAATAGAGGACTAGGCATGGAAGCTTTATTATATTTTGTCATTTTGTTGTGTACTTAACTTACATTGTGAGTTGTAAACTTCTGATATTTTGAAATTAAGAATATGATATGGCGAATTATTTGTTGAGTTGTAATTTTTGATTCATTTTTGTTCAATTAATAGTTTTCTCAAAGGTTAACACCATTACATTTATTATTAAAAAAAATTTGAAAATACATTCAATTATAAACACATGAGAATAATAAGCACATAGAATTAAAAATATGTTAAGGATTCATTTTGATCCGAAACTCGTAAGATTCAGTAGATTTGGGTAAGGGTTTGAAATTTTAGAATCCAATGGATATGGAGCGGATTGGGTCTAAATTTAAAAAATGGGTATGGATTTTGGGTTTAATTAGGCCCGACCCAAATTTGATCGATTACCATCCCTAGATATCATTCACGTTTTTAGGGTTTGCCTCTTTGTTATTCAGGGTTGGAGGAGTAGGTCATTGGCTATTCACTCAAATTTTAACAAGAGTCAATCTTTTTATAATTGAATTTCTTCCTATGTCCAGCTTTTTTATAGAACAGATGGTAGTGGGAATATGAGATTGTGCTTTTTATGGCTACACTTTAGGCTCTATGGTCTAGAAGGAATGATATGATTTTTAACACCTTGAGGCGAGACGCTGGATTCTGAGTATCATCGATTGACAAGTATATTGATGAAACATTCTTCTTTCGGAGTCAGAAAAAGTGAGGCATCATGCTTTTTTCATCTTCCAGAGTTAGTTCATCAACCACAACCCGGTGTTGATATGGTTATGATTTGTCAGGCCCATCAATGACTTACTTCGACAACCATCCAAGTAGATGGAGCGTGGATGGTTCCTTTGGTAAGGCGAGGATGGAAGATTGTGTCTGATCTGGATAGTGGGAGGGCGAGTGAGGGGTGATTGACTTGTGGATATGCATCCTCGTTGTATTATGAGGCCTTATCTTGTCTCTATCCCTTGAGGTGGTGTGCTTTAGAGGGCTTCTTCTTGAAGAGGGGGGTTCCGAATATCATAATTATTGCAAACTCGATCCGAAAGATTGTCATTCCAGACTTGCTTTTGTGCAAAAGGTCGAGTGAAACTGAGTTAATCAGATCCATGCCTGTGCAAGCTTGGCTACTCTAAGCACCATGGACCATGGTACGAGGTCTTCTTTAATATTTTCATTTGAGCCAACTTTTGAAGTGATGCTCCCGATTCCGCATGAAGAAAGGAGAAAATTATTAATACCAAGAAATGATTGGTCTTTAAAAAGTACTATGTTGTACAAGAAAGACAAGTATTTGCTACATCCCTCACTGAAATTGGGCTTTAAACTTGTTGAGGGGATAAACATGACTATATTCGCAGGCTTTTTTGTCCAACTAACAAAATTACAGCAGTATCAGCTACATTGAGATATAAGATATTCAGCCAATCTTCTTCTTTGAAGTGCTTCGTCTGTGAGCCTCTTTCTCAGCAACTGTAACACAGAACTCAGCTTCAAGCATGTCGTGTATGTTAAGATTCATTGAGGTACTCAACTCAAGTATCTCAAGTATAACTTCTACTGTTATATTGAAACCCAGAATAGACAAGACTCGGACAGCATTCGCAATCCTGCATATGCTCTGCCGTATTTTTAAAGGAGTGTAATTATCTTCAAGACTTACATGGCCACAGGAATTCGCAATGGTTTTATCAGAAGCTTTCACATCATCCACTTCCATACTGTCTTTTGGTTCAACGAGTTCACCAACCCAGACATAACCATTACATCCAAGTATCAAGAGAACTCCATACTGATTTAATTGGTGGAAGTGCTGCTTTTGTCTTTTCACCAAATAAGTAGGAACAGTGATCAATAATCCCCTCTCAAGCTGCAAGTATGAGAATTAAAAAAATGAAAATAGAGTGAATAGGAACTTCCTAGTAATCTCAAAATCAGGGTCCTGAAAATCAAAATATAGAGAGCTATGCACTTGTCCTCATCCTACATTGAAGCAATTTTAACATCAGTGAATTTGAAAGATAAACAACATCAACATCCATAATCCTTCTATGCACCTAGAGTTTAGGGTATACACCAAGGAGTGACTTGAGGATCTAAGATGAAGACATCAAAATTTTCAAGGATGCGAGAAGTCACCACATGGGGGAGCAACAGGGAAAAAGGATGTTTCTACAAAACAATTTAAGGACGAGGCAACTACTTTCCAGAACTTCCTCAAGTTTATGCAAACAGTTCACCGATTCCCTTGACTAACGATATGAAGAAAGGATAAAAGACTGAAACCAAACCTTTCCGTACTTGTCACTTCTTGCATGTAACTGCCAAGTACCATCATGTTGGGGATTACGAACTTCAGCCTGAGCAGATATAAAAATAAAAACAGGATTATTTGAAGTTTAAACATCAGGAGATATTATAAGCAAAAAAAAACTTACAGAAATGACATCATTCTCTATATAGAAATTACGCATGTTGAGTTCATCAACTGCAGTACGTCGCCTCTAGCAATGACAAAAAACAGACGATTAGATGTAACCAATGCTGCTGTTTTCAGAGAGCTAACTAAACAGAAAGCATACCATACCTCCAACAAAATCAACAGCATAGGTCAATTCATTATCATAAAAATTCTAACGTCAATTCACAAATACTCATGTTGCAAGAGATATTGCTATGTTAATTCTTCAAAGGTAGAAAAAAGAAAATCTTATAAAAAAAAACAAGCAGGGAGACTAAATAGCCTGAAAAACACAGGACAAAAGCAGCCTAGGAGGCTTTCAAATCCTAAAAGCATCTGTTAGAACCTCCCCACAGGAGGCATAAGTATCACCAGAGATCAAATGTGAGAATAAGCAAACATGATACTTCAGAACTCGAGAACAACCAGGCAAGAAGATTTTGGTCCTTACAAATACAATTAATATCTTGCATTTCAACATTAATTGAATTACACTTTAAACACTGGCCATCCACCCTGTAATGCCTGTTTGTTCTCTTATATAGAGTACTGACTATTTTCTTTCATAGGAGTCACTGTGACACCTCTAAGTCGCTTCAGATATAGCATTACTGCAATTTGCCAAATCAAAGGAAACAGTAGGCTTTATCGCCAGATCACAAACCTAGCTCTAGGTAGAACCTTTACAAATCATGGCACTGATGGAAGTGTTGCATTCGGACTTCTAGTAATCATCCATTACTCTATGGTACAATGAACTATGTAATTGTTTCAAAATACAAAGACTTTGAGGTTACTATTGTTGAATGAGGACAGTAACAACTTAGCTAGTGTCACCTTGCTACTTATGGTTCTCTTCTCCAAATCATCATATCTTATCCATAAACAGAATATTATGCACATTCTACTCAGTTTTAAGAACATGGTTACGGAGTTTGAAATCAGTTGGAATATTATGGATAGTTAAATAAATAATATACAAGCCAAGGGGAAATTAGTTTAACAAAGTATGCACATTTTTTTTACCCTAGGACTATCACAATTTTTGAACATACGGATACGGGTATAGCTTTTTCACCCTTCTAACATAAAAAAAAGAAACATCAACTATTGACCAAACAAGTTAAAATACTACTCTGTATAAAGTAGAAAAACAATTTGACACTTAAAATGCTAAATTTAGGATTTTTTTAGGTCCAATCCTAACTTGTAAAAAAGTTTCTAAAATGTGATTTTTCACCATACCAAATTTCTGGTCCACTATGTCTATAGCTAAGGTGAGCAGATTCACTACTTGAAGAGTGCCAAACTGCCAAATGCAAATCGCTCTCCAAGAGTTTTAATATACTATGAAATCACAAATCATACCTAGGTACCTAATATGCCATATGCTGTTGGACATGATATTTTATTTAACCCTGATCTGATTGAATGTACTAACCCCCGATAGCGCACAGACCATTGAGCAAAATGATGGAAATGTAGCAAAAAAATATAGACCAATCAATAATAGCAATAATGGTCACAGTTACACACAGTGATCAACATTATCACACCAAAACAGTGAAAATATATATCATACTATAAGTTCTAAAAAAGGTACGTAAAAGTGAAACAAATAAATCAGTCTATTGTAAGCAACAAGAATTTCAGCAAAGCACTGCCTAAAAGTCAAAATGAAAAATCAAATTGAGAGCAATATTTACCTGGATGCCATCAGGAAGAGTCACTGAAGAAAGCATCAAAACTGCATCTTGATTCGAATTGATCTCAACTCTCCACCGCTTTTGA
Source organism: Dysphania ambrosioides (assembly GCA_026401315.1). NCBI lineage: Eukaryota > Viridiplantae > Streptophyta > Magnoliopsida > Caryophyllales > Amaranthaceae > Dysphania > Dysphania ambrosioides. Next base: position 13,692,308 of record CM048662.1, read on the forward strand.
GCAACCTGATCAATATTTTGATATTCAGCTAACAAATCCTGTTTACCAAGACTTTGGAACTCTATATTGGCAGATAACAAGAAGATACACATGCCATGGTCCAGAAACAAAAAACTCCAGATACTTTACATCCAATTCTACAACAAAGTAACCCCCTCCAACCATCACTCAAACTCATGGTCCTTATGAAAGAAATCACATAATGTACCCAATTGGCCAATTATACTGGTACAAAATAAAAACCATTATCCATCAACCCCAAATTAATTATATATCCAATTATATTACAAAGTACTCCTATCTAATCATCATTTCCCTCCCTCCCAAACTCATTATCCAAAAACGAAAGAATTGCATATGGACATATGGTACACCCAATTCTACCACAAAGTACAAAGAATTACCATCCTTTATCAAACTCATCATCTGTAAACGAACGGAACCACATACTCAATAAGCCTGCATCCAATTCTACAACAAGACCATCACCCCGACTCCAATAATTTCCCAAATTCATTGTCCAAAAACCTAAAAAATTCCCCATCCCTCTCATATTCATTGCCCTGGAAACACAAGAAACGCATGCTCTACAGCCAATTCTTCTAACAAATAATTTCCCTAATTCATTGTCCACATAACATATAATTATCGACTATTGTACATCCAAAAAACAATAACATGAAAAAAAAACCCAAACATTGTATTACAATGTCTACAAAGTATTTCCCAGAAATCGTCGTCTGAAAAACTAAAAATTCAAACACTATAAATATAATTCTACAACAATGCACAAACCATTACACCAACAATAAAAAAAAATAAAAAAAAAGCATACAATTTAAACGACTATCACCTCAACAACTCTCCCCACTATAATATCTCCAGTTTCAGGCTTGTACCTACAAAACCATAAAAAATAATTACAAATTTACACAAATACTTCAAATTATACAAAAAAAAAGGAATATGAAATCATCAAGGAATGCCTAAATTGAACCTGGAACGGAAAGAGCGAACATAGACGAGCTTAGAAACTTGCTCAACAACGCCGCAAACGGTGGCAATCATCTCACCGTCGTGCTCAACTGTTCCATGCCCCCTTCAAAATCAAATTCAACAATAATAAGAGTTTGCGCACAGACCATTGAGCAAAATGATGGAAATGTAGTGAAATAGATATAGACCAATCAGTAGAAGCAATAATGGTCACAATTATACACATTAATTAGGGTTTGTGCGTGAAAATAGGGTTTTGAGGAGTGAGAGGGAGGTACTTGAGGATGTTGTCTTCGTAGTTGACGGGAATGGTGTCGGCGACGGTGACGGAGGGTTTAGAGTAGGAGGAGAGAGATTCGAGCTTTGTTAGGGCTCTTTGGAGTCTGATTTTTTGAGTTTGAGAGAGTGATAGTTGTTCCAGTTCTTTCATTGTTGTTGGTTGCTCTTCTGCTTTGAGTTTGTTTGACAGGAAAACTCGAAAGATTTGCCTAAACCCTGCGAGTGAAGGGCCGGGTTTTAGATGGAGATATGGATACATAATTACCAATAAAAATAGAGTATACTTTGTTCGTAATTTTTTGTTTTATTTGATTTTTTATGTTTAAAACTTTTTTATATATAAATTTATAAGATAAAAAAAATATAAAATTTAATATTTTAAAATTTACATATAAAAATATTTCACTTAAATATATTATTATTTATAAGATGATAATTTATGTTCAAATTTTTTAAAGTTTGACTACATAAAATAAAAAGGAGCAAATATTAAAAAAAAAAGTTGATCTGAGTATTATTATAAAAAAAAAACTTATAATACCTCCGAATAAGAGCATGGTCAATGCTAAGCTTGTCCATCTCTTCTATCTCCTTTTCTCCTTCATCTACCTTATCTTTTTTCTCATTCACCACATTTTCTACTAATTTCACTCTACAGCCTTTTAAAACTTATATTTATTCCACAATACTAAACTTGCTCAACTAATTATCTCTTCTATTTTTGCATACACCACTACCAATAACTAAGTTTCATTTTAGTTGGCTTTAGATAATTAGATTCGGAAATTAGCACATTGAATAAAATTTCATGATTTATTTTTCTAATGGTAAATCATTACAATAATTCGACAAATTGAAATTAAAGCTTTATTAAAAAATTTGTTACGAAGATAAGTTTGTATTGCCATATTAAAAAAGACTTATATTATTAAGATTTTTCATTGAAGGAAGTTTTTGAAAAGTCGTAGTAGCCATTAGTTGGAAACAAGTTTGCATGACATTCTTAATGACATGATCTTCCTCTCGAGTAAGAGAATCAACTTCATGACAATGAAAATTGTTACAATATCATCAAAAAAATCCATCACTTAAACTCGAAGAATTAGAAACTCGGATCATGTTGTAAATAAAATTTAATAATGGATTGTGAAATTTGGTAGATAATATTATGTTGTTATTTTCAACACAATGCAATGAACATATATATATATATAAAGACCATACATGTATAATAAATACACTAACAAGGCATGCTTGTGAATTTTTTACTGGCCACAAACTGACAAAGCATGTAGATAATATATGCATGTGAATTATATTTTGGCCTTACATGTATAATAATTACACTGACACGGCATGCATGCTACTAGTGCCCAAAAAATTTCAATTGAAATAACCATTGACACTTATACATTGACATGAATCTTCAATGCTGGTTTTCAGTTGAAATGACCTATCAATGAGAGAAAGCATTAGCACTTACATATACATAATTCTTTAATGCTATTTTTAGTTGACATGATAATTTAAGTGAAAGAAAGCATTGAAATGATTCTGAAATATTTTAAAAATTAAAGACAACAATAAGTTAAAAAGAAAAAGAAGTAAAACAACTATCTCAAAACAACAGCTAATTTGCTAAGCAAATAATGAACAACTTATGTCATAAAGTCTTCTTTAGCCTCTCAAAATACTCTTGTTTATAAGGCTCAAGAGACTGTTTAGCAATTAAATAAATAAACATCTTGAACCTTATTTTTCTTTAATCCCGCTCCTTCTAGTACTCCAACATTTATGAAATATGAGCATTCATTTTAACTCTCTCCCCCTTGGCCCCTTTAACTCCAAAAGAACATTAGTAAACTCATCAACCTTTTGAGATGAACAACTATCTACTGCTTTATGATTTCTTTTTGTTTTCTTGGAACCATCAAGATAAGGAAGACCACACACATCACTTGATCTTTTTGAAAAACCTTTGCTCTCATAAAGTACAATACGATTTAAAGTATTCCATTTTGGTTTCCTCTTCATCTCTACCTAGCAACTCCTAAACTTAAATGGCCTACCTTAAGTTTTTCCTATATAGAATTTGATAGTGTTATTCTCAACATAATCCGCATTTTTTCCACTTTCTTTATTCTGGGTGTCGGATGCATATACTCTAAGCCAAATATTGACATCATGGTTGATTGTTCTCCAGCTTGTTTTAGAGCTTTGATCGTCCTTGGATGGATGAAATTCACGTACATGTGTCGCATCATACATTCCCTTAATCTATTTCCACAATGTAGCCTTTGACTTATCTAGTCCTTCCTCTAGATACCAACACAATTCAAATAATCAAAGAGAGCTTCATCTTTTTCCATGAACCATCTTTCTTTTTGTGGACCATCACTTTTGGAGGTTCTTTGCGTCGACTCGACCTTAATTGCGCCATCTTCATCTACATCTTCTTCTTGCCACTATTTAAATCTACAATTTTGTTATTTCTTACATATCCACTTGGAGTGTATGGATATTATTCAAAGTCTAGGGACATTGGAAATCTCTAACTATTTGGAATTCTAGGTTTGGAAACTTGAGTGAAATTTTGATAATGTGGTTGTTGTGGAGAAGTTTGATTAAAATATTGAAAATGTGGTTGTTTTGGAAAATTTTGAGTAGTCTTTTAAAAGTGGGGTTGTTGAGTGAAAGTTTGAGGATGATGTGAAATATTTTGCTGTGGTGGATTTTGGATGTAAAAATTTTGTAACATTTCTTGAAAATTCGATATATTAAGGAGATTTTGATCAAAGGTTGAGAAGTTTGGATTTCCTTGGGAATTCGATTATTTTTGAAAATGTGTGCTATTCTCATAATTTGGATTATTATCCATACTAAAGAAATAATAATTTGAATATGAATTTAATATAGTTGAGAGAAATTTGATGAAATTTTGATGTGAAGAAAATAAATTAAATTTAGTCTCATTTTTATGGTGAAAAAAAATAGAGCATTAGTATTTTTATTTTTTAAAAAATAAGTCAATTTTTTTAACACCCGTTATAAGCATTCTAGCTGTTAGAAATTATCAACAAAAGATAGTTAGTCCTTTTGTGACAAGTGTCAACTAGGGGTGCTTAATCATCGAGCCGAGCCTGAGTAGTAATTGGCTCGGCTCGAGCTCAAAGCTTGGGCTCGAGCTCCAACTCGATAATTAAATAAAAGGCTCGGCTCACAATTCAGCTCGATAGTTTTATGGGGCTCAAAATCCACATCACTAAAGCTAAATCACAATACTTAATTAAAGAAAAATTTATGTTATCAAATTGGACTAGCTAAAGCCCAACTATCCCAATGTAAACTTTGCCCATAATTTTGGCCCTTGCTCAAACATGAAGTGTAAGACTTCTGGAAGAATTTAGGATAGCCCAACCACAACTTAAAGTTGTGGGTTGCACTTATTCTAAGGTTCAAGAAAGTTATTGTCTATTTATATACTCACTAATCCTTAAGTATTCACTACTCTTTGATGTGGGAAAAAAGAAAGTTCATAGCTTATGATTGATATGCAACTCCTTGTTCATCCTAATTCTTGGCACACTTTCTTTGTCTCCTCTCTTATGCACCTTCTCTGATGCTTTTGTTTGTCTTGTGCTCCAGTATAAAAGTTTGCTAACTGTGTTTCTGAATCCTTGATTTATATGTGTTTCATGTAGACTTATCTTCAATCTATCACTGTGAGGCTTGAAGAGTGGAGACTCAAGCGAAGAGACACTGAAGAGTGGATGTGGCTTCGACAACTCCCTAAAGATTTGAAATAGCGTGTCCATTATTTAGCGTCACCTGTGCTTGGACCTTGTTCGAAGGGTATGCCTTTGGTCCTCGATTTTTATTACACTAGAGTTGAGAAACAACACTCCTTTTCATTGCTCTTTTCTTTCCTCTCCTTTTTTGTGCGTTTTAAATTTAATTTCTTCAGCTAGGAAGTTTGCACCATTGCAACAAGGTTGGATTTATAACTAACTCTTATATGTTTGGTGTGGGCCACACTCTCGAACTAGTATACTTTATGATGGTTCTCATCATATAGTGATCGGAACATAAGATATTTACTTTATTACTATATGATGAGAATCGCAATAAAGTAAATAATTACTATATGATGAGAACCGTAATAAATTAAATGGGAGTGTATGATGATATAAAGTAAATTATATGATGAGAACCGTAATAAAGTAAATATCTATATTATATGATGATATTATAGTTATACTTTACCATCAAAATAAATTATTCGACTTAGATTTGTATCATTGTATAACTTTAATTTTGTAATAAAAAAGTTGTGAAAATTATATCTTTTCTTTGTTCCACAAATGTTGCCATATATAGATTTTACAATACTAATCTAAAATATCACTTAATCATATTTTCTCTAGTCAACTGTCAAAAAATAGTTTCCTTATCTATTATCCCTCTTACCAAAAACATGTGAGGTTCATAGAGTCCCTCAACCTTATTTTTAAAGGAAATTTGCCAGAAAATAATTATTTTTTTATAAGTTCATGTTTTGCTAAGTACCTTTAATATAATTTATGCCGAAATAGAAAAACATAACACCAAATCATCAAATATTTTTATATCCCATTAATTTTACTTTTGTCAAAGATTTTTCAATGGTTAAGTGTGTAAAGGACAAAAACCAAAAGATGCTTGTCCAAAATGATAGGATTAAAGATAAATGAAGGAAGTATTTTGATGAGGTGTTCAATGGAGTCAAGAGGTATATAGGGGATACCATTATTGAGGATAATAAAGTTCATAGTATATATATGAGGATGATACAAAAAATAGAAATGGTGAAGGACTGAAGGCATTAAAGAATATGAAATTAAGGAAGGTTGTTGGGCCAAATGATATTCCTATTGAGATTTGGAGGCACTTATGCAAAATTGGTATTGAAAGGTTAATGTTCATATTCAACAAGATTTGTAGGACATGTAAGATGCCACAAAACTGGAGGAGAAGCACCATGGTGATAAATGAGATGCTTAAGAGTGCTCAAAATATCGAGGAATAAAATTTATGAATCACACTAGTGAAATAATGGGAAAGAGTGATTGAGCAGAGATTGAGGAAGTGTATTGGTGTTTTAGAAAACCGGTTCGGGTTTATGACAGGTCGATCTACTACATAAGTTATCCACCTTATTAGACAAATGGTGGAAGTGTGGAACATTATCAACTAAGGAAAAAGATCTACACATGATGTTTATTGATTTTTGAGAAGGCGTATGATAAGGTATTAAGAAGTACTTTGAAGGGCAATGATTATGAAGGCATTCCACATAAGTACATCAACCTATTTAAAGATATGTATGAATAGGTTACAACAAATGTTAGAAGTTGGGGTGTAGTGACAGCTTACTTCCTTATTATAATTGTGAAGCACCAAGGATTTGCCCTAAGTCCTTTACTTTATGTGACTGTCTTAGACGATGTACAAAGGTCTATACAAGATGAGATCCGAAGGTGTTTACTTTTTGCAAATGATATTGCTCTGATGACTCAAATGGAGAGCATCTATGAGAATATTGTGTGATAGAAATTCTATAGGAGGGCTATTAGACCAACATTATTGTATGGATCAGAGTGTTGACTTTTTAAAAAGGAGCTTGTTAACAAGATAAGTGTTGTAGAAATTTGTATGTTAATGAATGTGTGGGAATACTTTTAGGGATAAAATTAGAAATGTTGATATCTGAAATTAAATCAGAATAACGAATATTAATGATAAATTAAAAGAAGAAAAAGTTGCGTTATGTTTGACCATATTAAATACCGAATAATAAATACACTAAAGAGGAAGGTAGAGAGTTGATATAATAAATACTCAAACGAAGCCATTAAAACTTCAACATTGAGAAAAAAGAAAAAGCCGTTAAAGCTTTAGTATTGATTTCAATGTATTTTTTATTTTTTTGCTTTGATTGTTGTTAGCATTGATTTCATGCATTCTGGATTTTAATTGTTATGTGACCTCACTTTTTTCTTTTATTCACTTACGATATGTTTCTATGATCAATTTGTAGTCTGACTATTTTTCTTTCCAATTTCACCCATGATTTTTTTTTTACCAATTTGTTTATTTGGCCCATGCCTCTAAAAAATCACTAGCAATTTAGCAAGTATGCAACCTCGTTCAAAACAACCGTTAGTGGCAAGCCTTAAGGTGTTAATTAAGGCTCTAGGGTTATTGAATAGTGGTTGTTAGACTTGTGCGTTGGGTCAGGCTAAGGCCGGGATGCGTTACATGCAAAACGGGTCGGGTCGGGCCAAAGAAGATGCAAAACGGGCCGAGTAGGGTCGGGTCAAAGAAGATACACAACATGCCGTCTGAAGAGAGTATATTTTTATCTATAGAGGATGATAATTTGCCTGTATCACCTCTAATCTTTGAAAGTGGACCATTGACATGTAAGAGAAAATCATTCATTATCCGATAGTGTTTAAAAGTCTTAAAAATTACTGACCCATTATTGATCCGACTTAATCCATTACAGACTCAATAAAACATAACCCTATAAAATACCGACCCATTAAACCCATAAGACCATAATTGATTAGATCTTTTTACAAACGAGCCAGTTAAGGGCTCTTGATCGGGTCCCTCCTATTGGAACAGGTCCAGTGGTTGGAAGTCTTGGAACATCAAGCATAGTTGAGGTGGTTGCTGTGGTAGGGGTCAATGACGAAGAAGGCATTAAAGCGGGTTCAAAAAACCTTTGATTAACATATGCTTTAATGAACCAATACGATTCAATAATGGACCAATAAGATTCAATAATACTTCGTACATAGAGAAGTATACATAAATTGGACTGGAGATCTAGTTGAACAATCGAGTACAATTGATACGAGGAACACGACCAACATCCCTTTAGGATTAATTATGTGATCTCAGTTTGAGATCAACTTAAAAGCTCATGAGCTCAAAAATGTGAATTTCAAATAGAACTCTTAATTTTAGACTCTACCTTAACTCGATGTCTAATTGTAATTCATAATTTACATACGGAATAGAACGTTATCTTCAAAACATAATCAATACGTTAAGAATTGTTAGATTTGGATGAACTCTTACTATGTCAAACCAAACTCAAAATTGAATCAAGTTTGAACCAACCTCAATATGAAGATTTACTCACTAAATGTCGTTAAATCTGTAACAATATAATAGCAGTACAAAGTACATTCTCCATTGGACTCCACTGAAGGGGTTAGTTACTGTCCAACATTGATATGATCTTTCAGTGCGTTTTTATACACAGTACAGTACAATCTGGCACAGGTTCACTGGCACCTTCTTCCATTATATTTTGGGTACAATATTGAAAAGCCGAGTCTATTCAAAATTTTGCCATATTGTGACTCTTTTAACAAGAGAAAAAATTCGAAATCCAAGCAAGTGGTGGTAAAACTTAGCGAGGCAGCTAGTCAGATTTCAAGCAATATTGGTGCAGCCAAACCAAGTTAAGCAAGAATTTGCTATACTACATTATAGCTTAACAATAGATGTACATGCTTTTGTATGATGGCAGCGATTTTGCATTGTCAAATGGAGCTCACGACAATGAAGAAGAAATAGTGCCTATTACAAATATATTCTGCTATGTACATCAAAATAGTCAGAGCACTTAGCCATTTGTGCAGATTTCTTAAAAGTTAAATAATACAGTTTGTTTCTGCATACTGCTATTTCTCTTCTTTATTTTGGATACCAACCAACCCAATATATTACAAGCTCATTACATATTATAGGTATGTAGTGAGTAGCACAGAGCACGAGATAAGAAAGAAAAGGCCACCCAGTTATAGGAATTGGAAAATGAAAACATTGCTCTACAACGTAGAAAGTTAGCTGATGGTGCATTCTCTAGGGTCACCATCGGTGGCAGCGTCCCTGTCAGATATCCTTAAAATATAAGCCTCTCCTTCACTATCGTCATCCTCACTCTCACCATCACTACCTCTCCTAGGTCTCCTTTCAACAAAAGCCAGTGTTTGTCGTCTCTGCAACCGTAAAACATGCATAATGACATCAGGGGTAAGAGTCACCCGTGAATGATCCTCTCTTCCTTGTCGGTTAGACTCCATAATCTGTACCAACAAAGAACTGGTGTTTAGAAGGAAATTCAGAGAAATAAAAACATTAGTTCATCAAAACCCAACAAAGCAGTCTATAAAACAAAAAATAGAAAAATACTGCAGTATCTAGGAGCGAGCAGGCAACATATACCTCGTTCACATCAATGGGCAGGGCCTGAATTTTCTTTGACACTGGAGACCAAATTTTTGCAGATTTTTCTATACCACAAGTAGCTAAGACAGGCATGGAAGGATGCTGCTCAAGCTGATTTACAATATGTCTATCTCCAACCATCAAACGTACAAGTTTTGAGTCTTTTTTGTCCCAAATAAAGATATGGCCGCAATCCGAACCACTAACAACATATTCGTCATTGGGGCCAAAAAAGTTTACACCTTTAACTGTCTGTGAATTCCTATGCCCAGAAAAAACTTGTGGCTCTTTTAGTTTCTGCAGCACTTCAGGGGAAATTGACCTTGGATTTATTCCCATTCCCATATCCTTCTGGAACAAATATATGAGCTCATCATTATATGAGACAAGCAGCTCACTTGCATTTGAATAAGCTAGCCCTGTGATATGAACATTGCCCTTCTCTTTGAGATGATGAGGACAAAAAGTGTTTACTGGTCTATCCAAATTACTGGATGCATCCCAATGGCATATTCTCATGTCATATACACGCACATATTCATCAGAGCCTCCCACAGCAAGATAGTTAGGATTTCTTGGATCAGTCACAATTCCGTTTAATCTGACACTACTTGAAATGTCAGACCTTCCACCTTCTATAAAGGAGCAACAAGAGAAGAGCTTTGTGGGAGAATCGCTTCGCAGGTCAAACTGCAAATTGGAAGAAAAAAATATATATATTCATACTAAAACAGTCACTGATTGATAATATTACAGGCTTCTGTCAGTATTTTAAGCGTACATGTTGAACAAAGCCATCTTCGCCACAGCTGTAAAGAATGTAAGGACTTCCAGGTTCCACAGCAAGTTTGAAGACAGCTCCTCGATGCTTCCCCAACCTTTTCGTATTTACACTTCCATCTTCTAAAAGATGACCAACCCTCACCTGGGAAATACAATAAAACAAAGTATGTTGGCAACATAGCAAAAGCAGTTTGGATCACAGAGAAGCCAGAAAAAAGGCTTCTACAATACAATATCTTTAACGAGGCATGTATAATGTATACCTCCAATCCCAGTGCAACAAGAACTAACGAAGAACACAATTAAGTACCTAACACATGACTGTACACAACAATTGCTAACTTTTTAAGAAATCTATCTAATGGCTCGTATGATTCAATTTGAGCTTCAAATTTTTGGGTTCAAGTCCTGGGTTTAGAACCTAATATCTTTAATGAGGCATATATAATATACAACTTCAATTCTAGTGCAATAAGAAATATTGAAGAACACAATGGAGTATCCAACACACGACTGTCACAACAAGTACTAACTTTTTAAGAACTCTAAAACAAATGTAAACTAAAGGTTCGTATGATTCAAATTGTGCTTCAAGTTTTTGGATTCAAGTCTCAAGTTTCAGTATCTGATGGGAAATATGAAAACCCTAATGGTTTAAATGGGTTGGGTAGGACTCAAGGGCTTGCAAAAGTGGTTCTTCTTGCTCAAACTCATGAGAAAAATGTGTTGGACCATTTTGCTGTGCATGGACCGTTTATTCGGTCCAAGGAGTCTCTAGTGTGAGTTATCAACTTTTAAATTAAGTAGGGCTTTATTTAACAAGCTTACACTTAATTTAAGCTTAATAGACCTGTTAATTTTAATTGCTTTCAGTAAAGGGTTGGATTACGAGAATTCAATGAAGCCAATGAAGACTTGATCATTGGCATGTTTTCAATGAAGTTCAATGAAGCTTTCACTTAATTGTGGACGTGTTCATTGAAGATCATTTCTTCTCCAGTTGGATTTTGGACGTATTTTATGCTAAATATTTGGAAAGCTGGCTCATTGCATTAAAGATCATTATGAGAGGGGTTACAACTCTTAATGTGGGATCTTTATTCTGGCAGGCTTTTATGATGAAGGTTACAAGCATTTTTTTTAGCATTGAAATCACGTTTAAAGGCTGATTAAGGAGGGTTATGATTTATGAAGATTCTAGCATTGAAGATGGGAGTTTTAGAAAATAATCAGCAGCGTTAATCCCTTTGATTTCAGCAATTGAAGACCCTTCTTGTTCCAGCCGATTTGTATGCTTCTTGGAATCCAAGGCTTTCGAGTTTCTTCAAGCTTCTATAAGTCCATCAATCCATCCTTGTTACTTAGCCTAATAGATGCTTAGCTAATCTTTGTAATTAGTTAGCTTAATTGGTCTAATCAGCTAGAAGCCCTAAACTTTTCGGAATTTTTTTAGTCATTTGGTCTGATTTGTGTCTTTTAAGCTTCTAAGGATTCCTTGAAGCCTATAAAAGGGAGCTCTTTTTGTATGGGATAAATTGTTGAATGATTTTGAATGAAAAGAACCCCTTTGACTTTGTACATTTGAGAGAATTGTCTAAATTAAGTTACAAGAGTTTTCTTGAAGAATTTGAGGGGGAAGTTGAGTAATCTTTCCACCTGAGTTTTAGTAGTTGTTTTGCAAGTTGAGTGTTTCCTTGTCTAAGCACTACCCCTAGTAGTGCAAGTTGGATGTTTTTTGCCTACATATTCAAGTTTGCAAGTCGAGAGTTCCTTGTAAACTACCCCTTTTCCTTTCTTTATCAAACACGTTCCATTCCTTTTTTCAGCCCTAAAACTGTCATAACAATTACCTCCATCACAACATCCATCTTCTGCCCATTTCCCACAGAAAATGTCCCTAATTCCCTTCAAAAGCTAACCCACGAAATTCAAAGCCAATTCCCTTTCCCTTTATTCCCCACACTCAAAGCCTACGCCATTTATATTTCTAAGCCCAAACATGTTTTTTCCAAACCCTAAACCCTTTCCAGATTTTGAAGATCCATTTGAATACTCATAAATCCTAGTGCTCTCCACTAGCTTTACATCAGTATCCTCTCTGTAAGTAATGAGAACTTAAGACAAACTCTAAAGCAAGAGAGGGTTGACTAGATGCTCTGGCCGTATTTGGATGCATGAGAGGATGTTATGAAACAAATTTTTTTGAAGCTGAAAGAACTATAACTTGAGAGTTTGGGTGGCTACAAGGGAAGAGGAAGTAAGTTCCTGGCTGGCACATCTTTTTTTTCCCTAGAGTGAATATTGGACCATATAGGGGACACAGAAGGAATTATACACTCTGAGAGTGAGCATTGAGGTCTGGAACATAACTACTACACAAATTACTCAGCAATGCTGTAGCTAAATTAAAATTACTTTTCAAATAAAGGATAAACAATTCTGACAACCAAATAATAAAGACCACGAAACTGAAAAATCTGAATTCATAAAATCTTTATGTTGATTCTCAAAATAAATAAAAAATGGCCCAACTACACTGATATTTAGGATCTAATATTACAGGACATATGTCCATCTCAACGTAGGGACATGATGCACAAGACTAAGACTAAGACTATTGTTATAGCGGGTGCTAGGTACAAGCACAAGAAGAGAAAAAGATTAAGGGAAGAGGTGAGAAGAGAGAGAATAGGTAGAAGAAGATTTTAAAGAAAGCTGATTTGGCAAAGCTTTTACCTAACTTCCATCCATTTAGGACTGGTTCTAAGCATTATAAGGACCACAAAACTGAAATACCAGAATTAATAAAACCTGTGCTTTATTTCTCAATAAAATGAAAAAAGGCTAGTGTGATGTCTATGACTAATATAACAGATTAACAGGACATATGGCTATCTTGAATAAGGAAAATGATGGACAGCATTAAGAATGAAGTTTATGTACAAGAACAAGATGAAATGAATTAAGGATAGAGGTGAGAAGAGAAAAAATTGGTGGAAGAGATTTTATAGACTGCATGAGCAAAGCTTCTGCCTGAATCATATCCATTCAGGACTTGTTTTAATCATTTGAATGAAGTTCACATATTGACTTTTTACATTTGGCTTGATATTGAGGTTATCTCTTAGTGCCTGAATAATTTACTTCCATTAAGTTCCTTTCGAAAGAAAATGTTACAACCGCATGAAAAAAAGACTTAAAATTTGGAAATGAGGCAATAGTACTTTTTTGTAAAAAGAGCTACAAAGTGATGTGTCATTTTAAGGGCAAGAACTGAAGAATTTACTGGAAGATATTGTCCCTAAGATATAAAATTGGCAAGTGCAGAGTTCAATTAGCCCCTAACATTGGTTACTGTAGGATGATAGCTTGTCCCGTTGCTGTAACCTTCTTGTGTGTTGATAAACATAAAAAATCCGCAGACAACTGTGGGATCATAAATTCGACTTTATCCTTTTTTGGTTTATGGGGATCCACAAAGAAACATTAATCCAACTAGATTTTGAACATAGGTCATTGAAACTACTCCCAAAATAATTTAGCTATTATCATGATATCATCTTGATATCGCCGGTAAGTGGTAATATTTGATCTAGACGGCTGTATAATGTCCACAATTACATCAAATATTTTGCTGTTTGGAGGATAGAAAAAGAATGGTAGCATCGTTTGACTACAAATTTGCAAGGTTGCATGCGATCCATATCTTGTTTAGGCATTTTGGAAAAAAGTTTCAAAAAGGTGATATCAAAATGATATAGCAAGAATCCATACTCCCAGGGTGATTTCCAACATGCTGGATGGAGAGCAGGTGAAACAATGACGTAGGGAGTTAATTGTATCACCTTGAACCCAAAATATAGCACTTTGGGACTCCCAAGAATCTTAAATCCTAATAATGTTTCAAAAACAATTTTTATTCAGCCACAAAATATTAGAGAATACCTAGGGGTGTACCCATGTATAAGGGAAGGTTAGCGCCAAAATTTACGCTCTTGAGCTACTTTGGATTATCCACAAACTGAACAAAAGTGGAGTACCACTCAGAATATAAGACTAGACTCCAGGATCCCAAAGGCAAGGCAAATTCTTGTTGTTAGCAAGCTCTTGAAAATACATTGATTATCTTCCAACAACACCACTGAATCACCAATTAGAACCATCCTCCACTTTAAGATCGTCAACCATTGGCCTAATGAGGTTGAACCCAACACTCTCCAAACAAAGACAACAGACAAGTGCTAAAGTTATAGAACCTCAATACAAAAAGAGTAAGAGGTGACAACAAACTCTTCACTAAAATATCAAATTGCTTCTACTTCTTTGGTGATTAATGATAGTTCAAAGTAAAATTTGGAGTTTTCCAAGGTCTAAAACTCCAAGTCCATTAGGAAGGAAGACAAAAAGAATAATCATAAGTGGCCAAAAAAGGAGTATGTGAGACCATACAACCCCTTAAATAGACAGAAGACAACGCAACTGCAGAAGAGGGTGAGCGGGTCGCACATCTTCTCATACTCCCAAGGGTGCAGCCTGGTAGCTTCAAAGTTCACAGCAGGGTTGGTGCAACTAACCTGAGCAGCTCATACTAAGCAATTACACATTGCCTTTTGTTTCAAATTGAGGTTGGCTAATTTTCCAAGCAATCTTGTAATCACACCTTGTCTCAAACCCATACTTACTAATTCTTTTTTCTTCAATAATATCATCATTATTAGGTTACAGGCTGCAAAGAATATTACTGAGACTAGAGAAAACATTTGAAGGTGCATCACGAACTCATTGGATTAAAGCAAACTCCCATCTATGTATCAATCAATGAATTTAATCAATAATGGATCTTCTCTTATCTTTCTGTTTTCAAAGGTAGTAGCATTGTAGGTTAATGATTTGAGTGTGCACTGAGTCTAATGATTGTAAAACAATTTAATAGAGAGAATATTTATCTTCTCAACAGCTATTCAATGCTTGAAGTTTCATCTGTTTGACAATTTAACCTACTTGTGTTGAAATTAAATCAAACTGCAAATATGCCTAATCAAAGCTTTCTTCTATAATTTGATTGGATATATGGTTTTGATTCTTATTGATCTTAATTCCATATCTAATGATTAATACGGTGCTCAACTGACTGAATTGATATAAAGTTCGGTGATAGAATTTGATTAGCAATTCTCATAAAAACTGAAATAAATAGGAGTGTTTGTTGGTTGTTATGAGTGTTCGTGCCCTCATGGAAATAAACTATGAAGTATTATTCTACAAGAACTTTTCAACTCAATAGACAACTTAAATAGCATTTTGCACTTACATCATCATTTTTTTAAGGTTGTGCTGAAAGCAAGGCTATTAAACTGAGTGATCTTTGTAATCATTAAAGGGCTTGTTAGTTTTCATACTTAGTTGATTTCTCAATTAAATGTCCTCAGTAAAGATTGTTTGTATACACTAGGTTAATTGAAAAATAATCACAAGAAATGAAATGCGGAGTGGCACATTAGGATAACTTTTTTCGGTGGATTGACATCTTCCTCTTGCTATACAAATTTTTAGCTCAAGATACTGAGGATTTCACAAATTGTAAAACTAATCAAGTAGTGTTCTAATGACAGAATTATTTCATAATTATGTGGGCATGTCATTGTAAAGGTTATCATTCATGCTTTCTCTTAGTACACTGTAAGAGCTATAAACCTTACATTATTGAAATCCGTAAGTGAAAAATGTAAGCAACTAACTATGCAAAGCAAGAAATGAGACTACCAATGCAAGACATGTATCCTAGTAACTAACCGAAACACAGACACGTATGCAAAAAACTATGCAATAAGAGAAGAGACTCTAAAGTAAGAAACAAGAAATTGCTAAGATGGGTAGCTTTTTCAAGTGCTAGAATTACCTGTCCATCAGCAGAAGACGTAACTATAATCCGATCATCACTAAACGGCATTATCTTGGTCTGAAATATGTTCTCTAAGTGACCAGATGGATATGTAAATGTTTTAGTTTTTGATGCCCAATCCCAGAAGATAACTTGTTTATCATCTGAACCTGACACCAAAGTCTTGCCAGTTGAATTGAATTCCACAGTATTGACACAACCATCATGACCAACCAACTTTCCATACAAGTCAAGTTGTTGAACAAGCCCCTGCATCAAAGTGCAACAGCCATGGGACAAACAAGAAATTTATTTACACAACTACAAATACATCAAATGACAACAGGGCATTCTCCAAGTTAGTTTTTATGTGCCATCATATTACTCCAAAGTAAAAGAGCCAAATGAGTGCAAGTCTATGCTCATTTTACAACAATGACCAGAAACCAGTTTGCAACCCAATAGTAGAAAGATCTAGACAGGTCCTTAGGGGAAGTAGTCTTCAATTAAGCCTTAATTGCTACGTGTTTTAGCTAAGTTCATAACTCTAAAGTCTCTGACTGGCTGAACCATATTTGTATTGACTGGATGGACCCTCATTATGATAACCAATCTCCAGTCAAAATAAAAAATTTCGGCAATTTTCAGCAGAATAGAGGTGAGCTTCCAAGGCTAGATAGGTATCCAATATAAAGTGAGGATTATAATATGCACCCAAAATCAACCTTCCTGAGTTCCTGAAGGCACAGGCGAGGCTTTGGATCTACTCAAAGATCTAGATTCTTAAATTGCATTTTTGAATTTGAATCCTCCCCTGAAAAGGGATCATCAATGAAAGGCATCTTCTTTCTACATATATCCTGGTTCTTAAATGCAAACTCCAGCCATCTTAAGCCTTTGGTGGAGCTACCCAATTGAACTTCCTTTTAAAAAGATTATTTCTATTTCATTTTCACCATAAGGATTGGTCAATAAGATCCAATACATATATGTTTCAAAAGTGTTATTTTCATTTCATGACTCATAAATGAAATTCTTAAAGATAAAATTCTTTTTCTCTAGGCAAAGCATTAACCTTTCATAAAAAATACACAAAAAACACTTTTCTTTACAGGATTGGCACCGTTCAAAAGATAAGTCATACCAAGACCTCATTCAGGGAGTACAAGAGACATAACACTGAAAAAAGTTTCGAAACAAAAGTTGTAGCATCTCCTCCAACACTGCTCCAACTTTTCTTGAAAAGCATGCTTTACAGCACCCTATGTTTCCCAGACTTATTATATCACCTCAAACATCTATGTATCCCTTTTACATCTATGCCCTTAATTGCTTATTAAACACTAAAACTAGAGTAAGAAATAAGAATGGACATAAGATTTTTGCCACTCGAAATTGAAATACTCAATTCATTAAACCCCCTCCCCACCCAAACATTAATCACCCGATGTCTAAAAGATATTAGTTCACAGAAACTACAACTAGGACAAAATAGAAAGATGGCTTTTGATCAATGTTCAACAGATTCCAGTAAATTTTCTTTATGTTTCATTTATATGATTAACATGATAGTTCACATAAAACTCCATGTCATTTAAGTTTGAAATGATCAAATTATAACTTCTTTTACCTTTACCTCTATCACCCAATTCATAAACAGTTACGAATCATTCAATAAAAAAGATCAACTAGAGCAAAAAAAAAAGATGGTTTTGATCAAAATTAACAAACACTAGACTTTCACTAGTATCACTTGATTAACATAATAATTTACTTAAAAACTCAAGCCATCTGGGATCGAAATGATCAATTCATAACTCCTTTCCCCTACATTTATGCTAAGTCACTAACCTTTCACCAAAACTATGACTAGAGCAAAATAAAATATAGATTATGACCAAAATAAACAATTAGTAAACTTTCACTTATTGATACACGAATTACATCAAAACTTATGTCATTCGAGGTTTGAAATGATCCATTCATAACCCCTTTCTTCTTAACTTTAATCACCCAATTCATTAACAATTACTAATCATTCACTAAAAACTTACAACTAGATCAAACAAAAACATGGGTTATGACCAAAATTAACAGCTAGTAAACTTTCACTTATTGACACACAAATTACTTTATGTCATCCAAATTCATGGACGCTTAACATACAACTAAAGCAAAATAAAAAGAAGGGTTATGATCAAAATTAACAACTAGTACACACACAAATGACATCAAACTTTTCGCATTCGAGTTGATAATGATCCATTCATAACTTCACTTTAATCAACCAACTCATAAACACTTAACATAAAATACAACTATAGCAAAATTAAAAGATGAGATTTGATCAGAATCAACACACATTAAACTTTCATTAAAACTACATCCAAACATTCGCTTCGAGTTCGAAATGATCAATTCATAACTTCCTTAAACTCTAATCACCCAACTCAAATAGATCAGCAAAAAGATAAGTAATGATCAAAATTAGCAACTAGTAAACGAAAATGATTAGGATGACAAATAACAAGATACAGGAACAAAGGAGAAACAATACCTGAGACGCAGAAAGGCGGCGAGTATAGCATCGGGGCTGAGTCAAACCAAGCTCCCTCTTCAAGCTGCCTGAAAACCAATCACCATCTCCCTTCTTCAAATTTGTCCACATTTTTTTGCCTCCACAATTTCAACAATACTCTCTGCTCCTTGAAGATACAACTACAGTGAGATATATATGGAGTTGGGAATGATAAGAACCCAATGAATTATGGTGTTGAATTTTGATGAATAGTGGTGTGATTAAGATGAGTAAAGAATAAAGAGAAAGGTGTAAGAAGACATTTGGAGGAAGGGGGGTTTTGTGTGTGTGTGTTTTAGTGCTGTTGATGTTGGAGTGTTAGTACACAAACAAGAACAGAGACTGACATGTAGAAGATTTGGGAATGTGTATGACTGGTTGTATGAGGTGTCACTGTATGTCTGTGTCACCGAAAGGATCTTCTTTCTTCTAAGAGTATAATCAGGGGAAGTTGTACTTTGTATTATTTTAATTTTCCGTATTTATTTTAGTTTGTGCCAATAGTAGGTTGGTTTACTGTGGTTTTCATATGTAATTTTATGTGGAGTTTTGAACTAGTCTAAACACATAATAATTTGGAAATTTGTTAGAAAAGACCTCACAAAGCTTGTCTTTTTGTTAGAAAGGGTCTTCTAAAGAAAAATGGTGAGAAATAATCTTATAAAGCATTTGCGTTGTAAATAGGAATTTGCTCATATTTCAGTTGTTGATCGCAAAGTTTCGTTGTTGATTATCACATGAAAGACATGTGTTGTCATTTAATACCCTGAAATCCAGAATGTAAAGTTTTTTTCCCTAATTACTAATTATTGACTCTCCCTAATTCTGACAAATTAATTCTAACCCCCCCCCCCCCCCCCCCCCCCCCAAATTAATATTGAAAGAAAATTTTAATTAGGAATTTAGGTATTTAGTGGTAACACATGTCTTTCATGTGGTAGTCAACACCGAATAAGCGTGGTCAATAGTCGAGATCTGAGCAAAGGTCCTATTTCACATTTCAGATGCTTTATTAGGTCATTTCTTACCACTTTTTTTAAAAAAAGTCCTTTCCTAATTAAAGGTTAGATGAAACCTCAATAAATATATTTCGTACATTATATCCAAGCTAAATCCTTTACTCCTTTATGATTCCTTGTACTGTAAGACCATCGGGAGCATGCATCATTTGATATTTTGATTCATGACTTTTGTGTTGAATAATCATATTGGGCCTCTATCATTACATCAACACAATTGTAGACACCAAGCTCTTATGTCTTTCCAATTAGCGGCCCGATGACGTGCAACCAAGAGCTTAAAGTGATCACAAGTTTTTGTAGGAATAGAAAAATTGCAAAGATAAGTTTCAAAACCCTCTAAAAAGATCTCAATACCATCAAAAGCCATTCCAAATTGGTAAAATCCTTCAAAAAACCGTTAGAAAATGTTAGGAAACCCGAAATAACCTTAAAGCCATTCAAAGCTCAAATACAAACCTTCAAACTCAAAAAGTGAAAAACTAGATGAAAAAAAAACCTCAAAGTCATGCTCCCTAAGTGATTTCGAAAGATATAGCGCAAATTTAAAAACAACTAAGCCACATAATATCCATGAGGCAAGCCATGCCAACTTGACACGTGTTGATGTGGTGCATGCTTGCCATGTGGCATGGCCTAGTGGTGGCTCCAATTTGAGCATAAAATCCTACGAATCTTTCATAAATATCACTCCCATTTTCAAATCAAGGAGAAAAAATTTACACTTAAAAAGTTGGTTGAAAATGTTTCAAAATATCATCTTAAACCTCTCTTCCTCTCAAAAAATCTAAATCAAAACTTTTCAAAGTAGTTTGAAAATTCAACCATGAATTTAAGGGAGAATTAAGCGTAACTAGTAATATTTTAAGGGTCCAAATAAAATCGAAGCTTAAATTTTTATGTTCAAAACCTTTTCAATATATTTTCAAACCCCTCCAATGATGTTTATTTGAGGAATAAACCTCATCTAAACTCTCTTTTTATGATTATCTAGTTATTAATATTATATTGTGATTTTATTAATGATTTTTATGTTTTAAAGTTATATGGATGCGAACTTTCAAAAATTCAAAGATAACTTCCGATCTCAATTTGATTTTATCTTTCATTTGAATGGTGGGGCATTGAGCTAGAAGAGTTCAAAGCAAAGTTTACATGGATAATAGAATTGTTGATCCATTTATTAAACCATTGGCTCAACCCAAACATGAATGTCAAGCTAGGGCCTAAGGGCTGAAGCATATTGGAAAGTGGCTTTAGTTGTGTACTATTTTATGGTAAAATTAGTCATGGGCATTAAGCACTTAAATATTTTTGTTTATATTTATCAATAAAGTGATTATTCTTATTTAGCTGTGATTTGGTGTTAAATAAAATGTCTAAAGTATTCTACAACGTTCGATAGGTTTGTCAAATGCGTGATTTGATAAATGAAACCCTATTGTGTGAACTGAATTTATAAAATACTATTAGTCCCTAGTTTGAATCATTAAATTTGATATAAATGATTCATTCAAGGACTAGTTTGTAAGTTGATTGATAGCACGGTGTCATGGACTATAGAGACATGTAGATGTCTAATCATTTACATGGTTATGTATATGAATACATATTGGATAGACCTTCTTGATATTTTTTGAATAGTTTACAAGAATCATTATTATATTTAGTGGATTCCCTTGACATGAGTACAACACTATTTTCATTTAGTGATTAGTATGCCTTTGACATTCAAATGTCATGCTATAAAAGGATGTTATAAAGGGAATGCTTAGGGCTGCTAAAAGTTAAGTGGGAGTTTTGGTTGTAGGAGATTGAATAAATCCTCCTAATTGTTAGGATTAGTGTCTTGGGCCTCTTGAAGAGTAAGGACTGAAAAATGCATGGTCGTGCTCAAACGGATTAAGAGTTAATTATTTGTTTCGACATTTTAAGCTTAGATTTCAAGAAATAATTTGAACATTAGTATGGATGACATGAGATGTGATCATAATATCAAATTCGACATTAAGAGACTATAAGAGTTTATGGTTACACACTTGTTTTCAGACAAGTGGGAGATTAAAGGAAATGTCCTTAACAAGTATAACTACTAAATATAATTAGGACTAATTATGAAGATAATATATTCGGTTATTTTAGGTGATTATAGTGTTTTACTAGAAACCGACTATAATTTGTATGTTAATCAAAATTAACGTACTATTAACTTTAACCGAGTCATATGAGGTCACACATATAAGCTATTGATTGGACAAATCTGATATAATTATGTGGGAGTTGCAAATGGAGCTAATTAGGTTAATTAAGTCACTTTTAGTTACTAAATTAACACAAGTTATATATGTAACTATTATATATGTAAGGTGTTATATATGTAAATGTTATATATGTAAATGTTATATGTATGTAAATAATTATATATATAAATGTTACATATATAAATATATACATATGGGGTGAATTATAACCCATTGCAATGGCAACTTCAACACTAGCTCCATACATCAACCTCTGTAAAATAAAATGCAAGTGTTAGTGAATGACTACAAATATAGCATATAGCTAGACATAACTTCAAAATAAAGTGGTGTTTGGGGGCACGAAAACAAACCTTAATTCTTGGAAGTTGTATAATATTGAAGCAGATTGAACATGTTCACAAGATGTATACAATTCAAAGTATGGCAGGTTGATTTGACTGAGCTTATACATGCCTGAAATCATCAATCCCTTTAGAGAAAATGAAGCATTTGATGACCAAGTATCATAACATTATTGTGACAAAAAGGGAGATGAATTGTGCAAAATTTGGAATGAACTATCATGACATGTTTGTTTGGAATCGTTAATTCTGTGCATTTATAATTGCTTCGCTTTTTGTTGGCTTGTGCGGTTGTGCCATTATAGACTGCTGAACCACATGAACATCAGATTGTGGACCATAAGCCCCTCCCAAATAAGAGGTAGATTATTTAATAGGTTTTAACTTCCAATATTCATTATATTGACTAAATTATCATTCTAAATTGGTGGGATTCCTATGTCCCAAGTAAAGAAGTGTGATACATGCAATGATGACTAAGGCCATAAGAGTGATTTAGAGGATGATTACGACCATAAGAGTGATTATGAGGATGATTAGAGCCATGAGGGTGATTCAAAGGCCAATATTTATTGGCCAAGTTCTGATATGCTAATATAGACAATGATGATTAAAAGTGAGTAGATAGTTGCGAGGACGAAGACGATGAAGACGAAGATGAATTTTAGAGGTAGTGAGATAAAAAAAAAAGGAGCTAGAGAGATGATGTTGAATTTTCTCTTTCCCCTTTAGCTTGCTCCCCATTTATAGGAATGTAGACTTATCAATGACGAGGCTTTGGGTTCAGATGATGTGTGGCTATGTCTTTTGCTTTACTTACTTTTTAGTTAGATGTTGTTAGCTATAATAACTTGTTTCCACTTTGAGTCTTGATGATAGCTTAAATACTGTTCATGTTGTTATAGAAAGTCATCTTCAGTTTATTTATGATTAACTCAAATTTATATACAGAGCCTCGTCTGGTAGTATGCTTTATGCTTAATTAAATTTTCTCCAAAGTTTCCTAATGAAAAACCTTGCTCAACCCCCCCCACTCCCTCATATCTATTTTTAAGTTAATAAACTATCCCGAGAGTCATCTCCAATGAGCAGCAAATTTTGAGCAAGTTTGTTCAGTTTTTCACCACCACCTTTCATTTGATAATGAATCCTTTTGTTTCCTTCCTGTTTCAGTAATTAGTAGGGCTCCTGAGACAATAAATTTTATCTGCAATTTCTGGCATAACGACAACCATGTAAGGAACAGAACCTTGTCAGCACGATCATTACTTTAGATGACTCGTCCTCTCATTTAATTTGATTGTAGCAAAGTTACTCTATAGTATTTTGGTAGCATTCACCATAAATTTTACCTTTAGAATCTTACTAGAGACTTCAAGAGTAAAGACTAGGGCAATATTTCTAGAGTCTATACTGGATAGATTTTTCTCTGATACTCAGGGATGGCCTCAAGGTGATCCACTGCATATTGTTAGCCCACATCCAAATTGTCATGCATATGATGTGCAGGAGGGTGCTAGTTTCTCTGTAATAATACAAAATAATGCCACCATTTTTGTCAAAATTGTGCTTTTGTGCTTTCTCATTTTCCTATCAACAATCTTTTATATATTTGTCACTCTACAAAAGCAACAGTTGTTAGATTAACTCAAGAGACTTACTATTTTGGATTTACAGACACATGGCAATGGCCTGGTCAGTGCTCACTAATATAACAATATTTCATTAGCAAATGTAGCTGTGAAAAGTGTGCTGGCACTTATAGCCTTGTGATCTCACATTGACAATCAACTTGTATAATGCCAAACCAAATCTATAGGCTTGAAAAGATCACCTAGTAGAAAACAGTGAGTCTCACAAGTTTATTTTTTATAATTTTTACTTAAAGTTCAATTTAGGATGCAGAAGATTATATGAAGTACTACCATTAGATTTTGACACATGTTGTATACTTGTAATCTACATTATTATGATATAGTTCACTTTGGGCCAAACTCTCACAGATTTATTTTTGGCATTTCTCAAAAAGCCTAATATTAATGTGGAGTTAATAACTTATAACTTTGACAATTATTTTATCCTTAGTCGATGTGGGACTTAAAATTGTAGGTTAATCCCAATATTGAATAAACACTTCATGATAATCTATTACTCTTTAGAGTAAGATAGGATTGTTAGGAAGAGTTTTAGTTAGAGTCTAATACTAGGAGATATCCAGATCATAAGATTTAGGAACATGGTGTGTTATACCATCTATATAAATAATTTGATGAGTTGTATCAAAGTACATGAATAAAATCACAAAGAGTAAGATTCATTTGGTATCAGGGTTATAATTTGTCTAAGGGGCTGTGTATAGTGCTTGCTCGAGTAATTGGTGATGCACAAGGGAAGAAAGAAGCAAGTGGACTTGCTACTTAATTCCCTATGCTCAACACTACTAATTACACGCTACGAACTATAAGGATGCGTGCACTGCTAAAAGTGCAAGAAGTATGGGATACAATAGATCTTGTCACGAGTAATGTGAAAAAAACAATATTACAATAGCCTTGTTGTTCCAATCTATCCCCGAAAGCTTGATTCTACAAGTAGGAGAACAAGACACCTCGAAAGGTATATGTGAAGCTATCAAAACTCAAACCATTGGTGCTGGCCGTGTGAAGGAAGAAAGGCTACAAACTCTCTTGGCCGAATTTGATCGCATGAAGATGAGTGACATATATTCCATTGATAATTTTGTATGTAATCTTTCTCGCATAGCATCAAAGTCAACATCTATAGGAGAGACCATTGATGAAACAAAGTTAGTTAAGAAGTTTCTCAAAAGTTTCCCTAGAAGAAAATATATTCATATCATTGCCTCTCTCGAACAAGTGTTGGACCTTAAAACAACACCCTTTGAAGACATTGTTGGACATTTGAAGGCATATGAAGAGCGTATAGGTGAGGAAGTGAAGGAAGAGGAAGGACAAAACAAGCTTCTTAACACTAAGACCAGGCATAAAGGCTTCAACAACAACAAAGGCAAAGGTAAGGTATGGCAAGATCGAGGCAAAGGCAAAGGCAAAGAAAGGATGAGTAGTAATAATCGAACCGAAGATGATAAAGTTAAGAAGGATCAATCTAAAATTATTTATTATCGATGTGATAAACCAAGTCACTTTGCTTCTTTATGTGCGAAATGATTACAAAAACTACAAGAAGCAAACATATCAGAAACTCAAGAGGCAGATATCCCTTTAGCTCTTCATGCATGAATTAGAGTAGAAGAAATTCATGTTGGAATTAAGGGGGAGAATGTTGGATAATCCCAATATTAAATAAATAATTCATGATAATCTAAGACTCTTTAGAATAAGATAGGATTGTTGGAAAGAGTTTTAGTTAGAGTCTAATACTAGGAGATATCATAAATTCTAAGATTTAGGAACATGGTGTGTTATACCATCTATATAAATACTTTGATGAGTTGTATCAAAGTACATGAATAAAATCATAAAGAGCAAACTTCAAAAATATTACAATTTTCATAGATTGCCTTACTAAGATATTAAATCCAAGTGGAAACTATGAATGGTAATCTAAAAGTAATGATCGTTACTAGTGGGAGAGCTCTAAGAATATATCAAAATTAAAAATGGTGCGGAGATGCATAGTATTTGCTTATATTTTTGTGAGGTTGATAGGTTCTAGCATCCATGGACCATGTTTTTTTTACGAAGGTGGTGTTTTAAATGATTCATCGGGTGAAGAAATTGTAAAAAATAAGACAATATACATGCTAGACTAGTAGAGATATAAAATAGATTTGTTATAATGATGGTAGCACATGAAGATTGCAAATAAGGAGCAGTAAAAGATACATGTAAGGGTGGAGTGGGGTGGGATGGGGCGAGGCTGGACAAATTTTATCATTTTCGGTACTCACTGCCAAAGTTTACTCTCCTTCACCCACCCCACCACTTGTGGCGGGTACAAATTTCATCCAAGACTCTGCACTAGAGTATATAAATTTTAACGAACACCTGCTTTATCAATCCGCACATTTCCATACTTGCTTTCACCCGCGTAAAAATAAAAATTTACTGTATTCTACATATTATTGATGGAAACAACCCTTTAATACATGAACAAGTACAACACTAGCAAGTGTACAGAAAATCTACATTAACTATGCATTCCCAATTTCCCAGACTATCTTCTCATCCTAACAACAATATACGGTTAGGAGAGGATACTAATAAGCAACCTTCCAAAAAAAAAAAACAACACAGTTATTCCAAGAATCAAATTAAACAATGATAAACAATCAAATAAATAAATAAGTTCTCCAATTGCAACATCAAAATAACGCACCTTCTATACTTTCTTGCTCTATTTAATCTTCCTTAGTATTTTTACTCATAATTTTGCTTAAATTTTCAAGAACTTTAATCGTTGAGCAAATGGAAGCACATGAGAATGAAAAAAACCCCTCTAATTTCTAAGAAAATTAAGTTGCAAGTTGCATAATAAAACCAAATAAAGAATCAATTAACTCAATTAATTTCATAAAATAAAGAATCAATTAAGTTACTCACCAGCGGTGGCGCTAAAGTGAGTCAGTGAGAGTGTAAGAGAGCGACTGAGATGGTGAGAGAACTAGGGAGGCTAGTAGCAAGTGAAAATAAATTTACAGTGGGGTTTGTTTTACTCGCTTAGTCACTTTACTTAAGGTTAAGTCCATAAAGTTTGGCCTATTCTTAAGATATATTTGGGCTAAAAATTTGGTCTATAGGCATATTAATAGGCTTTGCCAGTATAGGACGAGGCGGGTTAGACATAAGATCCATCACTCGATCCATAACACATGATGAATATGACTTTTGTCCCCATACTCATCTTTAATCTACTCAACTGCCATCCCTATTTATAGATTCATCAAAATTAATTAAATTTATGCATAAGATATGATTATATAAACATATCATTTAATACTAAAACAAAAAAATATAATCACTTCAGACTAAAGAAATAGTGGTTGAATGCTTTATAAGCACTTGGGTAAAAGATACGTAGTAGAGAAAAAATTTCTCACAATCATACTCATATCATGAACACGAATAATACAGATAACACTTATAAAATTTAGGTGCATCCAACTACATGCGGAATATTAATTACATACTCCCTCCGTCCCCGATAAATTGCCCCCATGGCTTGTTTTCACTTTTTTTAAGAATGTTAAGTAGAATGGGTCCCAACTGTAGAGCATTTGCTTTTTGATGTGTTAATTAGACCAAGTCAAAGACTGCTTTGGAGAGCGTAATTTGAGTGGCACAATAGTGGTACAATACACAATACACAGTGAAAAAGGCAAGAAATAGTGGTACAGTACACAGTGGGGTAGAGGGAGAGAGTCTACAAGACACAAAGTGGGGTTAAAGTGTACCGCCGAAGATGGTGGTGTGAGGGGACCACTCACAGCAACAATCAGAGAAGTTGTGGTCAGCCATTGTAAGGGAAGTAAGATGTCAACTGCAGCGAACAACAGATCTAGACTACAACACACAAGTTTTGAACCCAAATACCAAGAGAAATTAGAAGAGATCAGGAGAAGGCCAAGATAAGCATCGAAGAAAGTAGGGAGCTCGTGTTTTGCAAAGTCACGATTTAGGGTTAGACAACGAACCAAACAAAATCAAAGGGTAAAAGCACTAATAGAGGAACAAAGAAGAAGGAAAAGGTTGCCAAGAGAGAGAGGAAGCTGTCACGGATGATTTGGGATGAAGGAGGATAGTTCGAGAACAAGATCTGGGATGAACAAGATCTGGGATGAACAAGATCTGGAATGGAGGAGGAGAGTTCGAGAGAGAGGTGTTGAGTGGAGGCTTAAGTGTCAATTAGGGTTAGACGAAGGGAGAGAGTAATTAAGTGGGTGAGCTTCAGTCATTAGGTAAGGGTTTTAAGGGTTTTTGTTGACCAAAAGTTACCCGAAATAAATACGGGACAATTTTTAAGGGATAGATCGAAAAGGAAATTGGGGCATTTTATTGGGAACAGAGGAGGGTATTACATAATTAGCGGAATACGGAGGATAACATTTTTTCCAAGCCCCGGAAATAAAAAAAAAGAGGTTTTTATTTAGTATGTTCCATCCACCCTTCAACGTAAACAAACGGTAACATAAATCATAACAAATCCCGGAAAGCTCATAATTCACTTCAGGTATTCCCTTTCTCTGCCCAACCTAACTCCCGTCAAAGATGTTGGACGCCGGCATATCATCATATTCTTCTCTCACAACCATCCCATCCCAATTCCGCCACCACTTCACTCTCTCCAACCACCACTACTATGCCACCACTCTCCATTTCCCGACTATTCACTACCTCAAACACCGCCATTCTTTTTCTATCATTGCGTCCTCTCTCCCTCTCACCTCCAGTTCCATTCCTCAAGCCATCTTGTCCGAGAAGTTTCCTGATGGCGCCCCTCCCGATTCTGCCGTCTCGAATTCACTCCCTAGTATGCTGAAGTAGAATTTGCATGTCAGTTTTTGAAATTATTTTTGTTTGTTTGTTGATTTTGGTGGTTTGCAGAGCCGTTAACGTCGAGCAAAATATCGAATTCGGATGGGTCTCGGCTTCGCGTTGCGTATCAGGTCGTTCTGTTTTTTTTTGGTACAAGTGAATGAATTAGCATAACTAGTCTTTTGGCTCTGGTGTTGTTCGGGTTGTATCGATGGTAGAATGGAGAAATAAGTTTATAATGAACATATATTTTTGATCTTGAAAATTGTGAGATGCACATTTCTCTTTAGGTTTGTGTTTCAATATAACAGGTACTCATGATGAATGATATCCGAATCATGCACTGATTTAAAAGTGTTGAACATGTGGTTAATGTTTCTTTTTGCCGATTAGAGAGTGGTAATGGATAGGAATTACGGAAGTGAAATTAAGTACGACCGAGATATGATCGTAACGATACCCTTTTTCGTGGAACGGAGGAAAAATAAAAATACTTTATATGTTTCTGTTGTTTACTATGTGGTGAATATGCATGGGGTTTGATTTAGTACAGTACGACCTCCACTAAAAAAGAATGATGTTCAATTGACTATTTGAGAGCTGCCTTAGTCATGAATTGATATTGGGAGATGTTGGTATTGTGGTGTGGATTTGCTGATATTAATGAGAGACATGTTGCCTGATAGGATTGATATCCGAACTTTTGTAGTGAGGGGGGAGGGAGGTGGAAGCTAACTTTGTTATAGAGTAGCATGGGGTTGAGTTTGTGACATTCTGTTCTTTGTTAATTATCCCTATCCTTTTGTGTAGCATGTAAAATTAGAGATAATGGAGAGAGATTTGGTGATCTAGCCAATAGACCAACAAGAATTATCATTGGGTTATCTAGGAAGAAGTTTGTCATGCAAAATGCCATTCATTGGGGGTATCAGACTTTTTTTTTGATAGAAATGAAGTTCATTGGGCAATGTGGGCTTAAGTGTATTGTTAATCTTGTGGAAGTGATTTGAAAGTATTTTATTTTGATTACATATGATGCTAAAAGGTTAGGTTGGTGGAATTATAAGGTTTCTTTTACTTTTAGTTGGTGGAATTTGGAAGTTTATCATAGCAGGTTTGCCACTTTTCAAGTGTTTTGTTGGGTTTTAAGGGTGAATAGAGAGTCTTATGTGGTGGTGAAAGGATCAAACGAAGTTTTGATTCACGCATCTTATTGTATTTGCATATTTGGAGGGTGTTCTTCTGGATGTTGCCTTGGTATTATAATAGAGAGCATATCATACGTATCCTTTTCTGCTCTCCTTGGAACTTAGAAGAAGACTCATCAATAAGTATGTGGATATGCTTCATAAGTGGAAGTGTACCTAAAGATGATGTCTTGATACTTTGGTCTGAGTATATTAGCATGTGCTGGAGCCAACAGACTCCTTCCAAGGCGCTGAATAGTTAAGAGTACTACTAGCAACATCAGAAGATAATTAAACTCTTAGGAAAAGAATAGTTTACTGGTACTACTAGCATAATTTCTCATCTACAAGGTGACTAATAGACAACCCAAAATTTTACTTCAACTTGGCATGGTTTTGCTATAATTAATTAGAGAAAGTAGCTATGTTAACTAATAAAGCAATACAAAATGCTTCCCTCCTCTGTGTAATTCATTAGTAGCTCCAAATAATTCCAAAGGTGTGCCACATTGGTCCCGGTATACTATATTTAGAATCTTAAAAAAATTCGAGGTCCATATGTGCTAAGAATGATCTTAGCTTAGACACCATAGAATTGTAGAGGAAGAACTATGATTAATGAAGCTGAAAATATAGCAATTAATGATAAACACCAAGTTTTCGAGATATTTGACACCCTCTCAGATCTATTAAATACTATACAAATATCTCATCAATTTCACAATATGATTTCCCTTTCCTCATTTTTGTTGTCTATAGAGTTATCACCCAGCTAAAATACATAATGCTTCCTCAAGCCACTCCTAACTGAATTATTAAGGTGCTAAATTGTCTACTCTTTCCCTTAGTATTGGTTCGTTGCAATATTCTTCTTATGCCATCTTGCGTCAATTCTTCTAGCTTTGAACTTAAGACAAAATATACACATGCACACACACGTACACACCTTATGTGCGTGCTTAACATGTTATACTAATAATTTGAACTTGCTGGTCAAATTTCGAAATTAAAGTTAATATTGATTGGGTATCTGATCCAATCTAAATTTTGACGACACAATGTTTGACTTAAGTTCTATGCAATCATGCAATGTATGAATGGACATCATACTCAAATGAGTAGAGGCTTTAGAACTCCTCACCAGCTAATGTTACTCGTCACTTGGCTGTCAAATTCACCCATGATTGTTGACAAAATATCCCATCTGATCAAATAGGAAACTAGTCCAAATTGGTGTACCTCCTTAACAATGAGATTTAACATAAAATGAATTACTCGCATAGGCATGTTTTTGCAGGGGATAATCCATGCCATAAACTGTTAAGCTCATTTAAATATCTAATTGTGGTTAAATTAAGTTCTGCATCATTGGGGTTTATAGATTCAGTTGTAGGCTGTACTGAATGTGTAAGCTTGATAAATTAATGAGCTCACTAAGGTAAACTTCAATAACTCAGTAACATTTCTGATGATGTATCCGAGTAACATTTTTTATATGAGTTTAGTCATGCATAACCTTTATTTGAGTTTTTGGATCAACAGTTCATTACTTCTCCACTCCCATTTATGTAGTAGGGGCAAATTGTGTCTATTATTTACTGAGTGTCTTCTGCTTTTCCAGGGGGTTAGTGGTGCCTATAGCGAGCTGGCTGCAGAGACAGCTTACCCAAATTGTGAAGCAGTTCCTTGTGACCAATTTGACACTGCTTTTGAAGTGAGTCTTTTGTTATTGAAACTGTGGATACCTTGCAGGGCCCTTAGCTCATTGATTTTTGATTCGTTGCTTGCATGTTATGTTATTGACATAGTAGATGACTTTGTTATGTCACTTATGGGAAATATTTTGTGGGAGCGCATAATCGTACCTGATGGTTGCCTTTATCACTAAGTTGTTGTGCAAAATATAGCTGCTGGGACATATCTATTGGTGCTTAATGTAGGTTGTCAACATAAGATAGTAGCATATGCTTTTCAATTTTTGTGTTTTATTCTTAGAGCTTTGCTTTTAAAATGAGTAAAATCTCTTTTCAGTTTGCTCTGAAACAGAATTATGCTTCTACAATGTATAGTAATGCACTTTATTTGAGTAAAAAAAGAATTTTGTTTGTATCTTTTGTAAACATATGCACCTATGTCTCCTCAACTCCTTTAACTTTATGTGCATTGTGGTTATTATATGCCTGGGTAAATCTACTAATAGAACACTGAAAACGATGCCAATTATTTTCTGAATGTGTTAACCATAGATTTTGAAGCCATTAAGATGTTACCATAGCCTATTCAAATACATAATTGGGTGTAGTTTTGATTAGGGACTCATAATAATGTTCCTAGGATTTGTCATATTGTGGTGTTTTCATGTGTTACATTTCTCTTTGTCATCCTACAGGTTGCCTCTCAAAACAAGAATAGGTTTGGGGTTGAGTGGGAGTGTTTTATTATTGCTCTAATTGAACAATCACACCAGTTAGGATGAAATAGAACAAATTGATAGAAACTAGGGAAAACTTGTGCTACAGAATTACACCACGTATATTAGAATCCTAGGACAAACCAAATTCAATATGAGATATAGAATTACACCACTTAGCTTGAATTAGGGTCCCTAGAAGGGCTAGAACACCATTTAACGTGCTAAAGTTGAATTGGCAAAGGCAAGTTTCAGTAGAATAAACCAAAAAAAAGTTTGTTTTATAAACCCTCAATCCTTCCAGCATACAATGCCCTTTAATCGGGAGTTACACGTCCTAACAAAGGCTAGTAAACACACATTCAAAAACAAACATCAATTACTTAGAGAAATAACTAACCACTTCCTAAATTATAGCTGGCCAAGTAATACACTCAGCCACCACGTCCTGCACTACTACTTAAACTCCTAGAATTAATTAGTTATTTGTCCTTAAAATAAGGAATCCAAGTTAACCCATTACCTAGGTTTTGGGGAATGAAAACAAAACTAATTGATTGAAATTAAAAATGTGTGCAACATAATTAAAGCAAAACATGACTTGGAAAGCATGTGAATGAAATGGATGTGACTGCGTAGTCTTTAGTATGTGTGCTGCCTGCTGGTGCTTCTGTTGAATGGAAAGCTTCACGATTGCTTCAGCTACCAAATTGACTAGCTTACGATTACAAACTAGTGATGGAGGGTTGTTCATAGCAGGTTTATCATCTTTGGTAGGGCTATGGCTAACATCCTCTCCTGAATGGAAAAAGTTTGGCCTGGAATTCCTTCATGTGAATTGAAGTTTGGGTTAAGATCAGCTACGTTGTGTATGATCTTATAAGCATTATTGTTCACCTTTTCAAGCACTTCGAAAGGTCCATTTGATCTAATATCTAGTTTAGATCGCCTCTTTGTAGGAAATCTTGCTTTGCAGAGGTTTATCCATTCCAAATCACTTAGTCAAAACTGCACGTCTTTTCTTCTTTTATCAATCCTTTGCTTGGCTATTTCTTTCATGTCCATGATTATATCACGAACCTTCTTACGAAGAGCTTTAATATATTTGGCCTTTTCCTTAGCTTCCTCGCCAAACTTACTTGAAGTATCCAATGCAATCGGAGTTATGAGATTATTACCATAGACAATCTAGAAAAGGCTAAGACCCGTAGTCTTTTATGGCACTCTATTATAAGCAAATTCAACATAGGATTACATTTCGTCCTATTGACGGATACTCTTTGTAGCTAAAGGTCACAAGAAGGTTCCTAAAGTTCTATAAGTGACTTCCATTTGACCATTAGTTTGTGTATGACTTGAGGTACTCAACTTGAGTTATATTCTCATCTTTCTCCAAAGAGTGAGCCAAAAGTGAATAGGAAACTTGGTATCTTGATCACTCACCATAGACTTAGAGATTCCTTGCAAACGAACCACCTCTTTGAAGTACAAGCGTTATAGGTTTTATGTCAAGGAATGAAATGATCATCTTCCAAAATTTATTAACCACCACCAGAAAAGAATCCTTATTACGTTGAGTTTTTGGCAAACCAGTGATGAAATCCAAGCTAATATCTTCCCTAGCTTGATTGTGAAGTTGAAAGCTTGTAGGAACTCCATTCACTTGATATGCCTAGGTTAGAGTTTGTGTTGCTTCATAAACCGAATGCAAAATGTACTCCTTTGAAAACAAGTAATACTACCAATAGTCTAATGCAACATAATTCTTTGTCTTAAGTAGAATAACTTTACTTGGCTTCATTCAATTTCTCACTAAAGTAAGCAATAACCGGACCAATACATCCTCTGGATGTATCACACTCCACTTCAAACACTTCTTAAAAACATGTGAGGTAGACCAAAAGTGAGTTCTCATGAGCATTATATTCGAAATGCTTCAATTAAGTGAATTATTGAATTGAAATTCTTCACAATAAAGGCAAGGTCATGAAAGCTTTGAATTTGTTGGATTGAAGTAGGGATAGACCATTTCCTAATTGCTTGTACTCTTCTTATCCACTTCAATTCTACTAGTTAAGTTTATGTACTTATGAAACGTAACTTGATTAATAAAAAAGCTACATTTCTGTAGGTTTCCATACAACTTCTCATGAGCTGAAACTACAAAAACTTGTTTCAAATGATTAATATGCTCCTTTTTCTTCGTATTATACACCAAACCGTCATCAAAGCAAACCACTAAAAATCTACCTAAAAATGGTTTCAATGGCAGGTTCAATAGTCTCATGAAAGTGCTCAGTGTATTTGATAAAAACCCAAATGGCTTAGCAAGCCACTCATATAGCCCTTACTTAGTCTTAAATGTTGTTTTCCACTCATCTCCTTTACAAATGCAAATTTAGCGATACCCACTCCTCAAATCTATCTTAGAGAATACGATAACTATAATTCATCCAATAAATCACTCAATCTAGGAATTGGGAAACGATACTTGATGGTGATTTTGTTAATTGCCTTAATATCCACTCACATATGTCATTCACCATTCTTCTTAGGGACAAAAGATGTTGGCACGGGGCTTAAAGATGCCCTAATTAATTCCTTAGACATCAAAACCTCAACTTACGCCTAATTTCAATGGTTTCTTTCCGGCTGGTGGTGCATGAAACTTGGAATTAGGTTTTTTTTTTTTTTGATATCTCATAGAGGGGGAAAACCATGGGGTATTTTGTTGGGAAAGATATGGGCAAAGGTTTCAAGCAATGATTTAGCTAGGGGATTTATGTTGGTTTCAATTGGAGACTCCTCTTCATCTAACTAAATTGTATAGTTTAGAGTCTAGAAGGGTGTTTATTAGAGTGTTCTATTTGTGGTTTGTTTTTGAGGGTAAGATAGGGATTAAAATGGTTTTTTGGTTGCCTTTTATGGAGTACGTGTTTTTATACCCATCATGCATGACTTATTCTATCAAACGGCCATGGTCTTCCTAATAACACATGACAGACAGTCATGTAACTACATCACAACTAATTTCATCCACATACTTTCTTCCAATGCTAAATGAAAGCAAAACACGATGAGATACATGTACCTTTTCATTGATTTAGCCATTGAATGAGATTGGGCATGGGATAAAGCTTCAAAATGAGTGTTTAAGAAGCCATGTTGGTGCAACTCCCACCATCTACGATCTATAAGCAAAACCTTGTTGATGGTGCACTATGTATGGAAAATAGCCTCTCTTTACAAGTTCTCTTGGCAGCATGGTTCTTCACATTCTTCTCACCATTAAGTATTCCCCTTCATCCGTGCAAATTAATAATTTTTTCTTGCATTTGATCCTCTTCTTTTAGTGCCTCCTCTTCAAAACTTGGTTTTCAAATGCCTCAAAATCAGTAAGAGTTCCAATCTTCATATTAGGACATTTTGAGGCTATGTGCCCTAATCCTTGACATCTAAAGCACTTTTGGGACTGTCTTGTGAGGGAAGTGTTTGTTTCAGGTTTTGAAGTTTGTTTTGGAGTGTAAGCGGGGTTAAGCTTTGTCATAGGAGGGGTTCTTGTGTATTGGCTGTTTTTTTGGTAAATGAGCACGAGGCTTCCAATTTACCTTTAGTCTTTTGCTGGGTTCACCAACAGTCAATTCTTCCAAAGTGGAATGAGGATGTAATTCCACTCTATTCACAATTCTCGATCCCAATCCTCGTAAGAACCTCACAAAAGTTTGAGGATTGTCCTCATTGAGATCATACTTCATCTGAAAATGTTCAAACTCCCTTGAATACTCTTCTATCGTTTTGGTACCTTGTTTAAAAGAATGAAGTTGGGAAAAACTCTCTTGAAGATTATAAGTTGGCATGAATTTTTGTTTTAGAAGCTTCTTCATTTTCGATCCTTCCCCATTTGTGCTCTCTTAGTGCAAACATTTGCCCACCAAAGTAAAGGCATACTTTCTTAACTTCAAGACTTCAGTCTTCGCCTTTTTGTCTTTTGGAGTCGTGTTATAATGAAAGACTCTTTTGACCGTTCTCACCCATTCTATTAATTCATCAGGATCAAGTTTTCTATCATACTCTGAAAGGTTTACCTTAATATCATTAAGATTTCATGGTACTTGCTATCTTTCTCATTAAGGGTTAAATATGCCCAAATTGGACTAATTCATCACGGTTTCTCCTCCATGTTGGGACACAGGTGTGAAGGACAAAATCTCCTCTCTGCCTTCAGACTACAAGGGATAGTTCCCTCAATTATTCTTGGATAAACTTCACATACTTATCTATCTCCTCTTTCTCTTACAGCATCTCTTTCTTTTCTTCCTCAAGGACGCAACCAAGACTTCCAATCAGTATTTCTTCCACTTGCCATATTAAGATATTGTGTAGGCATTTAGGATATGACTTTGAAGTAAATTCAAACCTGGCTCTCTGATATCAAATGCTATATGATTGCTCTAATTGAACAATCACACAAGTTAGGGTCGAACAGAAGTTACCCTACAGAATTACACCACACAAATTAGAATCCTAGGACAATCCAAATTCACTCTAAGATATAAAATTAAACTACTTATCTCGAATTACGGTCCTTTGAACACCATTCAACGTGCCAAAATTGAATTAGCAAAGGGAAATTTCAGTTTAACTCTTAAATAGGAGAATAAACAAAAAAGGAGTGTGTTTTGTAAAATCTCTCTTGATCCTTCCAGCGTACAATGCCCTTTTATAGGTAGTTAGACGCCCTAACAAAGGCCACTAAACACACGTTCAAACAAACAACAGCTACCTAGGAAAATAACTAACCAATTCCTAAATTATAGCTGACCAAGTAAAAGACTCAGCCACATCCTGCACTACTACTTAAACTCCTAGAATTAATCAGCTATTTGTTTCTTAAAATAAGGAATCCAAGTTAACCCATTACCTAGGTTATAGAGAATAAAAACAAAACTGACTGAAATTAAAAAATGTACGCAACATAATTAAAATGTGACTTGGCAAGCATGTGACTGAAATGGACGTGACTGCTTAGTCTTCAATATGTACATGGATTAGTGAAACAAACTTTGTTGTGCTGCCTGCTGGTTCTTTCTTTGAATGGAAAATTTAACGTATTGCTTCAGCCACCAAATTGATGAGCTTAGGATTACTAGCTAATGATGGAGGCTTGTTCATATCAGGTTCATCATCTTTGGTATGGGTATGGCTAACAGGGATGATGAAGTGGAAGGGGATGATTCCCAGGAGTGTCACTCCAACAATGACAATAGAAACCTACAATTTATTCACTACATGCATATACCTTGGACATGCAACATGCCTTATCCACTATTCCACTGTTGCTTAGTTGGAAATCAATTACGAACATTGTTTTTCTAATTGACTGTCTAGGACTCTAGGTTCGCATTCTACTATTGATTGCAGTTACGCATGCATATGCACTTGGACTAACCAGACCACTTCCCTTTTCCAGATAAATAAAATCATGATTTGATTGGTTTTCTTTATACTTCACCTTGTTATTAATTGTTACTGATGATTCTTGGCATGAGCTTTATTGTGTTTAAGACTACAAACTGTCTGGTTCCACAAACTATGTTTTGTGTATTTCATGACTTGCATTTTTTGCCTCAGGCTCTTGAGCGCTGGCTTGTTGATCGAGCAGTTTTACCAATTGAGAATTCTCTAGGGGGGAGTATCCACAGAAATTATGATCTTCTGTTGAGGCACAGGTTGCATATAGTTGGTGAGGCGAAGCTTCCCATTCGGCATTGTTTGCTAGCAAATCCTGGTGTCAAAATTGAAAATCTGAAACGGGTGTTAAGCCATCCTCAGGTACTTTCTTCCTATATGTATGTGGAGTATTGTTGTTTCAGTTATGTATGAGTTTTGAAAGCAAAAGTATTTTGTAGGCTCTTGCTCAGTGTGAAAACACACTAGCTAAGTTTGGAGTGACCAGAGAAGCTGTGGATGATACTGCAGGTGCAGCAAAGGTGAAATTTTTCACTCTTGATGAACCTCTAAACTGACTTTTAATGTGTAAGGAATACATTAGGATATTATATTTGAACTGTATTTCATTAATCTGTTATTTTCTGTTTGTTTTCATGTAGAACCATTATTCTACAATATACAATCACATGTTCTCAGTCAAATGTTCAAGCTACTTACATGTATCACTTCTTATTTTACTTTATAGAATGGCCATTTTGGGGGATTGGGGAAGTACCGTCTTTAAATTATTATTTTTTTTTGTGGAGATTTATTTTCCATGATGGTTTTGGTGGCACAATCTACCTTAACCCATGATGAGAAAAATCAAATTTTCGTTATTGATCATATTTGACTAAGCTATTTGTCTTATTGTCCCCTTTCTATCCATTATTTCCCTCCTTTCTATGCTTTCTTCCCTTTTCCTTCCTTTCATTAGCAGTTATTAACTTATTACACCCTGAATCTCTCTGAATCGTTAATCAGGGAAAAGATCTAGACTCCAATAATAGGTTAAAGAATAACACTATCAAGAAGGTAATTTTCTTGGTAATATCTGTCACCTTTAATCTTTCACACTTTCATGTTTTTCAATCGTGTTTTTAAGTTTTGAGGGCTTGAAAAAACTGTAAGAGAATTAGTGTTTGGGAGCCTTTATTGAGGAAATTTGTGGAGAAGTAAAACTATGTATATGATTTGTAATATGCAATTTGAATCTGATTTGTCTGATTTCTAAGATTTAACTTGATGAAATCTTAAACAAAGTGTTATCTCCTTTTTTCTTATCTCCATCTATAGTTTGTTGCATCCAACAAATTTGAAGATGCAGGAGCAGTTGCAAGTGTTGCTGCTGCAAGGATCTATGGCTTAAATATACTTGCTGAAGATATACAGGTTTGTAACGACTTTTTGTTGACCCAACTTTACGGGATATAAATGTGTTGCATGACCATTTCCTATTGTAGGATGATTCTGATAATGTTACTAGGTTTTTAATGCTAGCAAGGGAACCCATAATTCCTGGGAGTGATAGACCCTTTAAGGTGAGCACTTGTTTGAAAGCAAAGTGTACCCACTTTTGAGCTGATTTTATAAATTGCCTTCCTTATCTTTGCTGTTGGCCACAGCTGATTGATTACATGTTCCTTTGTAGACGAGCATTGTTTTCTCACACACGGAGGGTCCTGGGGCACTTTTTAAGGCTCTAGCTGTTTTTGCTTTAAGACATATTAATCTAACAAAGGTACTCACTCTTTTTAAAGTGTCTAGGATATTTGGCAGGCTATCTTTACCTTCATTTTTTCAATATGGTGGTGAATGTGATGTCACAGTGCGCTGAAGGCACTAGGGGCTGGTCTCTCTTATTGTGTTTGAGTTTTAATTAGTAACATTTTCTTTTTTTGGTATTCTTGTACCAGATTGAGAGTCGGCCGCTGCGAAACAGCAACAATGGTTCTTCAAAGTAAATTTTGCTACTTTTTTCATGTTTTCTGCTGCTTTTTAAGTGAAGTTACTCTAAGGTGAATGTGACTAGCATCTGCTGCTTCATCTGTAATCTGAGCAGGTGTTTTGACTATCTTTTTTACTTGGATTTTGAAGCGTCTATGGCTGATCCTAATGCACAAAATGCCCTTAGACATCTTGGGGTACAGTCTCTTGCATCATTCGCGTCTGCTGGTTATTTATATTTTTCATTAGTTCCTGTATGAAACATTAATTGCATCATGGCAGGAGTTTGCCACTCTTCTGCGAGTTCTTGGAAGTTATCCAGCAGACATAAGGAGGTGATCCCCGAGGTCTGGTAGGACTCCATTTTTTAGCAAGCATTGATGTTTAAAACTTTGATATCTCTTTATTTTATTAGGTTCTTGTTCTTAGTCTGTAAATTGGAAAGTCCATACTTCACTCAATGAATTGTGAGATCAGTACAAATTATTACTGGATTATGGGTGCAACCTTAAGTTTATTGGTCTTACACATTTATGTTGTGTATCATGCCTGATATTGTTAATTAAGAGTTACAAATGTTGTCACTGAAATGTCAAGGACAGCCAGTTAGATTAGGCTATGTACAAATTAAATATTTTACAACTCATATCATTTTTGAGTTGGTTGGGTCATGTACAAAGGAGGTTTTTGTTCTTATTTTTTATTAGAACAAAGATTTTATTAAAGCAAAAAGAAGTACAGCTAGAGGACAAGATGACCTTCTCGTAAACAAGTAAACTACAATTGGCCCAATCCCTTTGTATCTCCCTGAATGAGTAATTTGTGAAAGCTTCAGCTACTTCTGCCCCACATGGATGCTAATAAAGAAAGTTATCCCATAACCTTTTAGCAATGGTGGTTAGCATTGACATCTTGGGGTTATTATCAGATTAGTTAACCTCAGTGGCAGTGCCTTGGCAGTTTATCACTTAGCCTTGCCTGTAGTAGGTTCCTTTGGTGGAGGCCAATGACAAAGCTGATTGAAAAAGAAAGTGGGTGGAATTAATGTAATTCATATGAAAACCTGTTCTTTGATACAATAAGTAGATATCAAACCGTGCATGCACAACACAATGAGTGGTGCTAGCCCCTTTTCCAATGCTTTTTAACATATGTAAATGAGTTTCCTATAATGTTTGACTACATAAAACATTGTAGAGTACCAAGAACCAATATATAGTAGTAAGTCGACTGAAATGAGGATCATGTTTTTGCTTCTTCTTAGTAATAAAAAGTTGAAAGTTTATAGAGAGAGAAAATGGGTTATGTGATTGAGAGAGAAGGTGACTTTTAAAATTATGAGAGAGTTGAGAAACAATGTGGAACAACCATTCAAGGGAAGATAGTCTTTATGGTCTGGAATATTGTTTTTGGCAATTAGTAGTTGAGTGTTACTGCACCTGTTGCGATTGTATGATCCCGCTTATTTTTTCCCCCCAAACTGCTGAAGTCAAGGATGGTCTTTTTTGTGATGTTTGATGTTGTAGTGTTTGGTCGGCATGAAAGATCTGTTAGTATAGTATACAAAACATTCAATTTAAGTATATTAGGTTCAAATTGTTTGATCTCATTTGTGGTTATTTATTTTTATGCCATTGTGTCCTCAAATTATTGTTTAATGTTCATATCTTTGTAGTTTAGTCTTAAAATTTAGAGGTTACATCACTTGCATGGATGGCTTGTGACTATTTGATAAGGTATAACAGCTAGGTTGAATATTCGACAAGTCAACAATAGAGGGCTATGCATTGAGTTTCCATAAACCTATTTGTGCCAACTGCTTATTATGTCTTCTGAAGAGCCATCATTGTGATTTTTCAGAGATGTTTAATTTGTTGAGTTGATTGATCACTGCTTTCTACATTTCTTTCAATTCTAAGAAGCCTAGTTCTAGCCCTTCTCTATATCCTTGATTCTGATGTTAAGCTACTAGGTGTGGGTTGCAAAATGATGTTAGGCTCATATTGTTTAATAGAAGTAATTCATTATGAATTCTCTTAACCTCAAAATATACCATTAATATGATTTATTGAATTAGTTGGTGTAGGAATAAGAGGCTAAGGTTCTCTAGATGCTGCGGACCTAAAAGACTACCATTTTCCCAAGTGTGTGAGGCAGTGAATCAGTGAGCTAAGAATATGCAGAAGGGAGAAGTAGAAGTAGAAGAGCTGCAGATTGTGTACTTTAGTACAAGTTAACAACATATGATGCTTAAGAGAGATCAGAGATCTGCTCTAACTTTTGCATGTTTTATCTTAGAATGTCCCCTTCCTTTTAACCTCCTAAGAAACAGCATAGACAAATCATAGAGGACTCAAATGGGAAACATGTTTCAACAGTTGGCGTGAGTTGAACAATACAGCCTAGGAAAACCTCATCTGGGGGTGTTGTTATCTCACTTGTCATTGTGCCCTGCCCATTTCTAAGTGCACGGTGTAAAGGTCCAATGTAACTATGTAAGACTTTTGCTGGAGACTGGAAGTGGTACAAGAGTAACATTTATTAGGAAAATTTGCCAGCCACCACCTAATATGGTTGTCAAATTTGAAACGCACACCTTTTAAAATGTAATTTGTCAAAAAGTACCAATGTCATATTCTTTGCAAAACACCACCGTTAAACTACAAAATGATCTTAGTAATTGTTAGTCATCCATTTTGTCAACTCAAGGCGAACAGATGATGAAACTACTCTTTATTTGCATTTCAGAGTGATTTGAAATGCAAACCACGATCAAATCAGATTCGGTTTAGGTTCAAGGTGGTGTATTGCCAAAGAAAGTGACTTATAAGGTGGTTTTCGACAAATTTTCCTGTTTATTGTGGATCATTTTAA
Organism: Dysphania ambrosioides; assembly: GCA_026401315.1. NCBI lineage: Eukaryota > Viridiplantae > Streptophyta > Magnoliopsida > Caryophyllales > Amaranthaceae > Dysphania > Dysphania ambrosioides. The sequence continues at coordinate 13,735,158 of CM048662.1, forward strand.
GGATATCAAGAGCAGCAGCCAGCATGACAAAAATGACGACAATTCAAGACCCCTTGAACCTCATCATATGAACAATGGAGATATCAGTCTATTTAGAAGAGGTCTAAATACTGTAGTAAGGAATGCCAAAAATAAATAAATACTGCAGTAATGGCCTAAAGATTTTGTGAAGCTGAGCATAATTTGTGCAATACGTGTATACACTTGTTTGTATTGAGACTATTGACTCACATAGTCCAACTGATAATCTGATCCTGATTGGCTAATTCAAGCCAGAAATGAAATTACCTTTGCTCTTGGTGCTTTGACTCTGATTTAGTTTTTATTAAGTCGATGGATTTGATTGATGTCTTTGTGCAATCAAAAGTCTGTAACCAGTTAAGCCTTCCAAGTTTTGTAAGACTCACTTTGATTTGATTTGACAAGAAAGGAGAACAGTAGTCGAGAATTGACTGCTGTACCATTAATGGAGGAAGAGAGCTTTTTTTTTTTTTTTTTTTCTTCTTCTTTTTTTAATGGACAGGGGGCTTTTAGAAAAGATAGATGCCCTAATTGGTCTACTGATATTTTTTGTTAAATAAAATAATAACTCCATATGCCATTATTTTGCAAGAGATGGAAAAACTGACAAATTTCTGACCTAGTTCTCTTTGATGGAGATTTTTTCTCATGCTTTCTTGGAGTTATATGGTTTTCCATGGTTGCAATTTTGAATTTTTTGCAACCAAGGTATTGGATTAGCAATGGGTGGACAGGGCGCTCGGGTGCACTAAAAAATGTACATTACATACATGGAAAATGTACATGTAATATACATAATGCACATGTGAGTTATAATGTACATGTGTTTATGTACATTCCACATAACTCACATGTGTACTATGTATATTTTTCATATACGTAATGTACATTTTTTATATACGTAATGTACATTTTTTTTTAGAGTGGGTGCACCATGCTCATGGTGCACTCGTGTGCACCTTCGAATTTGCGTAGGATTAGGGTGTATAAATAGCAATGTCACATGCCAGAGCTTCTTAAATATGCAACAGTTCTAAGTCTTACAGACGCTTTTCCACAAGCGAAATATATTCCTGTGATGATTTCCCTAGTTTACTTAATGTAATGTGTCCATGATTTTGAAGTGATTTTGAATGAAGAACGTGTATTACCATGGAACAGATGCTCAAGTACGACATTTATCCCCTTTAAATACTCTCTTCGTCTTTTTTTATTTGCTACATATCCATTTTGAAAGTCAAATTTTATAAACTTTAATCATAAATTCTGATTACGTTATAACAAATAATATATTCAAGTGGGGTTTTGTAGAAACATATTTATGTAAATTTTTATAATATCAAGTTTTTATAATTTTTTATCTTACGAATTTATAGAAAAAATATTTTAAGTTGTATCTTCAAGATCATAAAAAGTCAAATGTAACAACTAAAATAAGACGGAGGAAGAACTTGTTATTAACAGTATTAGAGATTTAATGTCCAACTTTTAAATATAAACTTTATTCCTCCAACATTTGAGTTGGAAGGGTAATAATAATTAGTTTTAACATTTTACTAGGGGTGTCAATTCAGATCCATTGGTCAGCTCTGGTTTGACCTATCGCAAGTCGGTGCTTAATGATTTGGGCTAAATCGGGTCAATTTGACATATCAGGTCAGATCGGGTCAAATCGGTTATTTGCTTTCTCGGGTTCGGTTCGGTTCGGATTCGGATCAATGTCGATTCAGGTCAATTCAAGTTGGTTCCTAGATATGTTATAACGAGCTATTTCGAATTCGAGTTGATTTGGAGTCAAGTCAATTATGGTAATGGATCACCTCCATCTTTATTGAAATCTAGGTTATACTTCATCGAATCATCAATGACATGTTATCGATTTATGACTTGGTATTTTCTATTTAGTTGTATTCATCTCGGGTAATTTTGGGTTAGCTCAAGCGATAACATGTTTTCATATGATGGTTAAACCATAAGTCATTGCAAAACAAAATATTTATGAGGTTATGATTACTAAATATAAATTATTGTGCCAAACAAGTATATGATGTGTATCTTTAGTGTATCAATGTATCATTAGACATATATCAATAATCTACATTACTCCATATATTCAGTTTCTTAACATGTCGATTGAAATCAAGTCATGGGTTGTTATAAATTATTGTGCCAAACAAGTTTATTAGTCGGGTCTGTAACAGGCTGAACACAAATCAGATTCGAGCCTTTGAATATCGGGTTAAATCAGTTTTGGGTTGATTTTAGGTCGGATTAAGTTGGTTTACGGGTCTCACTTTTTGGGTCATAATTTTGGTTGGGTTCAAATTGGTTTTGTGTAGTTTATCGGATCGGGTCAGATTTTAACAGCTCTACTTTTTACTGAAGTGGTTAGAATGTTGAGCACAATTCAATCACCAATGCTGTCACATAACAAAAATCAATCTAAAAGCATGGACCACAATTTTTTGGGGGCTTGTTATTTACTGTTCAAATTTATCGCCCAACCTCTGCAATTACTAAAATACCTCCACTAATAATTTACTTCCCATCTCTTTTCCCCCTTATCATTTCCTTCACTACTTCTCCATTCCACACTACCACCAACTTTGTCTATCCTCCCTTGCATCTCACCTCGCTAGAAACTACCGCTGTCACCTTTACGTCGCCGAAAACCACCTCCTCTTCATATAATGAATCGTCGAATTGGGAAGAAGCCAATGAACAAGGAAGATCGGTCGTCAGCGCAACACCGTGCGAATTTTCTTTGACGAGGAGCCATTTAAAAGTTTAGGCTAGCCTTAGGGAAAGCCGTCAAAAAATTTTGGCTACCCACGGGGTTGCCGAAAATTTCAAACAGCTAGCTTAGGGGAAGACGTCTAAAAATTTCTGCCAGCCCTTGGAGTAGCCGAAAATTTTAGACGGCTTGCTCTGGGGCTAGCCTAAAATTTTAAATGACTCGAGGTTTTTTCGTATAATTATTGCTAATTAGTGTTAATTAGTTTTAAATCATGCTAATTAATGTTTTGAAAGCACAAATAGTTATGTGAAATCATGTTTTGAATTTTTTTTAATTTATTAGGGTTAATTATTTCTAATATGTGTTAAGTAGTGTTACTTAGTATTATTTCATTTAATTAGTATTAATAGATAATATAATTTATTATGTTATGTTATTTAGTTAACTAGTATTGTTGATCATTTTAGTTATCATGTTTATTTTACAATATAGGAAATTAATGTTAATCATGTTAACTAATTTTTGATATTTACCTAAATGATGACGTCAACAGCTTCTCTGTAGCGTTGGTTCTTTTTCGGTATTAACTGACGTGGTTTTTGGTGTGGTAGTTGGCTAAAAGTTGGCCTAGTTGGCTGAAAAGCGGCTAGGCGTGGTGGTTAGGGTTTGATGGGTAGGAGGAAGTAAGAAATAAAGAGTAAAAGAATAAAATGTAGAATTAGAATTAAATTTGATTAAGGGCAAGAAGGTAATTTCAAAGGGTAGTGTGAGTATTTTGGTGGTGATAAATAACTCTAGGTTTAATGCTTTGTCAATTTCCAAAATCTCTATTTAATGCTATGTTTGGGCAATTATTCCATGTCGTTCTTGCTCTTCCCTAGATCCTTATTTCCATTAGTCGGTTAGGTTTTTATGATTCCTTAGTTTTTCATTATTCCTTCTTTGAATATGTTTTTTTTATCTCTCCACAGTCTCAATTTAATGCTTCGTCTTTCCAAAGTTTTCTTTTAATGCTATGTTGGGGCAATTATTCTGTGTGGTTTTTACTCTTCAGTTATTTTTTTTCTGAAATCTTTTAGTTTTTGGGAGAAATGCTTAGAATCTCTAGGTTTCCCATGATTATTTCCTCTAAATTTGGATTTTCCCTTCTAAATTCTCCTTGTTTTAGCTTCCCCTCTTCGGTCCCAATTTGTGTTGTTCTTGCATTTAGGCTGTTTAGGTTTAGCTAATTTAGGGCTCAAATCATTACTCCTCTAAATTTGGTGTCTTTGTCCTTCCATATTCCTTGAATTTTTCTTTGTTTGTCAAAATCTAATCTTTCATATTCTTTTTCACTTTTGTTTTCCAAATTTATGATTTCTCTTGTCTTATCTCCACCTTAGTAAAACTCTCAAAACCCTTATAAAAAGCCTTGTGTTGCTCATACACCGATTAGATTGGTTTTCTTTTGCTATAGTCCTTATACTGCTTTCCTTCTTCTCATAATTTCTAATTTCCCAGTTTCTAGGTTTAGGTTTTCTCTATTACTCATCCTCTCATACTCTCTTCTCATTTATCAATGTCTTTTCCTCATGGGCGTAATTCTCGAATGGGAGTCTTAGTAGATCCCCATGATCACTGACGACTTCAACAACCGAACTGGAATCTTTCGATGATGGGGGCGTTTTACGGGCCTAGTTCTCCTTTGGAATAAACAATTCAAGCTATGGTTAATTTGGAATGGCAATAGCGGGGTCCGATTAGGATTCAACGTAATGGAAGATTTTATGGTTTCATTTGTACTCATGCAAGGGATGTAGAGGCCATGGTGGAGCTCCAAATCACTGTGATTGATGGCCAAATAATTTCCTTTCGTAAAGGGGGATGTTCAGTTATCCTCAATAACCTAAACTTTGATTAAGCCAAAACCTGGGTGAGAGTTGTTGGCCTTCCTCTAGACAAGATGAATAGGTAATGGGTTTTGCAAAGCACTTCATCATGTGGGCTTTGTAGAGAACGGGGAATTTACATATCATCCTTCAGGCATCCCAGAATTTGTGCACTTATGCATATTATTCTCCCCAAGCCAGTCATTTTGGGCTGGTTCTTTCCGGCTAAAGATGATCAAGTAGTTTGGGTTCATTTCAAGTATGAGGGGGTGTTTATATTCGGTAAACATTGTGGTATTGTCGATCATAATTTTTCTAATTATGGGGTGTCCGAATATGAGGCTTATAGATGGCTCTGGGGTCGTTTAGAAAGTCTATAAAGAGGAGGATTTTCAATGTTATACGGTTCCTCTTCCTATTGTTATTACACTAATATGGTTAGGGGATTCGTGGAAACTTTCTAAAATACCCTAGTAAATCTTCTTCATGTGGATATTTTCATGAATTTGAGAGAGTGGCAATTCATGGAGATAAGGATGATGGGTTGGATTTGGCTAGTCATGGATCTCAAGAAAGGGAACAATGTCCTATTTTTTACTCCACTCAAGAAAACTTTGATGAAGAAAGTAGGGAAGAAGAGGGTAGACAACAGGATGAAGAGGACATAGGAGAGTCATTTCCATCAAGGAGAGGGTACCCGTTTTGATTTTGGGAATGATCCCTTTGCGGAATTTTACCCTGGTCATAACCATTTTATGCTTGGTGTCAGTCGTGATCTTGGGAAACAACCAATGGCAGAGGATGTGGTGGGACTTATTCAAGGAGGAGAGGTTGGAAGGAATTTAGGTCAACACGAGTTCCTTGGGAGCCCTTCGATGAGACATCCTACTACAAGAATTATCTCGGGTCTTAGGGTGTAAGACTTGCCTTACACAAGCCAAGAATTAGCTCAAAATGCATCAACCAATTGATTTTCAGGTGTAAAGGGAAGGTGAAAGTGTAGAAGAGGTTGAAATGGCACTAGTAGAGAAATGTCTATTTGCTGCGGTTTTTTATATTTAAATGATGCGGTTATTGATACAAAGCACATATAAGCGAAACACATGGAAAACCAACAAATGTTGCGGTTTTTTAGACGCAGCAATAAAAACAACAAATGTTGCGGTTATTAGAAAAACCGCAGCAAATATATCTATTATTTGTTGCGGTTTTACCAAAAAACCGCAGCAAATATTTTTAAAAAATAAAAACAATTTTTTTAAAAAAAAATCGTAGCAAATAATAGATATATTTTCCGCGGTTTTTCTAATAACCGCAACATTTAATTGATTTTTTTATTTTTTTATTCTGAAATTTATATGTGCTGCGGTTTTCTAATATAACCGCAGCACATATATGTTGCGATTCTTCCAAAAAAACCGCAGCAATTGATGGTTTTCGGAATAAAAAAAATTTAATAGGTCATTTTATGTGTTACTTTACATACATATAAAAGTATATTATTAATAATTAATATCACTCAAAATTATTATATTTGCAAATCTAATTGTTATATACTATTACACCACAACATATTTAATCAAGAACATAACCTGATATAAGCTAAGAATATTATGCATATTGTGTCAAATAATATGTTATAAAAGATAAGAAAAGTTAAGAAATGATCAACCGTGTAGCATATAAATCCAAAATTCTATTATGACCACTCGTTTTGTCACGCAAAATCGCGATCTACAATATTTTATACTCAAAATAAACAACCAATTCATTCTTCATAGATTTCGGGTGCTATTCCGAGGTTTCGGAAAGTTCGGAGAGGCATATCTCTTAGCCCGCCGAATGGTGTATTTTTTTTGAACCTCCTATTTTTATAGGTACTACACAACTATGTTACCCTTTAGCGGCATCAGTGACGTATTATTTGAGATATTGAAAAAAAAACTTTGAGAAGCCATAAAATTGGCTACGGGACTCCGAATGGGGATTATAATATGTCTAACTTGTGTATTTTTTCGAGATCTACAGGGGCAATTCCTCTTTAGGGGATTTGTCCACTTATTTTCTCCAAAAAAAGGCCTCTAACACCCTATAATCCATGAAATTCGATTTTTTAGAGTTATTCCTTTATAAACACAACATATAACATGCAGATCTGAACATATAAGAGTTTTTCATCTTCGCATTTATATATTAACAAATAATAGGAAATTTTTTTAAAAAAAATATATTATATGTATATGTAAACTTCTTATGGAAAAATATACAAACCGTTAGATTTTTAACTTTAGAGTATGTAGACTTCTTCAAAATGGGAGAGATGAGTAAGCTTCAAAACGTTTCACTATGTCATATCACTAGTAGAAAAAACTCTATTTGCTGCGGTTATTTAACCTTATTTGCTGCGGTTATTATACCGAAGCACATATGGCCGAAGCACATATAAAACCAACAAATGATGCGGTTTTTTTGACGCAGCACTTATAACATTATTTGCTGCGGTTATTTTAAATAACCGCAACATTAATTACCCTTATTTGCTGCGGTAATTTAAAATAACCGCAGCATTAATTACCCTTATTTGTTGCGGTTATTTATAAAAAACCGCAGCATTAATTATTAAAAACTAAAAAAAAAATTTTGACATACTTATTTGCTGCGGTTTTTAGTAATAACCGCAACATTAAATAGATGAATCTTTGAATACTGCCCAATAAGTGTTGCGGTTATTACTAAAAACCGCAGCAAAAAATAATACCTTTTTTTTTGTTCCTGCTTTATTACCATTTCTATCAAGTATGGAGCTGATGATTGCCAATATATTGCTGCCAATGTGTGTCTTAAGGCCAATATGCCAATGAGTCAATTAATTACCCAATGTGTTTTAATATATAGTACATACAGAAAGAATTATATATATACAAAAGAATGTTTAATCTAATGAATACAAGGAATTCCTACTACATTCTACCTTAAGCTAGCTCTACCTACACATATTGTCCGGCCCCAATGAAGTATTCCGCCCATAATTCCTTAATCTCCATCAGCTCTTGAGGTGAGTATGGCGTTGTTCTTTGAATCGCCTGAAAGGGTAAGAAATGATAGGTTTAGTTATCTACAAAATAGGAGACATAATTTCAAGCGTAAATTTTGGCAGAGTTTCCTCTGTAATTCGACCTTTTCCCATTTTTTAATAGTACCTGTTTCCACAATAATTACAATCCAACGATATCCATCCAAAATTCACAACACAATTGTGTGTTCACAACACAATTGTGTGTTCACAACACAATTGTGTGTTCACAACACAATTGTGTATTCTAACCATAATTCACAATACAATTCACAAACATATTGTGTATTCTAAATACAATTCACAAATTCATTGTGTTCACAACACATACAATTCCCATACATGAGTAGAACTCAAAACAATTCCCATATATCCATATACTATATCTCAAAAATAAATTACGGAGCTCATGAATACGTACCGTTGAAAGATCCTCACAATGAGCATGGTTGTCGAGGATTTCAAACAGGAAACGCATAAGAAAGTAGCCACACTCGGTGCTTTCAATTTGCTGAGGACACTACATTACGAAACCAAGTACAATGTAAACCAAACAGATCAAATACAATTCTAAGGCAATAGAATAAATTGAAAACAGGGTTACCTGAGCCGAAATCCAGTTCAACTTCAATCCATTACGGAGGCCGGACTGAACTTTAAAGCTCTTAAAGGCACTAGATTAGGAAAAACAATCTACGTCAATAACTAAACCTTAGTCTGTTACTCTTGTCAGTGAAGAAAAAGCTGTAGTTACCAAAAACTTACGTATTCAGCACTTCCTTAATCGCTAAGTTACGTTTTCGTTGAAGAGGATCGAAAACGTATATTGTCCTCTTCTCTAAGGACAGAACAAGAAGTATCCAATGACGCCTACAATATGATTGGTAAATGGTTAAAAAACGAACATACCAGCAAGAGGATACTACGTACGTAAGAAGATCATACCTTTTATGGTACGGGCAAAAGATGAAACGCTTCCTATGATGATTGGCCATAAAAGATACCATGTAAGAAGTGATGAAACCCTGGTCATTACCGATCATGGTAGCCGAGACCCTAGATGGGCACATGAAACCAAAGGATCCTAGTCCTTTTCTTGGACCAACTCATAACAGGCCCTGTAATTAATTGAAACAACACCCATTTAGCAACATCAACAAATAGATGGTCACATATTAGATTATGAATTACATTCAATAGTCGGGTAACTTACATCATGAAGACTTGAAGCACAGATACATTCAGCTCGTCCCCTGTGAGAAGTTGAGTAACGTCCTCAGCTACGATCATGATATCTTGGTCCTCGGGGTACCCGAATATCGTCTTCCCACAACGGAAGGAGACAATGCTATCTGGCAGAAGCCTCGACATCTGGGCCCTCATTTGACGACAATTCTCACCAAGATGACTAAAGGCCAGCTCAGTGAGATCGGTCTGGGCAACGTCCTTCCACACGGACTCGGTCGTCTCTGGACCGCTAGGACCGCTGGCAACACCTTCAGCTGCGTCCTTCCGTCCCGTACCTCTTTGCTGATTCAAACAAATTCAAAACTTAATACCAACATTAGTAGAATAAAAATTCATAAAGTTAGGCGGAATGCATTTACCTCAGACGTCAGGAACCGAACTAGATGCGTTGGCCACTATGTGAAGGTCCCGTGGGCTTGCTCGAGCCTTTTGATGAACGCAGAAGGGGCAGGAACAGGGACATCCTTATAGACCTGGTCATAGTCGTCGACGCTGACCTTCACATGACCAGGGATGATGTCAACATGGTGGTCTCGTGTCAGAGCCGGATGAACGGTTCCTAAAGCAACAATGATTGCTTCATTGCCGTTCACCATGTGCATCAACTGACACGATCGTTGCTCCTACAACAAAAGAGACAAAGATGTCAGTTTTTCTCATTCAAGTAAAGTAGAGGAATTTGAAATGCGATTAGTAGTTTCTAAAACCTAAGGAAACAAACCTGTAGATCCTGAAAAGGATCTCTAACCCCAGAGCCGCTTGAGGATGGTAAGACTAGAGGGTCAGGCATGTTACGCTTCGGTACCTGCGGTGGTGGATGCGGCATACCGAATTGCGCAGAGAACATCCTGAACTTCTCTTGGAGCATGAAATCCATCTTCTCCTCCATCTCCTTGATACCATCGTTTACCATGTTCTTGAGGAGCCAATTCAGTTCGCCCCATAGCAGCCATATCTCTCCTAACTTTAACCCCATCCTTGGTTTTACCAGGCATATTCAAGAGAGTACCAACAATCGCATCACAAATATTCTTCTCAATGTGCATGACATCAAGGCAATGACGTATCTCTAAATGGCGCCAATCAGGAAGACTCCAGAACGCAGACCTCTTCTTATAGCCACCGGCTGATCTATTTTTAGAGCTCTTTCCGAACACAGTTTCAATGCCTTTAACCCGATCATATACCTCACTCACACGTAAAGGGAGACGAGCTTAGCGAAACTCTATGGAACCATTAAAAGCTTTTCTTTTTCTTCTGAAAGGATGATCTTCTGGAAGATACTTACGGAAACCCATGTAAACATGCTTCCCACAATTCTGTAGACGAATAGCTTCTATATCTTCTTCACATATCGGGCATGCGGTCTTCCCTTTCACAGCATAACCAGAAAGATTTCCATAAGCCGTGAAATTCGATTTTGAGTAAGCATCGAAAACCTGAACACCTTCCTCCCACAACAATCTCAAGTCATCAATAAGAGGAGCGAGATAGACATCTATGTCATTACCAGGTTGTTTAGGTCCAGATATAAGAAGCGATAACATGATGTACTTGCGCTTCATGCTTAACCAAGGTGGAAAATTGTAAATAGTAAGAAGAACGGGCCAAGTGCTGTACTTAGTGCTCAAGGTCCCGAACAGATTCATTCCATTAGTGCAAAGACCTAGCCTAAGATTCCGACTGTCCCCCCCGAAACTCGTGTACATCCTATCAATGTTTCTTCATAGAGGAGAATCAGCAGGATGTTGTAATAAACCATCTTTCTTCCTCCCTTCAGCATGCCACCGCAACAATTTCGCATTACTCTCATCTGAGTACAGTCTCTTAAACCTCGGTATAATGGGAAGATACCATAGAACTTTGGCCGGTATCCTCTTCTTTCTCAAATCGAGCTCATTGACCTTCTTTTTGTAACGGGAAACTCCACATAATGGGCATTCATCTAGATCCTCATACTCATTTCGATATAGAACACAATCATTTCGACATGCATGGATCTTCACATAATCTATTCCCATAGGACACATGAGTTTCTTGGTCTCGTAGGTAGAAAGTGGCAATTCATTTCCCTCAGGGAGCATACCCGATATAACTTCTAACAAGTGTGTGAAACTCTTGTCAGTCTAATTGTGGCGTGCCTTTAAGTTGAAGAGCTTCATGACAGCACTCAATTTAGTATATAAAGTACAAGTAGGATACAAAGGCTTCTCTGCAGCTCTAAGGATTTCATCGAAAATATGGGGACGATCGGTGAAATCATCCTCAACATCATGCATCATCTCGTCTATTCTATCCTCTTCCACTCTATCCTGATCTCTAACATCATCATATACCTCATTAAAATTCAATCCATCTTCATTGCGAGGTGGCTTCTCACAACTAGGGAACTTACTAGCGCTTGACCCGAACTCTAATATTTCACCATGCCAATTCCAAGTCCTATAATCCGCTCTGAAACCTCGACGAATTAGATGATCTTTGACTTCATTAATGTCACGATAACCCCTGGAGTTGTTATAGTCACAACATGGACACAATAATATCTTCGAATGATTGTGTAATTGATGTCTAAGTGCAACCCTAGCAAACTCCTCAACCCCTTGTACGTATTCCATTGAGGTTCGGTTACCGTACATCCAATCTCGATCCATTTTGAACTTCAAAGATATAAACCAAAACACTTGAGTGCAAAGTATATATATATTGCTTAAGGAACTGATTTTTGACTTTTTTATTTTATGAACCATCATTTTGTGCATACTAGTTGATATTTGGCTTGAGGAAGATCTCATCCATTATTTAAATATGGAACAAAAGAGGCACTGACATTTAAACCCTTATTATTTCTTCTGTGTAAAACAAGGGGTGAAAATATAATTCTTCAGACTAGAGACAAAATCTAGATTTCAATCTAGATTGAGTTACTTGTCTAAGAACTAAAAAGTACGTAATTTTACTCCAAAGTACGTGGGCTCATAATTTTACTCCAAAGTACGTAGGCTTTTGACAGCCGTGATGACAAATATTTGTAAATAATGGGTGTTCTTATGCCCATAATCTTCTTACAGGCTCAAAGTATATAACTAAGTTACTATCTAAAGGTAATCAATCATCCTTCCTTACAATCAAAGGCTTTTAGTAAATCATTCATTACCAATTAAACACAACTCAACTGGTGCAACTCAGCTCCTCCATTATGGGAGCCCTCTTCAATACTAAAACGCCATCTCTTTCTTTCTACCAAGTACAAAGAATAAATCGTGTTCTTCGATTTTATTGCGGAGCATATACTCCATAATTTCTTCAATTCATTGCTTTTACACAAACCTCTAAAGGAAGGTGTTTACTCCATACACTAGATTACTTTAACTCAACTCAATGCCTCTCAGTCATCATTTCCTAACAAGCATGTAGTCATTTAACCTCACCTTTAACCAAAACATTCTTTTTTTTTTCTCTTTTTGAGGCAACCAAAAGACATATCCAGCAAATAAGGCTATTGTTTGGTAGGCTACTGCAATTAAAAAACGAATATCCTAGTCGGATATACACTAGATTAAGACTTTAACTAATTAAACTAGTATGTTATAACGTTTCAACTTTCATGCCACTAGCTAAGTACAACATGTTAAACTTTTTTTGCTTGTTTTAATAATGATTACAGCATGTTAGACGGCATAACTAAGATTGGATAAAATAAAAAAATGCTCCACTGAAGCGCTGGCAACCCAGGGGAATGAAGCATAAGCATGTTTTCTTTTGTGCATGAAGTTGACAATAGTTTTAATCAAGCATGTGTCGTAGTAAAACTTTTGCTGTATTGAGATTAATAAATTACAAGGCATTAGCTTGTTCAAAACTGTAAGTTTCAGTAGACCTTGTTGGCATTCCAAATTATACCAAAATTTCAATACTACATTATCAAAATACGATATGCGAAAACGTACCTCAAATCTCGCGAAGAAGAAGACGCTTCAAAGAATCCCAAATGCAAACCCTTTTTTCGGGGAGAGAGAGAAAGGTATAATAGGGTTAGGACTAGAGAAGGAATGGGGGGCTGGAGAAGACGAAGTTTGGATGGTAGGGTTTTTTTTTCGTATGCTTCAGTCTGGGGAAAGTTCTGGTCTTCTGAAAATATGGCTTGGAAAAAGTGAAGTCAGGATATTAAGTACTGATTTAATGCTGCGGTTATTTCAAATAACCGCAACATTAAATCAGTACTTATAAAATTTCTCCTGGGGAAGATTTAATGCTGCGGTTATTTGAAATAACCGCAGCACTTATGACATAAGTGCTACAGTTATTTCAATAAGTGCTGCGGTTATTTCAAATAACCGCAGCATTAAATCTTCCCCAGGAGAAATTTTATAAAACTGATTTAATGCTGCGGTTATTTGAAATAACCGCAGCACTTATGGATAATTGCTTCGAAATTATTTAACCGCAGCAATTGAGGCGAAGCAATTGAACAATTTTCTACTAGTGTATCCATGGAGGCACGAGTGGGAGAGAGGAGTAGGTTTCAAATTGCGTGAGGAAGAAAGTTAGGTAGTGGGTGTTATAAGGTTAGGGCTAGAGACGAAAAAGGGGGATATTAAGTTATGGGGTTAGGGTTAGTTTTTTTTCGTGCGCTAAAGTGTTGGGAGTATGGGGAAGTTTTCGTGTTTTGAAATGGTCTGAAAAAGAAAAGATTGAGTTTATATATTAATGAACAAATGCTGTGGTTATTTAAATAACCGCAACAATTATAACCATAAGTGTTGCGATTATTTAAAAAACCGCAGCACTTATTCATTAATATATTAACATTTTCCAGGCCATGAATATTTGTTGTGGTATTTAAGAAATCGCAGCACTTATAACACAAGTGATGCGGTTATTTAAATAACCGCGGAAAATATTCATGAATATATTTACATTTTCCAGGCCATTAATAAGTGTTGCGGTTATTTAAATAACTGAAGCACTTATAACACAAGTGGTGCAGTTATTAAAAAAACCGCAGCACTTATGACCATGATATTTTTCCAGAATTCTTTTTTCCATGGGCATTTCATGATGGAAATAAATGCTGTGGTTTTTTTTAATAACTGCAGCACTTATAACCACCAAGTACTACGGTTACTTAAATAACCGCAGCATTCATAATAAATGCTGCTGTTTTTTAAATAACCGCATCATTTAGGTTCATGTGCTTCGAAATGTATTTAACCGCATCAATTGAGATGAAGTAATTGAAGTGTTTTCTACTAGTGTGGGTAGTGAAACCACAAAGAAAAATGTGAGAAATCACGAGAAGATAGTAATGAGTAAGAGCACGATCCTTACAGAGTTTTCAATTTGGGTTAGTATTATATGCGAGTCAATTAGCAGTATGTAAGTTCATCAATTTCGAATGCTTACTCAAGACTTAATCCTTTGAAAAGGAAAAAAATCAACTCTTCCTTACACACCTCATTCGCAAGACTCTAGAATTTCAAGTGGGGATTGTATATTTAAGTATGTTAATCAGTTTCATAGAAGAAGGAGACTAAGGAAGACGAAGTGGGTTAGTTTTATGATAGAACACTTGAAGAGCGTAACTGATTTGTCCTTAGCTAAATCATGGTTACGTTTAAGTACCATAGTTGATGAATGGATGCAAATCTCGGTAGTCAGGCGTTGTAAGAGGAAAGGTGTTGAGAAGAGGGAGTTAAATATCAACAAAAGGCAGCGAATGCAAGAGGAAGATGACTAGGGGTCAATTTGGTAGTGGAGGAGTCGAGTCAAAGGATTGCTTCTCTAGGAAAGATAGATGCTTCGCCGGGTTTGGGGGTTGGCCCTTCACAGCCTTCCATTAGTTTTGCCGAGGTTTAAATAACCCTGATTCCTTGGTTATTCCCCATTTTTTTTGGCTATACAAAACTTTACCTCCTACTTTTTTGTTCCTCTCATAAACTGTAACACCCCGATAATTCTCGTTTTCCCGGAACCCAAACCTTTAGGAACTATCGGTGTGTTACCGCCATGTGTTCAAACGTTAAGGCTATAAAACAGAGTTTTGCAGCGGAAAACCAAAAGACTTATGAAATAACATTAAACTTAAATCAAATCCTGATGTAACAAACTGGAACCTCTACGACCCTTACTGTAATATACCAAATAATGTTTACCTCTAATTCAAATCCAACAGTTTAAAACCAAATCAAACCTAACATAATTTATTTCGAAATCTAAATTAAAATAACATTTCTCTCCAACCCGCTCATGCATGAATGCTTGTTTAGATACCTGTTAATAATCTGCTCCCCAATAATACAAATGTAAGTATTGGATCATTACAGTGTCATTTATAGGTGAAAGCCATGATAAAAACGACACAACACACATAATCAGCAAGTTGAGTACATACGAATTACAAAGTACGACAGCTGAACAAATAATTAAATAACTATAAGAAATGTAAGAACATATCATGCAACATTTTACTCAACTGACACGATAAATTGATTAATGATTTGGATTCAGACACGATAAATTGATTAATGATTTGGATTATGACACGATAAATTGATTAATGATTTGGATTAAGCAATAGACTAGGTTGTCTCCCCCATGTCTTGATTAGGACATCAAATAAATAAATAACCAATGCACTCTCGTCGGAGAGCATCAAAATACAAAATAAAAATATCCAGATGGTAAACGGGCGCGACTCCATTACCATAGCTAGATGAGATCTCAACTAACCCTAATTTTAAGTTTAAAACTTTATAAAAGAGATACTCGTAGATCACATGACCTCCAACAAAAAGCCACGAATAATACTCTGTGAACTCCAACCCCTGATTGTCAATACTTTAGACGTGCACTAGCCTAGAGTTTTATTACTTATCCTCTTTCTCTTTAAGTGATTTACGGTTTAAATTCAATAAACAGAATCACCGCAGCACACAAAAGCAAATATTACAGTTATTCAATTTATCACTGTTATACTGTAATTTTTAACTTTTTAATTTCAAACTCAACTGATAAAACCGTTGAAGCAATTCAACTACCTCGTCATTAAGACTTAAAAAATACACCTTTACTCCAATCATACTATCAGTAATGAAGGAGTAATAATAAACAATCTCATGGATTTACTAACAATTAATAACAATTTAATAAATCATGGTTTCTCACAAATAACACAAAAACATAACCCTAATATAAAGAACATGAATTCTTTCAAATGGATAACCAAATAATCTCATTCAAAGGGTTCCCTAAACATGATAATAAGTTTTTATCTCACCTTAAATCATGCTCCTAATTAAAGGGAACGCTTTTCGTAGTTTGTACGTACCTGGTGTAAAATACACGGGTATCAACTTTCTCTATCTTTAAGAACCTTCTACAAATTGTTCTCCTGCTCCAAATAATACAACCTAAATCAATATACTAACTATCTTAACCAATCACTTAGGCCAAAGAATCTTTTAAATTATTCTATTTCAACATTTTACCCAAAAAAAAACATGAATCACAATCTAGTCATCCAACTAGCATAACAAAACATCTCATTGTATGTACACATCATATTATCTCTTTACTTATTGCCGCTAAAACCAAGGAAATACAAGGTAGAACAACAAGGATGGTTGCTCAGTGTATAAGCACAAGATTTAAGGCTGAATTACCGAATTCTAACTAGTTACACCAACAATTACCAAAATATAGTTGTCTGGTATGTTTCAGCTGTTTGGCCAAACTTCAAGTTAAGTCAGTGTGTAAGCCTTGCAAACACATCAGATGGAAATCTACCTCCTAGCAGCCCCAATACATTCTGCCAAACCACCGATGCAACGTAACCACGATAATCCCACTTTTCTTGTTACTTTATTCACCAAACTAAAGCAAAAAAAAAAACTAGAGCCTATAGATAAAATCATAGCATAGGAGTTAAATGTTGTATCATGGTAAAGGATGATAAAATTCAATAAATACCATAGCATGACAACCACCCAAAGGTAGTGTGAACCAAAAATCAATCTTGCGAGATTGCCAAATATATATACCAATTCATAAAACTCATGATTAAAAACATTTTAACATCTAATAAATCATTAGAAACAAATCAAGACCCAAGAGCAATAACAATTCACAACCCATCAATCAAAACAACCTAGCTACATAATCTCCTAACATATAACTGATGTGCTCGTTTTAGAGCACGTTTATCACCTCGTTTTAGTGTCAAGTCTCGCAGTTTTGTATTGGTTTTATGCATATTGTGCTTGATTTTACCTTGATCTTGTTTTCAAGTTGTCTTAAGTTCATTTCAGGTACTTTTGATGATTTTAAGGTGAAATGCGATACATTTGAGCCCTTGACACACGTATCATAGCTTGGGCAAGTGCTTGAAGTCACTCATGAAGATCCCACGGAGTTTAGAAAAGAGAGAAGTGAAACAGAGGAAAGAATGGTCTCAGATTCGACCAAATCTGAGAGACATTCGACCAAATGTATGCAGATTCGACCGAATCTGAGACTCATTCGGTCGAATGAGAGGCAGTCTTCAGAGCATTTGACCCTTGGTCACTGGGAATGTCGAATGGAACTCATTCGGGCGAATGAGCTTCCATTCGGCCGAATCAACATCATCATTCGGGCGAATGCTTGACAAAGATCGATCCCTCGAAGCCTCTGGAATAAGCGAATGGAAGACCATTCGGGCGAATGGAATTGTATTCGGGCGAATGACAGTGTTTTCCTCCGGATCAACTACTTCTTTTTAGGGCCGGCTCCTATGCATTTTAGGGTTTTCGTAGGATTTTATTATTTTGTTATAAATACCCCCTTCCACTGATGAGAGGAGGGAGAGCTAGGTTTTATACTTTTATGCACTTTTAGATTTCTTTAGCCTCCAAATTCTTTTAGTTTTAGCTTTCGGTTTTCAGTTTCCTCAACGCTTTGTAGTTCGAATTCTTTTCGTGGATATCAAATTGAAGCTTTTGTAAGTCTTAATCAATTCCTTTGCTCTTAATTCATTCGTTCATTTCTTTGCATGTTTAGTTTTATGTTTATCATTTATTAGCATAATTTCTGAATTGTTTTCATTCTCGCGATTCCATTCCATGTTTGTTTCTGTTGCGACTTTGAATATCTTTACGTCTTTAAGCATGAATATGTGTGAGTAATTCCTTTAGGGTTTTGATTGGTGAAACCCTAGGAAAGCTATGATCTTTATTGCTTAAGGTTGTAGAAACGATGATAATAAATAGTTTCGGAATCCGATGTAAATCTTGTCCTGCCACTCCTTTGGAGACATAGGGCGATTATAGGTCATTCGTTGTGATTTTTGGAATCACCAACTTCCTCTCGTATTCTTGGATGTCCATGCTAGTTATTATCATATGTTCCAATCTATCATGTTCGGTTTTGAAAGCTTCATTCCTAGGGTGAATCCAATCTTGTCCCCGTTTTTCTTTACTTGCTTTATTTCATGATTTATCGTCATCCATCTTCTGGTTATTAGTTTTAATTGAATTTCCAACTCCCAATAGTCCGATTGTGTTAAAAGTTAGAGTCTTGATATACCTTGTCTTTATGGTTCGACCCCCTACTCCACTATACTCGTACAGTTTGTAGGTTGGAATAAATATTGTTTGCATAACCTGTCTTTTAGTTAACGACCTAAAAGAACGGTTATCAATAACCTAAGAGAAACAAGAGGGAAGGAGAAGGAAGGAGAAAGGGGGACCTTCTGTGGGCCGGCGATGGCGGCTAGCAAAGCATAAGGGACGGAAGGGGGGGTGGGGCAGCAGGTGGGCGGCAGCGGTTGGGGCTCCATAGCAGTAGGCGGCAAAGGAGGGGTAGCAGGGGGTAGGTTTCTGCTGGGGAATTCTCACGGGTAGGTTAGTATGTGTGTGTGTGGGGGGGGGGGGGGGGAGTTCTTTTTGATTTTGAGTTCTTGCCTTTGGAGTTCTACGGGATGGGTGGGGAGTTTCTTTTTTTTTGTTCTTTTGACTTTTAGCTTTCTTTTGTGGGGATTTCACAGGGTGGGGATTATATATGGGTAGGTTTATTTTTTTTTTTGTAGCGTTTAGGTTTAGGTAAAATGTGTTTAGGTTTAGTAAAATGTGTTTAGGTTTAGGTAAATTTCTTAGGTTTAGATAGTAAGATAGAGCTTCGGGTATTATAAAATTTGAGTAGGATAGGATTTTGGTAGTTTAGGCTTAGCGGATTACTTAGGAAAATAAATAGATAAAAAAAATAGTTGTAGAATTTCGGGAGATTACAATCTACCCCTCTTAAAAGAAATTTCGTCCCCAAAACTTAGCCTCAACACTAAAGGATTTTGAAAAGATTGATATAAATCTGTTATAATTACCATAGATATTTCACGAATTCCACCTATTTCCACCCAAAATATTGTAAAACACAATAAATAAGAACAAAAACGCGAAATTATAAGCATTCTACCCCTCTTAAAAGAAAAGAGTAACGACCCCGTAACTCACCTACTCGAATAGCTCGGGATATTTCTGTTTCATTGAATTTTCAGTTTCCCATGTAGCTTCTTCATACTCATGATTATACCATAGTACTCTTACCATTCGTAGGTCTTTATTTTGGGTACTCCGCACTTTTTGATCCAAGATCTTGACTGGTCTTTCTTCGTAGGTTAAGGACTCGTCTAATTGAACAGTTTCCGGTTGTAGAACATGGGTGTCGCTTGGCACCTATTTCTTCAGCTGAGAGATATGAAAAACATTGTGCATTTTCTCAAACTCCATCGGTAATGCCAACTTATAGGCGACATTTCCTACTCGTTGCAGAATTTCATATGGCCTCACATATTTGGCACTAAGCTTTTCTTTCTTACCAAATCGCATTACGCCTTTAGTAGACGATACTTTCAAAAAGAATTTCTCACCTACATTGAATTCATCTTCCCTTCTTTTTGAGTCGGCATAGCTCTTTTGCCTATCATGTGCTGTTTTGATTCTTGACTGAATCACTTTGACTTTATTCACCATGTCTTCTATATATTCGGTCCCCAAAGTCATGCGTTCTCCAATATCATTCCAACACACTGGCCTTCTATATTTCCTTCCATATAGTGCTTCAAACGGTGCCATCCCAATACTAGCATGATAACTGTTGTTGTATGAGAATTCTATCAAATCCAATTGATCTTCCCAAGTTCCCTGAAAATCTATCGCACAAGCTCTCAACATATCCTCCATAGTCTGATTCGTCCTCTCTGTCTGCCCATCAGTTGCCGGGTGGAAGGTTGTACTCATTTTCAAGGTAGTCCCTAAGTTATCTTGCACCTTTTGTCAAAACTTAGACAAGAATCTCGAATCTCTGTTTGACACTATATTCTTAGGAACTCCATGCAAACGGACTACATTTTTCACATATGCCTTCGCTAATTACTTTTTCTTCCAAGTCTCCTTAATTGTTATGAATACAGCTGATTTGGTGAGTCTATCCACAATCACCCAAATTGTATCATTTTCCGTTCTAGTCCTTGGCAAACCAGTCACAAAGTCCATGGAAATTGAATCTCATTTCCATCCAGGTATTTCCAGTGGTTGCATCTTTCCCATGGGTCTTTTATGGTCTATTTTCACCTTCTGACATGTCAGATACCTAGACATATATTCAGCTATCTCTCTTTTCATATTCGACCACTAGTATATCTGCTTCAAGTCTTTATGCAACTTATCGCCTCCAGGATGCACTGAATAAGGAGATTATGGCTCTCATCCATGATCTTTCTTTTGACTTCTTCACAGCTTTGCGGCACACACCATCTCCCTTTAAATCTCAAACTACCATCTTCATGAATTTGAAAATCCGATTCTACCCCAGTAATCACCTTATCTCTAATCTTCTTTAAGGATTCGTCTTTATCTTACTTTTCCTTAATTTCTTCAAAAATAGATGGTTCTAAGGATAAAGCAAATAAGAGGTTTTCTAACTCTCCATGGTTTATAACTTCAAGACTCAACTTTTTCATCTCTTCACACAACTCATCGGCCACCACCAAGGCATTAATACTATGACTCGATTTTCTACTAAGAGCATCTGCAACCACATTTGCCTTTCCTTCATGATACTGGATATCTAAATCATAGTCTTTAATTAGTTCTAACCACCGACGCTGTCGCATGTTCAAGTCTTTCTGAGTGAAGATATACTTGAGGCTCTTATGATCTGTGAAAATCTTGCAAGTGACGCCATACAAATAATGTCTCCAAATTTTTAAAGCAAACACAATTGCGGCAAGCTCTAAGTCATGAGTAGGATAATTGGCTTCATACGGCTTTAATTGACGTGACACGTAAGCAATAACCTTCCCATTCTATTGTAGTACTCATCCCAATCCATGCTTTGAGGCATCGCTGTATACCTCAAATCCTTCATTTCCATTGGGCAATGTTAGCACTGGTGCGGTAGTCAACCGCTCTTTAAGGGTTTGAAAAGCCAACTCGCACCTTTCATTCCACACAAATTTAGCCTCCTTTTTCATCAGGGTGGTCATAGGTCGGGCTATTTCGGAAAATTCTCTGACAAATCTCCTATAATATCCCACCACCAAGAAACTCCTAATGTCGGTCACATTCTTTGGAGTAGGCCATTCGCTAATAGCTTCAATTTTCGCAGGGTCTATCGAAACACCTTCCTTGGAAATGTAATGCCCCAAGAATGCTACTTGCTCTAACCAAAACTCACATTTGGAAAACTTTGCATATAATTCATTTTTCCTCAGGGTTTCCAAAATGGTTCTCAAGTCTTTGACATGATCCTCCTTATTCCTCAAATACACTAAAATATCATCAATGAAGACTACTACAAATTTATCTAGGTACTCGTGAAATACTCGATTCATTAGATCCATAAAAATAGCAGGGTGCATTAGTTAACCCAAATGGCATAACAGTAAAATCATAGCGCCCATAACGAGTTCTAAATGCGGTCTTTGAGATGTCCTTATCATCAATTTTCAATTGGTGGTACCCCGATCTTAAATCAATTTTCGAGAATATGCTAGCCCCCTTCAACTGGTCAAATAGGTCATTAATTCTTGGTAATGGGTACTTATTCTTCACCTTTATATTATTTAGCTCCCGATAACCGATACATAACCTCATGCTTCCCTCTTTCTTCTTCACAAAGAGCACAAGAGCTCTCCAGGGTGATACACTAGGTCTGATAAACCCCTTATCTAACAACTCTTGCAACTAGATCTTTATCTCTGCTAATTCAGAGGGTGTCGTTCTATAAGGTGCCTTAGAAATAGGTGCAGCTCCCGGAATTAGGTCTATGGTGAACTCGACCTCTCTACTAGGTGGCATCCCCGAATCTTCATCTGGGAAAACATCTTAAAACTCCTTAACTATGGGAATGTCTTCTATTCTTCTGCATTCTTCCATACTCAAATCCTGGACGTTGCAAAGGTATACTGAGCATCCCTAGGCAGCTAACTTCCTCATTTCCATTGCTGAAATTAACCCATACCCTTTAGGTTTCCCAAATCGTCTATAGGACACAGTTTTTCCTACAGGACTCCTCAAGTGTACTTTTGGCATTTCACAATCTATCTTAGCCTTGTACAGACTTAACCAATCCATCCCCAGTGTTACATCTAAGTCTCCCAAGTCAAATTCTATGAGGTCAGATGGGAAATTAGTTTCCTTAATCTTCAAAGATAAATTCTTATGGATTTTAGTGCAAGGAACTACCTTACCCGTAGGTAAGCAAACAGATAACTCAACAGGACTTGACTCAGATAAATTTAACTAGTTCACTATAGATGCAGAAATAAAGGAATAGGTTGCACCAGAATCAAATAAGGTTTTCACAACAATTGAGGTAATAGAGAATGTACCAGTGACTACATCGAAGGATCTCTTCACCTCCTTCCTGCCCATTACAGACAGGCGACCGAGATTGTTGCTTCTGTTCTGACCTGCATGGTTGTTGTTAAAGTTGTTGTTGTTGCTGTTGTTGTTGCCAAAACTGTTAGAGTTGTTACCGTTGTCATTCTCACCGTTGTAGGGTTTCCCATTCTGATTACCCGGCCTATTGTTTCTCACACCTTGATCAAACGTGGAGTTAACCCTTTGATGATTGCCTGAACTATTCCCTTCGTCTTTCTTCTTCGAATAACACTCGTATTCCCTATGACCCTTCTTGTGGCAGTACCGACATGTCACCAGATTTCCATCACAGTCCTTCCCAGGGTGGTTCCTTTTGCATCTCTTACAATAGTACCTCCTATCTCCATTCCCTTGGTTTATAGTGTTACCCAGCTCTCGGTTTCTATTTTCAATCAAATTCCCATGCCTAGGCCTCTTCGAGTTATTATGGTTGTTCCCATGGTGCCCAAAATCCTTTCTTTTATCTCCAGCATGGCTACCTTCAGTGGGATCCCTAACATTCAACCCATATAAGTGAGCTGCTCTCTCATAAACCTTATCTAGCATTTTGAACACTTTTCCTCCCAAATACTTCTGGAGTTGCCTAGTTAGCCCTTGCTCAAACCTTTGGGCCTTAAGCTCTTTATTGGGTACTACTCAGGAGCAAACCTAGCTAGAGTGGTGAATTTCTGGTAGTAGTCTGCAATGGTCATGCTACTCATTTGAAGGTTAATGAATTCTTGAGCTTTCTGCTTTCTCATATAAGGAGGGTAAAACTTTTCTCTTAAGGAAAATTTAAAGGCTTCCCACCCAAAGTCAGGTTGGGCCTTCAACCTAGCAGCATTGTCTCTCCTCCATCTGTCTGCTTCATCCTTTAAATACATGGCAGCTTGATCTACCCTCATTTCCTCCGTACAATTCATCGCAATGAATATTTTATCGAATTCTCGTTCCCAGTTTTCTAAAAAGGTAGGGTCAGCTCCCCCTTTGAAAATAGGTGGTTTCACCTGAGCTAATTTCTTAAACATTTCAGCATGAGGGTCAAGCATTTCCCCACGGTTCTAGTTCAATTGCTTAGCAAGAGCGCGGATGGCCTCGGCTAGTACAACATCGTTTCTTGCCATAGTACTTCTACGCCTGGAGTAATATTAAACTGATTCAAGTTCTACTTTTACTTACAACTACTTAATGCAAAACCTCATTCCATAACCACATTCACATTCCAATCAATCAAATAATTTAGACAACCAAGTCATTTAAGCAATCAAAATAATAAAAATTGGTTCCCTCCCCGCTCTCACTCAAATAAGAAGAAAGCGAGTTAAATCCTAGAGGTTGGTTGTCATTAATTGCTTAAACAAATTAAAACTAGGTAATTCAATATAAGATCAATAACTAGATATAATAGTATTAAATAATTGAAAAAAATATAGGATAACACACTAATACGGTTTTTAAAAAAAATGCTACTTTCCTCCAATCGTTTATATCGTACACTAACCTAATATAATGAAATATTTATTAAAACCTAACTACCTACCTAGTTTTCTAAAACATATTAAGCTATTTAAGGAACTACATTCGACTTGTGGTCCTTTTTCTCGTTATAATCTTCCAATTTAAAGTCGGGATCCTTTTCATCCTCCGAGTCTTCAATAATAATAGCTTTATATGTAGGCTCTCTGTTCCTAGTGGCCCGTTTTCCAATATGAGGGTCCACTGGTTCCACCTCCATCCATTCTAAATCATCTTCATCAGAATCAACATCTAGGGTGTATTGGTGGAAAATTCTTTTATACATTTTCAGTTTATCTTTCTTCCTAGCTGTTTTGAATTCGAACCCGTCCTGATACATTTCTTCCGATTGGTCCTTCTTTGGACATATAATATCCTCCATTACTTTTATGAGATTTTCACTGATTGATTTCGGGCCCTGATTAGTCTTAGGGACGGACTCGGTATTCATCTCTCTATGTTATCCCAATAAAACAAAGTAATTAAGCCAAGCACATACGAAAATATAAGAGAACTAATGCATAAGCACCACACATAAAGAGAATGTTAAATATATGCATGCTTTCTTAACTACCCCAAATCTCGCTCATTTTCGAATATTTGAGACTTAACGGATTTAAATAATTAAATAAATGAATTTTTAAAATAATAATAATAATAATTTCTTAATAGTAAGAAATATAATTTATTGGTAATAATAAAACTAATACTCATACTATTTGATCTGTAAATCATTTCCAAAACGTTTCAAAGTTTAGGCGCCTAAATAAATCATTTGTGGCATAACAAAATCTAACCTAAAGCTCCCAGATACCACTTTGTAACACCCCGATAATTCCCGTTTTCCCGGAACCCAAACCTTTAGGAACCATCGGTGTGCTACCGCCACGTGTTCAAATGTTAAGGCTATAAAACAGAGTTTTGCAGCGGAAAACCAAAAGACTTATGAAATAACATTAAACTTAAATCAAATTCTGATGTAACAAACTGGAACCTCTACGGCCCTTACTGTAATGTACCAAATAACGTTTACCTCTAATTCAAATCCAACAGTTTAAAACCAAATCAAACTTAACATAATGTATTCCGAAATCTAAATTAAAATAACGTTTCTCTCCAACCCGCCCATGCATGAATGCTTGTTTAGATACCTGTTAATAGTCTACTCCCCAATAATACAAATGTAAGTATTGGATCATTACAGTGTCATTTATAGGAGAAATCCATGACCAAAAACACAGAAGGCACGTAATCAGCAAGTTGAGTGTATACAAATTACAAAGTACGACAGTTGAACTGATAATTAAATAACTATAAGAAATGTAAGAATGTATCATGCAACATTTTAC
Source organism: Dysphania ambrosioides (assembly GCA_026401315.1). Lineage (NCBI taxonomy): Eukaryota > Viridiplantae > Streptophyta > Magnoliopsida > Caryophyllales > Amaranthaceae > Dysphania > Dysphania ambrosioides. The sequence continues at coordinate 13,760,867 of CM048662.1, forward strand.
TCAACTGACACGATAAATTGATTAATGATTTGGACTCTGACACGAAAAATTGATTAATGATTTGGATTCTGACACGATAAATTTGATTAATGATTTGGATTAAGCAATAGACTAGGTTGTCTCCCCCATGTCCTGGTTAGGACATCAAATAAATAAATAACCCATGCACTCCCGTCGGAGAGCATCAAAATACAGTATAAAAAAATCCAGATGGTAAACGGGCGCGACTCCGTTACCATAGCTAGATGAGATCTCAACTAACCCCAATTTTAAGTTTAAAACTTTATAAAAGAGAGACTCGTAGATCACAGGGCCTCCAAAAAAATGCCAAGGATAATACCCCGTGAACTCCAACCCCTGATTGTCAATACTCTAGACGTGCACTAGCCTAGAGTTTTATTGCTTATCCTCTTTCTCTTTAAGTGTTTTATGGTTTAAATTCAATAAACATAATCACCACAGCACACAAAAGAAAATATTACAGTTATTCAATATATCTCTGTTATACTGTAATTTTTTACTTTTTAATTGAAACTCAACTGATAAAACTGTTGAACCAAGTCAACTACCTCGTCATTAAGACTTATAAAATACACCTTTACTCCAATCATACTATTAGTAATGAAGGAGTAATAATAAAAAACTTTATGGATTAATTAACAATTAATACCAATTAATAAATCACGGTTTCTCACAAATAACACCAAAATATGCCCATCATATAAAGAACATGAATTCTTTCAAATGGGTAACCAAAAAATCTCATCCAAAGGGTTCCCTAAACATGATACTATGTTTATGTTTCACCCTAAATCATGCTCCTAATTAAAAATAACGTTCTTCGTAATTTGTACGTACCTAGTGTAAAATGCACGGATATCCACTTTCTCTATTTTTAAGGACCTTCCACAAATTGTTCTCCTACACCAAATAATATAATCTAAATCAATATACTAACAATCTTATCTAACCAATCACTTAGGCCAAAGAATCTCTTAAATTATTCCATTTCAACATTTTACCCAAAAAAACATGAATCACAATCTAGTCATCCAACCTGCATAACAAAACATCTCATTGTATGTACACAGCATATTATCTCTTTACTTATTGCCACTAAAATCAAGGAAATACAAGGTGGAACAACAAGGATGGTTGCTTAGTGTATAAGCACAAGATTTAAGGCTGAATTACCGAATTCTAACTAGTTACACCAACAATTACCAAAATATAGTTGTCTGGTATGTTTCAGTTGTTTAGCCAAACTTCAAGTTAAGTCAGTGTGTAAGCCTTGCAAACACATCAGATGGAAATCTACCTCCTAGCAGCCCCAATACATACTGCCAAGCCACCGATGCAACGTAACCAAGACAATTCCACTTTTCTTGCTACTTTATTCACCAAACTAAAGCCAAAAAAAACCCAGAGCCTATAGATAAAATCATAGCATAGGATTTTAATGTTGTATCATGGTAAAGGATGATAAAATTCAATAAATACCATAGCATGACAACCACCCAAAGGTAGTGTGAAACAAAAATCAATCTTGGGAGATTGCCAAATATATATACCAATTCATAAAACTCATGATTAAAAACATTTTAACATCTAATAAATCATTAGAAATAAATCAAGACCCAAGAACAATAACAATTCACAACCCATCAATCAAAACAACCTAACTACATAATCTCCTAACATATAACCCAAGAGAAACAAGAGGGAAGGAGAAGGGGGGACCTTCCGTGGGTCGACGGTGGCGGCTAGCGAAGCCGAAGGGACGACAGGGGGGGGCATCAGGTGGGCGGCAGCGGTTGGGGCTCCACGACAGTAGGCGGTAGAGGAGGGGTAGCAGGGGGGTAGGTTGTTGCTGGGGAATTCTCACGGGTAGGTTAGTATTTGGGGGGGGGGGGGGGGGGGTTTGGTTTCTTTTTGATTTTGAGTTCTTGCCTTTGGGGTTCTACGGGATAGGTGGGGAGTTTCTTTTTTTTTTCTTTTGACTTTTAGCTTTCTTTTGTGGGGATTTCACGGGGTGGGGATTATATATGGGTAGGTTTATTTTTTTTTTGTAGTGTTTAGGTTTAGGTAAAATGTGTTTAGGTTTAGGTAAAGTTCTTAGGTTTAGATAGTATTTAGATAGTAAGATAGAGCTTTGAGTATTATAAAATTGTAGTAGGATAGGATTTCGGTAGTTTAGGCTTAACAGATTACTTAGAAAAATAAATAGATAAAAAAATAGTTGTAGAATTTCGGGGGATTACATAAACTAAATGAGTTCTAGTGATGTTAGTCTTAGGTTTAGTAAGTTACATCCCTCTTTCTTTTGTGGAGTAGATGCTAGAGGGACTTTTTAGGGTTTAAGAGTTTTTTTATCAGACTGATTTTGTGATTTTTTATGCTTTTAAAAGCCCTAATATTATTGTTTGTGAAGTAGATGAAAAATTAGAATTAGTATGGCACATTATGTTTATTTATGGTACCCCTAATATGGGTGATAGGATTTTAGTTTGGAATAAAATCCTTGATCTTTTATCTGTTTACAATCAATGTTTGCTAATAGAAGACTTCAATCATTTAGAGTTATTATTTGATAAACTCTTTGGTTCTCCTAATATTAAAGGATGGGCTAACTTCACTGATTGGAAACTACAATCTTCTTTAATGGAAGTACTGTTTTCAGGATCTAGATTTACCTAGTCTAATATGAGGAAAGACTCAAGTTTAGTTTTACAACATTTCAACAGTGCTTACATGCGATTATAGTTTTGGATACGAAATTTTTTAATTTCTAGTCTTTTTGATCTTACCACGTGGAGGAATGGTGCCTTTTGTTTATGGGAGTGGTATAATCTCGTCTGTTTAGGGAATCTTAGTGGTACAATCCCTAGCCTTCTTGTTGTCACACTAGATCTTTTTGAGGCGTAAACTTAAGGGTTGGTGTTTAATGCATGAAAAAATTTAGGGTATTCAATGGGGAAACTTCTCTAAGGTTCTAGGAAATATTGGAATTAAAGAGGAAACTCAATCTCAAGGGACAAAGTATGTTGATCAAGTTTTAACTTCCCGAGAGAAAATGATGATTCAATATCAGTATTGGCACCAAAGTTTAAAGACTTCTTTGTCTACTCAAGGTGATTCCAACTAAATTAATGTACTCAAAAGTGAAAAGTTGTCGAAATAAAAAGGACATTTCTAGTTTGAAGAATGCTAAAGAAGAATGTCAATCAGGGAAGGAGGTAATTCAGGAAGTCATTTTGAATTATGTAAAATTTGTCTTCCAAGCGAACTCTCGAATCTGAATTCTAAAGTAGAATTGGAGGTGGATATTGTTGTTCAAGGAAATGGACATCTCATATTTATCACCCATGGAAGCATCTAGGTTACATTCACCACTTTAGTTTTCAGAAGTAGAAGAGGCAATGTTTAATATTAAGGGGGGATCGGCTATCGGTCCAGACGGCTTTCCATCATCCTTTATTAAGAAGCATTGGAATTTGGTGAGTGATACTGTTTTCAAAAAAGTTAACCACTTCTTTACTATGAGTTGCATGCGTAAAGAATGAAATTGATCCATTTTGGTTATGATTCCAAAAGTGGAGAATCCAGAAGGGGTTAGCCATCTTTGTCCTATTAGTTTATGTAATATTATTTACAAATGTATTTATTAATGTTTAGTCCACATGATGAAGGGTTTACTTCTAGCCTTGTTGCTAGATTCTCAATTTGCCTTTATTTCTGGTCATTATATGAGTGACAATATCCTTGTTAGCCATGAACTTTTGAATACCATTAACCAAAGAAAGAGAGGGCAGGTTTAGTTAGGGGTCTTAAAATTGGACATGAGTAAAGCATATGATAGGGTGAATTGGAATTCCTTAATTAAAGTCCTATGATATTATAGCTTCCCTCCTAGATGTGTTCATTTGATTAGCCAGTGAGTCTCCACTCTATCCATGAGAGCATTAGTAAACAACAGAGTATTCATACACTTTGAGCCGCAGTGTGGTTTTTGTCAAGGAGACCCATTATCTCCTTTCCTATTCCTCTTCTACATGGATATCTTGGGTTGGATGGTTCGACTTCAGAAAAATTTAGGACAACGCTCCAGGGTATTCAAATCTCCCGTTGGACACCAAAGATTAACCTTTTTTTCTTTGCAGATGACATTATTGTTTTTTTAAGCCTCTTTCTCTTCATGTCAAGTGGTATCTTCTATTATTGATAGAATTTGTAGGATTTCAAGGCAACAACTTAACCTCTAAAAATCTCTAATCAAATTTAGTCCCTATGTCTCGGATGAGGAAAAATTAAATTTGAAATCTATCTTACAAATAGATCTTATTCAATTATTGGACCGCCATTTAGGGGCTCCCATTTATATCATTGGAAGTTGGAAGATCCACTTCCAATTCATTATGGATCAGATCTTAACCAAGATAACCTTGTGGAACTTGGTTCTTCTCTACCTACTGAAAATATTGATTTTGATCAATTATGTGCTAATCTCTATAACAAGCACAATTCTTTCATTTTTTGATATTCCAATCTCAGTGGCTTTAGAGATTGACTCAATACTTACTATTTTACTTTGGGTTAAACATCGGGAACATGGGATTCATTAGGTTAAGCGAGAAATAGTGCAGCTTCCAAAAAGGATGGGAGGCTTAGGAATGTGAGGAGTTAGGGAAATCAATCAAGCCTATGCGATCATACAAATATGGTGAATAGCTAGGAATCCCAATTTACTAGTATCTAGGATATATAAGCTCATCATCGTTTTTCCCAACATAATGGAAAAAAGCACGGCCTAGAAAGCCTAGGTTTTTCTAGAGGAATGGCCAGATTTCAAAGGAGGGAAAACCTAATATTAGAGTGTAATCCTTGAAAATAGGAAATGGATCATCAATACGGGCTTTTTTGGATAAACGGGTTAATGCCCAAGCACTGTCGTATAGGTCCAACATTTCTTTGGCGGAAGTAAGAAACCTAAAAGTTAGTGATTGTATGATGATTAACTCAAGGACTTGGAACACTTTGGCATTGTTTAGAATCTTCGAGAGTAAAGTAGCCCAAGAAATATTATGTATGGAAAATCCAATAGTAGAAGAACAAGACTATCTATATTGAAAATTCCAAAAATCTGGTAAGTTATCTTTGAAATATTGGTATGCATTTCTTCAAGAAAGAGGTAATTCAGCCTATCGAAAATTTGGTAAGCCATACCTTCTGAAATTCTATAAATTGTTATGGCATATTCCAGATTCGCCTCGTTCGTTGTTATGGCATATTGCCCACACTCTTATGGAAAACCTCTTATGAGAGTATTCCAGTTATAATTTAGCTCGATCACAGAGGAATGATAGACATCTAAGTTTAGTTTGGAGAGTGTGGGCAAGATGTCGCGGATGTGAGTCACATCTTTAGGTATTTCCCTTATGCGATTAGAGTTTGTAAGAGCAGATCATTAAGCATCTGCTCGAATTTCAATGAGAGCCAATCCTTTCTAGATTGGCTTTCTTACCATATCCAACATTTTTACAGCATGGATGGATCTCGAGGAAATAGATTGATTGTTTTGTGGCTACTTTATGGGCATTGTGGCTGACAAGAAATAATAGGGTTTACAATAACCAAATAGCCAGAAGTGATACAGTGTGTTGATCTAGTTACAAGGTTGGTCACTGATCATGAGCAATTTATAGAAATGGTTTACATTTTGCATCCTCGAGAGAATGCATGCAGAGTTCCTCTGGGTTTCGACAAGGTTTCACTTGGCATTGGTGAGGAAAGTAGAAGATATAATCATTATTCAATCTAATAGGGCATGTAACACGAAAGATGGCTCCTCAGGCTCGGGATGGGAAATAATGAGAGAAAATAATACTTCCCTGGTCGGCAAAGGAGGGAGTCAATGGGGGCAATGCTAAGTCTTCAAATATGACAGAAGCAATGTCATGTTTACATGCTCTAGAATGGAGTGCTTGTAACCTAATTGCAATCTCAATCTTAATTGACTAAACCATTTTACTTTCTTCACTTCAAGGCAAGACAAAGGTCCCTTTAGAAATTGCGAATATCATTCATCGTACTAAGGAAAAAAGGCTTTATATTCAAGAACATTGCAGTGTCTTTAAAGTTGGAAGGGACTAGGTGGAGAAGGCTCGATACCGAGTAGCTGAAGCTCATTTAGCTACTAAATCTTTTGTACCTTAATTATTACTTTTTGTTCTAATTCGTTTCCAAAATGCCAAAAAAATAAATAAATAATGCTCCACTTTATTTTTCCTTTCTGCAATAAGGAAAGAAAGGTCTAGGTCGAGCCTAACCTACAACATCCATGTAAGAGACGGAATTAACAGACATCTAGAGAGACCAAGAACAACTACCACCTTGGCCACCATGAAGTCTGCTGCCATCTGGTTTCTTTCCTTGAGAGTCTGAGGCAATGATTGATGGAGACACCTTTGAGCTTGTTGAGGTCCAATAAAAGGAGACACCTTCGAGCTTGAGGAGGTCCAATGGTATTCAGAATATTAATATCATTATTAAGGAAAATTTGGAAAATTTATTATTGACAAACGCTACAACACAATAAATTATCATTGACCATTATTATGATGAGAATAAGTCAAAATTACTATTCCTTTGCATTAGAGCAAACAAGCTCCATAAATCAATGCTTAAACCCAATGACAGACCACCTATCTGGTCACGCTAGGGTGTGACAGACAAAAGAAAAATTTGCCTAAAAGACCGACTTACATGATAAGATCATTTCAATATCAGCAATACTACGCAACATTCTAGGGACATCATACACAATACCAAACTGCAAAACAAATAAGAATGCAATCTTTGATGTCTTACATCTACCAAACCTGAATCCAATGCCCACAGCTGCTCATCAGCCCTTCAGAGTTTGGCGGAATTGTCCACTATATTTTCCACTAAACTCGCCTCCAAGTTCTCCTCGTCAATCCACAGGGAACTTTGCCTACGAATTTGCTCCTTTTTACTGTTCTTTTTGTCCACTATTGCTTGTTGTCTCTTTTTCCAGTATTCAAGCTTCTCTGTTCTTTCTTTCACCTGCACAATTTCAAGTGTTAATTGAAACACAATTAGAAAATTATCAGGAGAATCGTAAAACATACGTCCAATCTTCCAATACCTCTATCTACGTTCAAATTGACCAGGCAAACTAAACACCTATAGAGTACAATATGTTATCTCAATTGCAGACTATCGATTTGATACATTTGCATAATTGTATAGAGTTTTGAAATTATCTCCAACCTCTTTCTTTCATTAAAGTATTCATGACAAGTGCTGACATAGTGGGATCATGGGAAAATTCCTTTTCCTCATGGTTGAGTCTTTAAAATGTTTTTTTTAATTAATTCTTAAGTATATACATCTCAAAAACTAATCTCACTATTTTGTGAAGAAATGAGAGGTTCCTAACATTGATGCCACCAAAATTTGATTCTAAAATGTTCTTGAATATATCTATTTTTAAAAATTGAGTGAAAATCCTTTTCATCTAACAAGACAAAAAACAAGTAAAATAAACCATAGGACAAGATGTCCACTACTGAAAAACAAAAGTAGCCCTCATCAAGAGACCCTTCTTCAAATCACCTACATAGCAATTACAAAATGTTTTCACATTTTCTAATACAATACTCAGATTTTTCTTCCTTGTATAAGCCTGAGGCCCTAAGATAACTAGCAATGGCACCCCTGGAATCCAGAGTCAAGGTTTCATAGATAACCAGATATTGCTGACTGGTGTTTTCTGTCATAGTCAGTAGCTTGCCGACCATTAATTCCTATTAAATATCAAAATTCAGAATTTTCCAGATTACGGCTTTGAAATATCTTTCAAAAGGACGAAATTAAATGCTAATTAGAATACATCTTTTTATTTAAAATTATTATTTATAAACCCTCAGTAAGTTTTATTTTGAAGAAATTTTGGCCTTTTCTTTAAACAATCCAAATCCAATCTATGCATACCCAAAAGCGGTCGAGAGGCTTGAGGCCTGTGCATATTATGCTTCCTGTTCTTTGCCTTGACTCACCTAGGTACATCTCGGGCCATTTATTTTTTAAACAAAGGTTCACAGATCATGAAGTGAAAAAGAAAACTGAAGCCTATATAATTAAGGGGAAATTCTTTGATTGATGCATTTGACAATGTGCACAACCAAAATGTAGCAGTACCATATCGTAAAGGATCCCTTCTAATACAATATGGTGATGACTCATGACCTCTCATAAAGTTGCAAATTTTTGTTCAAGAAACAATGTCACGTTGCTTCGTACCGAACCGATCATAAAAACATGGAGATCCCATGCTCCCTCAACTATAGATAACTGGAAACCACAAAATTACCAACAATCATCAAACACAAGTCAAAATGTATCAAAAATAGCCCAAGTTTATTGGAAAAATTCATATCAATAATCTCTACTATGGCTGGTCTTTCAATAATAATCCAACTATAAGTTATTCTAGTAGAATCCAAAGTTTAGGGTGTTTTTGCAAAATACAATGGGCTGACTGGCAACCTGCTCAACTAATTCATTTTATTTACATCTTGCCTTCCCACTTTCCCTCTTATGTCTCAAGATATCTACACCAAACTCTGCCAAAAAGCCCCATGCTCAGCCAACCTCCATGTCCCTAGCCAACCTTATTCTCTTATTTCCATCTCACCCAACCACCCACCCACAAACGACTCAGCCAGGCCAACTACCATGTATCCTGCCACCAGACAACTTACCTGCTAACTACCACCACCGAATCTCACACCTTCTGCCAGTACCAATTAGTAATGCACCACCAAGCTTGAACAATCTCTCTTTATCAATTTCTTTCACTTTCACATCTTCCAGCATCTCTCCACACCATCCTTTGAATCAGAATCACTTTTATCCCTCATCCATAATGTACATCATCCCAAATCACCACCACTCAGCCATTTGGCAAATTAAAAAGGGTAGGCTGCACTCACTTGTGACTAGTACATGGGGCTAGGTTCCAGTAGGGGAAGGGAAGAGAGATGAAGAAGTTGGGTAGTTCTGGCAGTGGAGGTTGGCTTAGAGTGTTAAGTGGAAGGAGCTGGGTGGTGCACTAGGAAGAAGATAGAGGATCGGAAGGGGTGGACAGCATAGTCATGGGAAGGAGAGAGGAGAGAGAAAGATTTTTTTTTAAATAAAAGAGAAATTAATGAGCATATGACATGTGGCCTAGTGACCTGCTGAACTAGTTAATTCAAGTCATGGGATTATTTTGGGAAGTTATCACATATTGTTGAGACTATACTAGGATAACCCATAGGTGGGATTCTTGCTATGAAATTTCCCTATTTATTTCAGAGCTAAGGTTTCCACAAGCCCAAAACTCCCTTGAACACTTTCATAGGCTCAGCAAATACATTACTTTGGTGGAATGTTCAGGTCTTTTGTGTATGAACTCAGTAACTAGTAGAAACATGACGCGACAGAACTTCAAACTTAAATTATGAAATACAACAATACAAATTATTGCCGATACTACAAACAAAAAAACCTTTAATGACAATGAAATAAAAGTTGGCTTTCATATTCATGTGGAAGCAAGAAAAAGAAAAAAAGCACAAGACAAGTTAGATGGAATAAGCCCACTTTTACTAATTTAAGTGCAATGCCACAGTGTGTCAATCATCATTCACAAATAAAGAAAAGGTTACAAAGCAACACTATGACTTCTTCCATTCTACCTACTCTTGCACTTCATCTCTCTCTAAGTTCAATTACAACTTTTGGATGGAGAAGCAGGAAAGTTGCTTTGACGCAAAATTTTCAACAACAGTCCAAAAATCCCGTCTTCCACAAATAGGTTGCGTGTTGACGTTTGACCTTTGCCCATTAGCTATGCAACTAGAATCTAACTTATTTTTTACCACTGCTGTAAACTATCCAAGGAAAACACAAGGGTTTCAGGATAAGAAATGTGCAATATTTTAGTTTTATTTTTCATGGAAGATTCTATGGTTCTCTTGATACGTAACTATGCAATAACAGGGTAAACCAACTAGGTAGAGCAGATGATCAATGAAATGTAAGGAACAAATAGGCAGCTTAGCATAATAGAAGATGCTGCAGTATGAACTCACAACTTCAGTCAAGTGAAATGTGACAAGTTGGCCAAGTTCTTTAGAGGCTGGTTCGATTGGATGTAGCGGATGCACAATGAAACCTCATAAAAACAAGTTGAAAGTTTAGAATAGCAGCCACAGCCGCAGCCACAGCAACAACACATTGCCAGCTACAGCAACATTGATATATTGGACTCGGCCAAGTTCAGCATGGCTTGGCAGGAGCAGAGATAGAATTGGGTTTGAGGCAATTTAATGAAGGTATATATAACTCAACAGAAAGCATAAAGCAACATGAGCCTAGAAGACATGAGGGATTAGTGAAAATAGTTTTTTGTATTTCAAATTAGGAAAAATTGAATCTAAAAATACAATCTTTGAATGCTCTTGTTATAAAGGGACAAACTTTGGGTTATTTTTTAAGAAGCCAACCTTTCATGTGTGTTCTCTTTTGAAGAGCCAAATCACTGTACAGATTGACCTTGTTTCCCTAACTGTCCCTCCTCTCCCTCTCACTCAGACCTCCCTCTCATGCAAAGAAGGAAGGAAGCCATTAATTCCCCTCGTCCAATAGCTGTTAGCTTCACAATTTCAGCTAATCATAAAACAACACAACAAAGATTGCTCAAAAGGGGTAAAATTCATGATATTCCCACAATATTTCAATGAAAGTAGCCAAAAAGCTATGATACCAAACCTAGCAACAAATCTTTTCAATAAATCAGCCAACAATGGCTACTCTACCAGACCTAGCGACTAAATCGGGGAAACAAATTGTACTTTGCCCCCACCTTATTCCTCTTCTAATATGTCCCCTCCTCCTCCCAATTATACTTCTCAAAATGATTCTCTCTTCCTTCGACAACATTTCTCTCCTTGTTCACTTCTCTGCTCAAAAGGTAATTGATTCGTTAATTGGTTTAACAAAAGTAGACCACGCCAAGGTGAGACCAAGACAATGAAGAACGGGATACTCACAATCCTTGACCTGAAAAAATAAGCAAAGGAGGAGTGGGAAAGTGGAGGGAACAAGGTGGGGCTAGGGAGGAAGGTGGTTAGAGTGGATGGGGGAGGAAGGGGGGGTTGGGAGGAGGAAGGGAGGACAGTGGTGAGATTGCGTCATTGTGTATGTTTGTGTGCGACCTCGTTGTTGTTGATGATGATGAAGAAGGATTGGAGGTGAGATATGAGGAGGAGAGGGGAAAGAGGGAGGGTCTGGGGTGAAAGTGATAATGAAAAAAGGAAATTAATATGGCAAATAACCACTATGTCATCACCATTACTGTCGTAATCCAGTCATTTTTAGATTTTTTAAAAATTATACACGTAAAAGGTCGGAGTTTTCAAAAAATAATTGAAAGATTGCTTTTATAAAAAGAGTGCTCAAAAGTGGTATTTTAAGAATCAATTTTTTCTTCAAAATATACTTTTTCTTTAATAATATATTTTTGAACAACTAATAAGTTAGAGATTATTTTCATAGGCTATTGAATGGATATAACCTTTTATACTTGGTGTTTCGAATTTCAAAAAATGGAATACCATATGAAGAGCAAAATAGAAAAAGAATATCTTTGTTCTAAAAAATGTAAAAAGAATATCTTGGTTCTAAAACATGTGCCTAAGACTGCGTGTTACAGTAGCAAAGTGAGGCAAAGTCCATCAGCCAGCTCGGCGAGCACCTCAAAGCACTAGAGAGGAGGCACTAAGCGATGCAAGGCGCTAGCCTTTTGGTGAGGGCGCTGTAATTCATTCACTGTTCTGCAGGTTTATAAGTTTTTAAAATAAAAAGAAATCCATGTGGAATTGTGGGCCCATTATGACCATTCAAATAAAGGGCATCAAGAGCTTTTACTTTCCAACCCACAAGCTTTGGTTTGAGCTTCATCTTTCTCACCCAGATCGCAAGTGGTGGCTTTCTTTTATAATTTTTTTAAGTCATACAAAAACAAAATAGGAAGAGGTGGGATGGGTTTGAGTGCTGTCTCAGTATAGCGTTTGATATATGTGGAAACAAAATGAGAAATTAGAAGTGGTGGAGAGGACTGATGTTGAAAGTTTTTAATTTTTTAGAATAAAAAAAAAGTTAAAATTTGGTACTGTTGGGTATGCTCACAGTTGGGAAGATGTGGAGACGAATTCTGTTGGGTATGCTTTGAGTGAAGCAAAGTTTGAAATCAAAACACCATTTGTTAGGTGTGGGATTTGCACTTGGTTTGTTGACTGTCACTCATAATCAGTACACCATTTTTACATTTTTATTTTCTATGTTGATAATATTATCCCCACCATTCTCAACATCCCCATCACTCATTGTCATGTTCCTAATTCTTTCACTTTATAATTTATCTATAATTGTAGAACCATTTAGTGACATTGTGATAGTGTGTATTATTTTGCTTCAATAATTTCAGTTTTATTTTGCTTTCCTTCACAATTCCACATTAAAATGCTTTTAAATATGGTTAATATCAGGATGGCTTTCAGTGAACAATCAACCATAGAACCACCGGAAAAGCATGACACGGGAAGTAAATAAAAGAAGCCAGATCCTAACAACAAAAACAATTGGCAATGCAGTTTTTGTCCAAAACTGACTAAAAGGCGGGATATTTGTGTGACTTGTGTGTTGCTTTATGTATTTTATAAGTACTTTATCCTTTTAGCAGTATATAGTGAGAAATTATGCTTTCCCTTGCCAATTTGAGCACTTATTATTTGAGATTATGTCGTTTGAGTACAAAATATAATTTAGAAATGATAATTTTGGTTTTGGCACTTTTGGGGCACCTCACACCAAAAGGCGAGCGCCTTTGCCTAGGCTCCAGGGACCCTTAGTGCCTTAAGGCACCTCGTGTCAAAAAGAATATTCACTGGCACTATTTTGTTGTCAATTTTAATTCTTGCTGATAGCGGAAATATGAGATGTTTAAGAGGCTCAGCTAAACCTGTGAACTGCAACAGAAAAGGGAACTAGCAGAAGCAGTAGATGAAGAATGATACGTATAGCGTGTTCATCTTACTCATAGCCAAGGTAACAAAGGATATGTGGGGAGTTTTGTAGATAAGGTTTGTTGATGAGCCTTTCTATTGCTCTAAAAATTTCAAGCTCACAGGCAAAACCCAAGTTCATGAGCTGAATCTAATGAAGCTCTAAAGCTATGTCTGCAAGTCACTCTTCGAGGGAAATGTATGGAAGTCAAGAGCGCCTGGCTTTAGGAAATCATTGCAGCCAAAATTGTTGAGAAGTTGACATGTGTAACTGAGGGCTTGGGTTATATATTTATATTATATATTTTGTCACTGGGTCCCATATCCCGTGACATAGAACTTCAAAATAATTTTGCAAAAAAAGGTAGAGGGCATAAGTTTGCATAATTTTAAGGAATTTCCCGCAACAACTATTTCCCTTGGGAAGGAGGTCGCATGACAAACTTAAATGATGATTGTTCTGTTACTATTGCTCTTAGGAAGTTAGGTAGGTGCCAACAGGATTGCTCCATGCTTGTGTCATTAAAGTACAGTGGGAGTCATTTAACTTCATTAATTATGGGCTGATCACCATGATTAAACCTCAAACAATTCACTTATGAAGTTTTCAGCAATTGAAACGCGAGATTGTTTCAGGCACGTTGGATCCTTCTTCCAATTCTTTGAAGAGAACAATAGGTAATGCACCAAGATGTTAAGTGAGCCTAAACTGAAGGTCAAGAATTAAAAATTGCAAGTAGAAGCAACGCAACTCACAACCGCCAAAAGTATTGATATAATCAGTGTATTGGGCAACAATCCCCTTACAAGTCGTCTTTTTTGCTATGTTCCTTAATCAATGATTAAATAAAGCTTTAAATTCCCTATAGACAGAGGAAAACCTTGCAATGCAAGGCATACTCGACGAATGAAAGAAAAAAAAATAATTGCACTTTCCATATAGATACCTAAACTTGCCTCTACAACCTTTTGGCAGAGGTGAGCATAATCAAATATACCTTAACAGCAAGAATACTAATCCCAAGCAACATTACTACAATCTTTATCTGAATTTGGAATTGTATAACTCTATTCTAAGCTATTAGAACCCAACAGAACCTGCCTTTTGCAAACCCTATTCAACTAAACTGGTACAGATTACGTTCACATCCATAGCCCTAAGTCATATAATCTTTTTTATTTTATTTGCTTCATTCAATTCAATTCTAAAATGATTTTAATTCCCAAGCAACATTCTTTTCTGTAGTACTAGATTCTTTCATTAAATAAACCCTGCTTGGCTTATCAAACCTATCAAACATATTCCTATGCAGCATACTTTTACTATATTACTACAATCTTTTCTCTAAATTAACATTGTCATGTAATCCAACTAATCAAACATATTCCCAAGCAACATTCTTTCTCTAGAAAACTACAATTGTTTCTCTAAATTAACATTGTGATACAGGAGAAATGATATTGGAGGGAAAAAATTTAAATAAATAGCTTCTTTGTTAATTCAGGCTGTTAGTAGTGATAAGGATGCCAGTTTCTGTTAGAATCATTTCTGTTAGAATCATATATGTTAAGCAAAGGGTGTATATATGCTATGGTGAGATACGTAATAGAGGCATGAAAAATATTCCCACTTCTCTCCTCCTATTCTCCTTCCCTTTCTCTTCCTCTCTTATTTTCTCTATTTTCCTCCTCAGCGAGCAACCATGTCTAATCGGGTGGGTAAAATGGACAAGCAAATGGCAGCATTGGAGGCGAAGCTGGAGGCACAATCGATTAATTCCTCCCAGAAAATTGAGGAGTTAATGAAGATGATGCAAGTAATGCCGGATAGCATGTTGAATGGAAAATCAGATGATCGTGGGAATCAGCTAAAATTTGGGTATTCTCCTAAACTTGACTTTCCTAAGTTTGATGGAACTAATACCCGGTTATGGATAAAGAAATGTTGCAAGTATTTTTCGTTGTGTAAAATACCCGATGAGCAGTGTGTGGACTTGGCATCTCTTAATATGGTGGGTAAGGCTGAAATATGGGTATCCAGTTATTTGGGAGGTAGAGTGGACTTAGATTGGAATGATTTTGTGATGGACGTAACATGGAGGTTTAGGGATGACTGTAATGTAAGTGTGGTGGAAGAATTCAATAGGTTGGAACAGGGGGGAAGCATTGAAGCCTACATAGATGAATTTGAGAATTTGAGGGCAATTATGTTACAGAAGGGTTATCGGCTTCCAGAACAATACTTATTGGAGAGCTTTGTTGGGGGGTTGAAACCGGGAATTAGACCCTTTGTGAAAGCTTTCAAACCTCAAACAATTTCAGTAGCCGTTGAGTATGCCAGACTTCAAGAGGAATCGTTGGCCTTGAATAAACCTGTTTACACTAAAAATGTGACCCCTAAATCTTTTCAACCCATACATTCATACAATAGCAACAAACCACCCCTGTTACCTCTGCCAACCTCTAAACCTGCTTTACCAGCTACAAACTCCATTCTAAAACCCTTTCAAAAACCCAAATGCATACCTGCTGATATAAGGGCGGAGAAGATAGCTAGAGGACTATGTTATTACTGTGATACACCATACAGTAGAAACCACCAATGCCAATTTAAAGAACCTCGACTGTTTACAGTGGAAATACCAGGTGATGAGGCAGCTATAATGTGGGAGGAGAATGAGGAATTCGTGAAACAAGAACCACACATTTCCCTCAGTGCATTATCCATTATCAAGTAGTCAGACCTTCCACACTATGCGAGTACAAGCCATGGCCAAAGGAAAGACATTACAAATACTGGTAGATTTAGGAAGTACACATAATTTTATGGACGAACACTTAGCTGAGGAGTTGGGGTGTAAGGTGGAACAGATCAAGGGTCAATTAGTACTAGTAGCTGATGGCAATCAATTGTTGCGTAATTCTGTATGCAAGAATTTCTTATGGACGTTAGGGGGATGCACATTCATATCGGATGTAATGCTAATTCCCTTGGGGGGATGTGACATGGTGTTAGGAGTACAGTGGTTGAGTACTTTGGGGTCGATTTCATGGAATTTTAAACAGCTCACGATGAAGTTCTGTTTCCTTGGCCATTGGGTGGAGCTGAAGGGCGTCCCACATAAGAAATTGAAAGTATGTGAAAGAGAACAAACCGATAAATTGATGCAAGGGGCTGCTTAGGTGTGTTTGATGCAGATCAGAGGAGTAGATGATAGTGAGCATGCTGGGTTGTTGCATTTATCAGAAGGAAGGGAAGACAAAGAGGAATTACTGAGGTTAAAAAATGAGTATGCTTGTGTATTCGAGGAACCTTCTGGACTGCCACCAAGCAGAGGTCAGTTTGATCACCGAATCTATTTAGAGCCAGGAAGTGGGGCTGTGAATATTAGACCTTATAGGTAACCCTTGAAGCAAAAAGATATGATTGAACAGCTTGTCCAAGAAATGTTAGAGAGGGGAATAATAAGATATAGTACTAGCCCTTTTGCCTCACCTGTTGTTCTAGTGGGAAAAAAAGATGGGACATGGAGACTTTGTATAGACTACAGAGAACTGAATAAGAAGACAATTAAAAACAAGTTTCCGATACCAGTCTTGGAGGAGCTTATTGATGAGCTAGTTGGGTCATTAGTGTTCAGCAAACTGGATCTGAGAGCAGGGTATCATCATCTGCGCATACACCCTAATGATGTCTTTAAAACTGCCTTTAAAACTCATGCAGGTCACTATGAGTTTCTAGTCATGCCTTTTGGCTTGACTAATGCACCTTCTTCTTTCCAGAGTTGGATGAATATGGTTTTTAAGTCTGTGCTCAGAAAGTTTGTATTAGTGTTTTTGATGACATATTGGTATACAGTAAAAGTCTAGAGGAGCATTGGACGCATTTAGAAGCCGTATTTTCATTAATGCAGCAGAATTCGTTATATGCAAAGGCTAGCAAATGTTCTTTTGCGACAGAAAGGGTGGCATACTTGGGTCATTTTATATCAGGACAGGGGGTTGAAACTGATCCAGAGAAGGTAGATGTAGTGAACTCATGGCCAACACTCGCAACTGTAAAGGAATTGAGGGGATTTCTGGGATTAGCTGGCTACTATAGACGTTTTGTGAAAGGATATGCCACAATCAGTAAACCATTGACTGATCTCCTCAAGAAAGATAGCTTCACTTGGTCAGATGAGGCTAAGGAGTCATTTGACACTTTGAAACTGGTCTTAACTAAAGCACCAGTGCTCGCCTTACCTGACTTTAATCAGCAATTTATTGTTGAGACCGACGCTTCCAAGACAGGGATAGGGGCAGTTTTAATGCAGAACCATCATCCTCTTGCTTTTATAAGCAAGACTCTAGGCCTAAAGTGGCAAAAGCACTCGGTGTATGAAAAAGAGCTTTTAGCAATGGTCTTTGCAGTACAAAAGTGGTAGCAGTACTTGATGGGAGCTCATTTTGCGGTGAAGACAGATCAAAAGAGCCTCAAGTGGCTACTACAGCAGAGGGTCTCAACACCTTTTCAACAATTCTGGTTGTCTAAGTTGATGGGTTAAGATTATGAGATTCAGTATCGCGCAGGTAAAGTAAATATAGTTGCTGATGGACCACAACTCCTTTTGATGGCCTTAACAATGATTGACTCGGATCTAGCAACTGCCATCAAGAACAGTTATGGGTTAGAGAGTAACTTGAAGGGTATCTGTCAGAAGCTGGAAGCCGGAAATAATGATAGCCTTGGGTTCAGCATACAGGTTGGTTTGTTGAGGAAGAAGGGTAAGATCGTTGTGGGACCTGGTGATAATTTAAGGAAGAAGCTGATAAACTGGTAGCATGCTTCCCTTGAAGTTGGTCACTCAAGAAGGGAGCAAACTTGGAAGAGAATGAAGACACTCTTCCATTGGAGAGGAATGACTAAAGATGTGAGCCAGTTTGTGAGGAAATGCAAGGTTTGCCAATCCTCTAAATATGATACGGCAGCCAAGCCAGGAAGTTGCAGCCTTTGCCCATTCCAGAGAAGGTATGGACAGACATATCCATGGACTTCATTACAGGGTTACCTTTGTCCATGGGAAGAAACATTATCTTTGTTATGGTAGATAGGCTGAGCAAGTATAGTCATTTCATGGCCCTGAAACATCCTTTTTCAGCTTTGGAAGTAGCTCAAACATACTTAGATAATGTATTCAAGCTGCACGGGTGGCCAAGGAGCATAGTAAGTGATAGAGATACTGTCTTTTGGAGTCAATTTTGGAAGGGGTTGTTTTCTTAGCATGGCACAGAATTTTTACTATCCACAGCATATCATCCGGAGACAGATGGGCAGACAGAGGTGGTAAATAGGTGTCTTGAGACCTACTTACGATGCATGACTAGTGCTACTCCTAAAGAATGGTGTAAGTACTTACCTACGGCTGAATGGTGGTACAATACCCATTATCACACTGCAACTGGTATGACCCCTTATGAAGTGGTTTACAATCAACCTCCACCCTTACATTTACCATACTTGCCTGGAGAGTCCAAGTTGGAGATAGTTGACAGAAGTATACGTAAAAGAGAAGATATGATAATACAGTTAAGGCACAATTTAGAGAGAGCTCAAAATCGTATGAAGGTCCAGGCAGATAAGAAGAGGTCAGAGAGATCTTTTGAAGTTGATGATTGGGTTTGGCTAAAACTCCGAACTTATAGACAACAATCAGTTCAGTATCGAGGCAATAAGAAGTTGTCTCCAAAGTATTATGGCCCCTTTAAGGTCATTGCCAGAATTGGGAGAGTTGCATATAAGCTCCAATTACCTGCACAAGCCAAGATACACAATGTGTTTCATGTCTCATTGCTGAAGCGGTTCTTTGGACAGTTACCACCTACAACAATTATGCCTGAATGGATTGAAGCCTCATCAACCTTGCAGCCAGTAGCTATTTTGGATAATAGAATAGAGGAGTCTCACGGAACATCTGCAGAATTCGTCTTGGTACATTGGAAGAACAAACCTACACTTGAAGCCACATGGATTCCTAAAGAAGGGTTTGAGGCCCAGTTTCCAGGGTTTTTACCTTGAGACTTGAGGACAAGTCATTTTGAAGGGGAGGGTAACTGATACAGGAGAAATGATATTGGAGGGAAAAAATTTAAATAAATAGCTTCTTTGTTAAGTCAAGCTGTTAGTAGTGATAAGGATGCCAGTTTCTGTTAGAATCATTTCTGTTAAGCAAAGGGTGTATATATGCTACGGTGAGATACGTAACAGAGGCATGAAAAATATTCCCACTTCTCTCCTCCTATTCTCCTTCCCTTTCTCTTCCTCTCTTATTTTCTCTGTTTTCCTCCTCAGCTATGTTGAGGTCTCCGTTCCCCAGGTGAGGTTATCACATTGTCGTGTAATCGAACCCATCAATGTTGCTCGACTAATCAATCTTGTCAATAAGTTTAAATCCATAGTCCCTAGCTATACTATGCCCTCTTTTTCATTTCCTCACATTCAATCAATTTTAAACCAATTTTGATTCCCAAATGACATTCTTTCGGCATTGCTACATTCTGTTTGCTAAACTAATCCTACTCGGCTAATTAAATCTATCAAACATATTCCTAAGCAACATATTTTTACTACATTACATCTTTTCTCCGAATCAACATTGTTGAGGTATTCAGCTAATCCAATAATCAAGCATATTCCCATGTAACATTCTTTCTCCACAAAACTACAATCTTTTCCCTAAATTATTGTTGTTCGGGTAATCCAACCTATCAACGCTGCTTGACTATATCAATAAAGTTAAATTCCATAGTCCCTAACCAATATCTTCTCTGTTTTCATTTCCTCTCATTCAATTTAGTTCTTGAGCAACTTCAATATCGAAGCAACATTGTTTTTCAATATCACTACATATTAACCCTGCTCGGGTAATCGAACCTGTCAAACATATTCCCCAGCAACATTTTCCTCTACAATAATTACGATGTTTTCTTCGAATTAACGTCGTTCAGGCTATCAAACCCATGAACGCTACTCGGCTATCAAACTAATCCAACACATTCCCAACCAATACGTATATAAACCACTTTTAAAGCATAAAATTCCAAAAATGCAAACGGAAGAGAGAGAATAGCAATTACCAAATTCTCACGAAACTCTTCCTCGAACACCTTACGCTCCGCGGCACGAGCCATCGCAACAGCAGCCTTAGACTTATTCCGCTCCTCCCTCTGCCGAAGAATCTCCTTCTTCTTTGCCTCATCTTTCCGCATTTGCTCCTCCCTCTGCAGCTCCATCTCGTGGATGTACTGCTTCCTCAGTTCCTTCACTTGCTTGGCGTAGTCGCGACGGAGTAAGGCTAGCTTCGCTTCGGCTTCCTTAGGGTTTTTCGGAGGGTCCCAGCTTCCGATGATGGTGTTGGGTTTGAGATATACCTGGTTTAGGCTGTGCTCTTTGTGGTGCGACGGTTTTGCGGTGGCTGTTAGGGTGGAGGAGTGGCGGAGTAAGGTTATGGTCAGGTGGCGGGTGGATCGGTTGGGTCGGAGGAGGGTAGCTGCCATTTTGGGTGGTGGTGTTATGGGAGTGACAGTGCGGAAGAGGGGTTTAGAGATTTGAAGGGGTTTAGAGATTTGAAGGGGTTTAACTGTATAGCCACAAGCCCAACAAGGGGTATGAAACGGGACTCTTTACAAATGGAATTAATTCGATAGTTTGAAGAATCGTGCTACGTATATTAGAAAGTGCACCCGGGTGTATGGGAGCTATCGTGCACTTGTCTTACGTGGCAAGGTGTTACATGCAAAATGGAATAAGTAGCATCGGGGAAGTGGAGAGGTTGAGGCGACCAAGGGAGAAAATAGTGGAAAGGTTGATGCGACCAAGGGAGAAAATGGTAGCGGACTCAAAATTGTTGGCATTTCATTTCACATGCAAACCCGGGTAATAATTATAAAATTTTCGAAGTTGAATAAAAAATTTCATATATTTGAATAGAATTCCACTTATTTAAACCCTATTTATTTTCTTGTCAAAAATTTTATAAAGTTGCTGGTTGGAGGGCGGTTTTTTTTAAGAGGGAAGAACAATGACAGCTAGTGTTGGGGAGGAAGTGATGAGCTCTAATTTGGTATGTGATGAGGACGAAGAATTCTTTGAAAACAACGGAGATAAGTACTGTGGGATTAATTGATATTTTGTGTTCGTGGTTAATGAATTAGATAGGTATGGTATTATTGAATGTACATGGACATGATATGAATGTACATAATGTATTTAAAAAATATACGACCATGTTTTGTGTGGTGTAGTTTGCAATTGGAACGTTGTTACATGTAATTTGGAATGGATTTGAGAAGTATTGAATGGGGCATGGTAGTATTGAATGTACATGGGACATGATGTTAATGTACATTATACATTAGAAAATGTACATTGCTTGTTTTGTGTGTATATTTTGCAATTGCAATGCTGGTACATGAAATTTGGTATGAGCTGCTTAAGAATGATTTATAGTAATGCTTATTATGTTTGTTAAAAATGTACTTTGTTTCCATAGTGTTTTTTAAACAGTATATGACTTTGCATGTGATAAATATAGATGTATTAGGGAAATGTATATTAGGCATGGTTGTACATATTGTATTAAAATTATGTACATTTCATGAATTGGTTACATGGGGCATTATTTTAATGTACATCAGGCATGTGATAAATGTAGATGTATTAGGGAAATTTACATCAGTCATGGTTGTAATGTACATAGTGTATAAATATGTACATTGCGTGAATTGTTTGGTATAGTTTTCAATTGCAAAGTTGGTACATCAAATTGGTTACATTTTTAGATGATGAATTAGTATGTACATTACGTTTAATTATGAATAATAGGGTTTACGATGAATATTTTTAAGAATGGATTTGCGTTTTTATAGGCTTTTACGAATATTATATTTCCAATTACGAATATTATTGAATGTACATGGGGCATGGTTGTAATGTACATAATGTATAAAATATATGTACATGGGGCATGGTTGTAATGTACATAATGTAGAGAAAATAAAAATTCTTTTGCAAAGCAATGTATATTACCGTTTACATAGTGGTTTTGTATGAGCTTATGTATATTGTTTTTTATCTATGTTATTTTGTGCATTAGGGTTTATGGAGGCTGCTGATTCTGAGCTTATGTACAAAAAAAATAAAGTCTAATGATGAAGCTTATGAATTATATAATAGTTATGGTTCAAGCAAAGGTTCAACACACGTAAAGAGAAGTTAGAGATGAGGGCTGACAAGAAAACAAAACAATAGCAAATATTGTGTTAAAGGGAAGCTAGAGATGAGGGCTGACAAGAAAAAAATTAAGTCTTATGATGAAACTTATGAATTATATAAACACGTATGTTGTTAAGCAGGGCTTAAGAGAAATATTGCGTTAAAGGGAAGCATAACAATGTATATTTTAATATGAATGTATGTACATTAAATATTAGTACTATGTATATTTCTCAATGATTACAAGTTTCTAAAGACCAAAATTGTATATATTAGTAAAACAAGGTCATTTATTAGAAACTGTATGTGTATATTTTTTATTCATATATGTACATTTCTTACTTCACATATGTATATTTCATGACTGAAAAATGTACATTTCGTGACTCATAGATTTACATGTCATGACTGAGACATGTACATTTCATAATTGATACATGTACATTTCATGAGAGGAATACGTACATTTGATAGATGACATTACATAAATGGATGACCTTACATAAATGTAAAACAAGGTCATTGGTCCACGAACTGAATGTACATTTTTTGATTTATATATGTACTTTTTTACTTTATACATGTACATTTTATGAATGATAAATTTACATTTCATGGCTCATAGCTATACATTTCATGACTGAGACATATACATTTAATGATGGTTATATGTACATTTCATGACTGGTACAAGTATAGTTCATGTGAGGAATATGTACATTTAATGGATGACATGTATGTACATTTCATACATAAGCATATAATGTACTTTAGATAAATATATGTACAATGCTTACTAGTTAAATGTACATTTCATGCCAAAGTATGAACATTTAATATATAAGCATTGCAATGTATATTTTAATATAGATGTATGTATATTACACATTAGTAGTATGTACATTTCTCAATGATTATAAGTGGTCATTGGTCCAGAAATTTTATTTGTACATTTTTTGATTCATATATGTACATTTTCTGATTCATACATGTACATTTCATAATTGGTACATGTTCATTTCATGGCTCATAAATTTACATTTTCATGAATGACACATGTACATTTCACGATTGAGACATGTACATTTTATGACTTGTACATGTACATTTCATATGTAGAATACGTACATTATTAAATTAATGGTCCATATTATTCATTAAATAATATTTTTATATATCTTCTATGTACATAACTTGTTTCTCAAAGATTGTAGGTTTTGTAAAGGTCCAGAAATTACATGTACATTTAACAATTGATACTTGTACATTGGCTGTGAGACATATGTACATTAATGATTATGTGATTATAACATTGATATATTTCTTGTGAATTGCATGTAAATAAAATATGTACATTACTATATAGTTATATGTACATTACATACACACAATGATTTATATGGTTACAAAGACAATATTTAGAAGTTATTTGAGTACTATGCCAATGTACATTACACACGCATTTGATGTACATAATAATTATAAGCTTTATAGATCCAGAAATTTTAAGTACATTTTATTATTGGTATATGTACATTTTATGCGAGGTACATGTACATTAGTAATGATTCTATACTTCAGTTACTTCAGTAATGGTAATGGTAATGGAGAAATTTCAAAATAAAAAAATTAGAAATACATACTACTTCTTAGACCGGCATAATTGTAGCAGAGTAATTGAAGAAGTAAAATCTGATTCGGAAAAAAATGGATGACTTCAATGGAGTTCAGGTGGAATGCTTTGGGTGTGGCTCTTTTTGTTTTGTTTTTTATTTTTTGTTTGAAGTCTGAGTTAAATGGAGGGAAGGAGAAGATTTTGTGTTTTGAAAATAGGGAATGATTGTGTGCGGACAAAGGCTAGTACTAGGGTCATTATAACTTCCCTTCCCTGTAATAATAGGGTGGCAGCTGCAGAGTGACAGGCGATGGTTGAGTTCCGCAATGACGGTTATGTGGATTGTATGTGGGGACACTTGCATCTGGTTTTGTGTTATAATTGACATGTACTATATACATTTTTAATGCATGTCAGGTACATTTTTCTTTGTATTTTATTCTTTGCAACTTGCGTTTTGGAGAGGGTGTACCATGCTTATAGTACACCCAGGTGCACTGTCCACCCATTGATCGTGCTACAAAGGGCTTTGATCTCATACAAGAATTCAAAGTAAAACAAAGGCATATGCTAATCAATGCTATCAAGATACTCTACTCTATTTTTTTCTCTCTAATGATCTTCTATTTTGATGCCTACCCCTTGTAATTCCCTTAATACTAATGAAAAGAGTTTAAGAAATCCACCAAATTACCCAAAGACCTTGAGTGAGCGGTCAATTGAACGGGTGAGCGATCGATTAAAGGAAATTCTAATTCCCTAAAGTGAACCGAGCGCCCGCTTTATTGAATTATCAAGTGTCCACTCAGAAGGAAATTCTTTCTTTTGAGCACCTTCTTAAAGACTTCTTTTTTCCCTCTTAAAGTTTCTGATCTTTGAGATAATTTAAACTAAGTACCCGCTTATAATTCCTTCTAAGCTGATGCTTAGCTTTAAGTGTTCTGAGAGGCCTCTTGACTCTTGGATTAAGCAATCTTTTAGCTTTTTCTCGGTTCTTCTCCTCCTTGTTCTTGATCTTTGCTTCACTTGTGCTTGTGCCTTATATGATCATGCACTAAGCAAATGAAAACACACATAAAAGTAGAAGAAACACGAGGAATAACGGAATTAACTAGGTAGAAAAATCAAATGCATTCTTAAGATAGAATCATGCATGAATTGATGTCAAATAAAGTAAAATGAGGTAGACATAAGCCAAAAGAGTACAAAACTCTCTTAGGAAAGGATAAGTGAGTGACATCAGTACCCCATCTCTGAGATTGAATGATTGACTTCTCTCCAAGTCAAGATTGCATACAATAGCATAAGCTTCCTCTTCCAGATCACAACACCCCGTTTAGTGTTACTTTCTTCATTCTTTGAAGATTCAAAATCCTAGGTATTGTCATCAAAACATATGCAAAACATGAACTATGACCTTTAAAAACCACAAGATTGAATCAACCAAAAAAAACAATGATGAAGTTTCACCAACTTCGGTATGGGCTAGTACATAATACCCAAATAGAGTTATAGTCAATTCAATAAGAACCCACAAATAGATATGCTCTCTACTTATAGAAATCTAACCCTAGAGATCCTCTGCACTTTTAATATTAATTATAGCTTAGCTGATAACACCCCATTGAAGATATTCTTTAACTGTTTTGGCACTAGGATGTTGATTACTCTTGAGGATATTCATGAGGTTTTGGGTTTACCCTTCAATGGTATTCTACCTCCCCATTACTAGGTTATATGACTATTAGGATAGTGTCTTCTGGAGGGACATTACTGAGCTTACTAATTACGATCCCAGTAGGTCTAAGGTTATATGGATTATTCATCTAGTAGTTAGGGTCTTAGCTTGGACCCTCTTTCCAAATATGTTGGGTTGGTGTTTGTTCGGCCCGTGAGATTTTCTTCTTATGGCATATGCTTGCTAATGAGATAAGGCCAAACCATGGAGTAGATATGCCATTGGGTTCTCGAATTTTATGTACAGTAGCCTGATTTATGGAGTACTTAGCCCAGGTAGCCAAGGGTTCCATTGAGATAGTTGTAGGGGGTCTACTAACCTTATGCTTTCTCATGATATAGATGTTTTAGGTTGCAAACCCTATGTGGTATAAGTACTAGGGATGGCGATGGATCAAGTTTTGGGTTGGGTCTTATTAGACTCGGACCCACACCCATTATATTCAAATTAAACCCATATCTGCCCTAAAATCTATTGGGTCCAAAAATTCCAGACCCTTACCTAGATCCACTAGATTTGATGAATCTCGGGTCCAAAATATATTCTTAACATATTTTTATTTTTATGTGTTTATTATTACATATTTTATAATTGGATGTATTTTTGTAATTCAGACCTTAGAATTGTTTACTGATTAAGTGTTATAGAGGAAGATAAATTGCATTATTATGTCAAATGAGATAAATTAATAAATCCTTTCTTAAGCACACAGTTTGTATCGTTGAAATACTTGCAAAACAATATTTCTTAAGCACACAGTTTGTATCGTTGAAATAATCTTTAGTTTAGTGAGTGGAAAACAAGTAAGCACTAGAGTCAAAATCCAACACTAAATCAAAAGTCCTAAACTCAACAGTACTCTGTTACAATGTTTTTAAGATCAAGTCCATCGCTACTCGCAAGTTTTTGAAATCACACAAAAGCTAGTAATCTCAAATCCAATTGAATATGTTCACGGGGGCGTGACAATGAGAAGCTAGTAATGATAAATTATACATCAAAATTATATGAATATGTTACCTGACAAGTGGCGATGAGAAAGAGTTGACGGCAGCGGAGCAATTTGAATGAATCTTTAGTTTTAGCTCGGATTTGGATCGGATCTAGGTCTAAATTTTTTAGATCCAGACCCATATCTGACCCAATGGCATTTAGACCCATATCCAACCCGGATCCAATGGGTCTAATCAGATCCTAAAAAATGGGTTGGGTCTAACCGGGTCAAGATCGGGTCTTGGACTCATTGTCACCCCTAATAAGGACTTATGCGCATCACTTTGCGCAGTATGCGTGTCCATGTAGTGGATTCAACCTCGTAGAGGTCGAAACCATGGGTACGAATGGCTAGTGGGTCGGCCTCTCTTAAATATCCCAGCCCCCTGTGTCTTTCTGCCCTAAGCGCATCTCCCACCTCTAGAGGGATCATATACTTGAATACTCCACCCTAACTTCCAGTGGTCTCCCACAATGGCAGAAAGCGTTCCACTTCCCGTTGAGGAAGGGGATGATGATTGGGAGGCCACTACTCATATGGAAGAGGACATCTTGAGCTTCGTAAAGAACATAGCCTCAATTAGTCAGTACGTCCTACTCCTTGGAGGCTCAGATGATAGCTCTAAAACAAGATTTTGGTCTCCTAAGGACCAACTTTGAGTTTATGCGGGATGGATATGGAAAGATACGTGCATCACATCAGTGCATGAGCGCATCGATTTATGGCATGAGGACTGATTACCACGTGATGCAAGAGTCTCATCGAGCCATGTCTGCAACTTGCCACATCATGAGAACCGACTACTGCACTATGTAGATGAGCTTCCATATGATAAGTAAGGAGATGCAGAGGTACTTCAGGAGTGGACCTAGCTCCTCCCCAAGGTATGATCCTCTCCCTCCTTCCGATCAATAGTAGATTCTTGCATTCTTTTTCTCCTGGCCTGTATTTTTCCTTTCTTGATGCCTAACATTAAAAAGCCTTAAAGCCTTTTTGCTAGGTTTATAATGAGATAATAATTATTAAAGCTATCAAAATATTTTGATAATCTTCTTATCAAACTAACCATTTCTTGAAACATCACAAATAATTTTATTCTGCATATACCCCCTTATTTATATTCTTTCCATTTTTGTATAATTTTTAAAGCATATATTCAAACCTTAATATTTATCTTTAAATTTAAAGTAGTTACATGAAGTTATAAATTTTGATAATCTTAATAAATTATAAATTAAACTAATCAATAAGATCCTACATGGATATATGTTTTAACGCATATATAATAATGAATACTCATGTTTAAGTTTCTCTTTACTCTAAGTAGTAAGATCAAATAGGAATGGAGAGAGTACTTAACAATATCAATATAGGACATTCATGCTATACTCTATAATTTATAATTTTTACTTATTTTACAAATTACATTTATTTAACTAGTTATGTTGGATCTAAATTTGGTGGGTAGTAGAGCGAGTTTGGTTTTAAAAATGTATCCACCATGGATATAGCGGAGCGTGTGGTGTATTTAATTGCATCCAACCACCACGTGCTATATCTACCTAATATTCGCTACTTTTGTAAACAATGGTCATGAACTTTTTTGGAATATTAAAAAATTATGGTTTAATCAAAATTTTCATAAATAATGATAAATGTTGGTGGTGACTAGGAGAGTTTAAGTATCCACTTGGTGTGGTAGGGCACGTATAGATTTAGGTTAAATTAATTTAGATGAGTAAGGGTAAAAATTTATACCCACTCTTGATGATAGGACGAATGGTGAGAATGATATGTTTTTTATGGGTATGAATATGGGGATAGGGATGGGGGAATTACAAAATATCCCTTCCATTTCCATCCTACACTATTCTTCATTTTTAAAAAAATGTTAAATTAGTTACTTTAAGATTCAAATTTCTACAAATGTACAAAATATATTTCAATAAGAAGCTTTTTAAAAATATATTCATGCCCTAATTATATATATGTTCAACTTCTTTGTTAAATTTTCACATTAGTCTTCCTATTCATCATCCAATAAATTGATTTGAGTTTTTTTTATGTCAAAAAATTACAATTCTACTTTTTTCCAAATTAAATAAGGTTATTCATAATTTAAATTTCTAAAATTAATTTTTTATTATAAAGTTATTCTTCAAATGATAAAATTTCCATCTTCTATTTTTCGTTGATTGATTTAAGGATTTTTTATGACTATATAAATAACATGAAATTTAATATTTTATTTTCAAGTAATTTTTAAAGTTAATTTTCACTCAAATGATATGTGGTATTTAGAAATTAAGATAGGTGGACTGAAATCTAGATTATTTCACGAAAGTGGCCTAATATTTGCGTACAAAATATATTGATTGATTTTCTTCTTTGTAAAAAAAATATTGAACGGTTTTTTTTCTTGATCACAAGAACTTTTTTTTAATACAAAAATTATATTTTTTGCATTAAATATTTGTCTTGAAAATGCCAATGTATTTCTTTTATTATATTGTATTTAATTGATACAAATATTATATAAATGTATATTTTGTTCAGTATTACAACAATAAAAATTGTTAGCTTATGTGGTTTGGGTAAATTTATACTATTTAAAACTACTCGTGCAATAGCATGGGTATAACATAGTACTACTTAAAATAAAAGAATAAGACAATTAACATCAAATTATTTTAGAATTAGAAAATATTGAATTTCCCATATGCAATAGCCTCATTCACTCAATTAAATTTTTGTTGATCTAATAGTTTTTGAATTATTAATTTAAGTTAAATGAAGTTTGTATAAATGATTATGGGGCGGGGTAGTGGATGTTAGTTTCCCCATTCCCCATCCCACCTTAATGTTTCATCCTCACTCAATCTTCTATAAGTGGAAAGTGCATATCCAATCTCAACTTCAATAGATACAAAACTATTTGTAAAAATCATTTCTACTGTACTACCTAAAGGAATCATCAATCATTATGTGGAGTAGCTTATTAATTAAAGCTTAACCTTTCTTAACATCCAAGGCTATAAACATAATTGAGAAGCATTAATATTCTATATTAAAAAAGAAACTAATCATGTAATATTTTTATAAGGTTATACATTTTTATTATTTGTTCTAATAATAAATCAGAATAGTAGTGAATGAAAATTAGCGAATTAAACATGGTTAAAATCAAATATTATTAATAATCATGATAATTAATTAATGTAATACTCAACTTTATAATTTTTGTCTTTGACCAAGTTGTTATTCTCTTTAGTTTTAATGTAGTCAAGTTTTGTAAAATGTAGAGTAATTAATTTTTCACTAATATTATTTTACCAACTTACTTACAGAAACAAAAAAAAATTATCAACCTTAATTATAAATATGTCACTTTACAGTTGTCTCAACTACATGTTTTGTTCTACTTTAGACTCTCAAAATAATACTCCCTTTATTTCCAAATAAATGTTAGATTAGCTATTTTTTATATCCTCATATTATTGTTACATTAGCTCGTTTTCACAAACTTTCCCAATCCATGTGATTTGGGTCCTACCACTAAGTATCTCACTCTTAGACTCTCTCTTCATATTTTATGAGATATGAGACCCTACGGTTAGAAGTGTGTTAAATATCCTCTTTTACACTTCATGTTGCATGACTAGTATCAAAATTACCAATTAGCTAGAAAATTGACTTACTATTAAATTTTTAGGGTCCGATCAGTTGTCGTCTTCACTTGAAAGATAATTATTCAGGAACTATATATGATATGGTCGATGGTGTTGCATATCTAGCTCAGTTAGGTGAGCAATTTGCACGGACTCACAATGCAAAAAAGATTGATATAGTGATGAAGGTTGAAAAAGTACCTGACGTCTTCAAGAGAACACCACTTCCGATCTCAGTTCCATAATACGTTATAGAGACATTGAACGATGCAATTATTACTTTTGTGCAATGACTTATGCAATTGATCAAGTTTTCACATCATGTAATAACCTCCAATTTCAATTTATCTATAATTAGCCCACATAATATGTTAATGGTATGATTTAGTTTTCTTATAAATTTTTAGGAGACTCCATAAGTGAAGAGGTTGAAGGGGATGCCACTAGGCAATAGAGAGTAATGAACAAGCCTCGAGAAGTAGGTAGCCGAAAAGAGTCCACTTTTTTCATGAAGGTTTAGTGGCTTCTCTTATTCATGGGTGTCAACGGTTACATGTAGTTATTGACTCGATGAAAGAAGAGGATCTTATTGTTGCGCTCCTAGATCGAACTATATTCCACTGTAGTGAAGATGGAATAGTGTGACTGAACAAGGTTGACATCTCCCAATTCATAGAGGGAGCTCAATTGAACAATTATATTATTTAAGTCTTCATGAGGTATTACACAACTAGATTCTAGGTCAAAATCAAATATACATTTTATTATCATTTTCTAGCCACTTTAGATACACTTATTATGATTGTGTAGGGCACTTTAGAATGATTTAGTGTCTTGCAATGTACTTTATTTAGTTGGTTGGTTGTGTCTTGAGGCCACATCAGATGAACATCGAGGAGGTTAAGTTATACATCCATTCAGAATTCAAGAAAGCCCTACAAGCTAGTGATATGTTCATTTTTTCCCCCAATTTATCAAATGTATAGATGCATTTCATTATATCAACATATCTAAGCCTATGTATTTGACTATTTAACATAATGCTCATTATTTAATGCTTCATGTAGTGCACATTGGATGCTTCTAGTTATATGTGTGGATATTAGGAAGATTTACTTGTTTTATTCGAATTTCTCCATGCATAATTTAATTAAGTTGAGAGCTATTATTAATTAGTAAGTCCATTAGATTAAGACTGATCTACAATGTCAGAGAAGAGTTGAAGCTTTTTCTCATTATGTGTTGGAGCATATGGCTACATAGAAATAATGTATGCTTTAATGGCTCCATCCTCACTATCTTTAATGAATGGAATATGAGAAGAACCAAGATTAGAGAATAGAAAGGCCAAGATATGGAAGATATTCTCCCTTTAAACCCACCAGTAGTATTAAACCGGACACTCGGTGAACTACAAGGCAAAAATCTCATTATAGTGGATGTAGATGGTGCTTAGAAGAAGGTCAAAAAGAAAAACCTTGACTGGTCTATTCATGATGGAATAGGATGGGTTATTTAGACCATCGAGGGCAGAACAAAAGGATGAGGTGAAAAAGTCTAGGTGATTTATACTTTACACGTTGAACTCCTGGCAATAAGACGAGAAAGCAAGGAAGCCATCATAAGAGGTGTAACTTGTCTAATTCGTACAAACAGTGTATTGGAAACTTAGTTTTTCATCAAGCGATATGAATCGCCAAAGGATCGAAGTTGAGGTAGCTTATATAGAATATCAGACAAGAAGCTCACAAGTTCACTTTCTTCTTGTGCATTAAGTTGGATAGATCTTTATTTTCGAAGGCACATAATCTAGCTACTCATGCTAGATCATATGCCCAAGTTATTTATAGTTTTATTTGCCAAAGAAAAATCCATTAAATATCAAAAGAATATATGCATGTCCTATTTAGTTCTTTATAAACTTTATAACGACTAATTGTCTTGTTTAATGCAATCAAAAGACTAACGATGTAAGGCAATCAAAATGGAAAGATGTAGTGAACATGGATATATGTGAAGGTGAATAAATTTATTACTTTTAGTGAATCAGTGCTATCAAAAGATTAACATTATTGTTTTCTTCATAATAGTGTGCCCAAAAAGTAGGTGGAGTGTGGCTTCTAAGGTTATGTGATTTATGCTTGACACTCTCCAAATGTAGTAATGGAATGTCCTTGTCTAAGGTAAGGACTTGTGCTAACTTATGTATTAGGTGAGATAAATTTTAAACATGTTTGCCTAAAATATGCATAAATAACTCCATAGTTGTTTGAAGTCAAAGTAGCTCAAATAGGCAGTATTTAGGGTAAAGAACTAGTACTTGGGTAGAGTTGGCTTAGAAATAACATATTTTCTAAAATATGTCTATACCACTCCAAATACGTCTTTTTTTGGTTGAAGTAGCTCAAATATAAAGTATTTAGGGTAAAAGACTAGTATTTAGGTAGAATTGACTTAGAAAGAACATGGTTTGCCTAAATTATGTGTAAACCACTCCAAATACGCCGTTTTAAGTCAAAGTAGCTCAAGTTTGAAGCATTTACGCTAAAGAAATAGTATTTGGGTTAAAATGGCTTCGATAGAACATGTTTTGCCCAAAATATACGTAAACCACTCCAATATGTCATTTTGAGTCAAAGTAGCTTAGTAGGAATAATTTAGGCTAAAAAACAAGTATTTGGGTAAAAAAGAACATGTTTGACCTAAAGTATGCCTAAACCAATCCAAATACATCAAATAGCTCAAATAGGTAGAATTTAGGGTATGAAACTAGTATTTGGGTAGAAATGAATATATTTGCCCCCAAAATAGGCCTAAATCACTCCAAGTTTATCATTTTGAGTCAATATAGCTTAATTAAGAAGCATTTGGAGTAAGGAGCTACTATTTGGGTAGAAAACATGTTAATCTAAAATATGCCCAAAAGACTTCAATTATATCATTTTGAGTTATAATAACTCAAATAAGAAGCATCTGGGCTAAGAAACTAGTATTTGGGTTAAAAAGAACATGTTTAACCTAAAATATGCCTAAAATAATATTAAATCTTTGTAATGCAAAATCATCATCAAATTCAAATAACACTCAGTAACATACTACCCTAAATAATGTAAATCCATTTCAATTTGACTTCTTTGCGAATAGCTGAGAAGTTGAGAGAGCTAATAAACTTTATAAACCTTTTTCAAAAAATTGGCAGAAATAATAACAAACATCACTTATAAAATCCAAAAAGAAACAAAACATATGTGATATGAGACATAAGGTTTACAAAACATTAATAAACCATCCATTTCATTTAACTAGATAGAGTATTTAGAACGTTTCTTGCCATAAAGTCTTTTGTCGGAATACAC
Source organism: Dysphania ambrosioides (assembly GCA_026401315.1). NCBI lineage: Eukaryota > Viridiplantae > Streptophyta > Magnoliopsida > Caryophyllales > Amaranthaceae > Dysphania > Dysphania ambrosioides. Next base: position 13,794,624 of record CM048662.1, read on the forward strand.
GACGTACAAGTTGTCGCATTCTTTGGGAGTTCTCATTGTTGAAGATATGACTAGTGCAAGCCCCTCTTCGTTATGGGTATATTGGTGGAATGACAAGTGTATTGATAAAACGTGCCACATAATACTCTACTATTACATCTGTCCCTAATTTTTTTTATCCTATTTGACTTTTTACGGTTTTTAAAATACAACTTAAAATGTTTTTATCTCCAAATCCCTAAGACAAAAGATTATGACAACTTCATATTATAAAAATTTACATTGAGATGTATATAATAAGATTCCACTTAAATATATTATTTTTTCATAATATGATGAGAATTTATAATTATTTTTTTATATTTAACTTCATAAATAAAAATAGAACAAATATAAAGAAATCGAGGGAGTATCTCACTTTTAATTATCATGGTTTGTCACTTTGCTTGGGTAAGAAATTCAATATCACACCATAGAGCATGATACATCCTTTTTTTTCTTCAATTAAATTAGGAATAATTAATTTCATGAGTTTTTAATGTACTTTCATTCACGAATATGTCAAATAAAAAGGAACATCTAATTGATCTAAAAAATAATTGTTACAAAATAATAATTGTGTATGCCCATTATTGTTTGTAACATCCTCCATAATATGACTATCCTTTTAACTTCCTTGTAACCCTTATATGCCATTAGTTCATATTGTAACCCTTCATGAATGGACTCTTGATTGTCCACATAGGTTACATTGTTTATATCATGTATATATATGTATAGATGGTTAAGTTGAAATAGGTTAGATATAGGAACAAGGAATTACCATCTACATCCCTCTCTAATATTCTCCTTTTCCCTCATTTTATAACACGTTATCAGCACCATTGCTACTCAACTGAGTAGGATTACTAAACATTTACCGAGAATCGTATATCATCATGTAAGTATGATCTACTACAATGATGATTAACAGTGTTGATTTTCTTCCATTTATATATGACAACATACATTTACATCAAACTCCATTGCACATGCATTTTGTATAGCATTTTGTATGCATTGTGTTTAGCGTTAGTTATTTTTTTAACAATATTGTGTGTATAGTTTTTTTTTTGTGTTCTTTAGACGTTTTTATTTACTTTTTTGTGATGTCTTATATGACTAAGGTATGTGTAATCTATGTTTTTATACTCCTTATTAAATTTATATATACATGTTGTGTTATTTGCCTACACGTATGCTTATGTAATATTTATGCTAATTATAATTTATAAGTATTAAATATTATTGCTACATTTTTCATAATCATGTTCACTATTATATTGTTAATTGGGCTAATAATATTTAGTATATATTTTTGGATACTATTTATATATACTTATCTTGTAATATTATTTTATAGTGAAATATGTCGAACCTTGCCAAACTTGAATTCGTGGCCCTTGATATTACTGGAAATAATTATTTATCATGGGTGTTAGATGTTGAAATACACCTAGATGCTAAAGCTCTTGGTGAAACAATCAAAGAGGCGAATGAGGCAACACCTCAAGATAAGGCTAAAGCCATGATATTCCTTCGCCATCATCTACATGAAGGGCTCAAAAATGAATATTTAACTGTGAAAGACCCACAAATTCTTTGGAGTAATCTAAAGGAAAGGTATTGCCCTTGATATTACTCCCTAAAGCTCGTTATGATTGGTTAAATTTAAGATTGCAAGATTTTAAATCTATTAGTAAATATAACTCAACTATGTTTAAAATAACTTCTCAATTGAAATTATGTGGAGAAAATATTACTGATGTAGAAATTCTTGAAAAGACATACTCCATTTTCCATGCAAATAATATTGTCCTACAGACACAATATAGAGAAAAAGGATTTCAAAAATATTTTCTGAATTAATATCTTGTCTTCTTGTGGCTGAGCAAAATAACGAGCTATTAATGAAAAATCATGAATCACGTTCTACTGGATCTACTCCATTCCCTGAAGAGAATATGACAACCCATTATGGGAAAGAAACTAAAAACAGAGACCATTCTAGTAGTGGTGGTTGAGGTAGAGGTCTTGGTCGTGGCCAATGGCGCGGTCGTGGTTGTGGGCATTGATATGGTAGAGGCCGTGGAGGTCATTTCAAAAACTCACATTCTCACTTGAAGTAGGAACGCAGGGATGATAAAGTTGATAAAGAAAGAAGTGAGACCAATATATGTTACCATTGTGGAGTAAAAGGTCATTGGTCTCGGGTTTGTAGAACTCCAAAGTATCTCGTTGAACTTTACCAAGAATCATTGAAGAAAGGAAAGAAAGTTGAGGCAAACCTTGTTCTTGAAAATGGTAAAGGTGATTTTGATTTTGGCAATACAAATCATTTAGAAGTTTTCGATTTCCTTATTTCCCCGAAAAGGAATAATTTTGATTTTGGAAATACAACCCATTTAGAAGTTGTTGATTTCTTCACTAGCCCAGAAGGAAATAATTAAATTTATATCAATTTGTATCAGCCTTAAGTATTAGACTTAACCTAGTGATTTACTTATGTTAATTTATATGGTTGTAATAAGGACTTTTTATGCTTTATGAATTTATAAGCTATTTGGGTGTTTTTTTTTATTGATTTCTTATTTTATTATCATTAATTTTATGCTTAATTTTTGACATGTATTTTAGTTCATGAAGAACATGGATAATACTCAAGTTCAATTTGTTATGAATGGTGAAGAATTATGTCTTGCTGATAGTGCAACTACTCATACAATACTTAAAAATAAAAAATATTTCTCTCATTTGATGATGAAAAGAATTAATGTGAGTACCATATCAGGTAGTACAAATATCATTAAAGGTTCCAGAAGAGCCAACATAAAATTACCTTGGGGAACTAAAATTAAAAAATTGATGCCTTATACTCCCCAATGTCTCAAAGAAATTTACCGAGTTTTAAGGATATTCGCAATAATGGTTATCATATTGAGACAATCAATGAAGAAGATAATGAATTTCTCAAATCACGAATATAACTCAAGGCACAAAACATGTTTTGGAGAAACTCCCAACATTCTCCACTGGTTTGTACTTCACAAAAATCAATGCTATTGAAACTCATGTTATATTAAACCTGAAGTTTACTGATAACTTTGTTGTTTGGCATGACCGGTTAGGCCATTCCGGTTCAATAATGATGAGAAAAATAATTGAGAATTCATGTGGATATTCTTTAAAGAGCCAACATATTCTTGACAATAATTTTCCATGTGTTGCTTGCTCGAAAGGCAAGTTGATAATTCTCACATCACCAGCTAAGATAAATTTTGAATCAATTATTTTTATAGAACGTATACAAGGAGATATTTGTGGGCCCAATACATCTCCCATGTGGACCATTTAGATATTTTATGATTTTAATTGATGCATCGACTAGATTGTCACATGTGTCCTTATTATCAACTAGTAACCTGGGGTTTGCGAGATTACTTGCCCAATTAATTAAGTTACGGGCGCATTTTCTAGATACTCCTATTAAGACTATTCGTCTTGATAATGCTGGTGAATTTATTTCTCAAGCTTTCAATGATTATTACATGTCCATTGGGATAAGTGTTGAACATCATGTAGCACATGTTCATACAAAAAACGGTTTGGCAGAGTCATTAATTGAACGTCTTCAGTTAATTGCTAGACCATTACTTATGAAATCCAATCTCCCAATTTCTGCATAGGGACATGTCATATTACATGCAGCAACACTAATTCGCATCAGGCCAACAAGTTATCACAAGTTCTCCCCATTACAATTGGTTTATGGTCAGGAACCAAATATCTCTCATCTAAGAATTTTTGGATGTGCGGTTTATGTCCCAATAGCTCCACCACAACGTTCTAAAATTGGCCCTCAAAGGAGGTTAGGGATATATGTTGGATTTGAATCCTCATCAATAATTAAATACCTAGAGCCTACAACAGGGGATCTATTTACGGCTTGTTTTGTAGATTGTCATTTTAACGAGACACTTTTTCCAACATTAGGGGGAGAAAAAAGAGAGTTGGAAAAGGAAATTAAATGAAATGAATTATCATTATCCTTTCTTCATCCTCGAACCAAACAATGTGAACTGGAAGTTCAAAATAATAATTCATTTACAAAGTTTAGCAAATCAATTGCCAAACTCATTTGCTAACCCCAAAAGAGTGACTAAATTACATATTCCATCTGTAAATGCTCCATTTAAAATAGATGTCTCGGAGAATAAATTTTCTAATGAGTCTAAACCTCGTCAGAAACGTGGAAGACCAATAGGTTCCAAAAATAAGAATCCCTGGAAAAGAAAAGGAACAATGATTGATGATGGTCAAATTGAAGAAAAATTTTCTGAAGGGCTTCTAGAAGAGATTTTAGACATGATACAAGAAGAAATTCATGTACCTGATAATGAAGAAATTTCAACAAATTATATCATGTCTGGAATTATATGGAACCAAAATCAAATCGATATTGATGATATTTTTGCATTTAATGTAGCATTATATGTTATGGTTAATAATGAGGATCATGAACCAAAATCCATTAAAGAATGTAGAAAAAGAAATGATTGGCCAAAATGGAAAGAAGCAATTGAAGCAGAGTTAAAATCTCTTAGAAAAAGAGAAGTATTCGGACCTGTAGTCCGTACACCTGAAGGTGTAAAGCCAGTGGGATATAAATGGGTCTTTGTGCAAAAGATAAATGAAAAGGGTGAAGTTGTAAGACATAAGGCACGATTAGTTGCACAAGGATTCTCACAAAGACCTGGTATTGATTATGAGGAGACATACTCTCCTGTGGTGGATGCTACTACTTTCAGATTTCTGATTAGTCTAGCAATAAGAGAAGGACTTGACTTACGTTTGATGGACGTAGTCACAACTTATATATATGGACCACTGGATAATGACATTTATATGAAACTCCCAGAAGGTTTTAAGCTCCCAGAAGTAGCAAAGTCTAGTTCTCAAGAACATTTATGTATTAAATTGAACAAATCTCTTTATGGATTAAAACAATCTGGGCGTATGTGGTATAACTGTCTAAGTGAGTATTTGTTAAAAGAAGGTTATAAGAATGATCATGTCAGCCCATGTATTTTTATAAAGAAATTTAGATTAGGATTTGTCATAATTGCAGTGTATGTTGATGATTTGAATATCATTGGAACTCCTAAAGAGATTTCGGTGACTGTTGATTGTTTAAAGAAAGAGTTTGAGATGAAAGATCTTGGAAAGACAAAGTTTTGCTTAGGGTTACAAATAGAGCACCTAGAGAATGGAATCCTTGTGCATCAATCAACATACATAGAAAACGTTCTTAAAAGATTTTCTATGGATACAACACATCCATTGAGTAGCCCTATGGTTGTAAGATCCCTTGATGTAGAGAAGGATCCTTTCCAACTTCGGAAAAATGATGAAGAAATTCTTGGTCCTAAAGTACCATACCTTAGTGCAATTGGAGCACTAATGTACATTGCAAGTCATACACGACCCGACATATCATTTTCAGTTAATTTATTAGCAAGGTTTAGTTCAAATCCAACCCGAAGGCATTGGAATGGGATTAAACATATACTTCGTTACCTTCAAGGTACGAAGGATATGAGCTTATTTTTCCCTAAGATGTCCAAAGAAAATTTGATTGGTTTTGTAGATGCAGGTTATTTATCTGATCCACATAATGCTCGATCACAAACTAGATATGGTTCACATATTGTGGTATTGTCATTTCTTGGCGTTCCATGAAACAAACCATTGCGGCTACTTCTTCCAATCATTATGAGATTTTGGCAATTCATGAGGCTAGTCGTGAATGTGTATGGCTAAGGTCGGTAATTCAACATATTAAAAGCATTTGTGGTTTATCATATGGGAAAGAGGCACCAACAATTCTATATGAGGATAATGCAGCTTGTATTGCTCAACTTAAGGAAGGATACATCAAAGGTGACAAAACAAAGCACATCTCACCCAAATTTTTCTTCACTCGTGATCTTCAGAAGAATGGGGATATAAATGTTTTGCAGATTCGTTCAAATGAGAATTTAGCAGACTTATTCACTAAGGCTCTCCTAACCACAACATTTAAAAAGTTAGTTTATCATATTGGATTGCGTCGTCTCAAAGATCTCCAGTTATATAATAATGAGGGGGAGTAATTGCGTGTTGTACTCTTTTTCCCTTATCTATGGTTTTTTCCCATAGGGTTTTTCTTGGAAATGTTTTTAATGAGGCAGCATATAAGCGCATTAAATCTCTTTTAGATAATGGGCATCCAAGGGGGAGTGTTACAAAATAATAATTGTGTATGCCCATTATTATTTATAACATCCTCAATAATATGACTATCCTTTCATTTTTCTTGTAACTCCTATATGCCATTAGTTCATATTGTAACCCTTCATGAATGGACTCTTGATTGTCCACATAAGTTACATTGTTTATATCATGTATATATGTATAGATGATTAAGTTGAAAGAGGTTAGAGAACAAGGAATTACCATTTATATCCCTCTTTAATATTCTCCTTTTTCCATCATTTTATAACAATGACGAAGTATTCCCAATTATGTTCGTTAAAAATCCTATTTATATTTGATTAAAATCATATGCTTTTGTCCTTTGGAAACACTTTTTCGAAATTTTTTCCAGAAATAGAAAAGGAAAATTACAAAAACGTACAGAGTATTGCTTCTTATAAATTCATCAAGCGTAAGTTGGAGTGAGAAACATTAAAACCTCAACAAAATTACCGTCACAAAAAATGGAGCCCACTCAGGAACAAGAGGCTGCTGCAACAATCTCCTCAATGGCGTCGGCGCACCGCCACAACTCCGCCATACTCAACACCTTCATCGAGATCACCTCCGCTTCCCCTGACGAAGCTCAATTCTTCCTCGAAAGCCACAACTTCGACCTCGATGCCGCCGTCTCCACCTTCTTCGAATCCTCCTCCGCCCCTCCTCCTTCACCACCACCTCCCGGCGCCGACGTTGGTGGTGCTGCTTCTAGAGATGCAGAATACGTATCTCCTCAATCTCCTTCCTCCCCTTCCGCCTCCCTCTCCCCGTCCCCGTCCCCTTCTCGCTCTCGCTCTCACTCTCCTCCCTCCGGTGTCCGGTCTCAGTACGGCCTCCGATCCCGGAGAACAACCACCACTAGCAATGGTGATAATAGAACTTCCAGGAGAAGCCGCCGTGTCGGAGGTATCCGGACTTTTGCTGATCTGAATTCGGGCGGCGGCGATGGGTCCGATAGTGATTCCGATCGTGATCGACCTTCTGAATACTTCACTGGTGGCCAGAAAAGGTATGACCTAAATTTTAGAATTCGATTGTTGAATTAATTATAATTAATCAATCGATTGATTCACTGTTACGGGTCGGACATGGGTATGACATTCTATTAAAGACCAAAATCCTGCGAAATTTTCCGCCTTACTCGTGCATACATGTATTGTAGGACACTTGTAGCCAAGTCCGAGAAATATAGATGCTGATGTAGTACTGCTTGGTAGCATACTGTATTGGATGAATGATTTTCGTGAATTGCTTATTGAAATAGTAGTAGTTCTGCTTTGTAACTTAATCGTTGGGTTTATGTGTGTTCTTCAAATGCTGGTTTTGGATACGTAGGCTAATGTTTTGGAGATGATAGAAGAGAAATATTGGGATACACAAATCTGTTAGGCTTGACTATGTCTACTTTGGTTTGCCTGTTGATGGCTTGATGATGAGATTGTGGTTAGGAGATATTAGGCTTCTATTTAGTCTCTCAGCTTGAAATTGGGATTGGCTACTGCCTAGCTCAAGGTTTTGATTAGCTTCTGAACCAATGTGAATCTAATCTATAATTCATTGGGTTTAAGTCCATATTACGGAGCTTATGTTTGGGTATTAGGTTTATTACAGATATATTTTAGTAAACCCTCTATTTCTCATGAGGTAAACTACCGCTAGTAGGGCACATAGAATACGCTAGTAGGGCGGTGCCAAGAATTCTGTATTATGGGTTCGAAATCTAAGAGGTTGAGGCAATCGGAGTTGAACTTCAAACGGAGTTTCAGAAACAGAACTCAACGATTCAAACTCCACAACAGCAGGGAAATTGAGGCCTAGTGGAGTATTCACTGGAGTAGGAGCAACGGAGAATTAAAGATAGTGTTGAACCCTCCGCAAAGAGGATGGCCACAATTTTCCAGATAAAACTTAGATATCTTAGCTTCTTCTTCAACCTTCTACAACATATTCTTCACCTGGCATCTAAGCATAACTTCCCTTGAGCCTAGTGTTTTCTTGCAGCATTGGTCCTCTATTTCGAGAATGATGAAAGTGGCATCCCATTCAAGCTTCCCCTTACTAGCCCAACAATTGGAGAATCATTTGTTATATCAATCAAAACTAATCCATCTTGCTTTGCTGATCTTTGCTTTGATTTTGTGACACTCTTTTTAGATTCTTCCATTTACCCAAAAATCACACCAATTTGAGATTGAATTAATCACAATAAAGAACCTAGAAATTCAAACTCAAATTATTCTCTAAATTAAAAAGAGTTAATCACTATTATTTGCAAATTTTAGAGAATTAATTATAGATTAGAAAAACCCAGAAAATTATAAATTGAACTGTTTTGCAAATTGAGAAGAATTGATCCAAAAAAAATGAAGACAAAGAATTGAACTCAAATTACTAACAAATTTTCGAAACAATTGATCATAAATCAAAGGAATCCAAATAATTAAAATCAAATAACTTACAAATTGAAAAGAATTGATCCAATATAAGATGAACCCAGTTAATTTCAGTGTGCTAAAGCTGCGGAGCACGGGAGCAACAAAGTCCATAGAGTAGGAGAGCCCGGAGAGTACTGGGGTGGGGGGCCAAGGGAGCGTTGGAGGTTGGAGCAGCTGCCGGTAGAGTGAAGAGGGTGCGCGAGTGGTGCGGGCTCGGGGTAATGGGGTTAAGGACTTAGGGTTCCCAAATGGAGGATGAGAGGTCGGGTTGGAAAATCAGAAATGAGAAAGAGGGGCATAAGAGGGAAAAAAAAGAACAGAGAGTGTGAGGATTCAAACCCTTGTGGAAGATTAGGCGCATGAAACTTTTACCCCCTAAGATATCAGAAAGGCTGTATGTAATTCACCCTTCTAATACGTAACATTTGTCTGCTCCTATATGCTGGTTTTTAATCAACTAGTTTATTGTGTCCACTGTATTCCAGAAGTCAGAATAGTGAATTGTTAAACCCTGTGGACCTTGTTTATTCAGATTTTCATGGACTTGTCCTGTTTGATGTGCTTTATATTGTTGATTCAATGCTAGAAGTGATGGGGATTCCTTTTTGGAATATAATGTTTTCAAATTCTTCACATATATATGAGTGCCAAATTTTGTATGATGAAGTACGATTTTTCGGTTTTCTAGTATGATATGTCTATATGAAGCTAATCCATTATAAACTTTATGTTGGAGAGTTCGATTAGTCACTAGCTCATGTAAATGTAGAGGCTTGATCAAGTTCTAAATCTGTATTTCTCCTGCAGTGGCATCTTTGTGCAAGATCCTTCAAAGGATACTGATGCTGAAGCAATTTTTGAGCAAGCTAGACGTAGGGGAGCAATTGAGGGACCAGTTGATGTTCACCAACCATCGTCAAGCTCAAGAAGCTTTCCTGGAACAGCTAGATTACTTTCAGGAGAGCTGGTGTCATCTACACCTCAAGAACAGGCTCCTGAAGCTCTCACTCATACCATAACTTTGTGGCGTAATGGTTTCACAGTGGATGATGGCCCTTTGAGGAGATTTGATGATCCAGCAAATGCTCCATTTTTAGCGGTAATATCAATTTGTCTACTTTCCAATGTTCTTTGGATTGGGAATTTATTTCCTTCTATATTTACTATTTTATCCAGGGGAGAAAGGGGTGCTTCTAAATTTCTTATGTGTGTATATATATATATATATATATATATATATATATATATATATATATATATATATATATATATATATATATATATATATATATATATATATATATATATATATATATGTCCACTTTTTCTTCTTTAAATTTTTGTGCATGGGTGGTTGGGGGTGGGTTGAGGTAGCTTCTGTAAGGTGCCAGTATTATTAAGAATAACAGATTGGGTCGCAGCATATAAAATATATACACGAGTAATAACTACTACAGGTTAGTGGAAAATATGTACGCTTTGGAAACCAATTTTCTTATCTTATATAGGAAGTCCGTTTTAATTATTTATCTTTGATGGAAACGTTATACTTTTTATTTAGTTAATAATGTCATTTTTGGGTGATTTTGTTGTATAGTGCTACTTGAAATTGTGATTGTGGCAATTGTATATGCTTGCTTATTTCCCTGAATGATATGCAGAGCATCACCAATTCTGAGTGTCCTAAAGAACTAGAGCCGGCAAATAAGAAGACTTCTGTTCATTGTAATCTTGAGAGGAGGAATGAGAACTACCCTGTATGTATATTCATTCACTTTGTTTTATTCTTTTGTCCTTGGTGGTTGTGCCGTTGCAACGATCAGTAACTCCTACTTCATGCAGGAACCCCAAAAACAAAAAATTGCATTCCAGGGTGTTGGCAGGACTTTGGGTACCAGCAGCTTAACCCCCTCAGTAACTGCTCCCAACTCTGCTCCATCCCCTGTGATGGGCCTTGTCATGGATGATAAACTTCCATCTACCTCTATCCAGCTTAGGTTAGCTGATGGAACCCGCATGGTCTCACGTTTCAACTATCATCATACAATAAGAGATATCCATGCCTTCATTGATGCTTCAAGGCCAGCTAGAGCAGGAGCTTATGCACTGCAGATGATGGGGTTTCCTCCCAGGCAACTGACTGATCTTGACCAGACTATAGAGCAGGCTGGTCTTGCCAACTCTGTTGTCATCCAGAAATTCTAGCCGACGTTTTTGATACTGGATTTGTTGCCTTGGCTTCATCTGCTGTTACGTTGGCAACTGAGGCCCAAAACTCTATTTATTTAGCTACAACTAACAAAAGATTGCTAGAAAGTTTGGTGGTTGAAATTTTATGCAGCACATTGCATTTAAGTGTAAATGTCTTTCTATATAATCAATTGCAACTTCTCCATTTTTTTTCCTGAAATTAGGGTTAAGCATCCGTACAAACTTGCTCAACACAAACGTATAGGATGACAACCAAAGTCATTAACAGATTTGGCAATTTTGGGGGTCATAATCTAGTTTACATGCTAATCTTCTATTTTATATGATTGTTCCACTTTATTATCTTTTTCCGTGCTATTTTTGTTTTTGATAAAACTATTCCATCGGATATTCAGTTAGTCGAGCCAAATCTTGATGATAACTCACACAACTATAATGATACAACTAGAGCTGTCAGAATCAGACCCGACCCGATAAGTTACCCGAAACCGACCCGGACCCGACCTGATTATGATCCGAAAAGTGAGACTCGAAAATCGACCCAACTCGACAGGAAGTTAACCCGAAACCGATTTGATCCGATATTCAAAGATTCGAACCCGATCCGTGTCCGACCCGCTAGGGACCCGACCCGTTACAGACCCGACCCGAAAAGAACCCGAAACCGATTGAAATCGACACATAACCGATATAACCCGATTTATAACAATTCGTTACCCGAATTCACTAGATGTGTTAATAATCTGAATATACATGATTATGACCTAATCTTGACAAACCTATTTTTTACCTAATATCTAATAACTTTGAAACCAAACTTGTCATTGTCGATTTAAACTATACATATTACAAGTTCTTATATATATATAAACTTAACATCGTATGTTATAGACTAGTTTGATAGGATAATACACATTTAACAATCATTACCTCATAAATATTTTGTTTTTAAATGACTTATCGACATCATCATTATCCAATTTATGAATTAACCATCATCATTGTTCGATTTTATCAAAATTGACATTGACCCGAAATAAACTATTTAGTAATCGATCTGATTTTACCAAAACCGACCTTGACCCGAACCCAAAATAACCTCGTTATAACCCGTTCAGGAACCGACCCGATTTTACCATAACTGACCTAGACCCAAATCCGAAATAACCCGATATAACCCATTTAGGAACCGACCCGATTGTACTAGAACCGACCTTGACCCGAACCGAATACAACCTGAACCGACCTTGACCCGAACCGACATTAACCCGAACCAAATACGACCCGACCGAACCTGACCTGAACCCGACCAAGCAAATAACCAATTTAAGCCTTCCCGATAATGACCCGACCTGAACTGGAATCGACCCAATAGGCAAAATTGACCCGATAAGAACTGACCCGCGATGGGTCAACCCAGAACCGACCCGCGATGGGTCAACCCAGAACCGACCCGTTGACCCGATTTGACACCCCTAGATACAACTATAGGATGACAACCAAAGTCATTAACATATTCCCTTTTCATTTAAAATTTATTGCGCTCATAGGTGTGGGTGGGTAGTGTACAACGCAAAGTAATAAGCTTGGTGTAAGACTCCCTTGTGCTGAGGCAAAGGCACAATGTGTTGTGTGGCACATCACTTAGTTCAAGGTTTAAAGCTAAGTAATATCAAACAAAGCTAGTAACCTCATGGTGTGGTTACTCGCAGGCAAGTCCACGATAGTATAAGGTATTTGGAAGTCAATCTTTGTGTACAATAAAATGGAAATTGTATGTTAACATTAAGGAATGAATATAAAGTCTTATTGAGCTATTGGAATGGTCCTTAGACACCTTTAGGGGTTTAAGATCCCATTAATATGTTACTGTCAGTTGAGGGTTCACTTAAGCAAAATAGGTTTTGCCAAATAAGCCTCTTCATGGGGTGTTGGTAACTGAGGCCTTGGGCGAGGTCCATGGGTGCTCATGGGCGAAGCCTTGGGGGCGTACCACATGGCGTGGGCATGGCACTAGACCATGGTGCTAACCTTGATGCCTTTTTGCCTTGAGGGATCCAATGACAATACATTGACATTAACCTTGGTATCTAGTTTTAACATCAAGGGAACCTCTTGCCAACATACGAATTTCCTCTTTTAAACAACTTATGTCATTTGTGTTCTCTAGTTTATCCACCTGTTAAAAATGAACATTTAATAATTAACAATTCCTTTAGCAAATAAATTATAAAAAAATTTCAAATGATGAAACTGTGGGGCTCACATGTTGCTTGAACCAATCATGAAATGTTTCATGCTAAGTACGCTCAACGTCTTTCAAAGATAACCGTCTTGGATGATTACATCTCTTTAGTTCAGTAGCATGTTCTCTTGATGTACAAGGACATTTTGATTAGAATTTATTAGAAGGATAGTAAATAGAATGTTGATTAAATTCAATAGAACTATGCTTACTTTAGATATTCGGTGACCTCCGGACAATTAAATAACACATAATAATGTGCTTGTATCTTGCTCATTTGGGTTATAGTTGTGTACTATGCTTCCCAAGAGACTTCCCTACTTGTGAAAACAATGAAAACTCTTTGGATGCTTTAAAAGAGCCCTCATTTGCAGCAACATCATCAGCAATGCCCAAAATTTGACTTAAATTTGAGTTGAAACTCCAAAGGTAATGTGAATAAAAATTAGCAAATTCAAGAGCCGAGAGTGCTTCAGCAATGGAAGCCTCTAGGTTAGCCTTATTCCGCACATGAGACTTTAATGAGCCAAGATATGTTTCTAGAAAATACATCCACTTAAACATTACTGGACCAACAAGCTTTGTTTGGGTTTTTGCTTGATGAATCACCAAATGTACCATCATGGTGAAGAAGTTAGGTGGAAATATCATTTCCAAGTGGCACATGATCATATGTATTTCTTTCTCTAAACGTTTAAGGTCATCCACTCGCACATTCTTTACGCACAACTCTCTAAAATAGCAACATAAATCAGATATAACTCTTACCACTTCTTCAGAGAGAAGCCCTCGTAATGCAATGGGGAGAAGCTGTTGCATTAAAATATGGCAGTCATGGCTCTTAAGTCCAATCAACTTCATTTGTTGTATGTTGACACAATGTGCGATATTCCTAGCATAACCATTTGGTACTTTGATTCCATGAAGCGTTCTACAAAAACTTGCTTCTCATTTCTAGACATTGTGTACGGTGCAGGTGTGATATGTTCATTTTATATAGTGATTTACCCCCATCCCTTGGTCATTTTTAGGAGTATTATTGGCTCTTCAAGTCACTTTTATTACTAATTTGTGTTTTCTAGTGTTTTCGTAGTTTGTACAATTTTATAGGAAATTGCAGATTTGGAGCATTTTCCCAGACTTATGATAGGCCACTACGAGCATTGGAGGATTATGACTGTATTTCATAGCCCAAGACCGGTTGGAGTCATCAAATTGGTGATTAAGGGCTTGACTTAGAAGAGATCGAGGCAATTGACCAAGTGTTCGAGACCCAAGGTGGAAAACCCGGATTTGGGCCAAAAAGAATTAGCCCAAAGGCAAGGTCCAGTTCGCCTAACAGAGCAAGCCCTCGCCCGAAGCCGTGCCCGGCCGGGCAAGGTGTATAGAGGAAAAAAAGAGCTTTGCCCTGTGTCGCGCCCGACCGGGCGCGGATGCAGAAGAAAGGAGTGAAAAAGGCGCGCCCGCCGGGCGACCCTTCGCCAGACTGGGCGCGTGTTTCTGAAGACTTTTATTTGTTTATTTTGTTTTATTTTAGTAGCTTAGTATAAATAGGTTTTTTGGGACGATTTTCTTTGTACGGGGTGCGGAGAATTTCGAATATAGACTACCTCTTGGAAATACTCTCTCACGACACCGAGGAGTTTTTATGCAATTCATTATTTTCCATTAATTTTGGTAACGATTCCTTTCCTTTCATTTTCAGCAATTAGTTTCTTCAATTAATCATGTCTCGCTTATTTGATTTAATTAGTCTAGATTTAATTATGTGTGAGTAGTTTAATTCTAGGGTTTGTGGGGATCCATAAATAATATGAAGGGGTAATTTATTATTGTCGATTGTTAATGTTCTTAATTGATTTCCTATTGATTGATTTAATGCTATGCAATTAGATTAGGCCTGACTTAATTGTATGAGTTATGCAATATTAGTTTGAGATTCGAGAGATGAGAATTGATGTTTAGGCTTAGTTTCAATAGGCAGGTTTAATTTATAAATGGTTAAGTCAAGATTCAAGAGATGCAATTTAATACCGATAGATTAATTGTGTGGTCGTAATACGTAGCGAAAGCCCTTTATGGTCTGATTAATTTTTTGTTGTGTTTTACCCTATAATATTATTTATTAGTGAACCTATACCCTAGGCCTTTTATTATTGATTTCCTCCCTTATTGATTATTCCCTTTGTTTAATTATTTTCTATTAGTTTAATTCTCATAAAAACAAATTGGTTACCTGATAATTTAGATTATATTAATTAATTAGGAATAGAAAGACTTGTTTCCCTGCGGCTTCGACCCTACTTCCCTATCTATTTTAGTTAGTGGTTTTAGGAATTACTTTTTATTAGGTGATACGACTTTAGCCTGTCAAAATTTGGCGCTGT
The DNA here is from genome assembly GCA_026401315.1 of Dysphania ambrosioides. Lineage (NCBI taxonomy): Eukaryota > Viridiplantae > Streptophyta > Magnoliopsida > Caryophyllales > Amaranthaceae > Dysphania > Dysphania ambrosioides. The sequence goes on from CM048662.1 coordinate 13,810,214, forward strand.
TGCCGAGGAAAACGATTCTATTTTTATTTCTGATTATTCTTGTAGTCTAGATTATTTTCTTTAGTCTTAGAGAACGCAAGTTCTTTGGGGCAGTTTCTCATATTTGTCTTTTTAGTTCTGTGTTTATGCCCAGGAGTTCTAGATCAGGTTACATCCCATTCGATCCTGAAATCAAATGTTCTTTTCTTAGACAGAAGAATCTTTTTAGACAAGTACAAGGTACTTCTAAGGGTACTACACCTTTGGAACACTCATCTGATTCTAGTGATACAGATTTTTCTTTTGAACTAGAATCAGAGATGACGGCTCAACTACCTCGTAAGCTCAGCGATTATTCGCAGCCATCCCTGGCAGATTTTCCACACCTATCCTTACACCTGATCTCGAGGGAGTACAATTCAAGATTAAACCCCAGTTTATTACCATGATTAAACGAAAGCAATTTAGCGGAGCTAAGGGTGAAGATCCAAATCTTCAAATCTTGGATTTTTGCTAATATTTCAATACTATTAGGCAAGCTGGGGTCACGCAAGACCAAATCAGGGAGATTCTTTTTCCCTTTTCTTTATGTGGTAAAGCTAAATTGTGGTACAATAGTTTGAATAGAACTGCACTTAGTATTACTAACTGGGATACTCTTGCTTTGAATTTCTATAATAAATATTACCCTGCAGAGAGGACAACTTTATTAAGGAGTTCAATCCAAAACTTTGCCGAAGAAGCTGATGAAAGTTTATATGAAGCTTGGGAAAGGTTTAAGGATTTGCAGAGAGAGTGCCCCTATCATGGATTGGCACAATGACAGGTAATCCAAGCATTCTACAACATGCTTGGAAACACATCTAGATCAAGTAGATTTAGCAGGAACAATTATTGAAGAGATGGCAATTCATAATTCCCAGTACGGGAATCTTAGAGGTTTTGCAAACAAAGGGGAAACACAATGTCGATTCAGTATCCTTTGTGCAAGCTCAATTAACTTCTATTTGCCAAAAATCAGATAATATTAGTACTGTTATTCCTACCTCTATAGCTAATGTTTCTGTTGTCAATAATACTAATGATGTTTTTTGTAAAAATTGTGGAATTGTAGTTCATTGGGCACAAGATTGTAGGAGTTCCATGGAGCAAGTTAATACCTTCCAAACCTATAAGAAAAATAACCCATACTCCAACACTTATAATCCTGGTCTCCGGAACCATCCAAATCTTTCTTATTGGAGTACAAATGTTCAAAACCCTCCACCTCCACAACCTCCACAACAACCACAACAAAAATATTATCAACCACCCAACCAAAGGACCCAACTACAAACTCCACCTCCATCTACTAACCCTGCCTTGTCAGAAATTAAAACTATGTTGACTAGTATGAAAAAGCACATGCAGAGTAGGGATGCCCAAATTGATTCGATCTTAGCTCACAATAAAATTATGGATAATCGAATTGCGCAACTTTCCTCTACTCTACAAACTCGCCAGCAGGGAGTCCTACCATCACAACCACAACCACCCATAGATCATGCAAATGCAATTACTTTAAGGAGTGGTCCAAACTATGATGGGCCTTCTATGCCCAAGGATGATGGACCTGTTGTAACAAGAATTGCTAATCCTGATTCTGTTATACCAAATGATTTTGTTACTAACCCTACAGGGCTCCAAAGTAAAACTAACATTTCTGATGATACATTGCAGGGTACAACTCCCAAGAAAATTACAACCCAAGACCAGAGTGGAGGTGTACAGAAATCAGTTATCAAACTACCATTTCCCAATAGACAATTGAAGACTAAATTGGATAAGCAGTTTGGTAAGTTTCTAGAGGTGGTGAAAAACCTACAGGTAACAGTTTCTTTCACAGAGTTAATTACACAAGTTCCTGCATATGCTAAATTTATGAAGGATATTTTGACTAGGAAGAGAGCCTTTAATGAGGTTGAGACTGTAGCTTTTACAGAGGAATGTAGTGCTTTATTAAAAAATAAATCTCCAACTAAATTAAAGGACCATGGTAGTTTTTCTACTCCCTACCATATTGGAAATGTCTTCATTGATAAAGCATTATGTGATTTGGTGCTAGTGTTAGTGTTATGCCATCGTCTGTGTGTTCAAAACTCAATATGGGAGATTTAAAAGTTACTAACATTACCTTGCAAATGGCAGACCGTTCTATTAAATACCCTTTAGGTATTCTAGAGGATGTCCCTATTAGATTTGGTAAATTTTTTATCCCTGTTGATTTTGTTGTTTTAGACATGGATGAGGATACACAAATTCCAATAATATTAGGTAGACCCTTCCTCCATACTACAAGAGCCATTATTGATATAAAAAATGGAAAACTAACTTTATTTATCGGAGATGATAACATCACTTTTAATTTAGGGAAAGTTTTGAAAGGTCCTATGTTAGAGGAAAATTGTTGTAGTATTGATGTGATTGATATTATTTGTGAAGATAGCTTACCACAGGTCCTTGAAAGGGATCCCTTGAAGGAAGTACTTTATGGTGATCTTAGTACAGGTGAAGCAGGTAGTAAAATTAGTTCAGGAATCAAAACCTACAGAGGTGAATGCTATAGAGAAAGCTCTCGTACTTGAAGAACTTGACCCTAAGGAGAGCAAGAAGGTAGTAAAATTAGTTCAGGAATCAAAACCTACAGAGGTTAAGAACCCTGAACTAAAACCTTTCCCTTCTCATTTAAAATATGTATTTCTTGATGAGCAAGAATTACACCATGTGATCATTAGTACTGCACTTGATGACCCACAAACTTTCCAACTTCTTAAGGTTCTTCGAGCCCACAAAAAGGCAATTGGGTACAGTATTGATGATCTCAAGGGTATTAGCCCTGATTTTTGTATCCATAGGATACATTTAGAGGATAATCACAAGCCATGTATTCAACCCCATAGAAGGTTGAATCCTAACATGCATGAAGTAGTTAAGAAAGAGGTCATGAAATTACTTGATATAGGTATTATCTATCCAATTTCTCATTCAAAGTGGGTGAGTCCTGTACAGATAGTTCCTAAAAAGGGTGGGATGACTGTGATTAAAAACAATAACAATGAATTAATTCCCACTAGAACTGTAACAGGGTGGCGTATGTGCATTGATTATTATAGATTAAATATCTCCACCAAGAAAGATCACTTTCCTCTCCCTTTTATTGATCAAATGTTAGAAAGGCTAGCTAATCATAAATTCTTTTGCTATCTAGATGGGTACTCGAGATTTTTCCAAATTCCGATCCACCCTGCAGATTAGGAAAAAACCACATTTATATGCCCTTATGGTACTTTTGCATATCGTAGGATGCCTTTTAGTCTATGTAATGCCCTAACTACTTTTCAACGTTGCATGATGAGTATATTTCTGAGTTCATAGAGTCTATCATGGAAGTCTTTATGGATGATTTTAGTGTGTATGGGTCTTCATTTGATGCATGTCTAGCTAATCTCACTAAAATTTTAAAAAGATGTGAAGAATGCAATTTGGTCCTAAATTGGGAAAAATGTCACTTTATGGTGACAGAAGGAGTAGTCCTTGGTCATATTGTATCTGATAAGGGTATACAAGTAGATAAAGCTAAGGTATCTGTGATTTAGCAATTACCTCCACCAGTTAATGTTCAGGGGGTTAGAAGTTTCTTAGATCATGCGGGGTTTTATCGTCACTTTATGAAAGATTTCTCTAAAATTGCTAAACCACTGACTCAACTTTTACTCAAGGATGCCCTATTTGATTTTATTGATGAGTGTCTTGAGGCTTTTAATAGGATTAAGCAAGCTTTGATATCAACACCTATCATATGTGCACCTGATTGGAATCTTCCTTTCGAGATCATGTGTGATGCCAGTGATTTTGCAGTAGGAGCCGTGCTAGGACAAAGAAAGAACAAAGTTTTGCATGCTATTTATTATGCAAGTAAAACTTTGGATGAAGCCCAAGTTAATTATGCCACCACGGAGGAGTTTCTTGTTGTGATTTATGCTTTAGAAAAATTTAGATCATATCTAGTTGGTTCTAAAATTGTTGTTTTTACTGATAATGCAGCCTTGAAATACCTGATAGCTAAGGAAGAAACGAAGCCTAGGCTCCTCCATTGGGTTCTCTTGCTCTAAGATTTCAATGTGGAAATCAAAGACAAAAAGAGAGCAGAGAATGTAGTTGTAGATCACTTGTCAAGGATCAGGTATGATGAAGGAAAGGATTCTCTCCTTATTGATGATTCTTTCCATGATGACCACTTGTTTACAGTTGTAGAACAACACCCTTGGTATGCATATTATGCTAATTATTTGGTGGGTGATACTCTACCTCCCGATATGTCCTACCAACAGAAAAAGAGGTTCCTTTATGATGTAAAACATTATTTTTTGGATGATCCTTTTTTGTTTCGTGAGTGTGCATATGGACTATTTCTCAGGTGTGTTCCAGAATGGGAAGTCCACGGTGTACTTAAACGATGCCACAACTCACCATATGGGGGCATCATGGTCCCACCAAGACAGTTGCAAAAATCAATGAGTCAGGTTTTTATTAGCCCACCATGTTTAAGGATTCTCACTCCTTTGTTCAAGCTTGTGACTCTAGTCAAAGGACTGGCAATATCTCGCGTTGGCATAAGATGACTCAAACAGGTATTTTGGAAGTTGAAATTTTTGATGTTTGGGGTATTGATTATATGGGACCTTTTCCCTCCTCAAAAGGGAATCGATATATCCTTGTAGCTGTTGATTATATATCCAAGTGGGTTAAAGCCATTGCCACATCTATAAATGATGCCAAGGTGGTCCATAAGCTTTTTAAGAAAACCATTTTTCCTAGATTTGGAGTCCCTAGAGCCGTTATTAGTGATGGAGGATCTCACTTTCATGAGAGGAAGTTAGATACCCTTATCAAGAAGTATGGTGTTTACCATAGGACGGGTTAGGCTTACCATCCCCAAACCAATGGCCAAGTTGAGGTTTCTAACCGAGATATTAAGGCTATTTTAGAGAAGGTGGTAACAAAGTCTAGGAAGGATTGGAGCAATAAGCTAGATGACACTCTTTGGGCATATAGAACTGCATTTAAGACCCCATTGGTACTTCCCCCTATAGACTCGTGTATGGAAAAGCATGTCACCTCCTGATGGAATTTGAATATAAGGCTTATTGGGCAATCAAAGAGCTCAATTTGGATGCTAAGTTAGCGGGAGAGAAGAGGCTACTACAACTTAACCAACTAGATGTGTTTAGGTTGATGGCCTATGATAGTGCACGTATTTATAAGGAGAAGACCAAGAAATGGCATGACAAGATGATCCTTCCGAGAGAATTCAAAGAGGGTGATAAGGTTTTGTTGTTTAATTCTAGACTTAAACTTTTCCCAAAAAAGTTGAAGTCAAGGTGGTCGGGTCCTTTTACTGTTAAAAGGGCAAACAAATTTGGTTATGTGGAGTTATATGATGAACATGGTAGTAATTTTAAGGTAAATGGCCAAAGACTGAAATTATACCATGAAAGGGCTACGATTGGTGCGGTTGAATTACTTAACCTAATCAATTCTATCTCATCTTGAATGACATATGGTAAGAAGGTCATGCGGGACCTAGATAAACCAACGCTTTGCGGGAGGCAACCCGTATTTTTCTAATTTTAAGAGTATTTTTTTTCTTTTAATTTTTTTTGAGAGGAAGTATTTTTTAAGGGTTGGAGAAAAAGAGTTAGCCAAAATTTGGAGAGAAAAAGAAAAAATTCGGACTCAAAACACTATGGCTCGCCCGACCGGGCGACCTGTCGCCCTACCGGGCACGAGAAGGAGTCCGTATACGAACAATTTCGCCCGACCGAGCACGAGAGAAAGAAAGATTTTGGATAAAGGAAAAAAAGAGCTTCGCCCTATGTCGCGCCCGACCGAGCGCGGATGCAGAAGAAAGGAGTGTGCAACCCTTCGCCCGACCGGGTGCGTGTTTCTGAAGACTTTTATTTGTTTATTTTGTTTTATTTTAGTAGCTTAGTATAAATAGGTTTTTTTGGGACGATTTTCTTTTGTATGGGGGCGAAGAATTTCTGATCTAGACTGCCTCTTGGAAATACTCTCTCACGACACCAAGGAGTTTTTATGCAATTTATTATTTTCCATTAATTTTGGTAACGATTCCTTTCCTTTCATTTTCAGCAATTAATTTCTTTGATTAATCATGTCTCTCTTATTTGATTTAATTAGTCTAGATTTAATTATGTGTGATTAGTTTAATTCTAAGGTTTGTGGGGATCCATAAATAATATGAAAGGGTAATTTATTATTGTCGATTGTTAATGTTCTTGATTGATTTCCTATTGATTGATTTAATGCTATGCAATTAGATTAGGCCTGGTTTAATTATATGAGTTATGCAATATTAGTTCGAGATTCGAGAGATGAGAATTGATGTTTAGGCTTAGTTTCAATAGGCGGGTTTAATTTATAAATGGTTAAGTCAAGATTCAAGAGATGCAATTTAATACCGATAGATTAATTATGTAGTCGTAATATGTAGCGAAAGCCCTTTATGGTCTGATTAATTTATGCATTGGTAATTGATTGTTGTGTTTTACCCTATAATATTATTTATTGGTGAACCTATATCCTAGGCCTTTTATTATTGATTTCCTCCCTTATTGATTATTCCCTTAGTTTAATTATTTTCTATTAGTTTAATTCTCATAAAAACAAATTGGTTACCTGATAATTTAGATTATATTAATTAATTAGGAATAGAAAGAATTGTTTCCTTTCGGATTTGACCCTACTTCCATATCTATTTTAGTTAGTGGTTTTAGGAATTACTTTTGATTAGGTGATACGACTTTAGCCTGTCAAGGTGGTAGATACCATTTACCCGTTATTTTCTTCAGGGGTGGGTGAAGTTCCTTCCTTATTCCTATAATTTCCAAATCCTGACAAGCTTTCTAATTATCTTTATATTTTCCCTCTAAATTTAGCAAAGTACCAATCACATAATCACACACATTTTTTTCTATGTGTATAACATCTAAGTTGTGTCTAATTAAGTGAGACTCCCAATAAGCCAAAGACCAAAAAGGGCTCTTTTTCTTCTAGGTATCCGAGCCATTAAAGTCTTCCTTTTCCTCTATTTGCTGCAATTCATCTGTGTAATACCCCATATTTTAGACATTATATTAAGAATATTTTAGTACAAAATAAATAGATTAAAAATTATTTTGGCACCAATCATAATTATGGACCGTCATTTATATATTTATTTTATAATTTTATGTTTAATTCCTCAATTATTCCATTAAAATTCCCAAAAAGTCCTCTAAAATATCCCAAAAATATCCAAAGTATCCACTTTTATTCTAGAACATTCTAGAAGCTTTTAAAATATTATTCTTAACAAAAATATAGTTTATTATATTTATAAATATTATTTTTAATTTAAATGGATAATGTTGAAAATTGGATATATTTACCAAATAAATAAAAAAAATATATATTTTAATAATAAAAATTTCGACCATATCTAATCATGGCCAGCTCCCATGATTAGAATTTTAAAAAAAAATATTATTATATATATTTAATCCTAATTTAAAGGATAATTTTATTTAAAAAGATAGTTTTAATTTAAAACTAATATATTTTAAAAATAATAATAAATTCTATCCTTATCCATCCTTTTTCTATGATTGATATTTCTAAAAAAAATTATTATTATAAAAGTTTATCTTTTTTAACTAATTCTAATTGGTTTTTTTTGAATTAAATAATTTTAATTGGTTAAATTATTTAATAATTTAATAATTTTATAATTAAAATATTTTTCTAAAAATTTGGAGGATAATTATCAATTTAAATTCATATTTATCTTTTAGTGTTTTAAAATCCTAAAATTTATCATAATTTCTACTATAAATATACCCTTAAATCTCACCTAATTATTCACACAAAATCATTAAACCCTTTCTACTTCTCTCAAACTTTCTCCCTCTCTCGCTCTCAAGCCACTCTCTGCATCTCTTAGGCCATCTTGTGCCACCAACAACCACCAGCCTCCATGAGCATCCTCTTTCCCTAACTATTTAATTGTTTTAATTATTTTGCAAATTGTTTAATTCTTAAAACTATTTCTAAATTTAATTAAAGTTTCAATATTATATGCATAATTATTGTGTTGCATTGTATTGATTAGTTTATTTTAAACTCATAGGAGGATCAACTTGAAGTTTAGTAAAGAATTGCTAGAAAGTATTAGAATTTAAGGTACGTATATGTGTTAAATATTTTTATGTACAATTGAATATTATATTTTGTGAATTATATTGTGATAAGATATTTTTTTAAAATATATGGTTATATATGGTTATTTATTTAAAATTCTGTTAACAAAAAAAGGGTGATATACATTTACCTTATTTTATTCAATATGTATCATATTTCAAAAGGGTCGAATGACATTTGAGATTTAATAATTTTCAATGAGCTTTAATAATTAAAGCAAGGTATTTGTATTTAAAAGAGTTATAAAAGGAGAGTTTTTATTATTATACATTACCGCTTGATTATATAATTAAGAAGGGTTCATGCTTCAAAGTCCACTTGTTGGCAAATAAAAGGAAACTCCAAGGATAGATACGTGATGGGATAACTAACTTTGGGGGTGTGCACACTTAGGATCAAGGAGGGGATATAAGAAGAAGAAATTGTTTTTATTAAGTGTTTTAATAATTCTATTTGTATTGGATTATTATAAAGGAAGGTTTGAAGTTTATTAATATATAAGAAGGCAAGTAATGAAATAAAAGAATTTAAAAGTCAAAGTATTTCTTTTAGCATGTATACGTACATAGTGTTTTTACACTGACACGTACTTTCCTATTTGTTTTGGTTTGCCCTACTTATCATTTATGGTGAGTAGGTTTGCAGGAATAAATGTGCATGTGAGCATTATATCAAAAAGGGACATACTAGTTAGGAGTTTTTATAATTTTTCTTAATCAACTTTTATACCTTTGGATTATCAAAATTATAATTCTTTTTAATAAATAAATCGATTTTTTCTTCCGCTGTAATATAGTAATTAGTTAGCACAGCCGAAGCGTGATGACACGTGGCGGTAATACCCCTAAGTTACTAAAATTACTATCATTATTATTATTATGTTAGTAATTTGGAGGTGTTACAATCTGTCCCCGTAAACTTCTTGGGTGCTTCCCTTAATTCTTCTTCTCCGTTAAAAGCTTCTTTGTTACAACGAAATGGATGGTCGAAGTCTAACCAACGACGATGTCCGCAAAAAGAATACTTATGGCCAAAGTCTAGCCATTTGGAATCTGTTTCAATGTTGCAAAGCGGACATTTATATTCTCCATAGACATTCCAACCCAAGAGCATTCCATAAGCTAGAAAGTCACTAATTGTATAGTTTGTTGTGATTATTTGAGATTGAAACAGGTACAAATCAATTTTTTAATATGGGAATAGCTACAAAAGAGCATCTACCGAATCTTTTGGAAAATTTTAATTAGAAGTAGTTCATAAAAAGTTAGTTTAATTAAATACTATGAACAAGTATGTGTGTAATTTGTTAATATTCATGTTAAACTAATGGTATTTATAGGAGAGGGACAAATAATTTCTTACAAATCACCTTATATTGTATTTCATTTATTTCATGATAATAAGTTAATCGCATTGTATGATTGTTCTAATTTTATACTTCTTTATATAGGAACAAGATGATAAAATGAAAATAAATATAAATGATGATGAGGCTACAGGGAACAAGCACGAGTCGATCAAAATGATGAAGGAATGAATAAAGAGTTTTATTTTTGAACTATATCTTTTATGTTTATTTAGATAAATTATTTAATCTTTACAAAAATTATATAATAATGTTATTTTTGAGATATTATATAAGGATTTTTCTTTTGTTCAACCTTTATAATGACATTTGCGCACATGTATAGAAGGAACAATATATGTACTACTTAAGTAGCTTCGTCATATTTTTTATTATTATCGTTATTGTAATTTTATTATTAGTGTTTTTATTATTTGCATTTAGTTTTATGATGATATTTATTAGTTATGATTATCAATTACAAGTAACACTTTACAAGTATTACTATAGGTATTAAAAACTATTATATATAGTGCTACCTAAATAGGAAAAAGTATTGTCTAATATTGAACAAAGTGTTATGTTGGGTGGCTAAAAGTGGTATATAATTATATATAAAGTGTTAAAATAACTTAATTGATAAGATGAAATAGTGATACCTAATGTTAAAAAAAGTGTTATATTTGAAATAATTAATAACACTTTGAAAATGATACATAGGCAAAAAATTGTTACTTAAGGGCATTTAAAGTAACATTTGCAAAAGTGTTACTATAGTCTTATAAAAGTGTTACCTAAGAGAATAGGTAGTATTGGCAAATGAATCACCTATAAAAGTATAAATTTAGCTTATAGTAATAATTTAAGTACTTTATATAATACTTTTTGAATGTTACCTAAAGGCAAATATGTAGTAGTTATTCATCCATATCAATCAGGTTACATTTTAGCCTAAGGCTAGGCTATCTAATAAAGGACGGTCGAGTACTCGTCATGAGAGGTATTTGTGGGAGTACTCTAGTCAAGGAAGCGGCAAAGGACAAAGTTGTGGTTCTTGTCGTGGCTAACAATCGATCCCATCAGTGGATTTGTGGAGTATGCCCTGTTACAATTACTTCTTTAAGATGTCAAGATAGTTTTTTCCTTATATAATTGCTAACCTTTCTTTTTTGTTTGTCCTACATATGTTCACGCGGATGTTATTGATTACTGAAACATCAATAAGCATCATGATAGATTACATTTCATGTTTACTCGATGTTGACAGTGATGTTAACTATGGGTTCCAAGTACTCACTGACCTTTTCCTTGGGGGTCCATAAAGTTCTAGGTAAAAGCTCAAGAAATAATTGGAAATGAGTTGCCAGTGAAGCGATACAAACACTCGGGTATATATTTTAGTGGTGTTGATGAAGCTAGGTGTTGTAGCCAATGGTATGGAGGTCATTGCACGCCATAACATTAAATGTAGGTAATGTAAGACTTGTTTCCCATGCTCAGTTTTGGAACTGTGCAATTATTTTCTTATCTATTGGGATCAATGGTTTCTTGTACGCCTTGTGTGACTATCTTTTCATGGAGTGCTCTATGAAAAGTTGTTACGCTTCGTAGAGGGATTTGTATCGCCCACCTTGGAGACTTTCGACATTACATTAGACTCACTCTATCTCCTAAATGTCCCATGCCCCTTATTGCAGATTTATGGTGTAGAGTGCGCGAAAATAGTGTCATGGGGGGAGGGGGAAGATTATATGAATCCAGAATAGCTCTTTGGGAATGTTTATCTAGTATTATGTGGGTATGTTACTAAGTTCTATTATGATGCAATTATGTTGTCGCTAAATTCTAGTTTGTCAACTTTGTTGTCACTAAATTCTATGTTGCCAGGGTATGTGATGTGAATTCTTATTTACTTCATTTACGTATATGTGATGTGGCATGATTATTTATCAAAGATTTAGCTAGAAGACTCAAACCTTAAACTTAATGACATTTATGATGCAACTACTCGTCACTACTATAAATAATCCTCATTGTTTTGAATAATCTTTCGTAGCCTCTACTAGTTTTGTACACTTCAATTTAGTCATCTAAATTAACTTCAGTTCGATGTTTAAGGCATGGAAAACAATATTGAGTTATCAGAAAATGATTACTACCCATTCACAAAGAAGTTCACAATAGATCAGGCATCAAGATTCGATTCCTATGTTTTCCAAGCAACGATATATTAGCAGCAATGCAATGATTGTCCAATGGGAATAAGGACTGAGAAGAGAGAAAGTGAGAGGGTCAGAGAGTGAAGGTTTATTATGAAGAGAAGGGTAAAACAGTTATGGATGGTTTGAGCAATTTTGGACTATAATAACAAACCCTTTTTTGAGTCATGGGCACTATTAGGGGTGCTTAAAGAATCAAGCTACTTGAGCTGGGTTCGGCTCGGTAAAATAAAGCTCAGCTTGAGTTCGGGCTCAGCTCGAGACTTAAACAAGCCAAGCCAAGCAAGGTCCGGCTCGGCTCAAAAGCTCGTGAAGAAGTTCGATAAAATTTATTATATAAATGCTTTTAAATTTTTTTATATAACTTGATTATGCATAAAGTGGTTATCATAATTTAACTTTGTTATATCAACTAAAAACATGGTGTCATAATTTGAGTCAATTTTTTTCAAAAATACAAGAAAACTTATAAACTAAGAGTATATCTCTAACTTTTACGGGATTACAAAATCATCATAATGTTTATAGTATCTTGTGTGCTCACTTCTCTTTTATAACTACTCCTAATCTAATTACAACCTAGCACCTAGTAATCCACTGCATAATGTTCCTTTTGCTTGAGTAACAAAATAAAATTTGTGAAAAATGTATCCACTTACAACATAATTATAAAATTCTTAGGTTTTATAAGAAAAACAACCTAGAAAATTCCACCTAAGCATGAATCCCAATCCTTTTATATCAATCAACCAACATACATAATTACTTAGCCTTTGCAGGTTGTCCTCAAAATGTAACAAATTAGACCAAACAATCTTAAAACATCATAAATTTAGTCAAAAAGTGATCTTAATTGTCCTAAGACTAATGCTAATTTGTTACAGCCACAAAGAATAATAAAGTTACAATAGATAAACAATGAGGACACTTGAATACTAGTTTTTTGATGTCCCATAGCAAAGTTTTGCCAAATAATAGTGGAGTTGTCATTTCTAGCCTCACCTCCAAAATGGTAATGATTGGACCCAGGCACTTATCTAAGCTCCCTTCTAGGTAGCAAGCGAGACCAAAAGTTACAATACTTTATAAAAATAACATAGTATGACACCAAAACAAATGCACTAGTTAGTACAATAATGACTATAATCATAAGGGGTGATAAGTGGAGAGTATAATGGGTGGTAGATGATGCATGAAAATACCACACATGGGATCACAAAAGTCAGTGCAAGGGCTAGCAGTAACATTTTCTATTAATGAAGTAAGAAATTATAAGAGTTTTCTAAGATGAATGTCCATAATTAAGGGACCATTGAAGAGGTGTAGTAGGAGAAAAAAGAGGGGAGAAATCTAAGATTAGAATAAGGAGGAATTAGAGGCTGAGTTTAGTCTAAGAAAAATGAGAGTGTTTGTAAAATCCCAAAGTTTGTGAGATAGTAACTTCCTTTAGGACTGCCCCCGTGATCAGCACCTGTTGCTTACGAGAGCTATCAAAGGAAGATTGTCAATCCATTATCCTTGGTAATCCTTCCAAGAGGAGGCATTATACAAGGGAAGAAACTGCACTTTTGATGATCGAGAAATTCTGCGAGGCTTACCTTTTGTGGCTAATGCCCTCATAATTCATCTCTGCTCTAAATCTGAGAGTACTTGGTCTTGCTTACAGCCAAGAGATTTATGTGATATGACGGAAGTTAGAAAGCGGATTTTACAACCAGCTTTGATATGGGTGAGTTTGGGATGTTTATAACTAGTTTTTGATGAGTGACTTTCTGGTTTGTAGGAGATCTAGACGTGGAGCACAAAAGCATCAGTGATTCAGCATCATGTTAAGAGCAGTGAAGTTGGGATGTTAGTCCTTCCTTTGGGAGTCCCACATCGATACAGTGATAAGTTTTTTATGAAGGATATTTTATATAAATAACAAGCTAATTCTAAGAGACCAAATCAGTTGAAAGCTTGGTTGGCCTTGAAATTGGGCCTTAGATAACCAACTTACAACTTTATCCTATTTGGTTTAGGAATTATTAAAGCCAAATATATTAAGCTTTGGGCTAAGTAAATTTGAGCACGAGCTGAGCTTGAGATTTCGGTAACGAGCTCAAGCTAAGCTCAAATTATGGAATTTAGCGAGCTTCGAGCTCGAGCCAAGCTTGCTAATATGATGTGAATTCATGCATGGGATTCTCTAAAGCTAGTTAAATCTTATTCCCTTTAGGATTCATCATATCTTTACTAATCCTACTTGAATTAAGATTTGTTTTTTTGTTTTTTTAAGTTGGAGTCTTATCCATCATATTGTATGTGAAAGCCATGGAGATGATGATTGGTGAAAGACCTTGATCAAGAGATAAAATATTGGATTGATTGTTAAATATTGAAAATTTTGACTAAGGAGAAAAAATTTTAAGACAAGAGGAAGTGCTTATTACAATGGACGGTGTTTATTACATCTTGTATGTGCTTTCTTAACTTCAGTGACATGGCATGGGCATGGATGTGGGTACACACATGTGATTGGATATTTAGTGTTTTACTTTAAATAAAACAGGTTAATATTGTTAATTTATAATTTTATCTTTTTAGGTAGGATAGAATTATAATTAACATAAGATAGTGTTAGAGTTTTGGTAGGATTATGCATGTAATAAATAGGTGGGATTATCCTATTTGTTATTAGGGGTCTTTTTAGAAGTAGGATTCCTAGTTTCAATGTGATTCAAACTCTCAAGTTTATGGTATAAATAGATGTGTGCCCAAGTTGAGGAAAATCAGATTTTAAGCTTGTTTTCTTGTTTTAAGAAATCAACTTTGAGAGTTTATTATTCTTTGTACATAGCAAAGATTTGTGAGTTGGTGTTTTGCTTTAAGTTCACTTGTGGAAGTGAGAAAAATTGAGGATGTATCTTTAATCAATTCTCAAAACTTTCGCCTTAGATTATAATCTTTGGTGTATTGCTTTATAAGGTCAATAGTCTAGTTTCTATCCTTCTTGTGAATTAAGGTTCTTATACCTGGATTTACATCATAATATCTACACGATCTCAAGCCGAGCCTAGTGCTATTCGGGCTCGGCTCGAAGGTTAAGCACCCAGACACAAAGGTAATCCCACTGAAAGCTATTATATTCTTCAACATTAAGAATCGCCACTCTTACGAGTAGAATTGTCAGAATCAGACCCGACCGATAAGTTACCCGAAATCGACCCGGACCTGACCTGATTGTGACCCAAAAAGTGAGACCCGAAAACCGACCCAACCCGACCTGAAGTTAACCTGAAAATGATTTGACCCGATATTCAAAGACCCGAACCAGATCCGTGTTCGACCCGTTAGGGACCCGACCCGTTACAGACCTACCCCGTAAGGGACCCAGCCCGTTAAGAACCCGACCCATTATAGACCCGACCCGTTACGGACCCGACCCAAAAAGAAATCGAAACCGATTAAAATTGACACATAACCGATATAACCCAATTTATAACAACTCGTTACCTAAATTCACTAGATGTGTTAATCTAAATATACGCGAATATGACCTCATCGTGACAGACCTATTTTTTACCTAATGTCTAATAACTTTGAAACCAAACATTTTTATTAATTTAATAAGTACATTTATGAAAATAAAATTTTCAAAAGATTTATTAAATATTCAAATAAAAGTAAAACCATCATGTCTATGCCTATGAAAAGTGAGATTAGAGCCTTCCAATTTGGGGTTTCATTGTTTCATAAATCTCATTGACGTCCTTTTTTTTTTCTTTCCAAAATGACAATCATTTTCCTACAACCTACTTTTTAAATAACATTAAATAAAAAACTAAAATATAGATTTCATATAAATCTGCTATAACCCGTTCAGGAGCCGATCCGATTTTACCAGAACCAACCTTGACCCGAATCCAAAATAACCCGCTATAACCTGTTCAAGAACCGACCCGATTGTACTAGAACCGACCTTGACCCGAATGGACATTGATCCAAACCGAACTCGACCAAGCAAATAATCGATTTAACTCGATCCACTAATGACCCGACCAAACGCGAACCGACCCGACATGCAGACTTAACCCGATAAGAACCGACCCGCGATGGGTTAACCCAAAATCGATCCATATACCCGATTTGACACCCCTACTTGCGAGTAATTACAACTCCACCACTCCGGGCCCTTGCATAAACATTCCCATTCCTTGGTAGCGTGTGCGTTGGTGTCATTCATCATATTCGTAACCCCGACCGCTCCCCTAACTTCAAACTCCTCTGATCATTCCCAGTTATTTTTTTTTGGCAAGAAAGAGAAACCGACAAAATTCTATAGAGAAGATATGAAGATCACAGCAATCGTGGTTCTGAAGTGCGGGTCGGGCGACGAAAACCCGATTATCTTAGCCAACGCTTCGGATGTGAGCACATTCGGATTCTTCCAGAGATCCAGCGTCCGTGAATTCATCATCTTTGTGTCTCGTACTGTCGCCAAACGTACCCCTCC
Organism: Dysphania ambrosioides; assembly: GCA_026401315.1. Lineage (NCBI taxonomy): Eukaryota > Viridiplantae > Streptophyta > Magnoliopsida > Caryophyllales > Amaranthaceae > Dysphania > Dysphania ambrosioides. Next base: position 13,826,550 of record CM048662.1, read on the forward strand.
CGGCCAACGCCAATCCGTCTCTCATGAAGGTTTCCCCTTTTCTAGGGTTCTTATTTTTTTCTAATTCAAATTTTATCCAATTTTAGTTTGATTTCATTGTCTATGATTTTTTGATCGATTATTGATATTAGTGGGTTGTATTATTATGCAATTGTTGGTTTGAATAACGAGTTTTTGTTTTCAATTCACGGGTTTGGCGTTGAACTTCGTCGTTTTAAGTATTCGATTATCGATTTTTCAGGATCATTCGTATTTCTTTATGACCGCCTTGTCTATCTTGATTAATTGTTATGTCCGCAATTGAAGCATTCGGGAAATTCATCTGATGTTGCTCTTTGATATATTAGTGAGACGTATTGTTACTCGAGTTTTCTGTTTTAATTGATGGGTGTTTAACTTGAATGAAGTAAGACATACTTCTATTTAAGCTTTTATAGGGCTTGGCTTGTTCCAGCTTTGATGGGAAGTCACATTAATGTTGTACATTGACTTTCAGATGTGGCATCAACACCAGTTTTGATGGTTGGAATTAAAGCTGTTGGAAATAATATTGTATTTTTTTTTATGTCAGAAGATTGTTTTAAGGATTGGATACGGCTTTGTTTATGGATTCAGGTGTTGGGCTCTTGCCTTGTGATTTGTGTATGACGCCTTTTGCGAGCATTGTTACTGGAGTTTGAAATTGTGGTTGAGGAGTGCTTTTGGTTAATAATAGTTTAGTTGAAGGGTATGATGATAAAAATTGGACTTCCACCTATGGGTTGGGTTAGCTTGTTTCAATATGATTGACAAAGAGGAATTAATGATCAGTGTTGTTTGAGATATTTCTTGGTTTTGGAACTGAATGTGTTTGTTCTTCTTGTGATCAGAGTACAAGGTGCATGCTTACAACAGAGGAGGTCTCTGTGCATTGGGATTTATGGATGACCCCTACCCAGTACGAAGCGCATTCTCACTGCTAAACCAGGTACTTTGACTTGCTACATTATGCACTTTTTTGTGATGTTAGTTTGTGTCATGAACTTATTGTTTTTGTTTGAATTAGGGGAAGATATAAATATAAGTATATAATTTGGAGCCTTCTTGTTAAGAAGTAGGAACATGTTTTGAGGGAAGTTTGAGCATTTATTACCTTAATTTATTCAGGATTTGAGCTTTTGAATTTGTATTTTTGAATGCCTTGAGGATGGGGAAGAGGTGTTTATTATTAGGATATTAGCATAATAGCTGATTTTAACTAAAAAGTAAAATACATTGCTTGGTGTTGTTAATGCTTACCCTGAGCTTATTTTACAGTCTTTGTCAGTTGTTCCTACAAATTTACTAGGTCATTATAATTTCCTTGCCACTGATTCATAAAAGAGATTCTTTTGTATTTCTCTTGTGTTTTTGTCATATTTTGATCATTGAGCAGGGACTTAGTAACAATCTATACAAAGATTTGATGAGCCTCTTTTATTGATCTGGAGTTGTAATAGGGGATTTCACATAACGTAATAGTGTTCAATAATAGTGCATAGAATGATATGATTAGACTCGAATAACTTGGTCTGCTGGTATTCATGCCTCATACACTTTTTGTTCATTATAATCTCAACTTTTTTTTTTAATCTTTGAGGAGATTATTATAAACAACTTACTCCTCCATTCCATAAAGATGTTCCATTATTTCAATTAGAGCTATCCCTATTGTATCTACTTTTTTCCATTTATGGCAATGAAAGTTTCTCTGTTATTGTCTAATCCCTCATCTCGTAGATCAACTTTATCTTTTTAATAATCAAAATGTTCCTAAACAATTTAGTCTTACCCAAATAATCAAAATAGGGCTCAGTTACTTATGTTAAATTTCCTTGTTAGTTTCCAAGAACATCTTTATGGAATAGACAATATTATTATCATACTTGGGATTCTATTTTTTTTTTCACTTTATTATACTAACCTATTCCCTAAGAAAATGACTTTTGTGTGTGAGAAGACCATATATGGTTGACATATCAATATAATGAATTTTAAAATTCTAGTACATCCATTCTTCTTTAATTAACCCAATAATCCAATATGACCTTTTAAGGTCAAAGACCTTGAACTTTTACCTAAGTTACAATTTCGTACACAATTATTTGTTTTGCGAAATTAAATAAAATTAAATAATATTTCTTCCATCATTATCTTTCACAACACATGAATGGTTGAGCACACATATTTTGTAGGAAAAGGGTGGAAATAACCCGCTTGACGCATGGAAATATGTAGAAGGAAGAGAGAGAACTACTGTAAAACAGGGACAATAAAGTCATTTTTGGATGTCAAAATTATCCAAAAATAGAAATGTTGCCATTGGTATGGAACTTCCTAACGAGATATGTTTTTCAATAGAAATAGGATGCAGGAAGTATATTATAGTAAGAGTACTAAAGAGGTACTGAGCTTTGGGAAGTGTTTGGTTAGGGAGTTGAAGTTCCAAAAGTTATGGTTAAGATACTAAAGTGGATAAAGTTGATTTTTCCTTCCAAAGTAATTTAAAAAATAATGAAAATCAAATAAAAGCACTAAATACAAAAATATAGTTTTATTGTTTTCAACCAAATTTTAAAATGGAATAAATAAAAAGAACCTCTAATTATATGATATACTCAATTTATTCAAGTTTAATCTAATGAAGTTTGAACTAATCTCAAATTAAAATCTCCATCTAATACTAAAAATAACTACTTAACATGCTAATCAAGTTTTATATATTATGATGTTATGGTGCAAATATCTTATTTGATTTTGGAGTAAAGCATTTATTTAGGGGCTATTTTTGGTTTTAAATTTTAATTTTCTTTTTTTTAATGGTTAGAAGTTTCACAATAGATTTTCTGTTTTTGTATACTTTTTATTTATTTTTCGTTGTTTTATCAATTTATCTGGATGGAAAAGGTAAGTTCCATCATTTTTGAGTACCTTAACCATAACCTTTCAATGCTCAATGACCTAACCAAAACTTTTTCCTAAGTTTAGTACCTTAAAATAACTACTCTTTATATGTTCATTATCTTTCTAAAAGTATGTTGATCATTAACATTGGTCAATGTTCAATATCTTTCACAACAAAAAGTCAAACTGACCTGATAATAGTACAAAAACTAGTTCCCATCATAACGTCATTTCCCAAATACACACGATACGGATGTGTATTATGTGCCAATGTTTGTAGAATTAATCAGTTTGACAATTTAATTTTCTAATAATGATAGGAAATAATAAAAAATGAATTATATATTATTTTCCATTACACCCAAGAATTACGCACATGCTCACACATGCATTAATGTGCTGCTCCTTCCAATCAAAAAATTTGGTCTTATATCTTCAGTAATTTCTTCCATTTTTTGAGGGGAAATCAGATCTGTGTGTCTTATGCCATATTTGATTAGTTCCCCTTGCTCATTAATTTGACAATATTTCAGGACTGATAACAATCTTACTAATGTATTTAATGTAGTTTAGGTCACTTATGTTGCTGTATCCTTGTGTCTTGTACTCGAAAATTTAAATGTTAGATTCTGCTAAGCCTGCTTGTGTACATAGGGTAGGAGGGAAAAGAGATGTTAGACACTGTTACCTTGAGTGTGTGTTTGATAGGGTGTGTGTAAAGTTCACACGAGCTGGTAAGATCTGCAGATTAGGAATATTACCCAAACTTCTGGATTCATCTCACAATTTAAATCCTTTTTCATGTTCTCTCTATTTTCTCCCCTTTTCTTGATATTTTCTTTCCTTTTTTCTACTCATGTCTTATATAGTTTTTAAGAATTTATGCTGTATGCTATAATGCTTTTGTAATTTTGAGTATCGTACCTCCTTAAAAAAAGGTGTCTAAACTTTGTTTATAGTTATGTAAGACTGTAAGTTACATAGGTTGTATGGCTTTTTCCTTGTGTATCTTAAAATTAGTTTTACCTGATTTGATCTGCTAATTTCTGTTGGTATTATAAATTATTTTTTGATGCATACTTTGCATGTTTATTTTTTGACAAAGTAACTGTAGCAATTGATTTATTCAATCCCTGGAGAGCTATTGATATGAGATGCTTTATTATAGGTATTGGATGAATACCAAAAGGCATTTGGTGATTCATGGAAGCATGCAGCTAAAGACAACGAACAATCATGGCCTTACTTGAATGAGGCTTTGGTCAAGTATCAGGTATTTTTGTGTTCTTAGCAACTCCGTTATGCCTTTTGATTCAGGACAGATTATGAATTTTTTTTCCCCTAAATAATCTACAGGACCCAGCTGAAGCGGATAAACTGCTGAAGATTCAAAGGGAGCTGGATGAAACTAAGATCATTCTTGTAGGATCTCCATGGCTCGTTAAACTTGTGCTCTGACTGCTTGCATTGATTTTCTTATTTTATTTTTCAGTTGCATGAACTTCTGATTGTTTGCTTGCTGTATTTGCCTTGCTTCTCATATTCTCCTGAATATACGCGCTGGAACCAGGGTTATGTTTCACTACCCATTTTGGTTTAATTCCTTGTTAGGCATGAAAGCTTTTAGTTTGCCTTCATTAATTCAAGCAGCAATATTTACAGATTTGGACTATCACTGAAAGATTTGGGAAATCCCAGAGTGTTGTCAATGCATTGGTCGTTGTCTTTACATGATGAGGCCCATAAAGTTATTTGATTTCCAGTGCTATATATATGTTTCTGTGCTTCATATATTTTATCTCTTGTCAATGCTCTGCATTTTGGTGCTTGTATTTAAATAAGAATAATTCATTTGAGTATCAGATGCAAAACATAATAATAGTCTGTTTCTTTTATCTTGTTTTCTTAAAATCTGCTTTTTTTTTTTTGGTTTTTTGATTTGCTACAGCACAAGACTATTGATAGTGTCCTAGAGCGTGGTGAAAAGCTGGACAGCTTAGTAGAAAAGAGTTCAGATCTTAGTTCTGCATCACAGGTGATTTACCCGATCTTTGACTGTAGATGTTTGCTGTCTGCTAAGCTTTGTTTGGTTTAAGCTACATGAACCAAGAGAAATGCGATTGAATATTGGTGTTTGCATATTTTTCATTTTGGCATGAGTTAAAGGACAATGACCATGTTATATATCAGATATTGGTGTTTGCATATATTTCTATTTGGCAAGAGTTAAATGTTCCTTGTACTTTTGCCCGTTACATGTGTGTTTGATAATATTTTTTCTAGTTATTGTTCTTTTAGGTTTTGGTTCTCAATTACAAGATGTGCAGCATTATTTCTTGTTCTATTGCATAGTTTTCTATTGTTAATTCCATATTTTGCCTTGCTGTGATTCTCATTGGAGAAAATTAGCTTAATTTCATAACCTACAATCCTCAAAGTAATTGCCTATATGTTATAATTCACAAATGAATTGTTGAATAAATGTCTAGCTTATTTTGATTTTGTATATTCCATGGGCTGTAGTTCTGCAGTACTTCCAAAAGTTGGAATACTAGAGCTCCCACAATTTGTACTGGGATTTAGATTGTTTGTGATGCAGGAAAGATCCATGCAGATTTTTGTTTAAGGAGGACAAATCTTAATGTCTCTGAAAATTTTAACCAAAACAAGGTCTGAAACGACCTAAATTTTTGTGAAGAAATTAGAGCTAATAAATAGATGGAAGAGGAGGGGAGTTGGAGAGGGTGGAAATATTGAAAGAGGTTTTCTGATGGAGAAGCTTTTCTTTTTTTATTAAAACCATGTTTTTTGATGTAGAATCACTTTCTTGGGGTTTAAGGAATGTTTGGTAAGAATGAAGTACTTAGCATTGGAAGTCAGAGGCTATTAAAGAATTAAAGAATGAAAGAACAAAATATTTGGGCCGTACCGTAGTGTTTTAACAAGCAAGAGCTCAATATTTTGCAGTCAGAGAATTTTGATCTATTTTCTTATTGGTTTCTCTATAATCTGCACACTTTGAATTGTGATGTGCATGCCAACAAGAAAAATAGGCTTGTCATAGAAATGTTACAGGCATCAACGTTGCACAGTTGTACTTCTTGCTTAGGAAATATTTGGATTATGTTATGCTTTGCATGTAATGCCTATAGGAATTAAATGGGTGATTTGTTTTGTTTTATTTTTGGAGCAGATGTTCTATAAGCAAGCAAAGAAGACCAACTCATGTTGTACAATATTATGAGTCTTCAGAGAGAGAGCTCCTATGTACCAAACTTATGCTGTCATAGACAATTCGAATACAAGTGTGGAGTTTATGAAAATTGGGGACTTTCATCTGTTTATACCAATCACTTAGTATATTTTGTTGAACTCGATTCATGGAAATTCATTTTAATATTTCATCCCTCTTTCCAGGATTAAACTACTGTAGTTAGTACCTTAGAGTAAAACAATTCAGCGTGTGCTTTCCTACATTCTGTGGTGTTGTTTGTAGAGCAGTTGTGGCTACATTATCCCGACCTGATATTTGTGTGCTTTTTACTAATGTTAATTGTGAAAATTTATATTTCTTTTGGTGAGGGGAATTATGTCAAGTACACTTTTACACGTTGTGTTTTAACGAAGTGAAAAGAAGAGAGTAAAATGTATCGAGTCTTCCTAAGGCACTAGCGATTTTAGACTCACAAGAGACGTAGCAAAGGTAACAGGCAATGTGGGAAAAGCAACAGTTGATGCCCTTATCATTAATTCTGTTATTTAGGTGAATGGTTTTGAGAACTTGTAGAGTTGTCAGGAGAGAATATTCTCGGGAAGAGTGAGGCAACATAAATATGGATGAGGTGCTCTGTTAAGGGGATGAAGAATTGTGTGGATTGTTTGTATTAGGAGAGTCTTGGCCTCTCGAAGCAAGATGTTATTGTCTTTTGCTCATCAGTGGTACTAAGCTTCCTTCTTTGCACACTTCCCTTTCCTCGTCATTCTCTACTTTCCTTGGTTATTCTTCTTTCTCTTGTTCTGTTATTTTCTTTTGTAAACTAGCCAGCAGTTGATTCGTTACAAAGTGTCGGTAGGTGGATTGAACGCTGTGGCGGAGTAAAGGTGGTGGATGATTTCCTACCGTTAGGATCAGTGACGGATTGGGTAATTGACTTGGTGAGTCAAGTGACTCACTAGTGGGCTCAAATAAAACAATTTAATTTATTAAAAAAAACTCAAAACCCTCTCTTTTCTCTCATGTAGCCACGTTCAGAAGTCTCGGTCTCTCCAGCTCTCCTCCCCTTTTCATCGTTTCCAAATTCCCACTTTCCCTAATTACAACGAACTTCAACACTTCAACACCTCATTTCTTCAATCAATCTGGCTTCGCTCATATCTTGATTCCTGATGTAAAATCCAAAATAGTCGATTTTCCATCTGAACCATTTTGGACTTCATTGGTAATAAGTGATGAGAATTCTGATTTTTCACCTAATGCTAATGGCGTCATAAAGGAGATCTTTTTAGCTAAATCCTTTGAGGAAAAATGGGTTGGTTCATTTTTGGTTGCATGGATTCTAATCTTTTCACTTTGGGAAACTAGAATAAGGTGTTGAAGGAATTTTGTGTAAAATAAATAAAAAAATATTTGTTTATTTTAATTAATTAATTTGGTTTTAAACTAGTTAATTCATAAAAGGTAGTTAGTTAGTTAAAGGAGTTGGGTAATAATTGGTTAAACAAAATCAGATTGGCGTGTGGATTTGATGGGTTTGTTGAGGTGGAATGGCATTTAAATGGGAAGATTTGTTGCTATTTTATGCATGGCATGATCAAGGGGCAATTAGGAATAATTAGGGATGTTTTTTCCTTGGAGGTGATATGCTAAGTTGGAATTTGCGTGGAAATGGAAGTAAGCTGACCAGATTTGGGTGTGGGACCATTATGGGGATTTAGGGAGATTAAATTTCGTCCAATTAAGTGTTAATTGGGGAAATTTAGTTGCTAAATTTGGTGTGGAGATAAGGGAAATATATGGGTTGGAAAAATCAGATTTGATTCTTGCATGAATTAAGGAAAGATCTTGACTGATTTGATTCTTGCATGAGTTAAGGAAAGATTTGGACTTATTTTATTCCCTTTTAATAGTTGGCGTTTTTTGGGGTATATGGTCAGATTTGAGGACTCAAATTTAGGATAAATAAGATCATTTAATCAGATTTGATTTCCTTAATATAAGGAACTTGAAGAGGGAATATTAGGGAATTTTGAAAAGTTTTGATCTGATTTGATTTTAGCTTGATTTAAGGAAGATATGATCAGATTTGCATATCCTAAGATATTCTTTTAATTATGGTCGAAAATGGGATGGAAATAAATCAGATTTTCTGATTTTCTTCTCAAAATCAATCAAGAGATTTGAATCCCTTAAATTAAGGGATTTAATTTAGTTAATTGATTTGTTCCTTAATGTTGGGCGTTTTTATGGCAAGGGGTTTGTTTGAGCTGATTCTTTTGGACGTAAATAAGGGAATAACGTGGAATTAGGGGAGGTTTTGAATGGGTTCTTGACTAGATGCGTCAAAGGCATTAAAGGAGGGATATTTGCTGATTTTCCTAGTCTAAATGGCATGTTTAATGGAGGGAAAGAAGACCTTGGTGCATGGAAGTTCTCCTTAAGTTATTAGCATGAATTAAGGGATTAATTCCTTAAAACTATAAATAGGAGATGTATGTTTGTGTTTCAATGAATGAATGAATGAATGAAGTTTAAATCTTGATATCTTTACTTGCAATATCACATATTTAGTTGCTTGTGTTTTTCCAAGTTTTGCTTGAAGAATTTGTGAGAGAAGTGAGAGTTCTTTCTTTTCAAATTTTCTTGAATCTAATCATCCAAGGGAGTGTTCCTTGTGTGTAAGATTCATACTAGTAAAAGAGTGAGTGTTCCTCTTTTACATATCTTGATTGTTAGGTGAGTGTTCCCTACTATCAAAACCCCTTGTTTCTCTTCTACTTCTTATCAAAACCATAATTAAACCTATCCAACGATCCACATCTATTTCTATCCATTTTCCACCTAAAACACATATCCATTTATTTTTTAATTTCTAGCCTAAACACATTTCCAAGTCTTTTTCTAAAGCCTACAAATTTGTCCTTTTTGTTAACCTATTTGTGATCCATTTTGTCTAGTAATTTATAATGTTATTCATTAGATTTTACATCAATTCCAATTCACATCTTTTTTTCAAGTTTGTTCAGACTTCTAATTCTTCTTGAATTTTCTATTTTTTTTGTAGTCCTAGTTTTGGATTTCTGCTCTAATTATAGGATTGAATTTCGTTTCGAGCGTCAAATGAGAATGCGAAAATCGTAGGTGTTGGTTTTTTCCTTTGTGCTTTGGATTTGTTTAATTTTCGATCATTTTGGGGGTTAGGGTTTGCCATGTGGATAGTTTTGATCGGTCTATTTTGAAGTGCACTCTCAAATACTCATAGCAGAATTGTATAGTTATTTTTAACTTAATTTTGTCTGGGGTGTGTGTAGAAAATCGAATCTTTGACAAAATTTTCAAATGGTTTTGTAAATTGAATTGGGGAAAATTTAAAACTGAACTATATAATTATGGGACTTGATGTATGCAATAGTCTTGATGATTGTGATGGTAGAGGCAAATCATTGAGCTCATCCAAGGTTTCATGCTCAATTTATCTCAAAACCGTCACCGATAATGATTATAGATCTTGGGCTAGGCTTCAAAGTGGTCATGAATTTCATCTGGGGTATGCATGTTTTTGAAGTTATTTGAGTTCTGGTTTTTTTTTTTGCATTTTTTTATTGCTTGTTTATTAGATTATTGTGTTAAATTTGATGAATTTTGTTGGGTGTTGCTTTGATGATACAACTAATTGTTACTGATGATTACTAAAATAAGTATCTAGATTAGATATATATTTGTTCAATATTACGTGATTTAGTTGAATATTTACTCAATTTTCAAAATGAAGAGAAAACGCACTATAAACAAAATGCAAAACATTGCTAGCTTCTTTGCTAATAAGAACCCTACATCAAATTCCCTTCCACATCCAGCACAAAATGAACAAATTATATCTCCACCTCAAGAAAGTGAACTACATTCATCTCCATCTCACTATTCAACTCAAAATTCCCCTCAAAATGAACAAGGCTAATGTTCTCCTAATGCCCTAATCTTTGGTGAAAAATTAAGTGAACATGAATTTGCCAACCTTCCACAAGATCCGGGAAAGAGGAGAAAGATGAGTCAATTTCATTAAAATGATAGAGATTTAGTGAGAAGAACCTACATTCAAAGAAAGCCTTGTCAATCCAAAGAGTTTGTATTTCCTCAAACTTCTATTTTTGGCAAAAATATCGCTTTTGTGCTAAGTGGTTTGATACTTGGACTTATCTTGAGTATAGTGTGGAAAAGGATAATGCCTATATTGTTTTCCTTGTTATCTATTTAAGGATGAAAATTCATTTGGAGGTGATGCTTTTGTTAGTGATAGATTCAAATCATGTAATCGATCGAATTTAATAAGAAATCATGTGGGTAAACACTGCGCATAATAATGCAGTGTTAACTATGGATTTATTCTAGAAACAAGAGTTAAGCATCACATAAGCCTTGTCAAAACAAATATCGGAGAGCACAAATGCATATAGGAAGTAACTTGAAGCTTCATTTGAATCAATTTAATGGCTTTTACTCCAAGGGTTGTCTTTTCGTGGTCATGAAAGAGAAAGTCCCTTGAGAAGAGGTAATTTTCTTTCACTATTGACCCTTCTTTCTAAATGTAATCATGATTTTTATAAAGTTATTTTGAAAAATGATCCTAGTAATTGTCAACTTACTTCTCCAACTGTCCAAAAAGATATCATAAATGCATGTGAAAAAGAGACAAATAAAGTAATGCTTGAAGATATTGATGGTGATTTCTTTTCTATCCTAGCTAATGAGTCCGCTGATGTTTCTGACAAGGAACAAATGGCTCTTTGTTTGAGATATGTTAATAAAAAGGGAGAAGTGTGTGAGCGTTTGCTTGGTATTGTGCATGTTGTAAATACTACTTCTTTGACTCTTAAAACTGATATTGAATCCTTATTTATGGAGCGTCCTTTGTCTTTCTCTCAAGTACGGGGTCGATCAGTGTTATGATGGGGCAAGTAATATGCAAGGTTCCATCAATGGCCTTAGGACTCTTATAGAGAATGAGTGTAAATAAGCTTATTTTGTCCACTGCTTTGCTCACCAACTTCAATTGACTCAAGTTGCACTTGCTAAAAAGAATTATGAGTGTGCTTGGTTATTTGTTGATGTACTTGCACCTCCCTTGATTTTTGTGGGGGTTCACCAAAGAGGAAAGAGTTTCTTCGTGAAAATCAAGCTCAAAGAGTGGTGGAAGTTTTGTCTCTAGGTGAACTTGAAACGGGTTCAGGTTTAAATCAAGAGCGTGGATTAGGTAGACCTTGTGATACTCATTGGGGATCTCATTTCAAGACAATCTTGAACGTGCTTGATTTATACCCAGTAATCCTTGGTTCTCTTAATGATATTGTTAAAGTATCTTAAGCACTAGATTCTAATAGAGTACAAACAATTACAAATTTGTTGATATACTGTGATTTTGTGTTTGTGGCACACTTGATGTTTGATATATTTGGGATAACAAATAACTTGAATGTGGCCTTACTAAAGCACAATCAAGACATTGTGAATGAAATAGCCATGGTTAATGTAACCAAGACTAATTTGCAAAAAAATGAGAGATGAAGGATGGGATTCTCATATGAAAAGGTCACTTCTTCTATTGATGGCTATGACATTGCAGTTCCAAATATGGAGGATAAATATGTTATTCTCGAGAGGAGGTTATTTAGAGGTAAAGGCCCACAAGTGTCTAATCTATATCATTTTCAAGTTGAAGTTTTTTTCGTGTCATTGATCTTTAATTGCAAGAACTTGAAAATCAATTCCCCAAAATAAATAAAGAATTACTTGTGTGTATGCCTTGTTTGAGTTCCGTGGATCGATTTTCTATGTTTGATAAGGGAAAAATGATTTAACTTGTGAATTCTATCCAAATGAATTTCAAAGTTCAGAATTGATGTTCTTTGATCATACTCTTGAGAATTACATTGTTGCTGTTAGAGGAGATAAAAGGTTTTGGAATTTCAAGAGTCTTAGTGAGCTTTCAATCAAATTGGTTGAGATGGGATTGTTTGAAACTCATGATAAGCTCTATTTACTTTTGAAGTAAGTGTTATTGCTCCCTGTCGCAACGACAATTGTGCAAAGGGTATTTTTTGGAATTATGCACGTGAAAGACAAAACTACGAAATAGCATGGGAGACCAAATGTTGAATGATGGTTTGATTATTTATTTGGAGAATGATTTATTTTTTAATGTTAGCATGGAAGATATAATAAATCGATATCAAAATATGAAAACTCGCCAAGAACTATTGTAATAAGTTTTTAGCACTATTTAGTTGTATTTTGTAGTATTATTTGAACATTTGATTGTATTATGTACTCTTTGAAGATTTGATTGTATTTTTTAGTATTATTATTTGGTTGTTTGGTAAAAAAAATTTATTGCATGTTTGATTATCGATTGTTACTCACTAGGCACACTAATAGAAATTGATCAATATACGGTGGGTTTTTTTACTACTATATGCGGCGTCAAAAGGCTAGCAACGTTTACGATGGCAGCAAATTAATCAAATTAATTTGCGGCGCTGTAAAACAATAATTAAAATATGGCGGGTAAAGAGAAATATGTCGCATATTAATGATTAATATGCGGCGGTTCTAGGCTAAGTGACGCCGCATATTAATCATTAATTTGCGGCGATTTTGAGCTTAGTGACGCTGCATATTATAACATTTCCACGATTAAAAATTATAAAAACCTATAATAAGCGGCGGTTTAGTCTTAGTAACGCCGCAAATAATTTTATTTTTTTTGTATATTTTAATTTGGTCCCTAATATGCCCAAAGTTTATACATAAGGAAACCTACTATATACAATTTTGTTCAACACATTTGCAAAAGTCTGCTATATACAATTCTATCCAATACATTTGCCCAAAGTATATATACATATATGATGATTTTAAAGTCATTCATATACTCATAGGGTCATAAAAATCACCCATTTAAGTGACATGAAAACTATGACCCAATAAATGAAGCTAATGTACAAATTTAAATACACAAAAAGGTAAGATGCATAATCTAAAAAAAGTTATATGTCCAATACTTGACCAATTTGTTGCGGACCACGTCGATTTCTTTATTGGAGAATGACTCCTCGTTGAATCCCTTACATACCTAAAATTGATTACCATATTAGTAAAGTATATATAAAATGCAATGTATTTCAAAAATGAAGTTTAAACATGGAATTTTCCACCCAAAGTTATATGATCAAAAAGATTTTCTAGGTTTAATGATCTTGGTAGTTTGATGCAAAACAAGAGGAAATACGTCATTCTCTTCCCATTTAACCAATTTTGACTCAAACTGATGTATTTCAAATGTTAATGACATGTTTTAGGGTAATTACGTCATTCATTACCCAAAAGTGATCCAATTTGACCTACTTTGACTCGTATCGATGTATTTGAAGTGTTTAGGTCATTTTCTACCCAAAACTGCTCCCATTTGACGGATTTTGACTCAAATCGATGTATTTCAAGTGTTTATGACACGTTTTAGGGTAAATATGTCATTCTCTACCCAAAACCGATCCTATTTGACCTACTTTGACTCATATCGTCCTATTCAAGGTGTTTGGGCCATGTTATAGGGGAAATACGCCAATATCGACCCAAAACCCTCTATTTGACCTATATTGACTCATATCGATGTATTTGAAGTGTTTAGGTCATTTTCTACCCAAAACTGCTTGCATTTGACCGATTTTAACTCAAAACGATGTATTTCAAGTATTTATTACATGTTGTAGGGTAAATACGACATTCTCTACCCCAAAACCAATCCCATTTGACCTACTTTGACTCATATCGATGTATTTCAAGTGTTTAGGTCATTTTCTACCCAAAAACGCTCCTATTTGACCGATTTTGACTCAAATCGATGTATTTCAAGTGTTTATGACATGTTCTAGGGTAAATACGTCATTCTCTACCCAAAACAAATCCCATTTGACCTAATTTGACTCATATTATCCTTTTCGAGGTGTTTGGGCCATGTTTAAGGGGAAATACGCCAATATCGACCCAAAACCCCCATATTTGACCTATTGACTCATATCGATGTATTTGAAGTGTTTAGGTCTTTTTTTTACCCAAAATCGCTTCCATTTGACCGATTTTGACTCAAATCGATGTATATCAAGTGTTTATGATATGTTCTAGGGTAAATACGTCATTCTCTACCCAAAACCAATCCTATTTGTCCTACTTTAACTCATATCGTCCTATTCAAGGTGTTTGGGCCATGTTCCAGGGGAAATAAGTCAATATCAACCCGAAACCGCCCTATTTGACCTATATTGGCTCATATCGATGTATTTGAAGTGGTTAGGTCATTTTCTACCCAAAACCCCTCCCATTTAGCCAATTTTGACTCAAATCTATGTATTTCTAGTGTTTATGACATGTTCTAGGGTAAATACGTCATTCTCTACCCAAAACCGATCCCATTTGACCTACTTTGACTCATATAGTCCTATTCGAGGTGTTTGGACCATGTTTTAGGGGAAATACACCAATATCGACCCAAACCACCCAATTTGACCTTTATTGACTCATATCGATGTATTTGAAGTGTTTAGGTCATTTTCTAGCCAAAAGCGCTCCTATTTGACTGATTTATGGTGTAATTCATAACGTTTCCATTGTTTCGTTCTCCTGCTTTTCCACCTTCATCACATTCCTCAACTTCCCTATAAAATGCTCTGTTAGGGTATGTTCTTTTTGGACTTTTATGAAAAAAAGATAGAGAATTTATCTGTTGGAAAGAGAATGAGGATTCAAAGAGCTAAAATGGTGATGGAACGAAACAAAAAGGCGCGTCTTGCTGCGGTTAGGAAGTGGAAGTTGATAAGAAGAGATTGATGAGGGTGGTACTAGCCGCATAAAAGATAAAAAAATTTAAAGGTTTTGATGGATGACAATGAGGCTGTTGTGATTAATGGAGAAGAGTTTTCAAGAGGGGTTAAAATCTTGTGAATCCCAAAACCCTTCTTAAAACTCTTCTTCATCAACCACTACAGCCTCATTGTCACCCATCAAAACCCTCAAATTTTTATCTTTTATCTGGCTACTACCACCCTTATCAGTCTCTTTCATCGACTGCTGCTTCCTAACCGCAGCAAAACGCGCCCTTTTGTTTAGTTCCATCACCATTTTAGCTCTTTGACTCCTTGTTCTCTTTCCAACAGAAAAATTCTCCATCTTTTTCTCATAAAAGTTCTAAAAAGAACAGAGGAAACCAGATCATTTTATAGAAAAGCAGAAGAATAGGGTGAAGGCGGAAGGACAGGTAAAAGAAACAAAGGAAACCGTTATATTCGAAGTGTTAAGGGCATGTTAAAGGGAAATACACCAATATCGACTCAAAACCGCTCCTATTTGACCTATATTGACTCATATCAATGTATTTCAAGTGTGAAGGCCAATAATCTACCCAAAACCGCTCCTAATCGACTTATACTAACTCAAACCGTCCTATGTGAAGTGTTTTAGGCATTTTAAGTGGGAATACACTATTAAGGATACTCAAAACGATGAAATTATGGGCGAAAGCTCTTACCTCCTCCATGAGCATCCCAATTATACTACACCAATTGAGGACGTCAAGCATGGAACGCATCACAAAGTAGCCGCACTCAGTTCCCCCACGTTGTTGAGCACACTATGAATTACAAAATAGAAATGTTAGTCATATATATTACTAGTAGAAAACACTTCAATTGCTTTGTCTCAAATGCTGTGGTTAAATACATTTCGAAGCACATAAATAGGGAGAACATACTTTTATATTAAATGTTGCAGTTATTTAAAATAACGCAACACTTATAACCACAAGTGTAGCGGTTAAATAAAAAAAATACAGCATTTATTATAAATGTTGCGGTTTTTTAATTAACCGCATCACTTGTGATTATAAGTGCTGCGTTATATTTAGAAAACCGCAACATTTATTCCCATCTTGAAATGGCCTGGAAAAGGCAAGTCTGGGGAAAATAACATTGAATAAGTGCTGCGATTTTCATATGCTGCGGTTATTTGAAATACCGCAGCACTTGTGAGTTACAAGTGTTGCGGTTATTTAAAAAACCGCAGCACTTGTGACTCACTATATATACTCTTTTTCAGCGGTTTAGTATCATTTTAAACACAAAAAAACACACATTTCCATCTTCTCTAACCCTCAACTTCACTAACCCTAAATATACATAACACTTAGATTTCTCACTCCTAATCCCTCGTATTTCCTACCTATGACCCAAACTTTTTACTAAGGTCCTCATAATTCATTCTTCCTCAAGCATTTCGAAGCCTACTCCTATCTCCCGCTCGTGCCTCCATGAATATGGCGTAGTTCAAAATCTATATTTTGAAGAAGTCTACATACTCCAAAGTTCAAAATCTAAAGGTTTACATATACCCTAAACCCTAGTATATGGGTTTTATTTTTTATTTTTTTTGTTAGTTATTATATATTAATGTAAAGACAAAAAAACCCCTTTGTGTTTGGATTTGCATGCTATATGTTGTATTCATGAAGAAATTAACCCTTACAAATCAAATTCATAGATTATATGGTGTTAGAGGCTTTTTTGGAGAAAATAAGTGGACAAATGTAGATCTAAAAAAAAATACCCAATTTACACATATTATAAACCCCATTTGGAGTCTCGTAGCCAATTTTATGGCTTGTCAAAACCTTTTTTTGATATCTTAAATAAACGTCACCAAGATCGCTAAAGGGCAACATGGTTGTGTAGTAACTCCAAAAATAAGGGGTTTCAAAAAAAAATTACGCCGTTCGGACTACCGAGCTAAGAGATATGCCTCTTTGAAGTTTCCGAAACCTCAAAATAGCACCCAAAATCTATGAAGAATGAATTGGTTGTTTGTTTTGAGTGTAAAATATTGTAGATTGTGATTTTGCGTGCCAAAACGAATGGTCATAATAGAATTTTGGATTTAAATGCTTCACGATTGATTATTTCTTAACTTTTCTTATTTTTCATGACATATTATTTAACACATTATGCATGATATTTTTAGCTTAGATCATATTATATTCTTGATTAAATGTGTTGTGTTATAATAGTATATAATAATTAGATTTGCAAATATAACAATTTTGACAAATATTAATTATTAATAATATCCTTTTATATGTAATTAGCACATAAAATAACCTATTAATTTTTTTTATCTGGAAACCATCAATTGTTGCGGTTTTCTAATATAACCGCAGCATTTAATTTATATGTGTTGTGGTTATATTAGAAAATCGCAGCACATATAAATTTCAGAATAAAAAAATAAAAAAAAATTAAAAAACTCGTTAAATGTTGCGGTTATTAGAAAAACCGCAGCATATATATCTATTTATTGCTGCGGTTTTTCCAAAAGTATATGCTGTGGTGATAATTAAGTGGACAAAATATATAACAACAGTATATAATAATAAAAAATCATTTTTTTAAATTTTTAAAAAAATATATGCTGCGGTGTTTTTGGTAAAACTGCAACAATTTTTATCTATATATGTTGCGGATTTTCAAAAAACCACAACATTTGTTGTTTTTTAAAAAACTACAACATTTGTTGTTTTTTAAAAAACCACAACATTTGTTGTTTTTCCATGTGCTTCGCCTATATGTGTTTCGTATCAATAACCGTAATATTTAAAGCTAGAAAACTGTATCATATAGACATTTCTCTACTTGTGTATGATAGTATTATTTTACAATGTTTTAATTAGTTAATAAACTTATCGTCACTTCTATCCATGTTAATGTCTGCTTTTCGGCTCGTTCTCCTTGCAATGTAAGTCTTTTTAACACACTGGAAAAAGACATTGATTAGTTTAAAAGTTCAATTTCAATCAACCTTAGCTTGCAATGTAAATCTATTGATAACACTTACTAATTAATAATCTCTCTCAGCTTAGTATTGCGCATTTTTCGAGCCGAATTGAAGAAGTAAATTTTTTCACTGCCCACAAACACTCGCTCTATGGTATGTAAAATTTTTTTTACTAAATTCTCCTAGCGACTTTTTTTCTATGCTATGTAAATCACTACAAATTCTACAAAAAATTTGACAGAGTTTCCTTTGTAAATCCAACATTTTCCAATTTTGAAAATAGATTTTGAAACCTGTTTATATGAATTTATATACAACCACAATCAACACACAATACCATTTTACATCTAGCTTATCTAAGAATTGATTCAAAGGAATCCAAAATAAACATATACATGCATAATGCAAGGAATACTTTACTTGCAAATTCTAGAGACTTTGAAATATGAAAGAAAGCAAACTTAAGAGTTTCAAACCTAATACATTACTCAATTCATATAAATTACCTAATTCAATTCCAAATATTATACATACCGATTCATAGACTAACATAATCTAATTCATACTAATACATATACTAATTCAAAACCATACTAATTCATATACATATTTTGAAGTTTTGAACTACTTAACATATTTACATTCACGTTTAACATCACCAATCAAATACCCATGTATAAAACCCTATACACAAAACCCACGAATCTTCTTATACGTATATAGCAAAATAAATAGCAAGTATCCTTAGCAACCCCCAAAACCCACGAACCTCATGCACTAATGAAACCCAAAAAATAGCAAGAATCAAAATATAGAAAAAAATCGAAAAACAAAATGGGAGACTCACCTTGAAGAAATGAACGGCGTTATGGGATGAGACGGTGAGGAGGAGACGACAGTAGCGCTTGGGCACGGCGTTGGGGTGTCCTTGATGGTGGGGGCTAGGGCACAAATGAAAGAGGCGGTGGGTAAGTGGGTTAGAATGGGGCGTCGACAAAGGGAAAATTTTGGAATGTGAGTACTGGTGAGGGCTAGGGCACAACTGAAGGAATACAAATCAAAGGTTGAAGAAATGTAGGGGTATATGCATGCTGATGTTTATTTAGCTAGGGTATGATTAATATGCGGCGGGTCCTTATAATTACGCCGCATATTAATGTAGTTTAGTAATAAAATGCGGCGGGTCCTAATTAATACGCTGCATATTAATTGGGTCGTAGTTAAAAAGCGGCGGTTTAAAGGCTAACCCGTCTCATATTATATTCTTCTGTTATTAAAATGCGGCTTTTTCGGTTTTACGCCGCATATCTTTAGCCGCAAATCATTATTATTTTACTAGTGGCGGAAAATTATGAATATGCCACTGGTTAGGATTGGGCAATTTCGATGTAATTTTGGGAAATCAATGGCTAGAAAAACTCGGGCCAGTGGTCACTAATTGGAATACGCAATAAAAGAAATTTCAATAAAACGGAGTGACCTATACACTCTTAGGGGACGTCACCATGATTCTTGCAAAGGTCTCCTTAAAGATCAATATTAGGATAGTTAGTAAGGAAGTTGGGGAGCTGAGGCGCGAATGTATTGACTTGATGTAGAGGAAGTGGAGCCTTATGGTAACGACTCAATCTCAACAGTGCCAGAATTTCTTCAAGGCTTTATCTTAGATTTTGAGAAGTTTTTCTCCATGCTTGGGGGGTTGTCACAAAAAGGGAGCGTGAGCATGAAATCAGGCCCAAAAGATGGAAGTAACCTATTTAATGTGAGGCCAGATCGTCACCCACAAATTTAGAAAGACAAAATTAGGAAACTTGTTAGAGAGATGCTTGCTACTGGTATTATAAGACCATCAATCAGTCCTTTCTCAAGTCCTGTGTTACTAATAAAGAAGAGGAATAGGTCATGGTGTCAACTACAGAGCTTTTAACAAGGAGATTGTACCAGATAAATACCCAATTTCAGTCATAGATGAGTTTTTAGATGAGCTAGGGTGGGTCACGAGTGTTTTAATCTCAAATTCGGGTATCACCAGCAGAAGATTCTCACAAAACTGCCTTGGTAACTCACAAGGGTCGCATCAAGTTCTTGGCATGCCCTTTGGCAATGCCCCGACCATTTTCTCATCCTTGATGAACGACATTTTTTGGCCTAATCTTCGTAAGTTTGTACTCGTGTTCTTAGATGATATTGTAATATATAGTCGAAATGAAGAGAACTATTTAAAGCATGTGAGTCTTGTGCTGGAAATGTCAGTTAACCTTGAGCTATATGCTAAATTTCAAAAGATACGAGTTTGGCAAGAAGGAAGTTAAGTAGTGTCTTCCGGTCATGTGATATCGGATAATGGGACGGCTATGGGTTAGGACAAGGTCATGGCCATGTTGGAGGGGGAAATACCATAGACGTTGAGGGAGCTACGTGGGTTCTTAGGCCTAACTAGCTACTATTATGCGTAAATAACATCACCCTTAATTGATCAATTGTGCAAGGATGCGTTTGGATAGATTGAGGCTTTTGAGCATCTCAAGAAAGCAATGGTAACTGCTGGCCATGCTAGATTTTTCCATTCATCGTAGAGACTGAAGCTTGTGGTCCTGTGTTGAGGGTTGTTCTAATGTAGGAGCATAGACCAATTGGCTACTTTACCAAAATTTTGGGTCCTCTAGCCGTAGAAAGGTGGAAACGTTATCTATTGCCCTATTGGTAGACATTTTATTTTCCGTACTTATCAACAAAGTCTTTGATTCATCATAGAGCAATGAGAAATCAGGGCAGCTGTCCAAAAATTGGGTGCATAAACTTTTAGGCTATGCCTTTAAAGTGAAATAAAAGTTGGGTACATCCAATAGGGTAGCTGCCTATATGATTGAATGGAGCCTGTTGGAGAAAGAAGTCATAGATGATTCACTAAATATGTATTGTTAAACATTATTCGTGAATCACTATATATCTTTCATATTTTATACGTCTTTTACAGGCTTATTTTGTGATTCTTTATCTATAGCCGTTTAATTCTCGGATTAGGAGATTTACTAAACAAAATTTGAGGGAACGTAACTTTAGCTACGGGGATTCGAACGACGCAAATTATCTTTCAAATTATGTATTTTTTTGAGTTCTACGATGCTCAAAAGTGCATAAGGGATTTGGCCTACTAATTTCGCCAAAAAAGGCTTCTAGAAGCAAAATCATGAAACTTTCTAATTTTACCGACTACTACTAATTTTAAAAATAACTAAATCATACTAATTAAGTGAACTTGTTAATATTTATTAATTAATACTATATTAAAATAAATTAATTTTTTTCTTTTGTTAAAATATTAATTACTTTTATTTACTTATACTAATTATTACACAAAAGTACTAATTAATATTCTAATAAATTCTAATTGTTTTTTAACATAAAAATACAAACTTATTAAAATCCTACCATGGAGGAACCATCCACTTTGGACGGTTTTGTCTAATTATTTTCATCATTTTCACAAGAACAATTCCATATAAGGGTAATATGGTTAAATAATGTGTAAACTATGTATTTATACGGACGATAGGTTGATATTGACGGGCGGTGTTAGAGATTCACTTCACCTATACCTCACCTGATTAGAATATTCTAAGTTTAGTGATATATTACCTTCTAATTATTTGATTAAAGAAACTAAACTTAAGTAAATAATTCAATTTTAAATATTTTTATATTCACTTATTTAATTTTCATTATTTGATTAAAAAAATTAAATTCAATTAACTTATTTTTATATTCATTCTAAAAAATTCTAATCACATTTTAAAATAATTGCTAAAATAAATGGTCACAAAAGTAATGAGAAAATTATTTCCATAATTAATTAGTTAGGTTTACGAGATTAAAGGTTCAACTCACAAGAAGAAAATGGTTACTATGTTTGTTAATAATAGTCTATAGCTTAGTATTTTATGGGAATATTTTAATGTGGATTGGGGTGTGTAATTATAAAATAGGATGGTTAATATATAGAGGATTGCCTTATTTATACCCGGTAGAAATACTCGCTATATTCTCTTTTGTTTGTCCTATATAGAATATTTCATTTGATGCAACACTCCCAAATTACTAGCATAATAATGATAGTATTAGTAATTTTAGCAACCTAGGGGTATTACCGTTACGCGTTACCACGCTTTGGTTGTGCTAATGAATTACTGTATTGCAACAGAAGAAAAAACTTGATTTATTTATTAAAAAAAATTTGATTATCCACAGGTACAAAAGTTGAATAAGAAAAATTATGAACACTCCTAGCTAGTATGTGCCCCTTGATGTAATACTCTCATGCATATTTATTCATGGAAGCCTACTCACTATAAATGATAAGTAGGACGAACCAATACGCGTCAGTATAAAAATACTGTGTACATATATGTGCTATTATTTTGATTTTTAAATTCCTTTATTTCAAACTTGTCTTCTTATAATTAATAAACTTTAAACATTATTTTATAATAATCCAATACAAATGGAATTATTAAAATACTTTATAAAAATAATTTCCTTTTCTAATATTCCCTCCTTGATTCTAAGTGTCTACACCCTCGAATTAGTTATCTCATCATGAATCTTTCCTTAGAGTTTTCTTTTTATTTTCCAACAAGTGGACTTTAAAGCATAAACCCTTCTTAATTATAAAATTAAGCGGTAATGTATAATAATAAAAAAAAACTCTCCTTTTATAACTCCTTTAATTAATTTTTTAAATACAAAAACCTTGCTTTAATTCATTATGATAAGTTTTCAAAAATTATAAGTTATTGAATTATTTTCCTAATTAAGAGTCTTTTAGTTAGGTTTGAGTCATTAAGGTAAAAAACGAAGGAGTGTTTGGTATGTGAAATAAAAGAGTTAAGGGTAGGGGTACGGGTATGTACAGGAATAAGGAGAATATAACTAGAGAAAAAACGTATTTGTTTAGAGGAATATGGATAATAGGGATGATGTGGATTTTATAGGGTTAGCTAAAGAAACCATGTGAGAATAGGCTCTATAAAATTGACCACCTCCTTAAACAAATTCAACTATTGTTAAATTTCTTAGACCACCTCTTGCAATTAAGTATTTTAACCACCTAGATCTAGACTACCTCCTAGAATTAAACTAAGCAAAGGGTTAAGAAACGCAAAATACATTGTTCTTAAACTCAAATTTGTTTCTGAAAATTCTTCAATGAAAAATCGTGTACATGACTCGCCTATTTATTGATTAGGACTACGACTCCTTATTTGACTAGAACTAAGACTCTTAATTAGCCTATAAATACTTTGAATCAAATTAGGATTGCACTAACCTAATCTAACTCTAACTTCTAATATTCGAGTTCTATCTAGGTGAATTTGAATCTAACTAAAAATTTTAATCCTGCTTCAGCCCGACTTAGCTAAGACTCTTATTTAAGCTAATAAAAACAGAAAATAAAAACACAAGTTGATGCATCTTGGACTCTTCATACAACTTAGCCCACACCACTTCTTTGGTCCAAGTAGGAAAGTCTTCTAAGTCCAAGTCTAAGCAAGTCCAAGCCCACATCCTTGCAAGCCCAAGTCTATGGGTCCAAGCCAAGCCCAAGGCTAAGCCCATGCAAGCCCAAGCCCATTTCACATAGGCCTAAGACCATTCCAAGGCCAATAGGCTTTAATGATTCAGATTCCTCGGTCTACTTATAACAGGTCTTCCTTCTTAGATCTGTATCAACATCATTCTCCCCCTCTTAAAAAATTCGTCCTCAAATATTGCTACTTTGGGAAGTAAGGCAATTTAATGAAACTCTTGATTCATGGGTTGTTCATTAGGATTAAAGTCTTCGTTATCTTTTCCAACCCCAAAAGTACGTGTTAATCAACCAATCTAGTTGGGGTTCAAAAAGAGTATCAAATATCTTTTCTTAGATGAATGATGATAGAGTTGTTTTGGATATAAGCAATATCTTCTACTAAAACTAGAGGATCATCCACTTTAGATTTGGTGTTGCCTTTGAAGTCTTTTACAACTTGATCATCAATTAATTTGAATTCACAAGAAAGCTTTGGGATTTCCTCAACTTTCCTCTCCCTCTCAAGGAAATCTTTGGGCCTTTGCGAATCTATAAGATCATATAGCTTGATGCTCCTATCATCAATAGTTGCATTAGGCTTGTAAGATTCAATGACATAGTCACTATACTCATATATGAGATTCTTATGATTTTTCTTTTTACAGAAGTGATGACTAGATATTGAACCGAGTTTTCAATCAAAGTTCTCTAACCCATATTAAACTTCTTCTTATTGACCTTCATTGTGCCTAGCCTATCTTTTATCTCGTCGAGTTTATTTAGGATTTGGCTAAACATCTCATGCGTAAACATCAGGGTCTTGAACTTTAAACAATGAGCAAAATCCGTAATTTTCCAATTTTCTTGCGCACAAGTTTCTTAGTAATGAGAATTTGTTACTGCTCAAAATTCTATGAAAATTTATACTTAGATCCCTCACAATGTAAGGATTCTAAAAAAAAGGAAACGCTGGAAAATTCATTGTAGAACTCGAGTTATAGCAAAAAAATATTCGGGTAATCCACATTTGCGAAGCAACTGACCATGTTCTAGAATTCACCTCCAATTTGATAGCAAATAAACTTGAAAAATTACCAAATTTTACAGGTGAAAAGGAGACAAAAAACTAACCAATTTCAAGCAAAGAATCACATAAAAAGCTTTAGAGATAAAGGAGAACAATGCAAAACAATCTGATCAAAGAATCTGATCTTCTTGCTCTTTTTTCTAGCAAAATCTCGAACGAATATGAAAATTTAAAATACGATGAAAAATGTTAAATCGTGGTTATAAAAAAACTTAAATCCTATAAAATCTTGTCCTAAATGTCATGAATAATAATTTTAAAAATTAAAAGATTACAATTGATTTTTTTTCCCATCAACCAAATATAATTTAAAATATATAGGGTTTATCAATGAGAATTACCTATTAATAAAAAATAAATCTAAATGCTTTAATTTAAGCAAAATCGCCTATCACAATTTAATTCCCTAAAAAAATAATATATCACTGTGTAAAACAAAAATGGAATTGTTCTCAATTTCGTTGTATCCAAACTCCAACAGTTGGTCCCATAATTGCTCTAATAACCACTTGATAAGACTCAATAACATGATTTCATCCATTCGACGGATTAACTCTTCATCGGCTTGAAATGAATCCCCAGACTGTTATGAATAAAGAGAAAGGAAGAGATTGAAAAAGGAAGAAAGTTCTGTAATACAATCTGCTTAGAATCCGCTTGTTACAATCGATTAATGCTAATAAAACAAATAGCAATCAAGTAATTATCCAACAAACCAAATGAATCGTATACCAAGTAACAATGGTACTTGTGTACTTCAATTGCCAAATAAGCCATTATTGAACTTGAAAGAGCAGGAACTAACAAGGATGGTGAAGATTGTGATTGAAGAATTACCATCTCATTTAACATCTCTGTTTTGACTGAAGGAGACGAAACACTTCATCATTGTTCGGATCAAGCTATTAAATCAACACAACTTACTGACCCTGGATGGGTCACACTAGCCTTCTTCTCAGGGTTATAAACGCTGTATTCTCCAAAACCTCTCCTTCCACTGGAAAAATCACATTAACGTCATCAGAAACTCATAAAAACTAATGAGAAAAGAACAAATGTGTAGCTTGTAAAGGAACAGATCAAAGTTTTTAAAAATGATCAGAATAACAATCAGTTACATAACTCCAAATAACTTCTATATCCTGTTTGGTTGACAGTCAAAAACAAGACAAATAGAAGAAGATCTAGCTTGGTGGCGAAAAACATGGGAATTTACTTCCGACAAATTGGAGGAATTCACTTAACTATACCTGTACAAGTCTTAACTCCCATTCCATATTCAACCAAACAAAAATTGATCAGGAATTGAATCATGAGTGAAAAAAATTACCTAAGAAATGAAAATGGAAGGGAAAAGCAACTTCTAATTCGAAGCAAAATGAACTATGCATGTCATCAACAGTAAATAAGCTTAATCAAATGCACGGAAAGAACATAGATGCAAAAATAAATTTGTTACAAAAGAATCCAACAGTTGAAATGAACATTAAAGTCACATAATACGTGCAAAAAACATTTTTCGGCTGATCGGACATGTTGCATGGGCTGCATGAATTAACTAGGAGTATGATGCCAAACACAATTTCCCTTCAACAAGTTCGTAACTTTTGGATAAAACCATAACGATTTTTTTGGGAGGGGGTTTAAGATTTCCCTTCACCACATGGGCTTTCGCTTCTTATTGGTGCTCTGACCTCAAAAGTACGCACCCTGTAACTGAAAATCATTCATGCGCTGCAAGATACATGATGATCTTTTCTGAAATTTTCTTCTCAAAACAATAAACAAATTTGCATAGTTCATCAGTAGTAGAATTCACGACCTAATAATTCAGTCCCGAGTGTATTTTTTGATTACCAAGACACAAAAGTCAAATTCAAAAACCTCAACTTCACAAGATTACCTAATAATTTTTCCAAAACATACTACTCCCCTGATGGGATAACACGTAGCTAGGTAATTCATGTGGCAGCTTTCCTTGCTCATTTGGTCTTAAATAGGAGCATGCAGCACGCCAAACCATCCAAAAAGTTTTTCAATCACTCAGTTCTAACATGATATGTATTAGGTGATTGAATTCCTGATAATACCCACATAGGCTCATGAAATGTATGCTACAATGTTATATACATAGGACAATACGTGAATTGCATCCGCATTGCACTCTAAGGAATGTAAAAGGTGAGAAAGCAGAAAAAATTACAGCCAGAAAGACAAGGTCACAAGTCAACATTTCGACGAGTTAACATGAAACCCAACCATGCTGTATCCACAGTATGCATTTGTAGGTCCATAGAGGTAATTGGAGGTAGAATAAGAAAGGCACTAAATAATCTGATAAGCAGGATGATAGAACACCTTTACCTGTGATTTACATCCCAGCCAGCAGGAAGATAACGGGGATGGAGAGCATCAATAAAGACTTGTCTCCACCTCTGACAAAATTGATGAATCCCATCTTCTCCATATGTATCGAGCAAATAACCCACAACTCCCTTTCCATGAGGCCCATGTCCTAATAAGGAAACTTTCGAGTTACATTTTTTACCATCAATTTTTGCTTTCAGAGTACTTTCACAAATACTTTCAGGTGCAGAAATCTCTTTGACTTCATATACACCATTAGATGCATAAGCATCATCTCTGACGTCTACTACCGAAGACAAAGAGGATGCATTTACATCTGTTTCAGATTTGCTGAGTTTCTGCACATGTGATGCCTGATCGTTGACATCTTGACATCCATTGGACGTACTACTTACGGGCGAATATTGGTTGTTGGGTTCAAGCTCATTCTTGGAATCTTTCCCTGTTACCACATTTGAAAAAGTACTTCTCAAAGAATGCTTATGGGAAGCCCCTTTCCTCTTCACAAATCTTCTCCTTCCATGAGGACTCATACCGACAAGTAAAGCTGTTTCTAGGTCTTCACGTGATATATCTCTCCCTCCATAATATGTCCTGACAATCTTCACAGATGCCAAAAGTAATACATAAAACATTATCAGAGAAACAAAAACAACAGAGATTTTGCAAAGCTCCTACATCCATGTTACTAACCAGCGAATCATTTGCTCAATAACATCTGGAAGTTATACATCACATCAAGTTTAAAAACTTTACCCTGTTGCACATACACGATAATAGCAGAAGATCAATCATAGAACATATAAGCAAACATGGTCACTCATCCTTATGCAGAGGGAATTATGACATAACAAGAAGCAAAAGATACACTTTTTTTTTTAGAAATATAGATACACGGGGGAATTTAACCACATCTTTCAAAACTATAAACCAAAACATACACTTAGGCTCTGTTCTATTCAACTTGTTTGCCAGAACTTCAATTATTATAACATATTTTGAGTGTTTCATTTACTATAGCATAACTTATTTTGTCCGGACTTATTTGAACTCAATTTGTCAGGAATAATTCTAAATAAGTCTAATATAAGAAGTTCTTAAAGGGTCTACTCCATAAAAAGTAAGATGGAATAAGTCTAAATAAGTCCAATATAACAAGTTCTTAAAGGGCTATACTCCATAAAAAGAAAGATGGACTTTACTCTTTAGATAAGGCGAAATTAAAATCTCTGTTTCAGGTTAAAAATATTCCCAGTTCCTTACAAAACTAAAATAAATCCCCCATACACCCCTTTCACATTGTGAAGGCATTCATCTCCACCACATGTTAGATAGTGCAAATTAGATGGTGCACCATGCTCATGGTACACCCGCTCTAAAAAAATGTACATTACGTACATAGAAAATGTATATAGTACAAATGTCAGTTATGTGGAATGTACATTTTACATTCCACATAATTGACATGTGTACTATGTACATTTTCCATGTACGTAATGTACATTTTTTTGGAGCGGGTGTACCATGCTCATGGTGCACCCGGGTGCACTGTCCACCCATTGGTTAGATAGAGGGACAATAATTTTGAAGTTTTTAAGAAAGACAAAATATTCAATAAGAAGGCTCGGCTTTCCATTATATCCGACCCCGCACCTTCCCAACTCTATAATATTCTGAGTCTCAAGGACTCTCCACTATTAAGACCACCAAATTAAGTCCAATGTCACACCCATAATTTGCTACAAGAAAGCTCTCTATATTGGCATCCTCAAGACCTAAAGGAAATAAAAAATAGCAAGTCACCTTTCATCGATTCATATTCATTAGGTTAATAGTTCTTAAACCAGGAAAAAAAATTGCAATGGTAATGAATTTCTTAAGTTCACTGAAATGATGAAATTAATAAAAGAAAAAGATGTACTCCCCACATAAGGCAGTCTTGCAATGGTGTACTACGTGTCTATCTAATTCTTCAATCTAAGCAAACAATGCCCTCGATTCAAGCAACTATTTCACTACAACTTTTACTTGAAAAAAAAATTGGAAAATTCAATAGATTATAGCTTAAACTATTTTTGAATCCTCAACTTGTTAGTTTGTATAGAAATAAAGGTCCAAAACATTTATGATGAAAATATGAGTACTACCTTATCATATATGTAAACTGAACTGTATCACCATGCATATTGGTTTCAATAGCAAATCACAACAGGCAATATGGTAAAAGAATGTATAAGGTAGCATATAATGTTAGTCAACCATTCAACCCACAGTTAAAAATGCATAAAGATGGAAACGCATAGAACACAATGGCTCAATACCATTACAATTTTTAGTAAGAGCCACAAATGGAACATGGATATGGAAAGAGGTGATGATCGGAAAGAATAAATGTGAAATTTGACAATGCTAAAAATTCAAAAACAAGTTGCAAGAGCCAACTCCTAATGACAAAATAAAAATGAACCAAAATTATGCTTTATAGTAACAAATAAAGTGATGCAGTTTCCCACCTCTGTCAATTCTTCACGGCGTTTGGGTGGCATCTGTGGTCCGTGCCGCAGAAGTGCCATGGCTGCTGTTCGCAGTTGCAAGGGTGAAACACCTGCTTCCTGATGATCTTGCAACTCTGGCGTCTCGCTAAGTTGTATTTGTCTAGCATCTACAATTTTTCTCACATAAAGTGGTATATCAAATTCTGCAGCAACTTGTCTTTTATATTTTTCAGCTGCAGCATGAGCAACTTCATGACAATCGACACACAGCAGAACTATATCATGAGAACGGTGGCTTTTAAGGTGCTCTGGAAAATGCATTCTGTAGCAAGAAGGTATTATCCGATACCGTAAATAATGTTTGCTCTCACCACAGCTTACACACAAGTTTCTCTTACTTTGTACATAAAAGTCATTGTCTTCATCTTCTGGGCGTCCCTTCGGTTCAAACAATAGCATGATAGCAGGAGGGTTGTCGTCCATAAGTTTTGCTAAGTTGCGACTAAGGTACCTACAGATACAATAGTTTTAGTATCATAAAGAGGGTAAACGAAGCACATTCATATTAATCAAAACCTACCATTCAAGCTTTTTGCGATCACAATAGCAGAGCAACCTGCCGTCACTAGCATAGATCCTACAGTTATGATAAACTGGAGCTTTGCACGAGAATTTTTGAACAAAGAGCTCTCTAGATGCCTTACGTGTGACTACCTTTCCATTTCTCCCCCCATTTTGCTTAAACATTGACAAACCTTTTGCAACCTTCAGGTTAGAACCAGATAGTAAATTATAATTGTAAGTAGACAATGAGCAACTCCCATTTGAACCAAGGTGCTTATAAAGAAGCATCTGCAAGAAATCATCAGCAGAGTTGTCTTCTCCTTCTTTCAACAAACAATAGACATCTTCCCAGTGACTACAGATTACAGGAGATGGGGAAGCCAATGAATCATTATCTTCATCAACTACAGCAATGATCTTGAGTATTTCTTTTCCAGATGTTGGCTTCTTTTCTGCAAGAGCAATAATAGCCTGGTCTGATAATACAAATCTCAAGCTCTCATCATGAACACGAGCCTGAAAACAGAACCGAAAGCCACTAAGTAGCTTTATTGCACTATGTGATGTATTCCTTGTCAAGAAAATAAAATAATCAATCACTAGGGCTCAAAATTGCAAATTGCAATGGAATCATTTTTGAGAAAATTATTATAAGCATTTTACTATGCTACGCTTGCTAAAAACCAATGAAACATGATGTTCACTCCCCTAAATGAAGTTATGTGAGCAGGTGACATATTAATGGGCCACACCCTAAAGATTTCAGGAGAAAACAAAAGACTAACCATTAAAACCAAAAGTTAATGTTTAGAAAACAATTATGTTATACTATCAAGAAAATTAAAGTAATAAACTAGCAATTGTAAATCCCCTAACACAAGTAAAACATCATGCATAAGAAAGAAAAGCAATTTAATCCCACTATTTCCAATCACGTCAACTATTTCTCTCTCCACGATATACTCCTTAATAAAAATTTCTCACTCCAAAAAATGGCCAACTACCAAAATCTTGAAAAGGACGGAGTATAGAGGATCATATGAGGAGGCTCATGGTTCAGCCTGTACATAGCTAAAAACAGGGAATATTAACATTTTATTTTTCAATTTAAACACATAACAGCTTCTAGAAGTATAAGCCTAGTTTTCTGTCATTATCACTCTGAAGTTATATCAGTCTAAGAGCTTCTCAGTTCAGAATTAACCCTTCTCTAATAAGGAAATTTTATTAGTTTAAAATATACATTATAAATCAAAACAGCAAATTTTTTAGAAATCATGTGATAATCAAGAAAACAAATAGAGAAAATTTAACTAACAAAGAGAGATTCATAGTGGTCCTTATGTATATGCCTTAGGCTCATGTACCAACTTGTGAATCAAAAAATAGGGTAGTCATGAATTACATGAAAAATAAAAAATAATAATAGTATGTGTTAGTGCATATTGTGGTAATGCTACTGTATGCTTGAAGTAGTGCATGCGTTTGCTAGCGTGTGGTCAGACTGACTACACAGAGCA
The DNA here is from genome assembly GCA_026401315.1 of Dysphania ambrosioides. Lineage (NCBI taxonomy): Eukaryota > Viridiplantae > Streptophyta > Magnoliopsida > Caryophyllales > Amaranthaceae > Dysphania > Dysphania ambrosioides. The sequence continues at coordinate 13,858,162 of CM048662.1, forward strand.
TGTAATCTGACGGAAACAACAAGTCAGCAACTCTCATAATGACATAATGAGTGGCACAAGAATAGAAGGTCAAAGCATATCATAAAAAAAGGATTTTCAAATAATTTCAAATCTTAATCACTGACCATTAAATCTCTCCAAGCGCAAAGATTTTTTATGTGATTCTGGAACTGTTCAAAGCATCAGGAGGGCAAAATTAGTGTCTGTGACATAAAGTTACAGGAGAGCAAAATTAGTGTCTGTGACATAAAGTTACAGCAGAGAAAAAAGTTAAGCACCTGGGCTCCTAAATTACTTGAGACAGCAGCTCCTTGATTATTCAAATAACGGGAAATTATTGATGATGCTACAGATTCTCCGGGAAACGCATCAGATTCCTTGCAAAACAACTGCATTGTAGTTGCATTTGATCTTCGACTGGCGTCAGGAAGGAAATGGAACCTAATAGATGCTGGATCCATCGATTGACTGAAATCTGTTGAAATTTCAAGCGATGAAGATGTTTATACAAATGCTAATCCATTATCAACTTTTCTTTTAATAAATCCTATTAAGACTTCTCACACAGCCTTTTCCTCTTTGGCAGACTTATCTAACATACCAATAAAAGAAAGCCATATTTGGACAAAGTCCATCTATTTTCCAAAACATTGGAGGCCTAGATTTGAATATTGTAAACAAGAAGGAAGAAAACTTTTCAAAAGAAAGGTGATTGCAATACAAGAGCTGTACAGCTATGAAACAGTTAGTTCATATAACTCTGTCACAAATACTAGTATATACAGATATACCTGTCTCGGATCTGTTCATCAAACAACTCATTAGGAAATAGTTTCATGCTATAGCATTATTTTTACAAAAGCACACTTAAGGAAAGGATTTTCCACATGTTAAGCTACTTTGTGCCTGATGTAAATCATCTTATCAATAATAAGAGTACAACAACAAAGTATTTTTTTAGACATTAATTACAAGTGACTCTTTTTCACAGGTTAAAAATTATGAGAAACAAACTGCATAAAAATTTCGAGGAACTTTATTGTTATTTTCATGCCTAAGGATTCTCTGGCAGACACTAAACAGGTGTTTATGAAGATTTATTTGGTTTCTAGCTTCTCTATTTGCTAAGGTCTTTTGCTCTACAAACAAGGGGAGTAAATTTAAATGTATTATGCAGCCTTAAGATGACAAAGACAACAATAACAACAAAGTCGAGCCTTAATCCTAAAAATATGGGTCCAGTTACATGAACCAAAATTTTATCTCGCGTAATCATGCACAAAAATGATTCTCCTCTATGCTCTTCTATTTCGAGCCACCTTTTCTTCTAAATCCATTTTCATCATATTTTTCCCAACTCCCTCTATCCAAGTCATCCTCAGCCTTCCTTACCTGGAGGTCTCAATTACCCCAATCTTCCACCTTCATCACCGGAGCACCTATCATTCAGTTTCTAACATGTCCAAACCAACACAACTGATTTTCCATAAATTTATCCTCAATATTTACTACTCTTACTCTTTATTGAATATCCTCTTTTCTAATTTTATCCTTCAATGTACTCCCACAACCACCTAATAATACGCATTTTTGCTATACATATTCATAACATGCTTTCTTAAAAGCCCAACACTATGATTCATACATTAATATTAGTCTAATTGTCATCCTATATAATTTTTCTTTTAACCTTAAAGATATACTACAATCACACAATAATACTATAGCCGCTCTGCATTCAAGGCACCAAGATTTTTATTCTATAGGTAACATCTTGATCAATGTCTCCACACCTTTAAAGAACCGATCCTAGGTATTTGAAATATTCATTTATCTTTACTTGACATCTTCTCAATGCTAAAATGACACTTCTTATTCTTTGTTCTACTTTTACATACCATGAAACCTCTAAAATCCAATCTTTATTTCCATTGTTCTAACTTAGCATTCACCCCATCATTACTCCCTCCAAAGCAATATCATCAATAGAAAGTAAACGCCACGGTATCTATCTTGTATTAACCTGATCCAAAAGGAAAAAGGGACTTAGAGCATATCTTTGGTATAACCCAATTATAATAGGGCGAGCCTTAAGTTGACAAATGTAAGAGAATTTCTCACTCATATTTGAACTAGTGAATTCTCATTGGAAGCTACCAACCATTATTTAATTTTTTGTGTTGTTTCATGGATCTATTATACAAGTGGCCCTAGCAACAAATGATAATTCGAAAAGCATATTAAAGTCCTACCTTTGTCTTTTGCTTCAAGCTCCTTGATCAAGCATCTTGCAATAAAAAGAAGATAATGAGCATCTAATCGAGCATATTCCACCATCTCTTCAGGAAGAGGGCGCTGTCTCCAATCTTCACGCTAGACAAAGCGACAATAACACATCAATAGTACTCTTTTAAGATCTCCCCTTATTAGAATCTGGAATGTTGCAAAGAGAGAGCAATGTAATAGAATCTTGAATATCACATTCTAAAGGAATCAATATGTGTGTGTGTTAGTGTGCGAGTATGTGCATTAATTATAATCCTTCAAACAGATGTTTCTGGTAAAAATTAAGTATTTCATGATACACATTATTATTGACAAATTAAAAAATTCATGAATCTATAAGCCACAACTATTCATTGTCCTCAAATATCCTGTAGTTTTGAGTTTCCAAACACTTGCCCATTTAATTCATTAAGCACACAAACAAAAGAAAAGTTACAATTTTGTACCATACCACAAAGTATATGTTTAAGAGAACAATGACACTTGCTTATCCATTTATGCTTCAAAAGATTAGCAGTGATAAAGTGCCTAAAAATTGTAAAACATTTGTTCCCCAAGGGTACATGAACCAAGAATACTTCAATAGATTTTTGAGCTCATATAACATGGGAACCTGAGCAACAATCACCAATGTGCATATCCCTCTTTGTGTAACTGAATGGAAGAAATCTGTAAAAGAAAACTGATTAAGACCAGCACAATCCAAAAAGTGGTAGACTTTACAGAAGCCTTAGCTGTCATTAAATTAGTAATTCTAACATCCTGACCACAAATTTCAGTTCTTTTTCCCTTTTGCTCTACTTTTGCAAAATCAACAGGCAATGAAAAGAAAAATAACATTGGACAAAATAAACACATGCTTCAATATTGGAATGATTGGACTCTACCTGTAATAATTTGTTCGTTGTGACACCACAATATGTCTCAAGTAAGTATACCAAAGATTTTTGTGGTTTTGATAGAACTTCACATGCCTGTAACAAAATTATGGAGAAGCATCAAAGCATGCACCATAAAGAATAAGCATCAAAACAATTTTTATTTGTAAAAACATCATCAATAGAACACTTCAATATCACAGTGATCCCCAAGTGTTGTTTATGTGCTTCTCAGAAGCTGTGTGGAGTGGTCTTCTTCAATGGCTAGCAATTCACAGAACTGCTGGTAAATTGATGTAGGAATTGCAGAATCTAGTTGCACATTTTGACACCATTTCTAAGAAGCATCTGATTCGTAAATTGAGTGACTGTTGCAGTCTATTTGGTTTCTAGTGAACGAAATGCAAGAAAAATCCAGAATACAAAGCACTTGATTGAGACCACAGTAAAGGAAGCACAAATTATGATTTATGCTAGATGTTTCCACATTCCTAAGTTGACTGGCTATTTGCCATAGTTTGGTTGTTTTGGTGCTTTTTTTGTTGCCCTGCTTCTTAGCTTTATAAAGGTTTGAATTCGTATTAACTTTTAATGCGTTTGGTATTAATAAAATCTGCTATTTTACTCAATACGTCTCAAGTAAGTATGCCAAAGACTTTTGTGGTTTTGATAGAACTTCACATGCCTGTAAAAAAATTATGGAGAAGCATCAAAAGCATGCACCATAAAGAATAAGCATTAAAACAATTTTTATTTGTAAAAAACATCATCAATATAACACTTCAATATCACTGTGATTCCCAAGTGTTGTTTATGTGAGCAAGCATATGAGAATGCTTCTCATCTTTCTTTTGAGTGTGTTTCTCAGAAGCTGTGTGCAGTGGTCTTCTTCAATGGCTAGCCATTCACAGAACTGCTGGTAAATGGATGTAGGAATTGCAGAATCTACTTGCACATTTTGACACCATTTCTAAGAAGCATCTGATTTGTAAATTGACTGTTGCAGTCTATTTGGTTTATAAAGAACGAAATGCAAGAAAAATCCAGAATACAAAGCACTTGGTTGAGACCACAGTAAAGGAAGCACAAATTATGATTTATGCTAGATGTTTCCAAATTCCTAAGTTGACTGGCTATTTGCCGTAGTTTGGTTGTTTTGGTGCTTTTTTTGTTGCCCTGCTTCTTAGCTATATAAAGGTTTGAATTCGTATTAACTTTTAATGCGTTTGGTATTAATAAAATTGTCTATTTTGCTCCCCCCCCCCCCCCCCCCAAAAAAAAAAAAAAAGAAAAGAATACTTTAATTAACCAATATCTTCCACCATAGACCTTGATGATAGCTCCCTGACTAACTTCATTATATGAGACTTTCCATAAATGGGGTAAATATTGTACACTCCATCAACACTTTCAACCTTCTAGTGAAATAACTCTAGGAAAAGGACAGCCACCTTTGCAGTATCGAACATGTTAACCACGTATATGTGGAAGTCTCTCTGCAACCATAGCACATCATTGTCAGCACCATGAAACACCTGCATAAAGATGAAATATAATCAACGGCCAAATATGCATGGTTTTATTAAATCTAGCCTGCCTAGATGAAAGCAGAGATGCTAATAGTTCCATTTAACAGGTTTTACATACAGAAACTAGTGACACTCTCTTGACTCCTGGCATAAAAAAGAAAGAAAAGGGCTTCATGTGGGGCACACTACTACAAGTGTTCAAAACATCTAGCTATAAACCTCTAAAAAAACTATAAAATGCCAGTGACAACTGAGGGCACGTCCAGACATACACAAACTAAACTGATACCAACTGAGAATGACACATTTAATGAACTCAATCAACAACAATGGGTTGCATATTCTATGGTCAATGAAGCCCTTTCGCCATGTGTGTGTGCATGTGTCATGTGTTTCAAGCAAGGTGACAAATTGCTAGAGATCGTGTGGGATTTCGGTGGTTCAAGGCTCACAAGTTTGAAGGCAGACAGAAAAGGTGCTGATGCTTTGTATTAACAGAAGAGAAAAGAGAAGTAAAGGCCCTTGTTCGAGAGGAAGGGTGCTCTCCAAATAACAACCGGATCAGAATGTAAATTGTGTGTTCCAACATGACACCCCCTCTCCCCTTAAGTACACTGTAATCCCATGTAACAGAATAATATTCCTTTGTACAGATTGTTATTTATAGTAATAATATTTACATCAGCATATTCTTTTACTACGTCAGTGATTGTTGTTTCTATGATTCCTTGTACTCCTCTATGTTCGTGCTCACACCTGCTGTCACTTGCTCCCTTTTGTATTTTTTTCTTCTTGCGTACATGATTATCGTTGGCCGCTGGGAATTCTTATTGTTCACACTTGCATTCCCTGAGTTTCGTGCAATACCCCCCGCAATAACATCCACCTTGTCCTCAAGGTGGAATTCTGGAAAACGCAAACAGATATCAGAATACAATTCCCACGTCGCCTCGTACTCTGGTAGGTGCAGCCACTTGATAAGGACCTCAACCACAAGATGCTCCTCCATTTGTCTGTTTCTGACGCCCAAAACATCCTCTGGAATCACGTCTAAGACTAAATCAGCAGTTAGAGAGGCTGGTAATTCTGATGGAGTGAAGTCCTGGCCCACAGCTCTCTTTAACGGGGAAATATGGAAAACGGAGTGGATCTTAGCTCCCTCTGGCAGCTGCAATTTGTATGCAACCGCTCCCACCCTCTGCAGTACCCTGTAGGGTCCATAATATCGAGGTGACAGTTTCTGAGAAACTCTTTTGGTCACAGAAGTTTGTCTGTATGGCTGTAATTTCACATAGGCCCACTCTCCAACATTGAAGTGCCCTTCCTTACGTTTCTTGTTTTCATAGTTCCTCATATATTCCTGTGCTTTGAGCAAATGAAACTTCAGCTCGTCAAGCGTTGCATCGCGTTCCAAAAGTTGGTCTTCCACTGTGGATATTGCCGTAGAGCCTGGGACAAACCTTACTAGATGAGGTGGGTCTCTTCCATAAACTACCTTGAAAGGAGTTTGATGGATGGCTGTGTGGTAAGCCGTATTATACCAATACTCAGCCCATGCAAGCCACTTGAACCATGTTGATGGCTTCCCATTTATGAAACATCTCAGAAACGATTCAATGCCCTTATTAAGCACCTCGGTCTGTCCGTCGGATTGAGGGTGATAGGCAGTACTACGGGCTAATTGAGTTCCATGCATCTTGAAAAGCTCCTTCCAAACCCACTGAGAAACACCCTATCCCTGTCCGAAACTATAGTGGAGGGAATCCCATGTAGTCTAACAACTTCTTTGAAAAAAGCTTGAGCGACTATCAGTGATGTGAAAGGATGCTTCAGTGGAATAAAGTGTGCATATTTCGACAATCTGTCCACCACCACCAAAATGCTGTCCCAACCCCCAGATTTTGGCAACCCTTCAATAAAATCCATTGATATATCTTCCCAAATTCTGTCTGGTATGGGGAGTGGCTGAAGGAGTCCCATTGGGCTGATTGTCGCTGCCTTGTTCTGTTGACATACCCCACAGCGCTGGACATATCGGGCGATATCCTTCCTCATTCCTAACCAGTGCCATTCCGCCGCGATCCTCTGGTATGTTTTAAAGTCACCTGCGTGTCCCCCCAACGGAGAGTCATGGTATTCTTTTAATATAGCTGCTGTGAGGGAAGAGTTAGGTGGGAAGACAATCCTTCCTTTAAACTTTAGAATGTCATTCTCCAAAGTAAACCCTTTTGGAACACACACACCCTGTTTGATATTGTCTCTTAGTTTCATAATCAGTGCATCTTTCCGAATCATTTCCTGAATCTTCGACCACTGCACCCCACACACCGAAACTAATGTAGAACAGCCAATCACCTGTGCATACTCTCGTGACAAGGCATCTGCGACCACATTATTTGACCCCGGCTTATACTGGATCTCAAACACATACCCCAGTAATTTCCCTACCCATTTCTGATAAGCTTGGCCTACCTCGCGTTGCTCCAACAAGAACTTCAGACTCTTCTGATCAGTTCTGACAACGAAACTCCTCCCCAGCAAGTAATGTCGCCACTTTTCCACTGCCATGACTATGGCCATTAATTCCCTTTCATAAATGGGTTTACTCTGTGCCCGACTACCCAATATTTTACTGAAGAAAGCGACGGGATGCCCCTCTTGACGCAACACAGCCCCTACACCAAACCCACACGCATCTGTATCAATAATGAATTCCTTCCCAAAATTTGGCATTGCTAGCACCGGTGCCCTAGTCATTGCATACTTAAGGGATTCAAATGCTTTAGTAGCAGAATCATTCCACCCAAAACTATCCTTACGCAATTGCTCGGTTAAAGGTCGGGCTATTTGAGCGTAATTGCGAATAAATTTCCTATAATATCCAGTGAGGCCGAGAAAACCCCGTAATTGCTTCAAGTTCAAGGGTTGTGGCCATTCTTGCATTGCTTGTATCTTCACTTGATCCACCTCCACGCCTTCACCCGAAATAATGTGTCCCAGATATGAAATCCTCTGGAGGCCAAATTCACATTTTTTCTTATTAGCATACAACCTATTTTTCTGTAGTACCTCCATTACCGCAGTCACATGCTCCCGATGCTCGTCAAAAGTCCGACTATACACGAGTACATCATCGAAGAACACGAGAACAAACTTCCGTAAATAGGGTCTAAACACCGAGTTCATGAGTGATTGAAAAGTGGTCGGCGCGTTGGTTAAGCCAAACGGCATGACTAGAAACTCATAATGGCCATTGTGAGTCCGAAAAGCCGTTTTTGGGATATCCGACTCCTTCACCCGAATCTGATGGTACCCCGACTTCAAATCCAATCTAGAGAATACATGCGCACCGTACCCTTATTCAGAGCCCGGTAGTCCACACAGAAACGCCAAGATCCATCTTTTTTCTTTACTAAAAGGATGGGACTAGAATACGGGCTAGTAGAGGGTTGGATGATGCCTGCCTGTAACATATCTTCAACCAACTTTTCTATCTCTCCCTTTTGACTCTGCGATACGGCCTTACACTCACTGGGTCAGTCCCCTCCTTAAGGACTATGACGTGCTCGATGTCCCGAACGGGTGGGAGCCCTGGTGGCATTTCAAACACCTCTCTGTACTCCTGTAAAATTTCATGCAACCCAGTAGGGACACCCATCTCAACTTCCTTCCCTGGGAACCCACCCAGTAGGTGATTCAATTCAATCTAATACCCCTGGCCTTCCTTCCTCAATGTCCTAATCATCGCCTTAAGGGAAATGCTGGTCCGACCTAATGAAGGGTCACCCTTGAGTGTCACCCGCTTTTCTCCTACCTGGAATCTCATCACTTGGGTTTTCCAATTCGTGGAAATAGTACCAAGCTTCTCTAGCCATTGGATACCTAAAATTATGTCCGAGTTTCCTAATGGTAACACCAAAAAATCCTCAATTACTGTAACATCTCCCAATAGCAAAGCCACGCCTTCACATTTCCCTTCCCCTTGAATGATTTCTCCATTTCCCAAGGTAACCCCAAATCCCAAAGTTCCCACCACGGTTAGGTCAAGATGTTCAGTAGCCATACTAGACAAAAAATTATGGGTTGCCCCGGGGTCAATCATAACTATTACCTCTTTGCCTCCGATGATTCCTCGAAGCTTCATCGTCTTTGGGTTTGTGAACCCCATGACTGAGTTGAGTGAAACGGATGGGTAACTAGTCAATGCCTCTTGCGTCAAGTCCTCGTGTGGTTCCCCCATCTCCTCTACACCCTCCTCCTTCTGCTCCCCTTCATTCTCAAAAGTCAGAAATACACTCAACTCTCTCTTCTTGCACCTATGATTGCTATTCCATTTTTCATCACATCTAAAGCACAGTCCCCTTTCTCTTTTGTACTGCAACTCCTTCTCACTGAGTCTCCTTATGCCCCCTAATTGTTGAGTGATTGTGGGTCTGGAATTATTTGGTGAGGGAAGTGAAGCAATCTGGGGTAAGGTCGTGGGAGAGGGATTTGGAATTGTGTGGGATAAGTGTTGTTTGAAGTTTGGCCCGATGTTATTCCTCCAACTTCCTTGGGCCCTTATATCTGTCCGAGCCTTGGACCCTACCTTCAGTTTTCCCTCGGCCTTTTGTGACAAGTCCATTGCATCGTCTAAAGACTGGGGTCGTAGCATCCTTACTTCAGCCCGCTCGTCATCCCTAAGACCATTCATGTACTGCCCCAACGCAATTTCCTCAGAAACTCCCATCAACGGCGCCATCAACTCCACGAATCTCCTCCGGTAATCAACCACCGTCGTCGACCCTTGTTGGTGCGCTAGCCATTGCTCGCACAGATTGCCCGACCCGTCTGTCCGGAACTTGCGCAATATTAAACCCTTGAGTTCCTCCCACCTAGTAATCTTCCTCCTTCGATTCTCCCACTGGAACCAAAGTAAGGCATCTCCGTCTAGCGCCACTACGGCTGCCTCCAAGCAATCTTTCTCCCCGAGCCGGTAAAAATTGAAATACCTTTCCGCTCATAATATTCACCCATCAGGATTTTCTCCCTCAGACGCGGGCAGGTCCAGTTTCTTCATTCTCCAATTGTTTCCCCCATTAATCTCCCCTTCCCCCACGTTCTGGGTTGTTTCAAATGACCTATTCATTCCTACTTCACCATATGGGCCCGTTGACTCCTCTCCTATATTATCACCTATTCGACCCATTTGTTGAGATCGCCCCTTGGTTCCTAGGGAGTGTGCCTCGAGCTGTTGCGTTAGGGTTGCTACCTCCCCCGGAATTTGTTGGGCCGTTCTCTTAATTGCTTCCTGAGTGTGCTGGGAAAATCTTTGTTCTATGGCTCCCAGAGCAGCCGTAGCAGCTTGCGCTATTCTGGCCTCTAAGGTAGAGATCTCTGTCTCCATTGCTTCGAGTCGTTGGGCGTTAGTCATAGGCGCCATTCCCTCTCTCCCAAGTCGCTGCTCCGATACCAATTTGCTAGAGATCGTGTGGGATTTCGGTGGTTCAAGGCTCACAATTTTGAAGGCAGACAGAAAAGGTGTTGATGCTTTGTATTAACAGAAGAGAAAAGAGAAGTAAAGGCCCTTGTTCGAGAGGAAGGGTGCTCTCCAAATAACAACCGGATCAGAATGTAAATTGTGTGTTCCAACATGACACCCCCTCTCCCCTTAAGTACACTGTAATCCCATGTAACAGAATAATATTCCTTTGTACAGATTGTTATTTATAGTAATAATATTTACATTAGCATATTCATTTACTACGTCAGTGATTGTTGTTTCTATGATTCCTTGTACTCCTCTATGTTCGTGCTCACACCTGCTGTCACTTGCTCCCTTTTGTATTTTTTTCTTCTTGCGTACGTGATTATCGTTGGCCGCTGGGAATTCTTATTGTTCACACTTGCATTCCCTGAGTTTCGTGCACAAATGTAGCAACTTATTATTAACCTATAAAATTGCTAGCTTCTTGTTCATGAGGCCGCTGATGCATAGTCTCACAATCTAAATTCTGGAGCATGTGTGCTTTTGTAAAGATTTTGATGGACATAAGTGACATATTCTTGGTCAGTACTCTATTTCATGTGCTGCGAAAATTGCCTAGTGCATTTTTTTGTCCACATGACACTAGACATTACCTTGTACAAAAGGCTCCTCCCCTACAATAAAGCACAACCTAGTGGAGACCCAATCAGAATCTATGAAGCCAAGTTGTGCACCAAACAAGCAATCAAGTTGGGTAGAGGATAAAAATCCTTCAAATAAGCTTATTTAGGCGTGTTTAAGCACTAGAACTCTAGAAGCATTTTCTTATTAACTACCCATTTCAGATACTAGCGCCATGAAATAAAGCCATATTCTCCTCGGTCATTGCATTATTGCGTACCTCGCCTGAATTTCTCTTGTAAAGTACCAATTTTTTTTGAAAATTAACATTTAACAGTTTAAACTATTGGTTGACTGATTTTGGGCATCTCTTCACCCATAAGGATGAAGACATCCTTAACAAGGCAACCACACTTCTATTTTAGAGATTTGTAAAAAAAAATTAGGGCCACTGCAAGCAGCCACATGCCTTCTTCATCCCTCCCTTCCCTCTTCTGCTCTTCCCTTCTCTGCACTTTCTCATCGTACATATGCAACATACATACATACTTAATTTGATGCTCATGCTATTCCACTCAGTCCTAATCTACATTTTGATAGGAGAACCACACCAATAGACTAAATTCTGAATTTAAGCAAAACCGTTTGTGATTAGTCATATCTAATGTTCTGAGTGAAGACTTTTTCTCTCTATTTGATACAGTGAAATATTAGAAGTATCCACAAATGACATTTGTATTAGACTTTCAATATTGGTTTTTTATCAAATCCACTTAATCCTCCCTTTATATTTAGGCTTGTTTAGGATATCTTGTTCAACTGAAACATATCTCTTGTTTCGGTTTCAGTAGCTTAGTATAATGAAGTGACAATAATGTGATTTGAGCTAAGTTGTACCCTTGTCATAAAATGTGGTTTCTAGCCAGAGAAAAGAGGGTGCCTTCTAGTGTAATCAACTTGTTCAAGTGACCTTACTTCCCAAAAACAGATTATAAAGAATAAAGTTACATGTTCTCTCAATTTCATAGCTCCAAACCATATTCAGGAATGTGGATGATAACATTCTGATTCTGCAATGTACAAAACAACAGAGGATGTCAAAGCACCCATCAATATGGAATAAATCAGGATTGGTCTGGTCTCCTAGCCTGAATCCTCTTTTACCAGACCCATCACAACTCAACAAGTTTACCTGGATCTTGTCTGTATCCAGACCAATTTTTGTTAAGTTTTGGACAGGTACACTAACACAATTTATAGACCAAAATTTTGTTAGAAAATTCTACTAACAATATAATTATAATTTTTTTCTACATTATAACCATTGTTTAATTAATTAATCTGAATGAGAGAAAAAAAAACGTAGTTGTTCATCCTTCCCATTGCCTTATCCTCATGGAGTGACAAGTCATCTCAATTGAAATAAAATTAATCTCAGGGAAAATGACTTCAGGAAAAAAAAAATTTGAGGGCAGAAAAAGTTATCGTTTGGGGCACACAGACAGTTGCAAAGGAAATTTAGAAGAAAGGGGTAACACTACTATTAATTTAATGTTTGATAATTTAAAGCAAAGGAATCTCCATTGACATTGAATTCTTAGCTTTTCAGTAATTCTTATAGCCTGATTGAAAAAAAGACATATTTCAATTTATCCTTCCTCAAAGGTTGTACATTTGAATCAAAATATAATCAGTAAATAATGGTATAGTGTAATCATTGAATGGGAGAATGGCATACCAGCAAATTTCCACTCAGCTCTTGCTTAAAATTGTCATATTGTAGATATTTACCTTGACAACATTAGTATCAGAGAAAACAGACTGCAGTAAATGAATAGAATCATGTAGGGCAATGGTGTCAACAAGATAATCTTCCTTCTTAGTGGAGATCTGTTTGGCAGAAAGATTTTTGAGGAATGAGATTAACAAATTTGGTAATAATTTCAATATCAAAAGCCTCAAAGTATAATAAGAATGAAACATATGGTAAGATACCTGTACTAATGCAGTGAACCCCAGAAATGATCGTAGGCTATGCTGCTCTGTATCAACAGCAAAAAACATTTCTTCACTCAATACATCAACAAGTTCTTGTAATTGCAACTCTGACTCCACCCAAACATGTGACTTGCTCGTTCCAGTCTTAGATATGTCATCAAAAATGCTATAATCAATTTGAGGATTCTCCAGCAATGCCGTAATCTCTCTTTCATATGGGTGTGAATTTGATGATTCTACTGCAACATAAAAATGAAGTCAGCCCAAATTTGTCAAAGAATCTTCAGAAAGGAGGAAATGAAAAAAGCATCTAAGTCAATTTCCCTTATACAGTACCATCGATGAGACTTCAAACTTGATATACCAAATGCATAGACAGACATTTAATTAGAAAAGGGTAAGCACTAACTTAACCAAAGAGAAATTCAAATAGTTAACTCTGCTGAATTTCAGTTAAACAATATAAATTCTAACCATCAATAATACTCACTAAATTAAAAGTTGAACCACAAGAAACTCGGTGGCCTAAAGCAGCCAACACTCAAAAGCTGATGGCAAAATCTCAGCATTTCTATAGCAATAGTTTGCCACTCCAAGTCTCCATTTAAATTGACCCAAAATGTAAGAAATGCACAACTCGCAGTCCCTCTCACACGCTAAAGCATCATCTCTTCAAACATCCAATACACCACACAATCAGCATTCGACAGTTCGTGCTCTCCTTAATTTGTGGCAACAAATGATAATTTACTCTCAACATCAAATATAATTGTAAGCACTTTGTTCAACCAATACCTGTAATGCTTCAAAGTTGCACAATTCATATTAAGGATTCGTTCAATTCACCTAAATAAATAATTAATGGGTAAAAATCAATTTCAACAAGTGAACACAAGATTCATTCAGTAAAAATCAGTAATTCGTGAGTAAATGAAAATCTATTTTAATAAGTTAACAAACAGATTTTGTTTGAAATAATCAGGAATTTGAGTTTGGTAAAAATCAGGTGAATAGAACATGGCCTAACTTTTAATAAATTAGGATTCACACAGAAGAAATCATGGCACCATCATCATACTAGGTCTGACAAATGGAAGATGAATAACTTTAATATCTAACATGGAATTTAATATAGAGTAGAACTAATTAATTAAACAAATATGATAAGCTAGGAACAGCGTCTTGAAACAATTACAATTACAATTACACAAAATCAGCAACAATCATTCACTCAAAATCAACACTAAACTTCCAAATTAACCGCATCCATATTACCGCCAACACAGGTGCACAATGTTCATCGTGTACTCGAAAGAACGAAACAACTTAACGACTAATGTAAATCAACAGTATGTAGACTATATTTATATAACTTAATCAACGCAAAAACTATTCAAAAGTTGCCTGAATCATACCATTATTGTTACTGGAATCGGAGACTTTCAGGTGTTTGAAAGGAGAGTACGAATTGTCGGCCAATACTCGCTTGAATGTAGATTGTGACTTGAATTCAGAGAATAAGTAGCACGACAATCGGCTACGACGTCGTCTCCGACGATCAATGGTGAGGAAGAGAGAGAGTGCGGAGACGCATGCGATTGCCACTGCAATGCTGATTTTGAGGTTCTTCTGTGGCATTTTGATGGTTGGTTGGTTCTTCTTGTTTAGTCTTCGGGACTGTGAATGCTTTGAAAGAGAAGTTGGGCTTCCAGCAGCGGCGGGAAGCGACTGGATACTTTCGGTAGTCGTCTCCTTGTTGGCCTTCCATTTTGTACTCCTCCGCTATTTTTTAAATTAAAAGTTTCACTGAAATTAAGTGAACATTTTGCAAAAATAAATAAGTTCAATAAAAAAAATAGTCTACAGAAACAAAAATAAAATAAGTTTTTAGAAAGAGAAGTTTAATTCAGCAATGATGAGCCTAATGTAACAAAGTTTAACAGAAATGAGTTAAATTCCAACAAAAAAATTAAATTAGCTAAGTTAAGTTCGACAAATACAGAATAAGTTGAGTAAAATATGTTGAGGAGAACATAGTCTAAATGATTACATAATTTGTATAATTCGAAAATTTGTAAAATTTAATATAGACATAGTGGAATAACAATACTTCACTTACTATCATTTGTCTATTTAGTGTTGAGTATAAATATTTCAACTTAAAAATGTATATAGCTTTTTTTTTTATATGTACTTAGGTAAGAGGACATTACCTTACCCCATGAGTGAAAAGGCATTGAAAACTAGAGTAGATATTTGGGTATACAAATGCAATTTTAATTACAAGAAATAATTATGTCAAATACAATTAAATTGTTTAAATCTTATCCACTTCATTCGTGTTTTATAACTCTTTTTACACAAAAACTTAAAAAAAATTAAGTAAATAAAATAATGAGTACGAGTATGACTTGCATTACTTGATACCAATTTAAATATCAGGTATCACATGTAGTTTTCAGTTTTTTATTTATTTAATTTAAACATGTACTCAAAATTGACTTATTTATACTAGTCATATTGATTTTGAAAATAGAAAACCAAAAAAATTAAGGAATACTTTTTGTGGTTTCATATTTTGGTTTTTGGTTTCTAACTATAAAAACAAAAAAAATAATCCCAAACATGTTCTAAATATGTGTTTCTTCTAATACAATGAGTTTTTGCTATGTGAAAATAGAGGTAGAATTCACAATTGTAAATTTAATCAAATTATATTTTTTGTTTAAAGGAATGAAAAATGAAAAGGGGATATTTACAGGTATATACGATGGGTGATTTGAAAATATTCGATGAAATGAATTATTAGTAATCATCTAATTTCTAATGCTCGATTTGTTATCTAAACCAAAATAAACTCTTCTAAACCAAAAGAATTATCATTATTTTCATGAGCTCCTAGTCACTTATGCAAAAATAATTTAAAAAGTGAATTGTGTTGTAGTGTAGTGAGATGATCTATTAAGGAGTGAGGATGAACCAGCCATAGAGAGAGATGCAAATATATATTGCTTGCAGCGATTGGAAAAAATGGTTAGTCCCTCTATCCTACTAAATTTATTACATTTACAAACTATCACTTTTTCAACGCTAAGGAAAAAGTTGTTTCACTTAGCTTGAGTGAATACCAAAGCACTTTAAAAATAAAATCAAGCACTTTTTCACGTAGAAAGTTTCCCCAAATGGTGAAATTTAACTTTCCCACCAAATTACAAATCTCATTTACACAATCAAAATTTCGGATTTTTCAGTACGACAAGGCTTGCATTAGATGTGTGGAATGCCTTATTCATAGAAAGGCATGCATTAGATGTGTGGTGTTGGTTTGATATATTTTACGAAAATACTATGTGTCCATATACATATCCTCTTAGGCAATTTGGTTCAACATCACATTCATAAACAACCAGCAAAAATCAATAACATCAACTCCTAAGGCCAAGACCTTGTTGGTAGCATATGGCATCAACAACAATATAGGGACCACACATATCACAAGTTTACATGGAGAATGCCCTAGTTGTGTGACTCCCTATATATCTCATTAGAGGTGGCCACTTGGCGGGTTGAACCAGCCTGCACCAATTCAACCCTACATCTAGCCCAGCCCACCATCAAGGTGGGACAAATACGAATCTAGTTTTCAAAACCCTGACCTTATTCAATTCAGACCACAAAAAATTGATTCAGCCCCGAATCGGTTCGGTCCGATGATCGGCCCGACCCTATTCGACTCGTATAAATCTTCTAATTTTATAAAATTTAGTTTATTTAAATGTATTTTAGTTTATATAAATGTTAGTTTAGTAGAATATGAATTAATTTATACGAATGCTAGTTGATTTGCATATAGTTTAATTTATTTATAATTTGATTCGATTCGTAATTCGATTTGATTCGGTTCGTGATTCGATTTTCGATTCGGTATAAATCCAAATTCCCAACCCTAACCCCAGCCTAGACCGGCCCACCCCAAGGACCGGTCCAGTCCTGGTCCCCGAATCCCTAGCCCCACCCGTCTGGACCGGCCCCGTGGCCACCTCTATACCTCATCAATAAAGTTATGGTCTAAAGAGAAGGATTAATGCTCTATATTATATTGTTTAGTTGTTTACATAGCTATTGCTTTCATCGTAGAGTATTTAACAAACAACATTGTTGAAGAACTCAACAAAGACATGTAGTAAAATTAGTGGGACATGTCCAAGTAGAAAATTGGGTAGGGACAGAGGGACATCCATGCTCACACATCTCCAAAACACACAAAATCACTATACTCATGCTCTAATCATGCTGGAAAATCTCCACAACGCACAAAATGAGGCAATCACATACAAACAAAGGAACATTCATGCTGGAACAACTCCAAAACACATAAAATGAGTATATCCATGATTCAAACAAGATCAAACATCTCCAAAACACACAAATTCATTGAAGTAATGTTGTAATCATGTTGAAACATCTCCAAAACACACAAATTCATTGAAGTAATGTTGTAATCATGTTGAAACATCTCCTAAACATACAAAATCAGTAATCTCAAGCTCTAACTATCCTGGAGCACATGTAAAACATACAAATTCAGTTAATTCATGCTCTAATTATGCTAGAACATATCTAAAACACTCAATTTCATGCTCCAATCAGTAAACTCATGCTGAATCATATCTTAAACGTAGAAATTCAGAAAATATTGGCTCTAATCATGGAACATATCAAAAACACACAAAATGAGTATATTCATGCTCCAAAACATTCTCAAACATCTCCAAAACATACTAAATCACTACATTCATGCTATAATCTTGCTAGATCATATCTTAAACACACAAAAGAAGTCAACTCATGCTCTAACATGTTGGAATATCTCTAAAACACACAAAATCAGTAAACTCATGTTCTAATCATGCTGAAACATATCTAAAATACACAAAATCACATATTCATGCTCTAATCACGCTAAAAAATATCTCCAAAACACAAAAAAAAAATGAGTATATTCATGCTCCAAACATTTTCAAACATCTCCAAAACACACAAAATCAGTGAACTCATTGTCTAATCATGTTGGAACATCTCCAAAACACACAAAATCAGTGAACTCGTGCTCTAATCATGCTAGAACATCTCCACAATAAGTGAACTCGTGCTCTAATCATGTTGGAACATCTCCAAAACATACAAAATCAGTAACCACATGCTCTAATCATGCTTGATCATACATTAAACCTATAAAATCACTCAATTCATGCTCTAATCATGTTGGAACATCTCTAAATACACAAAATCACTACCCTCATGCTCTAATCATGCTGAATATTTGTAGAGCACAAATAAACAACATATGCATGCTCTAACAATGAAGAATAATCTCCAAAACACACAAATAAATTATTTCCATGCTCTAATCATGTTGGAATATATCTAAAATAAACTCAACATATGTAATCAATAAACATCGTAAAACCCATGCTTAAACATCTCCAAAACTATCCTACGCTCAGCATAATCATACGAGAACTGTAATGAAACATAAATACAACATAATATCACAGCAAATTACGCTAAAATCATGTAGAAACACCTCTAAAACAAAGAAATACAACATACGTGTGGAACAAACATGCTCAAACATAAGTAAAACAAGGAAACTCAATAGATTCATAGTCAACCACGCTTAAACATCTCCAAACCACATGCAAGAAACTCAACATAAACATTAAGCAATCATATTGTAATCTAAATAAACACATACTCCCTCCATCCCCCATTTTTTGCCCCAAGTACAAATTGTTGCTTTTTTAACATGGCTTGAAATTGGGTGGAAAGTTGAGGTGGATTATGAAAATAATTAACTATGGTCAAGTATTAATTAATGATGGTGATTGGGCCCCTTTCTTGGTAGGAGTGAGCTGTCCATGTGCAAAGAACAATAAAAGTAAACTGTTATGTTGAGCTGTCATTATTTCTAGGTGTCCATATTTCCCTCCACTTTTTGGAGGTTTATACTTTTCACCCGGTTTTTACAAATTTCCAACCAAATTCAAAGTTCCCTCTAAAAATCAAGTAATATGAGGTTCTAAAATTTAAATGAGGCCTATTTAAGATCCCATTTTCACTACACCCCTACCATTAAAACAGTGCATTCAATACAAAAGCCATGACATACTCTCAGAACATATCATCATTGAGTGAAGAAATATGGAGGTTGAGCTATCATTAAGTCTCTTAGGACCAAGTAATCCAACAAAAGCATTCACTGGGCAGCAAAACAGATCAGGGGTCTTCATTGATGAAACAGAGGAAGATAATACAAGGGCAACATGTGTTTAATAGACCACAACAGAGGGCACACCAAAACAGTGGCCAGAGTACATTGGAGGCCTTTTCACAGCAGAGGCAGCAACTGAAACCCAACAATATCCAAATCAAGGTAATGTATCAAGTTCTCATCAAGTCCCATCATGTTCACAATTAGAGATATTTAGAGGAAAAAGGAAAGACATGAATGATGAGGAAAGATTAAGATGCAAGACATAACTCTTACAAGACTGCATTGATTTGAAATTACCTCATGGTTATATTAAGAAACTAGCTTGTGAGTATAATTGCTCAAGATGGACTATACAAAGAGTATGGAGAAATGTGAAAGAGAGTGTAGTACAGGGAACATAACTCAAAGTGGACAAAGGTTATAAAGGTAAAGTTGGAAATAAGCCATTGCCATTATTAGAAGAAGATTTCATGGCAACTCCTTATAAGCACAAGACTAACATAAGATCATTAGCCAAGGCACTTAACACGAACAAGTCAATAGTCCATAGGTTTATAAAAAATGGCCATATTAGGAAGCACATAAACACAATGAAGCCCACATTGACTGCCAAAAACATATTACAAAGGCTGCATTGGTGCATATCACATGTAGACAACATCAACATTTGACAATGTGCATATAGGTGAGAAGTGGTTCTTCATGTAAAAAAACAAGCCAAAATTACTACTTAGCCCCCACAGAAGCAGAACCCTATGCTAAGTCCAAGAGGTTTATCATGAAAATAATGATTTTTGACTAATATATCTAGGCCACAATTTGATGAAGAAGGTACATGCATCTTTGATGGAAAGATTGGGTGCTGGCCCTTTGCTCAAGAAGAACCAGCAAGGAGGAGATCAGTGCACAGAGAGCAGGAACAATGGAAATCAAACCACTAAGGAACATAACAAAAGCTGTCATTAAATATTACATCATCACAAAGTTAATTCCGACAATCAAAAGTAAGTGGCCATTGAGTGCAAGTGGTGAAGTAAGAATCCAGCAGGATAATGCTAGTCCACATATACTAGACTCAGATGAAGATTTCAAGAGGATAGCAAACACAGATGGATTTAATATCAAATTAGTTTCACAGCCACCTAATTCTCTAGATCTAAATGTGTTAGATCTAGCATCTTTTAGAGCTATACAATCATTGCAACATGAGCAAGCACCAAAGTGTGTCAGAGAATTGATAGAGGCTATGAAGTTTGCATTTACACATTATGATCCAACACTAATCAACCATGTATTCTTATCATTGTAATATTGCATGCTAGAAATAATGAAATAAAAGGGGGAAACAATTACAAGATACCACATGTTGGTAAGAAAAGAATGGAAAGTGAGGGAATCCTTCCTAAAATAGTGCAAGTACCTACATCTTTAATTGAAGATTGTTCAAGATCATTGCTTGAACAACACTTAAGGCTCATTGGCAATTTATATAACATGAAACACAAACTGATGGGCCATATTTCACATAACAAGAAGATGACCAAGAAAATGTAGGGGATTTAGAGGAAGTATATGAGGACTTCATCCATATGTAAGTAGTATAAGTACATTTCAATACATGTAAGTAGTATAATATTTTGGACATGTAATGAAATAGAATGATGTATGCATTTTGATGTATGGAAATCCCTTGAATTATATAATGTAAAGATCATTTTGGAATTCCTAATGTCCTCTCAGGTTTTATGTTGTGTCATCACAATACTGAAACAAGTCATAACAAACCATCAATGCATACAATACTCAAATAACATGTAGTACAGGGTGGCTTGTGGCAACAAATGTTAACTAGGGCATTAGTAATTCAATGTTAATCAAAGACAACTCATTCATCATAGTGATAGTATCTCTCAAGATAATCATTTCACATCACAAACTGAAACAACTAAATGCCCTAAACAATTGCTTCCCTACATGCCTCTACACTGAACTACATGCGAAATGGGTGAAGGACCAATGATATGCTATGACTATTTCAATATTATTCATGTCATTAGTGCCCATTACATAATTGAGGAGCTTTATATGTAAATAAAAAGTACCAGAAGAAACAGAATAGCAGGATAACAAGTAAGAATAAGATAAACAAGCAAAATCTTCAAAATAAACACCATAATAAGCATGGAAAACATAACAGGAGAACATAACATCATTTAACATCCAGAAGTATCCAATTAAACACCTACAATAAGCATGGAGAACGAAATTAAGTTGAAATTAACATTAAATGAAATTAACATGAGCAGCAACAGTTCTTAATTAATATCCACACTCAGCAAACAAAGCATAATGTAAAGCAACATTGTTATATTTAACCAAATAAGCACCCCCAAAGATTACACCATCAACATAACCAATAAGAGTACCTAGTAAGCAAAACTCCCAGCAAGAACCAGTTAAAAGGAATTAATGTCCTAATTAACATCATGCAATGTCATACAGGCCTAGAACACAAACTCCAGCAACAACAAATGACCAACGAAATGGCCTAGAGCACGAAAATTAGCAAGACACCCAGACACATACATGAATCCACCACCAAAAATCCACCTTGACAACATAAACACTAATCCACTTTCAAAACATCCACGAGCACAAACATAAACACAAAATGAACATCACAACATAGACACAAATGGAGCAAAATAAACACACCGAAAATGAAAACGCCCAAAATCATAGCAGGAATCACCCCATAATGCAAATAGTACATTAAATATACAAATAATCAACACAAATTAAAAAAAATGAACACAACAGTAGTAGAGAAGAAGGAACTTATCTAGGGTTTCCTGAAAAAATAAAGAACCAAGAGTTTCAACATGTCTTGACATGGACCAGGTACATAATCAGGAAGGAGACAATATGCATGTTCCTTTGTACGATCCAAAATCGATGACTCACCACCGGACTTAGAGTTGTCCAAATTCAGCCGACTTTGGGCTATAAAGGACTCCCACTCCAACTTCCTCTCCACACTCCTTTGCAACCGCCTACGATACTCTAGTGTGGACCAGATCTCCTCTGGAGTATCAGGAACCACTAGATGTGGTGGAGGAGGGGGTAGATAAGGTGTATTATATATGGGTGTTCAAAGAGGTGGTGGAGGGGGAGTACATACATTAATTGGAAGAGGTGAATGTTGATAACACACTAGAGGAGATTTGGAGAGTGAAGATGGTGGTGTACAAGGAGTACCTAGGACGAACTCGGACCAATTAGGGCACGGATCACCCACATCAGAATCCATGGGGTAAAAACCTCAAGATCCGAGTAACAAGAGCCGTTGAAGAGCAAGACCCACAAAATCCCTCACTGAGCTTGTTTCAAAATGGTCTAAGGTGTGTGGATCTGACTTTGTTGAGGCTTTGAGTGTTGTAAGATCTAGGTTTTAAGAGAGGGAAAGTAGAGGTAGGTAGAGAGGTTTCTAGATAGAAGACAACATGCATTGAGAATAACGAAGTAAAGAGCACTTAGGGTTAGGTGTAATAGGAGGGAACCATTTGGACACGCCCCAAGACCAGAAGCCTAGCAAAACAAGCTCAGTGAGGGATTTACCAAGTGTTTACTCCATTATTAATGTGGTCTAACTATGCTAAAATTAGAAACGGGGCAATTTATGAGGGACAACCCAAAAAGGAAAATGGGGCAAATTTTGGGGGACGGAGGGAGTAAATAATAACCACATCATTTCAATGAAATAAGCTCAACACTAACAACATAAAAAACCACAAGAAATCAACATGTGCTAGAAATGACACAAACGACACGAATAATTATGCACTGAATAAGAAGATGAATAAAAAACTTACCTACAACTTCTGGAAGTAATCAAGCACCAATAATTTCATCATCTCATGGCTTAGTCTTGGAATATAACCAGGATGGATCCAATTGAGGGTCATCAACCCCACTTGTAACATTTAAGGCCTCAAGTGTTTTTTGTTTGATCATTGGCTTATATCCAAGTTAAGATCATACTCATACTGAATGCATCCCCACTCCAATCTCCTATCTGCCATCCTTTTTCTTTCCTTGTTCATACTTAGGATCTGACCAAACCTCCTCTAGTATCTCTAGGACAACCCAAAGTGTGGGTCTCCAAAGAATTGGTGTTCGGTGGCCAGCTAAGGGGTGCTTAGTATTGGGAAGTCCTTGTGATATGGGAGGAGAACAAAATTCCAAAAAATGAGGAGGAGATTGCATTAGTGGATGATGAGGAGGACAACAAACCCTAAAAGAAGGAGGAAATCAGAGCAAAATTAGGGTGGAAGAAGATGTTTAAGATGGTGGAGGCCAGGTGTGGGAGGGGTGCACAGAATGAATTTCGATCACTCACTACAAGATTGAGGAGTTAAAACTCTCACTATACATGGCCTCCAAACCTAGATCTAAACAACTAAGCAACCACAAATATTTCAATCATTACTTGAATTGATTACATGAACCATCACCAAATATATGATGAAAAATTCAAAGTTAGAACCCCAAATCTCAATCGAACCAAGATGCATATGTCAATGGTTTATAAAAGTAAACACACGGATAGGTAGAGAAGAAGGAGAGGATGATGATGATGAATTTTTCTAAGAGAGATACACATAGAGGATCCATAAATATGGAGATCTTTAGAGGATACAAAAATGGTGAACAATTAGAAAACTTTGGAAGGCATACGGGTATTTTCACAAGTGTATATCTTTGGAATACTAGTCTATGTTATTTTAAAAATAAAGCTTCTTAAACTTGAGGAAAACAAAAATTCATTGTTCTTAGGCGAACCTATGTTTTATTTTGTAGTTTGACAGGCTTAAGTCGTATTGCCCAATCAAAAGTAATAGCCTAAATCTCTAACTACAGCAGAGAGGGAAGTAGGGTCGAATCCACAGGGAAACGGCGTTCTTTATTCCTAATTAAAAAATTATAGTCTAAATTATTTAATAACCAATTATTTTCGAGAGTAATTAATCTAATACTAAACTAAGCAAGAATTAAAATAGGGATTAAATCAATAATAAAAAGGACTAGGGTATGGGTTCACCAATGAGTAATATTGCGGGGTAAAACATACAATCAATTATTAAGGCATAAATTAATCAGATTATAAAGGGCTATCGCTACGTATTATAATCACATAATTAATCTACTGGTATTAAATCTCATCTCTCGAATCTCGACCTAACCATTAATAGATTAACATGCCTATTGAAACTAAGTCTAAACGTCCATCCTCATCTCTCGAATCTCGGATTAACATTACCCAACTCATACAATTAAACCAGCGCTAATCTAATTGCATAGCATTAAATCAATCAATAGGAAATTAACAGATCAATGATAATCGACAATAATAATTTACCCCTTCATATTATTCATGGATCCCCAACACCCTAGATATTAAATTACTCAGACATAATTAAGTATGAACTAAACATAATAATTAAAGAAAACGTAAAATGCATGATTAAATAAATTACTGAAATTAAATAAGAGAAGAAACCATACCAAAATATAATGGAAATTGAATTAAAGGAAATCGTACGAAGAACAATCCTAAACTAATACTAAAAGTTTTCTTTTTGAGAGATAATCTCAATACTAAGAGCGTAATTTTCCTAATAATAATGCCTAATCCCCCCCAAACATCCAAAAACCTCCCCTCATAAATCCGAAAATAGACGCGCGCCCGGTCGGGCGAAGGGCCGCCCGGTCGGGCGAAGGGCCGCCCGGTCGGGCGCGCCTCCCTCTCACTCTCAGGAGTTGCACTCGCCCGGCTGGGCGAGCTCTTGGGCGCCAGAATTGTTGGGCTTCGTGTGTCTTTTGGCCCATAAGTGATTGTGATTTTTGCCCAAGCTCTATAGTCAACTTCGTCGAGCCCTTAATCACCGAATCGACTTCTCGAATGCGGTCCTGGGCTTCAGATAATGATCATAGGAATGTGTTTCGAATCCAATGCTCTCGTAGTTCCTCTAAATGCCGGAAAATACCATAAATCAACAAATTCCTGTAAAATAATCTCACAACTACAGAGGCACTAGAAAACGCATATTAGTAATAAAATTGGGCTCTAAAAAGCCGAAAACATCCTAACTATGATCATGGGACAGGGGGTAAAATAATACAAAATATGAACACATCAAACTCCCCCAAGCCAAACCTTTGCTTGTCCCTAAGCAAAGAGCTCTTCAACAAATAATAAAACATACTTTACCCCAATAGTCAATTAAAAGCAAGATAACCAATTCCGGACAAATCCAATAAGTATGCATCAAAATTAGTCAATCAAATCCAATCAACTCTTATCATCTCTAACAATCGTCTAATAGAGCAAACCACAAGTGCATATGGAATTCAAGACTAGTGCTCACGCACTCCTCACTCTTTATGTGGCGGATAAAAGATGTATCCGGTCGCTCTCCACCCAACCCCTTATATGTGAACAATGCCCTCCCAAACTCACAACACTCGTGTGTTTAAGAAAACAAGCACTCAACCTAATAGTCGACTCAAAATATGTCAGATCATTCTTTGCATTGATAAACAACTAATTTTAACATTCATAAGACTCTATGCACAAAGGTCGGAAGGTCTTCAAAGCTTGTAATGTAAGGCTTAGGTAAAGGGGTAGGAAATATTTGGGAAAATTGTGAGCGAAAGGCTATGCTTAAGGGAGCCAATTCCTAATAAAACCAATAGTTAAAAAAAAATAATAATAAATAACTACCATACATCTCCGGCACAACTCAACTTCGCAAAAAAACTTTACCAAACAATCAATCCAATATATGACAAATTTTTACAACACTTACTTCTTCACTTCAAAAATAATACATAACAATAGAGAACTTGAGTGAACAAACTTCGAACTCTATTCTTCTCTCTTTTTTTTTTTTTTTTTTTTTTTTTTTTTTTTATACTCAATTGGAATATTTTTCTTTTCTTTGGATAACAATATTTCAACATGTATTCCAATACCACAGATAAGAACAAAAATAACTTCTCAAATCCACCCAAAAACCGTGCATAATAGAGATGCACACTACAAACTCCCTCATCTCACTCACTAATAGCTCCCCCAAGCCAAGCTTGGGACTAGTAACCAATGGGACAAAATAGGCTTATAATGCGGTTAATAAACAATAAAAAGGGCACAAGTAACAACATGGGTAGCAAGAAGGGAACAAATGTATCTAATGTCGTCTGAAGGCTACCTAAAAGAACAAATGCCTTCGTCCTTCTCAATGTGCATAATATGAGTCATGCAAATATTACTCAAAGTTAAGAATCAATACTCAAACTCATTGACATACCCGGAACTAACACATATTCCTAACCAAATCAACTAGTCAAGCACCAAATCCACAAACAGTTGGGCAAAATTGACTCATGTTAAGGAGTCCAAGCATCAAAAATCAAATCATGACTAACCTATCCACAATACTCATCATCATATGCCAGGAATCAAAACAATTTATATATATGGGGTACAGGGAAGCATGATTTATCATTCATTGGATCGTATTTTTGTATTTTTCAAATTTTTTCTCTTTTTTTTTTTTTTGAAAGCTATAAATCTAACCTAAAAAGCAATAAAACTTAAACTAAGGCACACATACACAAATGAAAAAACATATCAAAAAGGAAAAGGACAAGTTCTTACATCCAAAATCTCCCCCAAGCCAGAATCAGACAATGTCCTCATTGACTCGGGAATTAGCCCAGAGTGGCTAATTATCAGCATCCTCGTCCATCTGGTCAAAGGCATTGCCACTCCCACCTGCACCACCTGCACCTGAAGAACTACCACCAAAGTAGTTAGGGACAACGCCCCCCCAAAGAGTAGTCAAAATAAGTACCGCGGGATGAGGGATCCTGATATCCCTGGGGTGGTGGAAGGTACCAGTCTGGGTGTACGACATCGTCGGGAATAGCTCCCCGACGAGCATAGTCATCATACATCGGGAATAGGGCTCTACCCTGGTTCCTCTCTACGTACCCAAGTCGCTGGTCCAAGGAACTCAACATATTCCCAAAGTGTCTCTGGGAATCCTCAATCCTACCCAAAGCCTGACCTATGGTCTGCAAGTCCCAAACTGTCTCCGTGTGTGGCATAGGCTGAGACACGGTAGGTGGAGGTGATGGTGGACGGGGGGAAACACGTGGTGGCTGCGGTGGACCGCCTTGGGCACCTGGTAATATGTAGGTATATGAAACTTGCCCAGGAGGAAAAGCGGTCAAAACTGGGTCAGGGAGGGTAATAACAGGTCTAAACTCCTTATCTACCCTAACACACCACTGTGTAGCACTATTCGGGTTTGTCCTAATCCAGTTTAGGGACTGTAGATATGGTAAATCAATGTAAGTAGCCCCTCCACAGCTAGTCAACCCGTGCGCCCTGGTCTCATTAAACCCTGCTTTCTTAATAGCTATTCTAGTGACTAGGCCGCCGCAATGTACAGGTGTTCGAGTGTTACAGTTATTTGCGTGCCTGCTTTCTTAATAGCTATTCTAAATGTCGGGCGGTTGGTCGCCCGGTCGGGATATAATTCCTCGGAGATTTTCGTCTTCTCGCGCCCGGTCGGGCGGTTGGTCGCCCGGTCGGGATATAATTCCTCGGAGATTTTCGTCTTCTCGCGCCCGGTCGGGCGGTTGTTCGCCCGGTAGGGCGGAATTTGACGTTTTCGTAACTGTCTAGTGCCCGGTCGGGCGGAAGCTCGCCCGGTAGGGCGCGAGCCTGATTTGATTACTTTATCAAAATTTTTCCAACTCTTTTGTTCTCTAACCTGCAAATGTAGTACACTCTAAAATTTCATTAGTTTCCTCTCCCTCATCCTTACTAAAAAAAATAAATAAATAAATAAAGGAAAAGTATACAGAAAAATACGGGTTGCCTCCCGCAAAGCGCTGGTTTAATTCAAGGTCCCGCACGACCTTCTTACCGTGGGTCGATCAAGATGGAGAAGGATCAGTTAGGTGTAGTATTTCTACTGCACCAATCGTAGCCCCTTCGTGATATAGCTTTAACCGTTGACCATTGACCTTGAAGACATCACCACCTGTATCAAATAGTTCTACAGAACCGAATTTATTTGCCTTTTTGACCATAAAAGGACCTGACCACCTTGACTTCAACTTTCCCGGGAATAGTTTAAGTCTAGAATTAAAAAGCAAAACCTTGTCACCCTCTTTGAATTCTCTCGGAAGGATCATTTTGTCGTGCCATTTCTTGGTCTTCTCCTTGTAGACTCGTGCACTATCATAGGCTTGCAATCTAAACTCGTCTAACTGGTTTATCTGAAGTAGCCTCTTCTCTCCCGCCAGTTTAGCATCTAAATTAAGCTCTTTGATAGCCCAATAAGCTTTATACTCTAATTCCACCGGGAGATGACATGCTTTTCCGTACACAAGTTTATAGGGGGAAGTACCTATGGGAGTCTTAAAAGCAGTTCTGTATGCCCAAAGGGTGTCATCCAACTTATCACTCCAATCTTTCCTAGATTTAGCTACCACTTTCTGTAGGATAGTCTTAATCTCACGGTTAGAAACTTCTACTTGCCCACTAGTTTGGGGATGGTAAGCTAAACCTGTTCTATGATACACACCGTACTTTTTCAGAAGGGTGTCTAACTTCCTTTCGTGAAAGTGTGATCCTCCATCACTAATCACGGCTCTAGGTACTCCGAATCTGGGAAAGATGATTTTTTTGAACAACTTGTGCACTACTTTGGCATCATTAGTAGGTGCGGCAATGGCTTCAACCCACTTAGAAACATAATCGACGGCAACAAGAATATAACGATTCCCTTTTGAGGAGGGAAAAGGTCCCATGTAATCCACACCCCAAACATCAAAAATTTCTACCTCTAGAATACCTGTTTGGGGCATCTCATGCCGTCTCGAAATGTTGCCGGTCCTCTGGCAAGAATCACAGGCCATGACGAAAGATTGAGCATCCTTAAACATAGTAGGCCAATAGAATCCTGATTCGTTTATCTTGGCAACTGTCTTGGCAGGGCCATGATGTCCACCATAGGGAGAGTTGTGACAGCTAACGAGTATACCATGTATTTCCCATTCAGGAACACACCTGCGAAATAAACCATCTGCACACTCTCTAAACAGAAAAGGGTCATTCCAAAAATAATGTTTTACATCATAAAGAAATTTCTTTTTCTGTTGATAAGACAAATCAGGAGGTAATGTACCACCCACTAAATAATTAGCATAATCTGCATACCAAGGGTGATCCTCTACAACTGCAAATAACTGATCGTCAGGAAAAGAATCATCAATAGGGAGAGAATTCTTATCTTCATACCTGATCCTTGACAAGTGATCTGCTACTACATTCTCCGCTCCCTTTTTATCTTTAATTTCCACATCGAAATCTTGGAGGAGGAGAACCCATCGAAGAAGCCTAGGCTTTGATTCTGCCTTGGCTATTAGGTATTTCAAAGCTGCATGGTCAGTATAGATAATTATCTTAGAACCAACTAAATATGATCTAAATTTCTCTAAAGCATATATGACAGCAAGAAACTCCTTTTCTGTAGTAGCATAATTAACTTGGGCCTCATCCAAAGTTTTACTGGCATAATAAATAGCATGTAAAACTTTGTTCTTTCTTTGTCCTAGCACTGCTCCGACTGCAAAGTCACTTGCGTCGCACATAATCTCGAAAGGTAGATTCCAATCGGGGGCACATATAATAGGTGCTGAAATCAGAGCTTGCTTAATCCTGTTAAAAGCCTCAAGACACTCGTCAGTAAAATAAAAAGGGGCATCTTTCAACAAAAGTTGGGTTAGTGGTTTAGCAATTTTAGAAAAATCCTTAATAAAACCCCGCATGACCTAAGAAACTTCTAACCCCCTTAACATTAACAGGTGGAGGCAATTGCTCAATCACAGAAATTTTTGCTTTATCAACTTGTATGCCCTTATCAGAAACTATGTGACCCAAGACAACTCCCTCTGTCACCATAAAGTGACATTTTTCCCAATTCAGAATTAGATTGCATTCTTCACATCTTTTCAAAATTTTAGTGAGGTTAATTAAACATGCATCAAAAGAAGAACCATACACACTAAAATCATCCATAAAGACTTCCATAATAGACTCTATGAAATCAGAAAAGATACTCATCATGCAACGTTGAAAGGTAGCAGGTGCATTACAAAGACCAAATGGCATTCTACGATAAGCAAAGGTACCATATGGACATGTGAAAGTAGTCTTTTCCTGGTCGT
The DNA here is from genome assembly GCA_026401315.1 of Dysphania ambrosioides. NCBI lineage: Eukaryota > Viridiplantae > Streptophyta > Magnoliopsida > Caryophyllales > Amaranthaceae > Dysphania > Dysphania ambrosioides. The sequence goes on from CM048662.1 coordinate 13,888,525, forward strand.
CAGGGTGAATAGGAATTTGGAAAAATCCAGAGTACCCGTCTAAATAGCAAAAGAACTTATGATTAGCTAACCTTTCAAGCATTTGATCAATAAAAGGCAGGGGAAAATGATCCTTTTTAGTGGCGATATTTAATCTTCTATAATCAATACACATACGCCACCCTGTCACAGTTCTAGTGGGGATTAATTCATTTTTATCATTTTTTATTACTGTCATCCCACCTTTCTTTGGCACTACCTGCACAGGACTAACCCATTTTGAGTCAGAGATAGGGTAGATAATACCTGCATCTAATAATTTCATTACCTCTTTCTTGACTACATCTTGCATATTAGGATTCAACCTTCTCTGAGGTTGAATACAAGGCTTATGATTTTCCTCAAGATGTATCCTGTGCATACAAAAGTCAGGGCTAATACCCTTTAGATCGTCAATACTGTACCCAATAGCCCTTTTGTGAGTTCTAAGAACTGTTAAAAGTTTCGAAATCTGGGGATTATCAAGTGCAGTACTGATTATCACGGGTTGTAATTCCTGCTCATCAAGAAAAACATATTTTAAATGAGAAGGAAGTGGTTTTAATTCGGGTTTCTTTACCTCCGCAGGCTTTGATTTCTGAATTAATTTTTCTACCTTCAAATTTTCCTTGGGACTCAGTTCTTCAAGTGAGAGGGCCGACTCAATCTCATCTACCTCCATGCTCCAAACATCGGCGTCACCTGTGGTTAAATCGCCACAAAGTATTTCCTCCAAGGGATCTCTTGTTAGGACCTGTGGTAAGCTATCTTTGCAAATAATGTCAATAACACCAATAGCTTCAATACTACAACAATTTTCTTCAAGCATAGGACCCTTTAAAACCTTCCCTAGATTAAAAGTGATATTATCATCTCCTACAGAAAGGGTTAGTTTTCCATTTTTCACATCAATAATAGCTCCAGCAGTATGGAGAAAGGGTCTCCCTAAAATTATAGGGATTTGTGTATCTTCAGCCATATCTAAAACAACAAAATCTACAGGGATATAGAATTTACCTACTCTGACAGGGACATCCTCTAAAATACCTAAAGGGTATTTTACAGAACGATCTGCCATTTGTAGAGTAATATTAGTCACTTTCAAATCACCCATATTAAGTTTAGCGCATATAGAAGATGGCATAACACTAACACTAGCACCCAGATCACATAAAGCATTATTTATGAAGACGTTACCAATATGACATGGTATAGAAAAACTGCCTGGATCTTTTAATTTAGGTGGAGATTCATTTTGTAGTAGAGCACTACATTCTTCTGTGAAAGCTACAGTCTCAACTTCATTAAAAGCTCTTTTTCTAGTTAATATGTCTTTCATAAATTTAGCATAAGCAGGAACCTGTGTAATTAATTCAGTAAAGGGAACTGTTACCTGCAAATTCTTTACTACCTCCAAAAACTTACCAAATTGCTTATCTAATTTAGTCTTCAACTGTCTGTTGGGGAAAGGTAATTTGATAACAGGCTTGTCTCCTTCTCCTGCTTTGGGATTATCATCCTTAATTGTTCCCTGCAAACCTGTAGGGTTAGTAATATTATCATTTAAACCTGCAGGTAATTCAATGTCATCATTAGGGGGCATAGGGGGCTCATTATAATGTGTACCACTCCTAAGAGTGATTGCATTTGCATGATCCGTTGGTTGTACTGGTTGTGCCGGCAAGGTGCCTTGTTGACGGCTTTGTAGAGTAGCAGAAAGTTGTGCAATTTGACTATCAATGATTTTGTTATGAGCTACTAAAGAGTCAATTTGTGCATCCCTACTCTGCATATGTTTTTGCATATTTGTCAACATGGTTTTTATCTCAGTTAATGCAGGATCGGAAGAAGGAGGAGGTGTTTGAGGTGGGGCTCTTTGATTAGGTGGTTGGTAGTATCTTTGTTGTGGTGGCTGTGGTGGTGGAGGTTGTGATTGTTGTGGAGGTGGAGGATTTTGGACATTTGTACTCCGGTATGATAGATATGGATGATTTTTAAACCCGGGATTGTAGGTGTTGGAGTAAGGGTTATTTTGCTTATAAGATTGAAAAGCATTAACTTGCTCCATAGAACTCCTGCAATCCTGTGCCAAATGTCCTACAAGACCACAATTTTCACAAAACATCTCATTAGTATTATTCACAGCTGAAACATTAGCAACGGGATTAGGAATAGTAAGATTATCTAATTTCTGTGAAATAGCAGTTAATTGTGCTTGCAAAAAGGATACGGAATCAACAGTGTGTTTTCCCTTAATTGCAAAGCCTCTGGGATTCCCATATTGGGAATTATGTATTGCCATCTCTTCAATGACTGTCCCTGCTATATCTTCATTTAGATTCATAAATCTTCCGTTGGCTGCTGAATCAAGGATTGATCTAGAAGAATTTCCAAGACCGTTGTAAAAGGCTTGAATAAGCTGCCATTGTTGCATTCCATGATGTGGACATTCTCTCTGCAAATCCTTGAATCTTTCCCAAGCTTCGTATAAGCTTTCATCTGCATCCTGGGAGAAATTTGTAATTGAACTCCGTAATAAAGCTGTTCTCTCTGGAGGGTAATATTTATTATAGAAATTCAAAGCAAGAGTATCCCAATTAGTTATACCAAGGGCAGTTCTATTCAATCCATTAAACCACAATTTAGCTTTACCACATAAAGAAAAGGGAAAAAGAATCTCCCTGATTTGGTCCTGTGTCACCCCGTTTTGTCTGATGGTATTGCAATATTGACAGAAATCTGAAATATGAAGATTTGGATCTTCTCCCTTTGCTCCACTGAATTGCTTCCTCTCAATCATAGTAATGAATTGAGGTTTGATTTCGAATTGCACTCCATCAAGGGGTGGTGGTGGCATAAGATGTGGGAAATCCGTTAGGGATGGCTGAGAGTAGTCACTAAGCCTCCGGGGTGGTGGATTCCGGGGTGGTAGTTGATTTTGATGTGGTGGCGGTGGGTTTGTCATCTCTGGTTCAAGTTCTGGATCTGAATTGCTGGAATCAAATGACGGTTCCAAAGGTATGGTACCTTCAGATGTGGCTCGTATCTGTCTATACAGGTTCTTCTGTCTATGAAAAGAACGTTCAATTTCAGGGTCGAAAGGAATATAACCTGATTTGGAACTCCTGGGCATAAACACAAGACTAGACAAACAAATATGAGATCCGTCTCAAAGAACTTGCGTTCTCCAAGACTACAGAAAATAATCTAAACTACAACAAAGAAAAAAGAAATAAAATAAAACCGTATTCCCCGGCAACGGCGCCAAATTTTGACAGGCTTAAGTCGTATTGCCCAATCAAAAGTAATAGCCTAAATCTCTAACTACAGCAGATAGGGAAGTAGGGTCGAATCCACAGGGAAACGGCGTTCTTTATTCCTAATTAAAAAATTATAGTCTAAATTATTTAATAACCAATTATTTTCGAGAGTAATTAATCTAATACTAAACTAAGCAAGAATTAAAATAGGGATTAAATCAATAATAAAAAGGACTAGGGTATGGGTTCACCAATGAGTAATATTGCGGGGTAAAACATACAATCAATTATTAAGGCATAAATTAATCAGATTATAAAGGGCTATCGCTACGTATTATAATCACATAATTAATCTACTGGTATTAAATCTCATCTCTCGAATCTCGACCTAACCATTAATAGATTAACATGCCTATTGAAACTAAGTCTAAACGTCCATCCTCATCTCTCGAATCTCGGATTAACATTACCCAACTCATACAATTAAACCAGCGCTAATCTAATTGCATAGCATTAAATCAATCAATAGGAAATTAACAGATCAATGATAATCGACAATAATAATTTACCCCTTCATATTATTCATGGATCCCCAACACCCTAGATATTAAATTACTCAGACATAATTAAGTATGAACTAAACATAATAATTAAAGAAAACGTAAAATGCATGATTAAATAAATTACTGAAATTAAATAAGAGAAGAAACCATACCAAAATATAATGGAAATTGAATTAAAGGAAATCGTACGAAGAACAATCCTAAACTAATACTAAAAGTTTTCTTTTTGAGAGATAATCTCAATACTAAGAGCGTAATTTTCCTAATAATAATGCCTAATCCCCCTCAAACATCCAAAAACCTCCCCTCATAAATCCGAAAATAGACGCGCGCCCGGTCGGGCGAAGGGCCGCCCGGTCGGGCGCGCCTCCCTCTCACTCTCAGGAGTTGCACTCGCCCGGCCGGGCGAGCTCTTGGGCGCCAGAATTGTTGGGCTTCGTGTGTCTTTTGGCCCATAAGTGATTGTGATTTTTGCCCAAGCTCTATAGTCAACTTCGTCGAGCCCTTAATCACCGAATCGACTTCTCGAATGCGGTCCTGGGCTTCAGATAATGATCATAGGAATGTGTTTCGAATCCAATGCTCTCGTAGTTCCTCTAAATGCCGGAAAATACCATAAATCAACAAATTCCTGTAAAATAATCTCACAACTACAGAGGCACTAGAAAACGCATATTAGTAATAAAATTGGGCTCTAAAAAGCCGAAAACATCCTAACTATGATCATGGGACAGGGGGTAAAATAATACAAAATATGAACACATCATAGTTGAAGGTTCAATAAATGATGAAACATGCACATTAGGGAACAAATTATAGTTATGGATTGTATATGAAATGCCCTGGTGTATATCACCTTCACAAATTGTATTTGTTTAGTTAGGAATACATCTGGATATATTTTACTTGAGAATTATGTTTTAGTAAACTTCATGAAAATTATCAATTATCATTCATTATTCTTGGGCGAGCCTCTATTTAGTTTAGTACCTAAAGGTTCTGTAAATGATGACATATGCACATAAGGAGGTTTAAAGTAGATTTTTTGGTTGTATGGAACTCCTAGTATGCATTATCTTTAGTAATTCTATTTCTATAGTTAGGAATGAACATGACCAAAGAAGAAAGACTGTTTCATTTCAGAATGGGGCTTTCATAACTTTAGGGGAATTAAAATGTATCATGATAAGGGGAAACTATGTTCTAACTAGTGGCATATGATTCATTATATGATGAAACATTAAGAAATGCATAACACTAGGAATATTAATCAAATCTTATGAAAGTGTTGCTTATCCTATCATTGTATTTAGATGCTAAATATTTTAGTTTATATCACTCTACTACTAGCTATGATTTAAAGATGCATGCTTGGTGTAGAATATGGAGAAAATTCACTAGTGGAAAACACTTCAATTGCTTCGTCTTAATTGCTGCGGTTAAATACATTTTGAAGCACATAAACCTAAATGCTACGGTTATTTACATAACCGCATCACTTATAACCACAAGTGCTGCAGTTATTTAAAAAACCGCATTCGTCATAAATGCTACGATTTTTTAAATAACCGTAGCACTTGTGGTTATAAGTGCTGCGGTTATTAAAAAAAACCACAACATTTATTTCCATCATGAAATTCCATGGAAAAAAAGAATTTTGGAAAAATATCATGGTCATAAGTGTTTTGGTTATTAGAAATAACCGCAGCACTTGTGTTATAAATGCTGCAGTTTTTTAAATAACCGCAGCAAATATTCATGGCCTAGAAAATGTTAATATATAAATGAACAAGTGCTGCGATTTTTTAAATAATCACAACATTTGTTTATTAATATATAAACCCATCCCTTTGTTTTCCAGGCCATTTCAAAACACGATCCCCAGACTCTCAATACTTCAGCGCACGAAAAAAACCTAACTCTACCAACATTCGTCTTCTCTAGCTAGCCCTAACCCCATAACTTAGCATCCCTTTTTTCGTCTCTAGCCCTAACCTTATAACACCCACTACCTAACTTTCTTCCTCACGCAAGTTGAAACCTACTCCTCTCTCCCCCTCGTGCCTCCATGGATATGGCGTAGTGAAGCGTTTTGAAGCATACTCATCTCTCCCATTTTGAAGAAGTCTACATACTCTAAAGTTCAAAATCTAACGGTTTGTATATGCCTTGAACCCTATTATATATATATTTTTTTAATTTTTTTCATAATTGTTAATATATAAATGTGAAGATGAAAAACTATTATATGTTCAGATCTGCATGTTATATGTTGTGTTTATGAAGGAATAACCCTTAAAATTGAATTTTATGGATTATAGGGTGTTAGAGGCCTTTTTTGGAGAAAATAAGTGATCAAATCCTCCGTAGGATGATTTGCCCCCTGTAGATCTCGAAAAAAATACATAAGTTAGACATATTATAAGCCCCATTCGGAGTCCCGTAGCCAATTTTATGGCTTCTCAAAGTTTTTTTTCAATATCTCAAATAATACGTCACCAAGGACGCTAAAGGGTAACATAGTTGTGTAGTACCTCTAAAAATAGGGGGTTTCAAAAAAAAATTACACCATTCGGACCACCGGGCTAAGAGATATGCCTCTCCGAACTTTCCAAAATCTCGGAATAGCACCCGAAATCTATGAAGAATTAATTGGTTGTTTATTTTGAGTGTAAAATATTGTAGATCGCGATTTTGTGTGCCAAAACGAGTGGTCATAATAGAATTTTGGATTTATATGCTTCATGGTTGATCATTTCTTAGCTTTTTTTATCTTTTATGACATATTATTTAACACATTATGCATGGTATTCTTAGCTTAGATCAAAATATGTTCTTGATTAAATGTGTTGTATTGTAATAGTATATAACAATTAGATTTGCAAATATTATAATTTTAAGAGATATTAATCATTAATAATATACTTTTATATGTATATAAATTAACACATAAAATGACCTATTAAATTAATTTTTTTTTGTTCTGGAAACCATCAATTGCTGCGGTTTTTTGGAAAACCACAACAATTAATTTATATGTGCTGTGGTTATATTAGGAAACCGCATCACATATAAATTTCAGAATAAAAAAATAAAAAATTAATTAAATGTTGCGGTTATTAGAAAAACCGCAGCAAATATTTCTATTATTTGCTACGGTTTTTCCAAAAAAACGCAAAAATAATGCTAAATTTTTTTTATTTTTTTATTTTTTAAGAATATATGTTGCAGTTCTTTGGTAAAACCGTAGCAAATAATAGATATATTTGCTGCGGTTTTTCTAATAACCGCACCATTTGTTGTTTTTATTGCTGCGTTTAAGAAACCGCAACATTTGTTGTTTTTTCATGTGTTTCGCCTATATGTGCTTCGTATCAATAACCGCAGCATTTAAAGCTAAAAAACTACAGCAAATAGACATTTCTCTACTAGTGATTACTATACCTTAGTGGTCATGTTTGCATGCATGCTACTGTGAAGGTATAAGCAATCAGGTAAGCACACGTAGTTCAAATCAACAACTAGAACCATACGACCCTGAGGTTCAACGCAGCAGATGGAGAATTCCAACCCAAACCTCGTCACAACCAAATACTTCCAACCCCCCCTACACCATCAATGGACGAAAACCACCAACAACTATTTGGTCAATTTGGGACGCTTGGGTCCCAAGAATTTCAAGGAGGTGTCGTGTTACCCATAGCCCCGAACCCTTATCACATACATCCTCAATTCACCCGGATGGTGAAGGAGACCCCTTTTTGCGGTTTGAGAAATGAATGCCCTCTCCAACACTTGGAGGCATTCTCAGATATTTGCGGTCTCATACCTCCATGCCCCAATAGCCCGGATTATGTACGGATGCATTTATTTCACTTGAGTTTATCTCGTGATGCTCAGGATTGGTATAAATTCCTAGAGCCTAACTCAATCATTAATTGGGCTCAATTAAAGATAGCATTTCTAGAAAGGTTCCATCCCACAGTTCGAACGCAGTATTGGCGTAAGAAAATTGCGTCATTCACTCAAGAGGATGATGAGAACCTTAGTGCCACCTGGAGTCGGTTTAAGAGAATGATAAGAGCATGCCCCCATCATGAGTACGGGGAGAACCATCTCAATACATTCTTCTATGATGGTCTAAATGACTCCACCAAGGCACTCCTAGACTTGGCTGTTGGTGGCCAACTCTCGAAAGTCCCATGTAATCAAGTGAAGGCTAAGATTGAGGAGGTTGCTAAAAATAGCTCTTTGGGAGGAGCAAGGGGTAGTGGATTACCGAGAGGAGGGATGGATTCAAGCAACTTGGACATGATTAGTTAAAAAATAGAGGCTATCATGGATAAGAAGCTGTCCAAGTTCAAATACGCCCAAGGTAGCTCCAATGTATCATCGGTTAAAGAGACACCCTTTTCATGTAGAATATGTGGGGGCACCAATCATGATAATACATCATATTATGGGGGTGCAAATTCTGAACACATAGCGGTTGTTAACTACGGGGGGGTATAACCAAGAAGGAACCCCAGTCATGAACTATGATGGATACGGGTATAATCCCGATTATGTGGCAGCTGTAGGGTATGGTGGTCAAAACCAAGGGTTTGCTCAACAAGGTCCTTACAACAATCAACCCTTTAGACCTCCCTTTAATCCAAATTCTAACCAAGGAAACTCCTATCAAGGGTACAACTCCACCAATCAAGTGAATGGGAGTTTTTCTAGGCCGAATGGGAATAGGCGTACCCTCAAATGCCAAGACCCAACACCAACCTACCCTATCCATCTACACAGCCTTAACCAAACCCGCCTCCAACTAATGAATTCCTTTCCACATAAGTGAACTCCCTTGCGCAGCAAAATCAAACCCTCTCGCAAATCAATCAAACTTTGATAAATCAAATGCAACAACTTCAAGCGCAGCAGAAATTATTTGAATCACAGCTTGTGCAAATGGCTAGTCCACCCCCACCATTGCTACTTCCTTCTCACCCTTAACAAAACCCATCCACCCAACCTCCACCACAAAACCCTCCTGACTCTAACCCTAAGCATCACACCTATAAGGCGATCTTCCTAAGATCTGGAACCTCATATCCTGCTCCAGTTGTAGCCAATAGAGATGATTTAGGGGAAGATTCCTCGAAGGGTAGTGGTTGTCTAAGAGAAAATGAGCACAAGGAGAACCTTGGGGTGAGAGAAGAAAAGAAGGGTGGTGAAGAAGATGAGGGGCACAATGTTGAAGTCATTGGGCATGAGAGGGAGAAGAAAGATAAAGATGAGAGATGGAGGGAGATACAGGAACGGAAAAAACTTGAGCGTTAACATGCTCCACCTCTACCTTTTCCTTACAAGAAGGTAGAGAAGCAATTGCAAGAAAAGTTTCTTAAATTCCTAGAGCATATAAGGCAACTTGAAATGAACATACCATTCTTAGAGGCCATGGAGAAAATGCCACAATATGCTCAGTATCTGAAAACCCTCTTAAGGAACAAGAGAAAGCTTAAGGACAAGGTGATTAGTTTACCAGAGCAAGTAAGTGCCATTATTCAGGGCACATGGGCAAAGAAAGAAAAAGCTAGAGGACCCTTTGTGCTCTCAGTCATCCTTGGAAAACTCAATTCTAAGGGAGCACTTGGTGACCTTGGGGCCTCCATTAGCTTAATGCTGATGTCCATTGCCAAACAGCTAACCTGTGAGCTTAAGCCTTCGAAGAAAACAATCCAGCTGGCCGACCGTAGTATAAAAGTGCCATGTGGGGAGTTTGAGGACCTTCCGATCCAAGTAGGGAACATAGTGGTACCATGTGACTTCATGGTGCTTGATATGACCAAGGATCCTTATACTCCCCTCATCTTACGGAGGGATGCTTTGAAGACTTTGGGTGCCCTGATCGACTGTGAATCAGAAACTATAACCGTCAGGGTAGCCCAAGAGAAGGTTGTGTTTGCCTTTTCTAAGTCTTCAAAGGAACCCATGGTCGAGCGGATTTGTTCCTTTGGGGTGGTCGAGAATGATGCTGAGAAATAGATTGAGAGGTGTAATGCTTTTGCTACCCCAATGATAGTTGAGGTGTTGGATGAGGAGGACGCGCAAGAGCGTCTTGTTTTTGGGGTTGCGAAGGGAATTTCTCCGCCCACGGAGATGTATTACAAATCTGAGGGAACTGACGAGCCAGCCCGCAAACGGAAAAGGACTAGAAAAAGAAAATCTAAAAAGAGACCGATGGCTCCACCCTGGCTTGGGGGAGCCCCGCATTATAACCCACCTTGAGATGACCCTGAATCTCCATTGCTAACTTTCGCCACTGCGGCTCGGTGGAGAGTTTTGACTCCCCATGCTGGAGGTGATGGTGATGCTAGGAGTGAATCCACTCCTACAGTAGGTACGATTTTGTTGTTTTCTTTTTCTGTATAAACTTGTGCCTAAAAGTGTCAAACTTACCGATGTTAAACAAAAGTACTTACGGGAGATAACCCGGTGTTTGTTTTGTTTGTTTATTTGTATAGCAATAGCTTCCATAATGCTGATCTTTCTCCCTTTTGTTTCTCCTCTCCCAAGTGCCGAGATGGCTCTTGAGCTGGCTTGAGGGAGGTTCCTTATGTTTTCAAAGCTTCAAAAGATCAGCATTATTGAAGCTATTACCTTGGTTTTTGTTTTAGTTTTTCTTTGCATGTCTAGGTGCGTCAAGATTAATGTGCTTGAGTTGTGAAACTGACGTGCTAGCTCCTGACGTGTACATTATAGTGGTCTTATGCATACTCATGTTTTCCTAGCTTTGTGCCTGTTTTGGGACCGAATGATTTGACTGTTTTCCACCTGACTTGGGGGATCTGGTCCTGCCTAGTTTGTGGCTTGGATGACTACCTATTGAGGCACATTTCGACTAGCCTAGTGAGGATTAAGCCTTATAGGACTCCATTATGAGTCCTATGTTATTAAGTGCTAGTTAGAGAGTCTAAGTATTGTGTCTGTTCTCCTCCAGCATAGTCTTCTTTTCTAAAGGATAGGGATGATAACACGTTTGTAGATACAGCTACATGGCCAAATTGCCTACCTGAATATCGATTGACTTTAGGGTAAGCCAATTTTGTGTCTTTACTTTTTGTTCATAGCTACATCACCTAACTCCACATGAGCCAAATATTCCCTCTTCTTACCTAGAGAATAGTCAAGTGATCACAGTGAAGTGGTGCCCGTTGTATTGTGGTGAAATATTTTGGTTTGAAAAATCGTTGTCGTATGATATGACTCTTTACAGTACTCTTAGTTTATTTCAAAAACATTAGCTTGAAAACAAAAAGAAAAAAAAAGAAAGAAAAAGAAAGAAAAAGAAAAGAAACAGAAAAAATAGAAAAAGAGAAATTCGAGAATAAAGTTGGTGTAATGAGTTCATTTATGCGTATCTAGAGAATTTTGGAAAGTGGCATTGTCGTCGAAAGTTGTAGCCGTCCTTGGTTTGATTACCTTGGATTTCTTACTATCCTCTCTTTGAACTCCACATCCCCAAATTTTACCCTACCTTGATCCCAACCTACATTGCAACCATTTCCAAACTTGTTCGACTTGGCCTGATTAGCAAGTTATGTGCTGGAGAGTAGATAGGATACAATCCCTAAGATTTCTCCTTGATTGAGTGTTTAATTCCCGACTCATCTTAAGTCGGATGATTTTGATTGAAACACGTACCGTATTAAACACACGAGCGTACTAGAAATTTCCCACATCTTTTGGGAAATAGCATGGGGAGCGTGGACTTGTGACCTCATTAGGTAGTGGGTGGCATGGCCTATGTTGTAGCTTTTCCAGTAAACCCGAGTCTGTGGAAAACGTTGTTCATCTAGGTATTATGCTCTTTTGAGCCCATTGTACTTGCACATCCATGGCTAGGGAATTTTGCGCGTACACGGCTAACATTGTCTTGTTTTTCGCTCACCTTACTTTTCATGAGCTTTGCTCACGATGTTGCCTTACTAGTTCATTTGCTAGGGACTAGCAAAGGATGGCTTGGGGGAAGTTGATGTGCTCGTTTTAGAGCACGTTTACAACCTTATTTTAGTGTCGAGTCTCATGCTTTTATTTTGGTTTTATGCACATTACATTCAATTTTACCTTGATCTTGTCCTCGAGCTGTTTTTAGGTCATTTCAGGTGATTTTGATGATTTTGAGGTAAAATGAGACGTGTTCGAGGCTTTGACACTTTTATCAAGAGTTTGGATGCGCGTATCATAGCTTGGGCATGCGTTCCAAGTCACTCTCAAAAATCCCAAATAACTCCCTTTGCATCAAGTCTAGAGACTATCGCCCCTTGTCCTTGTGGTTCGATCCCCGACTTACCACTACACTAGTTGTAGTAGTATTAGGGTATTTATAAATTTAGTTTGCATAACTATTCTTTTAGTTAAATGACCTAAAAGAACTGTTATCAATGACTGTATCTTCTTTTGTGACATTTGATTCACTAGGAGACTAACTTGATAATATGATATGTATACTTAAAATATATATGAGTATTGTTTATATGAAATCCATGTGTTATTGTATATTTGTATGTTTTTCATTCAATTTTTCTCCAAATATTTGGAGATCTAAAGACTGCATTTTAGCAAGTTATATAGTATGCAATACTTATTAAATTTAATTTGATTTTTTTTCATTAAATGAACAACTTTTTTGCTTCTTATGTAACGTTTAGACTTATGCAGATATTAAATGAGAACTTCTAGTTCTGACATAATTAGTCTATATTTGAATTAGAAGTTATAGTAGTAATATAATGGCTTTTAGGACAAAATAGGTGCTTAAATATTGGAAAATTATTCGTTATTGAAAGAAGATACTACATAATTTTCTATATACTAGAGAATCGACCATTTGCGGTAGCTATAGTGGCAAAGCACATATAAGGGATGCAAATGGCATAAGTCGCAATGGTTGATAGTGCGAAGAAATTGAGACTTATTCTTTGTGGTCGTTAAACAACCGAAGTAATTGGTGTTAATTATTTGTTGCGGTTCATGTAATTATCAAAGCAATTGGATGATCATTTGTTGTTGTTTCCATTAGCAGAAAATAGGAGGTCATTTGCAGCCGCTTACTTATCTAACTAAAGTAATTAGCTTTTTTACAATCTTCATAGGTGTATTATAGAATTTGCTTCAGTCTTTGATACAAAACCGCAGCAAAAAGTACAAATTTATTTATCTTTTATTTTCTATATATTTAATTTGGGACTTTTATAAGCAACTGCGATAAAATAGCATGCATGTAGTATATATGTTAATATTTTGGATTTTTGTAGATATTTACATAAGAAAAATAAAGCACAAAAGACCAAGAAATTTTAATTCATATTCAAAGAAACTCATAGTGTTTAGGACACACAAAATCATTTCCCTTAAACTATCATATCACTAGATGCAAGGCTCTAGCTTTCTGTTAAACTATATTTTCAATCGGTTGATCCACGTACATTTTCATTATGACATGAATATGCACCTTGGACTCCCTACTCACATTCAATAATCATAATTTCTTCAGAATCATGAGATGAGCAATTTTAAGGTGAATATAAGCCATCCTCAAGGTCTCCCTAATTAGATAATCTCGAGTTCCAATGAAACGCAAGGCTGAAATATGATGGTGAAGAACAACTATCATAAACTTCATAAGTCACTTCATCTAGTTGCAAAAGTTTAGTTAGGCCCAAGATACACATAAAGAATTTGATAATACTCCATATAAGAATGAAATACAATATTAAACCCATTTTAACATACACTTTGAAAAATTTCACAAAGTCTTCCAATATCTTCCTCACTTCTATGAGCAGATAATTATGTTCTTACGCTCTATTGCGTTTCATGTTCATCCACTAACCTCATAACATCTTGCCTAATCACTCTTCGTCAAAAATCACATCCATCTTCTTCCTACATCTAAGAACAATCTACCTAGATTTTTTGTAGTCTTTGAAACTTGAAGTGCAACTAACGAATACGCCAGACAGTCATAATGGTAAACCTTTAACCATTTGATGTCATCGTCCTTAATGCTGGGTGAGTTAGAGATTAAGCATGGAGAGTGACTTGTAAGTGAAGCCATTGAAACTTCAAAGTTGAAGTAATTGAGAAGGCTGAGTTTAGGGGAAGTGATTATAGGGTCACAATTTAGGTTAGATGGGGCTTCTTCTAGGGAAAGGGGTGTTTATTGAATTTTTATTTTAGGGAAAAGAAATTGAAGAGAAATACTAATAGCTGGTATTGGCTGTTACAAGTCACATCATATTATTGGTGTGACAAACTTACTTTAATAAAACCTAAACTTACTGACAAAAAGACTTGAGATAACACAGTAGAAGCTCTTGTAAATACTCCGACAAATGTTGAAGTGCTTAGCGAGAACCTTAACCATGATTGCAACTGGACCGGACAAGATAAAAAACATTTGGATATACTCACAATACATCAACCATCATTAATGATTTTCTGACAGAAAACTTCGTTTCTATGATTGCTTTTGCTTTTTTTTACGAATTGAATTTCTTAAAATTTAGTAGTTGATTCCTTCTCTTCTATGTCTGTTTTGTTTGTTGCTCATTGTATTGTGATTGGTTGAATATAACTTTTTTGTCATTGTACATGAAGTTCTCTCCTTCGTGTACTAGTACTCGTTCTCCACTCTCCATGGAAATATTCCATGGAATTGGAGATAATGATTTGTATATCTGAGATAATAAATTCAATACCTAATATTTTTATTTGTATATCTAAGATAATAAACTCAATACTTGAGATCTTTATTTGTATATATGAGATAATGAATTCAATACCTAAGATCTTTATTTGTATATTCGAGATAATAAATTTAATACCTAAGACCTTTATTTGTCTAACTGAAATAATAAATATTATTCATGATATCTTTATTTGTATACCTAAGACCTTTATTTGTATAATTGAGATAATAAATTCAATACTTAAGACCTTTAATTATATAACTGAAATTATAACTTGTATTCGAAGGATCACCTTACCTAAATGAGCGTGTGATGACCTTTTTTACTTTACTAATGTCACACCACTTGGCTAATGTGACAATTTCAGCCAATATTTTCTAAAAATACTAAACCATGGTTAGGATAAAAGTTTCAATCTTGTTAAAACCTGTCATTAAAGTCATGAACAATAACTTAAAAAATGGCAACCATTGAAAAAGTTTTTGTTAGTCCACCAAATATGATTCTAAAATATAGTGGGTTATTGAAAAATACCCATAAATTATTGTTAAAGTAAAATAGCAAACAAACTAAGTAAAATCCATGCAGGAGCATGGTTCGTAAAATAGCAAACAAACTAACTTAAACTTTTTCTTAAATATAGAACCCAAAAGTTATTGAACTGCTGCCATTCATATCATAATTCTCACTCTAATAAACTTTCACTACATTGAGTGAATCCATGCATTGGGTCGGGTTAAGGCCCAAATGTGTCACAAGCAAAACGTTGGGATGGGTTGGGTTAAAGAATATGAAAAATGGGTCCGGTCGGGCAGGGTCGAGCCAAAGGAGATCTAGAATAGGTCGGGTTAGACTGTCCAAAGAGAGTATATTTTTTTATCTATAGAGGGAAATAGTCTACATGTATCACCTCCAATATTCGTGTTGAGTCCCTTAGGTTTTGAGTGATGACAAACGATTACAATAAACAGGTTACAATAAGCATTGCAAATAGTTGGCTGGAAACCAGCTGGAATTGAATATTGTTTTCCTAGACAAGTTATTACTTATTTATGTTATTAATTTAACTAACTTGTCTATATGTAGGAAATGGTTGGATATAAATTGTTCCATGTACTGGTGGGAAACCAGTAGGAACTGTTTCCTGGACTGCTATGCTGAAAAGCAGTCACATACTCTTTATTGTACATTAACCATGTTACATGTGCAGTAGTTAAGTTGATTCCAAGACTTGGAGCATGGAGGCCTTTCGAAGACATTTGAAGAAAGATACATTCCTCATAATGGAAGTATTCAAGGAAGATTCAAGTCTTGAAGATTACATGAAGAAAAGAAGATTTGTACTTTAATGCTTAAATCATGTAATGTGCTCCGTAGTATGACTTGCATGTTTGGGTAAAATAAGTGCTTATAAGTGTATTGAGTCATATTATGAATTCTGGTACAAAGCTGGAACAAAATTCATAACATTCTCATTCAGGGAACCAGGTTGAGGAACCAGGTTCACTGTACGGAATATCCGAGCTGCGTGTTTTGAGAAAAATAAAAGATTTTGTAAAAATACTTTTTCAAAGAATTATTTTAAGAATATCCTAAGCAGATGGAGATTAGATGAGAATATTATGGTTACCTAAAAACTAGGAGTATCTATCTTATTTGATTCCATCTTTATGATTAAATCAAATAAGATAAATACTTTCCTAAAATCACGCTATTACTTGTTCATCAATATTACGTGATTTAAGGAAACTAGGGTTTTTGTATCCAAGTATATAAACTCATCTAGTCTCTCATATTCAAGCAAGTCTCTCTAAAATTAAAGAGGAGTAAATTTTGAGAGCCATATACACTTAAGCACAAAAGCCTATTCATCGAGTCATATACAAGAGCACTCTTAGAGCTTAAACATTTTCTCTTAATTAGCTTTTAGAAGTGAGATTAAAAGAGAATATTTGATTTTGTCAAAGCCTTCAACAGAGGGGTTGAAAGGCTGGGTTAGTGTTTGTGAGTTCAAACACAATGGGCTTACTAGTGTAAGTCGAGCGCACATTCGGAGTAGAGTGTGGGGTATACTGGTTCCCGGAGTAGGGTAACAGTAGAGTGTCTGTGTTCTTTATTTTTTGGAGTAGATTAATAGAAGAGCATAGGGTAGGAGGACGTAGGCCATAGTTGGCTGAACCTCGTTAAATCTTGTGTTTTCTTTATTGCCTTTTTTACATTCCGCTGCTTATAGGGACCAGCCCAACTGGTTCCTCTCATAGATTAAAAAGAAAGAAAAATAGGCTAAGGCTACTTAACACTCAATTCACCCCCCCTCTTGAGTGCTCTAAAACTTTCAATTGGTATCAGAGCCTAGGCTTCTCACAAGAGTAACATCTAGAGAAGTCAAGCATGAGTACTCAAGATCTAAATGTTATGGGCTATAACAACAAGACACCAAAGTTCAACGGAAATAACTATGCTTGGTGGAAGAATATAATCAAGAATGTAATCATGGGAATTGATTATGAATGTTGGCTAGTTGTCAAGAATGGTCCCTACATCATCCTCAAGATAGATGCTGAGGGAAACCTAGTTCCCAAGAAAGACAGTGAATTAGTATCTGCTGATTACAAACTGCTGGAGAAGAATGCCAAAGCAATGTCAATTCTACAAGAGGCTATAGGTGAGATTGAAATAAACCAGATCTCAGGTTGCAGCAATGCTAAAGAGATTTGGGATACCTCAAACTTGCTTTTGAGGGAACCAGCGAGGTAAAAAGGTCCAAAATTGATTTACTTATGTTTAAGTATGAGCTGTTTACTATGAATAAAAATGAAAAGATTAATGATTGTTTTTGTAGATTTATGACAATTATCAATGATCTTAGATCTCTTGGTAAGAACTTTTCTGATGAGGGTCTTGTGAGAAAAGTTTTGCACAGCCTGACAGATGCATGGATAGCCAAAGTAACAGCGTCTATGAAGCAAAAGATCTATCCACCTTGTCTCTAGAATAGCTGATTGGCTCCCTCATGACTCATGAGATGTTGATTGAATCTAAGTCTAAGAAGAACCAGCCAGAGGCATGGCTCTTAAGGGAACAGTAGAAGAGGAAGAAGATGAGATTAGCATGATTGCTAAAAGATTTGAGAGATCACTTCGAGACCAGAGGAAGAACTTCAAAGGTAAGAGTTTTAAGAAGTCTAACCTCTCTTCTGTAGGTTGCTTCAAGTGTGGTGATAAGTGACATCTTATTTGAGATTGTCCTAGGTGGAAGGACAAACAGTCCCAATCCGGAGATAAACGAGCCTTCAAGAATGCTATGATAGCATCCATGTGGGGTGAGTCTGATTCAGGGTCTGATAAGGATGAAGAATCACCTAACTCTGATGTTTTCTTGATCACCTTTGCAAACATTAAGGGAAACAACACTAATCCAGGAACCAAAGGGGGAACCAGTACACTTAGAAAATGCTTGATGGCAAAGAAGGATGTACTACATGAACACAAGGTAAACTTATAGCAAGTTAGAAAAGATATGCATGAATATGATAGAGATAATATGATTGCTTGTATTGACTCTTTATTAGATGAATGCTATAAATTGGGTGAAACTTACATTACTAGCAAAAGAGAGCTTAAAGAAAAACGTGTTGAATGTGAAATTGTTGTTGCTAGTTGTGAATACCTAGAAGAAGTTTGCCATGATCTGAAAAATCAAGTGAAAGAGCTAGAAGTTGAATTGGACAAGTGTAAAGTGGAACTGGAAAAGGCAAGATCTTCTAAACCTGACTATCCTAGTGATGGTGAAGAAGATCTGACCTCTTGGTTCCCCAGAGACTTATCAACCACTAGTGAATCTCTTGATTTTTGAGCAGCTAGAAGTAAAGCAAATTTCTGTAGTAAAACTTATTTGTTGAAAGCCTTTGAGATATTAGCTTGCAATCTGGAAAATTCTCACAAGGAAATTACTTCACTTAAAGCTGCTCAGTTCACTGTTTCCCCTTCAGGTACCAGCGTAGAAATTAGTGATGTGATAGATAAATATGAAAATACTATTTATGAATTGCATGCTGAAATTTATCAATTGAAAAAGGACAAGCAGCCAGTAGTTGTTGACATGACTATTGATTCTATGGTTTCAAAGCGTAATTTACAATTTAAAGCCTTAAAAAGTAATTTTGATTTTCTAAAAGAGAAAAACGAGTTGTTGACTAAGACTCTTGAAACTAGAGAAAAGGAACTTCATAATAGTCATAGACATGTTGAAAAATTATTGACTGCACAGGAAACTTTGAGTTTTTTAACCTCTTCGAAAGGTAACAAGGGGAAGGTTGGTCTTGGATATACTAGACAGAGAACCAGGACTAACTGGTCCCCTAGAGAAACCACATGGATTAAAGAATTCAAAAGAGGTAAGTATGTTATGACTAAAGAGATGTATGTTTGCTATCATTGTGGTATGAATGGACATAAGATTCATGAATTTTCAGCTAGGAAGAACAGTGTAAATAAGAACAATAAACATATGAAGTTAGTCTAGAGAAAAAAAGACCAATAAGAGCCTAATGTTGTTGAAAAGGGACCCAAGGATGTTTGGGTTCCTAAATCTAATGCTTGATTTGTTCTTACAGGCTAAAGTGAAGGGAAGTACCTATTGGTATTTGGACAGTGGGTGCTCAAGACACATGTCCGGGGATAAGAAGCAATTCCTTTCACTAGTAGCCTTTGATGGTGGAAGTGTCACCTTAGGAGATAACAGCAAGGGAACCATCACTGGTTTAGGTAAAGTAGGTAAGACACTTTCAAATGCAATTGATGATGTGTATTATGTTGAAGGCTTATAACATAATCTTTTAAGCATTTCTCAATTATGTGACAAAGGTAATAGAGTTGAGTTCCAAGATAATCTTTGTCACATAGTTAACTCTCTAACAGGCGAGCTTGTGTGTGAGGGAATCAGGAAACATGATGTTTACATTACCTTTCTGGATAAAATTCCTCAAGACAAGTCTTTTTGTTTGAGAGTTGTGTCTGACAATAATCAATGGATTTGGCATAAGAGATTTGGACATGCTAGCTTGACACTCTTGAATAAACTAAAGTCTCATGACTTGGTGGTAGGACTCCCTAACATCACGTATGAGGCAGATAAAGTGTGTTCAGAATGTGTCAAAGGGAAACAGGTCAAGATCTCTTTTAAGCCTAAAATAGCTTTGAGTACCAACAGACCCTTCGAACTTGTACACATTGATTTATGTGGTCCCATGAGAGTACAAAGTCGAAGAGGTCATAGATATGTTTGTGTTATGGTCGATGATTATTCCAGGTACACTTGGGTGATAATGCTACATTCAAAAGATGAAACATTTGATGAGTGGGTAGCATTGGTGAAGCAGGTTGAGAACCAGCTTTCTCACAAGCTGGTCTTGGTAAGATCAGACCATGGTACTGAATTTGATAATGCTAACTTTGTTGATTATTGTAGGGAATAAGGAGTTAGTCACAACTTCTCAGCCCCTGGAACACCACAAAAAAATGGTGTTGTTGAAAGAAAGAATAGAACTCTTGAGGAAATGGCGAGAACAATGCTCATTGAGAGTAGTCTTCCTAAGAGTTTCTGGGGTGAAGCTGTTGATACTGCTTGTTATATACTGAATAGAGGTCTCATTAGACCAAAGTTAAACAAGACTCCCTATATACTCCTTAAAGGTCGAAAGCCTAATATCGCATACTTTCATGTTTTTGGATGCAAATGCTATGTACACAACAATGGGAAGAACCAACTAGATAAATTTGATCCTAGGAGTGATGAAGGAATCTTTCTTGGATATTCTACTCAAAGCAAAGCATATAAAGTCTTTAATAAGATGACTTTGTGTATTGAGGAGAGTGTCCATATCATTTTTGATGAATTTAACATGTTTTCTGAGATTGCGCAGGTACAACCTGATGAAATGATTGGACTAATGGAGTTTACGGGGAACCATGACACTGGTTCTCTAAGTGAAGTACAAGAAATTCTAGGCTCTCCTAATTCTTCACCAGATGATGATGGTGAAAAGCCTAGAGAAGAAAATGAGAACAACAAGAATTCAAAAGGAGAACCAATACCTAAGGGCTTCCCAAGTGACAGATAGGTAAGAAGTTCAGGGGGAATGGATGAAGAGGCCTCCCCTGAACCTGAGGTAAGTGATGTTAATGGAAACAGCGTGAACATGAACTCTTCTAGTTCTATAGAAGAAGTGATTCATGATCATGCTGGTTCCCAACCTAATGAAGAAGCACAAAATGATTTCACTTTCAAAAGTTATAAATACCTACCCTCTCATCCCCCAAATCAGATCATTAGTAACATAAATAAGGGAATTCAAACGAGAAGAAATGTTTTTCAAAACTTTTGTGCTTTCTATTCCTTCCTGTCTAGTGTAGAGCCAACTGACTACAAAATGGATTTGACCGATCCTGATTGGGTTCTAGCAATGCAAGATGAATTAAATCAGTTTCATAGGAACCAGGTTTGGCATCTTGTACCTAGACCAAAGGACAGGTCAGTCATTGGTACAAAATGGGTCTTCAGAAACAAATTGGATGACCTAGGTACAATAGTCAGAAATAAAGCAAGGCTAGTGGTGCAAGGTTACAATCAACAAGAAGGAATTGACTATGATGAAACCTTTGCACCTGTAGCTAGACTAGAGGCCATTAGAATTTTGATTGCTTATGCTGCTCACATGAATATGAAATTGTTTCAGATGGATGTAAAGACTGCCTTCCTGAATGGCTACTTGAAGGAAGAGGTATATGTAGAGCAGCCACCTGGTTTTGAGGACAAGTTGTTCCCCCATCATGTATACAAGCTAAACTAGGACAAGATGTTCCCCCATCATGTATACAAGCTGGACAAAGCGTTATATGGATTGAAACAAGCTCCAAGAGCTTGGTATGAAAGGTTGTCTACATTTTTGATGGAGAATGACTATAAGAGGGGAACAGTGGATAAGACATTGTTCATCAAAACCAGAGGGAACCACTTGATTATAGTACAAATTTATGTTGATGATATTTTATTTGGTGCTACTAATCAGGTACTATGTGATGAGTTTGCTAATCTTATGCAGAGTGAGTTTGAGATGAGTATGATGGGAGAATTAGGATTCTTCCTAGGATTACAGATTAAGTAAATGGAAAATGGAATCATGATTCATCAGCAAAAGTACTTGAAAGAGTTGCTAAAAAAATTTGGCATTGAGAACAGCAAGGCTTATGATACACCTGTTTCCACATCCACTAAATTAGATTCTGATCTAAAGGGAAAAGATGTTGAAGCCTCACTATATAGAGGGATGATTGGCTCCCTCCTTTATCTAACAGCAAGTAGGCCTGACATTGTGTTCTCTATTGGATTATGTGCCAGGTTTCAAAGCAATCCAAAAGAGTCTCATTTAAAGGTTGTTAGAAGGATACTTAGATATCTTATAGGAACAATAAATCTGTGCTTGTGGTACCCCAAAGGTAGTTCAATTGATCTTATTGGGTACACGGATGCAGATTATGTTGGCTTTCTTGTTGATAGGAAGAGCACTTCAGGTATGACACACTTTCTTGGCTCTTGCCTAATTTCTTGGGGTTCTAAAAAGCAAAATTCAGTGGCTCTATCCACAGCAGAGTCAAAGTATATTGCTACACCTTCATGCTGTTCCCAGTTACTGTGGATAAGGAACCAGCTGAAGGATTTTGGTGTTGTTTATGATAGTGTTCCTATCTATTGTGACAACACTAGTGCTATTAATATTTCAAAGAATCCTGTCCAACATTCCAAAACCAAACACATTGAGATAAGATATCACTTCTTAAGAGACAATGTGGAGAAAGGTTTGGTGGAGTTGTTGTAAAAGTGAAGATCAGATTGCTGATATCTTCACAAAAACTTTGTGTCGAGAGTCTTTTTGTAATTTAAGAGTCTTATTAGGTCTAGTTAGATTTTAGGTCTTTGGCTTCAATTACTTCCCTCAATGATTGGTTAGAATGGTATTCTTTTGTATAGTATGTGTATATAACTATGTCGAAATCCTTCAAGTTTTGTGTAAATGGTTCAAGATCCCAAAAGGGTTGGGAATTATTGGGGCAAGAAACAGGTAAAATTAGGCTAAGTTACCAAAAACAGGGTGACGTGGTTCTGTATAGGTACCATCAAAGGGAAACAGTAGATCAGCTCAAATATGTCATCCGATTAATATTTTTATATTTTTTGGAAGATTATTATAAGATCTTTTTCTTTTGGAAGGAAATAATCTTATTTCAGTTATTTGACTTATTGATTAAGGCAATATATCACATGCCTAATTTTTATGTCGGTTAAGATATTCAAGGCAAAGAATCATTGCCAAAATTGATTTCAATTTTTAAAATTTGTGCCGTTGCTCTTCTTGGCTTAAAAGACTTATTTTTTTTCTCTTCTCTCCTCTTTCTGCGCTATAAATATATGATCACTAACCCTTTGTGCAGCTCACAACTCTCATCATCATTCGAAATTCTCTCTCTTTCTTATGCTCTATTCAAAATTTTTGCTCACAACGGTTACTGTTCATTTGCGTCCTCTTCATTCTTTGATCTACAATTGCATAATCACCATGGGTAGAAAATCAACCGCATCTTTAGCCAAAAAAGGCAAGGGAAGGGGACATGCAAGTGATTTCTCACAATCTCAGGGAAACACTGATGTAACTCCTCACTCTCCTCACCTCGATCAAAATCCAACCAAACCACCACCCAATTTCACTTCCACAACTTCATCACCCACAAAATTACCAACCACCATCCTCGATCCACTATCCTCGATCCACCATAAGAATCTACCTCACCACCAAAATCACAACAAACTATGCTTGTTACCGGTCCTTCAGAAGCTGGTGGTTCCATTATCAAGGAACCTGCTCAGTCTCAAGGGGAACATCACCAGGAAGCACAAAGAACCCTAAGCCAGGAGTTGGAAGACATCAGTCAGAGTGTAGGAGATGGTGAAGTAGAGATCACTGGTCACAAGGAGGGGACACTCACTGAAGAAGTCCTAGTACGTGGTAGGGTAACTCGGTCTTCAGTGAAGAAGACTTTTGAGGAAGTTCCGGAGGAATAATCCACTAGTTGTGTTCAGGGAACCAAGAGGAAATGGGTACCAGCAAGAACCCCTCACACTACAAAAGGTACGTCTGTAGAATCTCTAACTACTGGTTCTACTGACTTAAATGCTCGATTGGTTCTTTTTGGTTGTTGTATTGAGAAGGGATATTTTGATGTACTTACTCTGTCTAAGTTTAAAAGTTTGATTGAGTATCAAGGATGGATGACATTGTTTGATTATAGTGCTGCTAATGTGTCTGGAGTTAGAGACTTTTATGTGAATTTGAAACAATTGACTGATATGTCTGTTGGTTCTCGTGTGAATGATGTGGATGTGAGCTTGTCTGTTGCCACTTTGTCTAGTATGTTAAGGGTGCCAAGGAATGGATTTGATAAGTATTCTAGTGATTGGTGGCCCGTGTTGGTAAGGGTCACTCCTGATGAGATTTATGAGCATTTGTTTGGAGGAAAGATGTCCAAAAAACCGGGTGTCTTTAAATCTGCTAATTTGAAGGAACCAGTAATGCTGGTTCTGCATTCGTTGTGCAACAAGGTCTTGATCCCACGGGCTCAAGGAAGGGGAACAGTACGCATCATGGAGATGGTTATGATGTATCTCATGATGAAAAGAATTAAGATTAATCTCCCCTTCTTGATGCTGGATCACATTATGAATGTTATGGTTCATCTCACCATTCTCTACCTTATGGTTCTGTCATTACTCAATTGCTTATGAATAACAATGTTACTATGAGTGGGTCCACTGTACCTGTCACGGTGTTCACAAAAGCCATCCTAAAGCTAAAGGGTCTTGACATAAGTAGTGATAAGTTAAGTTTTAAGATTGAGGAACCAGCAGAGGAGATGAAACCCCCATCAAAGAAGAAGAAGAAGAAGGTAGAGGAACCAGCAGGTCAGGAAATAATTCTGAAACGGTTGGAGAATCAGGAGGATATGCTGAGAAAGATAATAAGTTTGGTTCAAGGCTTGTCAACTTCTTTCATTACCAGGATGGAGCAGATGGAAAAAATGTTAGCTGACACTCAAGCTCAGATGGCTCCGGGTATAGGTTTGGGTACTCCACAGACTCAGCCCGAGGAAGAAGAGCCTGGTGAAGAAGATGAGGAGGATGAAGAGGAACCAGTTGTTGATGCAGACGATGATGCTAAGTATGAGGAGGAGGAAGAGGAAGAGGAAGAGAATGATGATGAGGAGTGATGTTGGTTCCTGCTCTTGTTTCCCCTCCCCCTTATTTCTATTCTAAAATAACTGATTCTGTTGGTCTGTATATTTCTCACCCAATCAATGAACTTCCTTTTGATGTGGATTTGGGTTCCTTTTGTTGAACTTTGTTGGCTTGTATGGACCATTAATTCTGCTATGGTATAAACTGTTTGACTAATCTCTTCTTGCAACATACTACTTGAATAGTGGTTGATGCCACTATATGGATAAGCATATTTAACAATTTGTGCACATTACTTCTACTTAAGAGTACTTTTTAATGATGCCAAAAGGGGGAAGTAGTTTACGAAAGCCTAAGAAGCCTAAGATAGTTTAGATTGTGTCAAGTAGTTCAGTTTGATAGTTTAGGGGAGTCAGTTTGATAGTTAGTTTTTGGAACCAGTTAGCTTCACTAACCTGTTCATTTGAGTCTTGAGTCTATTGGTTATACTCAAACCTATTTGAGTACTTAATTGGAGTTTTTTCTCTGTTTTTAACTTGCTTGGTTGCAGGAACTTCAATTAGTTTGTCATCATCAAAAAGGAGGAATTTGTTGAGTCCCTTAGGTTTTGAGTGATGACAAATGATAATAGGAAACAGGTTACAATAAGCATTGCAAATAGTTGGCTGGAAAACAGCTGGAATTGAACACTATTTTCCTAGACAAGTTATTACTTATTTATGTTATTTATTTAACTAACTTGTCTATATGTAGGAAATGGTTGGATGTAAATTGTTCCATGTACTCGTGGGAAACCAGTAGGAACTATTTCCTGGACTGCTATGCTGAAAAGCAGTCACATACTCTTTATTGTACATTAACCATGTTACATGTACAGTAGTTAAGTTGATTCCAAGACTTGGAGCATGGAGGCCTTTCAAAGACATTCGAAAAAAGATGCATTGCTCATAATGGAAGTATTCAAGGAAGATTCAAGTCTTGAAGATTACATGAAGAAAAGAAGATTTGTACTTTAATGCTTAAATCATGTAATGTGCTCCGTAGTATGACTTGCATGTTTGGGTAAAATAAGTGCTTATAAGTGTATTGAGTCATATTATGAATTCTGGTACAAAGCTGGAACTAAATTCATAACATACTCAATTCAGGGAAACAGGTTGAGGAACCAGGATTTTAAGAATATCCTAAGCAGCTGGAGATTAGATGAGAATATTATGGTTACCTAAAAACTAGGAGTATCTATCTTATTTGATTCCATCTTTATGATTAAATCAAATAAGATAAATACTTTCCTAAAATCACGCTATTACTTGTTCATCAATATTACGTGATTTAAGGAAACTAGGGTTTTTGTATCCAAGTATATAAACTCATCTAGTCTCTCATATTCAAGCAAGTCTCTCTGAAATTAAAGAGGAGTAAATTTTGAGAGCCATATACACTTAAGCACAAAAGCCTATTCATCGAGTCATATACAAGAGCACTCTTAGAGCTTAAACATTTTCTCTTAATTAGCTTTTAGAAGTGAGATTGAAAGAGAATATGTAATTTTGTCAAAGCCTTCAATAGAGGGGTTGAAAGGCTGGATTAGTGTTTGTGAGTTCAAACACAATGGGCTTACTAGTATAAGTCGAGCGCACATTCGGAGTAGAGTGTGGGGTATACTGGTTCCCGGAGTAGGGAAACAGTAGAGTGTCTGTGTTCTTTATTTTTTGAAGTAGATTAATAGAAGAGCATAGGGTAGGAGGACATAGGCCATAGTTGGCTGAACCTCGTTAAATCTTGTGCTTTCTTTATTGCCTTTCATGCATTCCGCTGCTTATAGGGACCAGCCCAACTGGTTCCTCTCATAGATCAAAAAGAAAGAAAAATAGGCCAAGGCTACTTAACACTCAATTCACCCCCCCCCCCCCCTTGAGTGCTCTAAAACTTTCAATTGGTATCAGAGCCTAGACTTCTCACAAGAGTAACATTTAGAGAAGTCAAGCATGAGTACTCAAGATCTAAATGTTATGGGCTATGACAACAAGACAACAAAGTTCAACAAAAATAACTATGCTTGGTGGAAGAATCGAATCAAGAATGTAATCATGGGAATTGATTATGAATGTTGGCTAGTTGTCAAGAATGGTCCCAACATCATCCTCAAGACAGATGCTGAGGGAAACCTGGTTCCCAAGAAAGATAGTGAATTAGTATCTGCTGATTATAAACTGCTGGAGAAGAATGCCAAAGCAATGTCAATTCTACAAGAGGCTATAGGTGAGAATGAAATAAACCGGATCTCAGGTTGCAGCAATGCAAAAGAGATTTAGGATACCTCGAACTTGCTTTTGAGGGAACCAGCGAGGTAAAAAGGTCCAAAATTGGTTTACTTATGTCTAAGTATGAGCTGTTTACTATGAATAAAAATGAAAAGATTAATGATTGTTTTCATAGATTTATGACAGTTATTAATGATCTTAGATCTCTTGGTAAGAACTTTTCTGATGAGGATCTTGTGAGAAAAATTTTGCGCAGTCTGACAGATGCATGGATTGCCAAAGTAACAACGTCTATGAAGCAAAAGATCTATCCACCTTGTCTCTAGAACAGCTGATTGGCTCCCTCATGACCCATGAGATGTTGATTGACTCTAAGTCTGAGAAGAACCAGCCAGAGGCATGGCTCTTAAGGGAACAGTAGAAGAGGAAGAAGATGAGATTGACATGATTGCTAAATGATTTGAGAGATCACTTCGAGACCAGAGGAAGAACTTCAAAGGTAAGAGTTTTAAGAATTCTAACCTCTCTTCTGCAGGTTGCTTCAAGTGTGGTGATAAGGGACATCTTATTTGAGATTGTCCTAGGTGAAAGGACAAACAGTCCCAATTCGGAGATAAACGAGCCTTCAAGAATGCTATGATAGCATCCATGTAGGGTGAGTCTGATTTAGGGTCTGATGAGGATGAAGAATCACCTAACTCTGATGTTTTCTTGATCGCCTTTGCAAATATTAAGGGAAACAACACTAATCCAGGAACCAAAGGGGGAACCAGTACACTCAGAAAATGCTTGATGGCAAAGAAGTATGTACTACATGAACACAAGGTAAACTTATAGCAAGTTAGAAAAGATATGCATGAATATGATAAAGATAATATGATTGCTTGTATTGACTCTTTATTAGATAAATGCTATAAATTGGGTGAAACTTACATTACTGGCAAAAGAGAGCTTAAAGAAAAACGTGTTGAATGTGAAATTGTTGTTGCTAGTTGTGACTACCTAGAAGAAGTTTACCATGATCTGAAAAATCAAGTGGAAGAGCTAGAAGTTGAATTGGACAAGTGTAAAGTGGAACTGAGGCAAGATCTTCTAAACCTGACTATCCTAGTGATGGTAAAGAAGATCTGACCTCCTGGTTCCCCAAAGACTTATCAACCAATAGTGAATCTCTTAATTTTTCAGCAGCTATGGTCCTTATTTCAACGTAAAAATTATTCAACAATGCCCTCTTTCTAATAATGATAGTAAATTTTATTGAAAAATTGAATCTTATATATTGAAATGAATTTGGGAAAAAAATGGGTTCTTGGAAATAACTCCATCCAATATTAACTCAAGCCTATAAATAATTGGTCTAACTTTGGTGGTTATTAGAAGATATAAGTGTAGTTGAGGATAAATCAATGCTTGGTTTGTAACGAATGGTTCATATATGGATAGGGAAGTCAAAATCTGACCTGATCCGCAAAATTGCTTGAAATTGAAGTGCACATGACCTGGTTATCACCCGAAAAGTGAGATCCGTAACCTAACCCAACCATACGTGCAGTCAATCCGAAATCGATTAGACCCAATATTCCTAGGCCCAAACCTGACCTACGTCTTACCCAAATGTGACCTCAACCGTTAATGACCCTACCCGAAGACAAATGGGCTCGTGAATGACCCCATCCAAACCTGAGCTGTGTCATACCAAGTTATGACATGACCCGTTAATATCCTGACCCAAAGACAACCTGATTCGTTAATGACCCGACCCATCAATATTCCATGAAACTAACTTTCCTTGAACTATTCCTCTGTCCCTCAAAGGTTTTCCCAAGTAAGAAAAGAAACTTTTCAAAGATACAATGGAAAATATTTGGGAGGAAAAAACAAAATGGAAAATCTTTAAAGGAATGGGGTAATTTTTGGAGGACAACTAAAAATGGAATATAGGGCAGTCTTTTGGGGGGACAGAGGAAGTATATGTCTATATATGATATTTGATACTTGATAAAATATATCATGCTCAGCTAATTATCCAAGTTTGAGTTTATTTGGACAATATGTCTACATATGTGTAAGGGCTTTTTTGTAAGTTTTAAGGATATTGAACCCAACTAAGTTTCGGGTGGATGGTTAGATAAGTGAATCATCAATATGGAGTCCGATTTTTCACAACCTAAGAAGGAAAGAGGCTCCCCCCACTAGTGTCTTACAAGTTTGCACGTCGATAAGGATTGGCTATGTGGCTTAAAAATGGGTCAAGGAGTCGCCAACAAACCTTTAAGGGCGATTTGGGTACCCAATTGGGTTTCAATCCCAAAAAGACTTGCGTGAGCGGTCTATGAACTATGAGAAGGTTCAGGAATGAGCAATCTATGTCAACTCAAAAACAATGTGCGAACACTTTAAATTAGAATGGAACAAGTAAGCTTTAGCTCCTAGGCAATCATGCAAATTCAATGGAAAGAACACTCTAGATTTAGTTGGTTTGGTAAGTTAAGAATTATGCACATAAATCTAGATCAAGTGATCACTTTTTTAAAAGTCCACAAGATTAAGGGTTCATCTGGCTAGTTGTCCAAATTTATCTTATTAGGTGTGATTGTATTTCAATAGGTCTTGAATTAGTACATAAGATAAAAGCGATCATACACAATTGTTATATAGTAAGGTTCATAAAATAAAGGTACAAATTAAAGTGTGGAATTGAAATAAAACATTAAAGTGTTGTTGATTCCTCTAAGTGTTTTGGTTATGATAAACACAATTCCTAATTGTAAGAACGTGAGAGAGGACTAGATGGTTCAACTAAGCTCAAAACTTATTCTGCATTAAAATAAGTTTTTTAAAGGAGTTTTTGTCTTGGAAATTTCTAAATTAAAAATCTGGGTAATCTTTGTTGTATGAAACAAGAAGATTTTGAGTAAAAGTTTCCACCTTTTTCTCTTGTGTTTCTTCCATGCAAGCATGAGCATTTTCGATCTTCAAAGCATAAGGGTTTCAACCAAGTACAAAGTAGTCAGTACCCAATCGTACGTATATGCAATGGGGAACTAACCTTTTACTTTTCTTGCTTATTTCATACAAAGTGGTGGGTGAGAAGTACTCATGACCACGAGTATATATGTCTCTCATCCTCTCATTTGTAATCTTTTGAAAAAGCTTATTGTATAGAGTTATGAAATAGGTTCAAGAAAGAATAGTGAGTGATTTAGAGTTAAGTCAAAATGGTGTAAATAAAAGAGAGAAGTAAGAAGAGAACTCGTTGTTCATAGTAGAACACAAGGGGGAGAAATTCTAATAAAGTGTGTGTTTGCCCATATAATAGAATATTGAAAAGCGCTGGTTAGGGTTGTAATTTTTCTTTTGGAATGGGCACAAGAGTTTTCACATGAAAAAATCTTTGTTGTTCCTTTCTAATTATATGTTCTAGAAGTTTAATTTTGCAAACACTAAAATTTTACCTTTAACCTTTGAACATCATTGACTCAAAAATTAAAAAGAACATCAGTGTATGCTTTATGATGCTTAATATAAAATGACCATTAGGATAACACCTAAATGTATATTAAATCATGATACACACCTAGGGTTTGCTCAAAAAATGGGTCAAAGTTTGGTTAAGTCTAAAGAGAATAGAGATGTCCAAATCTCTTCATCATAAACCAAAGGATAATAAATAAAATAGACGTGCATAATGTAAATAGATTTTAATAAGTAAATGCAAGGGAAAGGGGTTGCTTAAGAAGTTAAGAAGAGATTAATATATAAAGAGGGTTTGTTGAATATAATGTTCAAGGGCTTTGAGGCTTGACCTAGTAAAATAAGGAGTTACTCCTAGTCCTTCACATCATAGGTAAAAGAGACATGAAAATAAAGGTTTAGAAGTTGATAATAAGAGAACATCAATAGTGATGTTTATTTGGTCAATCAAGGCTTATCAAAATTGCATAGAAATTGAAATAAGATGTTCATGTAGAAGAAGGTTTGAACCTCTACAATCATACAAAAAAGGATCTAATCTTAGGCCCTTGAGTGGATGAAAACCACTAGAAACTAAGATAGATGGTGAAGGGAATAGAAGTATTCAAAAGTAAAATAAAATAAATTGAATTTAGAAGGGTCCTCGGTGAATACCATCGAGGGGAATTCCTTTGCTTAACTCTTGATTGAGTGTGGCTTGAAGGAGTTATGATTCCTTGACTTTATAAGGCAAGGTATGCCATGACTGATCCTTGGTAAGTATTAAGGGATGTTTGTGAGGTTTTGAAAGTGTTTGAGTGAGTATTTTGGTAGAGTAACAATGTTTTTTGAATGTTAAATTTTGAACCCTTTGCTCATAAACTTTCAGAGTATTTATAGGCAAAAGGTGGTCATCATTCGAGCGTTGAACGCTTAGTTAAAGATTTAGATGCCAATTTAAGGCATTGGATGTTCAATAAATTTTTCTCAGTTGAAAAGGGAAGTGAAACAAATCAGGTGTGCTTTTGAGAAAGCGCTCAAGGTTGTGCGTCAAACGCTTAAAGTAGTTATAACTAGCAAAGTGGTTCAGTTTCGTCACTAGAAGCATGCTAGGCGTTAGACGCCATGCTTGGAGTTAGACGCACATCATGTGTTAGACGCTTGGGCTTAACTTCAGTTCAAGTGTTCAATGCTCACATCAAGTGCTCAGAGCTTTTTTGGCTTTGCGTAGATTAGGGGTTTGTTTAGTGTTTAAAGACATGATATTTTGTGATTTGGGTATTGTGTTAGGGCCAAGGTAAGTGTTTAGGGCCTTATGATGGTTCCAGTTTGAGGTGATTTCAGGTTTTCACACACTCAATCTCTATCTAAATTAATTAAGTCCACTCATAAGGGTTGTTTTGTCATTGGAACGCTACATGCAGAGACATCATTTTGTGTCTATAATATGAAATTTGATACTTTTCCCATATTTAATAGAATGATTAAATTATCAATTGATTATATGTATATAGATGATTGACATAGATAATACAATGATACACTAATATACACATCTCATATTTTTGTCATAATAATACACATTTAATAATAAGTACCTCGTAAATATTTTGTTCTGTAATGACTTATCGTTATCATTATTATCTAATTAATGAATTAATCATCATATAAAAAACACGTTATGGAGTGAGCTGACCCGAGATTACATGACATGACTTGAGATGGATACAATAAAGAGTAAAAAACTAAATCATAAACCAATAATAACACATCATCATCAATGACCGATTTAAACCTGATAAGGCCTGACCCAAATTCCAACTGAAATGGAGATGATCCATTTTAATGAGCGACATGAGCCCATTTCAATGAACTAATTTTCTTCTTAAATACTTTCTTAATCTTTATTAGTTATCTTAATTAGTTGTTTTATTATTCTTAATTTACTTGTTTACTACAAAATTTAATAAAAGAAATGGCTTCAAGACGTAGACTCGGTGTTAGTAGCTCGTATGATGATACCGTGGATTTCGCTCAAGACTTGGAGCAACAACTTTTTGGTACTCTTGCTGCTCAAGTTTCTCAAACTCCAACTTTGGAGATGCGTCTGCCTCCTTCTACTGGTCAAGGTAACTATTAAACTTCTAATTAATTAATGTTAATATGAAAACTAGTTAGTTTAATTAGGTAAATTAATTAAGTTTATAATGTTTAATTACTTGATAATGTTAGATTAGCCAATGATAATATGTAGATTAGGTTAATATGTTGATTATGTAATTATGTTTAATTATATAGATTATGTTAATGATGATAATTAAGTAGATTTACTTAAATTAGTTCAATTTGTTTAACTAAATTTATTATCTTAAATAGTTTAATTAGTTGATTATGGTAATTAGGTGAATTATGTTGATATTGTTGAATTAGTTGAATAGATGATGATGTTAGATTAAGCACATTAGGTTGATGATGATAAATAGGTTGATTAATTTAGATTAGTTTAAGTAAATTGATTAATTTAGTTAAATTGATTAATTTAGTTTGATTTGTTTAATTAATTTAAGTAAATTAATTCAAATCGAATATGTTATACTAAGTTGATGATGTTACTTTAAGTAAATTAATTAGTTAAATTGATTATGTTATGTTAAGATTAGTTAGATTTATTATGTTGTGTTAAGATTAGTTATGTTAGATGAGTTGATTATATTATGTTAAGATTAGTTATGTTACATTAGTTGATTATGTTATGTTAAGATTAGTTAAATTGATTAATTATGTTAGATTAGTTATTATGTTATGTTAAGATCAGTTAAATTGATTAGTTATGTAAGATTAGTTGTTGATGTTATGTTAGGATTAGTTAAATTGATTAGTTATGTTAGATTACTTGATTATGTTATATTAAGTTGTTGATGTTTAATTAGTTGATAGTGTTGAAGTTAAATTGATTAGGTTAGTTAGATTAGTTGTTTATGTTATGTTAAGAATAGTTATGTTAGATTAGTTGATAATGTTTAAGTTAAATTGATTAGTTGTGTTAGATTAGTTACATTATTTGATACGTTATATTAGGTTGATTATGTTAATTAGTTAGTTAATGAACTAATAATGTTAGTTTTTGGCATAACTTGATATGAAATGAAGGTAAAGGTGAAGATGATGGCGAAGGTGGAGTACTCGAATCTACTGTAGAAAGAAATCTTCACCTGTATGGCCATATTTCGAGAAGGTTCTGATGACCGACTCTACTTCCAAAGGAAAGAAATTCATGTGCTATTGCTTGATATGCAAGCAATAAGGGAAAAAGCCAATAGCTTCTTATTTATGAAAGACCGGTTATGGGACGGGGACATTATCCCATCACTTGACTAGAGTACACAGAATCAACCTTGAAGTAGTTGAACCCGCAGGCATAGCAGAATCATCAAGTCAGACACAACTGCACAATTATATGGGTTCCATTCCTGGAGGAGGTATACCTTTTATGTATAACAAAGATAGGATGATTAATGAATTAGCTAACTTTGTAATTGCAGATGAATTACCGTTTAGCCATGGTGAGAGTCCGAACTTCGAACATTTTGCTTGAACCTCTTTACAACCTGCTTATAGACGTGTCCCTAGGAACACACTTAAACGCCATACCCAAACTTCCTATATAAATATAGAAGTAGATTAATAGAAATGTTTCGCACTTTTAATGATCGTATTAGCCTTACTAGTGATAGATGGACCTCTTGTTTTGGTGAACCTTTTCTTTGTGTAACCGCCCATTGGATAGATGATGAGTGGTACATTAAAAAAATGTATCATTTTCTTTGAAGCTATGGAGGAGAGACATATCAGTTACAATCTTAAGGTAAGGATAATAGAATGTCTTAAACCTTTCACTTGCTTGATAAAGTTTTTCCCCTTTCCTTAGATAATGCTTTAGCAAACATAAAATGTATAGATTATTTAATATCGAA
Source organism: Dysphania ambrosioides (assembly GCA_026401315.1). Lineage (NCBI taxonomy): Eukaryota > Viridiplantae > Streptophyta > Magnoliopsida > Caryophyllales > Amaranthaceae > Dysphania > Dysphania ambrosioides. The sequence goes on from CM048662.1 coordinate 13,923,083, forward strand.
ACCTAGCTTAAAATTGTTGAAAAGTGGAGAGCTTTTACATGTTCGTTGTTGTGCTCATATTATGAACCTCTCGGTTCAAGAAGGTTTAGCTAAGTTAAGCGACTTGCTTAACTCCATTATGAGTGTAATCAAATGGATTAGAATTACTGCATTTGTTAGAAGAAAGTATATGGCCTTATATAAGGAAAGAGGCCTTAAGAAGAGACAATGGAGTCTTAATACACCGATCCGTTGGAACTCAACATATAAAATGTTAAATGATGTCATTAAATACTGTGAGGTTTTGATCATTCTTTATAATGAAACCCGAGCGACTCCCGATGAACTTATTAGTGATTTCCATTCTAATACCACAATTTACATTTGTGATATTTTAGCAGCATTTCACCATGCAACAAAATTTTCTCATATCTTTACAACTCTAACATTCATTTAGTTATATTAGAGTATGTTAGCATAGTTAACACTCTTAGCGAGCATTTCAACATCACCCAAATTAGTGATGTACTTACTAGTATGCTAAGTAAATGGTAGTGAATTCCCTGTCATATATGGTATAGTTGTTATTCTTGATCCCGAGGTGAAGACTTCGGGTTTAGAAAACATGTTAGAATTTTACTATGTCACTCTAGGTTTACAATACAACGTCAATGCCTATATAAAAAAAATTATCTACTTTATATGATTATTATGCTTCTATTTATGCACCTTCCCAAAATTTATCGTCGTCTAGTGGAAGTTTCAGTACGCAATTCATGCCAGCACTTAGTAGAATTTTAAAAAATAAAAAACATCGGGTTCTTCTTCAACTTCATCTTCATCTTCTTCAGTTTATATTATTAACGAATACCTTTCTTATCAACATGAAACCGATGAAAAATTTTAATTATTAAGCAGAGGTGCGATCGCGAATGGTAATTTCCAGATCTGGCGAGAATTGCAAAGGATATCCTTGCGATTTCCACCTCCTCTATTGCTTTCGAGTCTACTTTTAGTACAGGTAGAAGAGTACTAGATGAGAAGAGATCGCTCTTATCTCCGGAGAGCATAGAAATATGTGTATGTAAGAAAAATTGGGATTAGGCAAAGCGTAGGACCAAAGGATTGAGGGAGTAGGACAACGACGAAGACGATCCTTGGATGATGATGGACACGAGCGAATCAAGCGACAACTCAGCAGGTGAAGGAGGTTCAGGGACTGTCCCTGGCTAGGCTAGGCACCCCTCGAGGTACGTAACAGAACTATGTAGGCTTTGATTCCTTCGGGATACGTAGGAACCTTGATTTTGAAAAGCAATATTTAATTATTCAATTAAATTTTGATTTCCTAAATTAAGTTCAAGATCTTTTTTTTCCCTAACTCCCAAAACATGTTTAATTAAACTAAATTAATATGATAATGGATTATAAGTAAATATGTCATTAGCTAATTATATTAATTAGTTTTATAATAAATGATTTGTTTAATAATAGGTTAATTAGTTTATTTGGTTTAATAATACGTAAATATGAAATTAGGTGAATATATGTAATTAGTTTAATAATACATAATTATCAAGAAAAAAAATAAGACCTTATTTAAAAGTTTACAAAAAATGTCATTATGAGTGCATTATAAACGTTTATTTACATTCAAAACAGTTTCTTTATTCTAATTTGTAAATGTGTTTATATGTAATTCGTGTTGGTTTGATTTGATTTGATTCGATTTGTTTCGATTCGTTTTGATTATGTTCAATTTGATTCGATTCGTGATTCGTTTCGATTTGATACCAAATTCGTTCCGATTCGATACCAAATCCGTTCCGATTCGATATCAAATTCATTCCGATTCGATTCGTCATTTGATTCGATTCAGTTTGTAATTTGGTTCGATTCGTGATTCAGTTTTTGATTCAGTTCGTGATTCAATTTTCGATTTGATTTGATTCGGTTCGAATCAACCCCCCAAGCCCAACTCCGAACTAGACCAGCCCGTCTCCAGGACCGGTCCGGTCTTGGTCCCGAATTTCCAAGACCCGCTCGATGGCTAGCCCGGCCCAGCCCACTTCGGACTGGCTAATAAAGGGATTCCCAGATATCTTGCAAATAGCTAGGCTCAATGCAACAGTAACCAAACCGAGAAATAAAGAGAAGGGAAAGAGAGAAATAGAATAGAGAGATAAGAAGAAGTTGTTAATATTTTTCTTATATTATTTTTTTATGATTCCATTCCCTTTTAAGGTATTTCACACACCCACCCTACTTACAACATATTCCTCTACTTTTTATAACAAACTCAAAAAAACAAATAGACGTTTCTACCTTCAGCAAAACAGAAAAAGACAAAGTTTGTTATTTGCAACTAACTCTCTTTACTTAAGTAAATTTCTATGATTTCGTTCCTTATCATACTCTCCCCCTTTTAAGAGTAAATTATCCTCAAGTCTGTATCAAAAAGTTTGGAAAATGAGCTGCACAGCCAGCTCTACTCATTCAAGTTGCTTCATGATTAGGTAGTCCTTCCCACTAGATCAGAACCTACTCTTATGGCTTTCCATCAACATGAGTAATTTTTGTGTCCAACACAGCCTCAGGCTCATGTACTGGTGTAGTAGGTTGCTCAGTCCAATCAGGCAAATTGGCCACAGCCGGCTACACTCCCATAAAAGGTTTAAGTTGAGAAACAAGGAATACATTATGTATTTTAGCATAACTAGGGAGATGAAGTTTGTATGCCACCTTACCCATAGTTGCAATAACCTTGAAAGGACCATAATACCTTGATGTCAACTTATTGTTTTGCCTATGTTGGACTGATTGCTGCCTATAGCTTTGTAACTTTAACCAGACCCACACATTTAGTGTAAATGATCTTTCAAACCTCCTTTTGTCAGCTTGCATCTTCATTCTATTATGTGCTTGTTGCAAATTCTTCTTTAAGAGTGCCAACATCTCTTCCCTTTTTTGCATACCTTTGTCTACAACCTCAATGCTTGACTCTCCAAGTAGATAAGGGAGGTGTACGGGTGGTGCTTGATTGTACACAATTTCATAAGGTGTCATAACAACGCTAGTATGAAAATGAGTGTTATACCACCACTCAGCAAGTGGTAGATATTTACACTAGTCTTTAGCCTTGTCACTTGTCACACATCGCAAATAGGTTTTAAGGCATCGATTCACCACTTCTTTTTGCCCATATGTCTTAGGATGATAGGTTGTGGATAATAAGAACTCAGCTCCATGTAAAGAGAACAATCCCTTCCAGAACTTACTTAAAAAGATAGAATCTCGATTGCTTACTATACTTATGGGCCACCCATGAAGCTTGAACACATTGTCCAATTAAGCTTGAGCAACTTCTATAACAGAAAATGGGTACTTGAGTGCCACAAAGTGGGCATACTTTCTCACCTATCAACAACCACAAAAATCACATTTTTACACATAGACATTGGCAAACCTGATATGAAATCCATGGACACATCAGCTCAGACCTGTTTAGGGATAGGAAGTGGCTCTAATTTCCCTAGTTTAGCAGATGTATCATACTTAGAAGCCTGGCATACTCTGCATTTTCTCACAAAGTGGCTTACATCCTAATTTAAGCCCTTTCAGCAAAAGAGAGCTTGCATTATTCGTTTGAGTGTTTGCTCCCTTCCTGAGTAACCAGCCTCTAGTGTGGCATGATGCTAGTGTAACAGCTTCCTCCTAAACTCCTCATTAGGTACCGTGAAAATCTTCCCTTTTTTTCTAAGCAAACCCTCATGCAAAAAAAATCTGGAATCAGACGACTTCCTAGCAGCCAAATCTTGGTAAAGTTTTTGAATATTGTCATCTAGAGCATAACTAGCTCTAATTGAGGAAGCCAAATCAGAATCACCACAAAAATGGCTAGCAAAAGCACCTGTCTTCCTTAGACCCTGGATAGAGCATCAACTGCAATATTCTCTTTCCCTGCTCTATATTGGATATCATAATCAAACCCCATAAGTTTTGACAACCAAAACTACTGAAAATATATGGAAATTTTCTATTGCAAGAGCCATTTTAAACTCTTTTGATCTTTCTTGATCACAAAGTGTGCACCAGCTAAGTATTGCTCCCATTTTTGGACAGCAAAACCTTTGCAAGGAGCTCCTTTTCATACTCCGACTACCATTTGGGGCCTAGACTCTTGCTAATAAAAGCAATATGATGTTTCTCTTACAAGAGGATAACTCCAATATTAGCCTTGGATGCATCTATCTCCACAACTCCTTGTTGAAGTCAGGTACTGCTAGCACAGGTGCACTAATAAGAGCCTTCTTGAGATTTTCAAATGCTTTATGGGCCTCTTCATTCCACGCAAACGCCCCCTTTTAAGTAATTTAGTCAAGGATTTACTAATGAAAACATACCCCTTAATAAATTGCCTATAATACCTAGTAAGCCCTAAGAAACTACTTAATTCTTTGACTCAAGCTAGAACAGGCCAAGAGCTCACTACTAAATTAAATTGGCCTAAATACTCCACCCTTCCTGTAGCAAAGTAGCACTTACTCAACTTTGCATATAAACAATATTGTTTCATCAATTCAAAAACCTAAATGAGATGCTTCCAATGATCAGTGAGAGTTTTACTATAAATGAGTATATCATCAAAAAACACCAAGATAAAACGCCTTAGAAATGGCTTAAACACAACATTCATCCACCCCTGAAAGGATGATGGAGGATTAGTCGGGCCGAATGGCATGACTAGAAATTCATAATGGCCTTCATGTGTCTTATAGGCTATTTTAAACACATCATTTAGGTGGATTCTCAATTGGTGATACCTAGTCCTTAAATCAATCTTACTAAACACAACTGATCCCGCTAATTCATTAATGAGCTCCTTTAACACAAGTATAGGGAATTTGTTCTTAATAGTTCTTTTATTAAGTTCCCTATAGTCACACAAAGTCTCCATGTGCCATCTTTCTTACCCATAAGCAAAACAGGAGAAGCAAAGGGGCTTGAGTTGTCTTGAATAATGCCGCTCTCTAACATTTCCTTCACTAGCTGCTCAATAATGTCTTTCTGTTTGAGTGGACACTTGTAGGGTCTGATATTAACAACTCCACTTCCAGATTTCAAGTGAATTATATGGTCAAACACTCCCTTACTAGGTGGGAGCTCAACAGGTTCCTAAAAAATACAAGCATAAGTGTCTTTCAGTTGTTTAAGCTTAGGCATCTCAGCTTTTTCCTTACTCAATTGCACTAAACAAGGTAGGGGTAGAGTATTATGCCTTGGTGGCTTAAATTAGATAGATTTGAGCAGCTTCTTGAAGGAGTTTGGCAAAAGGATTTCTCTCACACACCTTAAGCTTTTTGCTGGGCATACCTTTTAGCTCTATCCACTGCTTATTAACCCAAAATCACATGGTCAACTATTTGAAATTCTAGGATATGGACCCCAATGTACTAAGCCACTACACTCCTAACACCATATCACAACTACCAAGAGGAATAAGTATCACATCCGTGTTGAAAAGTATGTCCTCTTAGAGTCTAAGAAAACCTTCTGCACATTGAGTCACACATTAGATGATTACCATCTGCCACTATCACTGATTGACCTGTGATCTTTTCCATAGTGTACCCTAATTCCTTAGCCAAGTGATTATTAACAAAGTTATGTGTACTGCAGAGTCTATGAGAGTGTGCTGAGTATAACTCTCATTGTGTAAAAGTTGGGCTTCCTGATTAAGCACCGAGTGAATGTGAGGTTCTTCTTCTATCACGTCATGATTTTCCTCCAAGGCTACTATTGCTGCATCATATTCATATAGGCTTGGAATTTCAATTGTGAATAATTAGGGTTCTTTAAACTTACACTAGTGATTTCTATTTTATGGAGCATCACAATAGTTATATAAGCCTTGAGCAATTTTTTCTGCCCTCACCTCAGCTGGAATGTATCTTGGTTTTTGAAAGGGTTTAATTGCTTGTGTGTTTAAGGGTTTAGAGGAAGGAAGAGGGAGTCGGGGTGGTTTGTATGTGTTTAGAGTAGTGTTGGGTGGCGTATATTTAGGTTTAGGTTGATTAGTAGAATGTAAGGTAATGGATTTATCCTGACAATGAGCATATTCAATGGAAGCTGCAATGCTTTGAGGTTTAAAGGCCCTTACAAACGGTCTTAATCTAGGTTTAATCCCTCCAATAAAGCTATCCAGGAGGTATTTTTCTAATAACATGTTTCCAGCTTGAACTATAATGGACCTCAAGTTCTCAAAATCATCCACGTATGATTCAATAGAGCTGTGTTGCTGAAGTTTATTAAACTCTTTTACTATATTCACCCCTTGTTCCTCCTTAAATCCAGCATTGACATCAATCCCAAAGTCATGCCAGTCTACCACATTCCTAGTAGCTAGATAACAAGCCACCCAATTTTCAGCTTTGTCAATCATGTTCAACAAAGCTAGATCAACTTTTTGTTCATCAGGGATATTGCACAAACTGAAATACTTGTAACATTTTCTAATCCAAGTTTGAGGATTCTTACCATTAAATGCAGGGAAGTCCAATTTAGGATTGTACCCCAATCTTGGAGGATGGCTACGTTCATTCGATTTCTGATTCCTTAATGATAACACGTTGTCTCTCAATTGTTGCACCATTAGTAAGATTTCATCAAACATCTGAGATGAAGCTGAGTTTTATGCTTCCAGACGTTGCTCTAGTGCTGCTAGTTGTGCCTCCATTATTATAACACGAGATGACACCGTCGGGGCCAGAATGACCGGCGATTAGAGGGCAATCAATAGTAGCTCTGATACCACTTGATAAGGAGATTCCCTGATATCTCGCAAATAGTTGGGTTCAATGCAACAGTAACCAAACTGAGAAAAACATAGAAGGGAGAGAGAGAAACAGAATAGAGAGAGAAGGGGAAGTTGTTAATATTTTTCTTATATTATTTTCTGATGATTTCATTCCCTTTTAAGGTATTTTTACACCCACCCTACTTACAACATATTTAAATACTTTTTATAACAATCTAAAAAAACAAACAGACGCTTTTATCCTAAGTAAAACAGAAAAAGACAAAGTTTGTTATTTGCAACTAACTCTATTTACTTGAGTAAATTTCTTTGATTTCCTTCCTTATCATCGGCCCCATGGCAACCTATAAGTACAAGAATGGTCATGGTTACTAATTCAAATGACTTCAACTAAGACTTAACCATGTATATAGGCATGTAAGTATGTAACTAGTGTTCAAATGACTTCAAATTGAGTCTATACGAGTTGAACCCCGAATCTTGTGACTTTCAAGTTGTTGTAAATTAGTCTTGTTATTTCATTTTTTAAAAACATCTTGCACCCTGTCAAGTCGTCTTATTCTGAAGAGCAACTATCGTACTTGATCTAGATCAATTCGACAAATTCAGTAGAGTCGGTTTTATAATGACCAGGTTTCGCGTAGAGTAGGAAGAAGAAGAACCCACTTCAAGAAACACCATCCACTTTTATAACCAACACATAAACCCCCACCCCGCAAAACATTGCATCTAGCACTACCATATATTTTAAAATTAAATCTTTAATATATTGGAAAAATGAGGGCAAGCAACCATCTAATTGGAGTATTAAACTTCCTAACATTCCTACTTTCAATCCCAATCCTAGCAGGCGGCATATGGCTAAGCAGCCAAGCCAACTCAACGGACTGTATGCGTTTCCTCCAATGGCCCCTAATCGTTATTGGCGTCGCCTTAATGGTTGTATCTCTGGCCGGCTTTGCTGGGTCGTGCTACAGGAACACTTTCCTCATGTACCTTTACATGTGGGCCATGTTCTTCATCATTGCTGCTTTGATTGGGTTCGTCATATTTGCGTATGCTGTTACTGATAAAGGGTCGGGTCGACCCGTCTTGAATAGGAATTACTTGGAGTATAATCTCGAGGATTATTCCGGTTGGCTTGCTAGTAAGGTTGCGGATCCGGGTTATTGGGCTAAGCTTAGTTCCTGTATTCGGGATTCGAAGGGTTGTGCTAGGATGGGTCGCAGTTATCATGGACTGCCTGAGACTTCTGATGTCTTCTTCTCCAGGAAGCTCAGTCCTATTCAGGTAATAATTAATTACTCCGTACTTGGCTTAAATTTGATTAACACTGCGTATCTGTTTTTTAAACGTTTATTGTAAAATAATCTTTAATATTTTTATTTTGCTAATACTGCGCACCTGTGTTTTATTTTATTTTATGAATGAATTAATTTTCTCGCTGAATATTTTTATTTGCTCATTTTCTTTAGTATATAAATATGTCATGATTGTTGCTTGGGCTCAAATGATGGGTTTTATTTTTTTTTTTTTATGGTATTCCTTCATTTTTTATTTTTGCTATATTTTTAAAGTTTAAAAAATTTGACCATAATTTTTATTATATTATAAGAAATAATATAATCAAGTGACATCTTTTTGAATCCATCTCAATATAAATTTTATATATTAAGTTTTTCATAATTTTTTGTCTTATAAATTGAATTTAGAGATAAAAATATTTTAAATTATATATTAGATACCATAAAAAAAAATAGAATGGGGCAAAAAATTAGAAATAGGTTGAATATATGAAGTTTGTGGTTTTTGTTAGTGTTGTGTCGTGTTGTCAACTTTTGCTTTTTTTTTTATATATTTTTTATTTTTTGTAAATAATCAGTGCACTATTTGGTCATGAAGTGCTTCCGGATCTTTGTAAAAAAATTTAGATAATGAGTCATTGGTGTCGGGTTTTGTTTAGATTGTCTTTGAGTAGAGTATAGATTGAATTTTGAGTTGGAGTATTTGGATTGGATCTTGTTAATGATGTGATACAACTACAAGTGTAGAAGTAATATTTTAAAAAAAAAAAATTAATGCTGTTGATTGAGTACTAACAAAATATCTAAACTTAAAGTTGGATTCATAAGATATATGGTAGAGTATGGTGTTTCTGCATGGAAAAGCTTATCTGCTTCGAGTCTATCAATGCAAAATTTGGGAAATACCACATGGGATGAGGTGTGGAGGCCCATGATGAAAGAAGATATTCAAAGATTAAAATAGAAAAAAAAAATTTAATTTATATATAATATAAATTATATTATAATATTAAGGTTTCACTTATAGGTATTATTATATTAAATATAACTATTATTATATTAGATATATGTATTATTATATCAGATATAGAAATAAAAAAGATTTTAAAAATAGAAAAAAAAAACATATATCAAGTATAGACAATATGATACCATATATAAAAATAAAATTACAAAAAAAATCTAAATTTCTCAAAACGGAAATCATTTGGACTATAGCATAGTCTTTATATAGTAGATTGATGATGTAGACTTAGGAGCAACAGACTAGTAGTATAATCTTTTTGAGGAAATTGAATCCTAGTAGTAAGCTTTTCTAAGTCCAAAAGATGAAAAGTACATCCTACTTACCACTAAACAAAAGAAATTAATCAAACACGAATTACACAAAAATACATAGGATATGCATTGCTGCATTAGGGTTGGCACAACGGATAGGCACAATGATTTGTGTAGGTTTTCCATATGACATTATATCATAAATTTACACATCTAACATTTTTTTTCAGTCAAACATGTATAAAACGTATATGATATGAGGTGGTGATGGGTAGATATTGTGAAGCAGCCCATATGGCATATGCAAATGTGCAAATAAAATGATTGGTTAGACGAGGTATATACTCAATTGTTATATGAAATTTCCAACTAGTGTTCAAAGTTGAAAGAAAAACATTCTAAACTATGATTTTTAAAGTTTTTTTGATAAATAAAAATGCTCTACTAATTTCTATTTGCAAATCTAGAAAATTGATTTACTTGTGGCCGTGTGAAATTTTCCTCGTCAATCTCTGTCTGTATATTTCCTCTCATTTATATTATAAATTTTTAAGAAAAATTTTGGTGAGGGAATGTCATTTTTGGAGTAAAATCTTAATATTTTTAAAATATAAAAAGATAAATATTAATTTATAGAGAATAAAAATTATAGTCATGAGTATTTTTTATATTTTTTGTATATAAGTATTATTTCATGCGTATTTTTTTATATTTTTCCTATCAAGTGTCACATTTTTATTGTGAATTTTTTCATGAGAAAGCAAGCAAATTTTAGAATTAGTTTTTGTTAAAAACTTGTCTCATTGTTATTATTAGGATATTTCTCCGCATAAGGAAATATTGCACAATTAGACGAGCCTTAAGTTGAATCTCCACTTAGCTGCGAAAGTAGTCAAGTGAGTTATTTGGAATCTCGTTGAGTCCAAAGCAGTCTGTTTCACTCTACCTAAGCTACCTCCTTACGTTTCATTGTCCCATTTTGCTTCCGAAGGCCACTTTAACAGACATAAATTAGTAAAAATAATAAAGTTTTTAAGTTTGGAGGAAATTGCTTTTAAATTGCATGCTCTCAAATTGAGACATCAAGATTCAACTCGTAATAAACGGAGTATTGCACATTACATGTTTACACATGTAAATTGCAAAACTTTTACATGCAAAAATGCTTTATGGATCTATAACGACAAAAAAAAAAAAAAAATTCTTGTTGTATACACTTTTGTCAACTTATTTAAAGGGTAACTTTTGTTATATTAAGGGGTTATTTTTAATATGAACACAATAATTTTATTGTGTCACGTGTGTATACATTACTTTGTATTTGAAGAAATGTAAAATATGAAGAAAAAAAATTATTTTTTTAAACGCTAGATGACGATGTTTATTTTATTTATTAGTTATCTTCTACAAAAATATAGAAACTAATTTTTTAGAAAATAACTTAAGTTGGAAGAAGTAAATGTTTGCGAAATGTCACTCATTTGTCAGTCTATGGTCTATTCTCACTTGATTAGCTTATCAACTAAGGGCATGTTTGGGATTGGAGTAATGGATTACTATAGTAATAAAAGTAAAACTTAAAAATATGAATGTGAATCTAAGAAAAAATAAAAATAATAATGTATTTACAAGTTATTAAATATTAGTGGTGTTGTGGGAGGTATAAGAAGGGGAACTATTACCCTCATTTTGGGAGTAATAGTCACTCACCCTCCCCTTAGTGTAACTATTTCTCAAAATGAGGGTAATAATTTCAATTTATTAACTTCCCACACACCATCACTACATAATCTACTTTCAATCACACCATCGCTCTCTCATTTTTCCTTGTATTCACATTCATTTAAATTTGACTTTTGTTATCCTAGTAATATATTACCCTCATCCCAATCATACCGATTAATTTTACTTATCTCAAACTGTGGTAAAAGTATATATGTTAACAAAATATGTTAAGAATAATTATACTGTAGTTTCGATACACTTAAACGGTGTATGTAAATGACAAAACTCTTGTTGGTCCAAACGCTGGGAATTGAAGTTACCTTGTTACCAATTATTTTGAGGTTTAAGGGTGTGGCTGTACTTACACTATGTGGTTGTAAACACTTTGATATTGTCTATAACCAATCAAAATTCTCAGATCCAAATAACTGGAGGTTAACCTAAATTGAACCAACATTTGGAATTTACAACGAATACTTTTTTTTTTAATGACCTGAACTGAATCTACCCGAAATTTACAATAAATTTTTTTGGTTCACAAACATATTGATAAGATTCATTAGTGACCCAACCTTAAAAATTAAATTGGATTAAAAAATATATTTGATAAATGAATTTTATTTAGTTTTCTTATAAATCTTTCAGCATATGTAGTGTGTTGTGTGTATATATCAATCTATTTCTTGGCCTGTACAAAAGGAACCTTCTCAAGAAAACAAATATGAATTTGTAATGCAGATGTTATCTACTCACCTTCATGATTTTCAATGTTGTACGTATCAGCTGTTGGATTTTTTCTGCATGAATATTAGTACCAATGATTACAACATCTCTGTGCGTCCATTGGCAGTCAGGGTGTTGCAAGCCACCAACAGATTGTGGTTATGGCTATGTGAATGAAACCTTATGGGGCCCAGGAGGGGGGCTCACGGGAACTAGCCCAGACTGTTTAAGATGGAGCAACGACCAGCAACTATTGTGCTATGGTTGCGACTCCTGCAAGGCTGGTGTGCTAGCGAGCCTTAAGCACAGCTGGAGAAAGGTGTCTGTGATCAATATTATCGTGCTGATACTCCTTGTCATCTTCTATGTTATCGCTTATGCAGCTCTTCGAAACAACAAGAGGATGGACAATGACGAGCCCTATGGCGAGACCAGGATGACCAAGTCACACCCAACTGCATTGCATTTCTAAAGCCATTGATTGTGGTAGCAAAATTGGTGACAAAATCTTGTGTATTACGTTTTCCATGGCTTCATATTTGGCTAATGTCATTTTGTTGTATCTCAAGATCTTTGTATGAATGTGCATAGGACGTGCTTTTATCACGAAGATATGTAACTACTTTTTGAATCTCCGAACTCGGGGGAATGTATGGACTTTTTAATCTAAGATGAAGTAGCTTGAATTTATGGTAAATATATGTTGTGTTTTCATTTTCCATCTATGATAACTTTGATGATCATTAGAAGAAAAAAATATACAAATAGTAATAGGATCATTTGGGTTGGTGTAGATACAAAATCGTGTCACCTTACCTAGAGGTCAAATGACAAAACAACCCTAGTTGAAAGTGCTGATAGAGGCTCGGATCAAGTAGACCAAACACGAAACCAACCACTCATTGGCTTGGAAAACCTAAGCACAAACTCTAGATCTAGATTGGCCCAAACACTAGGACTAAACCCTAAAAAAGATCACATGCCTCCTAAACTAGAAAATCAGCTTCGCTATCTAAGTACATTGAGCACTATTATCAAACTATGTGTTCTACACTAAACAAGTTGGCCATCTAATGCTTATATAGACTGAGCACTCAATGCTCAAGGCCTTTAGCGTCCAATGTTGACTTCAAGCATTACATGCTTAGGGCATTAGCATCTGACGCTTAAACTACGCAAAACTCTTTAGTAGCCCTCTATTTGCGCGCTTTGCCAAATTTGAGCTAATATTACCTCTAAAAAGAGCCCTTTTGAGGGTTTAATGTTAAATCCCCTTAGAGTCAAACTCAGGCTTCTAGTATTGAATGTTTAGTATAACGTTCAACTCTCAGCAGTGTTGAACGCTCACGTCTCTCCAATGCCCAAGCTGAAGTTTTAGCACTGGCCTACCAATTCATCTTGCTCCATAATTACTCCGATTTTTTTTTATGAGTAAAGGGCTATTTTCCATCTTCCTTTCAACAAAGTTATCATGCACAAATACTTTGAAGATAAATTCCATTACAGTGAGAAAATATTATTAGTGATTTCTCATTTAAGAAATTAAGGTTGTAATCTTATATTAATTAGTGAAGGGTGAATTAATCTGACAATCTATCTTTAATATTATAATCTCTTATTTTCTTTCTTGGGTTCATGATCTCATAAAGATGAATCAAGCTTGATGACCATCTTATGATCAACTCATACATCTTTTTTATTTATTTTATGTAAGTCAAGGATATAATGAAGGAAAAGAAACTTCTAGCTCTTCATCATTACCTTCCCTCTCCGTTGCATTTATATGCTTCTTTTGTTTTAATTTTAAATGCATAGTGTGGAATGGAGAACATTTTCTTATCCAAGATATTTTTTCAAGTCAAAGATGTTTAAGGACTAATCCAAACATGTCCCATTAACAAGATCATTTGGCTACAAAGTTATTATATACCTTGGAAAAAGGCTTACATACCAAGTTCCTTTTTCTAGTTGATGGGCTAAATTTCCAATCTTCACATGAACTGTACATTGCATATTAATATTTCTTCACCTTTAAATATTGTATTTTTATTTCTTTCTTTAATTTTTCATTATTTTACTCCAACTTATATTTTTTTGCGTTTACCCAAGACCTTTGAAGTGCACTACACTTAATAAGATAACTTGGACAACCTATTTTAAGACCCTTATATACATAGACTTTAAGAAGTAATTACTTAAATTTAGATATTTTTACATGATTATAATAATGTAAATCCACCTAAAGTTGGAATATGATTATACTAATGTGTCTAGGAACTATGAAGCTAAAGTTGTTCCATCTCAATTAAGTTATTTTACACATCATCTTTGAATCAACATAAATCTCTCATTCCCGAACTTATCCTTTGTAACTAGACTGTTTTCAGAGTCATTTGGGATTTTATCCTAAATGGGTGTCCATACTACCATAAAATAAAATGTTTGGTGGCAAATCCTTGTATTGACCCATGACCCATCTAATAGGACCTAATTCAAATGAGGATAGTCATCAAAAAACCCCAATGTCAAACCTATCTTCCGCTCAAATTTTTAGGACTAGGGAAAGACTTCCTCTTTACCCCACTGGGACGAGAATGGTTGGATTGTAAAAATTATGTCTTTTAGCAATCGCTCAATCATTGAGTCTATCCACCAAGCACTAGTATCATTTTCATCCCCACATTTGGGTTACAATTCAAATTATTATTTACTTTGTGTCTGTCAAGGTACTAGGCTTAGGTCAGATTCAATCAAACTAGCAAATAGAATATCCCTTTCTTGAATACTCTTTTGGTTCCATTTTAGTGGTTGATATGTTTTGCTCTCAATCTCAAGTGTTGCATAGAGCTAAGAAGATTAAAGTTTCAAGTCGTTATAGGGGAGTATATTCATGCAAAGAAGTTTGGACCGAGAAGAGAAAATTGATTTTACCAAAGGCTCAGTGGCTAGCCTCAAAGGGCCACATAGAGCCATATAAGGTTATGGAGCTGGAATTATAGGGGTGGTTTGATAGTTTTCATACAGTTTCATTTATCATTAATAACTTAAAATTTTTTATTTTGATGTTGTATTTTTATCTGAAGTTAAATGTTCGTGGAAACTTTTAATTCCTAAGTTTAGTGGGAATGGGGATTTCAACTTTTGCTTGTGTAGAGCCCGAAGGTTTGGCCGAAGGGTTATCTTTGTGCTAGTCCTCTAATGTTAACTTAGAGGTCCTAGTCAAAGTTAACATGTAATATTTTATAAGATCTTGATAAAATGCATGGTGTTTTTATTTGGCTTTGTTTATGGATCCCTTATGCGGATCATGGAAGATTTTAACCAACTAGAAAGTTTTAACTAGAAGTTAGAAGGGTCAACCTTTATCAGAGAAGTATCATAGTTTCTTCTTTGGAATTGGAGAATAGACTCTCAAGTCTCCTCTCATCATGAGGTAAATTTACCTAGACCAATAACAGAACAGTACAAGAGATGAGGCTATCCTAAAGTATCTAGATAGAGGTTATGATAATGATAAATGGCGATCCTCTTTCCCTAATCCCCTAATCTATAAACTTCCAATCTTCTTGTCAAATCATAGCCCAATCATTTTAGATACCAATCCAAAGTGAATTAGTAGGAGGAGACCCTATAGGCTAGAAGAAACTAGCCTAATCATTATAGGTATCTCTCATAATCTTAGAGGTTAAGGCCTTTATTCATGATGCTTGGCAAAAGTCTAACCCCCAACCATTATAGGTATCTCTCATAATCTTAAATCAGGGAATCGCTAAATGATTGATGTCTCTCTTTCAAAAAATCTAGAGGATTTTAATGGGACGATTTATAAAAGAACCTAGCTCACACTTAAAATGAGATAACTTCCTTACAAGATGCTCAAAATTTTTCTCTGTTAAAAGTCAGATGGTTAAAAAGGCTACACTTGAATGGTGGTATTGGAGGTAACAAGATAAATCTAGATGGGACCAATATGGAGAGAAAATGACTTTTTTCTTCTTAAAGTTAATTAAGGAAACGCCTATTAAAAATGAAATTAGGATGCTCAAAAGACAAGGGGGAGAATGGACCTTAAGTCTAGTTCATCTTAACTAGGAGTTTCTGAGTTTTTATCAATCCCTCTACAAAGCTAACTTCTCATCCTCCTCTCAAGAGCAAAGCCAGCCAAGGTAACTCACCTCGGACATGGCTCTCTAACGTCAAACCTCAATCTCCAGCTAAAAAAGACATGACTCTCTATCATCAAACCTCAATCTCAGGATTATATCTCTATCTTAACAAGACTTTTTCAGTGAAGGATGTTGAACAAATGGTTTTCTCTATGAAGCCTTTAAAGTCTCTGAATCCAAATGGTATCCCTCTTGAATTTTTCCAAAAAATTTTGGAAGCTAATATAGGATGAAAGAACTTAAGTGATCTTGAATGTCCTAAATGATGGCAATCTGGATAGAGATTGGAATAAACTTTCATACTTTCATCCTCAACACTATGGGTACTTATTGAATTGAGCTACTCGCGAGCAACTCGGACTCGACTTGGTCAAACTCGGTCAAAGCTCGACTCGATTGAACTCGACTCGATAAGTTAACGAGCCAAGTCAAGCAAATCAAAGCTCGACTCGAAAAGCTCGTGAGAAACTCGAATTTTTATTTATAATATATATTTATAGAAAAATATACTTAAGATATAAAATTAAAACAAAATAAAAGATGGTTTGATATATAAACCAAAAGTCCCACATTTGATTAAAATGAGATTTAATCGAACTCGAGCTTTAAACGAGATTTAATCGAGCTTTAAACGAGCTTTATTTGAGCTTGAAATGAGCTTTAATCGAGCTCAAGTCAAACTTGAAATGAGATTTAATCGAGCTTGAGCTCGAGTCAAGCTCGAGAATTGAGTTTTCAAGTCGAGCTCGAGCTTCGGTTTTTTAGCTCACAAGCTTTTGAGCTCGAGTTTTAGTTATCGAGCTCGAGTCGAGCTTAGCCAAACTCGAGCTCGACTCGGCTCATAAGCACCCCTACTCAACACTGCTCAACCAAATTCATTTTCTCAATTTTGCCCATTGGATTGTGTAACTTAGTAAACAAGATTATCTCCAAATGTCTTGTTATGAGGATGAAAGGGATTATGGGGAATGTGATAGATGAGTTTCAAGATGCATTTATCCCAGGTAAAAGTATGTCAGATAATTCCCTAAATTAGTTCAATTTATGAAGCACACGAGGAAAGGTCCAAATTGCATATGATAGAATAAGAAGGGATTTTCTTCGTGGTACTTTACAAGCTAAGAATTTCATTGAAAGATGGTTGGACATGGTAATGTAGTTGGTCCCCTTAGCCTCATATTTGATTCTAAGTAACGGAGAATCGAAGGAATTATTTTTCTCCTTCGTTGTGTTTGAGACAGCGAGATCCTTTGTCATTGTATATCTTCATTCTTTGCATGGAGGTTCTATCAAGAAGGATGAATGAGTTAAACGAATTACATCTTATCCAAGGGATTAAAATGTCAAAAGATACTCCATCCTTATCTCAATTTTTTTTGCTGATAATGCTTTCTTCTTTTTCATCCTTCTATCCATTCATGCAAGATTATCAAGTAGATACTAGAAGAATTTTTTGAGTTGAATGATAAATGAGGTTTGTCGCAAATTCTCTTCATGGAAGTTCTGTAATTTGAGCAAAGAGGGTAGACTCCTCCTAATCAATGTCATTCTGTCGGCAATGTTCATGAAAATCTTCTCCATTATCTCCATCCAAAATTTATCTTAAAAAAAAAAATATGCATTCCTCTCATTTTGGTGGCAAACCTCTTTAGAATAGAAAGTTATTTCGTGGGTACGTTCAAAAGTTTTGGAAAAGCACAAAAATCAAGGGAGAGTGGGTTTTAGAAATATCGAGAATCTCAATCATGCACTGGTCTTTAAACAAGCATAAAGGATTCAGAGGTATCAAGAATCTCTTATGGCAAGGATCATCAAAGGGAAATATAAACATCCGCCATTGTTTGGGAATCATATGTACAAGATTTCTAAGCCTACTTCATGAAAATATAAAAGCATGTTAAAATTTATGACTAGGATGAAAGGAGGATTAGGGTTCCAAGTGGGGACTGTACAATCAATTCAAATCAATGAAGATAGATTTGTGAATTATGAGAACATTAGAATCAACTCTGATAAGTTTCTTCCAGGAAAATCTAAGCCGACGTGAAATCAGGGGAGAATTGGGCGCCTATCTCAAGAGAGGCACCCGGTGCAAATCTATCCATTCACAAAGTAAGGAGGGACAGAAAACAAACTAGTGTGGTGGCATGTAGATCATGGAGGTTATAGATTCCAAGAAAATTTATCTTCTTCTCAAGAAACGTAGAGTTCAAACTTCTCGAAAAAATTCTAGAGAAGCTTATGGAATTTTCAAATTCTTGAAGAATCGTAAATTGTGCATCTAGAAGATAATACACTAAGTTATTCCAACAAAGGTTGGCCTTGGCAGAAGACGTATTAAATTAGAGAAGCCATGCATCGTTTGCAATATGAAATAAGAATTTGGATCACCTCTTTGTGCAATATGACTTCACCAGGAGAATCTAGGCTTCATCGTCTCTTGGTTTAAGGTTTAATGGCTCATAATCGAGTATTGGTCCATGGAAAATCAATATGGTTTTGTACTTCACTAACAACAAGGAGTAGGTTGAGCACAAAATTAGAAAATTAATTTTTTTTTTGTCCTGTAATGTACTTGGCTCCATAGGAATAAAGTCATATTCAAATGAGAAGTTCCTTTAATGCATGATGCACTATCAAATAGGGGTTAATTACTTTGAGCACTACTAGTCGTGGGGTAAGGAAAGCACGAATGATTATGAAATAATCCTCACTGATGGTGCGTGGAAGAAATCACCTCACACATCTAGAAAATAGAGCAAAGTTAGAGCAGGAATAGGCTGGATAATCTTAGGGAAGAGTAGCTCCCGGGGAAGGAAATCAAAGAGTTAAAAGAAGCTCTTCCCTACACAGAATTGATGGCTATATGGGAGAGCATGGACTAGGCATCCCAACTAGGAGACCATTGGATAATAAAAACTGATAGCTCAGAGGTGATTAGATGTTTAAATTCTCCAGACGAGGCCCCAAAAGATTGAGGAATGTTGATATGAGATATCCTCGTTTTAGCTAGATCTTTTAAATATATCTCTTGTGTTAAAGCTAATTGATCTTGTGTACCTAGGGCTTATAATCTAGCCATCAAGGCCAGAAAAGACCCTAGGTTATTTTTTTTAAACTCCCTGCCAAACTAAAAAATAAAAAAACAGAATGCCCCTTCCTTTGGTGGAGTAAAATTTTCTCATAAAATCTTATTGTTTTCCTTGTTTCCTAAACTATGACATCCCTAAACAGTAAATTAAGATTATTTTAATAAAAAAAATAAATTAGCAATTTTTTCTCGTTTAAGAAAGGAATTACTTACAGAACATGCCCATGAAATTGCTAATACCAAATAATTACAACCTTAAAAAATGCAATCGATAGCACTGAGTTGTCATAAAATTCTTTACTTTCTTCTTGTGCCCTCTTAGTCTCTTACTATGGTCAGAAGTGAGGAGAGTATACCATCGGTCCTTCATTCAGAGATTGCAAGAGCAAAAGTTTGGTCTTCAGACTTTAGCTGTGGGTTTTCATCCTTGCACCCCATCAAAAAATTTAGATCAAAACCATCATTTTGCAGTGGCATTGGTATCATACTACCCTGTTCCGATGGAATTTACAACAATACTTGATGTTATTAATTACTTGAAAGAAGTATTTTCTGTAAGAAATCTGCATTAAGAGGCACTGAAAACTTGCATCATGCAACCAATAAACCTTATTTTAGGTTATATGTGACTGTTGAAAAAATCCCTAGTTAAGCACTATCTACCCTTTGATAAGTGTCTTTTAAGATCATTTTATGCACAAAGGTCAAGGATTTAATAGCTATTCTATTGTTTTGTTGCTATGTTAGATTGACAAGTAATATTAGTTTCGATATCTTCAAGTAAGGACATATATATGGATTAAGAAACGCTGGTTTAAATTCAATTAATAATATGAGGGAGCATTGTAAAACATATAGAACATGAAGTCACTTTTGCCTTTAAGCTGCTATATGAAAGGACACTAGGATTTGTCCTGACATTAAGTTTAGTAATTTCAGATAAAGTGTAGCCATGCATAGATAAGGTCACACATGTTATCTAATTAATACCATAACATTAAAGAGAAATTCCTAATTTATACCTGATAAAAATATATCGGGGGCATTTTCGTAATTTCATTTATGAAATTATAATGCCTATATATGATATACATTTTTCTGTATTATTATATCTTCTGTATATCTTTATCAGATATAACAATACATATATATGATATGACAATAGCTATATCTGATATAACAATACCTATATCCGAGATCTCAATATCCTGATATAAACAGGTAAGAGTAGAACGTCACTCAAGCTAGTTCCATAGCAAGTTCTCATGAGAACACTGAAGTCAAGAACAGCTTGCACATACACTACCCCCAAGAGTCTACGCTTCCTAAGGAAAATCAGGCTTTGTAGATGCACCACCTTCAACTCACTAACTGGGATCAAAATAGGGGCTAGCAACAGGGATTCGACTAGCCATCTGTTTCATACTTTCATACCTCTAGCAGGCTAGCATCAACAGAATTATGAATAAGGCCTCATACTGTTCACCTTTCAGCAGAGTAACTCGCTGATTTAGTGAGACTAGTGACATATTAACCATGCCCCTTCAAGTTCCATTTTTAATAAACCTTGATTACCAGTAGTGTTTGCAGAAAAAAGAAATTCCTAATTTATATCGGGTTTGATTCTGTCTACTTATATCAGTGTAAAATTTCCAAGGATACAACCTGACTTGGATACAGCCTGAAACTGATAATAACCCGTCAAATAACTGATATGACTTGACTGATAAAAATTATGATATGGTTTCACCTAACCTATTAACAACTTGACTATTTATGACCTAATTTTACCCGACCTGTTTATGACCCGATTTAACATAACTTTGAAACTAAACTCTCATATTAATTTTAAAATGTAAATATTGGGGAACTAAATTTATAAATTTTTATAATATTACCTAAATACTTAAGTATAGTATTACTAATCAATATTATCACTTTAACAAGCATTAGATACTTTTTAAAAATTTTGTATTTGGATCTCTATTCTTAAGTTTGTATATATATATATATATATATATATATATATATATATATATATATTAAGATTTAATTCATTTTAAAGATTGTCTATGCTACAATGGTTCAGTTTGTTGTGGTTATAGTTCTTTTTTCTTCCTTAATATGACTTTTAGTTACCAACATTATGTCAAGTTATCCACTTATAAAATACTATGTAATAATTGATTACTTCAATTCTATCGATTGACCACCTACTACTATTGTCACATTAATTAAATAGATAGTGCTAAAGTGATATTTCTCCAAGTTTAGTGAAGGGACTAACTTGTATGGTCAAAGAATTTGGAATCACAAGAAAAGACTAGAACTGTCTACGACCAAACCAATTCGAATTAACACGAACCGAACATAATCTAAATCTGAAATCTACCTAAATTCGAAACAAGCCACTGTAACATGTCTACGAACCGACTCGAATTGACCAGAACTGAGTATGACCCGACTTAAACCCGACTAAACCTAGAAAAAATCCGATTAATTTAACCCAATAATGACCTGACCTAACCTAACCCGACCCAAAATGCAAAATTGACTCATTTCAACCTAACCCGATAAAGACCAACCCATGATAGGTCAACCTAGAACCAATCCGTGGACTCGAATTGACATCCGTATAGGCAGTATTATCTCATATATAGGTGGTATTATTATCTTAGATACATAAATGAAATTACAAAAAAAAAAACCTACTAGGTACAGAAGTAACGATCTCAGGTATAGAAATGAAATTACAAAAATAACCTTTGATATATGCACAATGATTTATACTTGATATGAATTAGGAAAAGATTTGGCAGAAAACACAAATATTTCAAGAAATATTTTCATCAACTTCAAACAATGATATTATGATAGGATAGGAAAATCTTTTCTAATGCACAAGGTCTCAACAACCTACAAATTTTGCTACTAATAAAGTACTCCTTCTGTCCTTTAATGTTTGCGTCATTTGACTATTTTTTGTGAGAGTTTTTTTGGTCAAAATAAAACAAATATTAAGGGAAGGAGAAAGTATGTTAGCAAAATGTCACTTAGAGCCAATAACTCTGTTCCTAATAGTAAAAGAGTAAATTAACTTTTCGAAGTGAATAAACCCATTTCATTTGCATGATATTATTGAATAATATATCCTACCTGGTTGGACGATGAATAAAGCTGTTCCTCAAGCTGCCGCAGCTTTTCAATTTTCATTCCATACCACTCATCAATCCAGGCGAAAATGTTGCTGTGTGTTTCAAGAAAAAGCGCCCTTTCACCCTTTCAAAATGGAAAAACAAAGGGGAAATTTAGGGAAAAGCATAAAAAAAATAATAATAACTAACTAAAAGATGTTAATAAAGCCGAAAAGCATTGGTCAAATTTAAAATGTCAATAAAAAATAGTGTCCAACATTTTTTATTTTATAAGGTAGTTTTTTACTACAATTTGGCTTATAAATTAGTTGTGACAACATTTTTTTATATTTATAAAGTAGTTTCTTAAAAAGTTTCCTAAAAAAAAATTTAGAAATTCAAAGAGACAGAGACAAGCACTTGTATGTATATTACGGAGTATAACCTAGCCACAGTATCTGCACTAAAATCCTGTCAACAATGAAAAAGGCTGATTCTTGAGGTCAGTGTGTGTAATGCGAAACAGTCAAAATATACTCCGTGTATTCTACCAAGAAACAAAATTTGATGCTGATACACTGGGCTCACAGATATTTTACACAACCACCATTACAGAACAGATGTTCAATTGCATTTTAAATTTTCTTCCTGTCAAAGAGTTACAAAACATACTGCTATAGGCTAGAACTTAACCTAAGCATTTCCTGATAACAACTTCTCCCAAACCCAAGGGGAAGTACTGTTTGGACAACATAAGGCCTTGAATAGAATTCGGTGATATGATTAGGCAGATTCCAAATATTAGATACTGTAAAAGGTTACAAATCTAGTCAAATTTCGGGCTCTTAAATCCTATGTTGCACCGATACGAATCCAAATATAGATATGGGTACATGAAAAGCCAAAATCAAAATTTCTAGATATGGGTACACTAAAAAGAAAAAACATAAATTATACATAATAAAATCATTTAAATATTACTACTACAAATTTAAATATAACTTCACTAAGAATCACTGAATGAATTATGTCTTTGCCCATTCATATAAGCCCAGAGTATAAAAGATGTGGAAAAGAAGAAAAATGAATTTATACATAAAAGCATTTTGACTAAATGAATTTTGTCTTCGCCCATTCATATGAGAATTTTAGTCATACAAACAAGAATTAAGAAGTGGAAAAGATGTGTGAATATCCTAGATTTATTTCAAATCTAGTATAAACTGAAACAATACCAGATTACAGTTAATACTAATATAGTAATATAATACATGAATATCATACGATTCAAATCTTGAACAGTACGTACATTCCTTTAAGTAAGTTCACACAATTGTTACTGGCACCAGTAAACAGAAACAAGAAATTAGCACAGTAAATTTGTTTGTGTGTGTGTGTGTGAGAGAGAGTGCGTGTCTGTGTGTGGGTGGTTGTGGGTGTTACGGTGATTGAAAATCTTCTGATCCCAGAATTCTCATATGACAAGCAAGGATTACCTCATTAAAGATAGTACCAGAGGCAATGAAAAGAGCTCTGTAATCATTAGGCCAGAACGGTGGTCTGGAATTTTGTTTTTTTATTTATTTTATTTTTTTGGCTGAAGGGTCGTGCAAGAAACCCAAATCAATTGGATACGGGTTGGATATAACCCATACGTACCCAGCAGTACCCATAGTCAACCACTCGTACCCGAGCCGTGCCTGGGGTCTTGGAGACGTATCCGTGCCGTACCGGTACGTACCCATATAGGTTAAATCTACCTCAATAAGTACGTGTGTCAGGTCCTTGACAGTGCAATTGGTGTAGATACTTGACTCTTAGTTAACAAAAAACATGTGAAAAAAAATTCTAAATCTGACATTTAGACACATAGTGATGACTAACATGAGTATAAGGTCCAAGTCACACAAAAATAGTAGTACAGAAGCTTTCATGTACCAAAGTATTCACTGTTAAGTTGCAAGAAATTGAAATTAGTCTGCTTCTCATGAATTTTGCACAGGTAATGGTCACTGGTCTTATATGAAAGGACAATAACAAGGCATTATTAAACTTCCTCAGTTTCTTTGAAATTATTCAACACCCTTCTTTGCCTAAGCAATAAACAGATACCTCAAATGTTGCCACATCTCTCAAAACCCAAGATTATAGAACACAAATAAAGACATCAGAAACGGCTACTGTTTGTAAATTAAATTTAAGATTGAGGACACTTACTGCCAAAAGCACTTGCTCCAATCGTTTACCAAAGCCCCAGTACGGAGAGTTAACTGTTACTAATTTATATGCTGTCATAACAGGGTTGCAGCGTTCCTGTATTCATCAGAAAGGTGCCAATATATGTCAAAATCAGAAGATAATGAGAAAAAAGATTGAGAGTTGACTCTTCACTTTCCCTCTGCAAGCTATTTATGAGGAAATAAAAGTACCACTAAAACCAAACTTTCCCTCTAGTTCTTATACTTAATTCCTCTGCATATCTTTATCAAAATTCTATCATTTCAAAATGCACGAACAGGGAGAAGACTTTCAGTGTTTTAACAAACGCTAGACTACAAGAACTGAAGACTCAAGGAATTAGGTCATATCCAAGCCATGCTTTATATTATCAGTTAATACAGAAGATGATAAAAGTAATGACCATTATTAGCTAAAATCAGAATTCAAACCCAATCATTTCACAGGAAGAATGTATCCTAATTGATTTCCAATCACTAAAATGAGATGGTTGGAAACAGTAAACTTACTCTCCAGCCATTCACCAATGGTCCACGATTGGTTCTTGCTGATTTGAACGTGGACAAATCCACATTACAACTGGCGACCAAATAGCTCCAATAGTCCCTTACAGATGATGCAATATCAATAATTTCCACCTGCCTCGATGCCAGTTGATCTTTATTTAGACCGTGCACCTGGAAAGATTATAGCTAGTTAGCTACTAGTCAGTGCAGTCTACCAGTGACATGAACATAATAAGTTGCAGACAATGCTTTCCTTTTGAGCTGTAGCTAAAGTCAATAAACAGAAGGCCATATGAAACTAGCATGCAGTGAAAGTCTATGATAGCAACATATTTGACTTGGTATTAAGCTTACATTTTCAGATTTTCCATTATCCGCCACATGAATAGTATCAATAGTAAGATGTAGCTTGCTCAAGCTTGGACACTGCATTATGAGTTTTGGTAAGTACTTACATCAGTGGATAAAATACAAAGCAAAATCTAGATTTGTGAGCATACCTTGATGACTAGATGTTCAGGGTCCAGTTATACATAGAACACAAATATATTAGTATCCCTCATGAGAATAAGAACTCTATCCAGAATAACACAAATTTATTATCGTTACCTGACTTGCATTTCGGATATGCATTCCAGGCTTCTTCTTTCAGAAGGAGAGAATCTGCTCTTGCAAATGTTGTGAGCCAAGAGGGGATTTTGCTGTAGAAGCAGAAAGTACCATAAACTGAAGTGGGATGTATTACTTAAGAAACTTACAAAAGCACACATAATTAATACAATCGACTATTTCTTTTGAAATGTTTATATCAAAGCAACAACATCAAACATATATATAAGACATGACCATAAAAGCAAAATTATGCATGGTACAGATTATACAGAAAATGAAACTTGTAAAAGGGGAAAGAAGAGAAGAAAAAGACAAAGTAATTCATGCATAATTCTGTCGACTATTTTATATTTATGAACAAGTGACAAACAAGGCTTCACATCACCAGAAGTTTTAGAATCTTAGACAAATTAAATTAACAAACTTGTGAACGAGACTATATCAAGTGATAGACTCTTAAAGATAAATTTATTTGCCACACCTTGAGAAGTTGATTAATTGAAAACTGAGTGCAATGGAGATGGAAGTATCAGTAAAGTTTTATCTAAGCAAGGCATATGGCATGTATGCACAAAGAGGGAAAACCAAATTATTTGCAGCTGTAAGTTCTAGAGCAAAATGAGTTTTGGTGAGGCTTTGTGTATTACGTTTCTCCTGATTAAGGATATGGATCAAATTCCTTCATCGTTCTAGCACATTGAAGAAAAATTATGGGAAAAAAGATCATGCAACAATTAATGTGTACACAGGAAAGTTGGCTAAAGTGTGGGAGTTTTGTTGGGGAACAAACTAAAAATAAAAACCAGAGTACAATAATTCCATGGAACAACACTTAAAAGAGAAATTATTCTCAAATAACCATGAATAATCATGTACTTAATTACCATTAAGAGTAATATATATTACCTCTGAAAACTATATACTTTTGATGTGTAATAACCCTTTCCAAATACCTCATCCTCAAACGGTCTATTTTCCAGGACATCAACTCCTTCTGTCTTCGTTGTATTCTCCTGTTGCATTTTCAGAACCATATACATCTGTGCAACCTCATACTGCAAATGACAGAACAGAAGGGGCGAAGGAGAGGATGATAATATTAGAACAACTTGAGACAGAATTCATGTTTAATTCAGAATTTCAATCAGAAGAAATGGGGTGTTTTCAGTCAGTTACCTCAGCTAGTGACATAGGCATGACTATTCGACTAGACATGACCCAACCATCAACAGGTCAAAGTCAAGGAAGCTTGTGAGAAAAATATAATCAACAAATGTTGTAACTAGATTTGAGTATTCTTGTTAATAGATACCAAGTAACAAGATAAATCAGAAGAACATTAAGAAAACCAGAAAGAGGACAATGAACACAGAACATTAAGCTATGCAGGATGGTAAAAGAGTGAAACAGGTCCAATAAGCAAAACAATTTGCAGAAATATTAGCCACAAACAACCCTGATTGCTGCTACCAGCAAGCATACCTCCAGCAATGTAAATAAGCAAAAATTCAGTTAATTACCCTCATCACTTCCTATCTTACTACACATGAACTTCTTAGGACTTCGCCATATCAGGAGGATTGAAATGGAAACTATTTGTTAAATTCTCCTTTTTCTTAAGAGAACCTACTAACTCTGGTTTTCACATTGCAACAACAATTATTGGGGGCTAGGGGGGAGGAGGGTAATGGTTGTTTGTTTGACAAAACAGAATGTAATACACGGAAAACCTTGTATCAATCGATTGTCATGCAACTACAGTTATCGAAATCATGCCCAACCTCTAATCTAATAGAGGTATAGTCCAATATCCAAGCAAATTGACCACACTCAGTTATCCTATCCCTGAAGTCTAGCGACCAAGTAGACTATGTTTTACAAACTTCTTAAACAGCCAAGTGCTAGAGTAGCTTTTGGGATGATTTTTATGATCATGCAACCTTTGGCCTGGGAAACATAATAATAAATAAAATAAATACTTCACCTGAAAACAATGGAATATCAAAAAAAAAAAAAAAAATTGAGAACAAAGAACAAGTTCTATGTTACAACATCAATGATGATGACATGAAAAATTTTCATGTTTTCATGCCAGAACACTTAGCTTACATACAATATATATATATATATATATATATATATATATATATATATATATATATATATATATATATATATATATATATATATATATATAATAACTACCAAGTGTCATATCATTGCATAATCAATAAAGTTTAAAAAAACATATAGCATGATGCCATCATTTATTACAGCAACAAAAAACTACTCAAAATAAGAATTCAGAAGATACAGAGGATACAATTCCTTTATCTGAACCATTGCTTCCACCAAAAAAACTTGTCGTACACACGCAAAGCTGCTTCCTCTATCAGCCAAGGTAAGTTTCTGAATTGGGTATCCCAAAAAAAAACTAAAATAGTTCAATAAAAATTTGTTTTACTTTATAAATTTGTAGAAGATTTTTTTTTTTTTTTTTATAGTATAAATTTGATGAAGATAATATAACTAGGCTAATTTTTTTTGGTATATTTCTAGAAGAATAAGAATAATATGAGCAAAATGAAGGAATATTATTCAAGTTATAGTGGAAAAGGTCAGCTCTCAGGAAATGGGTCCAATGTTATGAGCCGTGGATTAATTTTCTAAGCGTATGTGCGTGTGAGAGAAGGAGAGAGGCGTGGCGTCAAATTATGAGGTTTGCTAAAATAGGAAGCTTTGGGTTGCTAAATTGCCACCCAAATATGCAAAGTTATTGTTGTTTTGGAATGTACAAAAATGACAATATTTCCATTTTTGTGTTGTGATGAGTTGTGGTGGGTGTTATTGGAAGTGCCTATCATCCGTTACAATTCTAGGACTCTCTCGTTTGATGTTTCTTGCGGATGAGTATTCTCTACGTGGTCTTAATTTATGTGTTTTATTTGCTTAAAGTTGTCAATTGTGTGATGTGTCACGTATTATTTAACAAATATTAGCCACTTATTCACCTCTAATTGGGATATAAATTGTATAAGTAGTTTATTAACTCATTTTTTTTGCTCTAATGCATAAAATTGACCTTCAAGGAAAAGGTGTTATGCATTTACATTCTCCTCTAATAAAAATATTATGTAATATTTGTATCCATTAGAATAGTGCTTAAAATAAGAAGAATAAGAAGAGATTTTGACCATTCAAATGGTAAGAACCAATGCTAAATATTTCACGTAAAAAAAATGTTACTATAACAATAAAAAATGGTCAATATAATAATAAAAAGAGTCATTATAAGTGAAATTTTTTTTTGGTCACTATGAGTTTAAAAAGGGTCACTATGTATATGTAAAATATCATCCGTTGAATTTAGGAGATGAAGAGTTAAGATGTCTTCTCATTTTAGGTACCCTTATATAAAAACTCTTTGCCAAATAAGAACCCATCTAAAATATACATTGCCCTAATCCAATGGACAAGATTTAACAAAAAATAATGGCAAACGCGTAAATAATGGCAAAACTCACAAAATTTTTTATATAAAAAAACCGACACACGTTTCCCCACTTTCTTAAATACAATTTGACAAACTGACTCACTTTTAGACAAATTGACACACATTTAGACAAACTGACAAACTTTTTAAAAAAATGTCACATGTTTCCCCACTTTTGCTTTAATGTTCTAAATTATTGATATAATGTTCTAAACTTCTATTCTATTATTCTAAATTATTATTCTAATGTTCTAAACTACTATTTTATTGTTCTAATGTTCTAAACTTTTGTGCTAATGTTCTAAACTTTTGTTCTAATGTTATAAACTTTTTTTCTAATGTTCTAAACTTCTATTCTAAAGATTTGTTATATTGTTATAAAGATATGTTCTATTGTTAATCTTTAGAACAATAAGTATTAATCTTTAGAATATTAGTATTAAACTTTAGAACATTAGTATTAGACCTTATGACAATAGAATAAATATTTAGAACATACATGTCAATCTTAGAATATCATACTAGAAGTTTAGAACATTATAACAATAGCTCAAAATAATAAACCAAAAGTTTTAGAACATTAATATTAAATTTTAGAACAATAGAATAAATATTTGAAACAATGTGTAATAATTTTTAAAATAATAAAATAAATATTCAAAAGATGAAAAGTTTCCAATATCACGAAAAATGAGGCCCTGTACATACATCATGAATTTTGAAAATATAGAAGAAATGTGTTGTACATTGACAGTTAGAGTATAGAAAAGTTCTAATAAATTACACTTTTTCCATTAAAAGCTGAAACATCATAGACCATTAGATCTTTTAGAACGATAGAACAAAAGTATAGACACTTAATGTAGTGCGTATTTACTCCCCCTGATGATTAAATCACTCAAGATTCTTGAGATGTTGCAATCCACTACCGTAAACCAATTTCTTGAATGTAGTAGTTGTAAGTTCTTGAGAGTACATGATGCATTATCTTCACATAAAATTGTGTTGTAGCTTCCTTTTCGACAATTAAACCACAATCCAATCATATATTTTGGATCATTGATCATCACTGATCTAAGTCATACACATTCACAACTAGCCTCATGGATTGCCAAAATATCCGAAGAGTTAGAAGAAGTAGCGGTAGTTATTTGCTTCATAGGTTGCTAAAAATTGACAACAGTACCTCTATATGCACGTAAACACATATCAAGTTTGTGATTGAGCATTATGGGGATCATATAAATATGATGTTGCACCTACAAAGCCAACCAAACCTTCTTTGGGTATATTAGAAAAGAACAAACCCACATTTGTCATACAATGGAGGTAACAAAATACATGTTTAATTCCATTCCAATGCCTTCGGGTACGTAGGACATTAGCTAAATCTTGTTAGGAAATTTACTGCAAATGATATGTCAGGTCGTGCATGACTAGCAAGGTACATCAATGCCCCTAATAGCACTTAAATAGGGAATTTCAGGACCAAGAATCTCTTCATCTTCTTTCCAAAGAAGAAAAGAGTCTAGTGACCATACCACCATTGAGCTAGTTAATGGATATGCTTTATCAAAACAAAAAAATTTTAGCACCTTTTCCGTGTATGTAGTTTGATGTATAAGGATTTCATTCTTTAGGTGCTCAATTGTACCTCAAGTAAAATCTTGTCTTTTTAAATTTTTTCATTTCAAATTCTTTCTTCAAGTAGTCCATTGTCACACAATTATTACTAATACTGATCCAAATTTGTTTATAAATATACAAGGGTGAATTGGATCATTTTTATAGTCTTCCTTCAATAAGTACTCACTAAGGCGATTATACCACATGCGCCCAGATTGTTTTAATCCATATAGGGATTGATTCAATTTGATTGAGAACTTGAATATAATCCTTTTGGTTGCTTAGATCCATCTAGGAGTTTCATATAAATTTCATTATCAAGTGGTCGGGTCATACAAATGAGTTGTCTCCATCAAACCTAAGCCAAATCCTTCTCTTATTGTCGAATTAATCAAAATTATGAAAATTGTTACATTCACCACAGGAGAGTATTTCTCTTCATAATCAATACTAGGTCTTTGTGAGAATTCTTGAGCTACTAAACATGCTTTATACCTCATAATTTCTCTTTTTTTTTTTGTTTCTTTTACGAACAAAGACCAATTTATAGCCTAATAGCTTGACACTTTTAGGTGTACGACATATAGGCCTAAAAATTTCTCTCTTTGCAAGAGATTATAGTTCTTTAATTGCTTTTTTCCATTTTGGCCAATTATTTCTTTGTCCATATACTTTTGGTTTATGGTTCTTGTCATTATCATTCATAACATGAATTGCTACGTTGTATGCAAAAATATCATTGATGTAGATTTCATTTTGGTTCTGTTTTATTATTGACATGAAATTATCAGTTGAGATCTCTTTACTATCATATACCTCAACTTTTTCTATCAAGTCCAAGGTCTCTTTTGGAGATCCTTTAGAGTTATTGCATATTTGGCCTGATCATTATCAATCGCTGCTCCTTTTCTTTTTCAAGGACTTTTATATTTGAAATTAATTGGTCTGTCATGCTTCAAGCATGCTTTATACTCATTAGCAATGTTAATGTCCACCAGGGACATCTATTTTCATTGGAGTATTTATAACTAGTATATGTGACTTAGTCACTCTATTTGAGTTATATTAGTGAGTATGCCTGGTAATCGATTTGCTAAAATTTGTAAATAAATAATCTTTTGGACTTTTAACTAACATTCTTTAGTTTGAGGATCAAGATGAGATAATGATAATTGTTTCCATATAATTTTATTTTCTAGCTATTTATTTTCTCCCCTAATGTTGGAAAATTTGACTCGTCAAGCTGACAGTATGTGAAATGAGTTGTGAAAAAATCTCCAACATTAGGCTCTAGATATTTAAAAATTGACAGAGATTCAAATCCAACATATATTCCTAGCAATTCAAAAATATACATCAAAAAGTTTCTAGATGGGATATTTTGGTTCTTGACAAAAAACCCATTGTGAAATGGAGAACTTATGATAACTTGTTAGCCTAATGTGAATAAGTATTGTTGCATGTAATATTGCATGTCCCTATGCAGAAATTAGGTTTTTAGACTTCATAAGTATTGGTCTAGAAATCACGTGTAGCCGCTTTATTAATGAATCGGCAAGACCAATTTTGTTTATGAACATGTGCAATAGGATGTTCACCATTTATCCCAATGGACATTAAATAATCATTAAAAGCCTAGAAAATTGAATTCACTAGCATTGTAAAGATGAATGGTCTTGATATTATAATGTAGAAAATATGCTCGTAATTTAATTGATGCAAGTAATCTCATAAGCACTAGGTTACAAGTTGATAACAAGGATATATATGACCATCTATTTGATGCATCAATCAAAACCAAAAAATATCTAAATGGTCCACATAAGGGGTGTATTGGCCACATATATCTCCTTGTTTCTGCTCTTAATTAGTGATTGATTCATAATTTAGGTTAGCTATCAACTTTCCTTAAGAGTAAGCAACACATTAGAAACTATTATGAAGAATATGCTAGCTCTTTAATTAATGTCCACATGAATTATCAATTATTTTTCGCGTCATTGAACTAGGGTGACCTTACTAGTCATGCCAAACTTTGAACTTATTAGTATAACTTCATGTTTATTATAGAATATGTTTCAATTATAGTAATTTTATATAGTATTAGCCAGAGGAGAATGCATACACTTTCTCCATAGCATGCTTGGTGCCTTGGACCTTACTCGTGATGTAAAGGTATTCAATATTTCATTCATTCATTGTCTCAAAGTGATATCCATTATTACGAATATCTTTGAAGCTTAATAGATTACTTTGATACTTTAGAGAGTATAATGCATCAATGATTTTAAATTTTATTCCCTTTGGCAATAATATATGTGCTCTACCAAAGCCGTTAATAATCCTTTTACAACCTGCTATAGTACTCGCACTTGAAATCTTTTAATATTAAATTAAGAAATATTTTTTATTCTTAAATATGGTGTGAGAAGTTGCATTATCTACTAGGCACAAATCTTCAGCATTCAAGCCTAATTAAACTTGAATAGTATTCATAATTCTTCAAAAAAAAATGATAAGTGTCACAAACAAAGATAATAATATGTCTAATTAAACACTCAAATTAAATTATCCAAAAATACGAAAAATGTCGTCAAACGTAATATGAGTGTAAAGTTAATAACATAAGTACGTAAATAAAATAATAATAGGTTGATTATTCTTAAAAACTTATCTAGGGCTTAGTTATTCCCTTTAGGGGTGGTGAAGAAATCAACAACTTATAAGCGAGTTGCATCATTGGAAACAATCATTTTCACCATTATCATAGATGAAATTTGTTTCCCTTTTATTTCAGTGACTCTTGGTAAAGATCAGCAAGATGCTTTGATGTGTGAGCACGTCCACGTCCATGTCCTCGGCCACGCCCATGATCATTGATGTTAGTGTGGTCTTTGTTTTTTATTTGTTTCCCCTTTTTGGGATGTCACCTTCACTTCATGGAATGGACTATAGCCTATGGGGGCATGCCTCATAATTTTTCATAAGTAGCTTGTTGTTTTTCTTAGTCACAAGGAGACAAGAAATTGGTTCAGAATATTTCTTAAATCCCTATTCATGATATTGTGTCTGCAGGACAACATTATTCGCAGGAAAGGTAAAGTATGTTTTTTCAAGCAATTCTACATCAGTTAATTTTTATCCACATAACTCTCATAGTAAAGTTATTATGAACATGGTTAAGTCATATTCACTAACAAACTTAAAGTCTTGCAATCTCAAATGTAACTAATCATAGCGAGCTACTAGCAAGATTACAATTTTTTGGTGGTTATACCTTTCCTTTAGACTGTTCTAAAGGATTTGTTGGTCTTTGACAATCAATTACCCAGTCTAAAATCCTTCATGGAGGTGACAGTGAAGGAATATCATGGCTTTAGCCTTATCTGGACTTGTTGTAGTATTATTTTGTTTTGATAGTATCACCTAGTCCATGACAAATAGTTGTTTCCAATAATATCAAGAGCCACAAATTCAAGTTTACAAGATTCAACTTAATTCACTAGATAAGAGGAGATTATAAATTATGACTAAAGTAAATATTTATATAATTACATATTTTAGGTTCCCAAATAAGTTAAAGACAATGCATATCAATTTGTTAATCCTAAAATACTCTACCTTGTGAACTACATTTAGCCAAAAAATAATAGGCAAAAATTATTTGCTACACTATAAACATAAACAGTTAACTAAGAAATTCTTTGAGTAATACAAGAGGAAAAATTTGGGACTTTTTATTTAACCTTCTTTTTGAAAATTTTGAAAAATATGCTTCGATTAAAACTATTTTGAAAAATAGCTCTCGAACTAAGTTTTAGTGAAAACCACTGCCAAGAATTGGGCCATAGTACCGCTGTCAAGGACAACAATTTCACTTTGGCCCAATTCCAAACATCAACCCATAAGTCCAAAAATAACTAAAATATATTTCTAAAAAGAATCAAACCCTTGACATTTAAGTCATTTCTAATATCTGACAACTTAACATTTTACCAACTCAACTTATTTGTATAATACTTTACTTTTTATGTTTAAACATTTTAAATTCAACTAAAGTGTATTTAAAACTAAAAAATGACATAATTTGTAACATGTAAATCCACTAGGATCATGTAAACACTACTTTTGTGATGGAAAATCATGATTTATAAAAGGGTACTCTCAAAAAGGACGATATTAGTTCTAATTTTTGATATCATGGGAATCCCGAAAGTTACGATAAATTCAAAATAATGTATGTACCTTCTAACTCTAGAGCTCAATCGGCGCGAATTTTTGTTAAAACTTCTTATTTTTAGGGTATGAATTATT
This sequence comes from Dysphania ambrosioides, assembly GCA_026401315.1. Taxonomy (NCBI): domain Eukaryota; kingdom Viridiplantae; phylum Streptophyta; class Magnoliopsida; order Caryophyllales; family Amaranthaceae; genus Dysphania; species Dysphania ambrosioides. The sequence continues at coordinate 13,958,089 of CM048662.1, forward strand.
GTTAATTGATAAGTTAACGACTGATAACCATAAAACATGTTTAAAAAATCAATTAATTTGCTACATGCAGTGGTCTGACTAATTACTATATCCCCTTATACATTATAAAAAGAATTACTAATATGGTGGATTATACGATGAAGCACAAAAAAAATTCTTAACCAAGCATAAACTCATTAAAATTAAAGATACAAAGTTCAAGGGTACTAACAACATCGGATACATCATAGTTGAAGACTTAGAGACACACAAAACACTATATATAGAGAGAGGGTACTTTCCTAACAGTACTCTTTATGCCTTTAAGGAAGAATATCATGATCAATACTTATGAAAGATACACATGTTGGAAGTTTTTGATATAAAAAACAAGAGTGTTAAAATAAGATAGAGTGAGAGTCCCAATGATAAGGAAAAAATCCCACATTGGTGGAGGGAAAGGTTTTTCCCTTGTTTATATATTGCATTATGTTAGTACTACTTAGTTGAGTAACTTGGAAGTGGGTGTTGTACCACACACACGCGCGCGCGCTGAGCTGGGTCGGGTTGGGCTCGCACTCGGGCCTCGGGACTTGGGATCTTGGGGAATGTGATGCGCGGACATGGGTCCTTTTATCTTTTTAGAGGAATTTTATTTGATAGAATTCCAACCATTTTTGACTCAGTCTTCTGCACCGTTCATTCTAACTGTTATTGCTTGAACGTTGCTTAGGTTTCGGCCTTAACTGCTTGACTGTTTCTTCCTCTTTTCTTGCTAACCGTTGCTGGTTGTTTTACCTCCTTATTGCCTGTATAAACTCAGCCTCTCTTCAGAAAAACACACAAAAAATTCGAACCTCTCCCTCTACTCTAAAAATACTAAACACCTTTCTTTATTTTCCGGGCAAGTATTCTGAATTCCAGTCGGGTTTGTGAGTGCACATAAACTCCGGCACCGTGCTTATCCTGGAGGGCAACTGCTTCTTGTCTACTATACTAAGAGGTAGCGTGGAATCGTCTTTTAGGTCAGTGGTTCGCCACGACACAGCTACTGTTTTTGGTTCACGCATCAACAGATAAGTTTACTATTTTATTGCCTTCTATATCATATCAGTTAACAATCTAAAAGACCATTATGGATTCTAAATTCATGATTCCTGATATGTCTAAGCTAGAACCTCTTGATGGCAAGAATTATAAACGTTGGGCTGTTAGGATGCGTTTTTATTTGGAACAGATTGATGTTCCATATGTGCTTGATGATGTTGTTGAACCTGTTGATAAGGATAATCTGTCTGAAACTGATGTTAAGTTTGCTAAAGATGATAGAACTTGTAAGGGCATGTTGCTGCATCATATGTCAAATAATCTGTTGGATATATATATATATATGGGATTTTATCATGCTAAGGATATTTGGGATGCTCTAGAGAAAAAATATGGGAGTGATGACGCTGGTTCTAAACGTTACTATGTTAGTAAGTGGTTGAGTTTTCAAGTTGTTGATGATAAGCCTATTATTGATGAAATTCATGCTTATGAGAATGTGTGTATTAATATGGCTGTTGAAGGTCTGTCCATTTATGATATTACCCTAGCTATTGTTTTGATTGAGAAACTCCCTCCCTCTTAGAAGGAATTTCGTAACCAACTAATGCACAAAAAGGAAGACCTAACCTTAGAGGAGCTTGTAGGACACCTCAAAATTGAGGAGGAAAACTGTATCAAAGACAAATGCCATTCTATTTTCCCTTCCTCTTCTTCTTCTGCCAAAGACAATCTTGTTGACCCTAAACTAAACAACTGGTCCAAAGCCAAAAATAGTTATCTTAAGCCTAAGGGGAAAGTTGAGAAGTACAAATTTAAGGAAACCTCTTTTGAATGTGGGCTAACTGGTCAAAAGGCTAAGGATTGCAGGGTTACTCTCACTAATGTTTTGCATGTTCCAGAGATGCGTAGGAATTTAATTTCTGGCAGTTTACTCATGAAGGCTGGGCTAAAGCTCTCTTTTGATTCTGATAGATTAGTTATTACTCGCAATGGGGAATTTGTGGGGAAGGGCTTTTGTAATGGGGGGCTTTTTACTCTTGATGTAAAAGTTAACACTATAAATAAAAGTGCTAGTACCTCTTCTGCTTATATTGCTAAGTCTATTGATTTATGGTATGCTAGATTAGGACATGTTAACATCGATTCGATTAAAAGGCTTAAACATTTAAATTTGATTCCACATTTTTCTAACACTGATTTTTTGAAATGTCAAATTTGTGTTGAGGCCAAATTCACAAAGAAGCCATTTAAATCAGTAGACAGATAGACTGAAGTACTATAACTTGTTCATAGTGACTTGGGTGATTTTAATAATCACGAGAGCAGAGGGGGTAAAAAGTATTACATCACCTTTGTTGATGACTGTTCACGTTTTTGCATGGTTTATCCTCTTAGGTCTAAGGACGAAGCTGAGAAAACCAATTGAATAAGAAGATTAAGAGAGTTAGGAGTGACAGGGGTGGTGAGTACAGCCCTGACACTCTTAAGGAATTTTGTGAGCAACTCAACATTGTACATGGTATAGCTGAAAGGAAAAACAGAACTTTATAGAATATGATGAATTCTATGCTTATTAGTTCTGGGCTTCCTAATAACATATAGGGAGAGGCTTTTCTTTCCACTTGTCATGTTTTGAACAGGGTTCCTCATAAGAAGCTTGACAAGACTCCATACGAGATATGGAAAGGTCGAGTACCAAACCTGAAATACTTGAAAGTGTGGGGGTGCCTAGCAAAAGTATGCATACTTAGTTTCAAGAGGGACAAGATTGGTCCTAAAACGGTTAATTCTATTTTTGTTGGCTATGCTTATCAAAGTACAGCTTATCGTTTTCTTGTTAAAGGTACTAACAACTCTTATGCAGGTGGCCATATCATTGAGGAAAGAGATGCAGAATTCTTTGAGAACATTTTTCCTTGGAAAATGTCTCCCTCTAATGATAGTGAATTACCTATTAGTAGTTCAATTAGTTTACCTATTACTAATGTCCCTATTACTAATGATTCTATTTTAGAACTGAGGAGAAGAAAAAGGGCACAAAGAGACAACAGTTTTGGTCCTAATTTCATTACTTCCTTTTTCTCTGAATCTTCATTAGTTGATGATGAATTTGTGCATATTTTTGTTTTGGAATGATCCAAGAACATATGATGAGGCGATGAGGTTAGTTGATGCTGTATTTTGGAAAGAAGCAATTGATAGTGAATTGCAATCAATTCTCAATAATAACACTTGGGAATTAGTTGAACTTCCTTGGGGTTGTAAGCCCATTACTTATAAGTGGATCTTTAGGAAAAAATTGAAAGCCGATGGATCCATAGACAAGTATAAGGCAATGATAGTGGTAAGGGGTTTTACTCAAAAGTTTAGAATTGATTATTTTGATACTTGCTCCCCTATCACTAAAATTACAACCATTAGGACTTTAATTGCTCTTGCTTGCATTTTTTATCTTGTTGTTCACCAAATGGATGTCAAAACTGTGTTTTTGAATGGTGATTTGGATGAGGAAATTTACATGGTCCAACGTAAAGGGTTCGGTGTTTCGGGCCAAGAGAACAAGGTTTGTAAGTTAGTCAAATCATTATATGGGCTTAAGCAAGCTCCAAAGCAGTGGCATGACAAATTCGATAGGACCACTAGTGGAAAAAATGACATATACTACATATTATATGCTCCGTTTCATATAAATAACGAAGCATAAAGTTTTTGGAATTACATTGAAGAGACTAATATGCTCCGGGCTTTTGTGAACCAAAGCGTAAAAACATTATATACTCCGGTTCTCTATGAACCGAAGCATTAAAACCTTTTATACTCTGGGCTTTTTGAACCGCAGCATAAACCCACTCCGAAGCATACTCCGCGTGCGGTCTTACACCAGTCTATCAAATATTCACTTTCTCAACAGTCTCTCAAACGCATTCCCAATGCACTCTCAAGCGCACTCCTCACTCTCAAATTGTCACTTCTACCAAAAGCTTCTCACCCGAAATCTCAACTTCTCTACTCTCACCATTAATCTCAACAAAATAACCCAGATTTATCTAGGAATCTCTTCGAATGTTGGTGATTTTTCTGGGAATTTCAAAATTATTCATTCGGACATTGGAATAAGATATCTGAAAGGTAAGTTCAATTAAGTATTTTTAAAGTTAATGTGAATGTATGTAGTGTTATCCCGGCGTGAATTGAGTTGATGCATTCCCTTAATTTTTGAAATTGGATTGAAGTATTTTTATAGTGAATGTGAATTTTTGCTTTAATTTATGGCATCCCCTTAATTTTTTTACCCATCTTGATAATTTGTGGGTTTTGGTCGAATTGTTGGGATTTTTTTTTTCAGTTTTAGGTTCGAATTGTGGGATTCTATTTTGGGTTTTAGGTTCGAATTGTTGATAGGTTGAAATTGTTGGGATTCTGCATGTTTTCGATGTTAGGTTACTAGTTAGTTGCTTCTAAATGCATATGGTCATATTAGAATTGTTCCTAAATGCATATGGTCATATTAGAATTGTTCGTAGATGTTTCCTAAATGCATATATATGGGATTCAGTTTTCTATTTTGTTATAATTATTTTCTGTTCTCATCTCTTCGGGCCTAAATGCTAGTCAGTTTAATACATTGAATCAACTGTAAATGATATTGGCATACCAACATGGCCAACTATGGTTCAGGTCTACAACATTAACTATGATTTTAGTGGTCTTTATATTAATAACTATGATTTCAGTTATGATTTAGAGTAAGAAATGAATTCCTTTCTCTTCTTCCAATTCTAGAATCTGAAATCTGTCAACCATAGGCTTTCTTAGCAACCATAGCAGTTCTTTCCCATAATAAAATTTATAAAAAGTTCCTTCTTCTGTAAGTTTACTGAGCTTCCGGTGACTTTGTGGATCTCCTTTGGACTTTGTGGTGCTGTGAGGTATGCCTTTCTTTTTCCCCTTTTTTTATTTCTGTATCTGCTAGAATCTGTATTTATGGCATATGTTTAATGCATAAAGTTTTGACCACATAATCTATTAGTCATGAAAGTTTGTAAATAATTAATAATCTATTGCCATGTCTTGATTTCTTGTTTAGACCAATACTCAGGGACAGTACTGCGGTAAGATGGATAAGTTATGCTCTGTGCTGTGTTGTGCCAATCTGTATTTGAATCTGAGTAATGGTCTAGTTGTGAAATCTGAAAATTGGTCTAGTTGTGTTGTGCTTATCTGTATTTGAATCTAAGTGTATTAGTCTAAGTATACTCTAGTTATGGTCCCTATAGTAATATCACCAGATTCACATTACTAATGAGTCACCTCAGGCCTATGGATGCCCTAGGAACAGGGGGTAAAATGAAATAATCATATTAATCATGATCTATCATATTAACCTGTTCTTGACATGTTCTAGGAAGTTTAGTAATGTTCTAGAAGAGGTGAGTAACTTAATTTCGGTGGCTTAAATAATTAAATGTAATTTACTGCAATGATTTTGGGTATAGAATTAATATTAGGACATATGCTAAAACACATATGTCACAGAAATAATCTTAACTCTTAATGAATTCTTCCTTATTTCCTTGGCTTTCAATGGTACATCAATTTATATTTTTGTCAAAAGGATTGTTAGTCATCGCATGCTAAAACATAATCAGCCGAGGATGCATTTTTTTATTCTTGTTAGGGGGCTTAGTTCTAGCAGTTCTGGCCTCAGTACATACAATACAAACTACTCTATTGAATTTTCTTTGTAATTTTTATTGTATTTAATGGTAGCAGTTCCACTAGTGAGATGTGCTGTAATGGGTTACTGAAACCTCTTCTCTTTAAACTTTGGTGTAGTTAGCATAGTGTTTCTATCAGAACTATGTTTGAGAGAGACTTCCTAAATAGAGATACAGTTGGATCAGTTTGTTGGATCAGAACCTCTACTAGACTTGTTGGATCAGTTTGTAAGTCCTTCAATATGCTTGCCAATATCAGCCATTCATACTTAGTGTATCATTTACAGTCATAGACATCACAGTCATGAGACATCTTTCAAAAACATGTCTATAGAGCTATTTTTGGTAAACATGTCTACAAAGCTCTACCTTCTGAGTGTCATCTAAGACTTCTTTCAAAACTGCTACATCATGTTCGAGTCTTATGTTGTTAGTAGCTTCACGATCTTCACAGTTTGAACCTGCATCTGCAATGAAAACCACACTCATATTTGTCATTAAGGGAACATATTTGTTAGTCTGCAATGAAAACCTGCATAAATCAGAAGTATGCTAACATCAGTCATTAAGGTAACATATTTGTCAGTCTGCAATGAAAACCTGCATATTTTTCATTAAGGGAACATATTTGTCATTAAGGGAACCTGCATCTGCAATGAAACCACACTCATATTTGATAGTCTAAGTATGCTAACATCATGTGAACATCAGAAGCAAAAGATGCACAAACTAGTCTAAGTATTTTGCACAGACCTTCAGTATTCTTCATTGTATTATGCACAGACTTTTATTCTTCATTCTTCATTGTATTATGCACACTTATATTTGAAGGTCTTTTCCACATATTTATGGAAATGAAATTATTTCTTTCATATAAAGAGTATTGAAATCCTTTGAATTTGTTGTAATCTAGCTAATATACCAATTAACAACAATTCGTCATTATCCAAAAAAAAATGTGGACTTTATGATGCGGGCTTTGGGAAACCGGAGCATAAAACCTTTATTTTTTTTAAAAAAAAGGGGACTTTATGCTGCGGGCTTTGAGAAAACCGCAGCATAAAGTCCTTTTTTTTAAAAAAAATAAGGGTTTTATGCTCCGGTTTCTCAAAGCCCGCAGCATAAAGTCCACCTTATGCTTCGGTTTGAACCGCAACATAAAACTTTTACAATATGCTCCTATCACATATACTTCGGGCCGACACCGGAGCATAAAGACTTAAAAAAACCGCAGCAAATGATGTTTTTTCCACTAGTGGACTATGACTGGTAATGGTTTTCAGGTTAATGAAGGTGATTCTTGTGTTTATTCTAAGTATGATAGTTTTGGTTGTGTGATTATTTGTCTTTATGTGGATGATATGTTAATTTTTGGGACTAACTTGGATCGAGTAAATGAGACAAAACAGTTTTTGAGTTCAAATTTTGAAATGAAAGACATGGGTGAGGCAGATGTGATTTTAGGAGTAAAAATGAAAAGGACTCTAAATGGCATTTGTCTTCATCAATCATACTATGTTGAAAAACTTCTTAACAAGTTTGACTCATTTAATGTCGATCCAGTTAAGACTCCATATGATCCCAGCTTCCACTTGAAGAAAAATAATGGTGATCCAGTTGATCAATCTGAGTATGCTAGAATTATTCGTAGTGTTATGTTTCTTATGAACTACACTAGACCTGACATTGCTTATTTTGTTAGTAGGTTGAGTAGGTACACTCATAACCCAAGCAGTGATCATTGGGTAGCTCTGAGGAGGTTGCTTAGGTACCTTAAGGGTACTATGGATTGGGGTTTGCATTACTCCAAATTTCCAGGAGTCTTGGAGGGTTTTTGTGATGCCAACTAGGTATCCAATAATGATGAAGTTAACTCCACTAGTGGCTATGTTTTCTCCCTTGGGGGTGGAGCCGTATCATGGAAATCTTATAATTAATCTTGTACTGCTATGTCTACTATGGAATCTGAGTTTATTGCTCTTGAATTGGCAGGTCATGAGGCAGAATGGTTGAGGAACATGCTTGCTGATATCCCACTGTGGGGGAAGCCAGCTCATTCAATTCCACTTCATTGTGATTCACAAGCTACGATTACTGTTGCTCACAACCATGCCTATAATGGAAAGAAGAGACACATTCGTCTAAGGCATAAGGCTATTAGAAATTTGTTGTCTGAATGGGTGATATCACTGGACTATGTTAAGTCCGAAAGGAACATTGCGGATTCATTGACTAAAGGCCTATGTAGAAAACTAGTTTTGGAAACATCAAAAGAGATGGGGGTAAAGCCCGTTGTATGAATTGTGAAATAGTGAACTCCTAATTACCATGAGTTCAAAGGGGAACATTATATAATAATTCGGAAGCACAATTTTTTTATCTTGATTGTCCATCTCTAGATGTTTGTTTTGTGCTTAGCTACAAATGAGAAAGAGGTTGAGTATATGGCTCTTAATGAACCCATATCCATATTTTTGGTGGTGTGTTGTAGCTTACACTTGATGGGATTCACCTACTTAGGTATGGAAGTATGGCCGCTTCCTATGAGTATTTCGTGGGCTTATACTCTAGAGCACCTATGAGCATCTAGGCTTGGACGTATGGCTAGTATAATGCATCACCTTTATTCACGGAATTTCAGAATATTATACATGTTCAATTGTGTGGCTCAACGTGACGGGTCCCTAACTCCCTATTGAGTTCAAGACGAAGGTCACTTGGTAGGTGAGGGATCATAACTTGATGTCCGCTATGTGTTAATTCAAGTCGCAAGACATTGACACTTATACAATTGTTTTGTTTTGTCCAGAATTGTTTTTCTTTTCTTTCTTTTTCATATCTTCAAACTTGTTGGGGATTATTGGAAGTTTTTGATATAAAAAACAAGAGTGTTAAAACAAGAGAGAGTGAGAGTCCCAATGATAAGGAAAAAATCCCACATTGGTGGAGGGAAAGGTTATTTCCTTGTTTATATATTGTAGTATGTTAGTACTACTTAATTGAGTAACTTGGAGGTGGGTGTTGTACCACACACACACACGCACGCGCCCGCGCGCGTTGAGTCGAGTCGAGTCGGGTCAGGTCGGGCTCGAGCCTCGGGACTTGGGATCTTGGGGAATACAATGCGCGGGCATGGGTCCTTTTATTTTTGGAGGAATTTTATTTGATAGAATTCCAAGCGTTTTTGACTCAGTATTCTGCACCGTTTATTCCAATCGTTATTGCTTGAATGTTGTTTAGGTTTCGGCCTTAACTGCTTGACTGTTTCTTCCTCTTTTCTTGCTAACCGTTGCTGGTTGTTTTACATCCTTCCTGCCTATATAAACTCAGTCTCTCTTTAGAAAAACACACAGAAAATTCGAACCTCTCCCTCTTCTCTAAAAATACTAACACCTTTCTTTATTTTCTGGGCAAGTATTCTGAATTCCAGTTGGGTTTGTGAGTGCACATAAACTCCGGCGTTGTGCTTATCCTAGAGGGCGACTGCTTCTTGTCTACTACATCGGAAGGTAGCGCGGAATCGTCTTTTAGATCAGTGGTCCGCCACGATACGGCTACTGTTTTTGGTTCACGCATCAATAGATAAGTTTACTGTTTTATTGTCTTCAGTATCATATCAGTTAACAACACATAGACATATATATGAACATATCTCAGCGGTAACTTTAGAAAATGCATTGCTACATTAAAATCAAGCAAGGGACACATAACATAGACCATTGTTAATTATGCTGTAAGAAATTACTCTACTAGAAGCCTAGCAAAGATATTGAAACTTAAATAATTGATACCTATCATAGATTTCGTACAAATTCTAGCTAAGATATACATAGTATAGATAATTTATTGTAATCGTCATTCAATTAAGGCATAGTGTAGTGTGATATACCTATTTGTGAGATATGATTTTAGTAGGCCAAATAAATTCCTAATGATCTACTCTAGTTGATATGTTTGGTGTTGATAACGTCTTATAAATTAAGGAGAGATACAAGGGAATGGTTATATGTATTCTTCCACATAGGGGAGATTTATATATATACAATGGATGTGGTTAGGGTTTACATAGGAACGGAAAACTGTAAGCCTAAAATATTCCTTATCACGAATATAATGGGTATCATCCTAGAATATTCTTTATTGAAGATATAATGGGCATCCATATAATATTACATAATACATTTATATTACTTTCTATTATCTCTTGGTCTCTATAGCTATAATTAGAGCTGCCAATTTTTAACCAAGCTACTAACGTGGCCAACTCAACCCATGCCTGGGGAACTCGACTTTCTTCACAATCCAAAAGGTGAAACCCGTAACCTAACCTAACCCGACCTGAAGCCAACCAAAAACTAACTTAACCTTAAATTTGTGAGCCTGAACCAAACTTGTTCTCAACCTAAAAACAAGTTGATCAGAAATTAACGCAACCGATAAGCAACCCTAACCAAATTAACCTGATGCATAAACAACTTGGAAAATTCAACCTGGCAACTAATCGATAATGATCCCTAACTCCATTGCAAGTGATATATTTAAGACCAACCTATTATCAACCCAATACTTAATTTCATCTAGATTATCTATGATTATAATTATACTAAATTCTTAAACTTTTAAAATGTCTTACAAAATTATCATGTTTTAAGTTTTGGAAATAAAATATTATATGGATCTTAAAAGGTTGTAATATAATGATTCTACAGATACTATGCGATTTGAGTGATCATATTACATGACAAGGATTGTAATGTTAATAACATTTGATACACTTAAGTCAATGACATAACCATCATGCAATAAACAAATAGTTGGTACTATAATATTTTTTTTGGCAAGGTGGTATTATAATATAGGGACACATGAATAACATACATCACATACTTGTTGATTACTCCTTCCGTTTTCTTTTCTTCCTATTTTTCCCGTTCGAAAATTTTGAAATATTTTCATTTGAAATTCTTCTATTTTGTTCTAATATTGTGATTAGGGGAAAAAAATAAATTATTTAATGCCATGGACTTCAGAAATTTTATAACTTATTTAATGTTCAACCCACTTGCATCATTTTGTGAATAGAATCTAATCTTATTTTTAACTTAATTTGAATTATTTTTATAAAAATCTTTTCGGATTCTAGATGGAAAGAAAAAAAAGAAACAAAGGGAGTATAATACTGCTCATTAGTCATTAAATTACCTTGTCAGTTTTTTAATTCTCAATTCTTATCGACGCGACAATGTCATTAAAATGATATGTTGTCATTGTCAAGAATAGACAAGCATATAATAGCAATAGAGAAATAATATGTCGTGACTTATTATTAAACTAATACAATAAAATCAAAATCAAAATCAAAATAGAATTATGGACTGATAACTTGATTTTAAGTATTACACAATTTTGGTATAATTAAGTTTGCATTCGATCCGAAATTCATTATAAACTAAGATGACTTGTTTTAATAAATGACTCAAAATCTATCTAATTCAAATCATGTTGACCCGAAATGACCCTACTTGACTAAATCCAAAATCCATCCAACCCATAAATAAACCATTTTAACTTGTTTATATCCAAACATTGATCATGACACAAACTAATATATGATCTGATCCGAACCCGATCGGAACTCGAGCAATTAAATAACCGATTGAAAGCGACCAATTGATAAACTAAGCCAAACCATGCATGGTTTGCCAGCTTGAAAGGCGAAAGACAACCCCGTATCAACTAGACCCGGTTAGTGTCAAACCGAATCCGTTTACTCAATTTAACTAGCCTAACTGTAGTATGAAGGATGAACTTTACAAAAGGAGAGAGTAAGATACACCAACCTCGATGTCTAGGGGTATGTCAAATGCTTGTGATTAATTGGTTAAATTGTCATCGCAATTTAAAGGTTATGTGATCAAACCTATTATAGGCACAAGGTGGAGTTCTCCTTATCCTTCCTCCGCCACTATGCTAAACCAAGTGGAGCTAACCTAAGTGGGGGTTAATCAGTGAAACAGTGACGGGGCTACAATATGGCATACCAACTCCCCGCATGAAAAATTAATACCTACAGTCTACAGAAAATTGTTGTTTCGCTTATTTATCCTCTTTTTGCATACTAACACAACTCCAAAACATATCAAATAGACAAGTATTATTGTACTAATACCTCGAACTTCTGTTCCTGGCTTCGCCTCTACAATTAGACCTGTGCATTAGGTCGGATCAGGGTCGGGATGGGTTACAAGTAAAATGGGCTAAGTCAGGTCAAAGAAGATGCAAAATGGGTCGGTTTAGTCCAAAGAGAGTATAGTTTTAATCTATAGAGGGTGATAGTTTACATATAGCACCTCCATTCTTGGTAGTGGACTTACGACAAGTAAGTAAAAATAATTTATTATCTGATAGTGTTTAAAGTTTAGAAACTATTGATCTATTATTGACTCGACTTGATCCATTAAAAACTCATTAAAACATAACCCTTTAAGAGACCAACCGTTAAAGAGATCGACCCATTAGGCCTACTATTGATTAGACACTTTTAAAAATGAGTCGATTAAAAATTCTTAACAGATCGAGTACGTGACCATACATTATCTAATTATATTTACTCTAGTTACCTATTGGCTCAGTCCTAATGTAATGGTAAGGAGGATTCTAGACAAATGTCAATCTTTACATTTTTTTTTGGGTCTAAACTTTATGGGTTGAATACTTGAAAAGGGAATTTTGTTAGGGCATCTCCCACAAGAACCTTATAGTTGGGAGAATTCAACTCAGTGATTTCGAGGTTATAAGGTAAATCCCTAATTAACTGCACCAAGCCTTGCTTAATTGATCGCACAGTTCTTATATACCAAATGATGAAATTAATAAGACAAGAAACCTAAAGCCTCTAGGAAGTTGAAAGTTATCGCTATAATCAGCAACAAATTATAGAGCACTCACACGAACTTATTATCATATCATATAAACTATAACATTTTATAGTGGAGTCAAAGTAGTTAGTTTTCCTTTTGTAATACCCTAATGGCATCTTGCATCCTATCAGATTGGAGCAAGACGCCTAAAATTCCAAGAGTGTAGATAAAGGCCATACGAAGTCATTCAGCCTTTTAGAAAAACTACACAAGTTTTCTCACCACGATTTTGACTCTAAATTAGTACACATTACCACAAATTTTAATAGTTAATAGTACATAAATATTTTCTAAAATAATACATGAACTTATGCATGTCCTTGGTTATGAAACTTATTATATATCCTACATAGTAAGATATTACTTCATGTAGTGGCGGATTCAGGATTTTTCACCTGATGAGTTACAGTCGATAATCAAACATATAATAATATATTTTTTTTTTTTGCCAAACAACCAAATAATAAGAATAAAAAATACATTCAAACTTTTTGGGGCCGACTCGTGAGTCTTTTGACCCACCAGAACAACAATTACATCTCCCACTGACTTCATGTATACATATACTAATAGAAGACAATGGTCAATATTGTAAAGGTACATGTCTACTCTCCTATACATCCATGAGAATGAACGACTCTATAAGACAAATGGCTACAATCCTTACTCTCCAAATTAAAACTTGGAAGGGCTTCCATAATTCCACCTACCATCTTCTAATACCTAACTATTAAAAAAAATTGTCGTACCCAATGCAAAAGGCTCCCACTACAGTAGAATTTACAAAAGGGCAGTCTGAACATAGAGTATCAGACTAGAAACTTGTTTAGGTCAAAGGAACATTGATTGAAGGACTAATTTGAATTTGATACTTATAGTTTTGACGAAGCCAAGCATGATAATAGCCTAGTAGGCGCTCTAAGTTTTATGCTCAAATATTTCCTTCCAAGTTGGGCAGAGCATGTGGATAAACATTCCGTAGAGATGCATGGATGATATAACAGATCCTCCTGATTTTGTTGTCAACAGTATCCGAAGAGTGATTTTTCATGACAAATATTCAATGAACCACATGTAAGTTGTGACATTCACGTCTTCAATCTTCATGCACACGTTACACAAATACTTCGTGACATTCAAAGTACTCTGTATGAGTGTAGTGACAGTAATTAGTCATATACTCACATGAAGCTCATCGTTGACGAGTACGATGAGTCCAATAAAACGAAGCCCATGTTACAAACCAACCCAATAGTTCAATGGAAAATGAAATATAGACAGCAGCACATGCCTACAGAACTTGTCACAGTTGGGTACATGTTCATGTTCAGGTTGAAAGATTTTCTGTCCTATAGATGTAATTCAGAGCTCAGGTCAAACAATGTTTCACTCGATTCCAGCTAGATTTTCGTTTTTTTTTTTTTGTTAGTTATTATGGATTAGTATTTAAAATACAATTTCTTCGTAACTAAATTTAATTTCAAAAAAATAAGGTACAAAATTGATTGGAGGAATTCATCTCACATTTTCAGTTAAAAGAATTTTATTTAGCGTAGGGTTTAAGTTATGACCTTTAGGTAGCTATCAGAGCCCCTATGCTGGTAAGGATTTTTTCCATGCGTGGAAACTTTTTGGTGTGTTTGTACATCCCATTAGTGTGAGGACTGAGGAGTAGTAATTTTTTTTATTTAAATAGAGCCGCAAGCGACAAGCAATAAATGATGTAGACGGAATTTCATTTTAAGCCTTGGATACTAGTCTTCAATACTTTAACCAACAAAGTTAGTTGACATCCACAAAAGTAGAAATTTAGTATGTGAGGATTTTTTTTTTAAATGCACTGGGAGGAATTTGGGTGGAAAAAGCTGGTTGCAGGCTCCATAATACAAAAAAATTGCGAGTCAGTCAAGCCAATTGGTGCTTGAAACATGGGTTCGAATTATGACAAATCAAATTTTTGCTGATAATGGGAATAGTTATATTTTTCAATTTTAGTTTATGAATATATATATATTATTAAAAATTATTATATCAACGATTATAAAATTTTATGCTCTATAAATAGACACACAGTTGCTATATTTTGACACACTTAAAGAAATTCTCTTTTCTCACTTTAATTTCATAAAAATTAATATTGAAGTGCTTAATATTATAATTAATCACAACAAAAAAAAATTATAATATTATTGTAATTTGTATTTGATTCACTAAAATAAAATTCCATTTAAAAAATTATTGTTTTCAGTTTTAGTTTAAGTTATTTTATACATTTAGTGCTTAAATATTTTTGTTGTAATATTAGTTTGAAAAAAATAGTTGTGTTAATTTTTTAATATTAGAAACTAATGGATCATAATCGCCGCAACTTTTCACATTATTTGAATGATTTTGATCCTTCTCTAATCAACCATTCTTAATTCAGCTCTTTTCTATAAAGGTTTGGAGTAAATTCTTCTGGTTTTCCTCTACAATAACCATCTCCACATCTAAACACTCCACTTACTTACCCAAGTTTTGATGCTTTCACTCAAATTTATGACCAATCTCCATATAGAACAAGCTACAGTCTCATTGATGAAGGTGAAGAAGAAATTATTCCAAAATATACCACAATACCCTCTACAATTAATCTTGTCATATTCAGCTGGTTATTTATCAATATTGTACCCTACTTTAAGCATTACATGGAAGCAATTATTGAAAAAGATCATAAACTTTCCAAATCTCTAATGAGCTATTAATATATCTTACAAAGTGGTTCCAAAAATAGACCGTACGAGCTGTCAGAATGAAACCTAAAAAATTTGGAGGCTCATTGGAAGAGGTTGTTCACATACCTACTTGTTTTGGCTAGTGGTTAGAAGAATCTTTGAGAATAAGTAAAAGTGGGTATAATGAAGCAAATGTTATAACAAAGTCCCATGCTATCTTTTCGAGGTTCTTGCAAAAATGCACCAAGTAACTTTAAACTCCAAAATGCTTATGAGATGGTAAATAAATATTTGAAGTGGAGAAAGGTCATGAGATAGGGCTTGGATAAGGAAGAAACTAAGAAAGTTGATGTTGAACTCAAGGTAGAAATGGAGCAAGAAAACAGTAGCGATAGTGGTAAGAGGAGTAGAAATGATGTTAGTAGTAGCTTTGTATGTGCAGGTATGACTCGTTTCAAAGGTGTATAGAAATCTAAGGTGAGAAAAACAAATAAAGTGGTTGTAACAAAAGATATTGTTTCCAACACTAGTGAACAAATTAAGGTTCACTATGAAGTATGCTAATTTGAGTTGACTATAAAGTAGGAGAACTAGAAATTGAATGGACGAACGGGATTAGAAGACAAAGACAATTGGAATTACATGAGAGAAATCTTGAAATCCAAGAAAGGAATGTGCAATAGAGATGACGAAGTAGAAATTCAATATGTTGCAAGTGTTGTTGTCTAAGGCAACGCTAACCCTAAATGAGGAGAGGTTAAAGGAAAAATTACTCAAGGAGTTACATCAATAATTATCTAATAAAGCTTCAATGAGTGCTTGTAAGTTCAACTAATCATTTAAGTTTTATTTTATATTTTCTTTAATTAAGTATAGGGTTTCTTATGAGTCGAGTCAAGCTTGAGTAAAGTTGAGCTCGACTCGAGCTTGAAAACTTGTGAGCCAAAAAATCGAAGCTCAAACTCGACTCGAAAATCCAATTATGTCATTGTGTATATTGATGTGTTTTATGATATTATAAGGTCATATTCACCTTATTACAATGAGAAGTGTGCCATTGAATTGTCATAATCATTTAATTCAATGTGTTGTTTTCTTTTATCAATGACATGTCCTTGTCTATATTAATGTGTTTTATGACATAGTAAGGTCATATTCGCATTATCACAATGAAAAGTTTGCTAATGAATTGTCACAATAATCTGATATAATAACTTTATTATTATGTTGCTTGTGTGTATATAAAGCATTCGATCTTAATGTTCACTCACAATGCAAACCTCCACTTGAAAAAAATTCAACGGACATAATATTGTATGAAATAAATACTAGTTCAAGTTATTCCTCTGATGATCAATATGAAGAAATTGATATAAGTATTGCTAACTCCATTTTCAATTACTTACCGACACCAAACACACTACTATTATCACAATATTGTTAATCTAATGAATAGAAATCATATAGAAGGGCATAACCAATTTTTTAGAGGTACTTCAAGGATCCTCTAGTGTACAATAAAAATAAGTTTCGATGAAGGTTTTGAATAAAGAGATCTTTACTTTATAAGATCATGAACAAGGTGGCGGAAAATGATGAATTTTATCAAAAAAGACAAGATGCGGCAAGAAAATTAGAGTTATCAAGATTGCAAAAATGCATTACAACAATGAGAATTTAAGCTTATGGGTTGGCACCATACATGGTTGATGATACCTGCGAATATGTGGAACAACTACACAAAATTCCCTGAAATAATTTTGTGAAGGGATTATAAAGAAACTTCAAGTTGTGTATCTACGAAGTCCAACTAATGAAGACTTAAGAAAGATCTGTTATAGAAACAAACAATGTGAATTTTCAAGTATGATTAGCAGTACTAATTACAAGTATTGAGAGTGAAAGAACTAACCTAATACATGGAAATGTCAACATTGCAAACAATTTATGAACCTAACCCTTATTTCAGAGGTCGTTGCGGATGAAGATTTATAGATTTGACATTCTTCTTTTGGCATTCCAGGTTCATGCAATGATCAATATTCTTTTAGTGTTCTCATATTTTCAATGATGTTTTACAAGGTTAGGCACCTCTTGTGAAATTTATATTTAATAGCTATGAATACAACTTTGCATTGTATTACTAGCAGATGGTATTTATCTAAGTTGCACTACTTGCATACAAGTATTTACATATCCTTAAACTCCTAAGAAAAACCTTTTTTTCGATCTCTAAGCTAATGAGCGTAAGGATGTTGAGCATGCATTTGAAGTTCTCCAAGGGATGTTTGCAATTATATGACAATCAGTTCTTGCTTACAATAAAGATATATCAGTTGATATTATGAAGGCTTATATCGTTACTCATAACATGATAGTCGAGGATGAATGAGACAAGTATAAAAATTCTATAGTAATAAGAAGATATTACAAATAAGATCAAGCGAATACAAGTGCTATCATGAATAATGATGAATCCTTCGAGTTCCAAACTAAACGTCTCAACGACCTGAATAAGTACTTGGAGAAAAGGGACGGTATGTTTGGCGTATGAACTCATCAGTCTCTTAAACATGATGATAACGTGTTTTAGGATCTTCTTTAGGTGTATTTGAATGTAGATTAGACACATTTAGAGTGGTATTACTCGATTCTAGTTTACGTTCCTTCATATGGTGCATTCATGGGTGTTTTTGGAATATTTTTTTGGATTTCGGGAATATTAGATAAATTGGAAAGATTAACAAAGGTTTAAGCATCATAGAAGTGGTTTAAAAAACCTTAGTCTATATCTCGAAGATGCTAAGTTCTAGTGATGAAATTCTAATCTTGGTTTGGACGAGTAAAAGGTCATGTGTTAAGAAAGACCAAGGCGGGATAAAGATGACAATGTCCTTTGGAAGAAGAAGTTCAGATGTTGAAGTGACAAAAGAAAGGAGACTCAGACGAGTCTATAGAGGACTCATCCATGTCTTCTTCAAAAAGTGAATTTTAGTATGAAACAATTGTTTAGTATTTTGGGAGCAGTCTCATCCGAGTCTACTATAGACTCATATGAGTCTTCCTTAGAAATTGAGTTCTTGTCAGAAATAGTTTTTTTTATCATTTCATCAGTAGACTCGTTTCAGTCTATAGATGACTCATCCGAGTCTATCTCCTTGGGCATTTTTTCACGACTTTTCTTAATTAAACCAACAATTTTCTAGGTTATTTTATATAATCCTAGCATTGTTAATTCACATGGGGATGACTTAGATTCAAACTTTTACCCTCCCAACACTTTTCTAGTTTTATATTCCTTGAAGATTCAATATTTGGTTCCTAAATTCTATTCAAGTAATTTTTCCTTCTCTTTTTCTATTATGTATTTCTTTTATCTTTTATTTTATTTCTTTAATTATGCTAGAGCACTGTTATTATATTATGTTGAAACCTAGTATGTATTGATGTTATGATTTAATCTTAATCTGCCAATTTAATTATTTATTATTCTTCTTATTTTAGGGTTAACTTTATTCTCATTATTCTATTAAATATACTATATTTAATGAATATGTAGGTTCATAACGACAATTGGCTATTGATTGACTTTAAACCCTATTTAAGTAAGAGAAGTCATCATGACAGTAGTTGAAGGATTTTGCTAGGATGTTTAGGACGTTATGATTAATGTCTTTAAATTGCATGAATACACAATAGTAGGTATGATTGCATTGTTAAGGAAGTCATTAACACTTAAAATATATCTTTGGTATTAATATAGGGTGCATTCATCCTATTGAACATAATATTAGGTAGGGATGGATTAAAGATTGGTTTGATATTATATTAGCAAGGATACTTAATTCTAAACTATTAGTTCATTGATTAGTTTATTAGACCATTATTCACTCTACCAATTATTTGATTTGACTCAACTTATTAGATTCATAATGACTCGATACAATGTCCCACATTTTCTGTGGATTTTGACCCTTACTTGTCCGGCTACATAGTAATAGAATAGTTATATATTTTTTATAAGTTTGCAACAACCTTATCACTTGACTTGATAGAGCACATTTAGCAAAAGTTTGATCATATTAATCCTTAAATCTTTCTGCTTCTCTATAGTTTTGTGGTTAGATAATGTGTGTTATTTGTTGTAGTAATTTATTTTTGTTTTATATGGTAAAATTACTGTTTATGTAATTTTTTTAAATGTATTATTTTTTTTATTTGAATAATGAAAGTAAGTTTTAGTTTTAGTTCTTTTGTATGATCTTAGAATGAAATTCATAATTATTATAATGTTTAACAATTACACTAAAAAAGAGAATACTAATATTAGTTAATTATTATATTCCAATTAATGGGTTCATTAATTATTAATTAATAAGTTAAAAAATTAGTTAATACTTATTTTATAAATTCTTTTTTATGTCATAACGATATTTATGTAATGTTAATGAAAAAATATTATGATTAAAATGTGTGAAAATAAAAACTTAATGTTTAAAAGATCAACTAAAAATTACATAAGAGAAAGAAAATGTGATGGGATATGATGGAAAGTAAGAGATAGAGTGGTGAGAAAATTTTTCTCATTGATGGGATGAAAATTACACACCTAAAATTTGCATACAAAAATGGTGATATGGATGAGAGGAAAAGTATAAAGAGAGATTGGCGAGGAAATTTTTTCGTTCTCACCATTGAGAATGCTGTTAAAATATATTAAAAGACTTTTAACAAAATAATTATTTTGCAAGGCAAAATCCCTTTTTAGGGAGATTTAGCTATTGATGGAGGGAATGAAGAATCTCCTTTGTCAATTGGATTTAGTTTAGTCTCAACACGTCCATAGAGAAGCAAATGCGGAGTAGCACAACACGCCACACTAGGACATTTAATAGAAAGTCATGAGAAAAATCGACCATTTTTTAGACAACAAATTTTCTTCTTCTATATAAGTTAGGTCATTTTGAAATAAAACATAAGTAACTTTTCCGTTTATCTTTCTTCAAAGATAAAAATAATAATACATTTATAAGTAACAATTACTACTAGTTTTGGTAGGGCAATATATTGCTCCATATAAAATAGCACAATTGTTTAGTTCATTAGTCATATGTAGTTTTGGCTTAAAGTCTTATTCTATTAGTCAAATCGAATAATCAAATAGCACTTAGTTTTAACATGTTATAGGAAACTTGTTTTGAAAAGCAAGGGATCGGAACTTAAATACACTCTAGTCCCTGGGGTGGGGCGAGTGGGGCCGCCGCCTAGGGCTCGTCGAAAAAGGTCACTTTTATTAATGTTTAGATAAAAATAAAAGGGATGTAAATGTAATGTGCGTAAGTTTTATCATATTAATTGAAGTAGTTAAATGGTAAAGGGTCTTACTTGTACAAAGTTTTAAATGTAATTTGGTATGTGTTCAATTCCCTTTACTTCCATGATTATTTTTATTTTTTTTTTGAAGAATGGTTATTCCTCTTTTTCTAAGACAATTTTGTCTGAATGCGTAGTTCAATTCCATTTTTCTAACCCAATGTTATATATATACTTCACATGAAAATAACAACCTACTAAAACTAAATACGACATACAAAATATTATTGTTATTATACTTATCTAATTATTAACCTTTAACAAAAATAGCTATTTTTGTCACCAATAAAAAATGTAAGAAATTCAACCAATTATTTTGTATATTAGATGTACATAATTATCATTATTACTCATTTTGTTAATGCAATAAAATCTTATTAGTTTATTGTATTTAGAATGTGGACTATATTTATTGATTTGTGAATAGAACTATTCATAATATTATAAAGAGAAATGATCCTAATCATAAGATAACTTGGTAAATAAAAACTTTTATGAAATGGATTGCTTATGATATTTTTTAAATTAAAAATTTTATTAATAATTTTTATTTTTTTAACACTATTAATGATTTATGTGATTATAATGCATAGTATCATTTTTAATTACTGAAAAGTTTATTTATTTAGTAAAACCTCTACTTAGTATTTTTATTTGTAAAATAAGAAAATAAGAAAATATAAAGTATACTATTAAATTTTAGGGCTCAAATTTCTTATTTTTCCCTATGACTCTAAACTGTCAAGAATGGGCCTGCTTAAATTCAATAATTTATCACACGCTTAAATTTACCAAAATATGAGAGTTTTTTCTAATTTAAAATATTAATAAATAATTTAATGAGTATGGATTAATGTGGAACCTCCAAATAGAAAGCAAAGCATTTTCATTATTTTGGGTGAAAAAATTAAAAAAAATTGTTGCTTTGGTTACTTAATTAATAGTAGGTTTGGAAGAATATACATTTAAAAATTGTAGCTTTGGAATATTAAAAAATATAAAAAAAAGGAAGATAAAAATGAATAACTGTTTACAAACCTTCAAAATAATTAATAAAAAAATTGACAGTTACCAAGAAAATCCAATATTATATTTTTAGGAAAATAATAACTAAAATTAAAAAATTAAAAAACTTAAATATTGAACACCATGTATCACATCTGCCTGACATTAGCAATTCGTTGTGCTCCCATCTGCCCAAGAATATGGGAAAAAAATGCATAATTCGCCTGCAATCAACAACAATCACCCGCGATTCCCTTTCTTCGATAATCTCTGTCAAGTTCATTAGTGTACCTTGCTCCAACGTCCTAATCAAAGGTGTTAATTTCACGTAAGTTTAAGTTTATTTTAATTTTATGGCCTCCGTATGATTAAAGTGAAACTTTCTTTCCATATGATTAAATTAAAACTTATCTAATATTATTATTTACGAGTATGGATTAATGTGGGACCTCCAAATAGCAAAAGTAGCGTTTTCGTTGCTTGAAGTGAAAATTTTTTTAAAAAAATGTTGCTTCAGCTACCTAATTAATAGTAGGTTTCGAAGAATATACATTTAAAAATTATAGCTTCGAAATATTAAAAAAATAAAAAAAATGTAGATAAAGATGAATAACTGTTTACAAACCTTCAAAAAAAATTAATAAAAAAAATGAGCAATTTACCAAGCGAATTGATTAAAGTGAACCTTTCTTTAAAAATTTGTGATTGTTATTTTGTATCACAATTTACCCCATTTTTTAATTTCATTTTTAAGGTTTAATTTTCAATTTTTACTTTTTGACTATTGATTTTTTTTATTTTGCACTTGCTTAATTATCCTTAACACATCAGTTATTATATTATCAAAGTATAAATTTATGATTGAATTTTATTATCAATTCTTCATGATTGATTATAATTCAATTGTGAGGGTATTCACTATTATTTGTTTAAGACTCCACAATAGTGTTCTGTTTATATCTATTTTATTATGATTGTGAGTGTATTAATTTTATATGAATGATTATGTGTAACACCCCCAAATTACTAACAAAATAATAATAATGATAGTAATTTTAGTAACTTAGGGGTATTACCGCCACGTGTCATCACGCTTCGGCTGTGCTAACTAGTTACTATATTACAGCGGAAGAAAAAATTAATTTATTTATTAAAAGAATTTGATTATCAAAAGGTACAATAGTTTAATAAGAAAAATTATAAAAAATCCTAACTAATATGTGTCCCTTGATGTAATTCTCTCATACATATTTATTCCTGCAAACCTACTAATCATAAATGATAAGTAGGGCGAACAAAAAACAAATAGGAAAATACGTGTTGGTGTAAAAACACTGTGTACATGTTCATGCTAAAAGAAATACTTTGACTTTTAAATTCCTTTATTTCAAATATGTCTTCTTATAATCAATAAACTTTAAACCTAAATTTATAATAATCCAATACAAATGGAATTATTACAACACTTAATAAAAATATTTTCCTCTTCTTATATCCTCTCCTTGATCTTAACTGTGCACACCCCGAAGTTAGTAATCCCATCACGGATCTATCCTTGGAGTTTTTTGTATTTGCCAACAAGTGGACTTTGAAGCATGAACTCTTCTTGATTATGAAATCAAGCAATAATGTAATAATACTAACTCTCCTCTTATAACTCCTTTAAATTCAAAGACCTTACTTTAATAATTAAAGCACATTGAAAATTATTAAATCTCAAATGTCATTCGATCCTTTTGAAACATCATACATATTAAATAAAATAAGGTAAATGTATATCATCCTTTTCTTATAATCAAAATTTCAAATAAATAACTATATATAAATGTATATTTAAAAAAATGGTGCATGGCTAAAATTTCAATTATAATTTATTTATCATAATAAAAATATCTTAACACAATATAATTCACATAATAAAATTTAACACATATACGTACCTTAAATTCTATTACTTCCTAGCAACTCTCTACTAAACTTCAAGTTGATCCTCCTATCAAATTTAAATGAACTAATCAACATAATGCAACACAATAATTATGCATATAATATTAAAACTTTAATTAAATTTAGAAATAGTTTTAAGAATTAAAAAATTTGCAAAAAAATTAAATAATTAGGGAAAGATGATGCTCACGGATGCTGGTGGTTGTTGGTAGCACAAGGTGGTCGAAAAGATGCATAGAGTGGCTTGAGAGAGAGGGAGAAAGTTTGAGAGAAGTAGAAAGGGTTTAATGTTTTTTTGTGAAGAATTAGGTGAGATTTAAGAGTCTATTTATAGTAGAAATTAGAATAAATTTTAGAATTTAAGACACTAAAAGAGAAATATGGATTTAAAATGATAATTGTCCTCCCAATTTTCAGAAAAATCTTTTATTTTTAAAATAATTAAATTATTAAATAGTTTAACCAATTAAATTTATTTAATTCAAAACAAACCAATTAGAATTAGTTTACAAAGATAAATTTTATATATATAAGCATTTTTTTTTGAAATACTAATCATGATGTTTTTTTGTAAGTATATCATATTTTAAAAAAATTCAAATTATAATAATCTTTATAAATATTTTAAAACTTAATTTTTTTTGAAACATTTATCATGGCAGCCAGCCATGATAAGTTTGAGATGAAATTTAAAAAAAAACTTATCGTTTTTAAATTAAAAATATCTTTTTAACTAAACTATCTTTAGGATAAAATAAATATAATAATTTTTTATGCATTTAGAATATTCTAGAATTGAAGATGATACTCGAGTTATTTTTTGAGATATTTTGGAGGGGTTTTTAGGTATTTAATGGAATAACTAAGGAATTAAATATTTATTAAATGGTTTTCTTAATAAAATTGTAAAATAAATATATAAATAGTGATCCATAATTATGATTGGTGCGAAAATACTTTTTAAATTATTTAATTTATACTAAATTATTCTTAATATAATGTCTAAAATACGGGGTATTACAATCTATCCCCTTAAAAGAAGTTTTGTCTACAAAACTTTGAAAACATTTTACAGAAACTTTTGAATTCAATGCATGTAACATATGAAGCAAATTAATGTAACTAATATAATATTGACTCTTGTTTGTCCTGAAAATGGAAAAATGCGAAACTTTATCACATTCTACCCCCTTTAAAAGAAAGTCATGTCCCCGTGACTCGACTGCTAACCTTAGAAAATAAGTCTAGATATTTTTTCCTCATTTCCTCTTCTGACTCCCAAGTTGCCTCTTCGATCTCATGATTTGACCATAGCACTTTCACCATTTTTACATCTTTGTTTCTAGTGCTTCTTACCTTGTTATCCAAGATTCGAACTGGTCTTTCTTCATAAGTCAAATTTTTGTCCATTTCTATTGATTTAGGACGTAACACATGACCTTCATCTGGTACATATTTCTTCAATTGAGATATGTGAAATACGTTGTGCACTTTCTCTAGTTCATTAGGCAGTTCCAACTCATAAGCCACTTTACCCACTCTTTTCAACACCTCATAGGGCCCAATGTACTTCGAACTCAATTTTCCCTTTTTTCCAAACCTTATCACTCCTCTCATGGAAGAAACTTTTAATAAGACCCTTTCTTAAACTTCATATTCTTCATCTCGCCTCTTGGAGTCTGCATAACTCTTTTGACGGTCTTATGTTGCTTTGATCTTTTCCTTGATCATCTTCACTTATTTAATGGTTTCTTGGATCATTTTTGGTCCAAGTACTACGGTTTCACTTATATCATTCCAACACACCGGACTCCTAAACTTTTTTCCAGAAAGTGCCTCCAAAGGTGTCATTCTAATACTAACATGATAACCGCTATTATAGGAAAACTCAATTAGGTCTATGTAATCCTCTCATGACCCTAATTGATACTGCATCACACATGCCCTTAACATATCTTCCAAAGTTTGAATGGTTCTTTCAGTCTGACCATCAGTAGCGGGGTGAAATATTATGCTCATAAGTAACTTTGTTCCCATTGCCTTCTGCAAACTCTTTCAAAAATTAGACAAAAGCCTCGAATATCTTTCCAACACAATATCCTTAGGCACCCCATGATACTTTACCACGAATTTCACATAAAGCTTTTCCTAATTAGCTCATCGTCCAAGTACTCTTCATGGGTATAAAAATGGGAGTCTTAGTGAGTCTATCTACAACCACCCAAATGGTATCATTACCGGCCCTTGTTCTAGGTAAAGCTCATATAAAATCCATAGAGATTGAATCCCATTTCCAACTAGGAACTTCCAATGGTTGAACCTTACCCTACGAACGCTTATGCTCAATCTTTAACTTCTGATAAATAAGGCACCTAGCTACAAATTCGGCTACTTTCCTTTTCATATTGGGCCACCAAAATGTCTTCTTCATGTCTTTGTATAACTTATCTCCTCCAGATTGCATAGAATAAGGTGAATTATGAGTTTCTTCCATCAATCTATTCTTTAAATCTCCTTTGTTCTATGGAACACACCATCTTCCTTTAAACCTAATACTACCATCATCAACGATTGTAAGTCTAGGATATGTTTTTCCCGGATTTTCTCTTTGATGTTTTCCAATTTTTCATCTTTCACTTGTCTTTCCCCGATCTCATCATAAATGGATGGTTGGATTTCCATGGCATTAATACATTCTTGTACTCCCCCTTGGTCCACTACCTCTAAGTTTATTTTGTGGTATTCTATACATAATTGATCAGGCAAAATTATTACATTCACCAAATGGTTCAACTTCCTACTTAATGTATCTGCCACCACATTGACTTTTCCTTTATGATATTGAATCTCCAAATCATAATCTTTGATAAGCTCCAAAGATCTCCTTTTGCCTCATATTTAACTCCTTTCGGGTGAAGATATACTTTAAACTCTTATGATCCGTATAGATCTTACAAGTTACTCCGTTAAGGTAATGTCTCTAAATCTAGGAAAAAACTATCGCTGCTAGCTCCAATTCATGAGTCGGGTAGTTAACTTCATATGGTTTCAATTGCCTAGAAGCATAGGCTATAACTCTTCTGTTTTGCATCAATACACAATCTAACCTAAGCATAGATGCGTCACTATATACCTCATATTGATCACTCTCATCTGGTAAGGCTAAGACTGGTGCCAATGTTAACTAATCTTTTAAAATTTGAAATGCCTCTTCACACCCTAGAGTCCACATAAACCTACACTCCTTTTTCATAGGCTGGTCATGGGTTTAGATATCTTTGAAAAGTCCTAAATAAATTACTGATAATAGCCTGATAATCCCAGGAAACTTTGAATATCTGATACACTCTTTGGTGTTGGCTTCCCTTACTACTTGAATCTTTTCTCAATCCATGAATATGCCTTCCTGATATCACATCCCAAAAATGCTACTTTCTCCATCCAGAACTCACACTAAGAAAGTTTTGCATACAACTGATTTTCTCTCAAAGTCGTCAAGACCTCCTTTAAATGTTCTTCGTGATCATCCTTATCCCTCAAATACACCAAATTATCATCAATGAAAACAACCACAAACCTATCTAAGTAAGGCCTACAAATTTGGTGCATCAAATCCCTGAACACCACTGGTGCATTAGTCAACCCAAAGGGCATTACTATAAATTTATAGTGTCCATAACGAGTCCTAAACGCATTTTTCGGGATGTCTTGCTTGGCAATCCTCAACTGGTGATATCTAGACCTCAAGTCAATCTTAGAAAATACCCCTACCTCTTTCAATTGATCAAATAGGTCATCTATCCTCAGAAGTGGGTATTTATTCTTCATAGTCATAGTATTCAATTCTCTATAATCAATGCATAACCTCAGACTTTCATATTTCTTCTTGACAAACAACACTAGGGCTCCCCAAGGTGACGAACTAGGCCTAATATAGTGTTTTTCTAACAAATTATCCAATTGAACTTTAAAATCCTTTAATTCAGCTGCTGCCATCCTATAGGAGGCTTTAGAGATCGGTCCGATTCCAGGCACTAGATATATGGTCAACTCAACATCTCTAATTAGAGGCATTCTTGGAATCTCTTTTGGAAAAATATCCGGAAACTCGGAAACAACTAGAATATCTTGCTTATTTCCATCTTCTCCTTCCCGAATTTCTTGAACACTACATAGGTATAAAGGATAGCCCTTCTGCACACATTTCTTTATTTGTAAGGCAGAGATGATCTTCAATCTAGGTTTCTTCCCTTCTCTACGATAAGTCACCCTGACCTTATTAGGTCCAACCAAGGATAGCTTCCGAGCTTCACAATCAATTCGAGCTTTAAATTTCCCCATCAAGTCCATACCCAAGATCACATCTAAGTCACCCAATTCAAATTATATGAAGTCTGATGAAAATTCAACTCCGGTAACTACTAAAGGTATTTTAGAACGCAACTTAGTATAACTCATAACTTCCTCATACGGTAAAGCCACATCTAAGGAAATGGATTCTGACTCAGCTAACTTTAGATTTCCTACTAAATTCTTAGAAAAGAATGATTGAGATGCTCCTGAATCAAAGAGAAATTTTGCAGGTGAATTGTAGATAGAGAAAGTACCAGCTACTACTTCAAAAGTAGATCCAGCCTCATGATTATTTATTACAACTACTCGGCCTTTAGGAGGATTGTAATCTGCACCTAACACAGGTTTAGGATTCTCGTTTAGTTGGATTGAACTAGGCTGACTATTTTAAGAAGGTTTCTCATTTTGGGTAGGGACACTAGGGCCACCAAATGTCTTTTAATAACATTCATACTCTCGATGCTTCAATTTTTGACAAAAACTACAGGTTACAAGGTTACCTTCACATTCCCTCCCGGGGTGATTCTTGTCACACCTCTTGCAATGGAAAATTCTCTTAGGCTTCTCACCATCCCCTTGGTTTTCTCTTCTCTTCCTAAGGTTTCCCTCAAATTCTCTTTTCCCTTGAAAATTCCTAATAGTTCCTGCTCTTTTTTCACCTCCATAGAAGTTTCCATTCCCCTTTCTCTTTTCCCCCAAGACTTAGTTCTCTAATTCTCTTCCCCTAATCTCATACAAGTGGGTGACTCTCCCATACACCTCATCTAAGGTTTCAAAAGTGATCCCTCCTAGCTTCCCTTACAAGGTTAAAGTTAGGCCTTGTTCAAATCTCTGTGCTTTCATGGCTTCGGTCGGGACTACCTCTAGAGCAAATCTCAAAAGTTAAATAAACTTAGCATAATATTCATTAACGATCATGCCTCCCATTCTAAGGTTTATAAATTCCATGCACTTTTATTTCTTAAGGTAAGGTGGATATAACTTATTTCTAAGGGCTTCTTTGAAGTTTGACCACCCAAAATTAGGAGTTCTTTCGATGTTTTCCTTAGATTGAAACCACCACAAGTCAACTTCTTCCTTAAGACAAATGACTGCACTATTTACTTTTATAATCTTGGGACAATTTACAGCATCAAATAAATTATCAAACTCTCTAATCCAGTTTTCTAGGCTAGCTAGGTCTTCTTTTCTATTATAGCTCGAAGGTTTGATACTTGAAGTTCTTTTGAAAATCTCTCCAAAGGTGTCATTTTCTGGCTTCCTATTCAATTGTTTAGTCATTACTTGAGTTAAAAATTGAGTTAAAGTGGTTAGGTGCTTGACTGTGCTCCTAAGGCTACTTAGGGTGGTTCGAGAGTTTCTATTAAGCATTCGACTCGACATATTGCCTAAACGATCAAATAATCATGTTGAATTCATATTCAAACACTTGAAACATATAAATCCTAGAAAAAACATTCACTTTATTCAAATAATCTTTTCTCATGTAACGAACTTCTCCACTAAAATACTTGGCTTTTAATTGACTATAGATAGGAATATGAAAAATTGGATACATTTAAGTATATAATTCACACTTGCTTGATTTAATTCACATGAAGCATAGTTTCTCCTATACTTGAGAAAGTTTATAACCTAAATTTGCAACAAGTAATCTAGATTGGTCATTTAATTCAACCTTCCTTGATTGCACTTAAGTATGCGTGAAATTTTTATTTTGCAACTATTTTATTTTCGAAACTTTTAGTAGTGTACTTGACTTCTATGCGGGTAAATGAAGCCAATGGTTTCCCAGGTAAGTTATGTACGACATTGACGAGAGTCTTTCCTAGCCAGAGACCATTACTTAAAGGAACACTTTCCCAAGTCAGTTGGACCTTCCTTAAATAGAAAGTGTTACACTTGATCATCAACATTTTCATCTTTCGAAAACCAAAATAATTTTTATAAAAATACTTTATTTTATGCATGAGAATGCGAAACTCTATTTTTTAGCATGCCCATGCTATGTCTACCTACAAGTTTATTATTTTCAATTTTAATTTTTTTATAACCTAAAAAAATGATATCACTTTTTAACACCCCCAAATTACTAACATAATAATAATAATGATAGAAATTTTAGTAACATAGGGGTATTACCACCACGTGTCATCACGTTTCGGCTATGCTAACTAATTACTATTTTGCAGAGGAAGAAAAACTTAATTTATTTATTAAAAGAATTTGATTATCAAAAGGTACAATAGTTTAATAAGAAAATTTATGAAATTTCCTAACTAATATGTTCCCCTTGATGTAATACTCTCATACACATTTATTCCTGCAAACCTACTAACCATAAATGATAAGTAGGACGAACAAAAAACAAATAGGAAAATACGTGTTAGTGTAAAAATACTGTGTACATATTCATGCTAAAAGAAATACTATGACTTTTAAATTCCTTTATTTCAAATATGTCTTCTTATAATCAATAAACTTTAAACCTTTATTTATAATAATCCAATACAAATGGAATTATTACAACACTTAATAAAAATATTCTTATATCCCCTCCTTGATCCTAAGCGTCCACACCCCCCAAATTAGTTATTCCATCATGGATTTATCCTTGTAGTTTTTTTATTTTCCAACAAGTGGACTTTGAAGTATAAAACCTTCTTAATTATGAAATCAAGCGGTAATGTAATAATAACAACTCTCCTTTTATAACTCCTTTAAATACAATGACCTTGCTTTAATTATTTAAGCTCATTGAAAATTATTAAATCTCAAATGTCATTCGGCCCTTTTGAAACGTGATACATATTAAATAAAATAAGGTAAATGTATATCATCCTTTTTTTATAATCGAAATTTCAAATAAATAACTATATATAAACATATATTTAAAAAATATGGCGCATGGCTAATTCATTTATCATAATAAAAATATCGTAACACAATATAATTCACATAAAAAGATTTAACACATTTACATACCTTAAATTCTAGTACTTTCTAGTAACTCTCTACTAAACTTCAAGTTGATCCTCTTATCAATTTAAAATAAACTAATCATAATAATACAACACAATAATTATGCATATAATATTGAAACTTTAGTTAGATTTAGAAATAGTTTTAAAAATTATTAAAAGTTTGCAAAACAATTAAATAGTTAGGGAAAAAGGATGCTCACGGAGGCTGGTGGTTGTTGGTAGTACAAGGTGGCCAAAGAGATTCAGAGAGTGGCGTGAAAGAAAGGGAGAAAGTTTGAGAGAAGTAAAAAAGATTTAATATTTTTTTTGGGAAGAATTAGATGAGGTTTAGTATTTATAGTAGAAATTAGAATAAAGTTTAGGATTTAAAAGACTAAAAGATAAATATAAATTTAAAATGATAATTATCTTCCAAATTTTCAGAAAAAATCTTTTATTTTTAAAATAATTAAATTATTAAATAATTTAACCAATTAAAATTATTTAATTCAAAACAAATCAATTAGAATTAGTTAACAAATATAAATTCTATATATGTAAGTATTTTATTTTTTTGAAATACTAATCATGATGTATTTTTTTAAGTATATCATATTTTTTTTAAAAAGTTTTAAATTAAAATAACCTTTATAAATATTTTAAAACTTATTTTTGAAACACTTATCATGGCAGCTGACCATGATAAGTTTGAGATTAATAATTTTTTTTTTGAAAATCTATCATTTTAAATTAAAACTATCTTTTTTAACTAAAACTATCTTAAGTATAAAATAAATATAATAATTTTTTAAGCATTTAGAATATTCGAGAATGGAATATGATAGTCGAGATATTTATTGAGATATTTTGGAGCGTTTTTGGGGTATTTAATGAAATAACTAAGGAATTAAATATTTATTAACTTTTTTTCTTAATAAATTTGTAAAATAAATATATAAATAACGGTCCATAATTATGAATGGTGCCAAAATACTTTTTAGATTATTTAATTTATACTAAAATGTTCTTAATATAATATTTAAAATACGGGGTATTACATTCTGATTATGATTAGTGTGCATAAGAATCATGAGAGTTCTATATAATAGTTGTTCGTGTTAGATGACCGCCTGACATTTTATGATAATCATATACGATTTTTTCATAACTCATAAAAGACGTGACAAATCAAAGAAAAAATAATAAAAAAATCCAACTAAAACTACAAATATAAATATGTTAGATTTTTTCATTAATTGCTATATTTTTCAACTTTACTTAGTAATGATATAGGTTGTTCAAGATACAATATAGTTTAAAAATTTTATTTTAATATTAATTATAAATTTTTTTTCTAAAATAGTTAATAATATATTAAATTCATACTTTTACAAAATTCCCGTATATTATATATTAATACGTGCACATCCTAGTATATTCTTAAATACATCTATTTTTAAATACACTCAAATACTCAATCACATCTTAAATGCTCACATGTCACAACCCAATCTGAAAACTGTAAAGTCTACAAGACTATAACCCAACCGGACGTTTGAATGTCAAATATAATATAGATAACCTCCACGTGTCAACAATACTAAATTTTCCAATTTAATTTGATGTCACTTTTAAATTATCTAACCACTTTCACTCTAATTCCTATGGAGTATTACTTGCAAGGTCCAACCCCTCTCGTCCCCACTGCACATATAAATATACAGTCCCAGACCTTACTACTATGCTTAAGAAACTACATTCCTCTACTTTCCCTTAATTTCCTCCCTCCCTAAATAAGCAACCCACTTTGTTTCCCTCCATTTCAACTTTTTTTCTTTCTTTCTTTCACCACATTTGATCCTTGACCATGGTCAGCACAGACTCTATTTCCCCTTCTTCCTCCTTTTCTCCTCCGCCGTCGCAACCATCGACGGTGGTTGTCAGCCCTTGCGCCGCCTGTAAGATATTACGGCGGCGCTGCGCTGACAAATGTGTGTTAGCACCTTACTTTCCGCCCACAGAGCCACTCAAGTTCACTATTGCTCACCGTGTTTTTGGGGCTAGCAATATTATTAAATTCCTTCAGGTAATGTTCTTAACCTTTTGTAAAGCTTAAATGTGGTTAAGTTGTGAATTTAATATATAACTATAGTTAAGTACTAAAATGTACTTATTTACTAGCATAGTTTGTTAGACAATAACATAGATTATTGTCATATTTTATGATCAGTGGTTCAAATTCTATGACATTACGAGCGATTTGCTCTCCTTCATATCTTACGGGTCCATTTACCTCAACAAGCCATAATTAATATTAATCCGAGTAACAACTTTGCATCTGCTAATTTTCATGTGATGTAGTATGACTTGAATTTGGGATGACAAAATTTGTTTAAGTGTTTCACGACTACTTAGAAACCGCGGCGCATCTAGACTTTCAACATGATAAGTCACGATCAGCTATTAAAGGTGTAATAAATTGATTTTATCAAATAACTAAATAATAATACTAAAAAATATATTTAAATTTTTTTTCAATTGACTAGTGAGTAATTTGATGTATCAGGACAACTATTATATCGTAAATTTATTTATGATGTTTTAGGATTTTGATCATGTTCAAAATTTTAAAATCTTTTACCGACATAAAAAAAACCAAGTGAATTAGAGCGATTGAAGATTACGTGTGCCTCGATTGCTGACTCTGTCTCAGTGTCTTAGATGAAAACAACGTTAACTTTTGAAAAAAAAATCTCTGTTTTTAAGATGAAAATGGGAAACCAAACTAAGTTTGCGGTACTTTTATTGTACGGGTTCATTTGAAAATGGATAATGATAATGAACGTACACTTTAAAGTTTAAACCACACAACAAATTAGTCATACCTTTTAGGCCAATTCAAACTATAGCTATACCACATTTTGAGTTTTACGATTGTTTATAATGTTGTGATAGTCGTCGGTCTATTGTATAATATAGGTCTACTATACTGATTAATAACTACTGACCTCCGTTACAATATATTTTTTACGTTAGTCAAAATTTAAAAAACTTAAAAAAAAAAACTATTTCAGTGATTAAAATTATCAAATCGAACTTATTAGATTTTCAAGGTGAATTTTCAAGTTATAGAAATTATATAATTGGTACAAATTTTTAATTAAAGGGTTTTTTTTTTTAATAATAATTAGGACGTGTCTAGTAAAACATGCATAGTAAAAAAGTACACTTAATTTAGGACGGAGATTATTATTATAACTAAAAATTAGAGTAGTTTTGTTTAGAATGCATGAAAATTAGCCTTGCGGAGCTATCAATTTTTCCTTAAAATTTGTGGGAACGACAATTTGGAGAGAATTAAGTGTAGGACTTAGACAATGTGCGAATGGAGCAAGGAGAAAAGCATGCCTTGTCTGGGATAATGTAATCAAAGAATAAAGCTAAAGGGCCTAGCATTCTAGAACACAGATAAAGCTGTATAAAATGACCAAAATACCCATGTTGATATAATGGTAGCTAGTGGATGGCATAATACCTTAGATTGGCCTAATTGACAAACCACCTACCAAAATTTCTTTCCTTCTTTTCTTTCTTTCTTTTTAGTAGTTACCAAACGAACATCTCAATGATATCTTGTCTGTTGACTGCATCATTTTGCCCTCTCAAACAACCACTTATCCAGTTTCTTTTTCTTTTCAATTGTTATTTTTAATACTCTTGAAATGACCAAAATACCCTCTAGACCCTGTTGGTGTCCAAGATAGTATCCTAAGTTCTCAGACAAATTAGTTGAAACTCTTGATGATACAACTTGCATATTGGAATTGACTTATGCAATCTACTAATTAGTGTGTTTGGGGAAAATGACAAGGCCTTATGGCCCATGCTAGAGAGTGTCAATGGAGATGACAGTGTACTTTTTTAATCACTACACGTATCCCTTCATCTAACAAAAATATTTCCAGCATCACTAAAAACTCATTATAATAGTCTAATAGATTAGACCCTCGCGTACTTTTTTCATTACTTAATCTTAATTAGTGAAATATATTGATAAATTATAAGTAAATTTTGAAATAAAGTGTTTTCTTTTTAAATCACTTAAAACATTATGCATGACTATTACTTCCAAAAGAAGGGAGTTTAATTTATTGAAATTTCCACATGCTATTAATTACTCCCTCCATTCTTTTATATTCTTTCTGTATTCTCCATTTGGAAATTTCGAAATGATCTTCTGATGTAGAATTATTCTAATTTGATTTAATTTATTCCTACTAAAATAACCTCATTTGAATTAAAAAATTGATGACAATACCCTTAATTTACATATGAACTACCCAAAATACACCATTAATCCTAGAAGTTTCAACCCTCATTTATTCATAGTAGATTTTTATATTTTTTTAATATAATAAACTTTACAAATTCCAATGGTTATTAAATGCTTGCCCACTCGCTTGTAGCTTGTGTTTAATGAAATATGATTTTTTTAAATATTATTTTAAATTGATTTTAAGGAATCTTAATGTTATTTAATTATGTATTAGTTTCTTCCTTGATTCTTATTGGGAGATAAATTTCGAATTTCTTTTTTTGGTATATATGACCGAATAAAGTATGTTTTAGGCATAGTTTCAAGTTACAAATTAATTTCGAGATATAATTAAGATTAGAACATCATATATGATTTGGACAATTTGTTGCATCTATCTTTTAAGATGATGGATTGGTGCCGTATACAAGGGTGCACTTGAATTTTTCGTCCGTAAGCCAACATAACAAAGACCATTTTTCAACCCTCCTAGGGCATGTGTCCATCTTAGGTTACTAGTGCTAATTAATTATCTTTTGTATTTTGACTAAGGTCTGAAAACGAGGTATAACCTAAACTTGAACGAACATCCAATACTTTCTATTGATTGTAAGTTGTGCCAACCCTTTTACCAGGGAATCTAGTTTGACGCTTCGATCATACATACTTGCATTAGTTGAGCTAGCAAAAGTAGGAGAAATGAAATAAATACATAAAAGTTTTGACAATGGTCTCAACTTTTTCCTTAATGTAATTTTGTGTGTACTTGAATTGGACAACTTCAGGAGCTCCCGGAATCACTAAGGGAAGATGCAGTGAGCAGCATGGTGTACGAAGCGAATGCAAGAATAAGAGATCCGGTGTACGGTTGTGCCGGAGCTATATGCCATCTTCAAAAGCAAGTAAATGACCTCCAAGCTCAATTAGCCAAGGCCCAAGCTGAACTTGTGAACATCAAATGTCAACACACTAATCTCTTGGCCTTAATCTGCATGGAGATGGCTCATCAACATGATGAGTCTCCTCCGTCCAACGCCTCGTCTCACTCACAGTCGCCGGAGCACCCGAACGGCGGTGTATGCAATAACGCTTGCTTCATAGACGACAACAACCTAGGAGGTTCACTTTGGGAGCCTCTTTGGACATGATGATTGTAGTTGTCCAAGTTAAGTATTGCTATGATATGATAAGCATAGAAGAATCATAAGAGGAATAATTATATATATAGTGTGTATAATATTATGAATTGGTACGTAAACCAATGAAGCCAAGTAACTTCGGATCATATTTAATTTTGTGCGAAAGTTAGGATATAATCTTATGAATATAATGTAATGGCATAATAGCTTAAGTAGGGTCTAGTGGTAGAAGAGCGTACCCGCTGTCATGTTAATCTTCAACTCCAAAGGCATAGACTTTGTCTACGTTATAGTTTATTTCTTATATGTCTTGGACTTTATTATTCAATCAAAAAACTACTTTTTCCCCTCTTTGGTTACCTAATATCACTAACTCACTGAAATAGGTTATGAGTCGCGATCCATGACTTTCGTCCTCCAATTAGTTCTTCACCATTTTCTTTGAAAATATAGTTTAATGATGGATATACACTGCAATTTCACGATGAAAGACGCAGCTTCCATGCGACTTTGTCTAATGGCCAACATGATGGAAATGTGATATATGTTATGAGAGATCAGGAAGCACTCATTTTATTTTCATTAGCTAATTAAAAAGATTGGTCTATATGGAATAAAAAAAAACATAATGTCCTTTGATAGATTGTCAAATTTCTATATTAAAAAAACATTGGCTACAAATTGGTGTACTCTCTCCATTTCGTGAACATCTTCCTGATTACTATAGTCAAAGATCAAGGAATTATATTAAAGTTAATGTAAGTGGGCCTATTTTCAAATTTAGAGAAGGAAAGTGAAATCATTATAGAGATGTGAGTACTATAAAATAGTTAAATAAATTCATTAGGTGGGGTTATGTGATGATAAAATAGATATATTAATTAATAAT
This sequence comes from Dysphania ambrosioides, assembly GCA_026401315.1. NCBI lineage: Eukaryota > Viridiplantae > Streptophyta > Magnoliopsida > Caryophyllales > Amaranthaceae > Dysphania > Dysphania ambrosioides. The sequence continues at coordinate 13,995,454 of CM048662.1, forward strand.
CTTCGTTTAAAATTAAGTGTAGCATTTGACTTTGCACGTTTTATGAGACACATATTTGGCTAATACTATCTTATATTATATATTAATTCATATTATGTAACTTTGTAAGTTGAGAATTTAACCTGAAATTGTTCTAATAAGATCGATTTGATTGTTTTTCTCACTAAAATCTTGTTAAATATATACAATCAAAATTTTTAAATTTAGATTTTAAATAATCACACGTGACAGATATTTTAAAAAGAAGGTTGTTAATTAGTCTTTAGTTAATTATAAAAAAAATATATAGGAGAAAGGAGAACAATTTTATGAAACTTTAGCGAAGGAAAATTTTCGAAAAACAAAGGATAGTTTCTAGGTATGATTTGTCCTTATGGACTTAATGCCATGATTTGGTAACCTAAATGTGTTCACTTGTATGTAAGAGGTATAATACCAGTCAATGACAAAGCCAGGAATTTACGAATGGGGCTATGAAAATTGTATCATCCACTTAAGACTTTTTAACGGAACCAATCAATTTCACATATATAGTTTGTACAAAAGGTAAAAGTATAATTTTAGTTTAATTATCAATCTTGCAACTGCAATTAAGTGATCTATTTTTAAGTTAAACACTTTATCTTATCTAGTATACTAGTCTAATCAATCTAAATGCACATTCACTAGTAAGGAAATAGCCTTTTGCGACGCTAATTTTTGGCCTATTGCGGCGCTTTTTAGCGCCGCTACATCCTTTACCGACGCTCTCAAAAGCGCTGACTTTTCCTATGCCTCTAACCCCTATTACGGTGCTTTCAAAAAGCATCGGTATAGCGCCGTAAGGTTAACTGAGGTGCTTTTGAGTGCATATTGGAGCACTTCAATAGCATCGCAAACTCAATAGTATCGAGTGCCTATTGGGGCACTTCAATAGCATCGCAAACTTTAATTAAAAGCGTCGTTACCTTTTAATAACTAATTTTTCTTATATTATAGCTATAATTTTTTTCACAATAACTTATAAAAACTCAAGAACCATAAGTCATTAATAAGAACAATGAATTATAAAAATAAAGTTTCATTAATGATAATCAAATATGAATGAAAATAAGATCTCAAAATACAAAATGATGTCATAATGACTACTCAAAACATTCTAAATAATTCAAATTATATATAATTTTAAAAGTGAAGAAAACTAAATATTTAATTATGAAATGGCTGAGTAATTAACATATACTCTATATGAAAATAGAGCATATCTCCATTTATCATTTCAAGTCTGCCTTCCAGTTTCGTACATGCTTCAAATATATAATCTGCATATAAAAAAGAGCAAACTTAATTTGAGGGAGGTACATAATAGTCATTTGCATACAATCAATAATAAACACGAAATCTAAAAAAGCAAAAGAAAATTGGTAGTTAAAGTTTCATCACACATGAATATTGCTTGATGTATCTACTCTATAGTCACAAAGCTTTAGAAATAGGTTGATAAGGTTAATATTTGCTATACAACACAACACCTAACTAGTATGAAGTTATTGGTGAAGCAAATCAATGCTAAGCATGCATCCATTATCTCAATTTGCCATTATATCAATTTGTCATTATATCATACTTTCAACTATTACAATATAAATAATTATACTCCCAAAATATAAATAATGAAGGATGACACAATGATCATCTTACCTTAAAGGCTTGAAAAGAAATTCCATAGCTAATCTGTTGATTGATTCAAAGGAGGATCATGGGCCGAAGCATTATGAGTCTACATCAAATGGACGGATATTAGCATTATATCAATACGTTCTTAGTAATAAATCAAAATAGTAATCCATAACAAAAATCAATAATAAAAAATACATTATCGGTATGAGGGATATCTTCTTGTTCTTCTTCTAAACTTGAATCATCACTATTAGAGTCACTTAAGTCAGAATTATCGGAGTCAGAATCATCAAAGTCTGAACCATAACGATCATAAAGCTTCCTCTTCAACTTCAATATGGTTTTTCCTTGATTTTTGACACGCTTCCTTAATCTTTAAGTCAAACCCTTCAATTTGCGTAAATAATACAACACCGATGTTTCATCTTTAGTGGACATGCTTAGGCCTTTACAATATGAGGGAACAGGAGCATCTGCTACATCTAATGGCTTTACACCTAATAGTCCTAAACGACGAACACGACCATGTTGATCTTTACCCAATACCTTTGAAATAAGATCATTGTCTAAATTTACTTCTTGGTCCCCTTGTTCAGTAACAAGGCTCTTAATATGATTCTATAAAGATTAAAAAAGAAAATAGTTAATGTAGTAAAATCCAAATTTCATATTCACTAACAAATTAATTTTAATGTCAAAAGCTATAAATACACACCAAAATCTACTTCTTCCTCGTGTTGATGACATTCTAAATAAAGCTATAAATACACCAAATTTTACGTTAAAATAGGGTAGAAAAGGAAAAGATTAAACAATAAATTGACAACAATCAATTATAAAAACCTACCAGTTCTTCACGAACGCGTGCATGACTTTTAGTGCCAGTTGTAGAAATAGGCTTCACTTTAGCCTTTTCAAGTGATTCTTTACTCTGTTCACTTTAGCCTTTTCAAGTGTCAGTTGTAGATAATCTTTCTTTGATTGAACTCAACTCCATAGTCAACTAAAATGGAAAATTAAAATTAATTATCAAATTTATATTTCTAGAATATGAATATATAAAATAAAAGAAAATATACATACACATGTATTTTGAACACGAATCATGCTTGACCACAAAACCCTTAATTTTCCTAAACCTAAACTTCCCTCACATTTCCTTTCTATAACCCTATAAAAATTCTGTTTTAACCTTAAGGGTACAATGTGATCACACAATAATATCATTACTACTCTCCATTTGAGCCACCCAAATTTTATTCTATGGGTGACATCTTGATCAATGTCTCTATTCCTTTATTCCTTTAGACAACCAATCCTAGGTATTTAAAACATTCACTTTAAGGTAACACTTTGCCATCCAAAGTCACATTATCTTCAATTAGCCTCATCCAATTACTAACCAATACTTCCTATATTATATTTTACTCCCTATTCTAAAACCTCTAGATTCCTATGTTTGTCTCCATTGCTCTAATTTAGTATTCACCTCTGTTATTCTCGTCCACCAGAGGAATATGAACCGCAAAAAAAAAAGTAAACTTATTGAACAATAATAATAAAAAAAGTATTAGTCAAAGAGAAAATTATCTGAGGTTTCCAAAAGTAAAAAAAACTTACAGAGTAGTTTCGGTTGATAAATAAAAAAATCCGAACAAATATATGTAATCACATTGCAAGGAAGATTTTCACAAGAGAAACAAAATTCTTGAGTGGCAGTAGAAGGAGTAAACAATTTTTTCCCTCCAAAATTCAGAAAAATAGACAATAGAGGCACACATATCATTTTAGAAAGAAGGATTATTATTTTAAATATTTGGGCATCAAGGTGGCACAGACTCCTATATTCTAACAAAATTTGATCAGCTGACAATGAAACAGCGAAACCTACCCACTAATTCTAGGAACTTATCACACAAATGATTTGCAGTGTCCAACCCCCTCATGCTTAATAGCCTACAACAATAATTTTCAACTGAATCTCATGCTTGTCTCAAATAACAAATTCAAATTACACGACTTGAACTATCAATTATTTCATCATCATAGAAGAGTTGCTCAGAAACACATCCAATAATTACAAAAGGACAACATGAGAAATAGAACCTGCTTGTAAAAACAGTCCAATAGAAGATGAAGAGATTATTATTAGTATGGTTTTATAGATATCTTCATCAGTCATCACATTGATCCATTAAAAAAAATTTGAAGTAAAGTACCTCCTACACAAATCAACTTGTTCAGTGCAGTCTACTTTCCCCTCAAGAATACGCCCATCAGCTTCTAGATCATGTCTAAAACATAAATGACATAAATGTTAATAGACAAAATCAAACACAACCAACGACCTAAATAATTGTAGATTCTAGGATGGCTTACTAAACTTTTTTAACAATTTAACATACCTAAATAAATCCAGTTCCATAGATTCACATTTAAGAGCTAAATTTATAATAATCGTAGGCAATCTAGTAGAGAGTCCAAAATAAACTTCAACAAAGCCCTGTGTGAACCAGAAGAAATAACAGTACAAGCTAGCTTCCTAATTCCTTTGACTGGTTAACTTCTACTGCCATACTGCATCATCCCAACACAAATTGTGTATTATTACAAGTCATGACATGGGAAGTTCTGCTCCATAACTCCATGTGAACTCGAAAATCAAGCCAAGAACATGAACTTCCCTTCTTACTTACATTAGATTAGATTAGATTTACATGCTATATGTTAGGTTCATGGAGAAAATGACCCTTAAAAATCTAATTTCATGGATTATAGGGTGTTAGAGGCCTTTTTTGGATATAATAAGTGGATAAATTGCCTAAAGGGGATTTTCCCTTGTAGATCTCTCAAAAATACACAAGTTAGACATATTATAAGTCCCATTCGGAGTCTCGTAGCCAATTTTATGACTTCTCAAAGTTTTTTTTTTAATATCTCAAATAATAAATCACCAAAGAAGCTAAAGAGTAACATAGTTGTGTAGTGCCTCTAAAAATAGGGGGTTTCAAAAAAAAAATTACACCATTCGAACTACCGGGCTAAGAGATATGCCTCTCCGACCTTTCCAAAACCTCGGAATAGCACCCGAAATCTATGAAGAATGAATTCGTTATTTTTTTAGTGTAAAATATATGTATATTGTGATTTTGCGTGCCAAAATGAGTGGTCATAATAGAATTTTGGATTTATATGCTTCACGGTTGATCATTTCTTAGCTTTTCTTAACACAATATGTGATATGCGATGTCAGAATCCTAGCTCAAACTAACTTCAGATATGTTTAGACTACAACATGTTTGAAGTCTATTTTCCTAGAATGTTTAGACAAATTCATATCATAGCAAGGAGCAATTAACAGAAAATACAATGCTAAGAAAAACTTAACAAGCTTGACCTAACCTCTAGTGTAAAACTAAAAAATTGCTTAAATTACCTTTCTTTTGTAATAACCTTGTAGTAAGTAGGAGCAATTAGTGTAAGTATCTCTTTACACCTATAATATATGTAAAGCAATCATTAAGGTGAGAAAAGCCGTTACATTCCTAGGTCTTCAAACACAGTTTGAGCACAATAGTAGACCCAAATTGCAGCCATAAACGAAGTGTTAAACAAGTACTAGCGCTAAACGAAAATAAAAACATAGAAACAGAAAAAAGAAACAGCAAAAAGTAACAGAAACAGAAAAAAGAAACAGAAACAGAAATAGAAACAAAGAACCGAAATAAAGAATAGAAACAGAAACAAAAAACAGAAAACATTGAAAACCAGAAACAAAGAAAAAAAACCAGAAACACAAAGAATAGAAAAGTAAATAGAAACGAATAATAGAAAAACAGAAACGAAGAATAGAAAAACAAAAACGAAGAATAGAAAACGCTTAACCAGAACAAAAAACAAAAAACAAAAAACCATAAACAAAACTAAAACGCTTAACTAGAAACAAAAAATAGAAAAACAGCAACACATATTGTAATATCTCAATATTGAATCATAATGGAGTCAATAGCTAGAAATCATATCATACATTGAATCATATCAAACATTCGGAGTTAATAGCTAAATCATAACATAGTTAATAGTTAATAACCCATTCGGAGTTGCCTAAAAAACTAAATCATATCAAACATTGAATCATAATGAAGTTAATAGCTAAACTAATTTGGGGGAAAAACAGAATCATATCGGGGTTAACAACCTTGAAATCATATCAAACTGAATTGGGGAAGAATTGGGGAGAAATTGAAGAAACATGCAAACATGATAATTAAGGGGAAAAACGAGTTGATAAATGGTTGAACATGATAAAGTGACGAACATTATAATTAAGGTTATGAATTTCGAAAAAAAATCAATTAAATTGATAGTTGAACAAAGGAATTACCTAAGATAGAGAGATTAGTTGCTAGATATTAGTTGCTGGAGATTACTGTTGAGAGTGATTGAGAGTGGACGGATTGGAGGGCTTTGAGAGTGAGTGAGAGTGGAGGGCTGTTGAGGGTTGTTGAGAGTGAGTGAGAGTGGAGGGCTGTTGAGGGTGGAGGGCTATTGAGAGTGGATGAACGGAGTGGAGGGAGTGGAGAGGGCTGTTAAGAGTACAAGGTTAATTTGGGAGTTTTGAAAATTTTGGAAACTTAATACCACAATTATGTATGGCGACGCAATTGAGAAACTATTTTCCAAAGCGCCTCAAAGTTTACTAAATGTATCATTAATCAACACTTTTATTAGTTAATGCCTCTACAAAAGTGTCCTAGTAGGTCATTTTTCTATTAGTGATTAAGGCTAAAACTTTAATTAATTGTCAAAAAAGATTGTACACAATTTAAAAAAAATAGTTACATCAACTATGGTTTTCAAGCCAATTTCTATATAGACTTCTTTTTTTTCTAAAATATACTTTTTTTTTATATCTATATAAAATAGGGAGGATGGCCAAATATATATCTGAGATATGAAATAGTTCATATTTCAAAGGCTAAATTAGTAATTTTTTTTGAAGTTGTACATAGAATATGAAGTTGCACTATACGAAAACTGAAAAGTGTATTATTTGTAAATAAAGTTGTACTTATTTAATATGAAGTTGCAATACTAAGATTTAGAAGATAGCCCCATTGTTTTACCTTTATTTTCTTATTTGAAGTTGTATTTTTGAGAATTGAAATTATACTATTTTGCAAATTGAAGGTTTTAGAGCACTCAAAGGGGGGGGGGGGGGGGGGGGGGGTGGTGGTGAATTGAGTGTTAAATATTTTCTCCCTTTTTCGATCAGTGGGAGGAACCAGTTGTGCTGGTTCCTATTTAGCAGCGGAATGTATGTAGAGTAATAAAGGAAGACACACAATTTTTCTCCCTTTATGCTTAAGTGTGTATAATGCTCTCTAGAGATAAACTCAGTTTTCTTCACGTGAGAGACTTGTTGAATTAGGTTGATTAGATGAGTTTATATATGTGATTACAAAAACCCTAGCTTTCCTAAAATCACATAATCTTTTGAGCTGTCACCTTATGTGAGTTTAGGAAAGTATGAAGTTAGGAAAGTATTTATCTTATTTGACTTAATCATATAGATAGAATTAATTAAGATAAATACTCCTAGCTTTTAGGTAACCAATATATTCTCATCTAATCTACTAGCTGCTTAATATATTTTCCAAAAATAATTCTTAGAAAATATTTTTACAAAATCTTTTCAAAAATACGCAGCTTGATATTTCATTTAGTAAACCTGGTTCTCTGAACCTGGTTCCCTGAATTAAGTATGTTATGAATTCTGTTCCAGTTTTGTACCAGAATTCATAACATGACTTATCACACTTAAAACACTTATATTACCTACTCGTATAAGTCATACTACGGAGCATATTACATGAAAAACTAGATTAATAGTAAAGTACAAATGATCTTCTTTTCATGTAATCTTCAAGACTTGAATCTTCCTTGAATGCTTCATCTTGAGCAAAGTATATTTCTTCAAATGTCTTTGAAAGGCTTCTATGCTCCAAGTCTTGGAATCTTCTTAACTACTGCACATATAACATGGTTAACATGCAATAGATAATATGTGACTGCTTTAAGCATAGCAATCAAGGAGACAGTTCCAACTTCTTGTGACCTGTTTCCTGTAACTGTTTGTCATCATTCAAAACATAAAACTCAAGGAACTCAACAAATTCCCCCTTTTTGATGATGAAAAACTAATTGAAGTTCCTGCAATCCAAGCACATTAAAAACATACAAACTCCAATAAAGTACTCAGCTAGGATTGAGTACATCAACAATCTTTAAGACTAAATATGAACACACACTAAAAAAAAAATTTCTTAAGTTAACTTGACTCGACTCCTATTTAACTTAATCTAAAAATCCTAAAGGGCTAAGAAGATCCTAGGCTTCAGCTTCAACTCTTTCCCCCTTTTGGCATCATTAAAAAGTATACTCAAGTAAAAATAAAATGCACAAATTATTAAATGTACTCATCTATGCAGTGGCATCAATCACTATTCAAGTTAAATGCTGCAAAAAAATAGATTAGTCAAACGAGGCATGTCATAGCAGAAGTAAAATTGTTCAAAACAAATACCAAACAAAGTTCAATAAATTAGAGACCCTAACTCCATATCAAAGGAACAGTTCATGGAGTGGGAAGAAGCAAATCAACAGAATCAGTCATAATAGATAGGGTAGGCAAAAAAAACAGAAAGCAGAATCAATCTTCATCATTCTCATCCTCCTCTTCTCTGTCAGCATCCTGGTCTCCATCATCAGCTAGTTACTCATCTTCCTCTCCTTCCTTAGCATCATGCATTTCTTCTTCAGGAGGAGACTGTGGAGCAGCAGCACTTGTACCAGGTACTTCTTGATCATGAGAACCAGCAAGCTTTTTTTCTAGATTAATAAACCTAGAATCAATAGAGGAGAATAAATCTTGGACCAGACCAATGATGTTTTTGAGCAAAATCTCCTGATCCTCCAACCTTTTCAAGACTAGAGCCTGACCTACTGGCTCCTCTACTTTCTTATTCTTCTTTGTTGGAGATCTCACATCCTCCACTGGTTCCTCTAATTTAAACAGCAGCTGATCCCCACTTATATCTAAGCCCTTCTGCTTTAAGATGACCTTGGTAAACACTATAACTAGGACAGTGGAACCACTCAGGGGTACATTGTTAGATTTAAGCAGGTGGGCTATAAAGGATCCATAAGGCAAGGAGTGATGAGATGACCCATGGCAGTTCATCATATGGGCCAACATTAATGCAGGAAGATTGATTTTCACCTTCTTCATTAACAGATACATCAATACCATTTCCATTATTCTCACAGTACCTCTACCATGAGCCCTTGGTATTAAAACCTTGTTACACAGAGAGTGTAGAACAAGCATGACTGGTTCCTTCAGATTTACAGACTTAAGAACCCTTGGCTTTTTGGGCATCTTTCCTCCAAACATAAAAGTATATATCTCCTCTGGTGTGACCCCAACAAGTATGGGCCACCAGTCACCAGAGTACTTATCAAAACCATCTCTTGGTATACTTAACAGACTTGACAGAGAAGCAACTGATAAACTGACATCAACTCCATTCACACATGAATTTATGGACATATCAGGCATTTGCTTGATATTAACATAAAATTCCCTAACTCCAGACACATTTGCACCACAAACATCAAACAACATTAACCAACCTTGATAATCAAGCAACTCCTTGAACTCAGATAATACAGTAATATCAAAATATCCTTTTTCAACACCACACCCAGACAACACTAGTCTAGAATTTAAATCAATAGAACCAGTAGGAATGGATTCTACAGATTTACCTTTTGAAGCATGACAGGTTTTAGCAGGCAACCTCTTTCTTTTGTTTCTTTGCACAGAATCAGCAGACTGGTCCTCTTGGGTGTCATCAATTTTCCTTTTTATAGAAGAACGTGTGAAATTACCACTTCTCCTATCCTTTTCATCTGGTGATCCTTCTTTGAATCCAGTAACCTCAACCACTTCCACTTCGTCACTGTGCTCTTCAGCACTACTAACCTCCACTCCTTGGCTCACAGATTGCTGAGCTTCTGTCTCCTGTTCCCCCTGAGATGGTACAGGTTCCTTGATGACAGAGTCATCAGTTTCTGGAGGATGGAAGATAGGCTTAGGTTGTTTTGATGAGGGTTTGGTTGATTTTGGTGGTGAGGAGGATTTTTGAGGGGAATCTGGGATTGTGGTAGGAGTTTCTGAAGGTGATGAAGCTACATTGGGTGATGAAGGTTCAATTGGGGTTTGTTTTTGATGAGAGGTGGGTGGAACACTGATAGGGGTTCCTCTTGATTGAGTGGAGTCACTAGCAGACCCCTTTCCTCTTCCTCTCCTAGATGAAGCTACAGTCTTCCTTCCCATTTTGAAAGAGAAATTGAGAATGAAGATGATGAATAACACTCAGATTGTTGAGCAGCACGCAGAAGAGAGAAGGAGAGTGATGAATGAGAAGTAATGAAGCTGCACAAAGGGTTATATATATATATTTGAAGCATAACAGAAATATGGAAATTCAAAAAAAAAATATGACGGTTAAGTGATTTGATAAGTATGACAAGTTTTAAAAATTGAAAAGATAGCTATCATTACTTGCCATAAATATCTTAACCATCCTATAAATTAGGCAAGTGATTGATTTGCCATTATTTTTATGGTAAATGACTGAAATAAGATTTTTTCCTTTCAAAAGGAAAATATCCTATAATAATCTTCCAAAGATATGAAAATATTATATGGAAGACATATCAGTGCTGATCTGCTGTTTCCCTTTCCTGATACTTGATTAAAACTACTTCATTCTGTTTCTGGCAACTTAGTTTAATTTCACCTGTTTCTTGCAACAATGAATTTTAATCCTTTTGAGATCTCAAAACATTTACATAAAACTTGAAGGATTTCGACATAGGTATGTACACATACTATACAATAGAATACCATTCTAACCAATCATTGAGGGAAATAGATGAAGCCAAAGACTAAAATCTAACTAGACCTAGTAAGATTCTTAAATTACAAAAAACTTCTCTACACAAGGGTTTTGTGAAGATATCATCTATTTGATCTTCACTTTTGCAAAACAATACTTCCACTAAACCTTTTTCTACATTATCTCTTAGAAAATGATGTCTAATCTCTATATGCTTGGTTTTGGAATACTGAACTGGATTCTTAGAAATATTAATTGCAGTAGTGTTGTCACAAAATATAGGAACACTATTATAAACAACACCAAAATCCTTCAGCTGGTTCCTTACCCACAGTAGCTGGGAGCAGCATGAAGCTGCTGCAATATATTCTGCCTCTGCTGTGGATAAGGCCACTGAGTTTTGCTTTTAGAACCCCATGATATTAGACAGGAGCTAAGAAAGTGTGCCATACCTGATGTGCTTTTTCTATCAACAAGAAAGCCAGCATAGTCTGCATCAGTGTACCCAATAAGATCAATTGCACTCCCTTTGGGGTACCACAAGCATAAGTTTGTTGTTTCCACAAGATACCTAAGTATCCTTCTAACAGCCTTCAAGTGAGATTCCTTTGGATTACTTTGAAACCTAGCACACAATCCAACAGAAAACACAATATCAGGTCTATTAGCTGTTAGATAGAGAAGGGAACCAATCATTCCTCTATAAAGTGTGGCTTCAATATCTTTTCCCTTTAGATCATTATCTAATTTTGTGGATGTGGGAATAGGTGTATCATAAGCCTTGCTGTTTTCCATGCCAAATTTCTTTAGCAATTCTTTCAAGTATTTTTGCTGATGTATCATGGTTCCATTTTCCATTTGCTTAATCTGCAATACTAGAAAGAATCCTAGTTCTCTCATCATGCTCATTTCAAACTCACTCTGCATAAGATTAGCAAACTCATCACATAGTACTTGATTAGTAGCACCAAATAAGATATCATCAACATAAATTTGTACTATAATCAAGTTGTTCCCCCTGGCTTTGATAAACAGTGTCTTATCTACTGTTCCCCTCTTGTAATCATTCTCCATCAGGAACTTAGACAATCTTTCATACCAAGCTCTTGGAGCTTGCTTCAATCCATATAGAGCTTTGTCTAACTTGTAAACATGTTGGGAAAACAGCTTGTCTTCAAAACCAGGTGGCTACTCTACATATACCTCTTCCTTCAAATATCCATTTAGGAAGGCAGTCTTTACATCCATCTGAAACAATTTCATATTCATGTGAGCAGCATAAGCAATTAAAATCCTAATTGCCTCTAGCCTAGCTACTGGTGCAAAAGTCTCATCATAGTCAATCCCTTCTTGTTGATTGTAACCTTGCACCACTAGCCTAGCTTTGTTTCTGACTATTGTACCTAGGTCATCCAATTTGTTTCTGAAGACTCATTTTGTACCAATAACTGACTTATCCTTTGGTCTAGGTACAAGATGCCAAACCTGGTTCCTATGGAACTGATTTAATTCATCCTGCATTGCTAGAACCCAATCAGGATCAGTCAGTGCCATTTTATAGTCAGTTGGCTCTATATTAGACAGGAAAGAATAAAAGAGACAAAAGTTTTGAAAAATATTTCTTCTCGTTTGAACTCCTTTATTAATATCACTAATGATCTGATCTGGAGGATGAGAATATTGATATTTGAAACTTTTAAAAGAGAAATCATTTTGTGCTTCTTCATTTGATTGGGAACCAGCATGATCATGAATCTCATCAATTTCTTCAGAACCAGTAAGATTCATATTCACGCTATTTCCATTAACATTACTTACCTCAGGTTCAGGGGAGGCATCTTCATTCATTCCCCTTGAACTCCTTACATGTCTGTTACTTGATGAACTATTTGGTCTTGGTTCCTCTTCTGGATTGTCTTCATTTTCTTCTTTAGGCTCCTCATTATCATTATTTTGTGGAGTATCAAGTGAGCCTAGATCTGCTTGCACTTCATTTAGGAGACCAGTATCATGGTTCCCTGTAAACTCCATCAATCCAATCATTTCATCAGGTTGTACCTGCGCAATCTCAGAAGACATGTTAAATTCATCAAAGATGACATGCACACTCTCCTCAACACACAAAGTCCTTTTATTAAGGACTCTATATGCTTTGCTTTAAGGAGAATATCCAAGAAAGATTCCCTCATCACTCCTAGGATCAAATTTATCAAGCTGATTCTTCCCATTGTTATGAATATAACATTTGCATCCAAATACACGAAAGTATGCAATATTAGGCTTTCGACCTCGAAGGAGTTCATAGGGAGTCTTATTTAACTTTGGTCTAATGAGACCTCTATTTAAAATATAGCAAGCAGTGTCCATAGCTTCACCCCAGAAACTCTTAGGGAGACCACTCTCAATGAGCATTGTTCTGGCCATCTCTTCAAGAGTTCTATTCTTTCTTTCAACAACACCATTTTGCTGTGGTGTTCTTGGGGCTGAGAAGTTGTGACTAACTCCATGTTCCCTACAATATTCAACAAAGTTAGCATTATCAAATTCAGTACCATGGTCTGATCTTACCGAGACTAGCTTGTGAGAGAGCTGGTTCTCCACTTGCTTCACCAATGCTACCCATTCATCGAACGTTTCATCTTTTGAATGTAGCATTATTACCCAAGTGTACCTGGAATAATCATCAACCATAACACAGACATATCTTTGGCCTCTTCGACTTTGTATCCTCATGGGACCACACAAATCAATGTGTACAAGTTCAAAGGGTCTGCTGGTACTCAAAACAGTTTTAGGCTTAAAAGAGATTTTAACCTGTTTCCCTTTAACACATTCTGAACAAACTTTATCTGCCTCATAAGTGATGTTAGGAAGTCCTACCACCAAATCACGAGACCTTAATTTATTCAAAAGTGTCAAGCTAGCATGTCCAAATCTCTTATGCCAAATCCATTGATTATTGTCAGAAACAGCTTTCAAACAAACAGACTTATCTTGAGGAATTTTATCCAGAAAGGTGATGTAAACATCATACTTCCTGGTTCCCTCACATACAAGTTTACCTGTTTGAGAATTAACTATATGACAAAGACTAGCTTGAAACTCAACTCTATTACCTTTGTCACATAATTGAGAAATACTCAAGAGATTATGTTGTAAGCCCTCAACATAATATACATCATCAATTGCATTTGAAAGTGTCTTACCTACCTTACCTAAACCAGTGATGGTTCCCTTGCTGTTATCTCCAAAGGTGACACTTCCACCGTCAAAGGCTACTAGTGAAAGGAATTGAATTTTATCCCCAGACATGTGTCTTGAGCAACCACTGTCCAAATACCAATAGGTATCTCCTTTCACTTTAGCCTGCAAAAACAAATCAAACATTAGTTTTAGGAACCCAAACATGTTTGGATCCCTTTTCAACGATATTAGGCTCTTGTTGGTCTTTTCTTCTCCAGACCACCTTCATATGTTTATTGTTCTTATTCTCACTATTCTTCTTAGCAGGACACTCATGTATCTTATGCCCATTCATTCCACAATGATAACAAACATGTGTCTCTTTAGTCATTACATACTTACCTCTTTTGAATTCTTTAACCCACGTGGTTTCCCTGGGGGACCAGTTAGTCCTGGTTCTCTGTCTAGTATATCCAAGACCAACTTTTCCTTTGTAATTTTTAAAAGAAATTAAAGAATTCAAAGTTTCCTGTGTAGTCAGTAATTTTTCAACATGTCTATGACTTTCATGAAGTTCTTTCTCTCTGGTTTCAAGATTCTTAATCAACAAATCGTTTTTATCTTTTAGAAAATCAAAATCACTTTTTAAGGATTCAAGTTGTAAATTAAGTTTCGAAACCATAGGATCAATAGTCATGTCAACAATTACTGATTGCTTATCTTTTTTTAGTTTATGAATCTCAGCATGCAAATCACAAATAGTATCTTCATACTCATCTATTACATCACTAATCTTAACACTGGTACCTGTAGGGGAAACAGTGAACTGAGCAGCCTTAAGTGAAACAAATTCTTTGTGTATTTCTTCCAAGTTGTGAGCCAATATTTCAAAGGCGTTCAACAAGGAAGTTCTACTACAGGAATTTGCTTTACCTATAGCTACTGAAAAATTAAGAGATTCACTAGCACTTGATAAGTCTCTGGGGAGCCAGGAGGTCAGATCTTCCTCATCATCACTAGGACAGTCAGATTTAGAAGACCTTTCCTTCTCCAGTTCCACCTTACACTTGTCTAATTCAACCTCTAGTTCAGCTACTTGATTTTTCAATTCAAAGCAAACTTCTTCTAGGTGATCACAACTAGCAAAAGCAATTTCACATTCAACACGTTTTTCTTTAAGTTTTCTTTTGCCAGTTATGTAAGTTTCACCAAGTTTATAACATTCATCTAATAAAGAGTCAATACATTCAAGCATATTATCTCTATCATAGTCATGCATATCTTTCCTAACTTGTTCTAAGTTTACCTTGTGTTCGTGTAGCACATCCTTCTTTGCCATTAAGCATTTTCTGAATGTACTGGTTCCCCCTCTGGTTCCTGAGTCAGTGATGTTTCCCTGAATGTTGGTGAAGGCAGTCAAACAAACATCAGAGTTAGGTGATTCCTCATCTTCATCAGACCCTGAATCAGAATCACCCCACATGGCTGCTATCATTGCATTTTTGAAGGCCCGTTTATCTCCAGATTTGGATTGTTTGTCCTTCCACTTAGGGCAATCTCGAATAAGATGTCCCTTATCTCCACACTTGAAGCAACCTACAGAAGAAGAGTTAGATTTCTTAAAGTTCTTACCTTTGAAATTCTTCCTTTGATCACGAAGAGTTCTTTCAAATCTTTTAGCAATCATTCCAATCTCATCTTCTTCTTCTTCTATTGTTCCCTTAAGAGCTATTCCTCTGGCTGGTTCCTTCTCAGACTTAGAATCAATCAGCATTTCATGAGTCTTGAGGGAACCAATTAGTTGTTCCAGAGATAGAGTTGATAAATCCTTTGCCTCATATATTGCTGTTACCTTGGATGTCCATGCATCTGTCAAAATGCGTAAAACTTTTCTCACAAGATTCTCATCAGAAAAGTTCTTACCAAGAGATCTAAGATCATTAATTATTGTCATAAATCTACAAAAACAGTCATTAATCTTTTCATTTTTATTCATAGCAAACAATTCATACTTAGACATAAGTAAATCAATTTTAGACCTTTTTACCTCACTGGTTCCCTCAAAGGCAAGTTCGAGGGTATCCCAAATCTCTTTTGCATTGCTGCAACCTGAGATCCGGTTTGTTTCAGTCTCACCTATAGCTTGTTGTAGAATTGACATTGCTTTGGCATTCTTCTCTGGCAGTTTGTAATCAGCAGTTACTAGTTCACTATCTTTCTTTGGAATCCTGTTTCCCTCTTCATCTGTCTTGAAAATGATATTGGGACCATTTTTGACAACTAGCCAACATTCATAATCAATTCCCATGATCACATTCTTGATCCTGTTTTTCCACCAAGCATAGTTGTTACCATTGAACTTTGTTGTCTTATTGTCGTAGCTCATAGCGTTCAATTCATGAGTACTCATACTTAACTTCTCTAGATGTTACTCTTATGAGAAGCCTAGGCTCTGATACCAATTGAAGGTTTTAGAGCACTCAAGAGGGGGGGGGGGTGAATTGAGTGTTAAATAGTCTTGGCCTATTTTTCTCCCTTTTTCGATCAGTGGGAGGAACCAGTTGTGCTGGTTCCTATTTAGCAGCGAAATGTATGTAGAGTAATAAAGGAAGACACACAATTTAACGAGATTCAGCCAACTCAGGCCTACGTCCTCCTACTCTATGCTCTTTTATTAATCTACTCCGAAAAACAAAGAACACAGACACTCAACTGTTTCCCTACTCTAGGAACCAGTTCACCCCACACTCTACTCCGAGTGTGCACTCGACTTACACTAGTAAGCCCTTTTGTGTTTGAACTCACAAACACTCTCCCAGCCTATCAACCCCTCTGTTGAAGGCTCTTTACAAAATCAAACTCTCCTTTGATCTTGCTTCTAAAAGCTAATATGAGAGAAAGATATAAGTTCTAATGGTGCTCGTGTATATGACTTAATAAAAGGTTTTTTTTATGCTTAAGTGTGTATAATGCTCTCTAGAGATAAACTCAGTTTTCTTCACATGAGAGACTTGTTGAATTAGGTTGATTAGATGAGTTTATATATGTGATTACAAAAACCCTAGCTTTCCTAAAATCACATAATCTTTTGAGCTGTCACCTTATGTGAGTTTAGGAAAGTATGAAGTTAGGAAAGTATTTATCTTATTTGACTTAATCATATAGATAGAATCAATTAAGATAAATACTCCTAGCTTTTAGGTAACCAATATATTCTCATCTAATCTACCAGCTGCTTAATATATTTTCCAAAAATAATTCTTAGAAAATATTTTTACAAAATCTTTTCAAAAATACGCAGCTTGATATTTCATTCAGTAAACCTGGTTCTCTGAATCTGGTTCCCTGAATTAAGTATGTTATGAATTTTGTTCCAGTTTTGTACCAGAATTCATAACATGACTTATCACACTTAAAACACTTATATTACCTACTCGTATAAGTCATACTACGGAGCATATTACATGAAAAACTTGATTAACAGTAAAGTACAAATGATCTTCTTTTCATGTAATCTTCAAGACTTGAATCTTCCTTGAATGCTTCATCTTGAGCAAAGTATCTTTCTTCGAATGTCTTCAAAAGGCTTCTATGCTCCAAGTCTTGGAATCTTCTTAACTACTGCACATATAACATGGTTAACATGCAATAGATAATATGTGACTGCTTTAAGCATAGCAGTCAAGGAGACAGTTCCAACTTCTTGTGACATGTTTCCTGTAATTGTTTGTCATCATTAAAACATCAAAACTCAAGGAACTCAACACAAATAAAATTGTATTTATAAAACATGATGTTGCATTATTAGTATATTATTTGCAAATGAAGTTGTACTTATAGAAGATAAAGTTGCACTATTTGCAAATGAAGTTGAGCATAACTTCACCATTTTCATTGTTTCACCTTTATTTTTTAAGTTGTAATATTTAGATATGAAGCTGCATTATTGCAAATGAGGTTATACTAAAAGACATAAAAATTGCACTGTTACAAACATATCTCAGAGATATATTTTGAATTTCTCATAAAATAGGTTACACATTGAAAATAAAATAAAATATTTCTTTTCTACACCTATTAGCCATTTTATGTGCATGTTCTGTTCTCTTGTTGCTTTTGGGACTACACAACCGTTGAAAGATTTCCCAGTTCTATGATATGGTCAAAGATGTTCACTATATCAACTTATATTGTTGCACCTCGCTTTAGGATACCTATAAGGTAAGGAGTCTGAAAGAAGGATGACATTCTTAAGCTGGAGAGAGATGGCCCATTAGAAGTAGGTGATGACTTTAGTGCGTAGGGTGAGATGGGTAGAATCGATATATTCATAAAAGTGACAAAGATTGGTCGATCTTCTTTCTTTATGGAGTAATAGAGAGTAATCTAGTTTATTTTTATTAATATTCAAGATAACCTATGATTGATTATTTACTAACTTGTTGTTTGGTTGAAGGGTATAGGGGTAAAAAAATAATGGAAGATATCAAAATGAGTTTTTTTGTCTTTAGTTCTAAGAATGATATGAGTAATGAGAGGAAAGGAAGAGAATTGATAGGAAAGCTCCCTTTATAATTTTTTACTTCTTTTTTTCAAAATTGGAGGAATTTGAGAGAAAAAAGAAAATTAATGTCAAATCCTTTCATTTTCATTCTCTTCCTTCCCTTGAATCAAATGTTGGAAAATAAAACTTGTTTTATTTTGCTTTTCTTCCTTTTATTTTTCATTCTCATTCCTTCCTTTATTAATTTTATAAAAGACCAAATTAGTTTTCGGGATGAAAAGAAGGGAAAACTATAATTTATCGCTTCTACAACAACTTTAAGGGGATCTCTTTTGACCCTTAAATGGATAAATCATCTACCACTCAGGCAACAATTGATATGTATATTTTAGTGTAATATTATATTTGTATACCTTTATTTTAGAATAATAGGGTTACAACAATACTACAATATTTTTTTGTAATTTTAAAATATTTGAAATAATATTTCAATATTATTTATTTAACTAAATACATACATATAAAGTATTTTAATCATTTAGTTAGTCATTTATGGCATTAGGTAGCTTAAATGATTTAGGTGAAAATTTATATTTAAGTTTCAATTATGTTACTTAATTAAGAGTATTTACTTTAATTAATAAAATCTAATAAATTTAGTTTATATTCATAATTCAAAAATTTATGATAATATAGTTTACAAAAATATAAAGATATTTTAAATATTTTAATATTGAGATCTTAGAGTGGCTAAAACTTTTGAATAGTAAAGGAGAAAAATCAATCTTTGATCAAAATATATTTTCAAGGAATATTTGGATTAGTTTCATGAAATTTTCCTAAACTAAATTTTTTTAATTATTGATAAAGTATCTTATCCTTATTCTTTTTTATTTTTTATGATTATTTCTTAATTAACCTAGACTTATTATTATTCATATTCTTAAATTTAATTACTACCTCCGCATTTTCTTTTCATTTTGAAGTTGGAAAGAAATCAAGATAATATTAAATATTATTTATATTTTAGTAATAAATATGTAAATTAATCTAAAAATAAGATTAGATTCTATTAAAAAAATAATATAAGTGAATTGAACATTAAATAAGTAGTGGGATTTTTAAATATTATGGTATTAAATAATTAAAAAAAATACTTTTTTTCCAATAACAATATTACTCCAAAATAGAAGGATTACAAATGATAACAACATTTTAAAATTTTCAAATGGGTAAAATGAAAAGAAAAAAAATTAAAAAGAGTATGTTATTTTACTTCTCATGCACCCAAATCATAAGATAATTTATTCTTCAACTTCACTTTTTCTTCATAAAAATTTTCAAATATTTTCCCCATCTTCCTCCTAATAGTCTACCACCCTCTTAACATAATCCCGGTCGCCTCGCCATGGACTAGCATTTCATAGGCTTTTTCTCTCTGTTTTAATTTTAATTTTATTTTTCTTATTTTGATTTAAAATAAATAATTATATGGCTACTTTAAAATATTAAATTTTATAAAATAAATTAATAAGTATTTGAATTTTTTATTAGAAAGGTAATTGAGGTTTGTTATTCTATTGGAATTCTTGTTATAATGCATATTTATTGTGTGTTTTATTATTGCTAGAAAGTTGAACAAGAATATGTCCTTACTTGTTCATTGATTATGCTAGTATTAGTTAAAGGTATATTCATGTGACTTGATACCTTAGAAAAAAATGATTTATGATATTTCAATAGTTAGAATTTTGTGAAATGTGAGAGTCTTGTGAATATTTTTCATGGTGGATTTATTATTTAATGAAGATGGATATATTTGGAAGTATTTTTTATTATTTTTGAATGTTAAACTCATGAGGATGAAATTGTTGGATAATTATTTGGTACTTTTTTGAATTATTTTGATGGTTAAATAATTATTTTAAATTATTTTAATTTGACTTAATTAATAGTAAATATTGAAAATATATTGGAGGATTAATTGATAATGGTTCAATGTCTATGAACTATTTTTGATTGGTTTTATACACTAGATGAATTATTATGATATTGAAAAATAATTATTTTAAATTATTTTATTGATTTATTAAATTATAAATTGTTAAAATAAAATAAATTATACAATCATATACTATGAGAGCCAAATATATTAATTGGAGGTTATATAGGATTGTTTTAGACAACTTTAATAATCATTAGAATATATATGATTTATTTTTGTCTTATTTTATAAGGAAATATGTTAAAATTGACATTAGTATGTCTATTGAAATTATTTACTTCTCAATATTTAGAAGTTGGTTTTGATAAGATAATAAATTTTGTATGATCTAGTCTTTTCCTCAAGTATAGATTATGTAAATGATTACTAGAACGTGTTTATACTTAGGATTGGAGGTTTTAAAAATAATTTGAAATACTTATATTCCACTTGATTCAAAAACTTATATTTCGCGACAATAAATTGAATTACTTATATTCCACTTGGGAGTTGTGCACAACCTCATTAAGTTCTTAAACCTTGTGTATCTCCAAATATTTTCAATATAGAAATATAGGGGTATTTAATGGGGATATCAATACAAAGCTTTGAGAAAAAGTCTTCATTTATTTTAATAATTTTTTTTTTGTTTATTTTGTACTTTCTATATTTTTGGAAAGTTTTTCTATTTTTGGGAGGTTTTGGTGTGTAATAAAATTCAAGATAGCTTAGATTAGAAACTTAAAAGATATGAGTTTATTTGAGTATGTTAAGACTCGTACTTTATTTGCATAACATAAATTAGAGCAAGGTCAAGATTGGTCAAGGATGGAAGAATTCAAAGGCAACTCAAAAAGGAAGACTACAACTTAGCTCATGGTGACACGTGGATTTGCTACGTTGGAGAGATTACTGAGTTGGACATGGAGTGGATATTGTTAAGCTCATCAACGTGGCTTGCTATCTTTCAGTGGGAGAAGCTATGAAGGACTCAACTTTCTTAAAAATTGAACTCTATCCTTTATATTTTCTTAATTGGTTCTTAACTTATAGTTATCTTGTTCTTTTGAGCTATACTTTGGAACTTCAATAGCATTAGATTTCTAATTAAACCTATGGTCCTTATACTATAAATATAGGGCTGAATCAAGCTAATAAAAATCGGATTTGAACTTTTATAATTCGTTCTTTGTGTTTACAAAGTTCCTTTGAGTTTTCTTTAGTTTTCTAGATTGAGACTTAAAGAATTATGTCCTTTGCTAGCTTAACTTCTTTTGGCAAGTTAAGTGGTGACCTTAGGAGCCTCTTTTATTTCTTAATGGTGTGATCCATATGTAAGAGATAGAGAGTTAGCCAAACAAAACCCCAGTCACAAAGTACAAAAGAAACACAATAATTTCACGCAAATCAGTCTAATATGCAAAATCACTTTTTTTTTGTTTGTTTTCCAATTTTCCTTAAAGATCCAATCATTAGGGTTTGTAAATCTCAAACTAAGAGCCCAAATTTACAACATCTGGTATCAAAGCTAAAACTAAGGTTTTGGGATATAAGACCATCCAATTTTATGGCTTCTTCAAGTAGCAACAATCATCATAACATGGATGATGATTACATGTCATTAGGTAAAATAAATGCAAGGCTTAAAGGCGAGGTGGAGGTGTTATAAGCCCAAATCAGAGAGCTCACATATAGGCTCTTTAAGTAAAGAGGAGACGACCCCTCATCCCATAACTTAGAAGATTAGATACATGAGTCCCCTACGCATAGTAACTCTCAATTTAATTCTTCTTCTTTTGATATAAAAGTTGATATACCTAAATATTATGGAAGATTAGATGCTAATGATTTTGTAAATGGTTGAGAGTGGTGGAGAGAGT
The DNA here is from genome assembly GCA_026401315.1 of Dysphania ambrosioides. Classification (NCBI taxonomy): domain Eukaryota; kingdom Viridiplantae; phylum Streptophyta; class Magnoliopsida; order Caryophyllales; family Amaranthaceae; genus Dysphania; species Dysphania ambrosioides. Next base: position 14,017,630 of record CM048662.1, read on the forward strand.
GTTTGATTATAAACAAACACCAAATGATAACAAGGTTAAAGTGGTTGCTTTGAAATTGAGAAAATATGCATCCACTTGGTGGGAAAATGTTTGCACTAAGAGGGAAAGATTAGGGAAGGTTAGGTGAGAACTTAGGACGAAATGAAGAGATTCCTCAAGGAGAAATTTCTACCTTCATATTATGTCCAAGAGAACTCAACAAAGTTCCATCACCTTGAGCAAGGGGATAGAAGTGTAGAGGAGTATGCTAGAGAGTTTGAGAGATATTTGATGAAATATGATGTGGCAGAAGATGAGCCTCAAACTTTGGTGCATTTCTTTAGAGGTTTAGAGACTAGGATTGCTATAATAGTGGAGTTATATCCATATTCAACCTTAGAGGAACTCATCATGCTTTTCCATAAGGTTGAAACCCAGCAAAAACCTAAGCTCAAACGTGAAACCACACGCCCCTATACACAAAACTTCCTAAACCACGAATCCTAAACTTCCCAAACACGTCCTAACCCACCTAAATTAACCCCCAACTCCACAAAGTACCCCCCCCCCCCCCCCCCCCTAACTCCAAAGAGCCCAAAAAACGTTGTTTTAGTTTTCAAAGGCTAGGACATATTGCTTTTGAATGTCCTAACAAAAAATTGTGTATTTGGCTGACTATTCAACCTTTGAGAACCCTTGCTTTGAAGAAGAACCAGAAATTGAAGGAGGGAAGAATGTTCAGAAAGAGGAAAAATTAGGTTGTTTTGGGCTTGATGAAGGGGAATGTCTTATTTTGAAAAGGCTTTTGAATGTGCAACTTTTGGAGGATGAAAAGCTATAAAGGGTAGCAATCTTTCATACTTGATGCACCATTCAAAAGAAAGTTTGCAACTTGATCATAGATGGAGGTAGCTACACAAATATATCTTCTCATGTTCTTGTTGACAAGCTAGGCCTTGAAGTTTAATATCACCCCACTGCACATATGATTCAATGATTGAATCCCTAACAAGGGATCAAAGTCACATAGTGAGCTCTACTGAACTTTAGCATTGTGTATATAGGGATGAAATTTGGTGTGATGTGATTCGAATGGATGCATGTCATGTGTTATTAGGGAGACCTTGGTTATTTGATGGGAAAGTCAAATATGATGGGCATAAAAATACTTATTTTTTTTACCCACAATAAGAAGAATGTAGCACTTTTCCTTTCATTCCTTCCAAACCTAATACTAAACCCCTAATCACTTTGGCATTGGCGGATTACTATGAATCCTTACAAAAGGAGGCATAAATATTGGAGGGATTCAAGGAGAGGAGAACTGAAGCCCATCATTCTTATGGGATCATGGGGATTAAAGTTCCAAGTGATAAAGCTCTTGCCATGGAATTCTCAATAAAGGAAGTACTTAGTCAAGGCCTACAAGCTAGGAGTGAAGGAGCTTTACCAAGTGCTATCTCTTTTTCTTTGACTAACCCTTTTGATTGTAGGGATCAAGAGCTTTTATGGGTACCAACACAAATCCATGAAACCTTTTTGATCCATACTACATGCCACAAAGATTCTATCATCTCAAAATAAAGTGGAGATAAAAAAAAGTGAGGAACATTTTAGAGCAAGATGGCAATCTCAAGAGAAGAGGAGGATATGGCTATGTGCTTGGCATGATCCATTAATTGAAGCTAGGAAGGTCCCAACTTTTTCCTTCAAAGCTTTGAGATTCAAAGATTTTCCAAGTTTGAGGGCAAACTTTTTCTAAGAAGAGGAGGATGATGGGAAAATCAATCCAAAGCTTTGAGAAAAAGTCTTTAGTTATTTTAATAAGTTTTTTTGTTTATTTTCGTACTTTTTATATTTGGAAATTTTTTAATTTTTGGAAACTTTCTATTTTTGGAAATTTTGGATGTGTAATAAAACTCCCTATAGCTTAGATTAGAAGCTTAGAAGAAATAATTTATTTGAGTATGTTAGGACTCTAACTTTATGTGCATAACATCAATTAGAGTAAGGTCAAGATTGGTCAAGGATGGAAGAATTCAAAGGAAACTCAAAAAGGAAGACAATAACTTAGCTCATGGTGACACGTGGATTTGCTGAGTTGGACGTGTAGTGGATCCTGTTAAGCTCATCCATGTGGCTTGTTGTCTTTCAATTGGAGAAGCTATGAAGGACTCAACTTCCTTGAAGATAGAAATCTATCCTTTATCTTTTCTTAATATGTTCTTAACTTGTTGTTATCTAGTTCTTTTGAGCTATTAGACATCTAATTAAACCCACAGTCCTTTTACTATAAATAGAGGGTTGAATCAAGCTAATAGAAATCAGATTTAAAGTTTTACAATTCGTTCTTTGTGTTTATAAAGTCCCTTTGAGTTTTCTTAAGTTTTCTAGATTGAGACTTAGAGAATTTTGTCGTTTGCTAGCATAGCTTCTTTTGGCAAGTTAAGTGGTGACCTTATGAGCCTCTTTTATTTCTTAGTAGTGTGATATGTATCTAAGAGATAGAGAGTTAGCCAAACAAAACCTCATTCACAAAGTACACAAACAAACACAACAATTTCACGCAAATCAGTCTAATATGCAAAATCACCCGATTTGGTTTGTTTTCCAATTTCCAATTTTTTTTCCTTAAAGATCCAATCTTTAAGGTTTATAAATCTCGACCTGAGAGCCCAGATTTAAAACAATATTACACATGACATTTGAAAAAGTCATATTTCTTTATCATTTTTCATGGCATTAATCATGCTTATACGTGTTAAAGTTTAAACTATATAATTATTTATATCCATATTTTTATTTAAATATAAAAGTAACTGAGTTTGTTGAAGAATTTTTCAAACCAATATTTTCATCAACTTAGATTAATTGGTCAAGTCCCAAGAGTTCAGCCCGTTTAATGAAGCCGAGCTCGAGCCGTTCGTAGAGTTACCTTCTCTCTAGATGTGTATCATCCTTACCATCATAATATCTCTTACAAAATACAATATATATACTTCCTACCATTTAATCATCATCAACTGGAGCATTAAGTCGACAAAAACTCATCGAATTTTAGAAGGCAAAATCGTAGTTGCCTACTTGATATTTGTATTTTTAATTATATGATTTATACATAGAGCATTAACTATATGATATTTTAGTAATTCACTGAGAGACTTAAAGAGTATCAACTAATCAATGATTTACTCGTGTCCCCTCATTCCTGGTCTCGTACTTTATACTTTTACTAATTATACTTTCCCGGCCTGTTTGCGTTATATAAGGAGTACTATAGTAGATATCATCTTTATACTTTTACCAATTATCTTCTAATGGAATAATAAGTATTTTCTTACAATTAATACTCAATGACTAGACAATGAAACTCCATATTAATGATGCCATATAAAGAATAACCTAAATTATAGCAAGTGTATTTTGATATGATTAGATCCTACTCGAAATTAAACCCACTAAAATGCGTTGAACTAAAGTTAAACCTAATCTAATTGGACCTGTATAAACCCATTAAGGTTCCAATTCATAGAATACCCGAACTCTATATGGGTCGATAAAAAAAATGACTTGGACTAAAACCCGATATTTACTCGACCAAATTAAACCTAACTTAATAATCCGAACCCGATTTGATTCCAACCCAACCCGAATTAAGTTAGGGTAACTTGACTCAACTAACCCAACTAAACATGACCGCAATAAATGTTCTTCGATCTGAAGCACCTTTGCTAATACGAATTGACATAACTTACCATAATCAACTCATGGTAAGAATTAATTTTAAATAAGAACATGAAATTCTTTATCCGACTTGATATTATGGTTAATACTATGAACTTCACATTCAAATGGGAGATACTATTCATTGACAACAATTTAATTGGCATCACTAGCAAATTGAACGTAAACTTCATAATTTGATCTTTTCTTTATTATTCCATCTAAACTCATCTAAAAAAACAACCACCACCATGGAAGATGACATGGACACGGAGGAAGATGGTGGTGACACCATTGAAGGCAACGATGATGGTGCCACGTTTCTCATATATGATGCAATAACACACGGTAGGGTATCCGATTAAGATGCTTCATGAAGGCGGCATCTAGGCTAGACACCCCTCCATGGCCTGAACATCATAACCAGACGCCCGGAACATGGTTAGGTGTCTGGCAATGCCCCAACATTATTTTGAACTTTTAAAAATTGTATAACTTAATATCTAAAAATGTAATAAGTAGAATTAATTTAGAAAAATATATACTAAAAGAAAATTATTAATTATAATTATACAATTATTTAGTGATATTATTGTTAGTTTTTGCATAACGTTATGATTTATTGATAATTATTAGTGTATAGTGCATGGTTAATAAATTAATGTATTATTTTTAGTATTAATGGTATAAATCTGGTTTGAAAAAATTAAATGTGTAAAATTACTAGTACTTGATGGTCATATAAGCATTGGGTTTATTTTAAAAAATCGCAATCTACAAGATGAAAAGTAAAAATGAGATATAAATTAGTTCTCATATAAAGTTAGGGACAACTCAAGGGTTTTGGAAAACTTGAAAGGGCATATATCCTAACCATAGACTTCAATTGGAAAGAAATTATATTTGAAACTCTCCATGTTATAGGTGCTAAAAACCATGTTGCCCTTCTAAAGTCCCTCGTTCGCGAATATGGAGATCTTAAGAAAATTTTTTGGAGTAATTTTGTCTCCAAGAGTTCCAAATGGTTAAAGTTATTAATTTTTAAAGACATACATATGGTAAATATCCATATGAAATTTGCCTAAGTATTTTCTTTCGAAAAAAAGGCCTCAAAATGAAAAACTAAATTTTATGCAAAGTTATTAGTGCCTAAAAAGGGTTAAGGGTTTAGAGTGTAGGATATACTTTTGGTGGTTTAGGGTTAGGATTTAGTGCTTATGTTTAAGGATTTATTGCTTAGAAATAAGGGTTTTGATGGTAGATTAAAATCATTTTGGATAACTTTTAAAATATGTGCATATATCAAAATCTCTATATTATAATTCAAAAAGAGTCTATCAATTTGGACATTTTCAGAGATTGTTTTGGTATCCAAAATTTACTTTTACGAAAGCACCCATAAGGAGACCTCACCTACGAAAGTAAGAGTTTACTCACTTGTTACACAAATGCCAAGATTATTTTTGTATCAAAAATTTACTTTTGTGTTTATAATAAAAATAAACACATTAATACGTTATCATTACAATAGAACAAATATATAAAAAAATAAACTGTGTTAAAATTAAGTTTTATAAAAATTATCATTGAATATTGACACTACAAGAAATCCCTTCTTTTCTAGACGCTTTGTTCTCGACGCTTTGGTGAAAGAGTTGGGATAAAATTTTACTCCTTGTTTTCTCGGCGCTTTTTTGTGTAGAGGAATATCTCGGCAAATAAAAGCGTCGAGAATTGTGGACTTATGCTTTGAGTCCCCTATCCCAAATAAAAATGAATTATAGTCATGGTTTTTAAATTATTGCCGAAACATTTATTTATGAACATGGAAGGTAAGAATGGCGTTCGTTCGTGTAAAAGATGAGAAAAGTTAAGAAATGACCTAAAATGAAGCACATAAATCCAATATTCTATTATGACCACTCATTTTGACACACAAAATCGTGATTTACAAGATTTTACACTCAAAACGAACAACCGATCCATTCTTCATAGATATCGGGTGTATTCCAAGGTTTCAAAAACTTCGGAGAGGCATTATCTCTTAGCTCGGTAGTCCGAACGACGTAATATTTTTTTGGAACCCCCTAATTTTAGAGGTACTACATGACCATATTGCCTCTTAGTGGCCTCAGTGACGTCTTATTTGAGATATTGAAAATAAGCTTTGACGAGCCCATACAATTGGCTACGGGACTCCGATTGGAGCTTGTAATATGTCTAAACTGGATATTTTTACAAGATCTATAGGGGCAAATCATCCTATGGGGGATTTGTCCACTTATTTTCTCCAAAAAAGGCCTCTAACAGCATATACTTTATAGCATTTGATTTTTTAATTCATTCATTGCTTAATTATAATCACCGTTTACTTAGAATCACTACAACATGCCCTCCAAAAAATTAAATAATTCCACTTATAATCACCGTGAATTTTACCCCTTGTTTTCTCGACGCTTTTGTGTAAAGGAATATCTCGACAACTAAAAGCGTCCAAAATTGTGGACTTCGCCCAAAAAATAATTTAAAAAATGCCTCTTTAATCTGCTTTTCTTCCCTTGCCCCAAAATTCGTGAATTAAAAAAATGAATTTATTTAATCAATAAAAAAATAATTTCTTTAATCTTCCCACTTCCTGAATTTCGTCAATAGCAGTTCAAAGACAATTCCCACTTCCCACGCAACAACAGTTCCTAACCTTTCATCCCACTTCGCTAATTCCTCCACCCACCGGTCAATTTCTTCCCCCAACAATCTCGTGTTTATCTATAGGACAATTTCTTCCACTAATTCAACTCATTTGTTCCATGGTTAGTTTTTTCTTTGTTTTGCTTAAATTCGACTATAATTGCTTGCTTTGTTTTGTTGTAATTCGACTATAATTGCTTGCTTTGTTTTGTTGTAATTCGAATGTAATTGCTTGCTTTGTTTTGTTGTAATTCGAATGTAATTGCTTGCTTTGTTTTGTTGTAATTCGAATGTAATTGCTTGCTTTGTTTTAGACATTAGTTGATGTACTGATGTTTATTGTCTGTTGGATTGGTCAGCTTCGGTGCATAATTTTGAGTTTGTGTATGTTGTGTTTAGGTTATTTTTCGGGTTACGTCCTTTATAAGTAGTTTTTTAAGGTATATTCAGCTTTTGGTGAAAAATCTTCTCAATGGCTGTTGGCCCTGAATATTTTGGCAGATTTTGGATAATCACTTTGGGCCTTTGTTCTCAGTGGGAATTGTCATTTTCATGTACAAAAACAGTTTATACTCGTATATATTTAATTGATGATATTGAATGAACAATTGAAATGGTCACATGCACTAACATCAGAGAGAAGATGTAGAACCCAGAGAGTAAGAAGACAGTGTCCTAGTCTGATAACATGCATGACAAAACTCTAAGTTCAACTCACATTAGAGAGGAGACACAGAAAAAAGTGTAAGCAATTCTTCTATATATCATGTCAAAGAAGATAACTACAAGTGTATGTATGCCTATTTATACGTACAACAAACCCAGATGCTAACATATAAACAACCGGCTATCAATTATGTTACAGGGGGAAACTGCTGTCTATATGTGAGTGTATTGTAGAATCGTAGATTTCATCAATAGATAATATGATTATTTAGTCTCCTATCAATATTCAACTTAGTTGACTAAGATAATATTTGATCGAACAATTACATTGTAGCCTTTATTTTGGATTACTTTTCACATGAAAGTATTTTACACCCTCACCCGTTTCAAGTTTCAACTATATTTTTACTACATGATCCTTCCAACCAAAAACATCTCTTTCAAGATGCCACTATTTAGACTAGAATTAACCATTCTCAAGGGAAGGTATGAATTTTAAGACAACATAGCCCCATAGTCCACATTGGCACAACCAGTGCAATTCAAAGACAAAAATCATATTAAACTATTGACGAATCTCATTGCAGCCCAATTATAGTAGCCATCCTCATTACTTGAAAGGTGATTTCATGCACTTAGCTTGTTTTTGAAGCCCACAATAAATCCCCTTGAAACTTTGCAGATTGCACTTCTTACACCCATGTGCTAAACTTATAACTCATCAGTTTGAGCTATTAATGAAAAAATTCAGAACCTCTTTATAATTAGCTGGTTTGCTACAAAGAGTAATAAAGTTTAGCTAAATTCTCTGTATTTTTCTCTATTCTCTTACTGTCCTCTGTCACAAATCTCATAATTTCCCCTGGAAACTAGAAATTCACCTCATGAGTCATGACTGATAATGGGTAAAGGGATAAATTGCATTCCTTTTTACAGTAAGCTGAATTTTCATGTCTGAGACAGTTGTTTATTTCTCAGGGTAAATGCAACAAATATAGGAGGAATAGATATAATTTATATTAAAGGGCAAAAGCGATGTTTAATAAGTATGCCTTCCAAAAGAAGGGGATACTTGTTGTTGTCTACTGCATGAACCATCTTTGTCAACCGCTGGCCACTTGTAACATGTTTGTGGTTGCATGCATTATTCTTACTGGTACTAAGTTTTTCATCTTTTCATGTGAGTACTTTATATTTATATTTATTCATTCATTCTTTCGACTTATATTTCAAAATCTAACCCTAGTGATACACGTGAATATATATAATCGACGTATGTGCCAAAAAAATTGGACAATGATAACTAGCATTACCTGTCCCCTATATATAACTGAGACATAATGAGAGAAAACCATTGAAGAGCTAACATGCATGTAACCCATCTAATATAATCAAATTGAATAGAAAAATAGTACAAGTATAGCTGTATATTTCAATGCTTGTTTTACTTTCTATAAAATGAAGGAAGTTGCTTACCAGTCCCCCCTAGGGGAGTTTAGGGGAGTTTTAAGCTGGAATTAACTGGGATATAATGATTGCTGCCATTGTATATAGTTTACAATTTGAGTATGTTCTGTTAGCCAGTGTTATCATGCTATTTCCTTTTATACTTTTATACAGTTTGGTATTTCCATAATTTTACATATCAGACAGGCCTTATAGGTGGAATTTTCATTTTTAGATCTTGTCATTTTCAGGAGAATTTTAAGATCAAGGTCATGATTAGCTGATTCTTTTTTTTGTTGTTGTTTTTAATGTGAGAATCATGTTCTAGAGCCTAATTTACTAGGAAGGTTTAGTTTAATGAAAGTTTTGTTCCTAGTGTTGGGATTCTTTAATATTCTAGGAACATGAGTCAGGAAGTTAAGTCTCACAGAATACAATTGAAGCTTTGGATTTTGGCATGAATAAATGAATTGGACTAATATGAATTGGGATTTGGGGGGTCATATTGGGAAATTTTTTGCTCGAAATTTTTTGCTTGTAATTGAACTTAATGTATAATCTTTTAAATGTATTTGCACACTAGAAAATACAATCATAACATTTAATTATAATCTTTTTTTAGCAGTTCTATTTTTTTAACATGTATTTTTTTAAAATTTTATTGGTCATGGTGAATTTTACATGGTTCATAAAGTTAATCCATTTATTTTTTGTAGATATAGATATTGGTTGGATTGATTTGCCGAAAGGAAACCTTGCTTATTATAATGGTTACATGAAATTCTTAGAGCTTGCTAAGGAGACTCATGTAGAAGGAAATACTCGATGCCCATGTAATAAGTGCAAGTTAAAGAAATGGTTTTCTATAGATGAAGTAGGAGGACATATTTTGTTTAATGGTTTTTATAAGAACTATAGAGATTGGGTTTTCCATGGTAGAGATGAAAGAAGCACTATTTTAGAGCCTTCTAGTGACCATGCAACGGTAATAGGTCAAGATGATATGGGAGGGTTGCTGAGAGAGGCTTTTGGGGTTGACATTCCACAATCCAATTATGAACCCGAAGACCAATCATTAAATTTACCATGTCTTGAAAAGGAAGGTTCATATGACAAACATGAGGAGTTTGATTTTCAATATGAGGTAGATGGTGAAGTTCCATCGCTCGATGCCAGTGAAGAGGAGTCTAAGTATGAAAGGCTCATGGAAGCTTCTAATTTGTGTCTATATGAGGGTTGTACTATTTTTTCAAAGCTATCATTTTTGTTGCACTTGTTTTACATTAAGTGTATGTTCCATTGGTCAGCCGAGTCTTTTACTAAGTTGTTCAAACTTTTCTTCGATGCATTTCCTCAAATAAATGAGTTTCCATCATCCTATTATGAAGGGATGAAGATAATTTACAATTTGGGGTTAGGATATGAGAAAATTGACGCTTGTGCTAATGATTGTATGTTATACTAGGGTGAATTTGCAAATCAAGTTGATTGTCATGTTTGCCATACATCAAGATGGAAGGTGGTCAAAGGTAAGGAGACATGTAAGAAAGGTGAAGCAACTAAAGTAATGCGGTATTTTCCACTTATTCCTAGGCTAAAGAGACTTTATATGTCCTTAAAAACTGCAAAAGACATGACATGGCATTATGATAATTGCAAGGATAATAGCAATGTGTTGAAACATCCAGCAGATGGTGAGGCTTGGAAAACTTTTGATAAAAGATATCGTGAATTCTCTGATGATCCTCGTAGTTTTAGGTTGGGGCTTGCAAGTGATGGGTTTAATCCTTACCGTTTAATGAATACCAACTACAGTACATGGCCTGTGGTCTTGATCCCTTATAATTTACCACCATGGCTTTGTATGAAACCATCCTCATTTATTTTTTCATTGCTTATTCCAGGGAAACACGGTCCTGGGATTGATATTGATGTGTACTTACAACCACTAATTCATGAATTAAATTTGTTATGGGATGGTGTAGATGCATTTGATGCTTATAGCGGAAATAATTTTATGCTAAGAGCTGCCTTACATTCCACTATAAATGACTTCCCGGCATATGCCATGTTGTCAGGTTGGAGTACAAAAGGTTACACAGCTTGCCCTTGGTGTGGTAATCATACCTATTCATATATGTTTGGTAACAAGATTTGTTATCCTTTTGCTCGAAAATGGTTACTAATTGATCACCCCTTTCGCTCTCAAGCAAATTTATTTGATGGTAACGTGGAATATGGTCTTCCTCCGATTTTGGCAACTGGAACAGACCATTTGAAGCAAAAGGAAGAGGTTAATTATGTTTATGGAAAGTCAAATAAGTATTCTAAGAAAAGGAAAAAACTACAGGCCAACACATTATTTATAGAAAGTGTTCCTGATAGGGATAATGGTAATAATGTTGTTCTTTGGAATAAGAAAAGTAGGTTTTTTGACTTGGTATATTGGGAACATAATCTTTTGAGACATAATCTAGATGTTATGCATATTGAAAAGAATGTGTGTGATATTTTATTAGGAACTCTTCTAGAAACAGATAAGGGTAGAGATGACAAGAATACTAGATTAGCACTGAAGGCAAAAGGGATAAAACCTCATCTTTGGCCTCAATCTCATCCAAATCGAGCACATAAATACATACCTCCAGCTTCATACACCATATCAATAGAAGAGAAAGAGCGATTTTTGAGAGTTTTACAAAAGATTAAAGTTCCTAATGGTTATGGGTCTAATTTGCAAATGGTTAGAGCACATTTACTACCCCGTTGTAGTGTTAAGTCTCACGGTTTTAGATTCATTTTATACACATTACACTTGATTTTACCTTGATCTTGTCTTCAAGTTATTTTAAGGTCATTTCAGGTGTTTTCGATGATTTCAAGGTGAAGTGCGACGTATACGAGGCTTTGACACTATTATCAAGAGCTTAGAAGCACGTATCGTAGCTTGGGCACGCATTCCAAGTCATTCCTAAAGATCCCACAAAGTTCGAAAGCCATTAGACACTTTAAAGAAGTTGTAAAGCAAGATTCAGACTCAGATTCGACCGAATCTGATAACCATTCGGTCAAATGGTAGTCCAACATAGAAGCCTGTGCTTCATTCTCATTGGGAAGGCCAATGACAGACATTCGAGCAAATGAGGTTATATTCGTCCGAGTGGAAGTCCCATTTGAGTGAATCGCATACAGAGAAGAAAACGGAGATAATCACCAGAGCTGCTGGAATGGGCGAATGGAGCAATGTTCGGGCGAATGGTGTTACATTCAGGCGAATATGTCATCCATACGGGTGAATTGATCTGTTTTTCTGCGGAAATTTTACTTCTTCTCTAGGCAAGCCCAAGGGCATTTTTGGGTATTTGAATTTCTTTTGTTTTAAGTTATAAATACCCCACTTTCTGTAGAGAGGGGGAACCCTAATTTTCATTAGTTTAGCTTTGATTAGCCTTTAAACCTCTCTTAGTTCATTAAGCCCTAGTTTTCAATTTTCTATTTTCTCAAACTTTTGTACTCCAAGATTTCGAATTTATAGTTTGGATTCTAATCGTGGATATTGCATTCAATCTTCATTGGGTTGTAAGTATCAATCTCCTCTTTACTTTTGAATTTATTTTATTGCATTCAATGTTTAGCCTAATATTTATTGCTTATCTAGAATATTTTATGCTTTATCTTTACTCTTGTTGGTTTCTTTTGATGATTATTATCTGTTGTGTTTTCTTTTATTGATTATCATCATTCCTTACATCTCAAACATGTGTGAGTAGTTCTCTTTGGGGATTGATTAGTGAAACCTTAGGAAAGGTTATGTTCTTCATTGTCTAAGATTACAGGAATGATGACAATAAGTAGCCCTCGAAACCCAATGCGAATCTTGTCCTGCAACTCTTTTGGAGACATAGGGGATTATAAGTCGTTTAATGTGATTTGTAGAATCACCAACTTCCTCTCACATACTTGGGTGCCCATACTAGTTATTGTTTGATTTCCTCTAACCTATCATGTTCTCTTTTAAAATCACCTTCCTAGGGTGACTCTAATCTCGTCCCTGTTTTCTCCCTTTAATTTTCCTCTTTAGTTCATCGTGCTTTATATTTTTGTCATTAGTTTTAGTTGCTTTTCAAACCAAAAAGTCCAGTTATGTTAAGGAGCAGAGTGTATTGTTAACCTTTGTCCTCGTGGTTCGACCCCTTACGTACCCCACTATACTTGTGTGGTTTGTAGGTTGTTATAAGTATTGTTTGGTTTAAGGTTTAGCATAAATGACTGTGAAAATCTTGTTATCAAAATGACGCCTTTTTCGGGGACAAGGCGTTATATTTAAACTCTTGTCGTTCTTGATATAGCTTCATTTTATTTCGTTTTTGTTATTGTTTATCTTTGTTAGTCAATAGTTACCCTTGGTTTGTAGTGCTATTTGCATGCTCTATAGCACGCACAAGTCAAATCAACTGATAGTACCTTATAATCCTGAGGTCCAACATTTAAGAAAACAACTTCCAAGAAAACAAACCCCAAATTATGCTCAAAGTCCTCCCACATCCACAATGGCCGACGAACATCAGTTGTTCGGTCAGTTCGGGACTCCGGGTTCCCAAGAGTTTCAAGGGGGTGTAGTGCTTCCTATTGCTGCTACGCCATACCAAATACACCCCTAGTTCACAAGGATGGTCAAGGAAACCCCTTTTAGTGGATTAAGAAATGAGTGTCCTCTTTAACATCTCGAAGCATTCTATGATATTTATGGACTTATCCCTCCTTGCCCCAACGACCCTGATTATGTTTGACTGCACTTATTACATCTAAGCCTAGTGGGGGACGCTAGAGACTGGTACAAATGCCGAGCCAAACTCTATCACCACTTGGGCATTCTTAGAACGGTTTCACCCTACTGTGAGAACGTAGGATTGGCATAAAAAGATTACATCATTCACTCAAGAAGATGAAGGGAACTTAACTACGGCTTGAAGTAGGTTAAAGAGGATGACATCTCCTCATCATGAATATGGGGATAACCACCTGAACACATTCTTTTATGATGGTCTCAATGATACTATCAAGGCTCTTCTAGACTCAACAGTGGGTGGCCAACTCTCCAAGATTCCATGCAACCAGGTAAAAGCTAGAATTGAGGAAGTTACTAAGAATAGTGCATGGGGAAGAGCAAGGAGTAAGCGTTTACCAAGAGGTATGATTGACACAACCAATCTAGACACCATCAGTGCTAAAATTAAAGCAATTATTGACAAGAATCTATCCAAGTTAAGCCTAGCCAGTAGTTCGAACACCCCTTCGGTGCGTGAAAAGCACTTTGCTTGTGCGATTTATGGGGGTACCAACCATGATACTTCCAATTGTGGTCGTAATTAACTATGGTGGTTACAATCCAGAGACACAGGTGATGAATTATGATAGTTATGGGTATAATCCTGATCATGTTGCAACAGTTAACTATGGTGGACAAGGACAAGGAGAAGGGTATGGGCAATAACCTTTCACCAATCAACCATATAGACCTCCTTTCAATTCAAATCAAAACAAGGAAACTTCCATCTGGGATATAATAGAAATGCTCAAAGTGGGTTCAACAATCAAGGTTTTTTAGGGAACCAACCGAGTGGAAATGCACCAAGGCTAAGTTCATATAGACCACTGGGGTTTAATCAAGGGCCTAGAGGTGGTTCAAATCTGCCTTTCCCACCTATTCAATCTCATTATGGGGTTTCGTAACCATAGAAAAATCACACCTCAAGTAATGACCATTTAGCCTCCCAAGTAACTTCTCTAGCTCAGCGGAACTAGAGTCTCACTTAGATAAATCAGACTCTCATCCATTAGATGCAACAACTCTAAGCTCAGCAAAAGTTGTTTGAAACTTAACTCACTCAAATGGCTAGCCCTCCTCGACCACCGATATTCCCATCTCACCCTCAACCTAACCCCTCCACACAACCTCCACCTCATCACCCAAACCCAAACCAACACACTGCAAAAGCTATCCACTTGAGATCAAGGACTTAGTATGACGGCCCTTCATATCCAGTTGATGCACCTTTGGTAAGGGTTGGTGATGAGACATGAGTAAATATGAATGAGAAAAAAGAGGAATAAGGTGAAAGATCGAGAGTTGACAATGAAAGAGGCGAGCCTGAAAAGATCGATGATGAGGAAGAAAAGATAAGGAGTGAGAAGTTGATAGAAAATGAAGAAGAGAGAAAGAAGAGGATTAAGGAGAGAAAGAGGCTAGATCACTTGTATGCTCCTCTACTTCCTTTCCCTTATAGAAGAGTGGAGAAGAAACTAGATGAGAAGTTTAAGAGATTTCTAGAACACTTCCAAAATATGGAGATGAAGATTTCGTTTCTAGATGCAATGGCACAGATGCCTAAGTATGCTATGTTTTTGAAAGACTTACTCTCCAACAAGAAAAAGCTTAAGGAAGAAGTAATCAGTCTCCCCCATCAAGTTAGTTCCATTTTACAAGGAAAAATTCCTATAAAAGAGCGAGATCTCGGTCTATACAACCTTCCAGTAAAGTTAGGGAATCTTGATCCCAAAAGGGCCCTCGCCGATCTAGGGGCTTCGATTAGCCTTATGCCTCTATCCATCGCCAAGAAGCTACCCTTTAGCCTTAGACCTTCAAGAAAGAAAATCCAATTGACGGATAGGAGCATAAAAGTTTTGTGTGGAGAGCTTGATGATATACCTATCCAAGTGGGAGAACCGGTGGTCCCCTGCGACTTTGTAGTGATGGAGATGGAAGAGGACCCTTATACTCCACTCATTTTGAGAAGAGCCATAATAAAAACACTCCGGGCGGTTATTAATTGCCATGATGACACCATAACGGTGGAAGTAGCCCAAGTGAAGGTAGTCTTCAAAATCTCCCCGCTCTCGAAGAAGCCTATGGTTGGACAAGTCTGTCGCCTTGAAGTTGCTGATAGGGAATTTGAGAAATATCGGGGGGAAATAGAAATCGGGTATTCAATGAGTGATGAGGATACTTATGAAGATGAGAAGTTGGAAAACTAAGTGGACATGGCCCAGGAATATACAAGCAAAGAAGCTGAATCTGAGCCATTGCGTGGGGTTAAGGAAGGTATTGTCAATGAGGAGGAGAGTTCCAAGCCTTTCCCCCAAATAAGTTTGAAACCTCTACCCCTTAGCCTTAAATATGCTTATCTTGATGATGATGAAGGGAGTCCAGTCATAGTGAGTTCTGAGCTTAATGATGCCTCATTGGAAAAATTGCTTGTTTTACTTAGAAAATATCGAGGTGTCATTGGGTACTCACTTGGTCATATAAAAGGGATTAGTCTAACCCTTGTTATGTATCATATTCATCTTGATGATGAACATTTGTCCTCAATTGAGCCACAAAGAAGGCTAAATCCCAACATGAAAGAGGTAGTTAAGGATAAAATCCTCAAACTCCTCAAGGCCGGCATCATCTACTCGATTTCATATAGTTGGTGGGTTAGCCCTATTCATGTTGTCCCGAAAAAGGAAGGAATGACCATTATCGAGAATGACAAAGGTGAGATGATCCCAAATAGAGCCACTACAGGATGGTGAGTTTGTATTGATTATTGCAAACTCAACAAGGCTACAAGGAAGGATCACTTCCCTTTTCCCTTCGTCGACGAGATGCTTGAGAGATTGGCAAGGCACAAGTACTATTGTTTTCTGGATGGTTACTCGGGTTTCTTTCAAATCCCTATCCACCCCGAGGATCAACAGAAAACAACTTTTACTTGTCCTTTTGGGACTTTTGCTTATAGGAGAATGACCTTTGGATTGTGCAATGCTCCATCCACTTTCCAGAGGTGCATGTCTGCTATATTTGCTGATATGCTGGAAGACTTCATGGAAGTGTTCATGGATGATTTTTCTTTTGGGGGTTTGTCTTTTGACACTTGCTTGACACATCTTGAAAAGGTTTTGTTAGGTGTGAAGAGACGAATCTTGTTCTAAATTGGGAGAAGTGTCACTTTTTAGTCCAAGAAGGCATTGTCCTAGGCCATAAAGTGTCCTTCAAAGGCATCGAGGTAGACCCTACTAAGATAGATGTGATAAGGAACCTTCCTGTACCTACCTTGGTTACAGAAGTACAGTCCTTTCTTGGACATGCAGGGTTCTATAAGCATCTCATCTTAGGATTTTTTACCTTAGCTAAACCCTTAAATGAATTTCTTCAAAAAGATGTCAAATTTAACTTCGATAATAGATGCCTTAATGCCTTCAATTGTTTAAATCAAGCTTTGATCTCTACACCTATAGTACAAGCTCCTAATTAGAGTTTGCCATTTGAACTAATGTGTGATGCTAGTGATATCTCTGTAGGTGCAGTTCTTGGACAGAAAAAGGAAGGAAAGCACCATGTCATATGCTATATTAGTAAAACACTGGATCCAGCACAACGCAACTACTCTACTCCGGAAAAGGAGATGCTGGCAGTAGTCTATGCTTTTGAGAGACTGCGCCAGTATCTAATATGTTCTAAGGTTATAGTATTCACGGATCACTCGACCCTGAAATTCTTAATGACAATGAGGGATGCAAAGCCAAGGTTGATTTATTGGGTTCTCCTATTACAAGAGTTCGATTTTGAATTGAAGGATAGGAAGGAAAGTGAAAATGTGGTAGCTAACCATTTGTCTAGGTTAAAAGAGCTTAATAATGACTCCTTCTATATCCAAGATGAAATAGTTGAAGAAACTTTGATGACAGTGTTAGTCGTTGGGAAAGCCCTTTGGTTCCCAGATAATGCAAATTATTTAGCTTATGGGGAGCTACCAGAGTTTGAATCTAGAGCAATGAAAAAGGCTTTCTTTGGGAGAGTCAAAATTTCTTTTGGGATGACCCCTATTTGTTTCATGCCTGCGCTGACGGCATAATCCGCCGTTGTATCACTAAAGAGGAGGTCCCCAAGGTTTTAACTCATTGTCACTCATACACGTGTGGCGGCCATCATGGGATAATGAACACTACTGCTAAGGTCGCCACCGCGGGTTTCTATTGGCCCACCTTGCATAAAGATGTTAAAGCATTTGTGAAGAACTGTAAGAGATGCCAAAAAGTTAGAAATATCTCAATGAGGAATGAGTTGAGTGTGAAGTCTTTGATTGTTGGGGTATTGACTTCATGGGTCCCTTTGTGTTGTCTCATGGAAACCAATACATTTTGGTAGGGATAGTTTATGTGTCAAAGTGGGTGGAAGGCATCGCCTCGCCTACAAATGATCACAAGGTAGTTATGAAGCTTTTTAAGAGCATAATCTTCCCTCGATTTGGTGATCCCAAGATAGTCATAAGTGATGGGGGTTCCCACTTTGCGAAAAACGAGCTGAACAAATTGTTGAAGAAGTATGGAGTTGTGCACAAAGTCGATTTACCCTACCATCCCCAAACTCAAGGATAGGTGGAAGTTTCCAACAGGGAGATTAAGCGAATACTAGAGAAAGTGGTTAACCCAACTAGGAAACATTGGTCTCAAAAGTTAGACGATGCTCTTTGGGCACACCGTACATGCTACAAAACCCTTATTGGAACCACCCCGTTCTAGCTGTTGTATGGGAAGTCTTGTCATTTACCAGTGGAATTAGAGTGTAGATCTTGGGGGGCGATCCAAACCCTTAATTTGGACCCTAACTTATTCTATGAGAAGCAAGCTGGACAATTAAGGGAATTGGAAGAATTGAGGCTAGACACATTCCACAACATGCACATCTACAAGGAATGAACTAAGCGTTAGCACGACCAATGGATCCTTCAACGAGAATTCCTTGTAGGAGACAAAGTACTACTCTTTAATTCAAGAGCAAAATTATTCCCCGGGAAACTAAAATCGAGGTGGTCTGGGCCGTTCGAGATCCTATAAGTATTTCCTTATGGGATGGTAGAGTTGAAAAATCATCATGGAGGTAGTTTCATTGTGAATGGGCAACGGCTAAAACTCTTCCATGAAAGTAGCCTTCACGAAGTCAACACTGTCGAGTGCATAAGGTTAGTTGATGTTGAAGTTGAATGATTGGTGTAATCATTAGTCTAGAAAAAGTATCTAAACTTTGAATCATCATTCTTTTAAGTTTTGTTGGGTTTGAAGCAGTTGGTTTCGCTTCGGTATTTGTATCGTGTTGTTTTTTATTTATGGCCCTAGCTAAGTCGAGCTAAACAACGTTAAACAAAGCACTTACAGGAGGTAACCTGGTTTTCTTTGAATTTTCTTGCTCGGTACACATTGTAACATTTTTGGTTTGGGAGAGGACATATCCTTTGATTATTCCTAGGTTGAAAATATCGAATGACATTTCATTCGGCAGAATAGAACCATTCGGCCGAATAGATGTTCCATTCGGGCAAATGGACTTGGAATTATAAACTCTAGCTCGAGATTGTAGGTGTTTCTGAAAGCATCGAATGGATACTCCATTCGGGTGAAGGAAAATCCATTCGCCCGAATGGGACCTCCATTCTGGCGAATGGTAGTAGAAATGAAAATGTGCAAGGATTACTGAAAAGGGCGAATGACCTCTCATTCGGGCAAATGGAAAGTCATTCGGGTGAATAGTTTCTCCATTTGGGCGAATGGTAGCGAAGATTGTTGAGAACTCGCTCGATGTTCGACTGAATAGGGCCCTCCATTCGGCCAAATGGTGCTCAATTCGGGCGAATGGTGCTGCAGCTCTATAAATACCCCTCCATTTTTGCACGGATTCTTTCACAATTCTCTCAACAACCCTCACAAACTCTCCCTCACTCTCACTACCATCACTACCTTTCTCTTTTAAACATCAACCCACCCACCTTACTCGACCACATTACACCACCATGGGACCACGCAAGAGCTTATGAAATCCTTTCAAACGATCAAAAAAACAAGAGGAAGGATCCTCTTCCGATGTTGCAAGGGACGAGCAACCAACCGGTTCTCAACCACAACCTGAGTATCAACAACATCTCCCAGGAAAGAACTCTGGTTTGATGAATAATATATGTCGGTGGTCTTTGCATCGTTGGAGCAATTTGAACGCTTTCAACGGTTAAAGGTATGCAAAATCAATTCTACTTGATACTTAGATCTTTCAATTTTACAACGTATGGGTATATATGAAAATTTTGCTGAATTGTTGACTATATATGGGATTTAGAATTAGGTAACCATGGGGCACCCAACTCACAAACTTTTAACTTACAAGTTTCTCAATTCTGTTAGCCCATGTCACCGCGAGAATAGGTTGCATTTGTCTTTTCGGTTAAGAAATGCAACCTATTACCTTGATTATGATGCCTTCTATATTGTTTTTGGTTTTACCCATGAACCTATTTCGGATAAACAACCAAACAATGCTCGTGTTTCTGAGTTGTGGCCTAAGATTGATGGCTGGCTTGTTTATCCGAATAGAAACATTTATGCTTTTGATGTGCAACACCCCGTCCTTAGAATGTTTTTCAAATTTTCTCGGGAGACATTATTCCCTTTCCCTAGCCCTCACCTAGTCTGAAACCAAGAAGTACACATATTGCACTATTACCTTGCACTGCACACCGATACAGCAATTAGTATTCTAATAACACTATGGAAATTTTTGAACACCACAGCCACCCTAGACATTAAAATGGACTTATGTGTTCGGGGTATGTATACCTGATGTGCTCATTTTAGAGCACGTTTACTACCTCGTTTTAGTGCCAACTCTCGTAGTTTTATATTGATTTTATACATATTATGTTTGATTTCACCTTGATCTTGTCTTCGAGTTGTCTTAAGATCATTTCAGGTGTTTTTGATGACTTCGAGGTGAAATGTGATGCATTCGAGCCTTTGACACCCTTAGACACATGTATCATAGCTTAGGCAAACATTTCAAGTCACTCATGAAGATCCCACAGAGTTTAGAAAGGATCGAAAGTGAAAAGAGGAGTGTAGAGCTTCAGATTCGACCGAATCTGATAGTCCTTCGGTCGAATGGTTTCAGATTCAACCGAATCTGAGAGAGATTTGATCGAATAACGGACAGTCTTCATAGTATATGTCCATGGCTACTAGGAAGGTCGAATGGAACTCATTCAGGCGAATGAGCTTCCATTCGGCCGAATCAGAAGCTCCATTCGGGCGAATGATGGACAGAACGAAATTCTTAGGAGTCTCTGGAATGGGCAAATGGAAGAACATTCGGGAAAATGAAGTTGTATTTGGCCAAATGGACCTTGCATTCGGTCAAATGACAGTGTTTTCTCCAGAATAACTAGTTCTTTTTAGGGCCGGCCCAAAGGCATTTTAGGGTTTTCGTAATTCTTTTATGCTTTGTTATAAATACCCCTCTCTCCAATGAGAGGGAGGGCAGCTAGGTTTTTAATATTTTATGCACTTTTAGCTTTGTTTAGCCTCCAAATTCTTTTAGTTCTAGCTTTCAATTTTTGGTTTTCGCAACATTTGTACCTTGAGTTCTGGATTTTGTCATTCAAATTCTGATTGTGGATAATGCATTGAAGCTTTTGTGAGTATTAATTTATTCCTTACTTTTGAATTCATTCGCTTTATTTCATTCCATGTTTAGTTCAATGTTTATCATTTACTAGCATAGTTTCTGATTTAGTCTTGTTCTCATTAATTTCTTTTCATGTTCATTTCATTTGCTTTATTGAATATCGTTATGTCGTTTAGCATGAATATGTGTGAGTAGTTCTCATAGGGGTTTTGATTAGCAAAACCCTAGGAAAAGCTATGTTCTTTATTGTCTAAGGTTGTAGGAATGATGACAATAAGTAGTTTCGGAATCCAATGCAAATCTTATCCTGCCACTCCTTCGGAGGCATAGGGCGATTATAGGTTGTTTGTTGTGATTTGTGGAATCACCAACTTCCTCTCGCATTCTTGGATGTCCATGCTAGTTATTATTTAATTTTCTCTAACCTATCATGTTCAGTTTTGAAAGCTTCATTCCTAGGGTGAATCTAATCTTATCCCCATTTTTCTCTATTTGATTTACCTCGTAATTTATCGTGATCTATATTCTCGTTATTAGTTATAGTTGTTTCCAAATCCAAAAAGTACAGTTGTGTTAAGAATTGAAGTCTTTATATCCTTTGTCCTCGTGGTTCGACCCCTTACTCCACTATACTCGTATAGTTTATAGGTTGGTATAAATATTGTTTGCATAACTAGTCTTTTAGTTAACGACCTAAAAGTCGGTTATCAAAATGGCGTCGTTATCGAGGACAAGGCGTAATATTTAGACTTTTTCTATTCTTGATATAACTTTATTTCATTTCATTTCTGCTTGCTGTTTGTGTTTTTCATTTTGTTAGTGGTTGTCTTTGACTTTGCTGTTTGCATGCCCCATAACACGGGTAGGTCAAACCAACCAATAACACCTTATAATCCTGAAATCCAACACGTTAGTAGACAACACTCATCAAAAAAAACCTCACATTCTGTCCAAAACCCATCCATATCCACAATGACCGACGAACATCAATTGTTTGGTCAGTTCGGAACTCTTGGCTTACAAGAGTTCCAAGGAGGTGTAGTACTTCCTGTTGCTACTACACTATACCAAATACACCCTCAATTCACGAGAATGGTTAAGGAAACACCTTTTAGTGGCTTAAGAAATGAATTTCCTCTTCAACATCTATAGGCATTTTCTGACAATTGTGGACTTATCCTTCCTTGCCCTAATAGCCTAGACTATATGCAAATGCACCTATTTCATTTGAGTCTAGCGGGAGATGCCAAAGATTAGTATAAATGCTTAGAACCCAACTCGGTTGTTAATTGGGCTCAACTAAAACCGCTTTTCTAGAAAGGTTCTATCCTACAGTTCGAACGCAAGATTGGCGTAAGAAAATTGCATCCTTTACTCAAGAGGATTATGAGAACCTTAGTGCTACTTGGAGTTATTTTAAGAGAATGATTAGAGCATGCCCCTACCATAAGTACGTGGAAAACCATCTAAACACATTCTTCTACGATGGTCTTAATGACTCAACCAAAGCACTCCTAGACTCAACAGTAGGTGGTCAACTTTCTAAAATTCCATGCACCCAGGTAAAAGCCAAAATTGAGCAAGTTGCTAAGAATAGTGCCTGGGGAGGAACTAGGAGTCAAGGTTTACCTAGAGGGATGATAGACACAACCAATTTGGACACCATTAGTGCTAAAATAGAAGCAATTATCGATAAGAAACTATCCAAATTAAGCCTAGCCGGTAGTTTGAACACCCCTCTAGTGCGTGAAAAGCACTTTGCATGTGCGATATGTAGGGCACCAATACCTTGCACCGCACACTGATACTTTGCATGTTCCATATGAGCGTATTAGAAATATCCCACATCTCTTGGGAAATAACCTCTAGAGTGTAGACTTTCGACCTCATTAGGTAGTGGGTGGAATGACCTATGTTGTAGCTCGCTTAGTGATCCCAAGTCTGTGGAAAACGTTATTCCTCTTGGTGTTATGCTCTCCTATTCCCATTGTAGTTGCACACCCATGGCTAGGGAAGAGTTTTGCACATACACGGCTTGCAATGTCTTGTTTTTCCACTCTCCTTGCTTTTCATTTGCTTCAGTCATTATTTTGCCCTATGCTTTCACAATGCCCTACAAGTTCATTTGCTAGGGACTAGCAAAGGTTTGGCTTAGGGGAAGTTGATGTGCTCTTTTTAAAGCACGTTTACTACCCCATTGTAGTGTTAAGTCTCGCGGTTTTAGATTGATTTTATACACATTACACTTGATTTTACCTTGATCTTATCTTCGAGTTGTTTTAAGGTCATTTTAGGTGTTTCGAGGCTTTAACACTATTATCAAGAGGTTAGAAGCACGTATCGTAGCTTGGTCATGCATTCCAAGTCATTCCCAAAGATCCCACAAAGTTCAAAAGCCATTAGACACTTCGAAGAAATTGTAAAGCAAGATTCAGACTCAGATTCGACCGAATCTGAAAACCATTTGGTCGAATGGTAGTCCAACATAGAAACCTGTGCTTCATTCTCACTAGGAAGGTCGAATAGCACACATTTGACGAATGAGGTTCCATTCGGCCGAATGGAAATCCCATTCAGGCGAATCGCGCATAGAGAAGAAAACATAGATAATCACCAGAGCTGCTGGAATGGGCGAATGGAGCAATGTTCGGGCAAATGGTGTTACATTTAGGTGAATGGGTCATCTATATGGGCGAATTGATCTGTTTTTATACGGAAATTTTACTTCTTCTCTAGGCAAGCCCAAGGGCATTTTCGGGCATTCGAATTTCTTTTGTTTTAATTTATAAATACCCCACTTTCTGTAGAGAGGGGGAACCCTAATTTTCATTAGTTTAGCTTTGATTAGCCTTTAAGCCTCTCTTAGTCCATTAAGCCGTAGTTTTCAATTTTCTGCTTTCTCAAACTTTTGTACTCCAAGATTTCGAATTTATAGTTTGGATTCTAATCGTGGATATTGCATTCAATCTTCATTGGGTTGTAAGTATCAATCTCCTCTTTACTTTTGAGTTTGTTTTATTGCATTCATTGTTTAGCCTAATATTTATTGCTTATCTAGAATAGTTTATGCTTTATCTTTACTCTTGTTGGTTTCTTTTGATGATTATTATCTGTTGTGTTTTCTTTTATTGATTATCATCATTCCTTACATCTCAAACATGTGTGAGTAGTTCTCTTTGGGGATTGATTAGTGAAACCCTAGGAAAGACTATATTCTTTATTGTCTAAGATTACATGAATGATGACAATAAGTAGCCCTCGAAACCCAATGCGAATCTTGTCTCGCAACTCCTTTAGAGACATAGGGGATTATAGGTCGTTCGATTTGATTTGTGGAACCACCAACTTCCTCTAGCATACTTGGGTGTCCATACTAGTTATTGTTTGATTTCCTCTAACTTATCATGTTCTATTTTAAAATCACCTTCCTAGGGTGACTTTAATCTCGTCCCCGTTTTCTCCCTTTGATATTCCTCTTTAGTTCATCATGCTTTATATTTTTGTCATTAGTTTTAGTTGCTTTTCAAACCCAAAATTCCAGTTATGTTAAGAAGCAGAGTGTATTGTTAACCTTTGTCCTCATGGTTCGACTCCTTACCCCACTATACTTGTTTGATTTGTAGGTTGTTATAAGTATTGTTTGGTTCAAGGTTTAGCATAAATGACTATGAAAATCTAGTTATCAAATATATATATATATATATATAAATATATATATATATATATATATATATAATATTACAAGACATCTCTATCCTATTGAAGGAAAGAGAGTAAGTCTTTTCCCACTAGCCGAAAAGTAGTTAGGATTAGCATCATGGTGTTGATTATCATCGTATTAACCAGGTCTGAAAGGGTCATAAAGTAGTCATCAAACACTTAAGATATTTTGGACACCTTATGAATTGGGTTGAAATACTAAGTGACTCAATGTATCTCATATTCTAAAAGATGGGTTCAAGAATGACGACCAATATAATTTGATTCAAAGATGATGCACTTGAAAACTTGATTGTGATATAACAATATTATGTTAATAATTCCTAAATACATGCACAAAACATGAAGTAAATTTTAGATTAGATGGGTTCATGAAGTTTAGATCATGTAAACATCTAGATTTAGGTGATCACTTTTTTAATCTCTACAAGATTAAGGTGTCCTAAAACCCATTGTCCAAGATTTTATCTTATTAGGTGCGTACTTCAGTCGGTGTTGAGTTAGTGCTATAATAAAGGTGGATCACAACACTATAATAAAATAAGGTCCTTATATAAATAATGTGTAGATTTTAAATATGTAATGAATGATTTACTTGTCAAAACATAGTTAAGCAAGTTACTCCCTATGGCATATTTCAACTTAGACTATAAAGTCTAAAACAAATTGGTTTATGAGATATATGTAGTTTGGCCTTCAAACATTATTGATTATAAGTGAAAAATTATGATATGATATTCATGAAAATGAGCTTTTGGACACACTTAGATGAATCATTCAAGGTTGAAATTTTTCGAAAGTTTGCTCATAAAATATGATAATTTGATTGAGTCTAGAGTAAATAAAGATTTTTTTTCTTTCTCATCATAGAATAAATTAAAAGAAAAATAACTAGAAAAACATACATAAGTAAATATGCAAGTCATAAATAAAGGTGCAAGGGGAAGGGATTTTATTTGATTATTAAGAGGTGATCATCCTAGAGGAATGATTCCTAGAGATAAAATACTTCATTAATTTTCATGAACATGAATAAATGTGTATGAGTCAATCAAAAGATGAACATCAATGGTGATGCTTTTTGGGTGATCATTAATTAAAGAGAGAAAATAAAAGAGGAAGTGTATCCTATAATAGGAAGATTGTCACCCTAAACACTCGTTGGCTAATAAAAAAAAAGGTCTTAGATTTAATCTCTAGAGTGAACGGTCACTAATGATTAAAGTACAAAAAGAAGAATTGAAGAAGAAAGAAAATAAATATTGGTTTGCTTATTGTTAAGGATGTTTAGTTTGGGCTTTTGATCAAGTATTGAGAGTATTAAGAGTACTAATTTTCCTTTCTTAAGAAAAGCTAGATTGTCTTGAGCAGTACTTGATTAGATTAAAGGATTTTTTAAGAGTATTTTAGGAGATTTTGGCACAGTAGTAGTGCTTGGATGTTGGGAATTTTTGGAACCTTATGCTTAAAAAAATCAAGGTACTTGTAGAGCAAAATGGTCTAGGTTTTAAGCATTAGATGCGGAGTTTGGGTGTTAAACTCTAGCTTGAATAATGAACTATAAGTTCTAATGTCAGACATGAAGGTAGGCATCAAACGCTTAATTCTAGTGTTGGGCTCTGGAAAGACATCTTTTTCAAGAGTAATAAGGGTTTAAAATGGACCAAATGTGCAAATGAAAAAAATCTAATAAACTAGAAGTCAAATATTAGAGCTGAACGTTGAGCACTAAACCTATAGTATTCAGCGTCAGGTTCTAGAGTGGAACGCTAAACTCTTTAGTTCTAGATGGTCAATTGAAGGCTTTTTAGGTTAGGCGCACGTGTTTAGGGGATAATTTAAGTTTTGGGCTTCATGTATTTGGGCCTTTGTAATGTAAGGGCTTTTTGAGTGTTAAGGCTATTGAGGATGGTTTGCATTTTGGCCAACTCAATCTCAGGCCCTTCCATAACATTCCTGCATAAGCCCTTACTTTGATTGAATCTTGAATAATTTGTTCCAAGATGTCCTATAATCTTGAATCATTCTTTTAACTATTGTCCCTACAAAATAAATTAGGTTAGTTGTAGAAAAATGTTCTTCGGCCTAGAAAATTGAAAGGGAGCCTTTGTTTAATTGGTGTTATATTGGGTTCTAATAGCGTTTGCCCTTAGTCTTTGAGCCTATGCGAGTTACTAGAGGGGCTTTCACTATTTATGAGGATGACTCTCGCTTTTGATTGGGAAATCTTGCAACTATTCCTAGAGTTTTAATTTGACTTTTCCTTTTGGGAATAGTATTTAAAGAGCTTCTTCTAGTCATTTAGTCAATTCAGCTAGGGAGAATTGTCTTAACTCAACTAGGAAGAGTTACCTACATGTTTTATGAGGGAAACACCTTTAACTCCTCTTGTAATATAGTAGTTGGATGAACTTTGTTTGAGGAATTATATGATTTAAAGGTATGCCTCCTTATGAGACTCTCCCTGGGGAAATATTTAAGTAATTTCTTGGATGCCTCCAATTACATAGATTTTATTTAGGATTTTAAATGGTTTCAGGGGATACTTTTGATTTGAGATAAACTTTGTAGGGATAAGGAGTAAGCCCACTTTCAGCTTAAGATGAAAATTTTGCTTCAACTAGAGGGGGACATGGTGCTGGCCCTCATTGGTTGGGCCGAATCTAGAGATTGGTTGGCTTGTCCTATACCAAAATCGCATCGGCCAGGGGGGCAAGCCAAGCTGGTTATGGGTTGGGATGTAGGAGCTCAGCCTGTAACAAATAAGGTAAGGGTTTGAATGGGCCAAGTCGGGTCAAATGGTCCAAGGTTTGGCTTAGGGCTAGGTTTGGGTTTGATGGTTTGTATTGCAACTTATTTGATTGAACATAAACGTATATACGTTTATAAGATGTAATCATAAATAAGTCAATTGTTATAAAAATAATTAAATATTTACATTCACATAATCACATTTATTTTTTATATATTTTTTCGATTATTTTATATTCATATTATATTAATGATATTTTGTTATCGATATTTATTATAGATGTTCACATAATCATATTCAATTTTCTTTGTTTTTAATTTTGTGGTTGGGAAAAAAAGGGGGCTGTACTGAATATTAAAAATCAAAATTTAATTTTATAATTAAATTTTAATTTTCAAAAATATGTTATTTACTTATCCCAAATGAATCAAATCTCACTTCGTTCTTCTGCATAGTTAAAGTGGTGCCTAGTCACCTGCGTTTTCTGAACTGCCTTCACTTCCATCCAATTCTTCACTCATCTCCATCGATATCCGAGAATCATCTTCATCATTATCGTCCTCCCAAAATCCTTTGGTCCTTCTTGCGGCTTGATCCTAATACTTTTTACGAACACATATTTCAATGGTTTCATGGAATAAGCAATATCTCTTCTAGTCTACCTGCACTAAAAGCCGACTCGAAATCAATAAATGAGGCTATAATGTGTATAAAAATTATAAAAAATATCAATGGCTCTACTATTTTTTTACAATAAAATGAGCCTATTTTTGATAAATTTTCTTCACACTAAAATTTCATCATATTTCTTTCAACTATTTAAAATTGATATTCAAATTATTTTTTCCTTAGTATGGATATATGTTATTTTATAATATGTCAATACAAATTTATTTCAACAATAATTATTTTTAATAAAGCCTCAATTTTAATTTGTCGAATTATTGTAATGATTTACAATTAGAAAAATAAATCATGAAATTTTATTCAATGTGCTAACTATCGGATGTAATTATCTAAAGTCAACTAAAATAAAACTTAGTTATTGTTGGTGGGTATGAAAAAATAAGAGAGAATTAGTAGGGAAAGCTTAGCATTTTGGGGAAAATATATGTTTTAGGAAATTGTATAATAAAATTAGTGGAAAATAAGGTGAAAGAGATAAACGATAGAGCGGATAAGAAAGAGAAGAAAGAAGAAATGAGCAAGCCTAAAATTTTCCATGCTCTTAACATGTGCAACTCTCTCTCTCTCTCTCTCTCTCTCTCTCTCTCTCTCTCTCTCTCTCTCTCTCTCTCTCTCTCTCTCTCTCTCTCTCTCTCTCTCTCTCTCTCTTTCTCTCTCTCTCTCTCTCTCTAAAAGCACTACTTCTCTTCTATTTAGGTTGTTCTCCATTGGAAAGGTTTCCTAAAGAAGGATGGGTATTTTAAGGGGTGTCTTTTTTTGTCCAATAGAAAGGTAATACTTGTTAAAATAGGATTGACTCTCTTTTGCTTATAATTTCTATTGGCTAGAATACTTGTAATGGCATTCAAAATCTGGTTTTTTTTAAAAAGGATTAATAAAATACCAACGACTTTATTTTTTTCCTCTATAAAATGTGCTAAATTTGATACATTTTCTTCACATCAAAATTTTATCATATTTCTCTCAACTACATCAAACTGATATTCAAATTTTTTTTTCCTTAATATGGATAATAATCCCAATTATGAGATGAGTCCAAATTCTCAAAATTATCGAAATTTCCAAGGAAATCCAAACTTCCCAAACTTTTGATCCAAATTTTATTAATAATCCAAATTTTCAAACGTTGTTACAAAATTTTACATCCAAAATCTACCACAGCAAAATATTTCATATCATCCTCAAACTTTTCCTTAACAACCCCACTTTCATATTACTACTCAAAATTCTAATAACAACAACATTCTCAATATTTTAATCAAACTTCTCCACAACAACTACATTATCAAAATTTAACTCAAGTTTCCTAACCTAGGATTCCCTTAGTTAGAGATTTCCAATATCTCTAGACTTTGAGCAATATTCATTAACTCCAAGTGGATATGTAAGTAGTAACAAAATATTATATTTAAATGGTGACAACAAAGAAGAAGATGCAGATGAAGATAAAGATGACACAATTGAGGTCGAGCTGACGCAAAGAACTTCAAGAAGTGATGGTCCACAAAAAGAAAGTTGGTCCATAGCAAAAGATGAAGCTCTCGTATCAATTTATTTAAATTGTAAAAGTGACCTAGAAAAGCCAAAGGCTACATTTGCGGAAAAAGATCAAGGAAATGTATGATGCAACACATGTGAGAAATCTAAATATCATCCATTCAAGTACGATAAAAGCTTTAAAAATATGTTGGAGGACAATCAACCATAAATTCAATATTTGGGTTAGAGTGTATGCATCAGTCATCTGGAATAAAAGAAGTGGTGAATATGAGGATAATGTGGAGAATAACGCTCTCAACTCTATATGAAAAAACTAAAGGTAGCGCATTTAAGTTTAGGAGCTACTAGGTAGAGATGAGGAGGAAACTGAATTGGAATACTTTTAACGTACGATACTTTATAGAGTGAAGATTCTTCAAAAATATCAAGTGATGAGTGTGGTCTTCCTTGTCCGAATGGTGCCAAGAAAACAAAATGAAATTGTGAAGCAGTAAATAGATGTTCATCTGAAAAGGGTTGATGCTCTTTTTGAATTAAAGAGGAGGAAAGGTAAAATGAATGCTCATATTTCCCAAATATTGGAGTACCAGAAGGAGCAAGATGAACGAAAAATAAGGTTTAAGATGTTCACTTATTTTCTTGGTAAATAACTTCTTGAGCCTTATGAACAAGAGTATTTTAAGAGGTTGAATGAAGAATTTATGAAATAAATTTTTTCATTTAGCAAATTAGTTGTTGTTTTAAGATTGTTTTTTTAAAAATTAAGAAATTAATATTTAGTCAGTTCCTTTACTATTGCAATGTTTTTTCATTTTTTGTAGTAATTTTTTTATAATATTTATCACCTCATTCGTCCTTTTTTTACACTTTACTTATAGAAATCCTTAAAAAGGTTTTTTTTATTTATATTTAGGAATGTCAAAATCAAACCAACCCGCAAAATCTTTTGAAACTGACCTAGACCCGACCTAGTTAAGACCCGAGAAGTGAGACTCGCAAACTAACTCAATCTGACTTGAAGTCAACCCAAAATCGACTAGACTTGATGATCCATGACTCAAACTTGATTTCCATCAGACTTTAATGTGGCCCGACGCATTAAAGACCTGACCCATAAACATACTTGATCGCCTAAAGACAACTCAAAACCGTTATAACCCAATAAATAACTTATATGACTAAAATGATAATATAATGTGACCCAATTTAAGTTAACCAGATAATAATCTCACTATTTGTGACATAATTTTACCCGACCCGTATATGAACCGATTTGAGATAATCTTAAAACTAAATTCTTATATTAATATAAATTCATAATTTTTTTTAAAGGTTTCCTAAATATTTAAGTAAGTATTATATTACTAATTAATATTATCACTTTATAAAGCATCATGTACTTTTTTTTTATAAAGGTGTATTTGAATGTTCATTCTTAAGTTCATATATTTACTATGGTTTAAGTTCATTCTTAAGGGTGTCTATGCTACAATGGTTTAGTTAATACTATGTAATAATTGACTTCCTTATTTATATCGATTGGTCATCTGATACTATTGTCACTTTAAATAGATAGTATTATAGAGATATTTCTTCAAGTTTGGTGAAGGTATTGAACTTAAGCAGTTGAAAATACAAAAAAAGACCTAAACGGACTATGACCCTAAAATAAATAAAAAACACAACCCACTAGAGCCCATCTAGAAACTGATTCGGATACCCAAACCAAACATGATCTAAATACGAATTCTATCTGAACCGAAAACAAGTCACTGTAACCCGTTTAGGAACTGCCTTGAATTGAACCGAACCAAACATGGCCTGAAACGAATACTACCTAGCCTGAACCCGGACTGAATTTGAGAAAGAAAATAATTAATTTGACCCAATCCTATAATGACCCGACCTGAAAAGCTAAATCAATCTATTTCAACCCGACCTGATAAGAATCAACCCGTAATAAATCTCAAAACCGATCCATATACCCAAATTGACATACCAACTTATATTCATTAGTGGGTTAGCAAGTACGTTTACTGGCTTACGAGCAAATGAGCACTTCTTTGACACATTCGTTTAAAATATAAGTCGTCAAAGGAGAGACACTAGACGTTTACTATTTCTTGGTTAACTTTTAAAGTAAGTCAAATCATTAAGTAAAATGTCCAATCCTTACATTAGGACCGAGACAACATTAGGTTTACAACACCAAGTTTAACGTACACATCAATATGTAATAGACAACATTATATTTTCTTATGTAAGTTTGAAAATTGTTCAAACCACTTACTACTTTTTATATTGTGGGGGGCACTATTTTAGATGTGTTTGTTTATTCGAAACCGACCAACATGAAATATACAAGTACTAGTAGTACACAAACCTAATTTTGTGCTGCACACTAAGCCTTCGATTTGTCCTCTTTTTCTATTATTCCGAAATTACGATTATGATATGGTTGAAGCAAATCGTTGGATAAGTTCTTAGCAACTAGCTAGGTGTTCGAAACATTGTGATTTTCAAGAATTTTTCTCTTTGATTGTTTGTGCTGTTCTTGGCAACTAGATTGCCATTGGTCAGTCGATGTAAGCTTTTACTTTCACAAACACAAATACAGTACCTAGTTAACCAATTACCACTCACTATAGTCCCAACAAAAACTCAAAACTAGAGCCTAATATTATTTTGCATGCCTATTTTTTTATTATAATCTACAAGAAAAATAGAGAATTTCTCTATATAATACAACAACAAGACTAAATTCTCTAAATATCCCACATTTTAATTTTTTCCTCGGTATGACAAAAAAAAACTATTGAAATTTTTTTTTATCAGTATCTCTCAAAATAATGGAGTTCTACTGTCACTAGGAGGGGATAATTGGGGAAAGAGAATACAAGAAGTATTTCAATTGCATTTTGTGCTGACCTTGTACAGTACATAAGGAAATAAATAGAAATGCGGCATACTTAGAGAATTTAGAAATCTTGTGGCATAATTCAGAAAAATATTTCACTAAAAATAAATCAAGAAGAAACCAATAAAAATTCGAGAAAACAGTAGTATTCGCAAGTATATATGTTGATGGGCATGAACAAGAAACAGAAAGCACGAGCCATCTATTTCGAGACTGTCATGTTACAAGAGTTATTTGGGCTACATCATGGTTGGGGGTTCAAAGTAATGATTCGGACCCTCTAGTGGAAACCTAGGCCATGAATTTCATGTCTTACTTGTTGAAGTTGGATTATCAAGGTCTGGAAAGAGTAATGGAATTCATTGTGATATATTGGAGCATCTGGCTTCGTAGGATGAGGTCATCTTCAAGAAGCAATATCCCCAACCCTAGGAGAATTTTACCAATCCTAGAAGAATGGAAAGATCGTATCACTGCAAACCTCCTCGGTAATATCAGTAAGGTTTCAGTCTACGTCAAAAAGGGCAGGAACTTAACTAGGTCAAAGGAACCTTAGGTGGTCGACTAGCGGGAAGGATTGTAGTCGACGGAGCATGGAAGTGTAAAATGATTAAGGGAAGAGGACAGGAAATTTCAGCCGGCATAGGTTGGATGATCCTCTTTGGAAATGACATCAAGAAGTACAAAAACGGGTCAGAATATCCTCTCCCCTTCACACAGAGTTACTAGCCATTTTCATGCTCTCAAAGAAGCTCAACAATGGGGGAGAAGGTTAGAAAATCAAAACAGACATTGAACATGCAATCATGGCGCTAAAGGATTCCTGATCGACTGACACTGAGCGCTGGCATTAGATATATCCTTTACATTGCTTCTAGCTTTTACTTTATTTCTGTTTTTAAAATTGATAGAAGTCTTCTTGGCAAGGTACATACACAAGGAAATTAAAGATGCATTATTTACTTTTATTATTTTTCGCATTATTTGACCATATTAATCTTATGGGTTAAAAAAAATTATAGCCTTCATAGAATAATCGTCCAAAGTGGATGGTTTCTCCATGGTAGAGCCATCCAAAGTGGACGGTTCCTCCATGAAATAAGTCAAGAACCATCCATTTTGGGTTGTTCCTCCATGGAGGAACCGACCACTCTGGATGGTTCTTTCATGGAGAAACCACCCATTTTTTACGGCTCCTAGATGAGTGACATTTATGTCTTACTACTGGAGTTTTCGTACTCTTTTGGCTAAAGTTTGTTTCATTTTATGGCTTTTCTACCCTGTTTTTCCCTTTATTTCTCACGTATTTTATACTTTTATACGTGTTTTTGTTTTCTTAATGTAGGAACATGGTTGGCACTAGCGCCTGCTCAGGCATATTCTGGGCAGTTGCATAGCGCTTTCAAACTCTTTTGCATAACTTTTTGACAGGGCAATAACAGCTATTACGAAGGAATCATCATTAGTCATAGATTAGACCTAGTTTAGTGATAGAATAGAGAGCTAGAGAGCATTAGGGTAAAACATTTGGTTTTCCTATTCTATTGGTAGATTAGTTTACAGATTTACTTTCAGATTTTGTTGTCATCAAGAATTAGCATCAAGGATTGTTAAACATCATTTTCTTCTTCAATAAATCAGTAATTTCAATTGCTTCTCTTATTCTACATCATTGCTTTCTATTCTTGCTTTGATTTTTACTTGTTTGCCTTAGAATTTAGTCATAAACTAGTTAAGTTCTATGTCCATTTCAGCAAAATGTTTCCTTTGATAAATTCTAGAAAAAATTGAAATGAAAAATAAAACCTTTGACCCATCTTGTCCATAAAGGTCAACCTTCATTTTATTTCTGAAAAATCCCACCTTTGTATATTTTATATTTTAAAGGGTTTAATAAAAAAATAACCGGTTGAAAAACAGGTCATTGCGATGATGTAGTGGTTTCTTCTTATCACCTTCTTCTTCAAAGCATCAACCACACCATTTCAAATCTTCAATACCATCTTCATCATATTAGATCCTCATCATCATATCACATCATCATCATCATATCATATCATATCATTCTGGTAGAAGGCTAGGATGATATGCTTTCTTGTCATGGATTGCACTCCTCCTAAATGCAAAGAGTGGATAATTAACTTTTTCTCATATGAATCTTGTATCAAATTTTGCATAACTTAGTGAAGTATGGAAGTTATTGATATAGTAATGCTTCTCTGGCATTTTTAAGCGCCCTTCGTAATATAGTTCATTGGAGACTTTAGGTGCTAATGTACTCCATACAAATTATCTATAAGTTAAGTCTTTGAGTGCTTTGTAGTGAGTGGCTAGTCTTTTGGCAATCAAAAACTATTTTGAGTCCAAATCTTGGGCTTATATATTTATGAAATACTCTGTTTGAGGTTTTATTGTTAAGAATATAAAACATTTGACCAGAAAAGGTAATACCAAACAATACATCATATAATCCATATATATGATAATTTGCATGTTTTCCTTAAACTTCTTTGACAAACTGCTGAAGCACTGGTCTTCCTTGCAGATAGATAGTCATATAAAATGTCTAGACAAAAACCTGAACTACTTTGCTGAAGATCTAAAACAAGGTATTTTCTCAGTTGAATGCTTCAAATGTTAACATACTATTTCTCTCTTGTAATGAAGGTATGGAGGTCTGGTGTTGACATTAAGTATGGAGTGAAGGTTTGAAGGAAGATTACAAAGGAAAATGAAGATATAAAGTTGAGTGACCAGTGTAACAGTTAACCGATCAAGAGTATCTTTAAAATACAACACATGCAAAGGTGAGATTCTTTAGGAATAAAATGAAGGTTTGCCTTTATAGACAATATGGGTCAAACGTTATATTTTTTATTTCAATTTTTCCTTAATTTTATGGTGTTCGTGAGTAAAAATCTTGAGTAGTTAGATTAGTTAGAGGATAGGATAAAGACTCAATCCCGAGCATGAATGTTGATTAAAGTTTAAAATTGTCTTGTTGATGAGTATAATTTGGTGATTCAATGTTAGGTTTTGGTTAGAGCTTAGATTTGGCCATATACGTTTTACCCATTTATGTTCCTAGATTGGGTCATTAAAAAATACTAATTTAGGTTGTGAACCTAATGTTGGATTATTGCCTCTCGAGCTACTAGTTGTTGTGATGTCCTTATTGTGTTTGCTTGGATTGCTTTAGATAATAATTAGGGGATAAATACCAATTGTAGTGCTTGCTTCCTTGAAAATGATCGAAAGGTTGGTTCTTGGAAGGCCTAACCTTAAAGGAAGATAGGAGGGGTCCCTTACAAAACCTTAGATGAGGTGTGTGAGAGAGGTACCCACCTATATGGGATTAGGGGAAAGAGATTTCGAGAACCAAGCCTTAGGGGAAAAGAGAAAGGAGAATGGAAACTTCCATAGAGGTGATAAAAGGACTAGAACCAATGGGAATTTTTTAGGGAAAAAGAGACTTTCACTAGTAGAGAAATGTCTATTTGCTGCGGTTTTTTAGCTTTAAATGTTGCGGTTATTGATATGAAGTACATGGAAAAACAACAAATGCTGCGGTTTTTAGACGCAGCAATAAAAACAACAAATGTTGCGGTTATTAGAAAAATCGCAGCAAGTATATCTATTAATTGATTTATAATAGATATATTTGCTGCGATTTTTCTAATAACCGCAGCATTTTATTGATTTTTTTATTTTTTTTATTCTGAAATTTATATGTGTTGTGGTTTTCTAATATAACCGCAGCACATATAAATTAATTGCTGCGGTTTTTCCAAAAAACCGCAGCAATTGATGGTTTTTAGAACAAAAAAAAATTAATAGGTCATTTTATGTGTTAATTTACATACATATAAAAGTATATTATTAATAATTAATATCTCTCAAAAATTTTATATATTATTACAACACAACACATTTAATTAAGAACATAATCTGATCTAAGCTAAGAATATGTCATAAAAGATAAGAAAAGCTAAGATATGATCAACCGTAAAGCATATAAATCCAAAATTATATTATGACCACTCGTTTTGGCACGCAAAATCGCGATATACAATATTTTATACTCAAAATAAACAATCAATTCATTCTTCATAGATTTCGGGTGCTATTATGAGGTTTCGTAAAGTTCGGAGAGGCATATCTCTTAGCCCAGTAGTCCGAATGGTGTAATTTTTTTTAAAACCCCCTATTTTTAGAGGTACTACACAACTATGTTACCCTTTAGCGGCCTCGGTAACGTATTATTTGAGATATTGAAAAAAAAACTTTGAAAAGCCATAAAATTGGCTACGGGACTCCGAATGGGGCTTATAATATGTCTAAGTTGTGTATTTTTGAGAGATCTACCCGGGCAAATCACCCTCTAGGGGATTTGTCCACTTATTATCTCCAAAAAAGGCCTCTAACACCCTATAATCCATGAAATTCGATTTTTAAGTCTTATTCCTTCATAAACACAACATATAACATACAGATCTGAACATATAAGAGTTTTTCATCTTTGCATTTATATATTAACAAATTATGGACAAAAATTTTTTTAAAAAAATATATACTAGAGTTGAAGGCATATACAAACCGTTAGATTTTGAACTTTAGAATATGTAGACTTCTTCAAAATGAGAGAGATGGGTAAGTTTCAAAACGCTTCACTATGCCATATCCATGGAGGCATGAGTGGGAGAGAAAAGAAACTTAGATAGTGGGTGTTATAAGGTTAGGGCTAGAGATGAAATGGCCTGGGGAAATAAACTTAGGTAGTGGGATGTTAAGTTATGGGGTTATGGTTAGGTTTTTTTCGTGCGCTGAAGTGTTGGGAGTCTGGGGAAGTTTTCGTGTTTTGAAATGGCTTGGAAAATAAAAGGCTCTTGTTCATTAATATATTAACATTTTCCAGGCCATGAATATTTGTTGCGGTTATTTAAAAAATCGCAGCACTTGTGGTTATATTTGCTGCAATTATTTAAATAACCGCAGCAAATATTCATGGATATATTTACATTTTCCAGGCCATTAGTAAGTGCTGCGATTATTTAAATAACCGCAGCATTCATAATAAATGCTATGGTTTTTTAAATAACCGCAAAACTTGTGTTATAAGTGCTGCGGTTATTTATATAACCGCAGTATTTAGGTTCATGTGCTTCGAAATATATTTAACCGCAACAATTGAGACGAAGCAATTGAAGTGTTTTCTACTAGTATTTAAGGGAAACCTTGGGAAGGGAAGAGAAAACAAAGGGAATTGTGAGAAGCTTAAGAGAATTTTCCATTGCAAGAGGTGTGACAAGAATTACCTCGGGAAGGATTATGAAGATAACCTCGTAACCTGCTATTTCTGTCAAAAGTTGGGACATCAAGAATATGAATACTATAAAAAGGCCTCTTATGGCCCTAGTGCCCCTCCCCAAAATAGGAAACCTCCTCCAAATGGTTAGCCTAATTCAATCCAATAAAACATGACTCCTTAACCCGCATTAGGTGCGAATTCCAATCTTTCTAAAGGCTATATTAGGCTTAGCTCATGAATTAAATAATGTAACTTTGAAGAACAAATACCCACTTTTGAGGATAGACGACCTATTTGATCAGTTGAAAGGGGCTGGGATATTTTCTAAGATTGCGGAGCAAGACATCCTAAAGAGTGCTTTTAGGACCCGTTATGGACACTATGAATTTACTGTAATGCCACTTGGTTTGACTAATGCACTAGCAGTGTTCATGGATTTGATGCACCGAATTTTTAGGCCTTACTTAGATATGTTTGTGGTTGTCTTCACTGATGATATTTTGGTGTAGTCGAGGGATATAGATGATCACGAAGAATATTTAAAGGTGGTTTTGATGACCTTGAGGGAAAATCACTTGTATGCTAAGCTTTTTAAGTGTGAGTTTTGGTTGGAAAAAGTAACCTTTTTAGAACATGTGATATCTAAGGAAGGTGTATTCATAGATCCACAAAAGATTCAAGCAGTAAGTAAATAGCCAACACCAAAGAGTGTATCAAATATTTGGAGTTTATTGGAATTAGGACGCTATTATCGGCGATTTATGAAGGACTTTTGAAGATATCTAGACCTATGACATGCCTTATGAAAAAGGTGTGTAGGTTTGTGTAGATTCCAGAGTGTGAAGAGGAATTTCAAACCTTAAAAGAGAAGTTAACATCGGCACAAATCTTAGCCTTTTTAGATGGGAGTGAGCAGTATGAGGTCTATAGTAACACATCCATGTTTGGGTTGGGTTGTGTATTGATGCAAAATCGGAGGGTTATAGCCTATTCCTCTAGGAAATTAAAACCATATGAGGTTAACTATCTGACTCATGATTTGGAGTTAGCTGCGATAATTTTTACGGAGTAACTTGCAAGATCTATACGGATCAAATGAAATGGTTAAAACTTATAAAATATTATGATTTAGAGATTCAATATCACGAAGGGACTATCTGGAATATCTGGACTTATTTTCTAAGTTAGTAGTTGAGTCATGGGGACGTGACTGTCTTTTAAGGGGGTAGAATGCGATAGAGTTTCACGCTTTGCCATTTTCATAACATTTACATAAATTAATTGCATATGTCACGTATATTGCATTCAAAAGTTTCATTAAATGTTTTCAAGTTTGAGGAAAAAACTTCTTTTAGGGGAGATAGACTATAATATCCCATAATATAGACATTATATTAAAACATTTATATGCTAAGTTGTATTTAAAATTATATATTTATATTATATTTAGTATTTTAAATAAAATTATTTTAAAAACATTTTAGTACAAATTAAATAATTTACAAAGTATTTTGGTGCTAATTATAATTATGAATCGCTATTTACATATTTATTTTATAATTTTATTAATAAAATTATTAATTTTAGAAATAAATATTTAATTCCTTAATTAGTCCATTAAATTTCAAAAAGCCTTGTAAAATATCTCAAAAAAATATCCCAAGTATCCTTTTTCATTCTAGAATATTCTATAGATTTTTAAGATAATATTTTTATCAAAAAATTAGTTTAACAGATTTATAAATATTCTTTTAATTTAAAAACTAATTTTGTTAAAAGTTGGACATATTTACGAAAAAATTAATTCTCAATCTTATATAATCATGACCGAATGTCATGATTAGTGTTTCAAAAAAAAATCAGTTTAAAATATTTATAAAAGTTATTTTAATTTTAAATTAAGTTTTGTTAAAAATCGGATATATTTTCAAAAAAATATTTCTCAACCTTATCTAATCCTGGCTCGCTACCATGATTAGTATTTCAAAAACATG
Source organism: Dysphania ambrosioides (assembly GCA_026401315.1). Lineage (NCBI taxonomy): Eukaryota > Viridiplantae > Streptophyta > Magnoliopsida > Caryophyllales > Amaranthaceae > Dysphania > Dysphania ambrosioides. The sequence goes on from CM048662.1 coordinate 14,057,503, forward strand.
AAATATATATATATATATATATATATATATATAATTTATCTTTTTAACTAATTTAAATTGGTTTTTTAATTAAATTATTTTATTTAAATTATTTTAAAAAAATATTTTTTTGAAAATTTGGAGGATAGATATTATTTTAAATTCATACTTATCTTTTAGTTTTTAGACCTAAAATTTATCCTAATTTTTACTATATGTAGACCCTTAAACCTTACCTAATTTTTCACACAAAATTACTAAACATTATATACTTCTCCCAAGCTTTCTCCTTCTCTCTCTCTCACGCCACTTTCTTTATCTCTTTGACGCCCTGCGCCGCCAATGACCAAAAGCCACCGTGAGCCTCCCTAATTATTTAATTGTTTTGCAAATTACTTAATTCCTAAAACTATCTTTAAATTTAATTAAAAGTTTTGTTATTTTATGCATAATTATCGTGTTGCATTACGTTGATTAGTTCATTTTAATCGACAGGAGGATTATCTTGATGTTTTGTAGGAAGTTGCTAGGAATTAGAATTCAAACTACATAAATGTGTGAAATCTTTTTATGTTCAATTGAATGTTTTGTTGTGAAATTTTGTGAATTATATTGTGTTAAGCTATAAATTATATTTTTAACAATGTTCGAAAATTTTAATATATATATTATATACATAAGTTTCTAAATAAATTGTAATTGGAATTCCAGTCATGTGCCACTTTATATATATATATATATATATATATATATATATATATATGTAAAAGTTAAAATTAGAAGAATGAAAAGGCAGCTTAACCCTTCATCTCATAGATCCAACGCATGACATTTTACGTACATATAATGATCTTTTTTAAAATTATAGTGACCAAGATGTTTTTTTCACTTATAGTGACTATTTTTATCATTATAGTGACCTATTTTTTTACATGAAATCTCATGCATTGAAACCTACCACTTAAAGAGTCAATATCCCTTCTCATCCTTATCTTTTTAAGCACCATTCTCATTAAATCTCTCCCTTATATATATATATATATATATATATATATATATATATATATATATATATATATATATATATAGAGTGTGTGTGTGTGTGGGGGGGGGGGGGGGGTAATTCTTATTGGTAGCCTTTTATGTTTTCAAATAATTATTAGTCAATGAAAAAAATTCAATTGTAACCCTTTAATTTTTAAAATTATTATTCGTAACAATAATGAATTTTTTTAATTGTTATATAACCACAGTTATTAGAGTTTCCCACTCAAACCTTACTATACATTAAGCATTTACTGGCTTGGTTTCTTCACTGATTCCAAATGAAAAGGGAAAAAAAGAATAGAGAGAGTATCTTTTATTTATTTATTTAAGATCTCTATATACTATATATGAAATAATTAACTAGATTTTATTATTATTTCTATTTTTCTTCAACTTTATTGAGCGCTACTATAGATTTAAGATATAAATATTATATTAATGTCAATTCTCAAACCTTTACCAGTAATATTTTAACAAGTTTTTTACGTAAAAAACTCAAACATATTAGCTGTTATTATTTGTATAAAGTAAGCAGGTCATAGTTGAGAAGCGATCTAATCAAGAATTAGTAAGATTTTTTATATTTGAAAATGTTGTAATTAGCTCATTGAGAAAAAAAAATTTGTTTCATTGAATTCGTGAAAATAAAAGTTTGGCTATTACCTGTAAATAGAAAGAATAATATTTTTTATTTTATTGTTTAAAAATTTCTGGAAAATTCCTTAGTTTTAACTAGGAATGACAATGGGTCCACTAGTAGAAAAGCTTAAATATGCGGCGGGGTTTTTAGTACCATATACGGCGTCAAAAGGCTAGCAGCAATACAGATAGTAACAAATTAATTTATTTAATTTGTGGCGTAAAAAAGACGTTGCTTATTATTAATTAATATGCGGCGGTTCTAGGCTAAGTGACACCGCATATTAATTAATAATATGCGGCGTCACTAGCCTAGAACCGCCGCATATTAATTAATAATAAGCGGCGTATTTTACCTAGAGTCGCCGCATATCGTACTTAACCAGATTGGTAAAGGGCCTATAATTGAGGAATATGCGGCGGGTCTTGGGGACACCCGCCACATAAAAGTTGTTTTTTTTTTAAACGCATTAATCTGATCCTTACTACGCCCAAATTTCAAATTCAAAACCTGCTATATTACATTTGCAATTTCTGCCAACCAAGATACATATATACACATGATCCATCTCTCATTTATGTGTACTAATTCAGAAATCCTTTCATGTTCGTCGAATAGTCTATCTAATCTCTGTGCTTCTAACTCAGCAGGCACGTCTTCTGGATCACCTCGATCAGTTTCGAGGTGCACATCATACTCTACGTCCTCAGAAGAGACACTGAAATCGTCGTCACTAGCCATGATGCAAGACTGCAACTGCATACAACAACAACAAGACAATGCAAATTGAGTTAGTGAATCATATAACAATAGTACAGGAAATAAGGCAAACATTAACATAAATACGAAATAATTAAATATCTAGACAATGAATACTACTCATCTATAGTAACTCCTTCATGGTGATCCATTCTCATATAATTTGTTTCCATTTCTGGTCTAGCATCCATGTCATCATTACATGGCATCGAGAACGGTGGGAGATCATCAAGTCATACTCTTCCTCATCAGTGACATCACCAATTACAAGGATCTGTCGTTTATCAGGGACAATAACAGCCCATCAAGGGTCATTTGTATCTTTGATATAGAATACTTGTTTACCTTATGATGCAAGTATAAAAGGTTCCTTCGTATCACGCATCCGACTCATGTCGACTAAAGTCCAATTCGATTCATCCTTCTTCACCGAACCACGTCGACTGGTATCTGCCCACTTGCATTGAAAAAGGGAAACCTTAAACCCACAGTATTCAAATTCTCATATCTCTTGAATTATCCCATAGTACGACAAGATCGCATCAACTGGTGCTTTATCTTTTGAGCTAGCATATTCTCAAGAAGAAGCCACTATTGAAACACCATTATTTTGAACAGACTTCGATTTATTATCCTGAAGTTCAGTGTAGAAGGTATATCCATTGATATCATACCCCTCAAAAGATCGAACAGTTGTTCGAGGACCATAAGCTAACCACTTGATTGTATCAGAAATGTTATGCCCCGTTTCAGAGAATTGTGTTCTTGCATCAATGCTCGTTCACCTTTAGACGGGTACTTCACCTTTAATTCATTCATATGTCTTTCTAAGTAAGGATGAACCTCTGTGATATGGTGCAAAACAAATAAGTGAGCTTGTCTCTCTTTCGACAATGGAATTAAGACCTCCTTAGAACCCATGATGTCGTGCCCTTCGAGCCTCCCTTCATGCCTCAATTTTGATAACCCAATTTCCTCCCCCTTGGATAAGAACTCACTAAAAACTCACCTACCTCCTCTGTGGTTATACCTTGAATTATACTACCTTTAGGGTGTGCTGGGTTTCTCACCTTCTTTTTTAGAGTACCCATGTATCTCTCAAAAGGATAAGCCCATCTTAGAAACACTAGACCACACAACTTGATTTCTCGGACCAAATGCACAATTAGATGTACCATAATATCAAAGAACGAAGGTGGAAAATACATCTCTAGTTGACATAAGGTCATAACAACACTAGCCTGTAACTCATCCAAACATGACGGATCAAGCTCCTCGCTACATATTGTATTAAAAAAAAAAACAAAGTCTAGTGATAGAATCCCTAACATGCTTGGACAAAATATGGTGGAAGGCAATTGGTAAAAACACTTGCATCATAACATGACAATTATGGGACTTCATACCCACTAATTTTAGATCTTTCATTGATACGAAGTTCTTCAAATTAGACGAATACCCAGTAGGAACCTTGATCCCATACAAACACTCACAAAATATCCTCTTCTCTGCTCGGGACAAAGTGTAAGAAGCCGGAGGAAGATATGTGGATTTACCTTTTCCATTCCTAGGCATTCTGTCTTCAGGCCACAACTTGGATCGAATCTTCATCGTCTGCATATCTCTCCTAAATTAGGACCATCCTTAGTTTTACCAGGTATATTCAACAGCGTCCCTAAGATGGCATCACAAACATTCTTCTCTATGTGCATGACATCAAGACAATTTCTAACGGGTAAATACTTCCAATACTGAAGTTGCCAAAATATGGATTATTTCTTCCATAACCCCTGAACATCTATGTGTTTCATAGTTTTTCCAAACACATTATCTATTCCTTTCACAATGTCATAAACCTCCCTGCCAATCAACGGTATAGGGGCTCTACGTTGCTCAACTTTACCATCAAATGAGATCTTTCTCTTACGATAAGGATGAACCTATTCAAGAACCTCCGATGCATGAGATACACATGTTTTTCACAATAAGGCAAATAAGTTGAGTCCATATCATCCACACAAATAGGACATGCTTTCTTTCCCTTCACCTTATACTCTGACAAGTTTCCATAGGCTGGGAAGTCATTAATGGTACAGAATAGGATGACACGGAGTGTAAAAGCCTCTTCAGCATATGCATCATACACTAATATACCTTTATCCCACAACAACTGCAAATCTTCAATAACGGGAGCAAGATAAACATCAATGTCATTCCCAGGTTGCTTGGGCCTTGATATTAGAAGCGATAACATAACATATTTACGCTTCATGCATAACCAAGGAGGCAAATTATATATCACTAACAAAACTAGCCATGTGCTATGTTGACTGCTTAAGGTATCAAAAGGATTCATTCCATCCGTGCAGAGACCAAGTCTTAGGTTCCTATCTTCCCCGCCAAAAGCCTTGAAAGATTCATCAATTGTTTTCCACGGGGGAGAATTTGTAAGATGTCAAATCATCCCATCTTTCTTCCTCTTCTCTGCATGCCATCTCAAATTCTTTACATCGCTCTTAATCGAAAACAAACGCTTGAACCTTGGTATTATGGGAAGGTACCACAACACCTTTACACTAGGACCTTTAATCCCCACTACATGCTCTATCCCATGTTGGAGTTTGTAACATGACTGCCGACATTTAGGACATTGAATGAACTCTACATACTCATTTCGATAAAATATGTAATCATTTGGACAGGCATCAATCTTATTATACTCTAACCTAAGGGGACACATTAACTTCTTTGCATAGTACGTGGATATAGGCAAATTATTACCCTCTGGAAACATGTCCCCTAATATTTTCAATAAGGCTGTGAAACTAGTATCAGTCAAACCATATTTTGCTTTCAAGTTAAACAACGTTGATGTGGCAGACAACTTAGTATATTTAGTACATCCAGGATACAACGGTTTCTTAGCAGCCTCCCACAAACACTCAAAAGTACAAGATTGACTACCAATTTGATCCCCAACCCCTTCAAGCATTTCATCTATTTGATCTTCATCACTAGGGTCATTATCCTCTAATTCATTTTCCCCATCATCTTCCTTCTCGGCATCAACATCTTCAATATCATCAGATTCTAATTGTCCATGATGGTCTAGCTCAACTTGATGAATGGGAATTTTGTTAGAACACGACCCCATGTCATTAGAAGCAGGAACCTCACCATGCCATACCCAAACGTGGTATTGTTGCCTAAACCTCACCGGATCACATGATCCCTCAACTCTCTTATACTACTAACTGTATTCACATTATCACAATCAACACAAGGGCAACACACCTCATCATCTTCAATGTTATTAAGGTGTTTCAACACTTGTCTACAAAACTCCTCAACTCCATTCATGAACTCTAACAAAGCACGATTACCATACATCCATTTTTGCTCCATAATTTGTGTTATGCCCTATTTAACAAGTAAGAGATTAAATAACAATCTAATCAATACTCAATTTACGCATAGTTATATATATAATTGCACCTAAAGGGTCCTCAAGTAGCTTACCGAGAATAAGGTTAAGCAAACTCCATAATGACCCACAAACACTCGCTCTATAGTTTAAGTTACTAAATTCTTATAGAGATATTCTTTATGTTCTATGTTTTCAAAATCACTACAAATTCTACAAAAAATTTGGCAAAGTTTCCTTTATAAACCCAACATTTCCCATTTTTGAAAATCAATATCCAAACTTACCTATATGCATTTTGATACAACCAACACACAATTCATATAAGTTGTCTAATTCAATTCCAAATATAAGTTAAGAAAGAAACACTAAGAGTTTCAAACCTAATACATTACTCAATTCATATAAGTTGCCTAATTCAATTCCAAATATTATACATACCCATTCATATACTAACATAATCTAATTCATACTAATACACATACTAATTCATATACATATTTCAAAGTTTCAAACTACTTAACATATTTACATTCACATTTAACAACACCAATACACATGCTAGCATTTTCATATGAAAAAATTGAGTGAATTATTGTGTTTTGCTTTTAAATTTTGCAAAACTATATTACTTTGTTTAGTATCATAAGATATGTTATATTACATACAATAACTTTTTTAGTCATGAAACTTAAATTTGTATTTACCGGTTAAGTTAGGGGTCTTTTTTCACACTTCGACTAGGGCCTTAAAAATCTCAAGAACTGAGCTAACTCTACACCACTTCTATCCACATGATTGCTGATTTTATCAAAATAGAATTAGCAAATGACAATGCTGGTGCTTCCCATACATCATTACATCACAATTTCTTTTGCACTAAAAAAAACATCATAATGTCTTTTGAATGAAATGCGAATGTGGTTAATTAGTCAGCGAAACAAACATTGATGTATGGAATATGAACAATGGTCCTTGATCATCATGGTCCATTGCTCACAACTTCATGAGGTGTAGTCCTATTTATTTAGATGTAATGGGTAAAATCATCACTAAGACCATAGCAACCCCCAAAACCCACAAACCTAAAACAGATGAATCAGAACCCAAAACCCACAAAATAGCAAGAATCAAATTTTTTTTTTAAAAAAAACAAAGAACAAAATGGGAGACTCACCTTGAAAAAGCACGACGGCGTTGGGCGTTTCTCGACGGTGAGGACTAAGATACAAATGGAAGAGGCGGTGGGCAATTGGGTTGGAATGGGGCGCTGGCAAAGGAATGAAAACCAAATGTGAGTATTAGAGGGCTAGGGCACAACGACGAAGGAATACAAGTAAGAGGTTGAAGAAATGCGGGGGTATATGCGTGCTGGTGGTTATTAAGATCCTAAGATATGACTAATATGCAGTGGTTCCTTGTAAATACGCCGCATACTAATGGAGCTTAGTATTAATATGCGGCGGGTCCATGATAATACGCTGCATATTAATGTAGATTGATATTAATATGTGGCAGATCCTTGTAAATACGCCGCATATTAATGTCTTCTGTTATTAAAATGCGGCCTTTTTGGTTTTACGCCGTATATTTTTAGCCGCAAATCATTATTATTTTACTAGTGGTCGGAGTCGGGTCGGACTTGGCAAAATTCCGATGACTATCTACTTAGTTTTTTGATCTTCATTTTACATCTGAATCCGAGAGCGAAATCATAGAGTTCGAATCCGACTCGATCTGTTCCATTGGACCTCCGAATCCAATCCGATCCATCAGATCTCCGTTGGACCTTCGTTATAATCCGATAAACCAAAAGTTGAACTCAAGTTGGTTTATATAGCTATGTTTACATTGCTAATCCCAAAATTTTCAATAATGTGGGACACTTAAATTTATAATATTGCCTCCCTTTTATAATGTGAAAGGCTTAATAAAGTCATTCTTTCATACTATTCCCAAATTTTTTCTAAATGGGACATTTAAATTTTATGATGAAAACTCCCTTCTTCAATCTATTGTTTATAAAGTTATTCTCTCATATTATTTCACACTTTTTCTCAATGTAGGACACTTAAGTATTTTGTAAACTTCTTTTTTTCGAGGTAGGGGTTAATAAAACTATTCTCTCATGTTATCTCTCAATTTTTTTTAATGTGTGACACTCAAGTTTTATGTTGAATCCTTCATTTTTGATGTTGTGGGTCTATAAAACTATTTTCATAATATCTCTCAATATTTTTTGAATGTGGGATATTTGAATTTATTAGAATGCTTCTCAATTTAAATGTGTGGATTTAAAGTTATCCTCTAATGATATTCCTAATTTTTATTTCATGTGGGACACTTAGTTTTATGTTAAAGACTCTCTTTACGTTTAAAAAATTATTCTAAGCTTATATATTTAGTTTCTCATACTATCCCCATTCTTTTTTTATTTTTAAATTTGGGACAATTGAGTTTTATAATATTACCCATTTTGTATATGAGGTTTTATAAAGTCATCCTCAAGCTATCTCCTAAAATGTTTTCAATGTGGGACACTTGAATTTTATAGTATAACCTCCCTTTTTCAATGTGGAATTTTATAAAGTTATTCTCTTATAATATCACCCATTTAGTTAGTGGGACTCTTTGAGATTTAAATAGTGCATCTCATTTTTAATATGCGACACATTACACGATCAGAGATAAGCATAGATCTTAGCTACCTTCCTCTCAACAGAGAAAAATAGTTTCCCAAAAAACAATCAAGGAAGAGGGAAACATATGCTATTATAGACAATAAAAACGTGATTTATACTTTGTATTTATAATTTATTTGAAAAATTAGAATAGTTAATTGTGCTCTTATTAAACTGTTAATATTAGTTGATGATAGTGATGATCAAGTATCTATTACAATGTTAATAAATAAGATTAATGGATAGAAATGAGAAACTAAAATATAATAATATTTGACATTTTTTCATCATTGTCAAAATTTTAACCCTGTCGTTTAAGTAAAAACAACAAATATTTGGTTGAGAGGAAATAAGATAAAAACTTACTAATTTTTTGTTTGATTTTAATAATACATCGGTGGTTAAGAAAAATGATAGAGAAGAAACAAGATATAAGAAGGGCCATCTTAGAGAAATTTTGATCAAATTAAAGCCTCTAAGTAAGCATTAATGCTATATAATAAACCTTTTTAAACTAAAAAAATTATTTTTACAAAATGAAAAATATTAGTAATAAAAATTTGTAATTAATTAATATTTTTTTTCATATAAATAATAAATAAAAAATTTAAAAATATGAGTCAGATTATTATCGAGCTAGACTCGAATCATATTCGGTAGATGTAGTACAATATCCGAGTCCAATCTATTTACTATGCTTTGAAATTTTTTTAAACGAATTTAAATCAAACTTTTTTTTTATCAAATCAGAGTCGAATCGTAACATTGGAATTTGAAAACCAGCGGGTTTCCGGACGTGAAACTGGACTTAGATATGACATAATTTTCTCTCGAAAGTAGGAAACTAACACATACAACGCTCCCCTCTCGCTGAGTCTACTACTACTGTCCCCCTCTACTCTCTAAACTAGTTCAGTCCTTATCGTCCCCACTCTCCCCACTCCTCCCTCACCTTTTGGCAGTTGCCACACCCTTTCTCACTGCACCAAGCACTCCTTCTCTTCTGTCTTATTAAACCCATTATTTCAGCAATAATACACCACATTTTCTCAATATTTTAGAGCTCTTGCATTCTTCCTTAAGGTATAGTACTCTTCCACATTTTGTTACTGCCTTTATTCATCAGTGTTTCCATTTTTTTAAAAAAATTTCATGTAATTTTAGTTATGCAATAGAGAAAAAATGACAAAAAATGCGCTTGAAAACAAAATATCTTATAAACATCCGGTATGCAACAAGGTTATTATAGCTCAACAAAGTTACAACTTAATATAACAAAAGTTACACTTTTTTTTTTCTTAAAAATCAAGATTTTTTAGTGTCTTAATGAAGCTGATGAAATGTGTCAGATAAAATTTTGATTTTTGATAAATGGTCTGGCTAATTTTGTATAAAAAATAAAATGGGTTTTCTTTTTCTTTTTTAATAATAAATAATTGACAGAAATATGCTTAAAGACATGGTTTTTAGTAAAGCTAGCTTCTAGTGATTGACTCTTGAAGTACCCTTCAGGTTTCCACGTTTGATGAAATGGGTACGAGAAATTTTTGTTCTTTGTTTTGAATCAATTTTTTTATATCTTTTTCAATGAGTTTTGATTATTTTATAAACTTTTTTTTAGAAAAGTTTGATGTTTTTGAGTTGTTTATGTTTATTTTTAGAGTTTTTTCCTTTTTTGTTCTGAAAATTTGTTTTTAAAAACTATTTTAGGGTTTGAAAAAGTGTGATGACGATGTCCTTTCAAGTTTCAACCTTTAAATTTCTTTTTGTTCATACATCTATGTTTTATAAAGTATTGCTAAATAAGGTCATAAGTCTTCGCTTATTTTTTTAAAAAGATTTTCAAATTTTTATTAATTTATTTATTATGTGTAAGCCTATCTCTTACATTTACCCCAAAAAGAAACAAAACAATACCAAACCAAAAAAAACATATGAACAACTTTAGTTCCTTCCTTGTTTGTCTTTTTATTTTGTGTTTCCTGCTGTTGATGATAAATGTTTTGGTTTATTCCTAATAATATACGTAAAATAGAATTTTCTTAACCTTATTTAATTAATATTTTAATAATTAAGAGGTAGCCGACTATTCAAAAAAAAAATAATTTAAGGGGTAGCTGAATGTAGGCCATGATAGTAAAAACCTGTTGCTACGAAGTACAATATGATTTCTTTGACATGTGCCATTGCGCCTTAATTCTCGGCCATAATTCTACCAAATGTTTATGTCATTCCCAATTTTGACCTGGTAGTGGGTCCAACCCTTTAGCCATCCATCTAAGGTAGTTCATGTAAAAATTCCTGAGCAGTTACTGTCACTTTCTGCTTCACACTATACTATTACCTACTTCCTTGTGCTTTCAATAATGTAAGCTTTTATAGAACCGTTGGAAACATTAAAGTTTTTTCAAAAAACTATAGTGGTAAGATAAATATTATAATATGGTCACATTTTCATGAATTTATGATGATGTAACATACCCAATAGGCCAATAGAGATATGTATGGTTCTTGGTGAGGCATAATAAATTTTATCATTCATTTTCTTATGCATTGGATTCTATTTTTGTTGATATTGTCTGTGTTTTGTGATTTTTGTGCTTCTTTTTGGTGCAGAGTTTGTAGGGTCCAAATCAGCATTGATTGTGTGAAGAGATCTAGTACTTACTACACCCATTTGCAAGTTTACACCTTGTGTTATAGGGGAAGTTAGAGCTTTCATTATGCAGACTCCTAAGACAAGGTATGGTTTCATATGCTCATTGAGTGTTTTTCTTGTACGTTGCAAGGCTATGGTTATTTTTAATGACTGTATGTGGATGTGTGAAAGGTTTGAGGTCAGTTTTGTACTTTACTTTTGTTTTTGAGTTTCAAGTTTATATTCCATGTATGGTTGAATGTGGATGTTTGAAACTTGAAAGCTAATGATGTCAGTAATATATGGAATGTTTATCTGACTATTCCTAAAAAACAAGATGTTTGTAAGGGGTTTTGAATCCTTTTATTATGTATGTCATGATTTGTTTTTTTCTTTGGTTAGAAGATGAGTGGAAGCTAAGGTAATTTAGACTTGCTTCTAATGCAAATTTGTAAAGGTAATAGTAACCGAGATACCTTTGTTTATTGTAGTCTTGTAGAGCTAGTTGGCTAGCTTATTCTCTGGATGAAAAGTCTTGCTCTGAAACTTTGGCCTCCTTCTGTTATGCTATCTTGTTTTGACTTTTGCTTGTTATTGATTTTGGTCATTTCTACTCTTGGTTGAGTGTAGAGTATGGCTGAAACTGAAACATTTAGTTTCACTCCCTGATTGAACATGAGGATAAAATTTTGTTCGCTTGATCCGTGATGCCTTGGTAGAGTAGGGGTTAAAACATTGTGATCTGACTGCAGCAGTACATGTCAACCTTTAACAAAATTAAGAATGGTATGTTTGGAGCCCGGATAAATTATTTTATTCTGTTAATAGTCACAAAGCCTAAACAATGTCTTCTATATAGTTTATCTTTCAGAAGGTTGCTATTCTCTGCTACATTCACCACCTAGATTTGTCTTTTTCGATAAAGCAGATAAACACCTTGCATCTTATCACCAGTTATTTTGCATTATTTCAACAGCTTTATATTCCTTTTATCTCTCTCTGAAGCAAGCAAACTATATGAGCAAACACAAATTTGAAAAATTTGGTTCGCTGTTATGAGGTTGCTTGAGTATGCTTTTCAAAAAAATGAATATGACTTCAGAACTCGATAACTACCTTGTTGTCAATAAAGTAGATATGGGCTGGGACGTGTTGTAATGGAAATAACCTTGAAAACAATAATTATTAGATGTTTTATGGACAGAAATAATAAAGCTTTTTTAGTTTTATGCATGCTTCTTTGGATTAACTAACATTTATTTCTTTTCTTGTTCTGTTTTTGTTTTTACTTTTCCTTGGGGGGATTCTTTCTCCTGGCAAGGAGCTGATAGTATGTATGATTGCTTGCTAATTGATACCTAGTAATTGCTGGAGGATCCAGCATTTAAATAATTTAACTTCCAGACTTTGATTACCATGTTACAACCTGATGTACGCTCTTAGACTTGTCAAAAATAAAAACTCTTAGATGAGGCCTACTGTCTACATGCTACTGGAAATGTTTGACCTATTCTCCTAAGATTCAGATCTTGTTCCTTGTTTGTTGTATTGATTGTTTTAAGGTTAAGCCAAACCTGCATTGGCTGCAATGGACTTCTTTATAATATCATACAAGTAGCTTCTAATCTATGATGAGTTCATTTTGTGTAATGCTCTCAGATTCGTCCAAAAAAAAAAAAAAAAACAGAAAAAGAAAAAAAATCTCTTAGTCTACAAAAACTTGAAAAAATTCTCTTAGATAAGGCATACTGTATACATGGTACTGGAAATGTTTGATCTATTCACCTTTTCTCGTTTGTTGTATTGATTGTTTTAAAGTTAAGCCAAACCTGCATTGGCTGCATTGTCTGCATTGTCCTTCTTTATAATATCATACAAGTAGCTTCTAATCTATGTTGAGTTTGTTCTTTGTAATACTTGTCTTGCTTTCTGCTTTACTTTTATGCTCTGGGATTAATATTTGTTAATTCAGTACCTAACTCTCCACACTTCTTTGAAGCAGAGGAAGCCCCAAGGAGTCACCTCAGAAAGTCTCCATACGACCTGCCAGACAGCTGAAAATAAATTCAGTTGAACCAAACTCGTCATCTCCCTCGACTAATCCAGCTGTGAAGACTCCAATAAGAAGCCCAAAAGTTACCGAGCGTAGATCACCAAGGAGCCCAATCATTGAGGTACTCTAACCAATTTAGTCCACAACTTTTAGGTACAATATATGGTTCTTTCAGATTATAGTCATGCGTACTAGACTGTTCCCCATAACTTGGAATTACTTCTCTTTTCTTGGTACATGTCAGTCATTGTCTGTAACTCCTTTCTATCTCTTAGATGAATTCTGTTGACAAAACTTACTAGTAACTTCTATTCTCCGGGGCTGCTTGGACTCTCTGGTTGAGTTTTAGCAATTTCTTCAACATTTCTTACCTATTTTATTTGCTGCATTCAACCTTTCAGAAGAAACGCCCTAGCAAATTGTCGGAACTAGAGTCCCAGATTTCCAAACTTCAGGATGATCTGAAAATTGTGAAAGACCAGCTGGTTGCTTCTGAATCTGTGAAAAAGGAGGCCCAGAAAGATGCAGAAGAAGCGAAAAGTCAGCTAACAGATGTTTCTTCTAAGCTGGAAGAATCTCAGAAGCAACTTTCTCAACTTCTCGCCGCCAAGGAAGAAAACATTGCCAATCTCCAAAATATTTCCAAGGAAAAAGAGCAAGAGTGGGAATCTCAGATTGAGTCTATTCGTAAGCAACACTTGGTTGATTCAACTGCTTTAGCCTTAGCCTTGGACGAGATTGAGAGGCTCAAGCAGCATCTTGTGAATGTTACTAAATCTGGCGACATACAGGTTGAACAAAGTGAAATAGCTCATGCTGAGCTCCAAAGCTTGAAAGATAACTTGGCTGAAACTTTCTCTGTTCTTGAAAGCATGAAACAAGAGATAAAAGAATGTAGACTATCTGAAGCTCAAGCACAAGAACTAGTTAGGGAAACCCTACTCCAACTAGAAGCAGCTAAGGAGACTGTCAATGCCCTCAGATCAGATGTCAACAGATCCACAGAGGAATACAATTCTGTTGCCTCTGAGCTAGAGCAGTCTAGAGCACGCATATTTTTTCTCGAAGGTGTTGTCAAAGGACTTAATGCGGATCTCATGAAACTCAACACTGTTAATTCTCTTGAAATTTCCGAAGATCAGATATTGCAGGAGGATGTCAATCAACTTCAAATAGAGCTGCAAGCTGCAAATTCTGATGTAAGGCAGCTCAAAGCTGCATTAGAAGCTGCTGAAATAAGATATAATGAAGAAAGATTTCACAGTAGCACACAGATTGGAAATGCTACTGAACTCTTAGAGCAAGTTAAGGCTCATTCTAGTCTAAGGGAGGCTGAACTTGAACTGGAGCTGAAGAATGCAAGTGCAAATATTCAAGAGCTGAAGGCAAACCTGATGGATAAGGAAACTGAATTGCAAGGCATTTCAGATGAGAATGATAGCTTGCATCTGAAGCTTGAGAAATCGTCAGCATGCCAAAGAGAACAGGAAGTGGAAAATGAGCTGAAGAAAGTGAGGGAGTATGTAGCTGATTTGAGGGCAAATTTGATGGATAAGGAGACTGAACTACAGAGCATATCAGAGGAGAATGAACTGCTAAAGCTAGAAATCAGCAAACAGGAAATGAATAAAAGTGTCAAAAATGACCAAGTTGCTGCTGAGGTGGATGCATTCCGAGCTGCTGAACAAGATGCTGTGACAAAGCTTGGGTGCATGATGGAGGAAGTAGATAAGAGCAACAGGAAAGCAGCAAGGGTAGTAGAGCAACTAGAGGCAGCTCAGGTAGCAAATGCAGAAATGGAGGCAGAGCTTAGAAGACTCAAAGTGCAATCTGATCAGTGGAGAAAGGCAGCAGAAGCTGCTGCTTCTATGCTTTCTCCTGGGAGCAATGGAAAATATGTGGAGCGAACTGGATCATTGCCATTAGATAGCAAATATAGCCCTGTCGGGGGAAGACATAGTTCACCATACATGGATGATTACGATGACGATTCCTACAAGAAGAAAAATGGCAACGTTCTGAAAAAGATTGGAGTTCTGTGGAAGAAGCCACAGAAATAACATACTGTGACAAGTAAGCATTACATGGTTCTTTCTGGTTTTGTTCAATTATATTTCATCTTATTTTGACCTTTCTCATTTCTCTTAGTGTTCATTGAGTTAGTGTTCATTGAGTTGACTATTTTTTTATCTTTTCCTAGCAGATGTTGAAGGTGCTTATTGTTGTAGCAGCTTGACGAATCTGCAATTTGTACTTTGTGATCAAATAGATATTTGCAGTATTCTGTGTTCATTATATTATGATTGTCCAAACGAAAAGACTAGTAATGTCATCCTAGAATCCTTCTGTTGATGTATATGTATTAGGTCTAGTTGGAAGGAGCAGGTTTTCATTTATGCAACTTTGTTTTTGGTAAGCCTAATTTGTATATCTGGTTTACTGATGATCGACTCCGCTGGTAATTGTGACTCGTGCATGTAAGACCACTATTTTAGAGAATCAGAGATTAATGTGCATATGAAGTTGGTGGAGAAAGAAAAAGCTATGTGCCTTTGGTATGTTCGGTTGAGTAATACTTTGTATGTACTATAGCCTTTGAATGGTAAAAAAACAGGTCATATCAAGTATTAAATAGAGCTATCTCTAAGTTCATACCAAGTGTTTTAGATTTGAGCCTGAGGTACAAACAAATCCAATATCATTTATCTTCCACGTTTGGGAAGGGTGCGTTGGGTAAACACGTCATATGCATAGTACATGACTAACAGCTGCCTATCAATATGTTAACGGAGTTACGCCTGCAAGCAGAACTATCATAAAAGCAATACTATCCTACATATGTGAGTAGTTTATAAACTTATAAAATTAAATAGATTTCATACAAAACTAAAGGAAATTTAAACTATTAAAGTTTAAGTTACACATTGTTAAACGAAGGGAGGGGGCATTAAACTTTTTGCGACTCAAGTATCATGCATTTTTCGTGAGACTCAATGACTTTCGATTGGATCTGATTTTGTACTGCAAAACAAAGGGTTATTGGCAATAGGTGGTTTTTTTTTTCGTTTCAAAGGCCTAGTATGATTTCGAATTATGGAGTGGGAAGAAAGTCGAAGCGACTTTCGTTGGGATAAAGTAGATGAACAAGTTGAAAGCTTCAACAAAGGAGGGAATGCACTATTTGGAGATAACACTTGAGGAGAATGAGATGATGGCACGCGAGAAAACATACGAGGGGCGAAAATATGGTAGTATACATATCTCGAGTGTTAGGAGAATTCTTCGTGTTTGACTGATTTATAACTTGAATGCTCATCATATTCTTCTGGGCTAGACAAAAGAACTGTAATGTTTTTCCTGAGTCAATCACAACATACACTGAGGGTCTGGGAGTTGTTTGGGCTCCCGAGTAACATAAGTTCTTGTATTTCTTTGCAACAATATGTTCAAGTCTGGAGAATACATCATATACAATAAACTTGGCATGAAAAGTCCTATCCAAAGCCATCAGATGTTATATTCACGGCTCACGAGTCTCATCTGTAGCATTACACGGTTTGCAACTGAGATTACGCTAAATACAAGAGCTTGCAATTCTTCTTTCAGTTATCCATTTCTCCTAAACAACACACCATACTATAGCCGGCTTAATGATACTATGAGTAACCATAAATTTCGACAACTACTCAATGCCCACTTGTAAAGTGGTAAAGCATGATAATGAATACTGGCCATGTATATTACATATTAGTAGATATTTTTTTCACAAAATTACATATAAATTCATTATTACTACCGACTTTTATAATCGTATACCAAATGATCTGTTTAGGATAACTTGATTATTACAATTGGCAATTAATGATTTTCCCATTGACTTTCTACGCCAGTATTTTGTGTTAGAGATATTTCTACTGGGTTTTTCTTTTTGAAAAAAAAGGAGAATTTTGAAGTTGACACCCGCGTTTTTCTATATAACAACCATAAACATAACACAAATTGACCTTTTTCGCTAAAATTTTCCAAATTTCGAGGAACGCCGAACATGCTCGAGCCTGACAGATCGCTGGAAGACGATAAAGTATCGACGATTTTGCCAAAGAATCAAGTGATTTTTCCCCCGGAGATTGTGGGGGTCTAAAGGAGACACCGCCGCTTTAAATGTTTATTAATAGTTTTTTCAGTCTTAATTAAAAGTTGAATAATTATTTTATTTAATGATGTAATATAAAATTTATTTGGCGAAGTTTTAATTTTGTTTTCGTTTTTGAAAGAGTTAGGTCAATTATTAGAAAAAATAAGAAAAAATATTTAAAATATGTAACAAAAGTTATTTATTTGAATAATTATTATTTTACAATATAAACACGAAAACTTTGGTGGAGACAGAGTTTAATACAGTGAGATTTTTGAACTTGGTGTGTTTTTTTAAAGAAGTTTAAGAAGCGATCAATTGGACCAAATAAGTTGCAATAGGATCTAGTTTTTATTTGGTTGTAACAACCTATAAAAAATCAAAGAGATGACAAATGAATATAATCTTGAGATGCGATCAATAATTTGAGCGAGAAGAACGAGATTTCAGTCTAGTAGAAATTAATAAATATGTGGCGGGTTTTTCAGGGTGTGCTGGATGTCTCACCTTCTTCTTTAAAATACACATGTATCTCTCAAAAGGATAAACCCATATTAAGAATACTAGACCACACAACTTGATTTGTTGAACCAAATAAACAATTAGATGTACCATAATATCAAAGAATAAAGGTGTGGAAATACATCTCTAGTTGAGATAAGGTCGTAACAACATTAGCCTTTAACTCATCCAAACATGACAGATCAAGCTCCTTGATGCATATTGTATTGAAAAAAGAAGAAAGTCTAGTGATGAAATCCCTAACACGCTTGGGTAAAATATGACAGATGGCAATGGGTAAAAACACTTGCTTCATAACATGACAATCATAAGACTTCAAACCCACTAATTTCAAATCTTTCATGGACACAAAGTTCTTCAAATTTGATGAGTACCCATAGGCTCCATTCAGGATGTGGATGGTTGATGTGCTCATTTTAGAGCACGTTTACAACCCCATTTTAGTGTCGAGTCTCGTGATTTTAGATTGATTTTATGCACATTACATTTGATTTTACCTTTATCTTGTCCTCGAGCTGTTTTTAGGTCATTTCAGGTACTTTCGATGATTTCGAGGTAAAATGTGACGTGTTCGAGGCTTTGACACTCTTATCAAGAGTTTAAATGTGCATATCATAGCTTGGGCACGCGTTCCAAGTCACTCTCGAAGATCCCACAAACTCCATAAGTCATTAGACACTTCAAAGAAGTTTTTCAGCAAGTTTCAGGTTCTGATTCGACCAAATCTAACATCTATTCGGTCGAATGGAAGACAGGAACTCAAGCATATGACTCAAGCTCTCGGGAATAGCCGAATGAACTCCCATTCGACCGAATCAAGGCCCATTCGGCCGAATGCATAGACTCCTTCGGTCGAATGGTGGATAGGGTGAGAAAACTCAAAGCTGCTATAATAGGCGAATCCCCACTCCATTTGGCCAAATGAAGTCTGTTTCCGAAATTCTTGGTTCTTTCTTAGGCCGGCGCTCAAGGGTTTTTTCTAGGGTTTCACCCCTTATGTCCCTAGGGTATAAATACCCTTTTGCTCTGTAAATAACCCTGATGCCTACTTTGAGAGCTCTTGTGCCTCAACCTAGAACATCACATTTAATTCATTTAAGCATTAGTTTAGATTTACAGCTTTCGTTGTTCTCATTTTGAAGCTTTGTATTTTGGATTCGGATTCTTTTTCGTTCACGCAATTTCATTTATGCAAGGTATCGATTCTTTTCTGTTTTATTTCGTTTAATGCTTTCAAGTATTGTTTTCGTGAATTTCATTTCTCTTGCTATTATCGTTGCTTCATTTACAATTTTGATAGAGTAGTTGTCGGTTTTGTTATAGATCTTCATTTTTCGTTCTCTTTTTCATTACATTCAAATCGTTCATGCTTTCAATCATGTTCGTTTTCGTTGTTTATGCCCTAGTCTTTATTACTATGTGTGAGTAGTTTTCTTAGGTGTTTGATTGGTGAAATCCTAGGTTGGCTCGTTCTTCATGCGTAGAGTTAGGGTTTGACATTGTTGATGATTGATTGATATTCGATGCGAATCTTGTCCTGCCACTCCTTCGGAGACATAGGGCGATTATAGGTTGTTCATGTGATCTATAGGGTCACAAACTTCCTCTCATCATCTTGAGTGTCATGATTTATTGTTGACTGATTTCTCCTAATTTAGCGTATTGATAGTTCGATTGTCCTTCCTAGGGTGGAACTGATCTGCCCCCGTTTTCCTTCCATAGCATATTATCGTTTTAGTTCTTGCTTTATTTTTCTGTTATTAGTATAGTTTAATCAATTCATCTCTCAAATAAACTTTTACATCAAGTCTAAAACCTATTGCCCCTTTCCTTGTGGTTCGACCCCTGACTTACCACTACATTAGTTGAAGTAGTATAGGGTGTTTTACAAATATTGTTTGCATAACTAATCTTTTAGTAAAACGATGCTAAAAGACGATTATCAAAATGGCGCCGTTGAGGGGGACAAGGCGTTGTGTTTAGATTATAGTCTTGATGTATTTCATTTTTGTTTATTTATTTTATTGTTTCTTAATTTGCTTGTCAGTACTTATACTTGGTCTCTAGTGTTGTTTGCATGCCCTATTGTACACGTAGATCAAATCAACAACTAGAGCCATATGACCTTGAGGTTCAAAGCAGTAAACGGAGAATTCCAACCTAAACCTCATTACAACCAAATACTTCCAACCCCCCTACACCACCAATGGACGAAAACGAACAATTGTTTGGTCAATTTGGGACACCTGGGTCCCAAGAATTTCAAGGAGGTGTAGTGTTACCCTTAGCCCCAAACCCTTATCATATACATCCTCAATTCACCCGGATGATGAAGGAGACCCCTTTTTGTGGTTTGAGAAATGAATGCCCTCTCCAACACTTGGAGGCATTCTTAGATATTTATGGTCTCATTCTTCTATGCCCCAATAGCCCGGATTATGTGCGGATGCATTTATTTCATTTGAGTTTAGCTGGTGATGCTAGGGATTGGTATAAATGCTTAGAGCCAAACTCAATCATTAATTGGGCTCAATTAAAAATAGCTTTTCTAGAAAGGTTCTATCCCACAGTTTGAACGCAAGATTGGCGTAAGAAAATCACGTCATTCACTCAAGAGGATGATGAGACCCTTAGTGCTACTTGGAGTCAGTTTAAGAGAATGATCAGAGCATGCCCCATCATGAGTACAGGGAGAACCATCTCAATACATTCTTCTACGATGGTCTCAATGACTCCACCAAGGCACTTCTTGACTCAGCAGTTGGTGGCCAACTCTCAAAGGTCCCATGCAATCAAGTGAAAGCTAAGATTGAAGAGGTTGCTAAAAATAGCTCTTGGGGAGGAGGGAGAGGTAATGGACTACCGAGGGGAATAATTGATTCAAGCAACTTGGACACGATTAGCTCAAAAATCGAGGCTATCATGGATAAGAAACTATCCAAGTTCAAATTTGCTCAAGGTAGCTCCAATGTATCATCGGTTAACGAGACACCCTTTTCATGTAGAATCTGTGGGGGCACCAATCATGATACATCCTATTGTGGGGGTTTGAAATCTGAACATGTGGCAGCTGTGAACTATGGGGGGTATAACCAAGAAGGAGCTCCAGTTACGAACTACGATGGTTATGGGTATAATCCCAAATGTGTGGCAACCGTGGGGTACGGTGGTCAAAACCAAGGGTTTGCTCAACAAGGTTCTTAGAACAATCAACCCTTTAGACCTTTCTTCAATCCAAATTCTAGCCAAGGAAACTTCAACCAAGCGTACAACTCCAATAATCAAGCAAGTGGGAGTTTTCCTAGGCCGAATGGGAATAGGCCACATCCTCTAATGCCAAGGCCAAACCTACCCTACCCATCTACATAACCTCCACCAAACCTGCCTCCGAATCATGATTACCTTTCCACCCAAGTGAACTCCCTTGCGCAGCAAAATCAAACCCTCTCCCAGATAAATCAAACCTTGATAAATCAAATACAACAACTTTAAGCACAACAAAAGTTATTTGAATCACAACTTGCTCAGATGGCCAATCCACCCTCACCATTGCTATTCCCTTCTCACCCTCAACAAAATCCATCCACCCAACCTCCACCACAAAACACTCCTAACTCCAACCCTAAACATTACACCTGCAAGGCGATCTTCCTAAGATTGGGAACCTCATACTCTACTCCAGTTGTAGCTAATAGAGATGATTTAGGGGAAGGTTCCTCAAAGGATAGTGGTTGTCAAAGAGAAACTAAGCATAAGGAGAATCTTTAGGAGAGAGAAGAGAAGAAGGGTAATGAAGAGGATGAGGAAAACAATATTGAGGTAAATGGGCATGAGAGGAATAAGAAGGATAAGGAAGAGAGATGAAGGGAGATACAGGAGAGGAGGAAACTTGAGCGTCAACATGCTCCGCCTCTACCTTTTCCTTACAAAAAGGTAGAGAAACAATTGCAAGAAAAGTTTCTCAAATTCCTAGAGCATATGCGGCAACTTGAAATGAAGATACCATTCTTAGAAGCCATGGAGCAAATGCCTCAATATGCTAAGTATCTGAAAACCCTCTTAGGAAACAAGAGAAAGCTTGGGGGCGAAGTGATTAGTTTTCCAGAGCAGGTGAGTGCCATCATTCAGGGCTCGTGGGCAAAGAAAGAAAAAGCTAAAGGACCCTTTGTACTCCCAGTCACCCTTGGAAAACTCAATCTAAGGGAGAGCTTGCTGACCTTGGGGCCTCCATTAGCCTAATGTCGATGTCCATTGCTAAACAGCAGACCTTTGAGCTCAAGCCATCAAAGAAAACTATCCAACTGGCCGACCATAGTATAAAAGTGCCATATGGGGAGTTTGAGGACCTTCTAATCTAAGTAGGGGACATAGTGGTTCCATGTGACTTCGTGGTGCTTGATATGGTTGAGGATCCTTATACTCCCCTCATCTTAGGGAGAGATGCTTTGAAGACTTTGGGTGCCCTAATCGACTGTGAATCAGAAACTATAACTATGAGGGTAGCCCAAGAGAAGGTTGTGTTTGCCTTTTCTAAGTCTTCCAAGGAACCCATGGTCGAGCAGATTTGTTCCTTTGGGGTTGTTGAGAATACAACTGCGAAAGAGGTTGAGAGGTGTAATGTTTTTACTGCCCCAATGTTGGTTGAGGTGTTAGATGAGGAGGACGCAAAGAAGCGTGTTGTTTTTGAGGGTGCAAAGGGAATTGCTCTGCCAACAGAGATGTATTACAAATCTAAGGGAACTAACAATCCAGCCCGCAAACAGATAAGGGCTAGAAAAAGAAAATCTAAAAAGAGACCGATGGCTTCACCCTGTCCCCGCATTATAACCCACCTCCAGATGACCCTGGTTCTCCATTGCTTACTTCCGCCACTGCGGCTCGGTGGAGAGTTTTGACTCCCCACGCTGGAGGTGATGGTGATATTAGGAGTGAATCCACTCCTACGGCAGGTATGATTTCATTGTTTTCTTTTTCTGTATGAACTTGTGCCTAACTGTGTCGAACTTACCGATGTTAAACAAAAATACTTACGGGAGATAACCCGGTGTTTGTTTTGTTCGTTTGTTTGTATAGCAATAGCTTCCATTATGCTGATCTTTCTCCCTTTTGGTTCTCTTCTCCCAAGTGCCGAGACGGCTCTTGAGCTGGCTTGGGGGAGAGACCTTGTGTTTTCAAAGCTTTGAAAGATCCGCATTATTGAAACTATTGCCATGGTTTTTGTTTTAGTTTTTCTTTGCATGTTTAGGTGTGTCAAGTTGATGTGCTTGAGTTGTGAAACCGATATGCGAGATTCTGACATGTACATTATAGTGGTCCTATGCATACTCATGTTTTCCTAGCCTTGTGCCTGTTTTGGGACCGAATGATTGACTGTTTTCCACCTGACTTGGGGGATCCGGGCTTGCTTGGTTTGTGGCTTGGATGACTACCTATTAAAGCGCATTTTGAATAGCCTAGTGAGGATTGAGCCTTCTAGGACTCCATTGTGAGTCCTATGTCATCGAGTGCTAGTTAGAGAATCTAAGTATTATGTCTATTCTCCTCCAGCATACTCTGATTTTCTAAAGGTCTGGGATGATAACACGTTTGTAGTTACAATTACATGGCCAAATTGCCTACCATGAATATCGATTGACTTTAGGGTAAGCTAATTTTGTGCCTTTATTTTTCCTTTGTAGCCACACCACCTAACTCCACATAAGCCAAATATTTCCTCTTTTTACCAAGAGGATAGTCAAGTAACCACAGTGAAGTGGTGCCTGTTGCATTGTGGTGAAAGTTTTCAGTTTGAAAAGTCGTTGTCGTATGATATGACTCTTTACATTACTCTTAGTTTATTTCAGTAACATCAGCATGAAAAACAAAAAAAAAAGAAAAAAAAGAGAAAAGAAAAAGAAAAGAAACAGAAAAAATAGGAAAAAGAAAAATTCGAGAATAAAGTTGGTGTAATGAGTTCATTTATGCGTATCTAGAGAATTTTGGGAGTGACATTGTTGTCGGAAGACATGGTCATCCTTGGTTTGATTACCTTGGATTGCTTACTATCCTCTATTTGAACTCTACATCCCTAAATTTTACCCTACCTATATCCTAGCCTACATTGCAACCATTTCCAAACATGTTTGACTTGGCCTGATTAGCAAGTTCTGTGCTGGAGGGTAGATAAGATACAATTCCCAAGATTTCTCCCTGTTTAGGTGTTTAATTCCTGACTCATCTTTAGTTGGATGACTCTGAGCGAAACACATACCTTATTAAACACACGAGCATATTAGAAATTTCCCACATCTTTTGAGAAATAGCATGGGGAGCATAGACTTGTGACCTCATTAGGTAGTGGGTGGCATATTTGTGCCGTAGCTTTTCCAGTGATCCCAAGTCTATGGAAAACGTTGTTCATCTTAGTATTATGCTCTTTTTAGACCATTGTACTTGCACACCCATGGATAGGGAAGAGTTTTGCGCGTACACGACAGACATTGTCTTGTTTTCTGCTCACCTTGCTTTTCATGTGCTTTATTTATGGTGTTGCCTTGCTAGTTCATTTGCTAGGGACTAGCAAAGGTTTGGCTTGGGGGAAGTTGATGTGCTCGTTTTAGAGCACGTTTACAACCCCATTTTAGTGTCGAGTCTCGTGGTTTTAGATTGATTTTATGCACATTACATTCGATTTTACCTTGATCTTGTCCTTGAGCTGTTTTTAGGTCATTTCATGTACTTTCGATGATTTCGAGGTAAAATGTAACGTGTTCAAGGCTTTAAGATTCTTATCAAGAGTTTAGATGCGCATATCATAGCTTGGGCACGGGTTCCAAGTTACTCTCGAAGATCCCACAAACTCCAGAAGCCATTAAACACTTCAAAGCAGTTGTTCAGCAAGGTTCAGGTTCAGATTCGACCGAATTTGACATCCATTCGGTCGAATGAAAGACAGGAACTCAACCATATGACTCAAGATCTCAGGAATAGCCGAATGAAATCCCATTCGGCTGAATCAAGGTCCATTCGGCCGAATGCATGGACTCCTTCGTCCGATGGTGGATAAGGTGAGAAAACTCAAAGCTGCTGTAATAGGCGAATCCCCACTCCATTCGGCCAAATGGAGCCTGTTTCCGAAGTTCTTGGTTCTTTCTTAGGCCGGTGCTCGAGGGTTTTTTCTAGGGTTTCACCCCTTATGTCCCTAGGGTATAAATAACCCTGATGCCTACTTTGAGAGCTCTTGTGCCTCAACCTAGAATATCACATTTAATTCATTTAAGCATTAGTTTAGATTTATAGCTTTCGTTGTTCTCGTTTTCAAGCTTTGTATTTTGTATTCAGATTCTTTTTTGTTCACGCAATTTCATTTATGCAAGGTATCAATTCTTTTCTGTTTTATTTCGTTTAATGCTTTCAAGTATTGTTTTCGTGAATTTCATTTCTCTTGCTATTATCGTTGCTTTATTTACAATTTTGATAGAGTAGTTGTCGGTTTTATTATAGATCTTCGTTTTTCGTTCTCTTGTTCATTACATTCAAATCGTTCATGCTTTCAATCATGTTTGTTTTCATTGTTTATGCCCTAGTCTTTATTACTATGTGTTAGTAGTTTTCTTAGGGGTTTGATTGGTGAAATCCTAGGTTGGCTCATTCTTTATGCGTAGAGTTAGGGTTTGACATTGTTGATGATTGATTGATTAATATTCGATGCGAATCTTGTCCTACCACTCCTTCGGAGACATAGGGTGATTATAGGTTTTTCATGTGATCTATAGGGTCACAAACGTCCTCTCGTCATCTTGAGTGTCATGATTTATTGTTGACTGATTTCTCCTAATTAAGCGTATTGATAGTTCGATTGTCCTTCCTAGGGTCAAACTGATCTGTCCCCATTTTCCTTCCATAGCATATTATCGTTTTAGTTCTTGCTTTATTTTTCTGTTATTAGTATAGTTTAATCAATTCATCTCTCATATAAACTTTTACATCAAGTCTAAAACCTATCGCCCCTTGTCCTTGTGGTTCGACCCTCGACTTACCACTACATTAGTTGTAGTAGTATAGGGTGTTTACAACTATTGTTTGCATAACTAATCTTTTAGTAAAACAACGCTAAAAGACGGTTATTAATGGTCAAGCTTTTTATCCGTGCACTACAATTTTTTTTCCTTGGGATTCTCGGATGATCTTTCTCTAATTAGTTATAAAGTTCACAGTCGAACATTTGGGGGTATACAAAAATTTATTATTTTGTAACTATCTCCTGGTTTTCTTGTGCCAATGATATATAACATTTGGTTTTGAATTCAAAAGGTAAACAGGGAAGGGAAATATCAAAGGTACTAAGAGCGAATTCAACAATGGAACAATTTAACTACTTTTGTATCTTAAAATTCTAATGTCAAATCTTAGAAAAGTTTCATAAATAGTTGAGTTCTATGTCTAGGATAATTTTATTAATTTAAAGTTCAACCATAAAATTTATTAAAAACACAACTTTAGGAAGCAAACTACAAAATGAATTTCCTCACAACACCGTTAGGAGAAGTCACTTGAAGTTTGAGAACAACTTGTTGCTTGTAAAAGGTAGAGATTTTATCACCATGATTCCTATTGTAGGCATGGCTATATTCTCCCAACTTCTGCAAAGTAAATGGTTTTTCTTCCATTGACTCTCCATTTTTCAAGACCTACACGCTACATGTGATTCCCATCTATCGCATAAATCTTAACATGGTCTATCACTTGATGCTTAATCAACTTTGCATAACATGACTTAATTTCCTACAAAATAGTGATATGAATCGTTAGGATTCAATGTATAAAATAAATTAAAAAGTAAATTTAAAATTTTATAGCATAATAGACAATCATACAAATCTTGTTACCCGATTTGCTGTAAACCTGTTTGTGAATAGGAGATATTACCTATCCATAGCTTCAATGTGAAGCCGGTCCTAATAAAGAAGATTTCCTTTTGTTGAGAAAACTTATGGAAGGGTGGATTAATCACTCCCTAATAAGGGGTAGAAATTAAATCAATCAGGTGGAATATTCAATGTAGTCAATAATTAAATGATGTTAATTATTTTTCTTGGTAAGGTAGTAATTACTCTCACATGGAAATTATTCTATAAATTCATTGATTTTTTTCCTGTAAATTGAACTACTAAGTCATTGAAAATCAACATTCCTCATCTATCCATTGATTTTAACAATCCAAGTTCAAAACGTCTAGACAACGTCCAAATGAAACACGAATCACACAATCCTAACAATCATCAATTGATAACAACAATGATATAAACATTGCAATCAAGTCCTAATCCCCCTACGATGTCCAATTCCACTGGTGAAATATCAACTACAAATGCTCTATGGAAGCCTTAAAATGATTGATAAATCCCAATTACATATATAATTTAAGTATATATTAGGATCATTTGTAAGTAGTTTAGATGCATTTTAGGTTAGTTTTAGTTAAATTCTACTTATTTTCTTTCATATAATGCATTCATGGGCTTTCATAGTGTTTGTTATCTTTTTCAGAATTTATGAGATCTCGAAGAGTGAGATGAGCTCAAGATCTAATAAGATAAGTTCAAGATCTCATGGGATTTTATAGAGTCATGAAAATCAAGATAAAGCAACACAAATCTATGGGAAGTGGTTAATCAATAGCAAATTCTATAAGGAAGCAAAGGAGTTGAATAGGAGATGCACTAGTCTAAGATAAGGAGACTCGATTAAGTGCTGCAGAAGACTTGACTAAGGGCAAGCATAGAGTCAGGAAGAACATAGCCTTCAGGTGAAAAAGTAAAGAACGAGAAGACACTCGATCGAGTATGCAGAGCATTTGATCGTTTCCTGGCTAGAAGTGCTAGACTTTCTTTTCGCTAAATTCTAATATGATGAGAAGGCACTCAATCGAGTGTATAGAGAGCACTTGATCGAGTCCATTTTACTTGGCCGATTTTTTTGCACTTTTCTTATTCAAGCTTGGATGCATTGTATATATTAGATGTTTTTCTAGGTTAAAGAGGATGAATGACATTAGGCATACATTAGTTTTTTTTGAGTTTTCTCTCTATTTTCTCTTTAGTTAACCAATTTTCTTTGAAGCACTTTGTTTTCGAGCATACTCTAGCCTTTGTGACAACATATTTTCGTTTTTTATCTACTTTTCAATAGTTGTTCTCTTTATTTATTTTATTTTATTTGTTGTTATTAATCATGTCTACCTTTATTTTCTACGTTGTTTTTATTATAGCCATGTGTGAGTAGTTTCCTAATCTAGGATTCCGATGAACCCTAATATTGGTTAGATATAGATGAACCTCGAAACCAAAAATCTCAATGTATGAATCAATTATTTTAATCTATGATTGGCTTCAACATCATTCAAAGACTAGATGTAGTTGATAAATTGCATGGATTAAGTTTAACGGCAAAAGTCGATTGAAAATGTGAATTAGAATCATAGGTTTAGGTGTGAGTGCCAAAAGAAGACATCATGATATTTAAGAATGTTTAAATTCTATGTTTAGTGTCTTCTTATTACATGATTCCACAAAAGTAGGTTTGATTTCTGTAAGGGGAAGTTATTGATGCTCTAGAAAGATCCTTAGTATTGTCGATGGTGCATTCATCTTAGGAATTGCATTGTGAATTAAATTTGAGGGGTTGGGTGCTTATTTATATCTACTTATATTAGTGGGATTTGTTTCCCTAGATGTTTGTTATTATATTGATCTTAGTTTTAACCATAATTTGCATTTAGCATAGCTTAATTCATAGCTTAGTTTAGAAACCCTTTTATATTTATGACCTTACCTAATAGAAGCAAAAAACCGTAGATAACTAAACCTCTGATAGTCTCTTGAAATGTTGATCCTGCTTTCCCAAACTACATAGTTTAGGTAGATAGGTACTTTTCATAGGATAGCGACAACACCGTCAATGATTACTCGGTATAATCTCCTTATCTTCAATGACTCCCTACGACACTTGTATCACCATATCCATCCACTGCATACATTTCATAAGTAACAAACATATAAATTGATCAGAATATACATTTTTAAAATAGGTATACAATTTAAATTCATAAAAGTGTTACATGGAACATACATCTTCTATGGCAGTACATGGTGGCACTATATCCTCATCATCATTGTCGTTAAACTTTCCTTCGACTAGCTTTGGGTGGTAGTGACTGCAAAACTACTCACTAAAGTACTAGTCACAAATTGAGGGGTTACCAAAAGGCGACTTTAATAGCTCAGCCAACCATACAAGGGAAACCATCTGGTCCCGTGCGGAGCTACTTATAATTTTTGGCCACTACATAGAGTACTGACTTGAATAAGAATATCACATAACACCACTAAGCTGCATGGGAGGAGGCAGGATAATCTAGACTTACCCATCTTGTTGCAAGAAACGATGAGGCATATGAACTTTTATGATATCCCAATATTAAATAAGACTAGAGTAGAAAGTCTTATGCAACTTAGTACTTGGGTAAGGACTAAATAGCAACAAATTCACCTACATATATTTTCATATTAGCAAATAGAAAATTATAAAATTATTATACCATTAAAATAATCGATTATAACTCTAACGTAATCATGGAATCAAGTGTCTATTGTAAATATTTGATTCACTCAAGAGTCTTCTTCTCAATTTAACTATGTTTTGCACATACATGTGGATTTTGATGGTCAATAGGCAACGAATCACGATGTGAAAGAAGTGCAAGGAAGTACTCATAAATCCATACTTGCAACAAGTTAGGCCACTAGTAATACCAACAAAATCAACCCAACTAGATATCCCTAGTTGGCGATAAACTTAAGCCAACATAGCCAAGCCTCAAGAGTAGTGAGAAATAGTGTTAGGGTTATATGCCTACACTATGTCACCTGGCCTATCTTTATGCCTACTCTTATCTGGGAGCAAGGCTCACCTAGTGAGAATAAAAAGAAACGTTCTTGGTTGTATATCCTTTAGCCTATGGTAACTCATACCAAAAAACATATTCTAAACGTTAGAAATCTTCACACATTTCCATGATCCCATATCTCTAAATCCCCTACGTATAATGAAGTCATATCCACCTTAAGTAGCACTACTAATGACCTAAGAAGATCCACCTTCTTCCCCAGAGAAAGAAGCATACCCTGCGTATGAACACCAAATATTGCCTCAACGTCATGTATATGATCTACATCTCACCAAAAGGAAGGAGGAAGGAGTTTGTGTCCGACTCCCAACACTCCAGAAATGAAGTGATCAAGAATGTACCAATGTGATTATACATAATGAAAGCTAAGTGGTTCAATCTAGTATTTTGTAAATTCTCATACATCTGATTACCTTCATCCCAACTATGACCCCATGTCACCAATTAGGAACAAGTTTTATCTCAATTTCAGCACATTAAGATGCAACCACTTCTAAGCCTCTCCTCATCAACCTAAATACGGGTAGCTATATGGCCCAAAAAGTTAGGAATCACACTCTTATCTATAGGCTCACCCAGTTACTCACCCTTCACTTACCATTAATCATTAAAAACCTACAATTTCATACTATGACCGATTACTGGATGAAGAAAATGTATTCGACCTACTAATAAACCTACCACCCCTACCCTTCTACATCTCTTAATAATATATTCCTCCCTCTTATTCCATCCTCGCACTGAAGGGGCCAATATCATTATATGGTTCATCCATCTCCTCTTCCTCCTCCTCTTGTAATTTTTTATGCCAAACAACAACTCATTCCCTCTATGTTAATGTAGAAATACCATAAGATCTTAGGTGCATGGGCCTTGAACTTTCCTCCTGATACCCTCTCATGGTATATACATGCATATACCATCTTCCCTATACCTGGTCGGTATTGCATTACCTAATTTCATTTCAAAAATCAAAAGTTAGCTATATAACACCATTATTAACATTTTAACATTTACAAATTAAACTTAATTTATTTTGCTTTACATTTCAATATAACTTCATCCATAAATTGGACTACCAAGTTAATAAATTTTCCCTTTCAAATCAATTCCATATCAACAACAACCTTAATACAAGTCTACATAGTCAAAATCAACTCACAACATAAGGAAATAGCGTTTTGCGATGCTAATTTTTGGCCTATTACAGTGCATTTTAACGCAGCTACACCTTTACTAACGCTCTCAAAAGCGCTAACTTTTCTTATTCCTCTAACCCCTATTATGACACTCAAAAAGCATCGGTATAGTACCTCAAAAGCATTTTAAGGTTAATGGAGGCGCTTTTGAGTGCATATTGGGACACTTCAATAGCATCGCAAACCCAATAACATTGAGTGCCTATTAGGGCACTTTAATAGCATCACAAATTTTAATTAAAAGCGCTATAAGAGTTTTTAAGTTTTATTGAATGCCATACAAATATGTCCTTTTAGTAACTAATTTTTCTTATATTATACCTATAATTTTTTCATAATAATTAATAAAAACTCAAGAACCATATGTCATTAATAAGAATAATGAATTATACAAATAAAATTTCATTAATAATAATAAAATAAGATCTCAAAATACAAAATGATGTCTTAATGACTACTTAAAGCATTCTTAATAATTCAAAGTACTTATAATTTTAAAATTCTAGAAAACTAAATATTTAATTATGAAATGGCAGAGTAATTAACATATAATCTATATGAAAACAGAGCATATCTCCATTTATCATTTCAAGTCAGCCTTCCCTTTTCACCTTATGTACATGCTTCAAAATATAATCTGCATATAAAAAAGAGAAAAATTAATTTGAGGGAGGTAAGTAATAGTCATTTGCAAACAGTCAATAATAAACACGAAATATAAAATGCAAAACAAAATTGGTACTTAAAGTTTCATCAAACATGAATATTGCTTGATGTATCTACTCTAAAGTCACAAATCTTTAGAATAGGTTGATAAGGCTAATATTTGCTATACAACACAACATCTTACTAGTATGAAGCTATTGGTGAAGCAAAGCATTGCTAAGCATGCATAACACATAGTTCATTATCTCAATTTTCCATTATATCATCCTTTCAGCTATTATAATCTAAATAATCAACACCAAACTCCCAAAACAATGAAGGATGGCACAATGAGGGAAATTATTTTACCTTAAAGTCTTGAATGGAAATTCCATAGCTAATCTGTTAATTGATTTAAACTAGGACCATGGGCTGAAGCATTATGAGCCTACACCAAATAGGGGGATATTATCATTATATCAACATGTTCTTAGTACTAAATCAAAATAGTAATTTTCATAACAAAAATCAATAATAAAAACTATATTATCGGTATAAGAGATATCTCCTTGTTGTTCTTCTTCTTCTAAACTTGAATCATCACTATAAGAGTCACTTAAGTCAGAATTATCAGAGTCAGAATCATCAAAGTCTGAACCATAATGATCATAAAGCTTCCTCTTCAACTTCAATATGGGTTTTCCTTGATT
Organism: Dysphania ambrosioides; assembly: GCA_026401315.1. Lineage (NCBI taxonomy): Eukaryota > Viridiplantae > Streptophyta > Magnoliopsida > Caryophyllales > Amaranthaceae > Dysphania > Dysphania ambrosioides. The sequence continues at coordinate 14,089,882 of CM048662.1, forward strand.
TTTGATACGCTTCCTTAATCTTTGAGTTAAACCCTTCTATTTGCGTAAATAATACAATACTGATGTTTCATCTTTAGTGGACATGCTTAGGCCTTTACAATATGAGGGAACCGAAGCATCTACTACATCTAATGGATTTACACCTAATAGTCCTAAACCGCGAATACGACTATGTTGATCTTTACCCAGTACCTTTGAAACAAGATCATTGTGTAAATTTACTTCTTGGTTTCCTTATTCAGGATCATTCTATAAAGATTAATATAAAGAAAATAGTGAATGTAACAAAATATGAATTGCATTAACCTACAAATTAATTTTAATGTCAAAAGCAATAAATACACATTATTATATATGCTTCTTTCTCGTGTTGATGACATTCTAAATAAAACTCTGTTCTTGTTGGGCTTCTATTCAACATTTTTTCTTAATAATATACCAAATTTAACGTTAAAATAGGGTATAAAAGGAAAAGATTAAGCAATAAATTGACAATGACCAACTATAAAAACCTACTAATCCTTCACGAATGCGTTCATGACTTTTAGTGCCAGTTGTAGAAATAGGCTTCACTTTAACGTTTTTTTAGTGATTCTTTGCTCCATTTTCTTCTTTTCTATAACCACACCACCAATAAACTCAAGATTTAAATTTGGATTGTTACAAATTCCACCACTTTCAATTGAAATGGTATGTTTTCTAGTGTCTATATTTGTGATAGGACTAATCTATAAAGAATTTTATGGATATGTCACTCTCAAAAATACTACTAATGTTTCAGACAACAATTACTAATTAATAGCATAACAAATAAACATACCTGTCCTTCGGGCGATCTCCAAAAATTAACAAGGTTAATCCACTAATCTTTATCAATATGTTTAGGAACTGCAAAATATAAATTAGTAATGTTCTTATTCTCATCATAATACTTTCCTTTCAACCATCACTTGTAATCCCTCCATTTATGATTAAGTGATTTCAATATCCAATATTCACAAGCTTTGGGATATGAAAACCTCGGCTATAAAACATAATGAGTATTGAAGGTGTCTTTAAAAAGTAATTAGTATCATATCATACATAGCCTAAAACAAAAAATTGAGATCAAAAGTTGATTACCATAATTTCTTTCAATATAAGTTTTTCATTGTTTTATTAGAACCTTTTTTCAAATAATCCCATCTTAAATAGCTTAGAGAGCAAAGAATTCCGTTTCTTGCAATCGTCCCTAAGAACACACCTAGTACTTCCCCTTCATGTCCAATAGGTTGAATCTCATTATTTACATTGACCACAATTTAATAGCCCTCTGGCATATTCCATACATCTGCTAAAATTATTTTTTCACGTCTTCTATTTCCATTTTAGTCTTCTCTCATTACAAAGTATTCATAAATGAACATATAAAAAGGCAAAGATAAACTTTATTTTGTTTTACTCAACTAAGTTTCCCATCAGATGTTAAATTCCTCATACCGTAACTGAGGAATCCATTAACGCCTAAATTGTATTGTCCAACTTTTATTAGCAAAGATAAGCTTTCTTTGATTGTACTCAACTCCATAATCAACTAAAATGGAAAATTATAATTTATTATCAAATTTATATTTTTAGAATACGCCTAATTGTACACATGTATTTTGAATGAATTTGAACACAAATCATGTTTGACCGCAAAACCCTTAACTTTCCTAACCCTAAATTTCCATAACACTTAGCCCTCCCACTCATAATAGCTCACATTTCCTTCCTATAACCCTAAATTCTTTATAAACCCCAGTGTGTTCCATTAGATTAGATTTACATGTTATATGTTAGGTTCATGAAGGAATTAACCCTTAAAAATCGAATTTCATGGATTATATGGTGTTAGAGGCTTTTTTTAGAGAAATTAAGGGGACAAATTTCCCTTAGGGGATTTCGGGATGCATAAATCTCAATAAAATACACAATTTAGACATATTATAAGTCCCATTCGAAATCCCGTAGCCAATTTTATGTCTTGTCAAAGATTTTTTCAATATCTCAAATAAGACGCTACCGATGCCACTCAGGAGAAACATGGTTGTGTAGTAACTTAAAAAATAAGGGGTTTAAAAAAAATTACGTCGTTCGGACAACCGGGCTAAAAGATATGCCTCTTCGATTTTTTGAAACCTCAAAATCTATGAACAATAAATTGGTTGTTTGTTTTGAGTTTAAAATCTCGTAGATCGCAACTTTGTGTGCTAAAATAAGTGGTCATAATAGAATTTTGGATTTATATACCTCACGGTTAATCATTTCTTAGTTCCTAGTAGATTTTATGAGATGTGTACCGTTGTGAGTTGTTCATTATGTTCGTTTGGTTCATTTAAAATTTAATTTCCATGAGTATATGGATGGGAAGTATATGTATGTAAAAGTCCTAGTACTATTTTTTTCTTTGGTTTGTGACAGGTAGATAAAGTATTTGGAACTTAAGAGGGATTCTTAACATACCTTGGCATAGGTTGATGTTAGAGTTGGCCACTAAAATATGTGATATCCTATTAGATAAATCCTAGCTCTTATTTTCATACCGTATGAAATATAATTAACTACTACTTAGGCAGGTCTAAGAATCTTGGTTAACTACTACTACTTAGATAGGTCTGCAATGTAATTAACTACTACTACATTCTGCAATGTAATCTGAGCATTTTGGCTATAGTCTGCAATGTAATTAACTACTGCTAGTATAGCTTTTATTATAATAAAAGAGCTTTTGCTAACACAATTTCAACAACCATAGACAGGTTAACAACCCATAAGCACTAAGAATCCCTTCTACCATAACATGCCCCTTGATCTTTCAATTTTCCATACCCCATCTATGCCCCTAATTGCAGTGGGTGATTTATTCAGCATTTTAACATTAATACACCTCAAAAAGTCTATCCAGTATAGATAATCTCAAGCACTTAAGATGTAAATTTGACCTAACTAATGATTAAGAATCAACAAAGACAAGTATACTCAGAACGTATAGTTCTATTTAAATTATAATATCAGCAATCACAAGTAAAAGTCTCTTTTCATAGCATGAAAGCAACTATAGCATATTTAGACAGATTCATATAAGAAGCACCATATATTTTTATTGAGGCTCATGCTACTTTGATGTGTTCCCCTTGGTCAGTCTAATTTCACAAGAGGTTGCAAATTAACAGAAAATACAATGCTAAGCAATAATGAACACGCACATAAAAATGAACACACAAAAAGTAATGAAATATATTGTATAATTCATGGACAAATTCACACACACATCTAACACATAAATTTGATCTTACCACTCTCCGAAGGATGAGTAAAGCCTCTGCAGACTATCCACCTTTAGGGCTTCCACAATCACATTACAAAAGAATGAAAACAACTCAGTACTGTAAAAATATAAACTCAATAAACCATGCACATACAAAGCAACACCTCAGCATAAAAATCTAAACACACAGTTAAATTTTTGGTTCCAAAACATGCATATAATACTAAAAGACACAAACTTTATCATTCAGTAAACTCCTTCATTGCCTCTCCAATCAAATTAGTGTTGAAATCTACCATAGGCTACCTGTTTTCTGTCTTTATCACTAAAATGTCACAAGTTATATGAAATATATTATTCATGGGAAAATTCATACACACACCCAATACACACAAATAATTCAACAGAATCTACACCCAAAACATGCAGTAAAAATATTTTAGTTGAGCAAATTGAATTAGAAAATTAATGCCCATAATCTACTTACAATTTAATGCCTAGAGTCTACTTATAATTTATGCCCAGAATCTACTTACAATCTATTTATGATTTATCTCCCATAAATCTAAGTAAATTGATTAACGAGCATTGAGAATGGATTGATAAATTAATAAACACCAGCATTAAGAAAGGGTAAAGGATAAATGAATAGAATGATAAACAAATACAAGAAATACAAAAGGGTAAAGGGATTAATGAATGGATTGATAAATAAACACGAGAATTAAGAAAAAAACAACTGATTAACGAATAGATTGATAAATTGTACATAATCATGAGAATGGGTTGAGAATTCATGAAAAAAAAATGATTTAATATAATCAATGATCTTTGAGGAATTACCTAGGAATTGAGAGGGAGATGCTATATAGAACGTGAGGATTAATGAGGAGTTTAGGTTGAGAGTTATTTTTTTTGGTAACGTGAGCGGTGAGGATGTGAGGTGAGGTGGGGTGAGGTGGATTTAGGGAGTTTTAAAATTTGTGGGAACTATTTTGTTTTGGAGGGCAGTTGTGTATTACGACGAAATTGTGTGATGCTTTTTGTAAGTGCCTCAAAGTTTACTAAATTTATCTTTCATCAACACTTTTATTGGTGGGTGCCTCTACAAAAGCATCATAGAAAGTCATTTTTCTACAATGTACATTATATTAGAAAAATAATATACAATCTAATTCAACAACTAGATAACTTTTTGTAAGCCTAGTTCAATAGTTATACTTGTAGCCGTTGAACTAAACTTGCGAAACCTTTCCTTATTGCCGATCATTATATTTCACACTTAAATAAGTTTAAAAACATGAACTCTATAAAATAATCATGTTCATTATATTCTACTAATAAAACCTATGGCATCTATTTACATTAAGGTTCAAAGGAAAGAAGTAACTTGATCAACAGGTTGGAAAAGGTTTACTTTTACATTTTCAAGAGGTGTAGTCTTTCTTACATGAATCATAGCCCTAAGTCTTAGAGCTAGGAAACCTTATTCTTAGACGCCACTGCCACGGTTGTGGTGCTTGGACAAGATTCCACCACCACGGTAGTGGCATTTATATCAAATGTCGCTACCATGACGGTGTCACCCAGTTCAGACGCCACTGTCACAAAAAAAAAAATTTAACTTTTCTTCTTCTCGCTATTGTCCAGCTACTGGCGGAGGGAAGATGGTGGATGATGCCCTAACTTCCTTCCTCGTCCGTTTCAACATTAGATGATGTATGGATTTTATGAGTTTTGATGGTGGAAAAGGAAAATGAAATTAGATGGAGGAGAATGAGGCTTTCAAGGATTTAAAGAAAAAATTTAGGGTTAAGAAGGAGGTAAGGGTAGAAAAGTACATTCATGTTATTTTATGAAAATAGTTAGAGATTTGCGGCCGTAATTTATCAATTCACATAAAGTTAATTGTGCACCAACAAAGTCGCAAGCTAACATTTTCCCTCTAATTTAAACATGATAAATGTGTGAGGAATAGAAGATTCAACTCATTAAGTAATTTGTTACACCCTCATACTTCTCTACTTTTCTAAATCATTTTCTCAAATAGCTAAATTAAATAAAGAGAACTATAAGAACATTACCACCTCGTGAAAATGGTTTAATTGACTCTTCAAAGTTTTAGAGCAGAATACTTACTACTACTACTATTTATTGAATAACCTTTAAAATAACAAATCCTTTGAAAGTCTTTCAAAGTATAAAAAAACAATTAACAAAGTCTTTAAAATTCATAGTTAAAACCAATGATAACAAAATTCAAAACAAATGATAATAAGCAAAAACAAATATGAATAAGTAAAGAAAACTCTCCACTCAAATCTCTTATATAATTATGGCACTTCTAAACCTATAAATGCCACAAGCCATAAACCTTGATAATGCCTACTAACCAACAACACAAATGTGGAATTGGGTCATCACAAAGTTAATTAAGGAATATGCCATGGCCAACAAGAAAGTACACACAATCAACAAATTTGATTATGTATGTTTGTTAAGAATACAACCTAAACGTAACTTGCCATATTCTAAAATAAATAATTAGCCACATACAATAATACTTTAACATACAATTCATGCTTCAACTTACTAACAAGAAAACTTTTACTTTTAAAAACTAGAATAAACTTTATACTATCATTAATGGTTTAGCAATAAACGAGTTTGTTATTTGATCCACATGAGACTAGAAAGAATGGTAAAAAGTCCAATCCGTTACTATTATTTCTAAATCACTATTATGGAAGTGATGGAATCCTAATTCTATTACAAATAAAGGTAACAGAGTCACATAACCCAATTGTAGCCTTGGGCTAGCACCAAGTACACCCCTATTTTCAATGCTTAAGGTAAAGTCAGTCCTCAAGTTTTATTGCTAAACTCTTTCACTTTAAGTGATTAGTGTTTTAAAAGACTCAATAACCATGCTTGGACAAACGCATTAAAATATACTCATTATACTTATTTTCATTTTACCTTTTCTTAGTAAATAGTCATCAACATAACATTTTTGTGACACTTTCCTTCCTAACTACCTTGCTAAACAAGTTTACTAATAATGTTGAAATGATAAGATATGCTATAAAAGACATAGTTTGTGTTCCTTGTAAATAATTTTAAGACTTATAACATGAATGCACATAACATGCTATTACTTGACATGAATTACTATAATGGAAATAATTCATACAACATGCTTGTAAACATACATCAAACCTTCTTTTTGCTTACATATTAAATTTATAAAAAATATTTACTCTGTCAACACATGCTAATAATCATACATTTAATATTTCTCCTAAATCAATACCATTCCTAGACATGATACTCATTAACATGTAATTTAAAAATATTAAACTCCATTATACAAAGGTTCTATACATGCAAGTATTCTAACATGCACATACCTTGAAAAGGTGATTGGTTTCTCCATTTTAGAAACTTAGAAATATCCTAACTATCACTTTTTTCCTAAATAATAAAGGAAATTTGTATTAGTCTTTATAGGGGAAAAAATATTTTCTAAAGCTTAGTAAAGCCAACTTGATTTGGGGTGACAGTTCGATGAGTGAATTGCCACTAGAGGCCCGATTTTTCACAACCCAACCTTCCCTTCTCAATGAAGAGAAAGGGAAGGGGTCCTCCCCCTCTAGTGCCTTACTAATTTTGCACGTTGTTTAGGGTTAGCTATTTGACTTTTAGCTATCCTCGTTTGCATTGGGTCTAATGAGTTAGGAGGAGTCGCCACCAAATTATGTAGAGTGGTTTGGACACCCAATTGCATTTAAATTATAAATCACACGAGTGGTTATTGAACAAAAGGAGGGTTTGGGAATGATCAATTTACGTCAATTTATGAATGACGTGCAAAAAAATTTCATTAAGATGGAACAAAGTTAGATTTGATAGTTCCTAAGGCACATGCTAGAGCAATGAATAAGCACATTATAGATTGATTGATTTATAATTTAAGAATCACATAAACATCTAGATTAGGTGGTCACTTCTTTTAAAGTTCTCAAGATTAAGGGGACCTAAATTTGTTTGTTAAAAATATCTTATCTAGGTGTGGTTGCACTTTAATAGGTCTTAATTAGGTGAAAGATAAATGAGATCATGCAATTTACAACAAAGTAAGGATTATAAGTAAATTAAAAGTGTAGAATTTAAATGTACGGAATTTAAATAAAGCAAATAAAGATTCAATATTTGAATATGCAATGTATGTATAGTCAATGCATGCTATGAGTTGAAGATTTATTCATCAAATGAAGAATTAAGCCTAAAGAAGCTATACTTCATGACATACTTTAACTAAATAGGATTGTCTAGTTAATAGGATTCATGTGATTTAGGCTCAAAACATCATGAACTTAGTGATTGAAATGAACATCAAAACATGATTTATGATTCTAGTAAATGAGCCTTGGAATAACTCTTACATGGTCTTTCAAGTGTGATGAACACTCAGTGTTTTGCTCATGAAAAGGTGAGATTTCAGAGCTTCTAGAGAGTTTAAAGATGATGTCTCTTTTGGTTGATCAAGGCTTATTAAAGAACATAAAAGTAATAAGAGTCCATCAAAGATGATGTCTCTTTTGGTTGATCAAGGCTTATCAAAGAACAAAAAAGTAAATAAGGTGTTCATGTAGAAGAAGGTTTGCATCCTTCACAATTATTACATAAAAGAGGACTCAACTTGAGCCTTTAAGTAGATGGAAACCACTAGAGATCTAGAGTAGAAGTAGACAAAACCAAAAAAAATGTAAATGTAGATTTAGAAGGGTCCTCGGTTACTAACCGTTGAGGATGAGTCCTTTGCTTGAATCTTGATGGATTTTTAGGAGGAGTTATCTTCGGATCGCAATACAAGGAGACACTATTTTTGTGGCTACTATCCACAATTTAACTAATTTACATCAATTAAACTTAATTTTAAAATCCCTTAAAGATGTAACTTTCATAAATTAGGGTTCAAAATCATACTTTAATAATTTTATTATGAATATTAATAATCACTTGCTATAAAATACATTATAAAATTAAATATGGTCAGGGTTTCCATAAATAAATGCCTTTGAAAAAAACTAGAGAGTAATAAAATATATTTACCTTTGGTAAGGTTAAAAATTATGAGGAAGATGAAGATGAAGATTTATACTAGTTTATCTTAGAAGAGTCTTAAATGGACTAAGGAACTTTTGATATTTTGATGATCATTTTGTCCTTAATAGGAAAATAATGGAGTCCTTTTTTATTTAAAAAATTGTTAAAAGAAGGAATCTTTTTTAAAAACTATTTAAATTCTTTTCCTTTTTAAAAAATCCTTTACTTTTTATAAATAAATACTTTGTATTTATAAAATTAACATTTATAATTATTTAAAAATATGTAGTATTACATAATTTCTAAGAAATTGGGACGTGAGATAGATGGATAGATTGTAAGCTGACTAAGTAAGAAACTAGAAGATCAAAAGTGGTGCTTATGCTCAAGATAAAAATGTAGATTAGTGTTACCTCTTAATAATTTTCTTTTCCTTAAAAAAATAAAAATATCCAATTATAAATTAATTAAGGGATTTATTAATCATCATCTATGAATTACCATGCATTATCTACATTATAAGTGTGAAACTTTTATTTTGCCCCTCGTTAATAAGAATAAATTTGAAATAAAGTAATTTAATATTATTTTCAATACCATATTAATATTTTTTTAAAGGAGAGGTTCTTGGAGGAATCATCTCTCCTTTTTGCCTTATAACTTTTTCTAAAGATATTTGTACGAGACTCATAATATATGAATGGAAGTGGTAGAAAATGAACTAACAAATGACCTTTGAATCAGATCATTTGGATAAGAAGTGAAAAAGTAAGAGTTTATACGATAAAAGTATCTAAACCAAGGTTAATTTTACTAAATCGTTCATAACTTTTTCACTTTAAAGCAAAATCAAGCTTATAATACATTGTTGAAAAGCTTATAAGGACTGATATCCAACTAAATAATGTTCATAAATAAATATATGGATTTATGAATATTCTAAGCTCAATTTGGTTTTTATGGGTATATTTTTGGATTATAGGACCATTACATTTTTAAAATAGAGGTTTTGGACCAAGTGAGTATGTTAGAGTGTTGAATCAATCTTTCAACATATTTTCTTAGTTTGGACCAAATGGATAATCTATATAGTTAAATTGATATGCACTACCTTAATGAGGACAAAAATTTATATTTGAGTGAGTGAGAGAGAATTCCACGCCGCAAGCTTGGCAAAGATTTTATCAATAGTAAATCTTGCTTGATTTAATTGAGTTAGCAAGTGGTTGTTTATGATTTATTGGAATCTCTTAATTCCTTATTTTGGAGGTCTATTATGGAAAAACAATTGATATCATTATAAATTTCTTATAGAAATATGTTCTCTTCGTCAACAACCTATTAAGGACCTTTTGATAGTCTTTCTATACACGCTAGATTCAATTTTTGTTTCTCATGTTAATGAACCAAAAATGAATTCTGACTTGGAATGTGTAGAAGCTACAAAGGGGACTTATATTTTAAGTATTTTCAAGAGAAGAGGTCGTTGGCAGCAAAAGACTACATTTGTCGATCCTATTGTCATTGATAGTGATGATAATAATAAGAATATTCTATAAGTCAATAGTGTAAGGAACAAATGAAAATATTTTGTGAGTTTAAGCAAATAGTGTAATAATGATGGTTCTTGTGATTATTGTCTGATTTTTGGTACATAATACAAATAAACTTAAGCATGTATTGAGTAAACAAGTTAAGTGGGAACCATCACTTGCTGCTTTGTCAACTATTAGGAGTGCCTATGTTTAATAATTCTCAGAAGCAAAGATTTCCAAATTTAAAAAAAAAGTGAAGAAAATCCCTAAAGTAAAGTCAATGGACCCCAAACTAGATAAACGTTCAAACCTAAGAATATTTATGAGCCGAGTCGAGCTCGAGCTTGGCTAAGCTCAACTCAAACTCAAAAGATCAATCTCAAGCTCGACTCGAGCTCAAAAGCTCACAAACTTCAAAATTAAAGCTTGAGCTCAGCTCAAAAACCATATTTTTGAGCTCAACTCAAACTCGACTTGGGTTGAACTCAAAGCTCAACGAGCTTTATGTTTTCAAGCTCAAGCTCGATAACAAAGTTTGGGATCAAATTCAATAACGAAGTTCAAGCTCAATAATTGAATAAGAAAGCCCAATAAAAATTTAAAGTTGTGGACTATTCTTATACCAAGGGCTGGACAAAGTCATTGCTTATTTATAGACCTTACAAGTTATCAAGTTTCTTTACTCTTTGATGTGGGAGACAAAAGATATCATATCAGCCAAATGGTTTACAAAAGTCAGAAAGCATTACATAAAGGTTGTTGAGTTTGAGATAAGCAAAGTGACGCCAGCTTTTGGTTAAAATCAGGATCAAAGTTGGAGATTGTTGGACTTCTAGTAAGTCTTAGTGTGAATGAAATATTGTCATATTGTCTTTCCATTTGATTGGTTCCTTTGGCACAATATCAAGCTGCATATTTGGTATTGAAGTTCTTATAGGTACTTCTACAATATCCATATGATTTTGCATTTTAAAATTTTTCACTTGAGAAAGTTATCTTCTTCTTAGAGTACGGAAACCATTAAAAGGAGATTAAGGAGAAAATACGCAAACAATAGGATAGTATCAACAGAACTACCTCTAACTTGAAAGCACAAGCATAAAACACTACAGTTTGAGCCACCCACAGTCAGATTTCCCTGACAAGCAAGAACTTATAATCGCCTTCAATATAAAACTCCTTAAAACAAGGTACATAAAGTGATCACCTACTCAAGTTGCAGGAATTGACAGTGAGCACTGGAAGCCACCTCCACCACTACAAGGTTCACTGAACGAAATATACGAAGTAACATTCAGAGCGGTTGTGAAAGATGTGGAAGATGATATGTAAGTTGTAGGAGCACTTTGTTAAAATTTGAACTTTAACTGTAAAACTTTACCCTAAGAGAGGGAGCACTTCCAGAAATTCTTGCCTGCACAGGTCAAAGAAGGGGATTGGAAATATTTTTCATCTAGCAATAGATGCGCCTCGGTTATGACCTAACTAGCTGCGTCGTTGCGCCCCATGCGCAAAGATACCTCAAAAAAGGAACTTTTTTTATTTTTAAGCCAAAAAAAATAAAATTTCGAAAAATAAGTTACTGTTTAAAATAATTTCAAAAATAAGCCAATTTAGCTTCGGAAATAAAACGCTGCCTGGGGCAGCGTTTTAGATCGGACAAAAACGCTACTCAGGGCAGCGTTTTGCATGGGACTGGGTTTTCAGGGGAATTATGTGCAGTTAGGAAAACGCTGCCCCAGGCAGCGTTTTCCTAATTGCACAGAATATTTTTTTTAAATGCCGTAAATTATTTATTTGTATTAAATACAGTATATAATTTTCCATCAATATTTAAATACGTATGAATTCAACTATGAAAAGACAAATTCTAATAATATGTATCGAAATAAATACAGATTAGGAAGAAGGTCATAACAAATGATGAAGTTTGAAATTCAAACTGTATAATGTTTGAAACTAAGTTTTAGTTATATACATTACAAATTGGTATTAAATTAACGTAATGAAAACTGAATAAGCTCTAAGAGTCTGGACCCGGAGTTTGCTCCTCAAAAATGATGTCCAAATGAGGATACGAACTCTGAGTTTGTGTTTGCTGGGTCCAAGGTGGATGGTGTGCAAATGGGGCCTCTGGAGATGTGTAAGCCGATGATGAAGACTGACCTTGAGTGTAATGTTGACTAGACATCTCGATAGCAAGGGTCTCCGGCATAGTGAAGGGTGTAGCGGGGGTGGATGCGTCGCAACTCGACTGTAATGGATACGACCGAAGTCAGTAAGGCTGCCGTATCCTCTCCATGCTCTCCTAGATGAGACCGTACACATGGTCCGTCATGGGAGGACACAAGTCTTTGGAGTTGTGAACGTAGTCACGAATATGCAATAGCTCCTTAGTCTACATGATAAAGAAGAAATACAAATGACGTTAGTTGTGTACTATATAAATAAATTTGAACAATTAAATTGACTAGAAATCTTACCACGATGAATTGTCTGGTGATACGTCGATACCATACCAAGTATGGATCAAAGTAGTCCATAGCTCCCTCAAACGGATCGACCTAGACTACAGATTGTAAACGCCTATCCCACGCGTCGATAAATTGTCGGTGATGGTCCGACCAATCGACTCTAGCCTTCCTACGTCGGTCCACCTTGTGTAAGTCTTCGCTCGTGTCAACAGGTGGGGGAATGACCTGATGCGATCCGTATTGCCGCATAACTCGTGTCGGCAAATGGAACTCAACGCACTCAAAACATACGAGCGGCGAAATGACACGCCTCTCGTCCTCTTCACCCTCATCTTCAGGATACGGATCCCATACCATCTGTTTATAAATGACAGTTCAACATTAGAATATGACAATAAATCCATTTAAAATATATGTACGAATTACTAATGAGTTTGAATAGTACCTGCTCATCTGTCATCCTATCTAATAAATCTCGTAGAGAGTTCACCCCAGTCGCGAGGTGAACGCGAGTAAGACGATCGACCAGCCATCTTGTTTCGTACGGATCTCCATCTCCAGCTCGGCCCGGTTCGACGTAAATGTGAACCTCCTGAGCTCCCTCCTGAGCTCGTCTGCGTCATGTGGGTATGGTCGGACGACAGACGGTGAGATGCTCCCACGTCTATAGCTGTGTAATTGAAATAAATGGAATGAGTTAGTTGCATAATTCTGTACGGTTAACATAAATTAACAAACAAACATGCATACCTGGAGTATGACTAGTGGCCTAGCTATCTCAACTGCTACCCGACCCCGTCGAACTCGAGAAGCCCGACACATCATCCGGTACAGGTAGGATAGAGCCGCGCTGCCCCAGCTATAATTGGCTACACTATCCTAAGGTCGGTCGAACAAATTCAAGTATATAAGCTGCACCTCGTTCCCTGACTTATCCGCGAAAAGTACACAAGAAACGAGGACCCAACAGTACATCCTTGCGTACCTCAAAATATCCATCTCACTAGCATTTGCAGGCAGGAGATGGGCGAAGGTATCATGCAGCCAACTGAATCTCACAGTGGACCCCACCACGGCACCCTCTGGTGGGGAAACTCCAAACATTCAGAGCATCGTCATGGCGTATGGTGCGGGACTAGGTCCAGACACTGCCCTACCCGTCACCGGTAGTCGTGTGAGGATGCACACATCCCGTAAGGTGATCGTGGCCTCCCCAACAGGTAGGTGGAAGGTGTGTGTCTCCTGCCTCCACCTCTCAACCAAGGCCGTGACAAGGCCACGATTGATTCGCAGCGACCGTAATGTATGGATCCCGTATAGCCCGGCACATCGAACATACCGGAGTACTCTCTCATCCACAGGCCACTCAAAGGAGTGGTGGCGAGTGTAAAGCGTAGACGCACTATCCAACATTCCATTCCATAGCGCATAGGAACGATATCCTGTAAATCTAACATAACATAGTACAAAATGTGCATAAAAGATTCTATATTCAGAAATGTGCATAACATAACATAAAGAGTGGGAATGTTCATAACATAAAAGAACCTAGTACATATTGGCTAACATTCTATACTACTACTCGTCTCTGCGGACAACTTCTTCTATTATGTCCAACAACGTGACAAACACTACATGTGACTCCTTGGTCTGTGATGTCGTCCATCTCATTTTGTAACCTTTTAGATCGTGGACGACCCCTAGCCCGAACTCGAGTCTCATCAGCAATAACTCGTGGTCCTATAAATTCTCTCCACACCGTGTCATCAAGAAGTGGGTGGAATTGAGGCTGGTACGTGCACATGTATGCCACACTATGGAAATGTAGATCAACAAATGGTGCCTCGGAAACGTGATACTGACGACACACGGCCAACACATGCGAACAAGGGTAGTGATATACTTGAACCTTGTTGCACGTGCATGTCCCGTCAGCGAAACGTACCATGTATCGTTTCCCTCCCTTACGTGCCAACCTTTCACCTCGGCCACTTGTCACTTCACGCTCCCAATGTCATACGGCACTACATTGTGGAATCTGGCCTTACTTCCGTTAACTTCAATACTTTATTATACATAATGAGTATAGGGTTGGGTTGCTGCTACGTGTTCCGCACCTATCTCTCGTTTGTGAACGAACCACTTGTTCACTCTGTAGAATGTCAACTCAACAATTGCTGAAACTGGCAGAAATCTAGCTCCCTTAATGACGTCGTTAAACACTTCAGCCATGTTCGTTGTCGCATATACGTATCTATGTCCTTCATCGTAGGCAATCGACCATTTCTCAATTGACATATCTTGGATATATTTAGCTGCGTCAGGGGAGCCTGAGCAATTCGTCTGATGGCTTTATCGACCTTCGAAGTTTTCCGCTGGAAAGCAGCTCTAATGAATTCTTTCTTCACTAAGGTATTCTTGACGTGGGTGTTCAAATTCGAAGCAACATGACGAATGCAGAATCGGTGAAATGCGTCTGGCGGCTTCCATCCACTATGAACATCATTTATAGCCTGAATAATACTAGGGTGACGATCAGATAATACACATAGTCCCCTTCTACTCGTAACACGATGTCTGATGCATGCCATGAACTAGCTCCAACTCTCTCCGTTCTCATCCTCGACGAGAGCAAAAGCAATGTGGAATAGTTGATTATTCCCATCAACCCCTATTGCTATAAGTATCTTACCCATGTATTTTCCATACAAATGCGTACCATCGATGACAATCAGGGGAAGTGCGTGCTTAAACCCTTCTATACGCGGTTTGAATGACCAAAATAACCGCTAGAACACCCTATAACCAGGATCCTCTGATTTGTAACACCACTCAACGGCCATCCCAGGATGAGTATCCATTAGTGCTTGCATAATATGGGGCAACCGTTCATAAGAGGACTCCCAGTTACCGTAAATTTCTGCTATTGCGACTTGCTTACCGTACCATGCTTTCATATATGGTACGCTGTGGTGGAATCACCCATGCACCATCTCTATAATTACGGCCACTTTCTATGTGGGATCAGCTCTAACACAATCCTTTACGAAATTGCCGATCAGTGACGCACTATGATGACGAACTCCTCGGTTCTGACTGCCACTGACACAGGACAAAGCGTAAGGACCTTTGTATGTTGTTATGCACCAAAATGAAAGTAAGGTACTCTTATGCCTAGCACGTAGTCTCCAACCACATTTATTACTAACAACCAGCTCCAACACACTAGTGTTCGACGTTCGACACCGATACGATGTATTTGACTTAAGGCTATACATCTTGACAGCTTCAATAAGATCTCTCTTATTAGTGAACTCCATTCCCTTAACGAATTCATTATCAACACCACATGGTGGGCCTATCATCATCCAATTGTCGTCCTCTTCATACTCTAACATGCTATTGTAATAAGGAATGTTAGATTCAACTGCAATCTCGTTGGCCTCCGATCCAGTCCCTACTTCTAGCTCTATGTTCAAATGACCGTCATCCTCTTCTTCTAGGTTAACGGGCTCCCCGTCTTCTGCATCTTCTTCCCCCTCCGCTTCCTCATCTACTTCCTCTTCTTCCTCAGATTGTCCAGTCCTTTCTCCATAAAGGTAGTTTCCAAACCCATCTTTGAGAAGCATACTGTTTAATGGATTCACCCGAGAAGTAGCTAGTTCTGAGTTATCATCGTGAATTTGACTTGTGGATGGAATGATTGAAAATGGCTGATGTTGAGATAAGATGTCCATTAAACCAATACATGAAGATGGTAAGGGTACTAGATCGACATATATTTCAATGCCAGATTGTGGATAATTTTGAATACACACCCATAATACTTTAACAGCATAGTCATCAGTGAACGGCAATGCCATACATGTCGACGGCCCAGTAGGATACTTCATTCTCAATTTCAGTTCCACCAACCGTCTATCAAACCCACACAAACTAAAGACCATGTCAACAATATCAGAGAAGTTGTTCTCACCACTAATTATGATAGGTCTACACTGTCCACCATCATACCCAACCGTATTATCTTGTTCTACCAATGTTCCATCCCATCGACATAACAATGGGTATACATTTGTATTCATGAAGCCTACAATAACGAAAACTATTCAATGATATTCAAGAATGTAATATACAATAAACTAAAATTAATTAATTAACTAACCTAGTTAACCTTACTTAATTAACCTTACCTAATTAACCTAAATATAAGCACCTAATAAAATAAACTAAATTAACCTAAATATATTAACGTAAGGAAATAACCTAATTTAGTAAACTAACCTTACTTAATGTACTAACCTAATAAACTAATCTAAATTAATACACTAACCATAATTAATAAACTAACCTAATAATCTAACCTTACCTAATAAACTAATCTTAATTAATTAATTAACTAACCTCGTTAACCTTAATTAATTAACCTTACCTAATTAATCTAAATATAAGCACCTAATAAAATAAACTAAATTAACCTAAATATTTTAACGTAAGGAAATAACATAATTTAGTAAACTAACCTTACTTAATGTACTAACCTAATAAACTAATCTAAATTAATACACTAACCATAATTAATAAACTAACCTAATAATCTAAACTTACTTATTAAACTAATCTAGTAAACTAAACTTAATTAATTAACTACTATAATTTACCTTACTTAATTAACCTAAATATACTAATCTAATAAAATATACTAAATTAACCTAAATATACTAAGTTAATAAAATAAACTAATCTAATAAACTAAACTTTATTAATTAACTAACATAACTAACCTTACTTAATAAGCTAATTTTAATTAATTAACCTTACTTAATTAACTAATCTACATTAACCTAAATTAATCTACTATAATAAATTAATTATGTAATCTACTCCAATAAACTAACCTATTTTAATAAACTAAACAAAATTAATAAAATAATCTATACTAATTACTAACCTAAATATTAAACAAATCTAATTAACTAACCTTAATCAATAAACTCACCTAAATTAATATACTAACCTAATTTATGGTTTACTAACCTAAATAAAAGTCCACTTAACCAAATCCATATCAATACCTAAACTAAAATAATAAAACATATACACTACCAAAATATCAATAATAATTACCAAAAATAACATATCATAACTCATAACATACCAAAAATTAATTCACGAAATTAACAAAAAAAAATTAATTCAAGAAATTGTAAAAAAAATAACATAACACAACTCATAATTTCAAATAAAAAAACGAAATAAAAAAAACATGAAATGAAAAAATAAAATACATGATAAAAATTTAAAATTCCTCAAAATAAAGTACATACCTTGTGAAATGGAAAGAAATGGAAGAATTTGGAAAGAAATGGAAGAATTTGGGAGGATTGTTCGAAGAGGGGAGGCAGCGATTTCTTCTGCGCTGATTCTCTGGCCTCTGCACGGATTCTGAAAATATTCCAAAGAAAAACGCTGCCCTTGTCAGCGTTTTTCATTGAAGTGTAACGCTGCCCTAGGCAGCGTTTTCTTTTGGCCCACAAATTTACCCTAAAATCAAGCCCATGCATATCGCTGCCCTAGGTAGCGTTTCTTCATCAAGTATAACGCTGTCCAGGGCAGCGTTTTATATCTGAACCTTAAATTGGCTTATTTTTGAAATTATTTTAAACAGTAACTTATTTTTCAAAAATTTTAATTTTTTTTGGCTTAAAAATAAAAAAACTCTCAAAAAAGAGTTTGGCTTTGAATTTATATTACATCTTCTCTAATTCTTTATCCTACATTATCGATGAGGGACTGTTGTACTCTTATTGTTCAATTTTGTCGTCTAATTGATTTTGGACTAGTGTACTCTTATTGTTCATGTTGGACTCAGAATACCCCAAGAATATATTACCCAAGTCTTCATAGCTGTAATTCTCACTGAGTTATCGGTTCCTTCACACATTTACAGGAAAGCCAATATATGAAGGTGAAGAACGTGGCCATAGATCTCCCCAAAACATGTGTTTTTTTTTTAATTTTGATTTATTATTGACTACACCCAACCTATAGTGATCCATGACCTCTTTTTTTATTTTTATTCATTATTAACTATACTCGTTATTGCTAAACTCGTAATAAACTATAACCCAATTTTATCTGAGTCATAACCATATAATCATTGAAATTCACCTAATGCATAATGTCTTAATGAATTTATAAATTAAATTTCTGATTATTTACTACTTAGTAATTTGCATTAGAACATATATAACTTATTTTACTTGTACGTGAAATAAATTGGAATAACCCTTATATTATATGCATTAAATTTATTAGAACTTATTATTTTTTAAATGATATATTTTACTAATAAAACGTGTAGAGGTTACAATTATTATTAAAAACATAATATTACTTAGAAATAATTGGAATACTCAAATATTTAATTTGATATGAGCAATTATAGTTTATTACTATATGTTAATTATAGTTTTAATTCTAAAATATAGCTAAAAAATTTTGAAAACATTTTGTTAGGGACATAATTTCTTTTGTAAGTTTAATTTATTCGTCCAAATAGTCATCCAACCCAAATTTGACCTACATGATATAACATCCCACTTGATAATTATTTGACTTAAATTTGATTGAAGATTTTGTAATGTTTTTGTTACTTTTGTAAGGGATATAGTTTCTTCTAGAATTTAATATTTCATCGTGCTTGTCAGACAACCCAAATATAATTTGAACTCGAAATGGTTGATTAAACATCCCTAATATTGATTCAAACTCGGTACTATCCAACTTGATAATTATTCAATCCGATAATATCTAACTTAAATATTACCTATACCCGAAATTAGCTACTTGAAACCAACTCAAACATAAATTAGTACAACCTGAACCCGAAATTAAACCGGACCCCACTTGTCCGAACCAAACAAGACATGTAGTTGAAAGAGTAAATAATCCGACATGACTTGATTAGAATTTAACCCGAGTTAAGTCCGAACTTGATCTGATAAAAACTTGACTTGATATAACTTACAAATATGACCCGAAACGGCTAAACCGAAACATGATTTGATCCAAACCCTAATGGAGCACCCAAATTGACCAGTATAGTTCGCGGGTTTACTTAATGATCCTCATACTAGTTTAAATATTAATTATATGATATTTGATGTTTTTCCTAAATATAGAGAATGAATAAATTTGCAGGATAAATTAAAACTGTATTTTTTGTTGGAAAATAAAATTAATCAAAAATATATTATTTTAAGAATATATACTAAATGTTAAAAAAAACGAGTTTCACATATACTTTTTCAAGCCGAGCTTCTAACAAACTTTCGAGTCGAGCTTCAAATGAGCTTTTGAGTGAGCTACTAATGAGCTTTTGAGTCAAGCTTCTAACGAGCTTTTGAATCGAGCTTCTCATGAGCTTTCAAGCCGAGCTTTTAACGAGCTTTTTGAGTCGAGCTTATAACAATCTTGATTCGAGCTTCTCACGAGCTTTTCGAGTCAAGCTTGATTTTGCTCAACTTGGCTCATTAACTTATCGAGTTGAGTTCGATCTCAAATCGAGTCCACTCGAGTCGAGCTTTGACTGAATTTTGACCGAGTCGAGCTCGAGTAGTAGCTCAACTCGATAAGCACCCCTATTCAAACCCTTATGTTGCAAAGTTAATGACCACACAATGGCAAACAAAACGAGACAAAAGTTGTAATATGCAACTGATATAATCTGCACGTTTAAAGAGGATGAGGAATTTTATGAAGTGGTAATATGTGCATTTCATAGGTTACCCATTTAATCAAGAAGTCGTCGTTGGAAAGTAAGAAATGTATTCATCAAGGGTAGGGTAGCTTAAGAATTTTTTCCTCATGGTAAAGTCTTTCTTGTTGTACTTCTCAAGGTTTTTTATAGGAGCTGCTAGCATAAACCTCTCCACTAATAAATTATTTAGAATATAGCGTCCAATGAATAATTTGATCATTAAATAATTAATTCCATTGTCTAACACTCAGTATTCAAATCATGTGACATAGATTTTGCTTGGTCCCTCTCCATTTTATCTCAATAAAGGCATCTTAGTCTCTAATGCACTTGGTGACTACATTTCTTTAGGAGAGAGTCGGTATCCTCCATATATTAGTTAAAAATAGGTTATATACCTTACGTGAACTAGCCATCAACATGGGAAAGACGAGAACTACATTTGATTAATGATAATGCTCTTACTGATGCCCAGGAAGCCGAGTGAGCTAAAAGATTTTCTTGTTAAAGTATTTAGTATTTCCAACTCATATATCTTTGGTTTTTTTAGCCTATGCATAACTGCCACCGTTTTCTAGGCCTTCCCTTACGACCAAACATGTGTTTAGATTTTGAAAAAATAGTTGGTTTATCAAGCACTTTGAGCCTAGAAATATATGCCACTATTTATCAGGCTCGCCTTTAGGACCTAGTTTGTGTCCATATTTTTGGAAAACATTTAGCCTCTTAAACCTTTTGGTCCTAGATACAACCATCTCCATTTACAAGGCTCGTCCTTAGGACTTAGCTTGCGTTGAGATTTTTAAAGAACAATTAGTATTTTGAGCCCTTAGGCATAGACATAAATGTCACCATTTACGAAAATCATTCGTAGACCCTATCCTACTATTGGATTTTACTTAAGCCTAAATTTATAAAAGGTAAAATGTCATTTGCCATTAGAGGATATTTAATACAAAGGTGGATTGTAGACTATTTCATTAACTTATAATGAGGTTTACATGAAATTTTATACAGTGTTTCTAAGTGTATTCAAACATTCTAATGTCTTCCTATATCTTCCCCTCTTAATATCATGTAGATTATCTTCTTATCTTTGTTAAAGATGGGTTGGGATGACTCTTCTCTGTCCTTAGAGCCTTCTTGCTTTTTAACCTAGGCCTTGAATTGTTTGAAGTATACGTGGCTGATTAGATCCTCTAGGCTATTTTCAATGCTGACACATTTTTCGATTGAATAGGCTAGGAAGCCTTGAAAGTCGTAATAATATGATCTACTTTTGCCCATAATCTTGGTAGGTGATGGCTTTTACCATTGTGATGGTAATTGGAGTGTAATTTTCATACTTTATACTAAATGGCTTTTCGGTTCCCTTGTCATCTTTACCTTTGTTGGCATCTCCTTAATGGAGTCTACTTTGCTATTCTTATCACTCTTCTAGGAATTTAGGGCGACAACCCTATTAAACTCTTCGTTGGAAATATATTTTTTTGCCAATACTAGTGCTTCTCCTAAATGTACCATGGTATTCTATGTCAAATCATTTTAGAAGGCTCCAGGTTTCAGACATTTCTCAATGCATAGAGTTATCCCCTACTCTAAAGTGGGAACCAAGATGACCTTTTGATTAAACTTCCCAATGTAGTCTCGCAGACTCTCACCAAGTTCTTGTTTGATATTCATTAATTTAATAATGGATTATGCTGAACATTTGATACTAAAAAAATTACTCTTAAATTTGTTTGCCAATTGAGTGATATTAAAAATGGAGCTTTATGGCAAATGCTTATACCAATCTTGAGCTGCCCCAGTTAGTGTAGTTGGGAAATATTTATAATAAGTGGCATTTGTATATCATCCCATGAAGAGTAGGCCTTCAAGTAGCAATGTGGTCTTGGGGATCATCTTTTCCATTATGCTTGACATAATTGGGGAGTTTGATTTTAGCCACAGGCTCTCTCAAAATATCTCTGGAAAAAGCAGATTTTGTTTGGAGACTAAAAACTTATGAAGGATAAAACACTGGTAGGGGGAGACCACTTAGAGAGCTCAGTCTACTAAGCACCCCTTTATAGGGCATGCTTTATGCAGATTATCCTCCTTTACACCTATTGTCAGATGACTCCACACAACTTCTCAAGTGTTCGCTAATATAATAGGCTTCTTATTTACAGACCCTTGGGTTTACTCTTCATATTTAGTTATTCTACCAGTAGATTTGGGTCTGTTGGATTATGTACTCTGGTAATAAGTTTTTTTTATAGCCAATTAGGGTGGATGACTCATGAAAATGCTAAGGATGGTACCTCTTTTTAAGACTGGTGCCCCACATGAGCTCCTCCTTGTTTGAGTTTAAGTAGATACTTAAATTCTCATCGTCTGATTACTTCTCTCAATGGCCTGCATCCCTCTCATTTATCGTAATTTCATTTATGTACCTAAAGTTTTTATTTCTATACCTAAAAGTGTTATTTCTTTACCTGATATGATTATTTTTATACTTGAGATGCTAGTTTCTATACCTGAGATAGTTATTTTTATACTTTAGATAATAATTTATCTATACTTTAGATAATACTACATATATTTGAGATAATACCGCCTATATATAAGATAATAACTCCTATAATTGATATAATACCTTTTTCTTTTGCTTTTTATATCTGTGGTATAAGTTGTCAAATTTATATCATATATAAATTAAGATTTTCTTTCAAAAAAATCAGTTAATATTTTAGATGTTTAGACTGTGGGAAGCATGGTGATGTTACCCTAGGACTAACATATACATGTGTTATATCTCACAATAAGGACCATATATTAATGCTAAGTTAAATCCCCTATTGACCCTCCTTCTTCCTCAATATTTACATTATGGAAACTTATCTTTAATTGTTTCATAAACTATGTGTAGACACGAAATCATGTCTCCCCCACCTAGTTGTTCAATGATGAACCAACCCTTGCAGATAGACTTACCTCAAAGCCAAACCCTAAAAAGGCCCTAAACAAAAACCCGAGCTTAAAAGCACTTTAGTTCAAACATAAACCCTAAAACACCAAAACTCATTCAAAATCAAATCTCCAAAACCGTGCAAAAGCAAGCTGCTTAGAGCACAAATGCCCGACACTCGAAGTTAGCATCAAGCGCAAAAGATGAATCTTGGCCAGCTTTAAGTGTCCAACGCCGAGTTTAAGCATTGAGCGCTAGCTTAGCGTTTGACGCTGGCCCTTAGCATCAAACGCCCACTCTACTTTTGGTGCCTGAATTGAAAGGGAATCCGATTAGTTGTCAATTCTAATGTCCGATGCCTAGCCATGGCATCTGGCGTTGAACCTTGAGCATCAATGTTGGCGTCTAAAGCTCATGAAACCTACTCTTTTCGCTTATAAATACCCCAAATTTTTTTGAGAAAAGGGTCTGGAATATTCACAACTTGATAGCATCGTTACTTTGGCAAAATACCCTCTCACACGCCCTCAAATACTTTCAAACATTCCCACAATCAAATCAAACACGAATCAATGCATTCAAGGCCTCTCTTATGCCTTTAAACACCAAGCAACCATAACTCCTTCAACAAATACTCAAGCTATGGAGCTATCCACAACGATAAACACCGAGGACCTCTTAAATTCAATCTTGTGATTTATATTTTGTCTAATTCTATTCCATTCACTCTCTAGCCTTTGGTCTTAATGGTTTTATATCCCTTCAAGGTCTTAGACTAGTCTCTTTTTTGTAATAATTGTGGGATCGAGATGAAAATTGATATTTTCTAAATGAACCATTATATCAATTTTTATGCAATTCTTTGTGAGCCTTGATCAACCAAAGAGTCATCACTATTGATGATCTCTAGTGATAAACTCTAACATCATTATACTTATGCCTCTTTTACTTATAATGTGAAGAAAATAAAGCAAACTTTACCTAGAAAATGAATACTACTCATCAATAGTAACTCCTTCAGGGTGATCCATTCTCATATAATTTGTTTTCGTTTCTGGTCGATCCATGTCATCATTACATGGCATTGAGAATGGTGGGATATCATCATAGTCTTCCTCATCAGTGACAAATAATTCCAAGGATGTGTCATTTACCAAGGACAATAACACCCCATCGAGGTATATTTGTGTCTTTAATGTAGAATACTTGTTTAGCTTATGATGCAAGCATAAATGGTTCCTCCGTATCACGCATCCGATTCATGTCGACTAAAGTCCAATTTGATTCATCTTTCTTCATCAAACCACGTCGACTGATATCTTCCCACTTGCAAGAAAAAAGGGGAACCTTAAAGCTACTTTATTCAAATTCTCATATCTCTTGAATTATCCCATAGTAAGACAAGGTCACATCAACTAGTGCTTTGTCTTTTGAGCTAGCATATTCTCGAGAAGAAGCCACTATTGAAACACCACTATTTTGAACAAACTTTGATTTCTTATCCCAACATTCAGTGTAGAAGGTATATCCATTGATATCATACCCCTCAAAAGATCGAACAGTTGTTCAAGGGCCATAAGCTAACCACTTTATTGTATCAGAAATGTTATAGCCCATTTTAGACAATTTATGCATAACTTATTCATGAAACTAATCAATAAAGGTGTTTTATGTTATTGCATTATTTCTCGTTCACCTTTAGAAGGTTACTTCACCTTCAATTCATTTATATGCCTTTCTAAGTAAGGATGAACCTCTGTGATATGGTTGAAAAAAAATAAATGAGCTTGTCTCTCTTTCGGCAATGGAATTAAGACCTCCTTAGAACCCACAGTGTCGTGCCCTTTGAGCCTCCCTTCATGCTTTGATTTTAATAACTCAATTGCTTCCCCTTAGATAAGAACTCACTAAGAAACTCACCTACCTCATTTGTGATTATACCTTGAATTATACTACCTTTAGGGTGTGCTGGGTTTCTCACCTTCTTCTTTAAAGTACCCATGTATCTCTCGAAAGAATAAGTCCATCTTAGGGATACTAGACTACACAACTTGATTTCTTGAACCAAATGAACAATTAGATGTACCATAATATTAAAGAACGAAGGTAAAAAATACATCTCTAGTTGACATAAGGTCGTAACAACATTAGCATATAACTCATCCAAACATGAAGGATTAAGCTCCTTAATGTATATTTTATTAAAAAAATAACAAAGTCTAATAATAGAATCCCTAACATGCTTAGGAAAAATATGGAAGATGGCAATGGGTAGAAACACTTGCATCATAACATGACAATCATGAGACATCAAACCCACTAATTTCAAATCTTTCATGGACATAAAGTTCTTCAAATTTAATGAGTACCCACTAGGAACCTTTATCCCATACAAACACTCATAGAATATCCTTTTTTCTGCTTGGGATAAAGTATAACAAGCCGGAGGAAGATGTGTGGATTTCCTAGGCATTTGTCTTCAGGCCACACCTTGGATTGAATCTTCATTGTTTGTATATCTCTCCTAACATTAGGACCATCCTTATTCTTATTAGGTATATTAAACAGTGTCCCTAAGATGGCATAACAAACATTCTTTTCTATATGTATAACATCAAGATAATGTCTAACGGGTAAATACTTCCAATACTCAAGTTTCTAAAAGATTGACAGTTTTTTTCATAACCCCTGAGCATCTCTAGGTTTTATAGTTTTCCCAAACACATTATCCATTCCTTTTACAAGGTCATAAAACTTACTTCCACGCAACAGTATAGGGGCTCTACGTTGCTCAACTTTACCATCAAATGAGGTCTTTCTCTTACAATAAGGATGAAACCTATTCAAGAACCTCCGATGCATGAGATACATATGTTTTTCACAATGTGTCAAGTATATTGAATCCATAAAATCCACACAAATCGGGCAGGCTTTCTTTCCCTTCACCTTATACTCAAAAAGTTTTCATACGCTAGAAAGTCATTAATGATAATGAGTATCATGGCACGGAGTATAAAACTCTCTTCAGCGTATGCATCGTACACAGATATACCTTCATCCCACAATAACTGTAAATATTCAATAAGGGGAGCAAGATAAACATCAATTTCATTCCTAGGTTACTTAGGCCCTAATATTAGAAGTGATAACATAACATACTTATGCGTCATGCATAACCAAGGAGGAAAATTATATATCACTAACAAAATTGGCCATGTGTTATGTTGAATGCTCAAGGTACCAAATAGATTCATTCCATCCTGTGTAGAGTCCAAGTCTTAGGTTCTTGTCTTCCTTGACAAAAGCATTGAAAGATCCACTGAAAGGAATTCGTAGGATGTCAAATCATCCCATCTTTCTTCTTCTTCTCAGCATGCCATCTCAAATTCTTTGCATCATCCTTAATTGAAAACAAACGCTTAAACCTCGGTATCATGAGAAGGTACCATAACACCTTTACCAAAGGACCTTTGATCCCTACTTCAGGTTCTACCCCACGTGGGAGTTTGTAACGTGACTGCGCACATCTAGGACATTGAATAAACTCTACATACTCATTTTGATACAATATGTAATCGTTTGGACAGGCATCAATCTTCTTATACTCTAAACCTATGGGACACATTAGCTTCTTTGCATAGAGCGTGGATATAAGAAAATCATTTTCCTCTAGAAACATGCCCCTTAATACATTCAACAAGGCCATAAAACTTGTATTAGTCCAACCATATTTCGCCTTCAAGTTAAATAATGTTGATAAGGCGGACAGCTTAGTGTATTTGGAACATTCAGGATACAATGGTTTCTCAGCAGCCTCCCACAAATGCTCAAAAGTATGAGATTGACTACCAAATTGATCTCCAACCCCTTTAAGCATTTCATCTATTCGATCTTTATCATAGGGGTCATTATCCTCCAATTTATCCTCCCCATCATCTTCCTTCTCGGCATCAACATCTTCACCATTATCATATTCTAATTAGCCATGATGCTCTAACTCAACATGATGAATAGGAATTTCATTAGAACACAACTTAATAACCGGTATTTTAGGTCGTTAACTAAAAGACAAGTTACGGAAATAAATTTATTCCAACCTACGAACTATACGAGTATAGTGGAGTAGGGGGTCGAACCACGAAGACAAGGTATATCAAGACTTTAACTCTTAACACAATCGGACTATTTGGATTTAGAAAATCAGCTAAACTAACAACGAGAATGTAGATCACGATGAATTAAACGGTAAGTCAAATAGAGAAAAACAGGGATAAGATTGGATTCACCCTAGGCATGAAGCTTTAGAAACCGAACATGATAGGTTAGAGAAAATCTGATAATAACTAGCATGGACATCCAAAAATACGAGAGGAAGTTGGTGATCCCATAAATCACAACGAACGACCTATAATCGCCCTATGTCTCCAAAGCAGTGGCAGGACAAGATTCGCATCGGATTCCGAAACTATTTATTATCATCGTTTCTACAACCTTAAGCAATAAAGATCATAACTTTCCTAGGGTTTCACCAATCAAAACCCCTAAAGGAATTACTCACACATATTCATGCTTAAAAACATAAAGATATTCAACGATGCAAAAGAAACGAACATGGAAGGAAATCACGAGAATGAAAGCAAATCAGAAATTATGCTAATAAACGATAAATATAGAACTAAGCATGCAATGAAGTAAAGCAATTAATTAAGAGCAAAGGAATAGACTAAACTCACAAAAGCTTCAATTTGATATCCATGAACAGAATTCAAACTACAAAGCGTCCAGAAAACTGAAAACTGAAAGCTAAAACTAAAAGAATTTGGAGGCTAAAGAAATCTAAAAGTGCATAAAAGTATATAACCTTGCTCCTCCTCCTCACATTAGAGGAAGGGGTATTTATAACAAAATAAGAAAAACCTACAAAAACCCTAAAATGCATATGTGCCGGCCCTAAAAAGAAGTAGTTGATCCGGAGAAATATCCAGCATTCGCCCGAATGAGGATGTTGATTCGGCCAAATGGAAGCTCATTTGCCCGAATGAGTTCCATTCGACATTCGCAGTGGAAAGGATCAAAAGCTCTATGGTCTGTCACGCATTCGACCGAATTTGTCTCAGGTTCGGTCCAATCTGCAACCATTTGGTCGAATCTGAGACCCCGCATTCCTCTTTTCACTTCTTTCCTATTCTGCACTCCATGGGATCTTCATGAGTGACTTGAAACATTTTCCCAAGCTATGATACACGTGTCAAAGGCTCGAATGCATCGCATTTCACCTTGAAATCATCAAAAGTACCTGAAATGGACTTAAGACAACTCGAAAACAAGATAAAGGTAAAATCAAGCATAATATGCAAAAAACTAATACAAAACTACAAGACTTGACACTAAAACAAGGTAATAAACATGCTCTAAAATGAGCACATCAACTTCTCCCAAGCTAAATCATTGCTAGTCCCTAGCAAACAAAATAGGAAGGTGAAGTGATAGCTTAGGGCAAAATGAATGAAGAAATGAATGAAGAGACGAATGAAGAACATGGGAAGTGGAAATCAAGACAATGCAAGCCGTTCACGTGCAAAACTCTTCCCTAGCCATGGGTGTGCAAGTACAATGGGATTTAGAAAGCACAATCAACGTTTTACACCTACTCGGGATCACCAAGCAAGCTACATCATAGTTCATTCCGCCCACTACCTAACGAGGTCGCAAGTCTATGCTCCCAAGGTTATTTCCCAAGAGGTGTAGGAAATTTCCATTGCGCTCATGTGTTTATAGGGTATGTGTTTCGCTCGAAATCATCCGATTGAAGATGAGTCAGGAATCAAACACCTAAACAGGGAGAAATTTCGTAAATCGTGTCCTATCTACTCTCCAGCATTGATCTTACTAATCAGGTTAAGTTGAACATGTTTGGAAAGGGTTGTAATGTAGGCTCGGATCGAGGTATGGTAAAATTTGGGAATGTGGAGTTAAAATAGAGGATAGTTAGTGATCCAAGGAAATAAAACCAAGGAAGACTACGCCTTCCGACAACCATGCCAATCCCAAAATTCCCAATAATAGACTCTAATACACTATGTCAACTTTATTCTCAACCTTTTTCTCTAATTTCTTTTTGTTCGTTTTCTTTTCTTTTTCTCTTTTTTTCTCTTTTTTTTTCTTTTTCTCTTTTTTTCTTTTTATGCTTTTTAAGCTTTTTCTAGAACTTTCTATGTGCATACTTCTTTGAAATGCACTAAGACTAGTGTATATAGTCAAATTACCCAATAATCATCTCCCCAAACCAAAATCCTATATTACAATGCTACAAATATCAACTTCACTATGATCACATGACTATCCTCTTGGTAAAAAGAAGGGACATTTGGCTCATGTGGAGTTAGATAGCGTGGCTACAAAAAGAAGGTAAAAGCATAAATTTGGCTCAACCTAGAGTAAATTGATTTTGATGGTAGGCACTTTGGCTATGTAGCGTCAACTATAAACGTGTTATCATCCCTAACCTTTAGAAAAGTAGACTATGCTGGAGGAGAACAGATACAATTCTTAAGATTCCCTAACTAACACTCAACAATACAGGATTCGTAATAAAGTCCTAAAAGGCTCAATCCTCACTAGGTTAGTCGTAATACGCCTCAATAGGTAGTCATCCAAACCACATACCAAGCAAGCTCAGATGCCCCAAGCTAAGTGAAAAATAGTTGATAAACTCAGACCCAAAACAGGCACAGGACTAGGGGAATACGAATTGCATAAAATCAATGTAAAGTGCATAACAGAAGCTTGCATGCTTGTTTGGAACATATGATGGACTAAAGGGGCACATGATGGAAATAAGGGGAAAACAAATACAAAAATAACTAAATACATAAATTTGGATTTTCAAGTAAGCAATCATACCAGTACGTGGATGCAGCGGCATGTGGAACTTATTATATGAACACCTGAAAACAACACCAAAAAGAAAAGCGCAAAACACAAAACAACACCTAAAAATAGAACACAAGAACACAAAATCACGCAAAACTACACAGCACTAGAACTGTCATCTAAGGACACGCGAAAGAATGAGTAGTGGACTATGGATACCCCCCCAAGCTAGGGTAAAGCCTTCCTCGGCGCTAGGGGAGACCGTTAGGTCTACCACTACTCATCCCCTATCAATTCCTCATCATCACCCTGATCATCCTCCTCATTAACCTCCTCCTCTCCACCCATGTAATCCATCCCATAGTCATCCGAGGCTCTTCTAGGAGCCGGTGGGGTAAAGTTATTAAACCTACGCCTACCCACCCGCAACCGGTCAAAACCATGACTCGGTGATATTTCGTTATAGTTT
The DNA here is from genome assembly GCA_026401315.1 of Dysphania ambrosioides. NCBI lineage: Eukaryota > Viridiplantae > Streptophyta > Magnoliopsida > Caryophyllales > Amaranthaceae > Dysphania > Dysphania ambrosioides. Next base: position 14,120,346 of record CM048662.1, read on the forward strand.
TCATGGTGAGGGTACCAGGAAGGGGTGGCCATGCTTTCGCCAACCATATGGGAGTGATAGGCCATATCATACCATGGGTAGTTCGCCCGCTCGAAGTTTTGCTCGAGGTGGTCGAGCCGGGCGATATGGTGGGCTTGGGTGGTGAGAACCTGGTCAAGCCGTCTCTCTATGCATCCTAGGGAGGACATAATATCGGATTCAGATTCATCATCTGAATTGTCATGGTCTGGTAAGACCGAGGTAGAAGCCCTAGGTCTATCTGGCATAGAAAGTGTGTGAGGGCGAGGAGGGGGTACAAGTAGGGGCTCGACAGCGTATCTCGGCACATCACCGTCTAAGAGATATGAGGCCCTAAACTGGACTAAGGAAGGTAATTGAGGATAAGGGAGGGGGATGGTGCGATCTTTCAAGTACTGCCATCGCAAGGGATCAGGGAAGATAAAACCAGTTCGTGCGAGGCATTGCTCGTGAAGGGTGGTGGAACTAGCTTATTGTTCATTGAATTCCACAGGATTCATAACGTCCAAGAATTCAGCAATGCGGAATACGTGTCCCCCTAAACATAAGTCAGTGGTTTCATTCAGGGTGGTTGTGTTGTTTAAAAACTTCCACGGCGTCATAGGCAGGCTCAGTGCAGTGTCGTCGTGTGGTGCAAGGTAACGGTGCAAAATGTGCACTTTGTGTGTTTGTACTAGGTGAGGGCTAGGGGAAGGGAACAAATTCTCCCTTGCAAATTTAAAGAACATGCGCAAAATAGGGTGTTGTACATCAGAAGCATATATGTTTCTATTCGGATAAACAAGCTGGCCAGCAATTTTAGGCCATAACTTGGAAACCCGAGAGTTGTTCAGTTGTTTATCCGGGATAGGCTCGCTATTGAAACCAAATACGGTGAAAAAAGCAGCATAATCAAGAAAATAAGTTGCATTCCTTAGCCTAAAAGACAAATGCAGCCTACCATCCCCTTGACACGGGGTTAGGGAACTAAGAAACTCATAAGTTAAGAGCTTATGAGTTGGGTGCCACATGTTTATCCAGTTCTCTAACCCACATGTTGTTAATAACGCAACAAATTTCTCATATATACCCATTAGTTGCAAAATTGAAAGGTCTAAATAACGAGTGGAGGTGATTTTTCGTACATTAAGCCTTTGGAAACGTTCATATTGCTCCAAAGATACGAAAATTACCGAAGGATGGTCCTCATCGAACCATAATTCCTGGCCGGGAAGTCTTTGTTGGCCCTCCGGTTGTTGAGAACCGGTTTGTTGAGCTTCCCGTGCCGCACCCGAAGAAGAACCTCCCCATGTTTTTTGGACCTCTTGAAGGGATTCCTCAAGGATTTCCTTGGACCCATGGCAATTGTTGAGGATTGAGAAGGAATAAGAGAAGTTTTAGATAGAGCAAGTGAGTGAGGGAGATCATGCGTGCTGTAGGCGTGAAGAAATGTGGGTGTGAAATCCCGTGGAATAAGCTTATATTTATAGAACTGGCTTCCATTCGGTCGCATGGATCTTCCATTCGGTCGAATGAACCCCCATTCGCCCGAATTAGTGCCCTGTTCGGTCAAATGGTTGTGCGCTATGAAGAATTCTTCGCTCCCATTCGACCGAATCATATACCCATTCGGTCGAATGACACCCCATTCGACCGAATGAACACTCCATTCGAGGTTGACACCAGCTTCAAAAATCTCTCTCTGCTGATCCATTCGGCCAAATGAGGGGTTCATTCAGTCAAATGAGATCTATTCGGCCGAATTTAACGCTTCATTTGGCACTTTCAGAAACTTGCCCAAAAATATGATTAAGCTCATGTTCATTGCTCATTCGGCCGAATGGACCTATCATTCGGCCGAATGGAGTGTGATTTTTGCACTTTCTTTGCTTTGAGTAATCAAAACACTTGTGCCTTCTCAAAATCAATCAAGGTACTATAACTATGCTTTATGAAAATCCAAATACAATCGGGTTACCTCCTGTAAGTGCTTTGGTTAACGTCGTTTAGCTCGACGTAGCTCGGGTAACGAAGAAATAAGGACAAAAGTTAAACTAAGTACTTAAAACTTAACAAAACGCTAAAGAACGATGATTCGAAGTAAAGATACTCGATAAGTGCCAACAATTATACCAATAATTTGACTTCGACATCATCTAACCTGATACGCTCAATGGTGTTGAATTCATAAAGGTTGCTCTCATGGAAGAGTTTTAACTGATGTCCATTAACAATGAAACTTCCTCCATGATAGTCCTTCAGCTCTACCATTCCATAAGGGAAAACTTGTAAAATCTTGAATGGCCCAAACCACCTCGATTTTAATTTCCCGGGGAATAACTTTGCTCTTGAATTAAAGAGCAGCACTTTATCCCCTACAAGGAACTCTCGTTGGATGATACGTTAGTCGTGCCAATTCTTAGTACGTTCCCTGTAGATGTGCATGTTATAGAATGCGTCAAGCTATAGTTCTTCCAATTCTCTCAATTGGGCGGCTCGCTTCTCGCAGAATAAGGTAGGGTCCAAATTTAGGGTTTGGATCGCCCACCAAGATTTGCATTCCAGTTCCACCGGTAGATGACAGGATTTCCCATATAATAGCTGGAACGGGGTGGTGCCAATAGGGGTTTTGTAACATGTACGGTGGGCCCAAAAGAGCGTCATCTAACTTTAGAGACCAATCTTTCCTGTTTTGGTTTACCACCTTCTTAAGAATTCTCTTAATTTCCCTATTCGCGACTTCCACCTGTCGTTGAGTTTGGGGATGGTAGGGTGAACCGACTTTGTGCACGACACCATAATTTTTCAATAATTTATTCAGATCGTGCTTAGCAAAGTGTGAACCCCCATCACTTATGACTATTTTGGGAACACCAAATCGAGGGAAGATTATGCTTTTAAAAAGCTTAATAACGACTTTGTGATCATTCGTGGGCGAGGCGATGGCCTCCACCCATTTAGACACATAGTCAATCCCTACTAAGATGTATTGGTTCCCATGATATGAAACAAATGGGCCCATAAAGTCAATTCCCTAACAGTCAAACACTTTACACTCAAGGATGTAGGTCTGAGGCATCTCATTCCTCATTGAGATGTTGCCAACCTTTTGGCATCTCTCACAACTCTTCACAAAAGTTTCAACATCCTTGTGTAATGTTGGCCAATAGAAACCCGCGGTGGTGACCTTAGCAGCAGTGTTCATTATACCATGGTGGCCGCCACATGCGTATAAATGATAGTGAGTTAGGATCTTGGGAACTTTCTCTTCAGTGACACAACGGCAGATTATGCCGTCGGCGTAGGCATGAAATAAATAGGGATCATCCCAGAAGAAGTTACCGACTTTACCAAAGAAAGCCTTTTTCATAGCCCTTGATTCGAACTCTAGAAGTTCTCCACAAGCCAAAAAATTCGCAATATTCACGAACCAATGGGCTTTCCCAACTACTATTGCTGCCATTAGGGTTTCTTCGACCATTTCGTCTTGGATAGGTAGGGCATCATTATTAAGCTTGGGTAACCTAGACAAATGGTCAGCTACCACATTTTTGCTACCCTTCCTATCTTTTAACTCAAAGTCAAACTCCTGTAATAGGAGCACCCAACGGACCAACCTCGGCTTTGCATCTCTCTTTGTCATTAAAAATTCAGAGCCGAGTGATTAGTGAAAACTACAACTTTTGAACAAATAAGATATTGGCGAAGTCTCTCAAAAGCATAGACTACCGCCAGCATTTCCTTTTCAGTTGTAGAATAGTTACGTTGTGTAGGATCCAGTGTTTTACTGATATAGCATATAACGTGGTGTTTTCCTTCCTTTTTCTGCCCAAGGACAGCACCAACAGAAATATCACTGGTATAGCACATCAATTCAAATGGCAAACTCCAACTAGGAGCTTGCACAATAGGCGCAGATATCAGAGCTTCTTTTGACCTGTTAAAGGCATTCAAGCATCTCTCATTAAAGTGAAAATCGACATCTTTCTGAAGCAATTCATTCAAGGGTTGTTTCTTGAAATGATCGTACTCCTGTGACTGAGGTATGTACAGGAAGATTCCTTATCACATCAATTTTGGCAGGATCTACCTCTATGCCTTTAAAAGACACTTTGTGGCCTAGGACGATGCCTTCTTGAACTAAAAAGTGACATTTCTCCCAATTTAGTACAAAATTCGTTTCTTGACACCTTAATAAGACTTTCTCAAGATGTGTCAAGCAAGTGTCAAGAGAAGACCCTCCAACAGAAAAATCATCCATGAACACTTCCATAAAGTCCTCTAACATATCAGCAAATATAGCCGACATGCACCTCTAGAATGTAGATGGAGCATTGCATAAACCTAAGGGCATTCTCCTATAGGCAAAAGTCCCAAAAGGACAAGTGAACGTTGTTTTCTGTTGGTCCTCGGGGTGGATTAGGATTTGAAAGAAACCCGAGTAACCATCTAGAAAACAATAGTACCTGTGCCTGGCCAGTCTTTTAAGCATCTCGTCGATGAAGGGTAAGGGACAGTGATCCTTTCTTGTAGCCTTATTGAGTTTGCGATAGTCAATGCAAACTCGCCATCCTGTGGTGGCTCTAGTGGGGATCATCTCTCCTTTGTCGTTCTCGACAATGGTCATTCTTCCCTTTTTAGGAACAACATGAATTGGGCTAACCCATCTACTATCTGAAATTTAGTAGATGATGCCGGCCTTGAGGAGTTTGAGGATTTCATCCTTAACTACCTCTTTCATGTTTGGATTCAGCCTTCTTTGTGGCTCAATGGAGGAAAATTGTTCATCGTCAAGATGAATCTGGTGCATAACAAGGGATGGACTAATCCCTTTTAAATCACCTAGTGAATACCCGATGACATCTCGATATTTCCTCTATAAAACAAGTAGTTTTTCCAACGAATTGTCATCGAGTTTAGAATTCACTATGACAGGACTGCCTTCATCATCGTCAAGCTAGGCATATTTCAGGTTAGGAGGTAAAGGTTTCAAAGTTACTCGGGGGGAAGGCTTAGGACTTTCCCCCCTATGCATAATATCTTCCTCAACCTTGCAAAGTTGCTCATACTCTGCTTTGCTCATCCCATAATCCTGGGCCTCATCTAATTGGGCCTGTAACTACTCATCTATTGTAGAGGTTTCCTCATCATCCACATGATACCCAACCTCTATTTCCTTGGCCCCGTAACAATCCTCACTCTCCCTATCGCCTACTCTAAGGTGACAAACCTGCTCAACCATAGGCTTCTTTAAAAGGGGAGAGATTTTGAAGACTACTTTACTTGGGCTACTTCTACCGTTATGGTATCATCATGGCAATTAATGACTGCCCGAAGTGTTTTCAGAACGGCTTTGCCCAAGATAAGTGGAGTATAAGGGTCCTTTTCCATTTCCATTACTACAAAATTACAAGGGACCACTAGTTCTCCTACCTGAATAGGTATGTCATCAAGCTCTCCACATGCCACTTTAATGCTTCTATCAGCCAGTTGGATTATTTTCCTTGAAGGTCTGAGGTCAAAGAGGAGCTTTTTGGCGATCGATAGAGGCATAACACTAATCGAAACTCCTAGATCGGCAAGGGCCCCTTTAGGATCAAGGTTTCCCAAATTTACAAGGAGGTTATAAGGACCCGGATCTCGCTCCTCCATAGGCATTTTCCCTTGCAGTATGGAGCTAACCTTATAAGGGAGACTGATTACCTCTTCCTTAAGATTTTTCTTGTTGGACAATAATTCTTTCAAGAACTTAGCATACTTTGGCATTTGTGCCATAGCATCGAGGAATGGGATTTTCATCTCCATCTTCTGAAGATGTTCAAGAAACTTCTTGAACTTGTCATCAAGTTGCTTCTCAACTTTCCTATAGGGAAAAGGAAGCGGGGGTGCATATAACTGTTCTAACCTCTTTCTCTTCTCAGTCTTCTTCCTCCTTTCCTCCTCACTCTCTACTAGCTTCTCACTCCCTGACTTATCATTGACATCCTCCCTACCTCTTTCATTCTCGACCTCTGACCCCTTACCTTGTTCCTCCTCTTTTTCATCCTTATGCACTCTTGTCTCATCACTCACTCGTACCAATGGTGCATCAACCGGATATAAAGGACCGTTATACTGTGTCCCTGATCTCAGGTGGATAGCCTTAGCGGTTTAGGTTTTGGTTTGGGTTTGGGTGTTGAGGTGGAGATTGTATAGAGGGGTTAGGTTAAGGGTGAGATGTGAATAGCGGTGGTGCAGGAGGATTAGCCATTTGGGCCAATTGAGTTTCAAACAACTTTTGCTGAGCTTAAAGTTATTGCATTTGTTGGATGAGAGTCTGATTAATCTGAGTTAGACTCTGATTCTGCTAAGCAAGAGTTGTTACTTGGGAGGCTAAATGGTCATTGGTTGATGTATGACCATGTTGTGGTTGAGAAGTCACATGATGAGGTTAACTAGGCGGAAAAGGTAGGTTTGAACCATTTCTAGGTCCTTGGTTAAACCCTGGGGGTCTATACACATTAGGCCTAGGTACATTCCCATTAGTTTGGTTCCCCTGGAAACCTTGGTTGGTAAAACCACCTTGACCATTTCTATTATATCCCGAGTGGAAGTTTCCCTGGTTTTGGTTTGGGGTAAAGGGAGGTTTGTAAGGTTGGTTCGGGAAAGGTTGTTGTCCATACCCTGGCCCTTGTCCCTGTCCACCATAGTTAAGGGCTGCTACATGATCAGGGTTATACCCATAACCATCATAGTTCATCACCTGCAGTTCTGGGTTATACCCTCCATAGTCAACTGCAGCTACATGCTTAGAGTGCAAACCACCACAATAAGATATATCATGGTTGGTACCCCACATATGGCACATACAAAGTGCTTTTCACGCACTGGAGGGGTGTTCGAACTACCGGCTAGGCTTAGCTTGGACAACTTTTTATCAATAACGGCTTCTATTTTGGTGCTAATGTTTTCCAAGTTAGTTGTGTCTATCATCTCTCTCGGTAATCCCTGACTCCTAGTTCCTCCCCAGGCACTATTCTTTGCGACTTCCTCTATTTTGGCTTTTACCTGGGTGCAAGGAATTTTGGAAAGCTGGCCACTTACAGCTGAGTCTAGAAGTGCTTTTGTGGAGTCATTAAGACCATCGTAAAAGAATGTGTTGAGATGGTTTTCCCCATACTCATGGTGGGGGCATGCTCTAATCATTGTTTTAAACCTACTCCAGGTAGCACTAAGGTTCTCATCATCCTCTTGGGTGAATGATGCAATTTTCTTACGCCAATCCTGTGTTCGAACCATAGGATAGAACCTTTCTAGAAATATGATTTTTAGTTGAGCCCAATTAACAATTGAATTGGGTTCTAAGCATTTATACCAATCCTTGGCATCTCCCACTAGACTTAGGTGGAATAGGTGCATTCGCACATAATCAAGGCTATTAGGACAAGGAGGGATAAGTCCACAAATATCTGAGAATGCCTCTAGGTGTTGAAGAGGACATTCATTTCTTAAGCCACTAAATGGTGTTTCCTTAACCATTCTTGTGAACTGAGGGTGTATTTGGTAAGTTGTAGTGGCAACAGGAAGTACTACACCCCCTTGGAACTCTTGTGAGCCAGGAGTTCCAAATTGACCAAAAAATTGATGTTCTATTCGGTATTCCCAGTGGCAAGGGTCAAATGCTTTGTGGTCTGTCACGCATTCGACCGAATCTGTCTCAGATTCGGTCCAATCTGCAACCATTCGGTCGAATGTGTCTCAGATTCGGTCGAATTTGAGACCCTGCATTCCTCTTTTCACTTCTTTCCTATTCTGCACTCCATGAGATCTTCATGAGTGACTTGAAACATTTTCCCAAGCTATGATACGCATGTCAAAGGCTCGAATGCATCGCATTTCACCTTGAAATCATCAAAAGTACCTGAAATGGACTTAAGACAACTCGAAAACAAGATCAAGGTAAAATCAAGCATAATATGCATAAAACTAATACAAAACTATGAGACTTGACGCTAAAACGAGGTAATAAACGTGCTCTAAAACGAGCACATCACAACTCCATGTCATTAAATTAGGAATCTTGTCATACCATACCCATACATGGTTTTGTTGCCTAAACCCAAGCTGGATCACATGGTCCCTCAAGTCTCTTATACTACTAACTATATTCATATTATCGCAATCAATATAAGGGCAACACACCTCATCATCTCCAATGTTATTTTGGAGTGTTAACGCTTGTCTAGAGAACTCCTCAACTCCATTTATAAACTCTAATGAAGCATGATTACCATACATCCCATTACGATCCATAATTTGTGTCATACCCTATTTGACATGAAAGAGATCAAATAACAATCTAATCAACACTCAGTTTATATATATATATATATATATAGAGAGAGAGAGAGAGAGAGAGAGAGAGAAATGAGATCATGTGAGAACCCCTTAGTTATATAAGAACCTTTCTTATATAAGAACTCATCTATTATCATTAATTTCGTTTATTTAGATGGATATGATTCAATCTACATTAATGGCAAAGTTATAATTATAATAAAGTCAAATTTGGTAGTTAAGGAAGTTTCATGTTTCCATGATTATTGGGTAGTTTTCAGTAAAACTCGTATTATTATAAATCAGTAGTTTTCCTATTTTTCATTTCACTCTATATTCAAATAACAATATTCGAATGTTTCTTTCGCTATATTTCATATTCAAAGGATATATTCAAAGGATAATTTAACGGTTTTGAAAAATAGTTTAATGGTTTCGAACAATAGTTTAACAGCTTAGAACTATTAAACTATTGTTTGAAACTGCTAAATTATTGTTTGAAACTATTATCATATTATATGAACCTATTAACCATTTGTTGTAAAAGGCATCTACTTTATTTTAATGTTCTAAACTGTTAACATATACCAGTGTTTATAAATATTGAATTCAAACAATTGTTTAATATTTTCGAACAATAGTTTCATAGGTTCGAACAATTGTTTAATAGTTAATAGTTTTTTTTTTGAAATATCTGCTTTATTCTAACGTTCTAAACTGTTAACATATAGAATTCGAACACTTGTTAAATATTTTCGAACAATAGTTTGATAGTTTCGAACAATAGTTTAATAGAGCAGAGCAACAGTTTCAAATGATAGGCTATTGTTTCCAACAATAGGTTAATAGTTTCGAACAATAGGTAAATAGATTAGAACAAGAATTTAATATATCAGAATAATAGTTTCGATCAATAGTTTAATAGATTCGAACAATAGGTTAATAGATTCGAACAATAGGGAATAGTTTGAACAATAATTGTAATTCTTATTATATTAATAATTGACATAATTGTTTCGAACAATATATTAGTAATTGACATGTGGCTATTTTTGCTTGAGGTGCTCCTTCGCCCATTCCTTTGACTTGAAATTACTTCATCCTTGAGCTTGTTTTCATTGTTTCTTAATAGTCTAGCACAATACTCAATTCGTAATTTCTTCAACCCTTCTTCCTATAAATATAATAAATGAGAATATTAATTGATATATTATAAAGTATGTCATTAAAACTAAAATTACATATGAAAAATAACTTATATCATTGGGTTGGAATCCAATATCCCATTGCTCATTGCTTTGGCCTTGGTATGATTCCATATGCTTCATGATGTACACCCCACAATCATTTACGTTGGTGTTGTCCCTCCATTTTATCCTCTTCAGTGAGCCCTCAAATGTAGATACCAGAGCACCACCCATCTTGTTATCCTTTAGAAATCTAGCGAAGGCCTTCAACTGTATAATGTCAATTAAAATAACATAGAATAGTTAATATAAGTATAGTTAGTTTTGAACATTTAGTACATTAGTTTAGTAGTATAGTATAAAAGTCTAAAATCTTAGAACATTAAAACAACAGAATAGATCAGAAGTTTCAAAATTGAAATAAATTACCATTGTATTTGGAAAGTGTTTGTATTTAGATATAAATGTCACACCCTTCTCAAGAAATCTATTGTCAATCACCTCAACTGATTTACTCAAAAAATTAAAGCAGAATAAGTAATAATTCCCATAGGCACACACTGGGAAGAACACCTGAAATATATAAATTAGAACATTAGAATTGTTATTTATTATAATAAGAGAACTATCATAGTTGTCAATTACATACCAATTGAACTTTCTTAAATGAACTTATTTGGGAGTGCCTCATTTCGTCCTCCATTCTAGATCTAAAGGTCATGTATCTTTCTTCAAATAATTCATCCTCTTTGAAGTATGTATTACTGCAAAGAATTATCTATTGTGGAAAAAATTTATATTATATATTAGTATAGTAATATATTTGAAAAAATATTGATATAACGATGTTTAGAAATTTACCCATAGTTCACTTGAGCAAAAGAATATGTTCTTCACTTCTGGGCTTCTTCTTCTATTCATAACATTGAGAATATGTGCCCATGAATCAACTATATTGTTCGTAATATAGTTGTTTTCTGTAATGGACAATATGTCGTCCCTATTGATGAAATTCAATTCATCATTATATAAATCCTCACTTCATCCATGCAAAAATTTAGACAATGGTATGAAAGTGAGATCAATAGGAATTTATTTTTAAACAATATTATTATAATTCATAACAGTCAAATAAAATTTAGAACCATATATGTTATACTTAGAACCTTCAATTTTATATTTGAGAATAATATATCATAACTTTTAGAACATTAGTATATTTAGATAATATAGAACATTATACATTTTTAGAACATAAGATGTAGAATATAGAACAATAGTTAGTCTACATTCAAAATCAAGAACAATCAGTAGAACACTACCATTTATTTTTAGAACATTAAATATAAAATTCAGAACATTACTTTTTGGGTCCTTCAGAGAATGCATATTTGCAACCCTCCTTTGAGAAGAATCCAATTTTTTGGACAATCTCTCATGCTTAACCATGAATAGGGAGCGCAAGTACAAAGGAAGGTTTTTTTGGGTATCTTTTCTCACGCTTTTATGGAGGCCCTTCTTCACCCAAACTAATTTAGAATAAATGAATTAGAAATGACAATTAAACAATATAAATACTATATATATATATATATATATATATATATATATATGTAATAACTTACCCATCCTTTTTAATGTCTTTCACAATTGACTAAGTCAATTGATGTATAAGCTCCTCCAATTCTTGATCTTTTTTTTGGAGGTTTTGAGGATGGGAATGGGAGAAATCCTTATGGGGGGCTGAGGAAATGGGGGGATGGTGGTTTTTGGGGCAATGGTAGTGATGGTGGTAATGGGAGGGATGGTGGCAATAGGGGTGGTGGTTGCAATGTTGGGGCTACTTTTGAGGGCAATGAATGTGATGGGGGGATGGGCAATGGTGGGGATTGGTTTGAAGAGAGGGATGGTAATGGTTTAGAGGGGGGCAACAGTTCGGATGGTGACAATGGGGGGGATGGTGGCAATGTTGGGGATTATGGAAAAGGGGGGGATGAGGGCAGAGGTTGGGAGGGTTGTGTATCAGTGAAGATATTAAAAATAGGGGGAGTGAAAGAAATTGGAATTATTGTATCATTGACTTTGTCCTTTTGTTTACAATTTGTCCATGCTTTCCCCATAACTTCATTGAGCTCTGCCATAAATGCTGGCTCATCAAACAAATGTTGGTCTTGGCTAAGAATCGTTGGATCCTTGTCCCCATCCTGGGTCATGGATGGTTTCTTTGATTTATACTTGTTCCAAATATTATCAATTAAAACATTCATCTCTTCTTGTACTGAAGTTTCTTCAAATATTGTGCTAGCTTTGTCAATCAAAGTATACATCTCGTTGACGTTGGCAGCAATAGTCTTAGCCAACTTGCGAAAACTTTCTAAATATAAATATAAAACAATGCGGTTTAGTGAAAGTATTAGAACAACTATTATATATCATAGAACAATTATATAATCAAGTTACTACAATATATATCTGTCACATAAACATGTTTTATTATATAACAATAGATATGTTGTTTTGAACATTACATTTCTTATTCAGAACAATAGATCATCCATTTATAACAACAGCTCATACCCTGTAGGTTGTTTTGAACACTTTTTAACAGTAGGTATGTTTTTTTTTACAACATTAGGTATGTTTTTTTGAACAATAAGTTTATATTAAGAACAATATATCATGCATTTATAACAATAGGTTTTACATTTTCATGCTGCTATAACAGTTTGTATGTTATTGTGAACACTAAGTTTATTATTAAGAACAACAGGTCACCCATTTATAACAATAGATATATAGTGATAAAACATTAAGAACAATAGGTCATATCTTTAGAACAATAGTTATATAATACTAACAACATTCAATATATACATATTAGAACACCAGCTATATAATATTAAACATTATATATAAAAAATAAAACATCAACTATATAATATTAAACATTATTAATATAATTTAGCTTAATTACCAGCATGTTTGTAGGGGCTTTTGATGTTGAAGGTTTAGAATCAATTTCTTTAATGCTCATTCTGTCAAGCATAATTCCCTTTCCAAAGCCCCTCTTCATCTCAATCTTCATCCTAGACTAGATAAAATCCTTATTCCAAACAGAAATGAGAGGGAATAGTCTTGGTGGGTGAACATCTCCTCTCTGCAGTCTATCAAAATAAGAAATCTGTGTTTTTAAAATAATTTAATAGTTATTAGAACAATACTTTTATGTTTTAGAACGACATATTATAACCAACAGAACATCAGTTTATAAGTGTATTACCATAAAAAAATAGGAGAGGTCCAGTAAAAAAATGATGAACCTTCTTGTCATTCAAACACTGAACGCATCATGTGCTTATAAGTGTAAGCACACCAATCAAAAGTGTTTATTTTGTTCATATCTTTGCAGCAATGTAAAAATTTGAAGTTAATTGCTTGGTTTGTTGTTGATCTAACACAACAATTTATGGTAGCAGCAACAAAATTGATAAGAAACTCATCACACACATCAACTTTCTTTTGCTCTTTAATTAAAGATTTTAGAGTTGAATTGTTAGGACTTCCATTTTTCAATCCAAACATATTCCTCTATTTTTGTAAGAAACATTGGGCTTCTTCATCTTCATCAATTTGCTCATTAATGAGCTGACCTCCAATTGGTAGTCCATATACTAGGTGAACATCTTCATCAATAAGTGGTATCTCTCTACCTTGTGAAAAAAACCAATGTTGATCTATTCGGGTCAAAGCTTTTGATCAACTTAGCACATAATCTAGATTTATGTGAGTCTAAATCTAGGGTTAAAAATCCTCCAAAGCCAATCCTTCTAATTGCGTCCTTGTGTTGTTCTAGAATGTCCTTTAAGACAACAAACATAAAACGCTTTGGGTGAACTCTCTGATTTAATACATTAGCATCATGAACATCCTTTCTTTTTTCTCTTTCGACTGTTTTACAACAATGTCCAATTGTTTTCTTTTTTCACAATTGATATTTCCTTTTTTTGTTGTTTTTCCTGACTTGGATGGACGATAAGTGATTGTTCCTTTCTTTTCTTTTTCTTCAAAGGAACACTACAAATGATACAAGATATAGAAGACAATAAATTATAATAAGAACAATTGGTAAAGTATATAGTACAATACATATACAAAATAGAACAACAGGTTACAGTTTTTATGACACTGTATTAAAATTATAGCATAATATGATATCACAATAGAACATTAATTTTGATACACGAATAGAACAATAAGTTATAATTTTAGAACATTAATACATAAATATAACAAACGAATAAATAATAGAATATTATATAATAATATTTAGAAGATTAGGCTAAAATAATAGAACATTATAAAAGAATATTTCATAGGTTATTTTAAAACAGTATAATAGTGTGTCATGGATGGTTTCTTTAGGACAATATTTTTTAATTTTAGAACGATAAGTCAACAAAATAGAACAATAGTCAAAAATAAAAGTGGAGTTCAGGACACATGAAATAACAAACATATAAATAATAGAACATTATATAATAATATTTTGAACATTAGGTTAGAAATTTAGAACATCATACAAGATTATTTTAATAAGAATAATACTTTATAATCTTTTGGATTATATTTTGAGAAATTAAAAACTAAATCATACTTTTTGTCTTCTTCTATTGTTAAATCCACTGGGGGAAGTGAGAGTATAGGGAGAGTCTCTTCGTTAATCCTTTGCCTGAAAAAAGTAAAGAATTATTAGAATTATATAAACAATTGCCTGAAAAATACATTGTTTTGAGAAATTATGAAAAATAAACTTACAATAGGTTTTCAATTATTTTCTTCTTGGATTCAATGGACTTATGTGCAGTGTTTACTTCTTCCATGACGTTTGTTGATGTCTTCACTGGTAATTGCATTAGAAAGCGAAAATTTTTGAATGAAATTTTTATTAGAAGATTTAGTCTTTTTTTCCTAGCAGTTTGATAAAGGATATACTGACGATTTGAAGGATTTGACAAGTTGGGAGAAATTTTGTAAAGTCTGAAACTCTGAAATAGGAAGCTAAAAGGTTACAGCAGTTACTTTAAAGTGTAGCGTATTTTTAGGCACACTAAAAAATTAGAGAGAAACTTTTTTTTATTTTTTTGTAAACGTGGGTGCTTTTGCAGTTATTTTTTAGAACAAAAAGTTTAGAATATAATCTTATTTGACAACATGTGATCTATTTTCGAGTTTTAATGTTATAAATATTATAACCAATGTTCTTAATTTATTTATGTGACTTATTAAATGTTATAGTAGGAGTAAACCAATTAGAACAATAGATGTGTCACATGTTCTGAATATTAGTTTATATTCAATGTTCTTAATGTTCAGAATATTCGTTTATATTCAATGTAATATGAATTTTCACACGTAATAGATGTTTCACTTGGACTGAACACTAATATGAAATTTTAGAACAATAACATAATTTAATAGAACAATAGTTTTAAAATTTTAGAACATTAAAACTGATACATACTAGAACATCCGCTTTTGACCAATGTTCTATTTCTTACTATACATTAGAAAAATTTAGTTTAGAAATATTTTGAACAAAATACGAACAACTACACATACCTTTAGAACATTAAACCAGGTAACTAGAATAAAATACTAAAAAATTAGAGTGAAACTATATCAAATACTAAACATATTGTTATCTATACATATTCTAGATAACTAATTTTATGTTCTACATACTATAACCAATGTTCTTAATTTATATATATGACTTATTAAATGTTATAGTAGGAGTAAACCAATTAGAAAAATAGATGTGTCACATGTTCTGAATATTAGTTTATATTCAATGTTCTTAATGTTTGGAATATTTGTTTATATTCAATGTAATATGAATTTCCACACGTAATAGGTGTGTCACATGTTGTGAACAATAATATGAAATTTTATAACAATAATATGATTTAAAAGAACAATAGTTTTAAAATTTTAGAACATTAAAACTGATACATACAATATCCGCCTTTGAGTTTAGAACAAACGATTAAATATTTTGAACAATAGGATATCAAATACGAACAACTGCACATACCTTTATAACAATTGATTAAATTTATTGAAAAATAGGATACCAAATAAACAAAGCAGAACTTGAACATTATGATATATTATTGAACAATAGGATACCAAATATTATACAGGGCTTTTAGGATATTATTGAACAATAGAATACCAAATATTATACAGGGCTTTCATGACATAAACAAAGTACAACTTGAACATTACCATATGGTATACAGGGCTTTCAGATCATTATGATAAACGAAGTATAAGTTAAGAACAATTGATTAAGTATATTGAACAATAGGATGTCAAATACGAACAACTGCATAAACTTTTAGAACATTTAAATAGTTTACTATATTTTTAGAACAACTACATATAACTTTTCAACAATAGATCAGCATAATATGTACTGAAGTTTATTTATACAAGGATTGTCGATCATTAAAATAAAATATACAAGGCTTTCAGAACATTACGATATAGATATTAGTACAATTGAAAAATAATTCGTAACAATAAGTATATTCTACTAGATTATGGAAATTAGTACAATTGATAAAATTGTAGAATTGACTACAAGATTATAGACTACATGTCTACAATAATTATAGACTATAAGATTATAGAGATTAGTACAATTGAACAATTTGGAAAATCGTAATATTTAACAACTTGATAATAATTTGGAAGTTTTGCACCCAAAAAAACAAAGATTATGGAAATTTGATATGACCAGAATTGATACTGGTGGCGAAAATCAAGGCAAATTTAAAATAATAGAGGGAAGTTGCATTTTATAGGCTTGTTAGTTATTAATAATTTTCTAATAATTCTATTTATGTCATTTGATGACCAATGCATCTAAACCGTTGGATTTAAAAATTTAAGGGCTAAATATGGGTTCTCATATATAAGAAGTTCTTATATATTAGGGGGTTCTTACTGGAACTCGCCCCTATATATATATATATATATATATATATATATATATATATATATATATATATATATATATATATATATATATATATATATATATATATATATATATATATATATATATATATATATAATTTGCACCTAAATGGTCCTCAAGTAGCTTGCCAAAACTAGGGTTAAGCAAACTCCACAATGACCCACAAACACTCATTCTATGGTTTAAGTTACTAAATTCTTCTTAAAATATGATTTCTATTGTATGATTTGTAAATCACTACATATTATATAGAAAATTTGGCAGAGTTTCCTTTATAAACCCAGCATTTCCCATATTTGGACATCAATTTTCAAACATGTTTATATGTATTTAAATACAACCACAACCAACACACAATGCCATTTTACATCTAGCTAGGTAACCTAAGGAATTTCTAATTATTAGTTTAGTAATTTTACATCAAAGTTAAGGAGTATATAATGTCATACCTAGATAAAGACTGCAGCTTCAGCTACTACTAGAATTGAGACTTCAGAGAACGAGAATATCACTAAAGAGAGCTGTCATGAAAGTTATACGAGTAAAAAAGAAAATTTTAATTTATTCAAACTCTGTGTATAAAATAGAAGAGCAAAATAAGCACAACATAATATAGATTGTTGAACTACTATAATTGACCTACTTTAGTGGTACATTATATTCCTAATTCCTAAACATTTCTAATAAAACTTTTTATCTCACTTTGTCTTCCTTTTTTACTAATTACTCCATAAAAGTTGAAGTATATCATAAATGTAACCAAATTACACAACTTTAGAAGTATAAAAGCGTATTTTAAACAAAGCCAATCCATATAAAGCAATAATATAAGGTCTAGATCGACAACAGAAATTATAGTGTAAATCCTTAGATTATGATAAGTCAATTAAGATTAGCAAATAGGTTAGCTTGATATATTCATTATTAATCAATTTACTAGAGTATGATAGCTTGATATCTTATCCCTCCTATGTAATCATGTTCTACCTTTATTCATCACTCGGAACCTCTTTTTTTGCTTTACAGTTTTGCTATGCATCTCTAGATCTCCTTAAATTCTCTTTAATGCCACATTCTATCAAGTTTAAGTGGCATTTCCATTTCTTATTCACAAACCCATTTCTTATTCACAAAGTCGCAAACTAGTTTTTAGTCCTCATCTAATTAAATTGGATTATTACAAGTAAAGGCTTTTCCCTATGATTTATCAATAACCTCTTAAGCCACCCTACAAATGCCATTCACATTTTTATTTATACCAGAAGAATTTATGTCCTCTTTAATCACTTAATCTACAAAGCAATCGACATTCCATTATTTTGGTTTCCATTCTCTCCACCATTTACTCATTTTATTCACCGTGAACCACCATTCTATTCTATATCTACATTCTCAATAGTAAACTACCTTATGATTAATACAACCAGTAAATAACCTAAACTAGTAAACTAGACTAAATATTCCACTATAACAAAAACACTAAATAATCACTCAAACTAATTTTGGAAAAACGATCTTCCTATATGTATAAAACCCTCTACCCAAAACCCAAGAATCTTCCTATACGTATAACATCCAAAACAAAAAACCCACGAAATATCTTCTTATACGTATATATCAAAACAAATAGCAAGTATACTTAGCAAAACCCAAAACCCACGAACCTCATGCACTAATGAATCAAAACCCAAAATCCATAAAATAGCAAGAATAAAAATATATAAAAAATGAAGAACAAAATGGGAGACCCACCTTGAAGAACCGAATGGCGTTATGGGAGGAAACGATGAGGGAAGGAGATGGTAGTAGTGCTTAGGCACAACGTTGGGGTGTACTTGACAGTGAGGGCTAGGGCACAAATAAAGGAGGAGGTGGGTGAGTTGGTAAGAATGGTGGAAGATTTAGGAATGTGAGTTAAGGGAACATATACGGTGAGGGCTAGAGTGCACAAGTGAAGGAATACAAATTAAAGGTTGAAGAAATGTGGGGGTATGTATGCATGCCGGTGTTTTTATTAAGTTAGGGATAATACATATGCAACGCGTCCATAAAAATACGCCGCATATTGATCATGTTGAGGAATAAAATGCGGTGGTTTCACGAAAAAGCGCCGCATATTAATTATAGCTTAATTAAAAAGTAGCGATGTAAACCCTAACCCGCCACATATTATCTTTTTGGTTATTAATATGCGGCTTTTTTGGTTTTACGCCGCATATTCTTAGCCGCAATTCATTATTAGTTTACTAGTGAGCCCTAATCTTAAGCACTTTAATCAAGGAACCATGTCCATAGATTGGTCTATGCTTAAAATTTTATCAACCCCTCTCCCATACATTATACTTATTACAATTAATTTTCAAATCTCTTTTCTCTCTTTTTCCTAGTCTTTGATGTAAAGATTTGGACATCTCCAATCAGTTTAGACTCAATATTTATCTCATTTTCATGAACAAATCCTAAATGTATATTTAGGAGTTATTCAAAGGATTATTCTATGTTTAGATATCATCAAGCATACTTTAATTTCTATTTTTCATCTCTAAGTTAATGATATTCTAAGGCTAAATCATACAAGTCTTCATGAACTAGAATATGTTCTAAGTTGAATTTCATCATGAGAAAGAGTCTCTTTAGGCTCCCTTCTATGCAAAATCCTTCAACTCATCATTCATTATCCATAACTTGCATTATACTAACCTTGTCTCTTGTCTCAAGTCTCCTTTCTTTCATTATTGCACTTTTATTCATGATTTTTACTTTGTAATGAATGTGTATGATCACCTTTATTTATGTAACTAATTAAGACCTATTGTTTGTAAGTCACGTCTAATAAGATAATCAATGGAAAACTGGCCATAGGAACCCTTAATATATGAATATTAACAAAGTGGTTACCTAACTTTGACTTGTGTGCATATAATGCTTAACTTGCTAACCAACTAAATTATAGTGTGGTCTTTACTTGTATTTGCATGTTTGCATAAGAACTAAAACTAATTTGTTCTCCATATTTATCCAATTGTTTTGGACATATTCTTGGGTTGAAATAGTTTGCTCATTCCCGAACCTTCTTATGGTTCGAAGACCACTAACATGAGTCATTTTGGGATTCAAACCCAAGGGTATTCGAATAGCCCATAAATGTTTGGTGGCGACTCTTTGACCCGTACAACTTTGTAAAGCCTTGTAGCTGATCTTTAATGACGAGCAAATTAATTAGGAAACTAGTGGGGGAAGATCCTTTCTCTTCTTTTTGTCGAAAAAGGAAGGTTGGATTGTAAAAAAAATCAGCCTCTCTAGTACTATTCACTCATCGAATCACCCACCCGAAACCTAGTTGACTTCCTGAGCCCCTCAAAATTTGCCTAAAAATCCCCTACACTATAACACATGACAATTATAACTTCATACGATCACCTTTGCTTTTATTGCTTCTGATGATACGGGCTTTCAAAACTTCACTACCTTCGCGCGCAGAAGATGTGGAGATATTGTTCAAATTAATCGTAGCTGATATTTACAACTTGAAATTCATGGTAGTTTTCTTAGAATATTTATATCAAACTACTGAACAAATGCTACAAACCAATATAGAGAGATCACATACTGTTTACCATAGAATAACACAAAGTTAAATTACAAGACAAACTAAGCTTTGTTAGGTGAAATAAAGCAACAATTATAGAAAATTCCATTCATAGTAGAAGCACGCCCAATAATAGCTCTCTCCAAGTAAAATGTTATGAGGTAACACCATCATTTAATCAATGAAAAGTCTGCAACTTCCACTAGTAAAATAATAATCAATTGCGTCTACGGATTTGCGGCATAATACCAAAAAAGCTGCAAATTAATTAGAGAACTCACTAATATGCGACGTATTATTGAACAATCGCCGCATATTAATACCTAGAAATGATAATATGCGGCGTATTAGGGTTAAACCGCCCCATATTAATTGAACTCTCGAATTAATTTGCAGCGTATTAGTTGACACCCGCCACATATTGCTTCTTTAAATTAAAACCACAGCCTTTTCTTCAGTTTATTTCTCTTCGTGTTCTCATTTCTCTTCAGTACTTCCTTTAGTTGTGTTTTTGCGCCCCCATTCTCTGTAATCCTTCGTGTACTTGCTCTCTTATTCCCTAACTACATCTCTTTGTGTTCTTTCGCCCTAATTCCGACATTGATTCTTCTATACCGTTGTTGTGTAGTTCGTCGTCTCCTCCCCCCATCTCTTCGTCTCACGTGTTCCGACTTCTTCAAGGTATTGGGTTTCAATGCTTTTGTTCTTTTATTTATTTAATTTGTAATTATGCATATATGTATGTATGTTTGTTTGTTTGTTTGTTTGTTTGTTTGTTCAATGGAGTAATATATGGGCATTGTGTATTAGGGGCGTTTTGAGTAGACTATGGGTTTCGTGTTAGGGGTATTGTGTTTGTTTGTTCAATGGAATAATATATGTCTTTGTATTTGGATTTTGAGTTTAGGGGCATTTTGAGTACGTAGACTATGGAATAATATATGGGCATTATGTATTAGGGTTAGGGTTATAGGAAGAGGATTGTTTGAATTAGGGTTAGGGGAAGGGTATTGTTGGATTATTAGTCAAAAAGTTGGATTATTAATCAAAGTTGGATTTATATTTTAATTTGTATGTGTATTAGTTGGAATTGAATTATGTTAGTATTCATATTATTAGGAATTGAGTTAGTATATGTTTGAATTATTTTGTATATTAATTGGAATTGGGTTATATTATAGAGTGTTTTGTATAATAGTTTGAATTGTATATAGAGTGTTAATATACGAATTGGTTATGTTTATCAGTTTGAATTGATTTAGTTAATACATATGGATTAGTACGTATATGAATTAGTAGAAATTGATTTGGCAATGTATATGAATTAGTAAATGGATTAGTATGTATATGAATTCATATAAACAGGTTTGAAAATCTATTTTCAAAATTGGAAAATGTTGGATTTATAAAGGAAACTCTACCAAATTTTTTGTAGAATTTGTATTGATTTACAAAGCATAGAACAGAAATAATATCGCTAGAAGAATTCAGTACTTAAACTATAGAGCGAGTGTTTGTGGGTCATTGTGGAGTTTGCTTAACCTTATTTTTGGTAAGCTACTTGAGGACCCTTTAGGTGCAATTACATATATAACTATACGTAAATTGAATATTGATTAGATTGTTATTTAATCTCTTACATGTTAAATAGGGCATAACACAAATTATGGAGCAAAAATAGATGTATGGTAGTCATGCTTCGTTAGAGTTCATGAATGGAGTTGAGGAGTTTTGTAGACAAGTGTTGAAACACCTAGATAACATTGGAGATGATGATGTGTGTTTCCCTTGTGTTGATTGCGATAATGTGAATACAGTTAGTAGTATAAGAGAGTTGAGGGACCATGTGATCCGCCGTGGGTTTAGGCAACAATACCACGTATGGGTATGGCATGGTGAGGTTCCTTCTTCTAATGACATAGGGTCGTGTTATAACGAGATTCCCATTCATCAAGTTGACCTAGACCATCATGGCCAATTAGAATATGATGAAGTTGAAGATGTTGATGCTGAGAAGGAAGATGATGGGTAGGATGAATTGGAGGATAATGACCCTAGTGATGAAGATCGAATAGATGAAATGCTTAAAGGGGTTGGGGATCAAATTGGTAGTCAATCTCGTACTTTTGAGCGTTTGTGGGAGGCTGCTGAGAAACTATTGTATCTTGGATGTACTAAATACATTAAGTTGTCTGCCACATCAATGTTGTTTAACTTGAAAGCGAAATATGGTTGGATTGATACTAGTTTCACAGCCTTATTGAAAATATTAGGGGATATGTTTCCAGAGGGTAATGATTTGCCTATATCCATGTACTATGCGAAGAAGTTAATGTGTCCCCTTGGGTTAGAGTATAATAAGATTGATGCTTGTCTGAATGATTGCATATTGTATCGAAATGAGTATGCAGAGTTCATTCAATGTCCTAAATGTGGGCAGTCATGTTACAAACTCCCACATGGGATAGGAAGAAAGATGGGATGATTCGACATCCTACAGATTCTCCCCTGTGGAAAACAATTGATGAATCTTTCAAGGCTTTTGGCGGGGAAGATAGGAACCTAAGAATTGGTCTTTGCATGGATGGAATGAATCCTTTTGGTACCTTAAGCAGTCAACATAGCACATGGCCAGTTTTGTTAGTGATATATAATTTGTCCCCTTGGTTATGCATGAAGCGTAAATACGTTACGTTATCGCTTCTAATATCAGGGCCCAAGCAACCTGGGAATGACATTGACGTTTACCTTGCTCTCCTTATTGAAGATTTGCAGTTGTTGTGGGATAAAGGTATATCAGTGTATGATGCATATGCTGAAGAGACTTTTACTCTCCGTGCCATCCTATTTTGTACCATTAATGACTTTCTAGCCTATGGAAACTTGTCGGGGTATAAGGTAAAGGGAAAGAAAGCCTGTCTTATTTGTGTGAATGATATGTACTCAACTTATTTGCCTCATTGTGGGAAACATGTGTATCTCATGCATCGGAGGTTCTTGAATAGGTTTCATCCTTATCGTAAGAGAAAGGTCTCATTTGATGGTAAAGTTGAGCATCATAGAGCCCCTATACCATTAACTGGTAGAGAAGTTTATGACATTGTGAAAGGAATAGATAATGTGTTTGGGAAAACTGTGAAACACAGAGATGATCAGAGGTTATGGAAGAAATAGTCCATATTTTGGCAACTTCAGTATTTGAAATATTTACCTGTTAGATATTATCTTGATGTTATGCACATAGAGAAGAATGTTTGTGATGCCATCTTAAGAACACTGTTGAATATACCTGGTAAGATTAAGGATGGTCCTAATGTTAGGAGAGATATGCAGACGATGACTATTCGATCCAAGTTATGGCCTGAAGACAGAACGCCTAGGAATGGAAAAGGTAAATCCACATATCTCCTCCAGCTTGTTACACTTTGTCCCGAGCAGAGAAGAGGATATTTTGTGAGTGTCTATATGGGATTAAGGTTCCTATTGGGTATTCGTCTAATTTGAAGAACTTTGTATCAATGAAAGATCTGAAATTAGTGGGTATGAAGTCCCATGATTGTCATGTTATGATGCAAGTGTTTCTACCAATTGCCATCCGCCATATTTTGCCCAAGCATGTTAGGGATTCTATCACTAGACTTTGTTCTATTTTTAATACAATATGCAGCAAGGAGCTTGATCCGTCATGTTTGGATGAGTTACAGGCTAGTGTTGTTACGACCTTATGTCAACTAGAGATGTATTTTCCACCTTCTGTCTTTGACATTATGGTACATCTAGTTGTGCATTTGGTCCAAGAAATCAAGTTGTGTGGTCCAGTGTTCCTAAGATGGGCCTATCCTTTCGAGAGATACATGGGTACTCTAAAAAAAAGGTGAGAAATCCAGCACACCCTGAAGGTAGAATAATTCAAGGTATAACCACAGAGGAGGTAGGTGAGTTCCTCAGTGAGTTCTTATCCAAGGGAGAGGCAATTAGGTTATCAAAATCGAGGCATGAAGGGAGGCTCGAAGGGCATGGCATCATGGGTTCTAAGGAGGTCGTAATTCCATTGCCGAAAGAGAAACAAGCTCATTTATTTTTTTTCACCATATCACAGAGGTTCATCCATACTTAGAAAGGCATATGAATGAATTAAAGACAAAGTACCCGTCTAAAGGTGAACGAGCATTGATGCAAGAACACAATAACACCTTCATTGACTGGTTTCATGAAAAAATTATGCATGAGTTATCTGAAATGGGGTATAACATTTCTGATACAATCAAGTGGTTAGCTTACGATCCTCGGACAACTATTCGATCTTTTGAGGGGTATGATATCAATGGATATACCTTATTCACTGAACGTCGGGATAAGAAATCAAAGTCTGTTCAAAATAGTGGTGTTTCAATAGTGGCTTCTTCTCAATAATATGCTAGCTCAAAAGATAAAGCACCAGTTGATGCAATATTGTCGTACTATGGGATAATTCAAGAGATATTGTCACACTATGGGATAATGCGTAGTACTAAGCTTCGAGAGATTATTAATTAGTAAGTATTAAAAATACTTATAATTAGGCTATATTGGTATGTTAGTACAATTTATAGGTTAGTTTGATAAGAAATGTGGACAATAGGGGAGGTTGAACCCTTTTCGGCCCCTTTTCCCTTGAAAATCACAAACATCGTCCCAAAACTTAGTGAAATTCTTCTAAGATTCATTTTTCAATGCATGAATACTTTTAATTAGGATATATTGGTATTCTAGTGCAATTTATAGGTTATTTTGATAAGAAATGTGGAAAATAGGCGAGGTTGAACCCTTTCCGGCCCCCTTTTCCTTGAAAATCACGAACATTATCCCAAAACTTAGTGAAATGCTTATAAGGTTCGTTTTAAATGCATTAATACTTGTAATTAGGATATATTGGTATGTTAGTGCAAGTTATAGGTTAGTTTGATAAGAAATGTTGAAAATAGGCGAGGTAGAACCCTTTTCGGCTTCTTTTCCCTTGGAAATTACGAACATCCTCCCAAAACTTAGTGAAATGCTTCTAAGGTTCATTTTCAATGCATGAATACTTGTAATTAGGCTATATTGGTATGTTATTTCAAGTTATAGGTTAGTTTGATAAGAAATGTGGAAAATAGGCGAGGTTGAACCCTTTCCGGCCCCCTTTCCCTTGAAAATCATAAACATCGTCCCAAAACTTAGTGAAATGCTTCTAAGGTTCGTTTTCAATGCATGAATACTTGTAATTAGGTTATATTGGTATGTTAGTTCAAGTTATAGGTTAGTTTGATAAGAAATGTGGAAAATAGGCGAGGTAGAACCCTTTTCGGCCCCTTTTCCCTTGGAAATCACGAACATCCTCCCAAAACTTAGTGAAATGCTTCTAAGGTTCGTTTTTAAAGAATGAATACTTTTAATTAGTCTATATTAGTATGTTAGTGCAAGTTATAGGTTAGTTTGATAAGAAATGTGGAAAATAGGCGAGTTTGCACCCTTTTCGGCCCCTTTTCCCTTGAAAATCACGAACATCATCCTAAAACTTTGTGAAATGCTTATAAGGTTCGTTTTCAATGAATGAATACTTATAATTAGGATATATTGATATGTTAGTTCAAGGTATAGGTTGGTTTGAGAAGAAATGTGGAAAATAGGCTTGATTGAACCCTTTTCGACCCCCTTTCCCTTGAAAATCACGAACATCGTCCCAAAACTTAGTGAAATGCTTCTAAGGTTCTTTTTCAATGAATGAATACTTGTAATTAGTATATATTGGTATGTTAGTGCAAGTTATAGGTTAGTTTGATAAGAAATGTGGAAAATAGGCGAGGTAGAACCCTTTTCGGCCCCTTTTCCCTTGGAAATTACGAACATCCTCCCAAAACTTAGTGAAATGCTTCTAAGGTTTGTTTCGAATGCATGAATACTTGTAATTAGGATATATTGGTATGTTAGTGCAAGTTATAGGTTAGTTTGATAAGAAATGTGGAAAATAGGCGAGGTAGAACCATTTCCGGCCCCCTTTCCCTTGAAAATCACGAACATCGTCCCAAAACTTAGTGAAATGCTTCTAAGGTTCGTTTTCAATGCATGAATACTTGTAATTAGGCTATATTTGTATGTTAGTGCAAGTTATAGGTTAGTTTGATAAGAAATGTGGAAAATAGGCGAGGTAGAACCCTTTCCGGCCCTCTTTCCCTTGAGAATCACGAACATTGTCCCAAAACATAGTGAAATGCTTCTAAGGTTCGTTTTCAATGCATTGATTTCATATGGAAAATAGGCAAGGATGAACCCTTTTCGTGTCCGGGTAGAAAGTGACTTAAACACTTCAAATATATCGATTTTATATGCATTGCATTTTATATACACGTTAATGATATATGTGTTTATCAATATTAGGTATGCAAAGGATTCAACAAGGAGCCCTTCTCCAACGAAGAAATCGACGTCGTCCGCGACAAACTTGCAAAGTATTGGACAGATAACTTTTTTTAAATTTGTACATTACCTTTTTCTTGTGTATTTTGTAATTTATACATCAATTTCATTAATTGGATTTTATTTTTTATGTCACTTAATATATGGTTGTTTTTACGACCCTATTAGTACGCATAAATGAGAGATCGATAGATCATGTGTATATATGTATCTTGGGTTGCAGAAATTACAAATGTAATAAGCAGGTTTTGAACTTGAAATTTGGGCGTTGTAGGGATCAGATTCTTGCGTTTAAAAAAAACTCATATGCGGCGGTTCTAAGGAGGTGACGCCGCATATTTATATATTACAGGTCAATTTATTGTAAAAAAAACTACCAATTAGCGGCAGTTTTAGGGAGGTGACACCGCAAATGTGTAGGTAATATGTGGCGGGTATAAGGTAGCTAACGCCGCAAATGTACGGCTAATTAGCGGCGGTTTTAAGATTGGTGACGCCGCAAATTTACAAACAATATGCGGCGTATTATTTACGCCGTAAATTAAATAGATTAATTTGCTGCTATTTGTATTGTTGCTAGCCTTTTGACGCCGCATATGTATCTTAAAACCCCGCCGCATTTTTAAGCTTTTCTACTAGTGTTCAAAGAATGAAGAAGAAAGCTCAGCATCATAGGTTAATGCAAACTCTACAAAGAAAAACTAAAAAGGATTTGTAACTTATGAAGGTACACCCTCTTAACCTATGAAGCATCCTAGCATCTCTTCTCCAATGGTGGAGAGTTTAGCGGACAGTCTTAAACACTCCCGAGGTGCATTATAAATGCACAAAGTTGAGCATTGTCTCATTTTGAAAAAAAAACTGCTAACTTATGCCTTCTGATTAAGGGTGTCAAATCGAGTCCACGGATCAGTTTTGGGTTGACCCATCACGAGTCGGTTCTTATCGGTTCGGGTTAAATGGGGTCAATTTGGCCTTTCGGATCAGGTCGGGTTGGGTCAGGTCATTATTATGTCGGGTTAAATCGTTTATCTGTTTGCTCGGGTTCGGTTCAAGTCAGGTTGTATTTGGTTCATGTTCAAGTCGGTTCAGGTAAAATTGGGTCGATTCTTGAACGGGTTATTTCGGGTTCGAGTAGATTTCGGGTCAAATCAATTATGGTAAGGGTTGTCTCGATTTTAATTGAAATCCGGTTTAAGCTTTATCGGGTTCGCATCGGGTCATTAATGAAAATGTTTGGTTTCAAGGTTATTAGAAATTCGGTAAAAATAGGTCGGGCAAGATTAGGTCGCATTAACATATATTCAAATTGTTAATATATCGATTTAATTCGGGTCATGGTTTATTATAAATCAGGTCATATCAGTTATGTGTCGGGTTCAATCGGTTTCAGGTTCTCTTCGGGTCGGGTCTGTAACGGGTCCGGTCCCTAATGGGTCGGACACGAATCGTGTTTGAGTTTTCGAATATCAGGTCAAATCGGTTTCGGTTTGACTTCAGGTCGGGTTGAGTCGATTTCATGTCTCACTTTTCAGGTCATAACCAGGTTGGGTCTGAATCGATTTCGGGTAACTTATCGGGTCGGGTCTGATTTTGACAAAGCAACAAACATCCACTGTGGAACTATTTTATTCCTTAGCATATCAAATAAACAGTTGTTTAGAATTATGCTTTGATGAAACAATTAAGATCAAAAGAGCTTTGATCTCATTATTCTCTATGATGATTGATGAACAATGTTTTGGATCAAAGCTGGTAATATTTCAATTTGCTTCGGCTAATTATCTGAGTAGCTTATGTCTTAATTCTAAATTAAGGTTCAAAATGTTAGGCTGCTAAAGATTCTTTGTCTGTCTAACACGGCTAGCTTATGTCTTAAATCTAAATTTGAAAATATTGTGTATGTAAAAATTAAAACTTAAGCCGCTGCATTACTAATTAAATTTATTATTTTGCAGGAACAAATGGGTGATTATGGCCGGGCCGGGGTAGGGTAGGGACAGGTAAGCACATGAATATCAAGGAGGATTCACTATCCTCGTAGTACTTTTTCTTCTCAAGAGGATTCCTCAGTCCACATTTGTGAAACTTTATTAAAATTGGATTCATACGAAATGAAATCGAATTCGACGCGAAGACGTGGAGTGCCCAGACTACCAACGGCTAGACAATAATACCTTGTACAGATTTGCTATCACCTTGCAATGATATGATGGATTTATTTAATTTTTCATTCCTAAACAATTTCCAACTATCTGGTTATCTCCACATAATTGGAATTAATACGACATTATTATTAATCAAACTCGCTCTATTTACATCTCTAACTGGCTATACAATGTACAAAGTATAGAGTTATTCAAGTCGAGCACAAAATTAGTAGTGTCTACTTTATACTTGTGAGATATTGAGTATTGATTGTATTATACTACACTATATGTTCTTAATTTCACTCCTTTGATTTTTTACGTTTTTCAAGACACGATTTAAAACATTTTTATTACTAAATCCTCCAGACAAAAAAGTATGAAATTTTAATATTCTAAAACTTTACACTAAGATATATCGCCGAATAAGATCTCAATCAAATATATTTTTTATATATTATAATAAAACTTTATAGTCAAATTTTTAACTTTAAATTTATAAATAAAAATAGAGTAAAATTTAAGAAACGAACCAAATAGTGAATATTGTGCTAAGGCCCAAGGTGTGGTGTAGCATGTACACCTAGCCCAAATTCGAAGGTACACTTGCTCCAAAAATACATTACATACATGAAAAATGTATATATATTACACGTAAAATATACTTTTGATCCGTGCTAAGCAAATGTAAATGAAATGGTTTGAAGTGTATGTCAGCATCTAAAGATTCTTTGCTTCACAATGTTTCCAACCCAAAGATGCTTGCTGGGTCACACCCTCTTAAAAAAGAACGTAAAGCATGCTAGGTTCAGTTCCCTATTCGCACTACTTTACTTTCTTTTCTATCCAACCAAAATTTTTATATTTGCTTCTCTTTTTTTTCATTACTGATCAAGTTTTTTTTTTTTGACTAGTCAAACAAGTTGGAACAATCTAAGATTGTCAGGCTCATACTATATAATTCTTGCATGGCCCGCCTTTAGTACATAAAACCTCGAATTTGATGCAATGAAAATGCATACTGTTTTAATTCAATTTGTTTACCAACTTTCTCATGATATACATATACGACTGGAATGATCACTTGATGATTTAGACTTCCTTTGATCACCATTTTTTATTAAAAGAAACTTACCACGTTCACACTCATGTTAGACTTGACTATTAACTAAGTACAAGAAAAGGAGTTTTTATGTTTCATAAATCTATATAGTTCGGATTTTAAGATCATCTGTGGACCTCAATTTTCCAATGTGATCACATTCTCCCAAAAAATTTGGAAGAAACTTTGGTGTTAATTTCATATTTGGGTGTCACAAAATCATAATCAAAATTAAACAAAATCATGTAAAATAAACAATTCGTATTATTCAATCCCTTAACACATACGAAACTATTAATACGAGTTTTACTACCTCTTACTAATCGACTAATACACAAACCATTAAAAGTCATTTATATAAAATTCGAGTGATCTTTGATACTTGTGAAATGATTGTAAGATGAAAAATGAACATGATGGTAAGGATATCACAAATTGGTTACAATGACCTTGTGATCAATAGAGTTGATCATACGCATCAAGATTTATAAATCATTATATTGATTGAGAAGGCAAAGCCGTTTGCTTTTGGTGCATGCAGGGATAAACGAGCCAACAAACTTGATTGAATTCGTAGAGTTTGGAGAGGAGAGAAACTCATAATAGATTGAAGATCTGTTTTCTCAATTTATTCAATTAAATTTTAACAAAAATATAAAATTTAACAAAAATAAGTAAATTTACAAAAAATAATAAATTCAATAAAATAAGATAAGTTTAAAATTTATTTTTCTCTAGTCTCTCCTACCTCCTTAAAACTCTATTTCTCTTGTTTATCTTAATTAGGATTGCTAGTGACATTTCAGATGGTGGCCCCCCATTCTTTTTTTGTCTTTGTTCACAATAAATTTTCCATATTCAAAGTATTTTGACTAATATTGGATTTTTGTTCTATCTTTGTAAGAGGTTTATCTAGGCTAACATACAAATTGGTTCATTCATGAGAATTTTATATAATGTTATAAGAAATGTCTGTTTTCGTTTATATTCAATTGAATTAGGTCAGAATCCACCTTAAATTTATAACATATTGCTAGACCCCTTTTCAAGGTTATATCAAATAATCTTGTGAAAGAGTGTATGAAGGAATTACATATTTGATAAATGTACATACAATCAAGGTTTTCTCAAAGTGAAATATAATTTGATTTAATTCTATATGTATTTTTTATTTGTTTACTTCTTTTAAAGATGTTATTTGATGCTTGATTAATGAATTAATATTGTATATTTTTCAAAAATAAAAATTTCATTAAATATAAGTTAAGCTCTAAGTAAAGATTTTATTTTCATTAACTTATTTTTGCAAAACCTTGACTTATTTGTTCATCTTAACTTAATTTTTTTATTGAATTGAACTTACTTAGTTTTTGTTAAATTTAACTTATTTTTCCATGACTTATGTTCTCTTATCTCCAACTTATTTCTTTTAACTTATATTTGTTAAACTAATTACCTTTCTAAAACTCATCTTTCACTAACTTCACTTCTATTCAAAAATATAGTAACATATTTTTCTATAATTAGCATAGTGTTGTTGAACTTACTTATTATTGTTAACGCTTAATTATATGAAAAGGCTAAGGAGAATAAGTACGTGCTATTTCATTGATTTTCTAGACTAATTGCAATTCAACTTAATATATGTTGAACTTAATTTTCGCTGAATGTAACTTTTTTTATTAAATGAGGAGAACATGCATATATAGCCTAAATAAGTATAATAGTTTAATTTTAGCTAATATAAGTAAAGAAGAATCGAGACCATGGATAGATGAAGTATAGTAAGAGGTTTATCCACCAAGCCAATATAACTTAATTGTCAACTAGTCCAACAAAAATAACAATAAAGTCTTAAAGGCATGACTTTTCAAGCTCCCATTTACCAAATTAAATTACACCTTCAAACATTTATCATACTAATTAAAGAGTATGCTTAGCACTTTCTCTTACTTTAATTTCTTATATAAAAAGTCCTTCTATTCTAAGGAATTTTTTCTATATAAACTTTTTCCCTCAAATTGTATATAATTATTACTGAGTTTAATAATAATTTTTTTTCTTATACAAAAATATAATAGATGTAGCAATGTAAGATATTGCCTAAAACACTCACTACTTATAGATGAAAACCATGTTGGTTAAGTTGTACAAACTCTAATGTATCTATAACTATAACTAAAGCAAAACCGTTGTTGATTTCATATAAAAATTTTCCATCTTTTTTAATGATCATGTCTTCTTCTTCTTTTTCTATTTTACATTAATATTACATTCAAAATTGTTATACATAGAAAATTGTGTGACTATAAAACTAACTTTATTTTTTCATTTTATTTCATGTTTCATCTCTACCTTTTTTCTATAATATTTTTTTATTATTTAATGTGATAAAAAGTATTATATCAATAAAATTTCCTACGGTAATTCTATAAAACCTATAAGTTTTCCCCAATAAATGAAAATATTTTTATAATTGAATTTATTATCAAACCGTACATTGTAAGGGAATTACTAGTTAAACACTAAGTAAAACTGAAAAAGTATGACCATGAATGACCTTACTTCAAAAGATTTTGGCCCCTAAATGATTTGGCGACATTTAGAGAAGGTCGTAGGACTTACATAAGCAGGACCAAATTTTTATACGAACCTTTAGTACGGCGTAATTAATTGACGAACTATTGGAAATTTGAATTCCTGTTTAGTAGCTAGAGCTACTGTATCTAATGAATCTATACGTACTATTAATGGTTCTAAACTGTTTTAGTTATCGATAGGGACATAAATGAACCACATTAGGATCGCTCCAAGCTGAGGGACAAGAAGATCACGTCGAAGAATGTGCCAAATGAGATATTTGATTTGCAGCTCAGTTTCATTTTACGAAGAACGAGACACCCCCCTTAAATAAATTCATCTTCTGTTGGTGTTAAAGAAAAAGATCAGAAAACCCTTTTTACAGGAAGTATGACTTACCATTTATATCGGAGTAAATAATATATATAGTTTTTAGGACTGTATATAATAAACTTTTGATAGGAAAATTTAAGGAATTTTAAAGGTTAGTTATTTCAATTTTCATATAATTTTGTCATCAATTTTTAAGCTTATATTATTTTAAAATGATATTGAATATTTAAATACAACCGTAAATACAATATATAACATTATCCATAACATTTGTATCCCATTTTTATTGCATAAATTTCCTCAAAGGATTAAGTTTTATTGCACAGTTCTTCAAAAATAACTCATTATAATTGGTTTGTTTTACTCCCTTTGTGTTTTTTTTTATTCTTCCCACTTTTCCCATTCGAAATTTCAAAATATTGTTCTCATTTAAATCTCTCTATTTTAGTTTAATATTATGATTGTGTGAAAATGTGTGATGGGGATTACTATCCATGTGATATGTATCCCATTAGTTGATTTTTTAATTATTTAATATCATAAACTTTAGAAATTTCACTACTTATTTAATGTTTAATTCACTTGCATCATTTTTTAATAGAATCTATTCTTAATCTTAGATTAATTTAAATTATTTTATAGAATATTAATAATATTTAATATTATCTTAATTTCTTTCCTGATTTCAAATAGGAAGAAAAAAAATTGACAAAATTTACGGAATAACATATTTGAAAAAGTTAATGCGGAACCATTACTTTTTTAAAAACTTCCGTTTTGATTTACTTGGTATATTGTCAATTTTGTCATTTGGTGTTAAAAAGTCCCAAGCCACTTCAAAACCCCATGAATACAATTTAAAATTATAGTTTTCGCTTTGAGCCTGCTCTATAGTTAACACTTAACATGTTATTAAGAGCATCATTTGTACAATAAGTTATTAGTAATGTGCGCTTTTGTTGTTCTCAAGATGATTGAAATGGGTATTTGAGACTCTCAATTAGTCATCCCTGGCCCCCCAAAATCCACCATAAAATCAGTTTACACTCGTTTACATTCAGTATGCATTTGTCATAAACTACTTTTAAGATGATGATATCTACCTTATGAATAGAAACGTTGAACTTTTAAGAAGGAGCATGTGTAAGAAGATGAGTGTATTAAAGATTGTGTATGTTAAGGTGGATATGTGGAGATATCTTAAGGAATAAAATTAGAAATTTTGATATCTAGAAGAAAATTTAAGTAGTTAATAGTGAGGATAAGATAAGAGAGAATCAATTATATTGGTTTAAGCATGTTAAATGTCGAACAATAGAAGCACCAGTGAGGAAGTTGGAGAGTGTAGATAACAAAGAAACCAAACACAATCGAGACAAACAAAATATACTTGAAAATTTGGTTTAGAGGAAGATATGGCTCAAAATAGGAGAGAGTGAAGGAATAATATTTTTATAGATACTCACGTGAAAAAAATTATAGGTTGGTACAAAACCCATTAAAGACTTATGATTTGACAAATTTACTTGTATTTACACAAACTCCACTTGAACTAGTTTGCCAAGAGTATTTACACACATTTTTATAACGATTAACTGTCGGTTAACCGTTATTATTATTTTTTAAAAAAACTAAACTTAAAAGGCTAAAATATGAATGAATATCACAAAAAAAATTTTATGCATGATCATACCTTATATAAATATGTGTTATTACTATTGTAAAAGACCCAATTGCATGAGCTAAGAAATTATACAAATAATATCATAATATTAGGTGTACAAGTGCATAAAAATGGAATAAAATAGTTAATGGTTAAGCGTTACTTAACGGTACAGTTACGATAAGCCTTTTTCAATAACCGTTAAAATAGTTAACTGTACCGTTAAGGCTTAACAGTACGAATGGTACGATTAACTGTTTAAGCACACCCCTAGATATTATACTTTAGGATAATATTGTAACAAATTAGGATAAATTTACTACACTTATCTTTTGTATACTTATCTTTCTAAGTTTCCTAATTCGATTAGGATTAACACTGTAAACATTAGATAAATTGATCAATGGTATACATTTCGGGATTAAGGAGTTTTCTCTGAAATCTAATATGGTATCTGAGCATAGGTTTTAGTTCTCAAAAGTTTTTTTTGCATTTTGCGCTACATACAAGGTACCATTGATCATGATTTACATCATATCCATCCGCTTCTTCTCAACTGGTTATCTATACTGACGCTGAGTGGGGAGGTTGTCCTGACACCTGTTGCACTACCTCGAGTTACTGTTGTTTTCTTGAAGACAACCTTGTTTCCCGGTCATCTAAGCGTCAGCCTACTCTATCAAGTTCGAGTGCAAAACCAGAATATCGGGGCGTCGCAAATGTTGTCTCTGAGGCATGTTGGCTCTGTAATCTCTTGCTTGAGCTACATTGTCCTCTGCGTCAGGCTACTATTGTGTATTGTGATAATGTCAGTACTATTTACCTTTCTAGCAACCCGGTTCAACACCAACGCACAAAACATATGGAGATGGATATTCATTTTGTTCGCGAAAGGTTGCCTTGGGTCACGTACAAGTTCTACATGTCCCTACTAGATTCCAATTCGCAGACATTTTTACCAAAGGCCTTCCACGATACCTGTTTTTGGATTTTAGATCCAGTCTTAACGTACAACCTTATCCCGCTATGGCTATGAGGGTGTGGTAGATATACACTTTAGGATTACATTGTCACAGATTAGGATAAATTTACTATTCTTATCATTTGTATACTTATCTTTCTAAGTTTCCTAATTTGATTAGGATTAGCATTGTAGATATTATATAAACTGATCAATGGTACGGATCATGGAGTTTTCTCCGGAATCTAATAATTACCAACTTTTGCTCTTTTAAGTGTTAAAAACAAATCCCTAAATATAGATGTAAGGAATTCTAAAAGCAAGTGCATGTAAAAGAATCTTTTGTTAAATCAAATTCCCATACTACTTAGTATTTTTCATAACCAAAAACATATTTGGAGGCATTTAAAGAGGCTACCACACTTAGCTTGTTGTATCATGATCAAAAGTTAATCTTGAACAAAAATAAGGATCTAAAGTTATAATAAAAACATGAACCATTAATTAATAATGGAAAAACTATTGGAAAATGCAGTATTCCGTAGCAAGGTTAAGCTATCCAACGATTCGTTAAACCAAAATCAAGCTTTCAAGAGAAGCTGCAATTTGACCATATTATTGGTATTAGCAAAAACATCGGACTTTATTACATGTAACCGGATAGTGTAACAGAACGTTTATGTTGATTGTTGAGAGAAGTTTTTTTTTTTTTTTTTTTTTTTTTAAAAAAAAAAAATGTTATGAGAATACAAAAACGAGAAAATAGCCATAGGTGGCCGAATAATCGGCGATATTGTTGAGAGTGGGTCCACTAGCATAACCTCGGCCCCACAAAGAAGAACTAACAAAATCACGCTACTGGGCTCCACTATGTGAGACAAACATTAAGACCTAATCGCTGTCCATTCTAACAAACTTTTAATTTTTTTTTTCAAAACGAATTAGTTTTGTTGTTTTTTTTTAAAATAAAAATAAATCGGCTCGGCTACTAGCTTTCATTAACACTTGAGCAAAAATCGGTAGCAATTACTTTCATCCTCATCATAATCCAACATTAACCACACTAGATTTTAAAAAAACAAAGACACTACGTATTTGTTTGGTTATAACTTATAAGTTTTAGAAGGGGAATTTGATTTCTCTAGGAAGTAGTCAAGTAGATGTATGTGCTTTTATTTGGTTGATGATATGAATGAATATAGTTACCTAATTCCCTTTATGTAAGTAAAACTTACCGTGAATATTAGAAATTCCGATGTCTATCCAAATAAACTTCTGACATTTTTTATGAAGTAAATTTATTTATTAAATTTATTAGGAAATAATACTTCCTCCATCCAACCAAATAGGCGCTCATAGAAGGAACACCACTAAATATCAGATAGCTTTCCAACGTTAAGTACTTCTATACTTGCTTTAATGTTATGGTTTGTTTTTTCACATCTTTGATGTTATGGGATCAAACCCACTAAAGTGAGTATGTATTCCATTACTTTATCCTTCAATTCTTAGGAGTATAATATATGTCAATTTAAACCGGATTAACTTTATACAATTCTAGTTTAATAGATTTGATCTGTTATCCTATTTCATCTGTTTCATATTAATTGAAATACATTAACTTTTGTACTAGTTATTTGCTTACTTTGATTAATTTTTTTATTAAATAAAATAATATTAGACATTATCATCTAAAACGTTGTTGAATTTTTTTAATATATATATATATATTATAATATACGATTTTTATACTACATACTACTCCATAATATAAAATTAAAATTATAAATAGTTAAAGTAGTACATTGCCACGTGTGTAAGTTGCATTGCAATCAATTAAAGACAGACGAAATATATTATTAATAAAATAAATTGTGACAGAGTAAGTAATTCACAATAATGATAATTCATGAATATTATTTATGTCGGACTGATCATACAAAACCGTTGTTTTTAGGATTGTAGTCTAGTAGGCATCAGACAATGCAAACTGAAGCTGGAATTTTCCATGCTTTACTCAGCGTGGAAGCCAACCGCATTGGTGTTCCCGTTACCATCACATTGTAATCATTACCTCCTCCCCTCTCTCTCCTCCATCCTTAACAACCCTCCTCTATTTATTCACCTTCCTCTCCCTTCTTTTGCATGACATCAAACCTCAATATTCTCATCTCTTTCTCTATCACTGTCTCTGTCTCACTTCATTTCTTACTCCTTTCTTCTATTAGCTTATCAAAAATTAATCAAAGCTTCAGCTTCTGTCTCGCTCGTATTGAGTGTTTCTCACCTTAACTTATCACTTATGGATTGTTCTAGTCTACAACGACACCAGGTAAATTTTTTGTCACTCCTTCCGTCTTTTTTTACTTGTTATGTTTTAATCTTTGAAGTAAATGCTTAAAAAACTTTGATCTCAAATCCGAGTTATATTTTAATAAATAATATAATTAAATTGAGTTATTATTGGATTAATTTTAATTTTAATTTTAAAAATATCAATTTTTCATTAT
Source organism: Dysphania ambrosioides (assembly GCA_026401315.1). Classification (NCBI taxonomy): domain Eukaryota; kingdom Viridiplantae; phylum Streptophyta; class Magnoliopsida; order Caryophyllales; family Amaranthaceae; genus Dysphania; species Dysphania ambrosioides. Next base: position 14,158,211 of record CM048662.1, read on the forward strand.
ATTTTATTTAATGAATTTAGAAAAACATATTTTAATTTATATTTTAAATATCGTAAAAAAAAAACAAATATAACAACTTAATTGAGACAGAAAGTATATATCGAGTGTCCTAGAGTATGTCCTCGTTCTTATAATACTTGGTCGGGTTTTAAGTTTTACCAGCTACTGATCTAGTGTACACGTGTAAAGTATAGTATATTTATATTTAGAAATAATATCGACTCGCTAATCCTTATAGGCGATTCAATGTGGCGTGTTCTTGTGTATTGATTCTAAGATTTTTATTCAAATAATTAAAAATGAGCTCAATTTTCTTACGAAGATTAAGATTTGTCATCAATTACCCTTTTGGATCGTTTAATGATTACATACGTTTTAGATATTTAATCAGCTTTCTGCTTTCAATTTTTGTAAATTGCTTGTTCTTTTTCTCTCACGTTTATTTTAAGGAGTTATTTAGGATTATATGAAGTACATGTGCTGTATCCAAGCATTTTGTTGTTTTGGTTTGTAGACTTAGTAATTATTTTTGCTATAATATATGGGTAGATAATGTTTGGCAAAGTTCAGTAGACAAAAGACAAACGATTAACTAGTGTACTGTGTTATATGCCCACCAACTTCAGTCACCTCCTTCACCAATAAAGGGGGAAAATAAAGCTTCAATCATATCACTTACAAGACTTAGTTTCTTTTTAATTTGTGGAAAATGGTGGACATTGTACCCGCATGGTACACCCGCTTTAAAAAAATATACATGAAAAATATATATATTACAAATGTCAATTATGTGGAATGTACATTTATATTCCACATAATTGACATGTGTATTATGTATATTTTTCATGTACCGTAATTTATATTCTTTTGGAGCGGGTGTACCATTGCGCGCGGGTACATCATCTAATTTACGAATTTCTCCAATTGACTTGACGCTTTTTTGTTTATAGTATGCCAAATTTCTCTACCTTTTTTTCAAAGGCAAGAAACAAATTATTATAAACCCAAAACAATGTGAGATTCACGCTGTTTTGATGCATCTGTCCGAACTTTTTGATGTTTAGGCACCTTGTGAGTTTTGGTATTTTGAGTTTCATTAAAAGCTTAAACTATACCTTGCTTCAAAGGAAGAATAAGAGGAAATCAATATGCATAATCTCCTTTTTGTGACGTTAATGCTTACCTTTTGTTTAATTACACTATTTATTTCAATTACAAAAAATTTTCATTTATCGGTGAAAGTTTATATTTCTTTTTTATAAAATTACATTGTAATGTATAGTATCTTTCAAAGGGAAAATAGAAATTTAATTGAAATAATATATTTTATCGGATAAAGTGAATAAATTTTTCAGAAGAAAAAGGAGGGAGGCATTCATGAAATAAAGTAATAGAAATAAAAGTAATTTTAAATAATTTTAACAATATCTGTAGTCATAAAAGCTTCTTTTATAAGACAAAATTTCCTAGTCAATATTTATACTAACTAAAAAAAATATAATATCATTTATAAAAAAGGAAAAAAATTTATTTTATCAATAACTTAACAAATATTTAATTTAAAATTAACAATTATTAATTTACAAAAGTAAGGTACTTCAAGGAGTGACGTACTTGTTTTTTCTGGGGCCCATATCTGTTTATAGTCAACAACATTTTCAACGAAATGCATTGATTAATTAGTAATTATTCACCTCGACCCCACATTTAGTTTAAGTTGTTACTAATTCTTATCCAATTTCTTAAACAGTACGTAGAATATAGTGGCTACACTATAATTACTTGACCCTATTTTCAACTAATCTAATCAATCCCTCGTTTATTTTTTGTTACCTGACCGACATTATTTACATAAGAAATTCTATATCAGCAATCCCATCTTTCTTTTGTCGTTTTATGTTTTACCTTTATGTACCACTTATTCTTGGGAAACTCTCTAATGTTTCTAAATTTGTATGTTCGAATTACATACCCTTCATTAAACAAACGTAAATACCTTACTTAAATGTGTAAGAAATGTCATCACGCTATCTAATTAGATAGCTTATTTAATAGTGTGTTCGGAGTAGTAATGAGTAAGGTTAAATCACATATAAACACTTGGTTAATAGAAATGACTTCGAGTACCATAGTTTATATGTTTTCTAATGTAAGCTAGTCAATCATCTATATATTTATTCGTTTAGTGTGTGTGTGTGAATATAGAACTATTACTTTATGTCTTTTGAGGGGAATACTATGTGTATTTATAAGACTACAGTTTGATCAATAAGCACTTCCATATTGAGGAATCCAAGTTTCTCTTATGTTGTATATTAAAGTTTTATAGGTATATGAAAATTAAACTATTGATTACTAAATTTTTACATTATAGTCTAATATATTAGTTACTTTGTAAAGTATAGTTTTGTGGGCTTTTCTAATTTATAACTGATATAAATTATATTCAGATATTAAAATATCAGATATATGTATTGTTATAGCAAATATAACTATTGTTATCATATGTATGTATTGTTATATATATATATATATATATATATATATATATATATATATATATATATATATATATATATATATATATATATATATATATCAGATATAGAAATAAAGAAAATATAAAAATATCAAAAAACTTATATTAGATTTAGACATTATGATTTCAAATATAGAAATAAAAATTACAAAAATATCCCACGATATACTTATATCAGGTATAAATTAGCAATTTGTCATATTTCTGTGACATTTAGATTATATTAGCATTATTTTTAATTGATGCTACAATATTTTTGGCCATAAATTTCTTTAGTGGATTCCCTAATTTTAATTTTAAATTTATGGGATTCAGGAAACAATGGCCTCACAATCACTAGATAGCGTGTTGTTGTGCACAAAAGCCGAAAACGGCAGCCAAGAATCGCAACAAGAGAAGAAGCCTAGGCCAGCAGACGAGCAAGCAATGAAATGTCCAAGATGTGAATCTACAAACACCAAATTCTGTTACTACAACAACTACAGTCTCACTCAACCAAGGTACTTCTGCAAGTCTTGCAGAAGGTATTGGACCAAAGGCGGTACCCTAAGGAATGTGCCGGTTGGGGGAGGCTGTAGGAGGAACAAACGGTCATCATCGATACCGAAAAGGGGCGGCCCTGAGTGTCACCTTCAAGTACCCGACCACTCGATCACAACACCAACTTCATCATCCTCACAAACTCTACTCTCACCCTTGTGTTCCTATGACCAAACACTTGCCCTAGCTCATGGAAGCCTTTCCATTTTGGGAAACCATGGAAATTCCCATTTTGACCTTTTTGGTAACCCTAGTGGTAGCTCATTTCTGGAAACTTTGAGGACTGGTCTCATTGAGAATAATAGTAACCATTTCATGTACTATGGGCATGGTGCAAGTGCTAACAACTATGGGGATGCTGAGAGTGGTAGTGTTATTAGCAACAATTGTGATGCTACACATTTCGTTACTCATAACAACAATGGTAACACTATGAGCAACACTTCTTCGGGTTCATCTACACCTGAAATCAAGCACGAGTTGGGTGAAAGCAGAACTCTATGGGGTCTTCCTTGGCAAATAAATGGTGACAACAGGAATTACATGATGAATGGTGGACACACTGAGATTGATTCACTCAAAGAGAGCTGGAATAGTGCTATTGGTGGCCCTACTTGCTGGAACAACAACCTTCTTAATAGTCCTTTGATGTAGCTCTTAGATATATTATAGTCTTAAGTTATAATGCAATGTCTAGGACCTCATATGTTTATTTCTTTGCATCTCTTGCTAATATGGCTGGGTTTTTTTTTTTATAGTTTTTTCTTTTGGAATACCATATTTTTCTTTAGGGGTTTTGTTATTGCCTTGTTGTGTTGTCTTTGTTGGTTAGATAAATTAATGAAGTTTAGGGTTCATATTATAGTCTAATTGCTTGATTATATGGTTTTTTACGGCTTTCTTCTATACTACTCCATTGAATACTAACTTTTTTTTATTTATTTATCGATATTTTTTATTTGAACCATTAGAACATATAAACGACCATGAAGAATGAAGTACGTTATAATTTGTTGTAACTTGAACCGGGGAGTACTTCAAGATCGATGTATATAAAGCGAGGATAATGTGTTCTTCTATTATACTATATATTTAACTTATTCTCAAAATTCTGAAGCCATGATTTATTCCAATGTAAGAAGAAAATTGGTTCATTTGACATAGGCTACATTCCTACATTCTCCTTTCCTATTCCATTTATTTCACAAAAATAGAGATAAAAATAAGAATAGATAACTTGGTCAAATCCATGGTTATTAACTTATTATGCGCTATTGTGGGCCCGTAGGTTCAATTTTACAATCGTACACTAGGAAGTTCAAATGAGTCAGTTTAGTGTGCATTAGTTCAATACAATAACTTAAGTTGAAAACAAATGAATTGAAATAAGTTCCACAACTCGGTTGGATGAATTATATAGAAGTTGGACAAGAGTGTGTCAGTGTCTCACTTTGCATGAACATGAAAACTAATGCAATGACCAAATTTCCATCTGTTCACCTCATAACACGTATTATTAGGTCATGAATGGATAATTTTTTCATAGTCATTGCTCGTGATTTTACTTCATGACTGAGTTTGTCATGATATGGGGAAAAACTTTGTCTTCCCACTTGATGGAATAATCATATCACTAATTAATAGAAACAATAACATTTAGTGGTTGTTTAAATCCAAGTAACAGAGGGAGATTTTTGTTATGAAGCACGTGTATTTCTTTTGTTAATAATATTATAGGAATTGGATATTTCATAAAAAAATAAAGGATTTACTTCCCACAAAATGAAGTAAAGCACTTGCATAATCCTACTATATAACTATATAAGTGTCATCTCTTGTGCAAAGTAGAAATTCATGTGTCCATCCAAACAAGTTTGACATTTTAAAAAAATTAATACCCCATGTTTTCTACATTAAGAGATGATACATATACACTTAGTGTATCTAGAGTCACATATATTTTTTAGACTTCTTTTGACGATGTTACTAAATAGTTTCCCATTATAGCTATAAAAATATATCCCATTCCAAAAAAAAAAATATTGACCTCATTACATAAATTAAACAAAACACCTAAGACACTAATGAAGAGAGAAGGTTGATTTTTTTTAATAAGAATATAAATAAAAACAATAGTATTTTATAAATTACAAATCAAAAGTTAAATATAAAAACACCAATAAAAATTGTTTATACTCTTTTTTATGGGAATCCAAATCAATATACTTTTGAAAACTTAAACGTACCCTAAAAACTATTTTTCTAGTTATAAAAAGTTGTTTTGTAACACAAAAAAAAAAATGGCTAAAAGTATTTTAGTTTGATATAAATTATAAACTAATAATAAATAAAAATTGTAAGTGGGACCTAGATACTCTTGATGTATCTGTAGCATTTTCCTCCTACGATTAACTAGATAAGCACTTAGTAAAGTCCAACTAATTAGAGCTTGAGTAGTGGGTATACTTGCCCACTCTTAATCTCTCCGGTCTTACCTTACCTTCGACTCTAAATAAAAGTCCTCCCTCAAAACACTTAAGAAATAACACTAACTCTTATAGCTCACTCTCACTCTCACTCTTTATTTATTTTTAAAAAAATAGTTAAAATATAGAATATATTGTAAAATACATACATAGCCCTTTCCTCTTCACTTCCTTCACTCTTTATTTATTTATTTTAAAAAATAGTTAAAATATATATTATATTGTAAATACATACATAGCACCTCCCTCTTAATAAGAACCCTCCCTATATTTATAGGTAGTTTCCATCAATCTCTAAATAAAAGGAAGATAAAGGAAAAATCATTTCTTAAATAAGAGGTAACTCTCAACTCTAAGAGGGAGTTTAATACCTACCACTATTCTCATTCTAAATAAAAAAATTGAGGAAATTACTTTTCACTCCCTCTATCCCTTTATTTACGCCCCATTATAGTTTTTTGGTCAAAATTTAAAAAGTCAGACCATAAATTGTCATTATATTATTATTAGAAATAATATATTCTCTCTATTTCTATTTTTTCTTTCCTTATTCCTCATTGGAAATTTTTGGTAAGTCATTTTCATTTAGAGTCATACCTTTTTAATCTACTAATTTCAAGCGAAAATAATCTTAGTTTATAAAAAAAATATTGCCAAAAATAACCTAAGGGACATACAAAAAGATGAAATCACCCTTACTTACCCTAAAAACCCTACCCTCATTAACTCACTCCTTACTCCCTCAAATGTCATTTTAATTTTTTTCTGCAACTATGATATGTTGTAGGGCTTGTTTGCTTTGTAATTTGTTATTATCATGAGGTTATGTGATGTGTAATTATCATGAGGAATTAATATTAGTATTGTTGGCGAATTTGTTTTATGATTTTTGATTAACATGAGGTTTTGTCTTGAGACTTTACTAAGTGACTTTGTTAATTTTTTTTAGTTTTGGTGCTCATTTATTTTGTAGGCCTTTTGGAATGTTGTTGATAAATTTAATGTTAAGTAATACATGTTTCTATGATTTCACATGTTAATCAATAGGGAGAGGGGTGAATAGAGTATGTCCATTTCTTAATTAGAAGCTCAAGTTCTTGAAAATGAATTTCAAAGGCAAAATAGATACTTTGATGCTTGACATTGAAATGGATGTCAAGACCTCAAAATTTGGTTTCAAAGGCCGCTGATTATAGATTTTGACTTCACTATTACTTTGATCAATGAACAAAATAAATAATAAAGCGTAAGTAAATAGACAAAAATAAAATAAGACAAAATACGGTTATTTTGTACGAAGTTCGCCAACTAATTTGTTTATGTCTCCGCCTAAGGTTGTCTAACCCTTTAAATTTTTATAGCACTCCTAAAAGATTACAATATCTATCTTTTAATCCGTAGCACCCTAGCTATACTTTAGCATCTCAAATTTTAGTAATTAAAAGCTCTCTTTATTCTATACGTTTGAGTATTATGGTATTTTACCTCTTAGTATAACACTCTCTATAAAATATATCTTTTTTCACTCAAGATTTAATACTTTGATTTTCTCTCAAACTAAAATACAAATAAGATTATGATGCTATAGAGAAAATAATTTGTGATTTAATGTTGAATATATCTGAACTTGTAGGCTTGTATATATGCTGTCTTACTTCAGCTTTAATGCTTGGGTCTATTTATAATAAGTCTACGAAACTTCTGTGATTGGACCCTTTGAAAATAGGTTGCTAAAATTTGAATTTCTTTTAAATACTTTCAGCATGATTTCCTCCAATTTAGTTGTAACTGAATCGTTGATTTGTAGTTGTTGGAGTTTAAAATATTTTGAATATTTCTCAGCAAGATTCTTTTAAATTAAGTTTCTGCACTTTAAACTTAAACATATTTCTTCAAAATAAAGATGCTAGAAATTTGTAACTGCCAAAACTTATCATGAAGCAAATCAATGTAAGGATAAAATCTTCAGCACATTTGTTGCGTCAATGATTTGTTGAAATCAAGGGATATCCTTCACAAGAAAAAGCATGTTTAAATAAGTTAGGCTAGAGGATAAAATCCACGAAGACATAAAAGAGATTTAAAGGAGTAAAACAAGGAAAAATAAGAAACAAAAGAATTAGATTATTAGAATATTCTTATCCTTTCACAAAGTGCATATATCATAGATGAATTCTCAGGGAATATAATTGCAGCAAGTAATTTATCCAAGAAAAACTTCATGCAGCACATTGAATAAAATTTGGGCTAAAAATAAGGTAAGCAAAGCATATTAAAATATAGTAGCTTAATAAACTATAAGAGAAAGGTTTAAACACTAAGTAAATATTAGACAAACTAATAATATAAAATTAAACATTGAAACTTGAGCCCAACGAATACTTAGCTGTACAAACACTTAGATTAGGTTAGGTTAGCACAATAAACATCACACCAATAAAAAATAAGATTAGGTTTGAGCACATTAAATGGTAATTGATCACATTGTTAACTCTCTTGGACTTTTATTTTTTGGCATCCATCACATTGTCAACTTTCTTGGATTTTGCATTTTGGCCTCCATCATTAAATATAAATACATTAGTAATCTAGGTGGAGTTTTCAACATGTCTTGGATGTGTTTGTTAGTTTAGGAATTTTAAAGGCCTTTCATGGGTTTCTTAATTAGTTAAGCTCAACTCTTCCTTTAGTTACTTTTCTTGCCACTTATTTTGTATGGTTTTTATGAGTTTCATTAGTTATATGAGCTTGCTTGCTCATACTGTTTTTTTTTTTCAATGAGGAATATTTTGAGATAATTTTTCTTGAATATATTCATATTCCATTGTTGTTTTTGGTTTTCTTCAATGGAGAAGTGTAAAAAAGAATGAGAAAATAGTATATTTAATACTAAAAATAACTGTTGCCATTGGAAACCAGTTCTTGTAACTGAATTGAGGCTAATGGGCAGGGAATAAAATGCATTAGAAGTTTTTCGAAGATGAATGGGAACTTTTCTCAGATAATTTTTCTTGAATTTATCTTTATATGTATTTGGTTTTTGGTTTTCGTCAATGTTGGATTGTTAAAATAAATGAAAAAATAACAAATATATATTAAGTACAATTAAATGATACACTAATTTAACATGATTTTGATGAGTTTGATAAGTGTTGATATTTTAATGGTTTTGATGAGTTTCTTAGTTCAATTTATAAGGCGTTTTTTTATTGAATGGGAACATTTCTTAGTTCAATTTTGCTTGAATATGCTGATATTCCAGTATTGTTTTTGGTTTTGTCAATGTTGGATTGTTAAAATGAATGATAAAACAATCTATTTAGTACTATGATTGAATCATAGGGTCACTGTGTTCCCACTTATTTTGATGAGTTCTATAGTTGATGATATTTTGATAGCTTTGTCGAGTGTCTTAGTTCATCGTTTTTTTTATGAATGGGGACATTTTTGAGACAATTGCTAGAATATGCTTATTTTTCATTGCTATTTTTGGTTCTTGACAATGATGAAGGCTAAAAAAGAAAGAGAAAACAATCTCTTCAACACTGAAAATAATTGTTGCCATTAGAAATCGGTTCATGAAACCGATTTGATGCTAATGGGTAGCGTTATTAAACATATTAGATGTTTTTGATGATGAATAGGGACTTCTTTGAGACAATTTTACTTGAATATGTCTTTATTTGTCTTTGTTGTTTTTTTGTTTTTGTCAATATCCGATTTGTTAAAATGAATGAAAAAATAACCTATTTAATACTCTGATTAAATGGTAGGGTCACTGTACTAATTTCACATGATTTCGATGAGTATGGTAGTTGTTGATATTTTGAAAGGTTTGATGAGTTTCTTAATTTAGTTTATAAGGCAGTTTTTTTTATGAATGTAGACTTTTTTGAGACATTTTTTTCTTGAATATGCTTGTATTCCATTAACTAATGCCATTAAAAAAACAAGAATAGATTCATAATCAAGTTGTGATTAGATACATGATCATTATTTTCTCTATGCATGCATTCCAAAAATCTCATTAGCATACTCTTATCCAAACAAACTTCATTCATTCTTTAACAACCCACTTCGGAGCTATGACTTATTTTAGTAACATTCCATCATCTTCTAGTTAGTTCTTCTTTTGATGTGGTAATTCGTAATAATTCAAATCTTTTGCTTTCAATATTTCATTTATTATATATTATAATGACATCTACATACTAGATAGTGTTTATGGGTGTAATACATTGTATGCTTGCTCTATAACTTCAATTAGTTATTTAATTGTCCTAAGCATCTTTTTGTGCATAAGAGATTGGATACTCCTAAAAAACCAAGGTCTAATATGTTGCAATCAGGGTTGTTTGGTTGTGTGAGTATAAATGTGAAACCGTCTTGTTGTTGATAGGATTTCCATTCATAATGATCTTGGGTAATGTGAGTTTTGGCATTGTCTTGCGAAATGTAAATGACTTTGCTTCCTTCTTGTGGCCAATTTGCCTTGACTGCTGGTAGGATGTAATTAATTAGCATGTTTCTTGTGGTTGTCTTGTTAATCAATTAAATTGGTTGGTTTCAATTATCCCCCTTTGCCTTAGCTGCAACTTATTCCGTACGTAATGGAAAGATGCCTATCTTTCCATCAAATACACATTGACCATTATTATTCCACCTTGGACTTACAACGCAGCCCAAGAACAAGAGTTTTGGGGATGAACTTGCTTGAATTGATTTCCCACATCTATATGGATTTGGCTCATCCTTTGCTAGATAAACTTTTTGTAATATCTTTGAGAAATAAAATAATTTCTCATCAATATGAACATAGTATAATAAGTTTGAAAAGTATTTAAAGTTTCATGTTGGAGTAAACTATGTGCCCAATCTAATCATATCTATTTGTTATCTTTTGAAATTTCTAGATGCAATGCTATTCGTGTGTGGCGTCAAGGATCCTTTCTTGACCATTCTCCAAACTGTAGATGGAGCTAGATCCAATTTGATGTTAGATCTCTTATACATTTCCTACCTTCCATGTGAATGTTTGTAATTTGATTATATGGCACTGTTATTCTCTTTCTTTCACATCTACAATAGTTATGATCCATGTTAAACGGTTGCAATGCTGCCATCAGTTTCTTTGCTCTGTTCCACAATGAACTAATTGTTCTTCTACTTTATTTGAACTTGGTTACTATTTTGTTCATGGCCCCATGTGGAAGAGAACCTGAACTGTTGTTGTTTAGTAAGTGTAGGAGAAGTTGTTGCCTTATTTCATTGCTGAGCCTTGGTTGATAATGATTTGGTTGTAAAGCATGGTTTATTTCTGATTATGGAGATGGTGGTACGTAATTGAGGTTAAGTAGTTGATCGTTGGGCAATAATAAGTCCCCTTATTATCGTATACTAGCAAAGTAGTGAATATTTTCATTAATGATATCATCTTCGCTAAGAAATGAATCATGTAAGAAATCAAAATAGCTATTTTTAAATATTAACTTTTTCATATCACATATGTTAATTAGTGCTATTAGTCCACCTGCATTGCTGAATCCATCATATTTAATGGTATCTCTCTAGTCCACTAGCATTAGATTTAAATATTTAATGCATTTAACATAAGATAAATTTTATTAATGAGTGTATTATTTTCTTTCCTGATTCCAAATGGAAGAAAAAAAACATTCAAGTGAAATTTTATTAGATGCATCTCAATGTAAATTTTTTATAATATTATCTTTTTATATATATTTTTTGTTCTTAGAAATAAAAACTATTTTAAATCTTGTGTTGAAAAACGTGAAAAAATCAAAATGGGTTGGAGATAGAGGGACTGTATGCTAAGATGATAAAACACTTTTTTGTCATGAACAAAATAGCTATAAAACGGTAGCGATGTTCCTTATTAGACCAATGCATGTTTGGACGCTTATCTAGAGATCGGCGGAGAATGTTTTCCCGATTCTGGAAAAAGTGGGTAAAGAAGAGACACAGAGAGTGATGTTTCATTTGTCTATAATTGCTGCAAAAGATGTGAAACCTCTCTATGCAACCAAAATTTTCTTAGTAAAGTGGCTGGATTTGAAACAGGGTTGTGTTCTCAAGAAATTCGAGACATGATAATTGTAGTACTCTTCAACTTTATCGTAGTGGAGCACTGTTTATTTGATTGGTATAATATATGGTCATGAATTGTATATTATAAGCTTATACATGTTAATGATTTTCGAATTATTTGGAAGGGTGAGAATTTCAGCGTCAGTGCAGTAGCACCAATTTCGGGACAGATTTTGCTGCGTTAGCCGACAGGATCTAAGTTAGGATTTGAGCGTGATGCTAATTGTCAGCAATAAGTGGGAAATCTGATTATTAAACTGGTAAATCAATCTTACGTTTGACATAGTTGGGATACATTACTCTCCTAACCCATCTTTTGTAAGAAGTGCTTCGTATTACCCTTACCCAACTTTTGATAGAGATTTATGCCCTTGGTAACAATTGAGTGTAACTCTACAATTTTTATAATAAGTTTGTATTTTTAGGAAATTAATTGATAGGTATTGAAGCAAGATGATAGATATATCTATCTCCTAACAAATGTACTAGTAAAATGCTTAAACTTACAAAATTGACAATGAAAAGTTAAAATTAATGAGAATGTAAAAATAGAAATGATAAAAATAAATCATTTAATTAGAATATTAATATCGGCGAATGACTTATAAAATAAAAACAAATAGGGAATTGATTATATCCCAGTTTGGTATATGTATATTGGATAATTTAATACAATTTTATAAATTTGGTTGATTATTCCCATCAAAAATAATTGTAGACATCTAAATTGAGTTTTCCCTTTTAATGACCCAATGATTTGACATTATGGATTGTGCAATTAGTTTGCATTCACTAATGGTGTCAAAAGGTTAATTAAGAAAAATAACAATAAGCCCTAGACCATGTTATATTAGCCTAAGCCCAATTAATTACCCTAAACATGCATTTTGTCCTAATCTATGGACATTGGCCTAAAGAATATGCCTAAAACATAGTTAAGGTAAAATGCCATAACCCTTTTAGCTCACATAAAATTGCATGGCTTACAACACGAAATGGTTCAATTCGTGTGAGACAGTCGCCAAAACAAGGCACACACAATAGGTGTTGCTTATTGCAAAAACATTGCGCATAGCGCAATATTATAGCGTGAAACGTGATCGTTTACATGACGTCATAGACTTTGTGTGACGCGCAAAAGACTTTTCTTCACACACAAAAGAATTTGTATCACATGCAAACCTTTTATAAGGCTACACAATCTTGATTATGTGAAACACAATCCTAATCATTTGTGAAAGTTTTAGATGGCTTCCCTAAACTCTGAAGCTTTTATTTTCTAATCCAATATAACTACCTCTAATATCATTTTATACCAAATCTTATGATACACCTTCTCAATAACTTTACTTACCTCAAAAAATTCCCTCAAAAACCCTAAAGCACTTATTCTCTCAACATCTTGAACTGTGTTTCAACTTTCTATTCTTACAAAGTTTATACATACAAGTCTTCCCTATAATAATACTAGTCTTAGGTAATTTGTCTTCACGTTCTTATGTTTTTGTCCCCTTTAAAAGATCTAAATAATCACTGTATTATTTTAAGGGTCAATTAATTAACTCATATTTTATCTTCTGTGTTGTTATTGATCGCCTTATTATTTTGTAGTTAAGTACATAGTTGTTCAAGGTAAGTTGTAAAAATGTAACAATAGTGATGCAATTGAATATGATCTAATGATGATTGTTGCAAGGGCTTCTCTATAAATTTACATTTATTTTTCTTTTGTGATTTTCATGATTTTATCATATTGGTTTTCATGTTTTCTTGTGCTACATTCATTCTTATCATGTTTATATTGTGATAAGTCGTATTTTGATGTTTGTTTTTGGGGTCGTTTAGGGACATTTACATATAGGTTTTATGCATTTAGTGCATTTTTAGTCGATTTTCGCTCATTTTCTCCTATATGATGCATTCACAGGTGTGGCTTATATTTTTGATTGATTATGGAGTATTAGAGATATTATTGGAAGTATAGAGAGAGTTTAAAGCATTATGGAATGATCTACGAAGCCTTGATATTCGTTTCAAAGAAGCTCAAGTATTTAGAGTGAAGAACCAACTTTGGCATGGACACGTGGCTTGAACATATGGGCCCATGATGGCAATAATGTAAGGTAAGAGGGAGACCGGGGTATTGGAGGCTAGACTCAGATGTGCGAAAATCTCACACATCACAAGTACTTTCTTTTCTCTTTGAGCCTTTCAATCAAGATGTACAATTATATCTTCTATTATACTTTGCTTTGTGTTATGAATACCATGAGTGAGTAATCATATGATATAGGTCTAAATAAGACTTAATCATAGATTGATGCAGTTTATATTCCTTTATTCTCCTTAATGTTAATTAATCTATATTTTCATGTTCAATTGGTTGCTTTACTCCAATGCTAGATTTGGACGCTTTTATTGCATTGCCATGAACCCTTATTCATTATCAAAACATGTCTTGGGTTTTAACGAATTTAGTTTATTCCAATTAATAGGTTTTGAAGACAAACCAAAATGATAATTAAAATTTATGCCACATGTAAAAATTTATTGTGGCAAACAAACACTTGTGCCGCGAATAGTTTTTTTTTTATGAAGCATAACATATAATTTTGCCACAAATTCAACCATAAATAAAAAAAATTTCTAATGACAAATGTGTTACTACCTCCGGTTTTTATTAGATGCAACTTTTACTAATTTTGGCTGCTCGTTATTATTTCCAACTTTGTAAATTTTTACCATTTTTAGTAAATTTTTGTGAGTGAAATACCAATATTGCCCTTCATTAAAAACTTAAAATTTGTGTTTTTCCTATTTAACTACAATACCCTAAACTAGATTCTAACCTAATCTCTTTCACTACATTAATCTCTCCCACCAAAATTAAAAACCCACACCACCCAACCTACCCACCCACCTCACTGCCACGGATCATTACTCTATTCCCCATTATTCAACCCTACCCATCTTCTTCAACCCTACCCATCTTCTTCAACCCTTCAACCTTCCTCAATCCTTCAACCTTCCTCAACTCTTCAACCTTCTTCAACCCTACTCGAGTATTTCCCTCACATCCCTCATATCCCCTCTCACTAGCTACCCTCTACCTACCCTCCTTAATGACAGATCTGACCCCATTGTATCGAGTCCTATTTGAGTTGGATGACGAGGTTGAACGGGGGTTGGTCGATGCCCTCATCGACGCCTTCGACCATGGCTCCTCTTGGCCAGAGAAACTGTACGCGTCCGACAAAGGGCGTGACATCTTGTCCCTGAATTCGTTGAATTCTCTTTATGATGTGCTTCATTTGACCACTCCATCCCCCGTCTCCGACCACCCCGATGTGAAGTCACCGCCTTATGGATCTGGTGAATTGGGGCTTGGAATGGGGGAGGATACATCTATGGTTGTCCAACCCAAACCCTAACCGAGTCCCACCCTACAACGAGACCAAAGGTGGCTTTGAAATGTCACCGGAGGGTTTCTTGTCACACCATGAGAAAGAGGCATGGCGTCGGGGCTAAGCTGTGTTATGTTGATGATGACCATGTAGGCAGCGAGTCCCCGCTTATTATGGTTCCTGATTTTGGGAATAAGAGCCTAAAAATGGCATCCGAAATGTTATGGGTAACGATCTTTGAACCCTAATTTTCCTTTTTAAAACTCATTATAATGGTTATTGTGAGGTTGTTTGTGCATGACTTGTATGCCAACAACATTAGTTGCTGGCCAGGTTGGATTTTGTTGCGTTTGGATTTCTCTGGTGTTTGCTGGTGTTGTTGGTTATTGTTTTCGATATGTTGGTATTTGTTGGTGTTTGATGGTTATTGTGGTGTTTTCTGGTATTTGCTGGTTATGGTGGTTATTGTTTTTTATTTGTTGGTTATGGTGGTTATTCTGGTGTTGTTGGTTATGGTGGTTATTTGCTGGTTATTCCGGTGTTGCTGGTTATGGTGGTTATTCTGGTATTTGCTGGTTATTGTGGTTATTCTGGTGTTTGCTGGTTGCTGGTTATGGTGGTTATTGTTTTCGATTTGTTGTTGGTTGCTGGTGTTTGCTGGTGCTACTCTCTGGTGTTTGCTGGCTATTCGTGTTCGATTTACTCCCTTATGTTGATTGCATATGAGTCCCTCATGTTGGTTGGTGTTGTTGGTTGTTGCCTATCAAATATTATTGCCTTCATTTGAGTCCCTCATGTTGATTTCCATATTATAGTCCCTTAATTAATTTTAATGGAATATTCTGAGCTGTTAAAGTGTTATTGCCTTCATTTTAATGGAATACGTTGAGTCCCTTATGTTGAGTTACACATGTTAGGCTCGTAACCCCATTTAATTAGCGTCGTAACTGTCTAAATGATGAAGGGACTCAAACGCTTCTAATGTTCTCATATTATGAGTTGCTCCAGTTAAAGTGTTTTACACTAACTATTGAAGTAACATGATGTGAGAATGCTTTAGAGGAAAATAAACCCTCTGATGGACTGACATTTGAAATAAATTCAGGTAAAAAGACTTCAGTCAAATAGAACACATTTGAGTCCCATTATAAAATGTGTTTGTTGATTGTCGCCTGATGTTGATATAGTGTTGTGTGGTTTAGTGGTAAATGTAATTTGAGTCCCATTTGAGTACTAATGCTTGAAGATGTTACCTTTAATGTGATGTAGAATCTTCTTTGCAATCCTAAATGTACTTTAATAGGGGATGAGCATTGATGAAAGATTCCTAGCATTGATGGCAGGACATTGTGTAGTTTGATTTTGGATGGGGTTTGCACTGTGAGGGTAGTTTCATTTGTGTTCTGGCTGTACTTATACCCCATCATGTTCAGTGTTTTATGCTGTCCTTTTGCACGGGTATCTAAACAAAAGTGGAGGGAAAGTTTAATTTGTTTCATATGAAATTTTGGAACATGGTTTGGAGGGAAAATAACCCCACCAAAAATCAAATTCAATTTTTTCTTTACCCATTTCATTATCCACTTTAAACATCATTTACAAAATTTGCAACAGAGTCTGTGAACCTCATGAAAGTTGCATCTAATAAAAAACCGGAGGTAGTAGAACACATTTGAGTCCCATTATAAAATGTGTTTGTTGATTATTGCCTAATGTTGATATAGAGTTGCATTGCATTCAGGGGCTGTTATTGATGAATGATGTGTTTATACTGATTTGTTTCTGAACATAATGGAAGAACTGTGAGAAATCAGATTATATGCAAGATATTTTGTGCTATTTGAGTCTCATTTGGTGTGTTGAGTCCCTTAATTTGAGTTACACAAATCAGTACCTTAGTTCCGGTTCAAATGATGAAGGGACTCGCAACTTCTAATGTTTTCAGTTTATGGTTTGCTCTAGTAGTGTTTCCCACTAACTGTTGAGGTAACATAATATGAGGATGTATTAGAAGAAAAATAACCCCCTGATGAACTCACCGCAAAATAAAAGCAGTTAGGAATTCAGTCCATTAGATTTCATATATGCATTTGAGTCCCTTATGTATTGTGGAGACTTCATTCCATTAGATTGCATTTATGCATTTGAGTCCTATTACAAAATGTCTCCTAACATGACTGCCCTAGACAACACATTACAAAATACAAAAGTACACCTAACCAACATGAATTCAAACTATGAGTCCCAAAATAACATCAAAATGTTGGTTATGTGTGGCAGTCGTGTTTTAACTTATTCATTTCCATACCTAGTCTACATCGACCTCAAACTCGGTTCCTCCTCGTTGCTCTTGGTTTGTTTGGATGAAATTGTTGTTGAGAAAGTCAACTGCTTGATCTATTACTTCTTGATTAACTTCTAGTTGTTTTGGAAATAAGCCAAGTCTTTCGAGTCTTAGCTTCCCCATATGTGGAATCTTGTATTTGTTCCCCCCTTCCGCTTTCAGAATCTCAATCATATAGCTTTGTAGTGTGATCCACGTGTATTTTTTCACAACTGGATCAAAATCATCATATGCCTCCTTCACTTTTTCAACCATTCCATCCAAATTTTTAGGAAATGCATGATGTTGTATAGATTGAATGACTTTGAAAAGACCCAAATCTAACACATTTAAATCAGGCGATTGTGCGGGTTAAAACACAAATCTGATGTTGAACCCCCCTTCAGTAGTAGCAGCCATGAATTCTTCATCTTTAGGAACTTGGTGTGGCTTAGCATTATCCCATTGAATGACCACATCCTTTGGAATGTATTGAGGCCATTTGTTTTTGACTGTTGGAATAACTTCTGTTAGCAACATCTTCCTGATTTCATCTCTGTTTATGTTTTGAATGGCTTTGGATTCTACTGTCCCAGCAGGTCTGTTCTTACTTGATTTCTTTGCCAATTGCTTGAAAACAAAAGGAATTATCCCATATTTCCCATCATGTATCAAATGCCCATGTGCATCGTATAGTGGTTTTCCAATAATACCCATGAACATAGCCTTAGTCTTAAATCTTCGGGATTGCTCACATCGATAAGGATCCTCTTCTTTTGGCAGTAGATAAAATCTTCTCGTTTTCGGGTTTAAATAAAACCATTTCTCATCAATATGAATGACATTACTCATGTCAACAAAAGTGGGCTTCGTAGTTGTTGTTGATGGTTGTATATGTGACAAAACCCACCTAAGTCTTGCCATCTTATGGTCAGAGGTTAGTCTGGGCTTATTTATTCTTGTATGTGTTCTGAGTATGCCCCTTTTTTTCAAACTGTGAAGAGTAGAATGTGAAATTTTAAGGGCAGCAACATACTTTCTCTCTGTTGTTCTGAGGTATAAAGGTACTGATTGTAGGAACTCATCTGTGTACTCTCTTGCCTTTACACCTACTCTGCCTAACTTCTTGCTCCTGACATCGATAACAGCCCCCTGTTGCATTTGCTTGCATATATCTTGAAATAACCTTGTAATCGTGGACTTGTGAACCTCAAATTGCCTTGCTAATATTGATAATGAACCTCTTGGTAAGGACCCATTTTGTATTAGAGAAAGCATGTTATCAACAATTTGTCTTCTCTTTGCCACTGACAGTTCTGGCCTTCTTCTTCTGTGATGTTCATGAGTTTGGCATTGTGGTTGTTCACCCCTTGGTTCATGTGTTGCTGCCTCCCATTCATCATCTTCTACATGATGTAATGAGTCCCTTAATAATTCATCCATATACTCCATGTGTTCTTCTTCAAGTATTCTCTTAATGCTAAAGAAACCTGAATTATAATATGCTTCCATGGCTGTCTCTGTTTCTGCGTCCATGGCTGTTTCTGTTTTTTTTTTCTTCTTTTTTTTTTTCTAGATTTGCACTAATGCATGGTGATGGAAGCTTGAGATATGTGTCTGTGATTGGAGATGGAAGCTTGAGTACTAATGGCAGAAGATGTTACCTTTAATTTGTTGTAGAATCCTCTTTGTAATCCTAAATGTACTTTAATGGTGGATGAGCATTGATGAATTATTCCTAGCATTAATGGACTGACATTCTATACTTTGATTTTTGGTGGGGTTTGCACTGTGACCCTCCTCAACTTTGTAGCTTGATTTTTGGTGGGGTTTACACTGTGATGTGTTCTGGCTGTACTTATACCCCATCATGTTCAGCGTTTTTTACTGTCCTTTTGCACGGGTATCTAAACAAAAGTGGAGGGAAAGTTGTTTTTGTTTCATATGAAATTTTGGAACTTGTTTTGGAGGGAAAAGAACCCCACCAAAAATCAAATTCAATTTATACTTTACCCATTTAATCATCCACTTTAAACATCATTTGCAAATATTGCATTGGAGTCCGTAAACCTCATGAGAGTTGCAACTAATAAAAACCGGAGGTAGTATAACTTTTATATCAGGTTTGTTACGTATAAATTTATTTCAATGAGTATGCATATGTAACACTAATAAAGTTAAGTAATAGGTACCTTTATTAAATCAAGTTGTTGATGAAATTTTTTTAAACAAATATATGTTTTGTCATATTTAAAATATGTATTTAATAATATGAAAAAATTATACTTCATGTAAATAATTTTTTTTATTGTTGTTTGACTCAAAATTGACTTAACCAGTTCATTGGCATAGCAAAGTGGGAGAGAAAATGGGAGATTTATTTTGGGAATTAAGCGTCCCTTTTTATACCTTAATTCCCTTCAATTGTAGTACTTCACCTCCTTGAATTCCCCACACTCCCTGCCCTTCCTTAACTCCTTCACCTACTTTAATGGAAACCTTTTTCTTATTTTAACGATTCATTGCTGCTTTTCTCATCTTTGCTAATCTTTCTCCTAAATGCACTCTCTTCTCTACCACAAGTTCACAGCCACCCTTCATCGACATTAAAACAAGAATCCGTCACCTTTCTACTTGTAGCTATGAATTCGAATTTGTTAGTACTTTAAATTATTAAGATGGTTGTGGATAGTCTGTAAAACATTATTTTGTTATTTGTATTTTAAGATCTTATTGTCATCATTGTTTGATTATCATTGATGAAATTTTATTTTTAAAATTCATTATTCTTTTTGGTGACTAGCTTATGTTTCTCGAGCTTTATAAGTTATTGTGAAAAAATTATAGATATAATATAAGAAAAATTGGCT
The DNA here is from genome assembly GCA_026401315.1 of Dysphania ambrosioides. Taxonomy (NCBI): domain Eukaryota; kingdom Viridiplantae; phylum Streptophyta; class Magnoliopsida; order Caryophyllales; family Amaranthaceae; genus Dysphania; species Dysphania ambrosioides. Next base: position 14,178,481 of record CM048662.1, read on the forward strand.
ACTAGTAGGACAAATTTGTACGATATTCAATACAGTTTAAAACTCTTACGACACTTTTAATTAAAGTTTACGATGCTATTAAACTGCCCCACTAGGCACTCAAATCATCTTATTGTACTAGATTCTGGAGGTGCTTTAAAGTGTTGGTATTGAAAACGAATCTATCAACCTTATGATGTTTTTGATGTACTATACCGACGCTTTCAAAAAGCGTCGTAATAGGGGCTAGAGGCACAGGAAAAGCCAGCGCTTTTAAGAGCGTAGGCAAAGGGTGTAGCGACGCTTTTAAGCACCGCAATAGGCAAAAAATTAGCGCCACAAAAGGCTATTTCCTTAGTAGTGACAAAGAGTGTTTGTGAGTTGGTGCTTTTGCTTTAGACTCATGTGAGGATAGTCCTAAGGGTTGAGGGTGCGTATGCTTTAATCAATCTCTAAGGTTATTCAACCGAGATTCGAGCTTTCTGTGCTAAGGCTTTACAAGGTTTGTTTCTAGTCTTTCTTTCATGTGAATTAAGATTTTCATCAAGATTCACATAAGATTCTATTTAGAAATTTACAAAATCGAATTAGAATAATAAGACCAAAATGATCCCATGTAACCATGGAAGACATGCTGAAACTTAAACTTACAAAGTTAGAAAAATTACAAACAAAGAAACTAACAAATGGAAAAAGAAACGTATTTTGTTTTTAAGGGATAGTGACATGACCAAAATGGGATAAGAGCTCTTTTTGGGGACCCCACTGAAGGCGGAGCATTAAACTCTTGCCTTTAGTGTCAAACACCCTTAACTAAACTTGTGAGATATGAGCACTTATAGGGGAGCTCTAGAAAATTGGCTTTCAACACTAAGGCTATATTAAAATATGTAATGTATGATTTATGAATTAAAAATTAAAGATTGACTTATCAAATGAAAAAAAGATAGCCTAAAGAGACTTCTTTTCATGACATACTTTAACTTTAAAGATATAGTTTAGAGGACATGTTTGGAATACCTTAAAGAAATGAGTTTTGGATACACTTAAATAATCATTTAGGGTTTTGCTCATAAAAAAATAATTGATTTGACAAGTCTAGTAGAGAAGAAGATGTTCATTCTTCTACATCATAACCTAAGTAAAATAAAAAAAAGTAACAAAAAGAGCATAAGATAAGATCAAGACTTGAAATAAAGATACAAGGGAAGGGGGCTTGCATGAGTTAAGAGGATATTATTTTATAGAAATGATTACTTGAAAATCGATGCTCAAAGTAAGAATCTTGAGGCTTAAATCTAGTGAAAAAAGGAGATTACTCCTTAACAGACACATCTTTGATTACATGTAAACAACATAAAGCATCAAATTTTAGGAGTTGATCACAAGATTGTATCAAAGGTGATACATATTCGGTTGATCAAAGATCAAAATATCATAATATGCAAGGGCTCTTATGGAAATGGGGGTTTACCTCCCAATGAAATCAAAATTAACATAAAAGGTCTAACTTTAACCCCTTTAGTGAATATAATCACTAGAGATGAAAGCAAGAGTAGAAGTAGATAAAGCATTTAAAGATTAAATTAACAGGGGTCCTCTTTTTTCACACCATTGAGAATTGTTCCTTATTTAGGCCCTTAATTGAGTGTTGATTGAAGTAATCTTCCTAGCTTAGAAAAGGAAAAGATTTTCCTTAGATTGTCCCGAATATGAATGAATGATGCTTTGAGAGGATTTGAGGAGTTATTTTACCAAAATAATAGTGGTTTATGATTGAAAAAATTTGAGCCCCTTTGCTCATAAAAATAAAGGGTATTTATAGAGCACACTGACCAATAAAACTAAATACCATTCCGTGTCAAGCATTGGGGCTGAGTGTTAAGCTTCCATGCCTAGCGTCGAACGCAGAAAATGCCTCTTTTTGCTCAAGTATAAAATGGGGTGCAAGGTTCCAAGAGCATTTTTGATGGAGAACTTAGATTTGTGCATCAACGCTGGACTCCATTGCTCCATCTCATCGTTAAACGCTAAGCTCCCTTAGCATATGGTGTTAAATTTGTGTGTTGGACGCTCTATTTTGGGGAGTTTAACTCTAGCTTTTTACGGCAGTGCTATGAGAATCTTTTATCAAAATTAGTTTTTAACTTTCTTTGCATGCAAGGAGTTGGTTAAGAAGGTTTGCTTAGTGGTTTGAGCAAAGGTATGGTGTTTTTGGCCTTTGAATGTATTTAGGCTCTTTGAGGTTTTCAAAGAGTTTGGGTTCATTGAAGGCAATTCAGGTTTCAGAAAAATCAATCTTGACCTTGTTTGAGTCCTCCTATAAAGATCGGTTCATTATAGGTTCACTAAAATAGAGAGACACCGATTTTTTGTCTACATCCATTTATGAAACCTAAGAGATTCACTTCTAAAACAAGAAATTTTGTACAAGTAGATTCAGGGAGGAAAATATTCCTGGTGTCTCCCAAAAAATAAAAAGAAAGAAAATAGAAAATGAAAAGAAAGGGTATGTGCAATGCCTAAGTCATACTTACTAGTAAACCTAGAATGTATGGGATGCTAAAGAAAAGGATGTTATTTTAAAAAAAAATGTGAATATTGCATATAAAAATGTAATCAATGGGAAATGCAACGAAAAATGATATCAAAAATGGCCTAAGATGAAAATAAATGTTGTGGACACTAGCTTAAAATGAAATAAATATGTTATGAAAATTATCCCAAAAAGAAATAAAAGTGTTAAGGAGACTAGCCTAAAAAAATTGAAATATGGGAACTATCCTAAAATGTAATGGACAAGATATGAAAAATGGCCTAAATAAAACACATTATTATGGAAACTAGCCTTAAATGAAATAAAAATGTCGTGGAAACTAGCCTAGAAATAAAGCAATATGTTATGGAAAGTATCCCAAAATGTAATGGACATGATATGGATAATGTCCTAAAATGATTAGGAATACTAACTTAAAGTGAAAAAAAATATTGATATGGAAAATAGCCTAAATTGATGGTTAGTTTTTGTAAGAGTTATTTAGGGATTGCAACAACTATGTGGAATAAAAAGGAAACACATATATATGTGTTAGGCAACAAAATGTGCACAACTAGGAAAGTAAGCTCATGATTCATGGTGCATGTGATTTTAAGCCATCCTTGGATCTAACTTCTATGTTCAACTAATGGTTAGGTTATGCGGTTTAGTAAAAATAGGTCTATGACTAAGTAGGGATCCAATGGAGTGTACCACATGAAGGTAAGAACATTTGAACACCCTCCATAACTTGAACTATAAGCGCAACAATGTTTTAACCCCCATAGAGCTAGTCCTCTAACAAAATTTATGTTCATTTGAGGAAAAAATTACCAAAAGAGGCTATCACCTCACATGGTGGAGTCATGCAAAATGCAATATGAAACAAATTCAAAGGAAACTAACATAGATGATTAAATCCTAAACAAATTCAAAAGAAACTAACATTGATGGTTAAATCCTTTCCAAGTCACATCCACTCATCTTTTAAATTCCAATCATTCAAATTTAAAACGTAAAAGAATCCCCCAAATGAAGTCATCAAATTGTAGGCATCAATTTCATCTAAACAACATTATAGCATGCGAGAACGTGTTGGCAAACATGATTTCATGATGACTTTCCAGAAAGGACAACGATATGAACAAAGGAAGACTCATTAACAATGAACTTTTAAAGGAAAACTCATAAACAATGAACTTTTAAATGAAGACTCATAAACCTTTGCTAAAGATTCAACGAAGAGACAAATCGAGGGACACAACGAAACATACATATCTATATGAAAGGTTTTCCGTTATGATTCCTTGAGAAACATTAATCAATAATGGTCTTGAGTAAAAATGGATTAGACTACGATTATGACCCAATCCGATAAGTTACCCGAAATCGACCCATACCCGACCTGATTATGACCCAAAAAGTGAGACCCGAAAACCGACCCAACCCTACCTGAAGTTAACCCAAAACCGATTTGACCCGATATTCAAAGACTCGAACCTGATCCGTGTCCGACCCATTAGGAACCCGACCCGTTAAGAACCCGACCCATTACGACCCAACCCGTTACATACCCGACCCGTTACGGACCCGACTCGACCCGACCCGACCCGAAAAGAACCCGAAACCGATTGAAACCGACACATAACCGATATAACCCAATTTATAACAATTCGTTACCTAAATTCACTAGATGTGTTAATAATCTGAATTTTAATGAATATGACCTAATCTTAACAAACCTATTTTTTATCTAATATATTTACTAACTTTGAAACCAAACATTTTTATTAATTTAATTATTTAATATGTACATTTATGAAAATAAATTTTTTAAAAGATTTACTAAATAATCAAATAAAAGAAAAACCATCATGTCTATGCCTATGAAAAGTGAGATTAGAGCCTTCCAATCTGGGGTTTCATTGTTTCATAAATCTCATTGACATCCTTCTTTTTTCCAAAATGACAATCATTTTCCTACAACCTATTCTTCAAATAACATTAAATAAAAAACTAAAATATAATTTTTATAGAATTCCTCTATTTATAACTGTGTCAATATATGATTGTTTATATGTTAAGTTGCTAAATATTTAGTTATCTCTACATTTGAAAGTTAATTTCTTATTCTTTAAAGGTATCGAATTCTTTCCTATCATCTATATTCGATAAATAAATAGTAAGCATATAGACTTATTATATACACTATTTTAATCAATGTATGGAGGTAAATTTTTTGGGGGTATTTCAACTATCAAAGTAATTAAAAAAGGTAAAACAAAGATATTACAAATGCTTACTCCTCAGTGACATTCCATATATGAAACTCAATACTAATTACAATAGTGGAGCAACAAAAAATAATAAACTCACATTACAAGGGAATACACCACCTTTTTTGTATAAAATAATATTCTTATAATGGTTGCACATTTTCAAACAAAAAAAAAGAGAGCAACATAACGGTTGAACCAATAGTCACTTTGATGGTTTGACTTTTTGAGCAACATAACGGTTGAAAAAACAAAAAAGCAGTTGTTTTAAAATTTAAATGAGCGGTTTTCTAAATTCAAAATGCTTTCGAATATTTTGAAATAATAAGTATTTTTGAAAATTTTGATTCCATGCATAAACGTATTAACTCTATTTTTTTTGAAAAATATTAACTCTAATTTAATCGCAAACATATTTTATAAATGTAATCATTATGTTATTTTAATTATGAGTTGTAAAGTTATAACTATATTATGTGTCTATATTGCGACTTACGTAACGACTTCACATCTTCTGTTATAAACTTATAAGTTATAACTTACAAGTATTTATCAATAAATGATTACGCATTTCAGCATTTATAACTCTATCAATATTTTTCAGCTTTCCATAAGTCACTAACTAAAATCAGTCATGAAATAGTAAAATACAAAACTCAGAAGTCATTGTCATCATAATTCATATCATTCAAGGACTAGTAATCAATAAGATCATATTTGATTCGAACCTTACAATTTATTTTAACTAGTCTATATTAATATGACTTAACTTAATTCACTTATATCAACTTATCATTGTCGATTTAAACTAAATATATTACAAGTTCTTATGTATATATAAAATTAACATCGTATGTTATAGACTAGTTTGATAGGATAATACACATTTAATAATCATTACCTCATAAATATTTTGTTTTTAAATGACTTATTGACATCATCATTGTCCAATTTATAAATTAACCATAATTATTGTCCGATTTTATCAAAACCGACCTTGACCCGAAATAACCCGCTAGAACCCGTTTAGGCAAAATTGACCCAATAAGAACCGACCCGCGATGGGTCAACCCAAAACTGACCCGTTGACCCAATTTGACACCCCTATATGCCACATATAATGTCATTAAACTGCAACTTCTTAGAAATTACTTAAACTTGAAGCAAATTCATTCAAACAATACAATTTTATAACCATAGAAAAGAGTATGAACAAAAGGGAAATTTTGAAATATATCTCTCAGATATATTTGGAAACATATCTCACAATTTATAATAATGTATTTTTGATGTCTTTTAGTACAACTTTTATTTATAACAGTGCAACTTCATTTCTAAGTAGTACAACTTATAAAAAATTAAGCTAAAACAACGAAAATGGTAAAATTATACACAACTTCATTTTTTAATAATGCAACTTCATAATCTATAATTACAACTTTAATTACAAATTGTATAATTTTTAATTTTCTAATAGTATAACTTTATATATTATAACTATAACTTCATTTACAAATAATACAATTTCAATTCATTTAAAGTACAACTTCAAAAAATAAAATAAAATAAAGGTAAAACAAATAGGCCATGCAATAATGGTGAAACTATCCCGTTTTTTATGTGACCCATCCCGACCCTAACCTGACCCAGTGCATATATCTAGTTATAACTGCATATAATACCAAAGTCAATAGTTCAACTATATTAGTATACTTTAATCTAGTATGTTGCCATTTTCTCCATCAATGAGTCTATGTCTTTTTACTTATTTAAGATGCTTATAACAAAAATTCAAACAACAAAATACGAGAACTTCAAGGATTTGTCAAATCATAGTTCAAATGAACTTCTTTGGTTGTTAATTTTCTAACTTTCAATAGATTCATTAGATTTTGATACCCTGCTTGTGAGCTAACTTTTAAGTACAAAATTAGCTTTTTTTTACATTCCAAAAACTTACTAGCAAAGAAAAATAAAACAAAAGAAAACTTAAAACAAATAAGAGGCTAGGGCGCAGCTTGCCCTTATATGTGCTTTACAAACTTTAGAGTGCTCCTCTTTGTGAATGAGGCAAACCTAGAATTATGCTACAATTGACTTAATGTGACGGATTGTATTTGATATTTCCAAAATATCTATACTAGTGCTTCGAAGGGTTGAAACCAGAACTGACAAAGATGTAAGAATCCAGTAAGATAAAAAAAACCTTTAGATAAATACCATTAAAGAGCGTGCAAGAAGGCTAGAGATTCCGCATGGAGAGCCAAGGATGTAAAACCAACATTTGATCCACTAGATCCATTCCAAGATCTATTCAGAGGATCCTTATCTGTAATGCAAATCTCCTAACCACTTGTCTGTAGAAAGATAAGATTATGTTACAAAGATTAGATAAAGCTAGGAAAAGATAAGATAAACTAAAAGATAAGTTAACTAGAAAGATAAAAGATTAGATAAGCAGTATAGTAGTTGTATCCTCCTAAAATTCAAGGAGAAACAATTAGTCAATGTAGGCTATAAATACAAGCTTGTACCGAATGAAAATCATATCAAACCATGAATACAAATTCGCTGTTTTATCAATTCTCTATATGGTATCAGAGCCAATAGTGTATTCCTAGTAAACACACCTTTTAAAAAAGCTTCATCCCTTACCCCCTAACTTACCTGAACTTACCTTTGATCCCAGATGATAACAAAAATCAGAACAAGGAGGTTATTGAATCACTAGTCATCGTAGACCAGTTGCAGCAACAGTTAAAACCCAAAAAGTGGTCCAGATATCAACAACCAACCGATGTGTTTGAGTAAAAAACTCAATCACACGAACTACACAAAATGGGCCAAACTTATACACTTAGCTATCAGTGGGCGAGGCTAGTTAGCCATATTATCGCTGTCCTACCTACAACTGATGACCAAAGCTACACAAGATGGCATAATAAGACTCAACTGTTATCTCATGGATCATAGAAAATATTGAGTCAGATTTAGTCCAACAATTCCTTGATTACCCGACGACAAAAGAACTCTAGCAAGGCATTGAAACCCTATTCAGTTGGGGACAAGACGAACTCCAAGTATATGACCTGACAGTTCGAGCGAATACCATGAATCAAGGGTCTGACACCATCGAGGTGTTTTATGGGAAATTGTTAGCCGTATGGAGGGAAATAGATCAAATGCTACCAAATCCCATGAAACACACTGAAGATATCGTAATTATAATGAAATAATGCAAAGGAAAAAAGTATATCAGTTCTTATCAAGTATAAATGATACTTATGACCAGGACATACACAACATACTCAACGAAGTACCCTTACCATCCATAGAAGAAGCATACAATATGATTCAAAGGGAAATCGCATGGAGAGCCATACTCAAATTAGAAGAACAGTCAAGGAGGATATCTGGAATTGGGTGGGCTTGCCACTCAAACAAAGCCTAGCAAGTCACAACCCCGAAAAGAGGATGATGACTAGGCTAATTTATGGTGTACTCAATGTGGTGGAAAGAGACACACCCGAGATGGGTTTTAAAATAATCGGGTACCCCAAATGGTGGAGTAAGATGCAAGCATAGAGGCGTGGAGAAAATGCTGGAAAAGCCCTATCCCCTGACAGAAGAAGACCGCAGGGACAAAGAGACCTAGAGAAAGGGAGCGCAATGAATGTGCTCGGGGAAACAAAAGAAAGCACTGGAGAAGAAGACATCAGGAGATCTAAGGCCAAAATAACCGAGCCCACATAAAGGGGCAACATGGGAGAAGGTTGTGGAGGTGAGAATCGAAAGGAGAGAGAAAACCCTAAAATAAACCAAGAGAGTAAAAAGCTGCGAGAAGAGAGGGATGAGAGAATAAACCCTAGGGAGCATCAAAGGGGAGAGCTACGAGAGGAAAGTGAGAAACCTACGAGTTACTCATCAGTTAAAAGCCCACCTTACTCCCTCTTCTCACACAAAATCACAGCCCACACAAACAAAACCCTAGCCCACCTAACTCTCATCGATCCAAATCGGGATATAAAACCCGAAGTGTGTAATTTGATCGGGAAAAGTGAAAGATGGGTGTTAGACTAAGGAGCCACTAATACAATGGCTTATGACCCGAATGATTTTATCTCTTTTTCTAACCCACACAAAACATTTATCCAGACTGAAAGTGGTGAATGCATTCAAGTTGAGAAAGTCGGGACGATTAAAATCTTTCTAATCTTGATCATGGAAAATTTCCTCCTTATTCCTAAATTATCTCATAAATTACTTTCTGTTAGTAAGTTAACAAAAGAATAAAACTGCATTATTCTAATGGAATATGATGTTTGCTTGATGCAGGATCTTCAGACAAAGACGATTATTGGACATGGTACTGAGAAGGATAGTCTGTACTACATGGATGAGATATTTCAATAGGGTAATACAATGCTTGCTCGTGAGTCAATGGAACTTCAATTCTAGATGTTGCATCATTGTCAGGGTCATCCATCCCTAGGGTATTTAGAGCATCTTTTTCTTTTCCTTAGAAATTCAAAAATAAAATAAAAATGTGAAGCATTTATGGTAGCTAAAAGTCATAATCACTCTTATTCTACCAGTACTAGTCATACTAAAATACCATTTATGCTGGTGCATTCTAATGTTTGGGATCCTATCCCTAATTCTAGAACACATGGTTTGTCATATTACATATTGTTTATCGATGATTACACTCGTATGACTTGGGTTTTTTTTTATGAAACATAAATCTGAGGTATTTAATATATTTATGTTGACTTCTATAACATGATTCATACTTAGTTCCAAACCATATTAAGATTTTTAGAACAGATAATGGTGGAGAATATGTGAACCTTAAAATGAAATAGTTTCTCTGTAACCATGACCTTATCCATTAGACTACTTGCCCTGATACTTCAACACAAAATGGAGTAGCCGAGCGAAAAAACCAAACCTTACTTGAAATGACTAGGACAATAATATTTGAATCAAGTATTTGAAACCAATTCTGGCCAAAAGCTATCTCCACAACTAATTATATGACCAACTGATTACCCACAAAGAGTTTAAGCTACAAAACCCCCTTAGAGACCCTAGATACCTTTTTTCCCATTACTCATTCTCTTCCTCCCAGAGTTTTTGGATGCACTATATATGGTCACCTTCCAAGCCAGAGCCGTCACAAACTTCAAGCCATGTTATTAAGTGTGTCTTTGTAAGAATATGGGGTACATAAAAAAGGTTATAGGTGTTTCGACCCTATCTCAAACCGTATGTTCACCACTATGGACTGTGACTTTTTCAAAACAATTTATTTCTATTCCCACCTTAGACTTCAAGGGGAGACTAAAACTGAGAGTCTAAGATGGCTCATTCATCCAGGGGGAGTACACACAAACTCAAAAGAGCAGGTTGGCAATACCACCAAAACTACTCCCATTGTAGCATAATTACCTCCGCAGTTTGGGTCTAACGTGCCTAAAGATCATATAGAAGAGGTAAATTCAGAAAGTAATTATGATATAATTGAATCTCTATCCACTAACCCTAACTTGCAGGGAAGTAATATAAATTCCCAACAGGAAATGGAACCTTCCAGGTACATGTTACCTCAAAGGAGTATAAGAGGAGTCCCACCAAGGAGATATCATCCAGAATATAAAGCATAGAGGTCAACCTGATTGAATCTGGCCCTGATAACCTCACTGAAGCCGCCCTAGTTTTTAACAATACTTTATATATAAACATTCCTCCAAAGACAGTTGAAGATGCTCTCAGGAATAGACACTAGAAAATAGCCATGTAAAAAGAAATTACAGCCCTTGAAAAGAATGAAACTTGGGAGAAATGCTTGGATCTAAAAGGGAAGAAGAAAATAGGATGTAAATGGGTATTTACCATTAACTATAAAGCTGATGGGAGCATTGAGAGATATAAAGCAAGACTGTAGCTAAAGGGTATACACAAGTATATGGAATTGACTACTCCAAAACTTTCTCACCAGTAGCAAAGATCGATACTATTCGGGTATTATTCTTAGTAGTAGAAAAAAAGGAGTGACAACTACATCAGCTTGATGTAAAGAATGATTTTCTACATGAGGAAATAACTGAAGAAGTATAGATGGATCCCCTGCCAGGTTTCTCAAAAGGATATCTAAAAGGAGAAGGGTGCAAACTTAAAAAGGCATTGTATAGGTTGAAGCAATCCCCAAGAGCATGGTTTAGAATATTTATAGTAGCTATGAAAAGATTTGGATATAGGCAAAGTAATTCAAACCACACACTATTCCTAAAAAGAAGAGATGATCTGATTACTTGCCTTGGGATTGAGGTTCTCAGGTCAAGATAAGGAATCTTCATATCCCAAAAGAAGTATATCCTAGATTTGTTAACAAAAATAGGGATAATTGATTGCAAACCGGTAGAGACACTAATAATAGTGAATCATGGGATAAAAATTCGTGAAGGTGCAAAATTAGTGGATCAAGGGAAGTACCAGAGGCTTGTGAGTAAACTCATTTATCTATCACATACCCGGCCAGATATTGCATATGTAGTCGGAGTGGTGAGTCGATTTATGTACAAACCCTAAGCTCATCATATGGATGTAGTATATAGGATTCTAAGTTATCTTAAGGGAACACCAGGAAAATGAGTCATGTTTTGGAAGAATGGTCACTTTAAACTTTAGGCTTACACCGATGTTGATTGGGCAGGTGATCGAGATAGTAGAAAGTCAACTTCGGGCTACTTCACCCTTGTTGGAGGAAATCTGGTAACTTGGAGGAGGAAAAAATAAAAGGTTTTTGCAAAGTCTAGTGCTGAGGTAGAATTTCATGGAATTTTAAAGGGAATTATAGAAGTCCTCTAGCTAAGGAAGCTTCTTATTGAACTTGGTTTCACTTTAGAGACTAGTTGTGAGATATTTAGCGATAGCAAAGAAGCAATCAGAATCTCTGAAAATCGAGTTCAGCATGATCGTACAAAACATGTTGAAGTTGACAGCATTTCATTAAAGATACTTTAGAAGTCAGAGTAATTAGTCTGCTGTTTGTTCGTTCAGGTGATCAAATGTCTGATATTCTAATGAAAGTAGTTGGAGCTAGAATGTTGGAAAAGAAGTTGTGCAAGTTAGGTATTGGTAATCCCACAACTAACTTGAGGGGGAGTGTACAAATATAAGATTATGTTACAAAGATTAGATAAAGCTAGGAAAAGGTAAGCTAAACAAAAAGATAAGTTAACAGAAAAAGATAAAAGATTAGATAAATAGTAGAGTAGTTGTATTCTCCTGAAATTTAAGGAGAAAAGTTAGTCACTATAGGCTATAAATACAAGCTTGTACAGAATGAAAATCATATCAAACCATGAATACAAATTCACTGTTTTATCAATTCTCTATATTATCGACTTTCATGATTCTTGTTTCTAAGCACAATCAACTTGCACCACTATTAAGTCATGGCAACTAGATGTCTTAAACCCGGTGGTGGATAACTAACCAGATGCAAAGGATGCAAAAACCATAAACTATGATGACCGTCATCCACAAAAATAGAGTGATCACAAAGATATTTTTCAATTAAGGCCAAACAGGAGGGGGGTCTTTTCCACTATGTTAAAAACCAATTCGTTTCTTCTATTTCATAATGCCCAAAGAGTAACAACAAACCGTGAATGCTTTGCACCACCAAAACCATTTGTGCTACAGATAAGCCGGATATTAGTAGACAAACTCTCCCTAATGGATTGATATCAATGCAGATTTGAAGGAATTACTAAAGAACTACTTTGCTAAACTTGAATTGCGAAGGGGCATAAGAAAAAAACATAGTCAATGCTTTCATGATCCGAGCCACACTCAATATAAGACGATTGAACATTATCCATACCACATTTAGAAAGTTGAAACATAACTAGGAGGGCTTCATAAGCTATTTTCAACATAAAAAGTAGCCAGGCAAGTCTTACCAGGATGTGCCATAAAAGAAAAAAAAATCTTGCTTAGTCGTTCATGTAGAAATAGACTCTAGAGAGGCCTTTTCATGGTTAAGTTGACCGTTTCATAGAACTACTAACATAAGGTATCTTCCTCCATACGGAAGGGAGGGTCAAGGTTCAGAATTTCCTTTGCTGAAACCGAATCAAAAACTTGGAAAAGCTTGACTAATTTCCAATTATCCATAGCCTAATCCAAAAAATTACTGACTTGTAATCGAGAGGCGTCTAGTAAGGAGATTGGTGATTTATAATCAAAACATGACCCTTCAACCACTTATCAAAAAATACCCGAATAAAACTTCCATTAACGACTTTTCAAAAACAATCTTCAAGGATAATCGTTTCTGCTCTCTACAAGCCTCAAAAACCCCAAGATAACCTAGAATTTCAGATATCATTTGGTTTTCTTGAAATCAATCCAAAAGGAGAAAAAGCCAAGAAACTTTAGATATAAGTATTTGTTGATAATGATCCATATGTCAGACCTGCTTCATCAGGTAAGAGCTATTGAGGTCTAAAAAACAACGGACTCCTAATGCTCCCATACTTTTTGGTTGTTGAACCATTAATTTTTAAAGTTTTGCCCAAAAAAAACCTAACTACTAGAGAATCTAATTTTGAGGAAACTAAAGTCGTAATTTTCATTACTGAAAATAGAAGAAGCCAATGACAAGAGAAAAGAGTTGATTATAATTAGGATTGCGACCAAGATATCCATACAAAAGAGAAAGAGAAACAAAGAGAGTGGGTCTCCCTCACGAAGTCCACACTTTGGCAAGAATAAAGATGAAACTTAGCCATCAACCAAGACTTTAAAGGTCACTGTTGATATACATTAATGAACCAATTGGATAAAGTGTGTCATAAACCCATAAGCCTGAAGAACAATCATCAAGAAATCCCATGAGACCCTATCATAGGCCTTACTCATATCAAATTTCAAGGACACAAGATGAAACAATCCCTTCTTCCTTTTGTTAATCTTATCTATAAGGTCATAGCTAAGGATAATATTGTCACTCAAATACTGAACTAAAACAAAGGCAAACTGAATTTTCAAAATCAAAGAAGGCGGACATTTCTTTAGTATATTAGCCAAACACTTTGATGCACACTTATAAATCACATTACAAAGGCCAATCGAGCGTAAATGATCGATGTCCACTGGATTCTGCACATTTGGAATCATTACAAGAATTAACTGGTTTTATTCATTAATTAAGAACCCAATGGAAAATAGCTTGATAAACATCATTACTCAGAACCTTCCAATAATTTTGAAATACTGACGAAGGAAACCCTACAAGTTCAATATTATTTAACTATGGTTTGGTGTTTAATAAAATGTCCAAAGCATTTTATGACATTCGATAGGTTTTTCATATGCATTTTGATAAATGAAACCCAATTGAGTGATTACTATTAGTCCCTAGTCCAAATCATTAAATTGGACATAAATTATTCATCCAAGGACTAGTTTGTAAATTAATTGATAATTCTGTTTCATGGGCTATAGAAGCACGGAGATGTCTAGTCATTTATATGGATATGTTTCCATATATACATATCAATATACATGGATATGTATATGGAAATATGAGTACAATACTATTCTCATTTGGTGAATAGTATGCCTTTGACAGTTTCAAACACTGTGCCGTAAAAGAAAGTTATAAAGGGAATGCTCAGCGTTCCTAAAAGTTAAGTTGGAGTCATGGTTATGTAAGATTGAATAAGTCCTTTTAATTGTTAGGGTTAGTGTCTTGGGCCTCTTGAAGAGTAAGAATTAAAATTTATGACCATGCAAATGGATTATTAGTTAATCATTTGTTTCGATAGTTTGAGCTTGGATTTAAAGAAATGATTTGAACATTAATATGTATGACATGGGATGTCATCATACTATCATATTCTGCATTAAGAGATTTAAAGTATTTATGGTTTCACAATTGTTATTGGACAAGTAGGAGATCAAAGGAAATGTCCTCAAAAAGTGTAATAACTAAATATAATTATGACTAATTATAGAGATAATATATTTTTTTATTTTAGGTGATTATAATTTTTTGCTAGAAACCAACTATAATTTGTATGTAAATTATATTAAAGTACCACTAACTTCAACCGAATCCTATGTTGTCTCTACTCAGTAAATTTCTCTCTGCCCTAAATCATTTATTTTTACTCTCAATCTAGTTCTTTATTTTACTATAGAACTTCATATTAGTTTAGCTTTAACCTTAGCCTTCACTCAAAATTTCTAATAACCTATGTGTATGAATTTAGATGCAATTAGAGGAATTAGAAGAAACATTTTCTTAGCATCTAATCAGGATCTCATACATATAATAATATAAATTATCAATATAAAATAACATACCTCTGATGTGTGAATTCCTCAAAATAAAAGGGCACGTCATTCACAATTAGAGATCTTTAGAACATCAATCAACGTTCCTCTAGTATTGCTCCATAAGCAATGATCAGATATATATGTATGTGAGTACAAAATAAAGAATTTTCTTGATTGCTTTTTAGGGTTTGAGTTATGTGAGTGGAGGCAATGTGAGCATGGAATTAGGGTTAGGAGTTTGACATCAACCCCAAACGTATATATTTATATATGTAATATTTACATATATAACTATTTTCATATATAACTATTTTCATATATAATTATTTACATATATAACTCTTTACATATATGATTCCGTGTTAATTAAGTAATTAAAAGAGACAAACACAAATCTGATGCATATAAAACTTATAATTTTACCATTGATGAAGGGATACAACTAACTAAGATGTTTAATTATGAAATGGCAGAGTAATTAACATATACTCTATATTAAAATAGAGTATTTCTCCATAGGTTATTTCAACTCCACCTTCTATTTTGCTTCCAAAGTATAATCTGCATATAAAAACAAAGAGTAATAATTAATTTCAATTAGATTTAAGATAATGTTACAAAGATGATGCTTACAATAATAGGTAAGTTTCTCCACCTCTTTACTTATAAATATACAGAGCAAACCATCACGTAAAACCATAGGCTTATAAATCCTTCATTGTCTCAGATTGTTATTAAAAAAATTATATAATTGATCTTATACCTAGAAGATTCCATAATTCGGGAACAAAAAGGTAGCTCAGATTAAACAAAGGAAACAAAAACACTAAAGTTTGTATTGCTTAATTTTGGGTGTACATCATATTTATAGTTTAAGTTTTGAACATCCTAATCCTACTTTACTTAGGAATTATTGTCCTAAAGAACAATGAAAGCTTCAATAATTGGCTCATAACTCGCCAACTCAGGAACTCATAATTAGATTAGGATTCTAACAATGCCAACCAAGAAATCCTAATTAATAAGATAAAATTACAAATCAACTAATTTCCACATAAGAAACTGACACCTAATTAAATTAAAACACTATAACTATCCTATCATACATCAGAAGCCACGTCATCCAAGCTTGCCAAATTATTTGTCATGTCACTTGAGATTGGAATAACGACTTGTTGTCTTAACAATCCCCCCCCCCCCCCCCCCCCCCCCCCTTGCTTTTTCCTTGAACTTTCGAGAAATTCTTCAAGAATACTTCTTTTAATAGAGAAACCTTCATTAATGCTCTTTTCCATATCTTGTAAGTATAATATGATG
This sequence comes from Dysphania ambrosioides, assembly GCA_026401315.1. Classification (NCBI taxonomy): domain Eukaryota; kingdom Viridiplantae; phylum Streptophyta; class Magnoliopsida; order Caryophyllales; family Amaranthaceae; genus Dysphania; species Dysphania ambrosioides. The sequence goes on from CM048662.1 coordinate 14,194,942, forward strand.
GATAAGACTCAAACAAAAGACTTAGCCTAAAATGAGAAAACCCCTATCAAGTGAAGTGGGAGAAAACTCATATGCAAAATCAGCTTATTCCTAAAATCCATCAAATCTTCCTTATTTAGGTGTGTACGCTTATTTCACGTCACTAATCACACATAAATACTTGACTTGGATGCACCTAGGAGCTTCGTATCACCATAAGCTAATAATTCTCCCATGGTTGAACCCTTCTTAGATGCTTCAATCTAACCTTTTAAGTCTACATATTGATTCATATTAGAATATGAAGTATTTAATAACAAATCATGTGTATTAAGAATTTAATTTTGATTGATTAAAGGAAAGTGGTTACACAATCTTAAGGTTGTGGCCTAATGCCTTTATTCAAAAGCTAAAATAAAAGAAAATTTTAAAGCTTAAGAGACTAAGCAAGTGGTTTTGCGTAAAACTTATTCCTTTTTTTATGATTCTTGCCCCCAACCTAAACACAACCCAATTTATTTAGCCACTTTTCTTTCCAAAGGTGAGCCTTTCTTTGTCTAGTATCACCCCCTTCCCCAACCTCTTTGATGGAGGAACAACTTTCACACCCAATTGATTATGAATCATTGATGGCTTTTTCTTAAGTTCTTAGGCTTGATTGGATTGGGGGATGATGCCTAAACCTTGACCTTGCTTATGTTCTCCTACATATAAGAAAGGAAGATCATAGAGAGAATGATGGATTTAGGAGGATCTTTGATGAACCACATTGGTTATGCTTTTCAATATAATTCCCAAAGCTTCACTATTTCCACCTTTAAGGGAAAAGTTTTAGGTCTCTCCATAGAGTTGTCTAGAACCACTTCCTTCACGCCATATTTCCTCCAAAACCCTTAAAATTTTAAGGCTAGGAATATCTATAATTCATTAATCATCCGCATCAATCATGGCAGCAAATCACCACCATGGCACAACCAGTTTGATTAAAAATTCGTCTTTTGCACAATAGGCAACCCATTCATCAAGGCGGAATACCATGAAGTCTCTTTCTCATGGTGAAGCCCTCTATGTCATATATCTCGAGGTTCCATAGGAAAGCTACTAGCATGAGCTTCTGCTTCAACCAAATCTTCAAAAAACCAAAGAAGATGAGAAGAAAAGCAAGGAATGCGCCAATGTTCAAGACATTGCAAAGTCACAAAAATTCAAAACAAAAGACGAAGTATGAAGTAAATCACTTGTAATAAAATCAAGCTCCCACCTAGAGCAAGGGAAGTATTAACATGCTATAAGTCAAGGCTCACCATGAGCATGCCCATGCATGCCCATGACTTTAGCATTGCATTTCTTCTCCCTTCAATGCATTGTGCGCACTCTCGACTCTATAGGTTGTAGTGTTCCCAAAATGAAACAACTAATTTGTCCAATACTTCACAAACTTCTCCTTGTGATAAAACCAAAGACCCTCCATATATTGCACAATTTCCCACTGATAAGAATGCCTTAAGATAGTACAACTCGGTCATACTCTCTTTCTATAGCTACATGCAAAGTTTTTTGCCAATAACCCCTTTTCAAGACATCTGCTAAATGTTTCTTCTTACAAAAAATCAGTATACCATAGTTTCCACACAATTGTTGATATGCCATGTACAAAATAAATGTTAGGATTTTGGAAATGACTTAGTAATTGGGGTACATAGACCTCCCTTAAAATTAGTAATGATTACTGAAGAGTGTACATCAAGGCCTATGTAATTCCTTAACTTCTCTAACATTCAACAGTAACTCTCGCTCTTCTTATTCTCCATGATTACATAGCTGATCAAGAAGTTTCTATTCATCAAACTCATCCCAACTATTTCAACGTCCAGATGGTACTTATGCTTGTTTATTTTGTATATTGAATTACTAAGAACCACGTATGCCCAAGAGCAAAACATTAGAGCACAATCAAGTTGAATGAACAACAAGTGGTTCATCTTGAAGGTATCTTCATCTATATCAATCCAAAACAACTAACAATATTGTTTTTTTGATTGGTTCAGCAAGTGTTGAATTGGGTTCCTTCCATCTAATTAACCTATCAAATCTCATTTTATGTCTGACGTTGTATATGTGCTTCCTGTTCACCTGATCTTTGGGATCTGTTCCAAGACAACTGCTAATACATTTGCAGGTTTCACGTGCGCCTCACTCATTTCTTTCACTGCTATATTTGTGGTAGTATTGAGCCCGTTAATCTAGTGATGGCCTACAAGCTACTTGATCAACTCATGATTATGCTACCGCTATTTCGAATATCCTTTTACTTTGTACCCAATACTACTTGGAAGCTCATGTACCATAACCTTAAATTTACAACCGCAACCTTTCAGCTTCGTGTCAAACCTCTTTCGTATATATATAATAGCACAATTTTATATTTAAATAATATAACTTTAGTTTTAAATAGTATAATTTATTTATTTTTTAATTGGAAACCAAAGACTCGGCCAAAATCCAACCAGGTGTAACATCAAAATAACAAAAATGTAAAACTTGTAAACTTCGCAACCTACTGCAGCAAATGGTCTAAACACAACTGATAAAATTACCAATTTATTCCTTAAATAAGCATTTTAGCATATCTTAAATATAGAAGGGACAGCCTCATATTCTCATGCAAAATCACAAATGGCGACAAATGGAGGGACAAAAGCTTGAGATGTCGTCGTATGCACACATATTCAAATTCAATCAGTGCAGATGCAGATGTTTAAAATGTTAGCTTCTTTGGTTATCTACTCAATAAATGTCCTATGTGAAACCTTGACACCAAACCCTGTTATGATCTGCGTAATTGACACGTGTTCCTCATGGTCACCCCCCATTTCTTCTACATATAGCAAAAGCATGCATGACTCTCAGTCCTTCCGTAAACTAACTTGATCAAAATATTATCAGCAAAAATGGGGAGATTGAAGGGTGTATTGTTGGTTGTACTAGTGGTGTGCTACACTATGCAAGTGGTGCTTAGTCAGTCTTATGATGAAGAGAGGGAGGGCGGGAGAGGACTGGAACCTAAGGAGGAAGAGAGGAGGGCCAAGGAAGAGGATTGGAGGAGGAGGGAGAAGACGGCTGAGGAAGAGCGGCGACACCGGGAGAGGGAGGGATGGGAGGAGGAGGAGAGAGAGAGGCCGGGAAGGCGAAGGTGGGATGAGGAGGAGGAGGAGAGGGGAAGAGAGCCGCGGCCTAGGCCTGAGCCGTATGGGCCGGGAGGGAGAGGGAAGGAAGGGATGTTCTTGCTGAGGGACTCGAAGAAGGTGGTGAGTACACCAGCAGGGGAAATGAGGGTGTTTAGAGGGATTGGAGGAAGAATTGTGGAGAGACCATTTCATATTGGTTTTATAACAATGGAGCCTCGTTCACTGTTTGTTCCTCAGTACTTGGATTCTTCCTTGATTATCTACTTACGTAGGGGTATTGTTCTCGCTTCTCACTTCTTTTATTCTTGTTATTTTTAGACCCTTTTCTAATATACCTAATATATAGGATCTCATATATACCCTTTATATAGGTATAAAATTATGTCATACAGTAACCATTTGTCTGATAATCTAATTTAGAATTAGTAATTGTAACAATGACCGTAAATTCGAAGGTGCACCCGGGTGTACCATGCTCATATGTGGAATGTACATCACGTACAAGGAAAATGTACATCACGTACAAGGAAAATGTACATCACGTACAAGGAAAATGTACATCACGTACAAGGAAAATGTACATCACGTACAAGGAAAATGTACATCACGTACAAGGAAAATGTACATCACGTACAAGGAAAATGTACATCACGTACAAGGAAAATGTACATCACGTACAAGGAAAATGTACATCACGTACAAGGAAAATGTACATCACGTACACATGTGAATTATGTGGAATGTACATAACTCGCATGTGTACTATGTACATTTTTCATGTGCGTAATGTACATTTTTCATGTGCGTAATGTACATTTTCCATGTACGTGATGTACATTTTTTTCTGGAGCGGGTGCACTGTCCACCCATTGAACAATGACGGTGTAATTTTAAAATTTTAAATTAGTAACCATTTGTTTTAAAATCCATATAATTATGTTTTTTCTTAATTTTTCTTATAGATTAAGAAAAATTCAGGTTAAAGTTTAACGACAGCATCTACAAATTTAACTCATGTAAAGAAAAAAGAAAACGGAATGTTTAATTGTGATGATTAAACCCTATAGGAACAAGCTATTCTTTGAGCCTAATTTTGATAACATATTGACTGAACAGCTTTCATGAATTAAATGTAGGCAATAATCATGTGTTAAGAGTATTATGTTTGGTTCATGAAAGTTGTCTCTCTTCCAATGTGGTTGAGATTATGAACATAGTAAACTTGTTGCCACACTTGTTTAACTACTTGTGCCCTAAACAATGGTGTTATAGTTCTACAGAATTGAATGTGGGTTGAATTCCGGGGTTAGAGATTTTTCTGTTATGCTGTAAATTAAAAGTTCAGCTGTAAAAGTAAAAAGTTCCTCAAAATAAGCTGAGGTAGAGCCTTAGTATGCAAATATCTGATTTACTTCCTCAAACAGCACATATAAATTCCCTTGTTCTTTTTCTTGTTGATCTGGTTATGAACTCTTACATTCATAGCTACAATAGAATGTATGCATATACAATAATTTGTTGAGATATAGCATAAATTGATTATCAGGTAAAAATCTAAGTCCTAACTTGTTAGTGTACCAGCCATTTAGGATTCGTTAGCACTACTCTCTTCTATGATTTGTGTAGTACCGTAGCTAGCTGTTTGCTTATTTTTCAGGTGAAGCAAAACTCGGATTCATCTACGACAATGAGTTGTCAGAAAGGAAACTGAAGGTGGGAGATGTCTACAGAATACCAGCTGGTTCAACTTTCTATATTGTAAACACTGGGGAGACTCAAAGGCTTCATATTATCTGTAGCATTGACCCCTCTGAAGGTTTGGGCATTGGTAGTTTCCAGGTCCGTACATCCTTTGGACCGATTTAATATTGTAAAAACATCCTTTCTAAAACTTCTTGTTTGATGATTTCTCATTAACTTGTGCAATTATTTTTCTGCAGTCATTCTTCATCGGAGGAGGATCGAACCCGGTGTCAGTGCTTGCTGGATTTGATCCTCAAACTCTTTCTACTGCCTTCAATGTGAGAAATATATGTTCTGATTTCTCAAATTCTTATTTAGTTAATATTGGGCACCAGATTGAAATTCAATTATGGCTTTTGCACATATTTATCGCTTAACACACAAGCTCCTAACCTTTTTCCACTTTTTTCTTTGAGAGGACAAACTCCTAACCATTTGAATGATTCATAAGGGTATATAAGTTAAGATTATAATGCATATATACTTAACTTATATTTAAATTCCTTTTTTATATCGAAGTTATAATGTCAAACTACCTGTTTTACTTGGAGCCTTGGACTCGAGTAGTACTCATGAGACGAGTGTATGCATTCTAGTGTCAGATTCAGATTTCCTAAGTAAGCTTTACTAGAATTTGGTCCTAAATTAAGCGTTAGGGGTCGGCTAATTTTTTTTTTAACCTTTAAAAAAAAAAAATCGAAAACTAACCCTCACTTAAAAGTATTTCGAAATATGACATTCGTTTGTAAACCGTTTTCACTGACAATGATTTTAAGAGAGTCAATATATTGACTTTATGAGAGTTGAATTTACCCTTAACAGCGGTTTTACAGTGGTGTTTAAACATTTTTTGATGACACGGAAATGAGGAAATGAGATATGGAGAAAGTCAGTGACACGGTTTACAAACGAAAGTCATATTTCGAAAATACTCTCGAGTGAGGGCTAGTTTTCTAAATTTTTTTTTTTAAAAAGGGTCAAAAATAAAAATTAGCAATTAGGCTTCCACAGAGAAGCTGTAGTACTGTGGAGGATTCGACACAGGTACTTCCAGTTAAATGTCAAGCAACATAGCATTCTGCACTTTAAGATTGTTATTTAAACGTTTTGATAATCTCTCTATCTTGCTTGACAAATGACAATGCAGCAGTAGGTTGGTAATGAGTGATTCCTTTAAGGTGGTTCCTGGATTGGGTATGTCCGTGTAGGCATATATGCGGTCTTTCCCTTGCTATATATATATGTAAAAGAAGGTTTTATTTAATCCAACAGGTTATGGTGACCTTCAATCTGGAAAGTATCATAAATAGTAGTCTACGAATGTTTTGTTTTTCCAAAGAACATACTAGTCTGGTATACTGATTAAGGAATGCAGCAAATTTAAAGCATTCACTGGCCTTTAATTTCTAGTATAAACTTCATTATACTGTATTATCAAATGATTATTAAGGTTTTAGGAACATGGATTAATTTTTTGCATTTGGTAGTTCTTATTGTTCAATAGATGCTAATGTATGGTTATGAAGAGAGACTTGCTAACACATTCATTAATTTTGTTTGAATTTGAAAGGAATTGTAACAATTTTTTTCTGAAAAACACAAAATGTGGTTTTGTAGGTCTCCATAGGACAGTTAAGGGACTTTATGACAGGGCAAGATTCAGGGCCAATCATATTTGCTGATTCTGCTCATGCTCCAATCTTGTGGGCGAATTTTCTGAGACTGAAGGGAGAAGAGAGACTAGAACGTCTGAAGATGGTAGCTCCAAATGCAGGACTTGATGAGCAGAAAGAAGAACAACCCAAGAAGTCCTGGTGGAAGATGTTCAATTCTCTGCTAGGGACTGAAAACAGGAGAGGAGAAAAGAAGGGTGATACAAGAACAGGATCAAGTCCAGACTCGTACAACATTTTTGACCACGATCCTAGTTTCAAAAACAATTATGGATGGAGTATTGCCGTTGATAAGCATGACTACCATCCACTTAAGAAATCTGGTGTTGGAGTATACCTAGTGAACCTTACAGCGGTAAATATCGATCTTTTTAGCTTCATTTACTATCATCAATTTGAAAGTCATTATTATTCACCAAGGGTTACAGGATGAAAATTTAAGTAAATATGCACTTCTAATTGTATTGCCTAAGTTTCATCTTGTATTAGGTGGTGTTCATGTTTGTGTTTTACACGTACTATAGTTTCATTGAAGAATACAATTTGCATTTAAATGTAGAAACAAAATTTTGAAACAATAGATGCGAAGGTAGAGGGTTGAGGAAGAACATTTTTGTGGATCTCATGTTTTTTTTGGGATTGTGGGTTTTGTTGTAGTGTGCATTAGGTACTTCTGTGCTATCTCCATGTACATTAACAAGGAAAATTGTGTTCCTCTTGAATTGATTTTCAAATTTGTACTTCTATTCTTTAGTAGTGAATTTGGGTGATGGAGCATCAGTTTAGTGATGTTTATAACCTATATAGTGAAATAAGAACATTGTGAGCATCAGTTTAGTGTTGTTTATAATCTATGGTGAAATAAGAACGTTGGCTACATGCAGTTGCAAGCTTGAGCGCATCCGCTTGTACTGGTTTTGTAGTGCCATGCACACTGCCATTTTGCAGTCGCTTATTCGTGCTTTTCTATTAGGATCATTGATGTCTCTCTTTCTATCCTGCAAGGGCTCCATGATGGCACCTCATGTGAACCCCATGGCAACAGAATATGGCATAGTTCTATCCGGGGTTGGAACCATCCAAGTCGTCTTTCCCAACGGTACCTCGGCAATGAACACATTAGTAAAAGAAGGAGACGTGTTTTGGATCCCGAGGTACTTCCCGTTCTGCCAGATTGCTTCCCGCGCTGGCTCATTTGAATTCTTCGGGTTCACCACGTCTGCCCATAGGAATCGGCCCCAGTTCTTAGTTGGTTCTAACTCTATCTTGAGAAGCATGAGTGGCCCAGAAATTGCTAGCGCTTTTGGCTTGACTGAGGATAGGTTCCATGACATAGTAAATGCTCAGCGAGAGGGTGTCATCCTCCCGTCTCCATCTGCTGCTCCACCCGGTGAGCAGCCAGAGTACAAGGAAGAAGAAGAGAAGCCGGAAGAGAGGTCAGAGTCCAGAGAAGAGGGAAAGAAGCCAGACGAGAGGACGGAATCCAAGGGAGAGGAGAAGAGAGTGGGTATCGAGAAGGTGCCGAAGTTCATAAGGAGTTTAGGCACTGAAATGATAATGGATTTCGAGTAATTGGAAGATGCTGCTATTCATCTGCTCCCTACTTGTACGTAATGCGCTACACTTTCTGTGGATGGTAGCCTTTTCTAATGTTGCAAATTTTATGTTTCTTCTTCGATTTTGCTTTCTTAATCAGCTGTTAAATATATCCAGACAATATTATTAGGAGCAGTCTCTGTATTTGGATAATCTGATGAGCTTGTGCTGTGGAAATTTATCTAAAACCCGTCATTTCCGAAATGATACCTACATGGAAATTTTCGGTTAAATGTTTGAAGTTAAGGCTTTTTCTTCTGAAAATCTGCCAGTTCAAGGAAATTTCCAAGCAGATGTACACCAGAGGGTGGACGTTGCACCCGGGTGCACGATGCGCATCGTGCACCCTGTGTAAAACGCAGACAAAAACACTACAAAACGCAGCTGGGACGCAAGTGGAGGGAGCTACTTTTACACGTCAGCAAGTCCAATGACCATTCACCTCATTTCGCTGAACATTTGCAGTTTAAATTTTTAACATTGCAAAATCTCAAATATTGAAGTAAATATTCAAAAATATCTGTCAGGAAAACGCACGCATCATCATTACAAAAAAATGCGTCTTTCCAATGCAATCTCTTAGATTTTTGTACTGATATGTAATGTTCATTCAAACAAAAAACGTAAATGTTCGTTCAAACAAAAAACGTAAATGTTCATTCGTTTACACTATTATGTTCATTAGTTTAAACTAGTATGTTCATTGGTTCACAAGAGTATGTTCATTGGTTTACAATGCAATCTCTTATATTTTTGGACTGGTATGAAATGTTCATTCAAACGTAACACTAGTATGTTCATTGGTTTATACTAGTATGTTCATTCGTAAAATCGTGTCATTAATTTTCATTCAAACGTAACACTAGTATGTTCATTGGTTTATACTAGTATGTTCATTAGCTAACACTAGTATATTCATTCGTTTATAATAGTATGTTCATTCGTAAAATTGTGTCATTAATTTTGGCCTTGTTCCATGATTCCCAATGCAAAAAAGTAGTCTGTCCATGCGCTACAGTATCTGCTACAGTGATTCCTGCAAAAAAATCTTCACTTTTCACGTAAAATCTTTACTTTTCACGTTTACCAAGTACACCTTTTCACATTTACCAACTTTACGTTACCACCTTTTCACATTTCTGTGTTCATTCGTTTACACTAGCATGTTCATTGGTTTACACTAGTATGTTCATTGGTTTATACTAGTATGTTCATTTGCTAATACTAGTATGTTCATTCGTTTAGAATAGTATGTTCATTCGTAAAATTGTGTTATTAATTTTCATTCAAACGTAACACTAGTATGGTCATTGGTTTATACTAGTATGTTCATTCGCTAACACTAGTATGTTCATTCGTTTATAATAGTATGTTCATTCGTAAAATTGTGTCATTAATTTTGGCCTTGTTTCATGATTCCCAATGCAAAAAAGTAGTCTGTCCATGTGCTACAGTATCTGCTACAGTGATTCCTACAAAAAAATCTTCACTTTTCACGTTTACCAAGTACACCTTTTCAAGTTTACCAACTTTAGCAACAATGCACGTTACCACTCCTGCCACACATGCTAAGCTGTTTTCCACTATCATTCAACTCCAACAAACCCAAATGCGTTTTAAGTGTTTTTGTCTGCGTTTTGCACAGGGTGCACGATGCGCATCGTGCACCCGGGTGCACTATCCTATTTGCGGATGTACACATGTTACCTAGCACACGATTAATATTGTTAAGTGGTACTCTATACAATTGGTTAAAATGGGTTCACCAAAATCAGTTTACTACTCTACAATCCACTTAAAATATAACCAAAAGTGACAACACACTTATATGGGACAGTTTATTTATTGGATTCAACTTTACAACTTGCTACTCAATTGGTATCTGTGTGTAATGTTGAAACCTTTCAAATTAAAACTAATGTAATGTGATCATTCCTTTGGTACATTGAGTAATACTTCATCTTACCTTAATGTTTGCCCCTAGTACAAAAACCTTAATGTTTGCCCCTAGTACAAAAACTTTAATGTTTGCCCATAGTACATAAACTTTAATAGCAAAGCAAAATGGGTGGAAAGTTGAGCTCAGATTTGAAATTAATTAATTGTGGTCAAATATTACTTAATGAGCGTGATTGGGTCCCTTTCCTAGACCTGTGTATTGGGTCGGTTTATGGCCAAGATGGGTCACATGGAAAACGGGCCGAGTCGGGCTAAATGAGATATAAACGGGCCGGGTCAAAGGAGATACATAACGAGTCGAGTCGGGTCAAACCGTCTAAAGAGAGTATAGTTTTTATTTATATAGGATGATAGTTTACATGTATCACCTCCAATATTTGGAAGTAAACTATCGGTATGTATGTGGAAATAATTCATTACCTAATAGTATTTAAAAGTTTTGGAAACTATAGGCCCATTATTGACCCGACTTGACCCATTAAAAACTCAATAAAACATAATCCTTTAAGAGATCGACCCATTAGACCCATTATTGATTAGCCCCTTTTTACAAACGGGTCGGTAAAGAGCCCTTAACGAGCCCCCTCCTATTTGAACACATCTACCTTTTACTAGTTTATATGAGATGTCCATATTGTGTTTCCCTCCTTTTTTGGAAATTTTACTTTTCAATTAGGATTTTAAATTTTCCCCAAAAATTCAAAATTCCCACTGAATACAAACTTAAACTTTCAGCTGAAATCATAATGGGCCCTATTTAAGACCTCATTTTCCCAATAAATGGAGAGAGAGACATTCGCCACCATTAACACATTACATTCAATATAATAGCCAATTAAGGTAGGCATACTCTCAGAACATATCATCATTGAGCGAGGAAAAATAGGAGATTAACTTGTCACTTAGTCTCTCAAGACCAACTATTTCAACAGTAGCAAATTCTAGGCAGCATAACACACATAGTGTATACTCTAAACAAATAGAGGAAGATAATGCAAGGACAATATTTGTTGAACAAAGCACAACAGAGGGCACCCTAGAGTACATGCATGCCAGAGTAGAATGGAGTCCTTCTCATAACTGAGGCAACAATTAAAACCCAACAAAACCAAAATCAAGGTAATGTATCAAGCTCTCATCAAGTCTCAACATGTCCACAATTAGAGATTCTTAGAGGATAAAGAAAAGACATGAATTATGAGGAAAGATTAAGATGCATGACACAACTTTTTCCAAACTGCATTGATTTGAAATTGCCTCGTGGTTACATTGAGAAACATTTATACCACTATAATTACTCAAGATGGACTATAAAAAGGTATTAAGCACAACAAAACACGTACATTAATTCACTCCTTAACCATGTTTTTTATCTCATAATATTTTGTTTTACAATGACTTATCAACATCATTATCGTCTAATTTATGAATTAAACATCATATAAAAATAAGTTATCGGATGAGCTAACTCGAAATTACCCTAGACGAATAAGAAACTTGTCAAATACCAAGTTATAAATCGATAATTATATGTCATTAATGATCCAATGTGAACCCGGTAAAGTGCAACTTGGATTTCAACCGAAACCAAGGTGATCCATTATCATAGTTGAATTGACCCAAAATCTACCCAAACTCAAAATATCCCTCAATAACCCATCAAGGAACCGACTCGATTTGACCTGAATCAACCTTGACCCGAGCTGAATACAACGTACCAAACCTGAATCGAACCCAAGTAATTAAGGAAATAACCTGATTTAATCTGAATCGATAAGTATTGACCCACGATGGATCAACCCAAAACTTACATGTGAACCCAAATTGACACCCCTACCCTTATCTTAAATCCTCAAGATATGAGGTAATTTAATCCAAAAGAAAGTTAGGTATTTCTACAACTCATATCTAACTTTCATGATTCAAACAAAAAAAAATTAAAATTTGTTAGTAAGAATAAAAATTCAAACACATACCCATACTTGATTGTAAACTATACTCCTCGAACAATAAATCAGATCTTCAACTATTTATGCTAATTGATATATAATAAAGTAAAGCATGGAGATATTTGAAAAATGTTGTGCTATTTGTTTCCTTCTAGTAGTACTAGGAAAGTACAAAGTACATAACAATTGAACAAGAAGTTACTAGTAACAATGTGTACACCAAGTGCAACAACAAAGAGTAGTCTCGCAAGTACCCACGTCGTCGCCCAGTTGTTTAGCATATGATGTACAGGTTTCGGTGTCGCACTCTGGTTTTGATCCATTTATTATGCACATACCAAGTTTCCATCCAGGATGGTCTTCAGTAGGTTGACATTGAGATGTTGGGAAAAATGAACTCATTGGTTTGATGTTTGCTAGAATTCCTGCTTTCATTAAAATGTGTGAACACATATGGGGTGGAAAATCTCCATTATATATTAATATGTAACTTTCATTTCAAAAGGACTTAAACTTTATTTAATATTAGCCTACAAATGTGTAGGTTTTATAACATTCACAATACAAATAAGATTCAATTGTCTACAATTTCAAATGGATTTAAGAAACATAGTCTCGCAAGATATTGTAACAAGAATTTTTTTTTTTTTTTTGACGTATAATTTTAACAAGATTTGAATAGAAAAAGTATAGAAAAGAAAGGGAAATATAAATATGTTTACCAGAATTGTTGCAAAGTATTAAGATTATCGCCATAAGAGATACAAATCGTGTAGATACCATTGTAGAACTATGTAATTTTGTAAATATGATTCAAATATTATTCAAGAAAATATATAATGGAATAATATAATTATGTATAATGCTAGTTAACCGTGTCTCTTTTATACTAGTTATGGCATATGGATAACGATCTTCATAAATATGAAACAAATTATATTGATATCAACAATTATGCTACTTTCCAAAAGAAAAGAAGCAAAATAAATACATGCATTTTTTTTATAAGGAAGATTATCATTAAACTTTATTTTATAATCTTTTAAAACAAATGGTATGATATAATTGGTGTTTTTAATGTACTTGAGTTTTACTTATATTATTTTTCTTAATCTTATTTGAGTTGTTTTTTCTTATTTTATCTAATCTTAGGGCTATTCAGTTCACCTTTTGTCCACTTATTTTAGGAAAAAAGATAATATAATATCATAAAAAAATTAGACAAGATCTGGTGATAAAAGCCCTAAAAAATAAGGTTGCCACAAAAATAATTTATAACTAAACTAAATTTTAATTAGTATGATAAAATAAAATGAGTTCCATAAAAATAACTTGGTGAAAATAATTCACCCGTATTTTTTGTTATTAAACATATTTATTTATAAATTGTACTTAGAGGAACCCCTATTTTTCTTGATCTAATATTATATGGTCTATATGTTCTTACATTATCTAATCTGATTTTAATTTTTCCTGAAAATGGAATAAAAGTGAACATAATGCCTTAGGGTGCGCTCTATTCACTTATTTTCTTGATATTATCTTTTGTAATAAGAAATAAGGGAAAAGAGAGTTAATACAACATGGTGTACTCCTTATTTTTCAAGATCATATATTATCTTATCTAATTTGATCTTGTGGTGCTGAAATTCACATGATTATTACTTATTTTCTAATCTTATTTTATCCAATCTCATCTTATGATATTAAAACTAGTTATTATGGAGTAATAAAATTATCATCACAAGAGTTTCAACTCGTGAAGATACCATTATAAATTTTTAAGTTTGCAAATACAGTTCAAGTTTTTTTTCTATAAAATATATCAATGAATACACTAATAACCTACTGAGCAATATGTATATTGTTAGTCAATTGTGCATATTTTAATTTGACTTTTTGATTGCTAAATTTGACTTTTCACGATTTTCAAGTGATACCTTTAAACGTTTATTCTCTAAATTTGTAAAATAAAAAATTATAAAACTTGATATTGTAAAAATTTACATTGAGACGCATCCAACAAGATCTCACTTGAATATATTATTTATTATAATATAATTAGAATTTATGGTCAAAGTTTATAAAATTTGACTCCCAATATAGAAATGTAGCAAGTAAAAAAAGACGGAGAAAGTATGAAACAAGTTTATATGGATATCATAGAGTTGATCAAAAGTTGCCAGAACCATTAAAAAAAGTGCGAGATTTGGCAATGAGTTTGGGCCCAATTTTTAAGCTAGACTTAATTTTGTCAAAAACTTATTTTGTCTCAAACAACTCATAACAACACTGTTAGAACAATGGAGGTGATTGTTGGTAAAGCTTCAAAGTGAATTAGGTGGGTAGATCATCAAAGCTTCCAAGTAAAGCTAGAGTATGGGTAATGAAGTATAAGAGTGGATCTCCATCAAAGTTTTGAAGTGAAACTAGAGGGTAAGGGACCCTAGCAAAAATAAGAAGCTAAAGGGTAGGGGACCCGAGCAAAAATAACAAGCGAAAACTTTGAGAAAAAGAAGAGACTCGGATGAGTGTACAGAGGACTCACCCGAGTGTATGAAAAACTAAGTTCAGCTTCTAATCTCCTCAGTCTAACGTTTTGGGAAGGGGCTTAGACGATTGCGTAGAAGACTCATCTAAGTATGGTGTTTTGGGCCTATTTTTGGCAGCTTTTCTTAATAATACCTGATGTAAATATAGTTTAATAGAGTTATTTTTCTTGGTTTTCTAAGCACGTAGAGACAAAGAATATTGAAAAAAACCCTTAGATTTATGCATTACTTTTGAGCACTTGTTCGGATTTGTAGGTTTTCTTGCAATTGTAATCTATGATTCTCGTCGAGTTATCGTCGATTTATCACAAGTATTTGTCTTTCTCTTTTAAATCTCTTGCTTTTATTTTATTTTTCAATCATGTCTTATTTGATAAACTGTATTGTTTTTATGATTAATATGAGTGAGCTGTTCCTTAATCTTTTAACCTAGTATTGTCTTTAATCTTTTCAAAAGACTAGACATAGTCAAATTCATGATATGGATTAGGTTTACAATAAAATTTGGTTCATAATTGACCTTAGAATCCTAGTTTAAAGTATAATTACCAAGACGAAAGTAGATTGTATGAACATTAAGACTTAAGAATGTCATATTTAGTGTCTTTCTATGCATGATTCCATAAAAGTAGGCTTTATTGCAGTATAGAGAATCTATTGATACTTTAAAGAGATCCTTAGTAGTGTTTATGGAGCATTTATCTTAGGGATAGCCTAATCATTTGAGTTCAAGGGGTTAGGAGCGTTACTTTATGTTAGTTCATATTAGTGGGGATAATCCTAGGTGTTTTTACCTATTTTCTTACAACCACTTTTATTTTTGTCCTTTAGATGTAGTTTTAGAACACAATTATCATTCTTTTCACTTTAGCCTTGGAAAAATTAAAGTCAATCTAGCTAATTGATATATTAGTCTCTTAGAATTTGACCCTTCTTACCTGAGCTACACTAGTAAAGGTAATTAGGTATTTTGATAGGTTCGCAACAACCTCGTTAATTTTGGTGCCATTGTCGGGGACTAAAGGTTTTTAATTTGTTATTTTTTATTTACTTTTATTGATTTTAGAGTTTTCTTTGGTTGCTTTGACTATTGTGTTTATTTATTTAATCTTCTACTTTTAATTTTCTTTTGACCTCGTCTAACTCATCTAATGCCTTGTTGTAATCACCTTCATTGCAGGCCTTAGTAATTAAATAAAATTGAAGCTCCATCTCATTTCCTTTAAATCTCTGATGTGCTCATTTTAGAGCACGTTTACAACCCCATTTTAGTGACGAGTCTCGCAGTTTTAGATTGATTTTATGCACATTACATTCAATTTTACCTTGATCTTGTCCTCGAGCTGTTTTTAGGTCATTTCAGGTAATTTCGATGATTTCGAGGTAAAATATGACGTGTTCTAGGCTTTGACACTCTTATCAAGAGTTTAGATGCGCATATCATAGCTTGGGCATGCATTCTAAGTCACTCTCGAAGATCCCACAAACTCCAGAAGCCATTAGACACTTCAAAGAAGTTGTTCAGCAAGGTTCAGTTTCAGATTCGACTGAATCTGACATCCATTCGGTCGAATGGAAGATAGGAACTCGAGCATATAACTCAAGCTCTCGGGAATAGCCGAATGAACTCCCATTCGGCCGAATCAAGGCCCATTCGGACGAATGGAAGCCCTCCTTCGGTCGAATGGTGGACAGGGTGAGAAAAGTCGAAGCTTCTGATATGGGCGAATGAAGAACCATTCGGCCGAATACACCACTCATTATACCGAATACACCACTCATTTGGCCGAATGACTCCTGTTTCCAAAGTTTTTGGTTCTTTCTTAAGTCAGCCCTTAAAGGTTTTTCTAGGGTTTTACCCCCTTATGTCCCTAGGGTATAAATACCCTCTTGTTATGTAAAACACCCTCATGCCTACTTTGAGAGCTCTTGTGCCTCAACCTAGAACATCACTTTAATTCTTTTTCATTCATGCATTAGTTTAGATTTGCAGCTTTCATTGTTCTTCTTTTCAAGCTTTGTATTTTGGATTTAGATTCTCTTTCATTCACGCAATTTCATTTATGCAAGGTATCGTTTCTCTACTGTTCTATTTCGTTTAATGCTTTCACTTATTGTTTTTGTTGATTTCATTGTTGTTGCTATTATCCTTGATCCATTTACAGATTTGATAGAATAAATGTCGGTTTTGTTATAGTTCTTCGTTTCCCCTTTTCGTTCTCTTGTTCATTTACGTTCGAATTGTTTATGCTTTCAATCATGTTTGTGTTCACTGTTTATGCCCTAGTTTTCATTACTATGAGTGAGTAGTTTTCTTAGGGGTTTGATTGGTGAAACCCTAGGTTGGCTTGTTCTTCATGCGTAGAGTTAGGGTTTGAGATTGTTGATGATTTATTGATTGACATTCGATGCGAATCTTGTCCTGCCACTCCTTTGGAGACATAGGGCCATTATAGGTTGTTCATGTGATTTATAGGGTCACAAACTTCCTCTCGTTATCTTAAGCGTCATGATTTATTGTTGATCGATTTCCCCTAACTTAACTTATTTGTTAGTTCGATTGTCCTTCCTAGGGTGGAACTAATCCATCCCCGTTTTTCTTTCATTGCATTCTATCTTTTTTATTCTTGCTTTGCTTTTCTGTTTTTAGTATAGTTTAATCAATTCAAATCCCAAATAAACCCTTTACATTAAGTTTGGAAACTAGCATCCCTTGTCCTTGTGGTTTGATCCTCGACTTACCATTACACTAGTTGTAGTTGTATTAGGGTATTTATAAATATTGTTTGCCTAACTAGTTGGTTATTAATCTCTTATGCCAAAGTGCAACTACATGACTTGCATAGTAGTGCTCTATTCTTGGTAACACAAACTTCATAACAGCTACTATTGCCTATAGACAACACACATAAAAAAGTTAGGAATAAGTGTGTTGAATCGAAAGCCTAAAATATGTTGAAATTTACTTCACCAAGCCTTAGGAATGTACTTGATGCTCATTTGAGACTATAGCAAGCATTGTACCTTCTCCTAATGACAGGGAGTTTTGTAAGTTATTAAAGAACCACTCCCATGATATTGTGATATCTCCCTCCACAACTGTCCAAGCTACATGATACACTTGCCCATTCCCATCTCGACTAACAACACACATTAAGTGGCCCCAAAGGAAGGTTTTTAGGAAATAGGCATCTACACATATTACTCTCCTTCATCCCTCCTTAGTTCCTTCCATCAATTTCGCAACCCTAGAAAACATGTGAACCTCTGAAATATTGGTGTGTCACCTAGTTTATGCAGAAGAATAATCAAATCCAACTTTGACTCAGGACTAACATCCCTTAAAGCCTTCAAATACCTCCCTATCTTTCTATAATGGTCCTTTAAAGATCCATGGAGCATCCTATGAGCATCACACTTTACCTTATATGTAAAAGGAACCTTCATAACACACCTAGAAACCCTCCTCACACATTCAACTACCTTATTAGAACACTCCCATTTCTTGTATAAGGAACCGTTCATAACACACCTAAACACACACACATCTACATACTTACACTTCAAGGCCTCCTTTGCCATATCAAGGCATCTTTATCATTAACTACTTTCCTTAAGCCATCACGCAACTCTGTATTTTATAAAAATAATCTAGACACCTTCACCCATTCAACCAAATACCAATATAGTCCACCGAGATCAAACTCATAAGTCTTACCTTCCCCTCTCATATGCACCAATTTCTCATTCTCAACATATTGAAAACTACACCTATGTAAGATACACCCAGTTATATTATCAAACACTTCCATTATTGTCCTCTATAACGAACAAAAACTCAAACAATGCCAACAACATTATCATTTACAAGTACAAACTGCCAACTAATCACACATTCAAGCACAAAGAATATATAGATCAACCAGATCATTGCATTCTTGGTAAGAAAAACAATTCCATCAACATTATAAATTACAAGTACAAATTGCCAATGAATCACACATTCAAGCACAAAAAAATATTAATCAACTAGATCATTGCATTCTTGCCATGACAGACATAGCTGCAGTGTCATGAACTCTACACAATCAAAATGCATAAGCATTCACAAAAATTATGGGGATAAAGTTGTAATTCACCACTGGTAAAATATACCAATACTATTCACAATATCTTCAATATCTCCCAAATTTTCTTCACATTTACACTCAATTTTGCAAATGCCATAATAATTTCATCCTCAAATTACTCTATAAACCCTAAATTTTAGAATTTAAGTAAAATCCTTATTTAAATCGCGTATAAGAACTTAGGGTTTCTAATTTATACCTATACACTACATTGTGCCCCCTTCTCTTTGTGAATGAAGTCTTGATGAATGTTGGATGAATATGCTGAAGGACTATGAGTTTTACCTTTGAAAAAGAGATTGCAAAGCTTAGGATGGACTGCGTAACAAAGCAGTTGTGTTTTGAGAGGTAATGAATCAATGGTAAATGATTGTCAATTGAGTGTTAGGTTCTCTATAACTAGGGATATATATGAGCCGAACTAGCTCGTGAGTTACTAGGGATCGGATTGCCTAAAACTCAGTTTGAGCTTGAAATCAGCCGAGCCTGAGCTTTACAAAAGCGAGCCCGAGCTCGAGCTGAAACAATTCATGCTCGAGGGCTCGACGAGCCTAAACGATCATTATATATATATATATATATAAACGAGGCTAAACTTAGTGTATTATTTTAATGAATCGATAATAATTTATAAATATTTTAATTTTTTTCCTAAATTGATAGTTTTGAGCTTTTGGGCTTTGACACCTCTAAACACGACAAGACAGACACTATATGCCCAAATGGGTACGACTCAAAAATAGGACCTTCTTTAGTACTCTAATTTGCTTAGCTTCTTGACCGCAAATAAGACTATGGACCTGGGTGCACAGTAAGCATCGTGCACCCGGACCAAAATGCTCAAACATTACAAATAAAAAGTAAGCAAAGTCATAGAAGTGAAATGATTGAACACTATTTTACCAAGCAATGAACATTGGGATGTGTACTATTCATTATTCCCCATGTAAGTGACTTCGTAATTGGGAAAACAGAATTATTTTTGCAGTGGGAGTAGTACAAGTCCCAAGGTTCATTAAAAATCTAATCTTTTTTCATTGGAAATAGGTCACATATTGTACATAAACTATGAAAATAAACATTATATATTATACTACTAAACATCATATATTACTTCACTAAACATCATATAGTATAACAATGAACATGTCATATCAAGCTAGATATGAGCTTTTTGCATTGGGAATAGTAGACGTTCTGTTCACATATTTGAAAAACGAACATTCTGTATTTATATAATGAACATTCAATATTAATCTAGTGAATATTAAGTGTTATGGCAATGAACATTAGTTATCATGAAAATGAACACATTCTATACACAACTATTCAAATGAACATTATGTACTTCTATAATGAACATTATATATTATGCGAATGAACATTAAGTATTATAATAATGAACATTAGTTATTATAAAAATGAACATGGACCATTCGTGAAGAAAGTATTGCAAAAATAAACATTATGTATTGCGAAAATGAACATTATATACAACTTGAATGAACATTACGTACAACAATAATGAACATTAACATATTTCACACAAATTGAACAAAATGAACATTCTTCACAAGGCAATGAATATTGAGATCCATAATATTTATTAATTCCCATGTGAAATCATCATCAGTGCTTCGTAATTTGCATATTGGGAATGTACACGCACTTTGTAATATTATTTTTAAATCTGAACTTTTGCATTGGGAATGTACACGCACTGTACACATAATTATTAAAATGAACATTGAACATTATGTTCAAAGGCAATGAATATTACGTTCAAATGTAATGAACATCACGTTCAAAAACAATAAAAGACGTTCACATGCAATGAACATCATGTTCAAAGGCAATGGACATTACGTTCAAAGGCAATGGACATTACGTTCAAAGGCAATGAACATTACGTTCATAGGCAATGAACATTACGTTCAAAGGCATTGAACATAAACTTCAAAGTCAAAAAATTTATTATTGAGTACTAGGGAACACATTATGTTCAGTGCTTTGTAATTTGCGCATTAGAAAAGAAACGCACTGATAACTTTCTAATATTATTTTTAAGTTTGAACTTTTGTATTGTAAATGTACACGCCATGTACACCTATTTATTAAAATGAACATTGAACATTACGTTCAAAGGCAATGAATATTACGTACACAGGCAATGAATATTATGTACATAAGCAATGGATATTATATTCAAAGACAATGAATATTACATTTAAAGGCAATGAACATCACGTTCAAAGGCAATGGAATTTACGTTCACATGCAATGAACATCATGTTTAAAGACATTGAATATTATATTCAAAGACACTGAACATACACTTTAAAGGCCAAAAAACACTATTATTGAGTATAGGGGAATGTGTTGCATGGGAACTCAAATTAACCATGTTGCGTGGGAAATCCAACCGTAATCATTGCACTTAGTGAGGGGAATTTTTTAAAACTGCTAATGTTCATTGCCTTACACCCGAATGTTCATTACGTATGCTAACGTGTCAATTTGCCTGCGTTTTATGAGTAGTGGATCGCTAAACACAGCTCGTGATTATCCATATACGTATTTTACACTTTCTTTACGATTTTACCCTTATATATTAGTAACCTAATTTAACCTTATTTAACCATATATAATAATTATTTAATATTTTAGTTTACTAACATAATTTAATAATTTAATTTTCTAATCTAATTTAACCTATTTACTAACCTAAATTATTATTTATATAATACTTGAATTTAATGACCTAATTTAATCCATTTACTCACCTAATTGTACTCTTTTTTCCTATATCTTATAAACCTATTTTCTATCACTCTTTTAATACTTTTCTATCATTCACTCACTCAAAATCTCTCAAATATCTATTTCTCTCCTAAGAAATTGACCTCTTTCATGAAACCAAATTTTTTTCCCAAAAATTAATCATGTCAAGAGCGGGCAAAGAAGCAAGTCAAAGCTTGAGTGGAAGAATAAGTAGAGTTGTCGATAAAGCTCTAAGAGGATTAGCGGGTTTTTCATCCTCAAAAGTATGTATTATTTTGTTTTTTAAGCAATTTATGGTTCTTTATATGTATTATTTCGATTTTAAAGAAATTTCAAGTTATTTTTCATCGAGTATAATGATTTTTAGGAATATCTTGGTTGTTCCGCCATTGTTGAATTTCGGTATTTTAAGCTTGAAGAAGATGATGAATATATATATATATATATATATATATATATATATATATATATATATATATGGAGGAACCGTGTAAAATACACGGTTCAATCTAGGTAGTAAAGTCCAAAATGGACGGTTCTACCATAGTAGAACCGTGTATTTTATACGGTTCATCCATGGCCAAACCGTATAAATATACGGTTCTACCATGGTAGAACCATCCATTTTGGACATTTCTACCTAGGTTGAATCGTGTATTTTACACGATTTCGATATATTTTTTTATAAAATGATTAATTATATTATTAGTTAATATTTATTACTAAATATTAATAATAATAATAATAATACATATTAATTTATTAATGTTTAATATTACGTATAATTATAATTATAATTCCATATTAAATTATTTAATATTATATTACGTATTAAGCATATTAAATTATTTAATATTTAATTAGTTAATAATAATATGTATTAATTAGATAATATTAGTAATTAGTCATTTAATATTATAAGTTTATATTAATAATAATACGTATAATTAGACGTAATTTCATTATATTAGTTACATTCTATATTTATTAATAATAATATGTATAATTATTCGTAATTTCATTGTATTATACATTCTATATTTATTAATAATAATACTCGTAATTTATTATATTAATTACATTATATATTTATTAATAATAATATGTATAATTAGTCGTAATTTCATTGTATTAATTACATTCTATATTTATTAGTAATAATACTCGTAATTTATTATATTAGTTACATTATATATTTATTAATAATAATACGTATAATTAGCCGTATTTCTACTGTATTTTACATTATATATTAAAGATGTTTATATATATTAATAATATTACTTACTCGTAGTTTTATGTTGTAGCTAAATTTTGTTTAATAGTTAATATTGTTAAATTATGTTTATATTAAATTAGTAATAATTAATATTAATTTCTATTTATTTATTACTTATTATTTATCATTAATATAATGGACTAGGTACTTGAAAGCCATGGTGAGGGTGATTCAGGTCTGAAACATCCCCGATCCCGTGGTATCTTTGCTTCTGCACATAGGGAGAGAGAGGGTGTATGATTGTAGCAGTTACATGAGGATAATGTAGATGAGGCAGACGAGGATTATGATGATGACTTGGATAATTACGTGATAAATGACGAGGATCAGGATCAAAATCAGGATGATGATGATATCCCGAACTATGATTTGGGTGGTGCTAGTGCTATGCTAGAGGAACAATTAGGGGATCAGTATGTTAGAGTACACAAAGGCGTGGATGATAAATTTGCTAGTGCGACGGAATCGGGTTCTTCTTCAACTGTTTCTGGCCTGAGTAGTAAGAGGAAGAAGGGGATGACTCTTAGGTTATAAAGGGTGGAGTTCCTGGCGGCCCAATCGAAGGGAACTTGATTCCTAGCTTTCTGGGTCACATTGCAACAAATATTTGGGTTAGGAAGGAGCGCATGAACAGTGTATTGAAGTGTCAAAACCGTGACAAGATGTTCTCCCTTCTCGATAAATGGGCTCGTTCTAAGCTTGATGGAAGTCCAATACAACAACGATTGCCGAATTCTGACATTTTCTTTCTACCACACAATATGTTTGATCACATAGATGTGTCACTGATATCTACTTTTGTGGAGCGTTGGCAACCAGATAAGAATTCCTTTCACTTTCCATTCGGTTAGATGACTATCTTACTGCATGACGTGGAGGCCATTCTAGGTGAACTTCTATGTGTTGACCCTGCTATCTTCGGAGGAGAAGATCCCGATAGCATCTATCGTAATGGTGGTGTGAAACTTATGTCTTTATACAAGAGATGTCTCGTAGAAAATAGGGTAGAGGATACACAACTATCAGCGTGGTTGTTTTTGGCACTGGGTTGCACCTTGTTCGTAGATAAGAGTGGTGATAGGGTTAGGAAGCAATGTCTGCGTGAGGCTTTGGAGCCAGATTCTATTTCTATATACTCTTGGGGATCAACAATCCTAGCGAACATGTATTGCCAGTTGGGGATTGCCAGCCGGATTGATTGCCGGGAGATTGTTGGGTGCATGACATTGTTGCAAGCTTGGAATTATGAGCACTTCCCAGCTTTTCGGCCCCATAGAGACCCAAAGTTTTCTATAACCCAATTTCCAAGAACTACATTGCAGGGAAGTCGAGCCGAGAAGAAGACTATAGAGCGATTGATTTAATTTCGGTGCCAACTTAACACCACGAGTCTGCATGAGGTACACCATCGTATTTAATTTATTGCTTGATTACTTTATTACATTCTCAACTTGACACCATCGTGTTTAATTTTTTGGTTGATTACATTCCCAGGTTAATTGGTTGTCGCTAATCCGATCGCTAATTGTCCAAGGACTTCATATACGAGACTTATTCAATATAAGGACATCATAGAGCCTTATATGCCTCATAGATGCATTCGCCAACTTGGTTTCATCTAATTTATTCCGCTCCTCCAATGTGGCCCGCAAAAGCCTTGCGTTCAGCTAAATCGAAGGAATACAAGGTGGAATGGCCGAAATGTATAGTGAGCGCATTTTGGGATCAATTTCCTGCGATAAGCCGTCTTTATCTGAATTCGTTGATTCCAACTATGGCCCGGAACCATGTTGCATTTGACGTGAAGCATTAAATTGATTGATACTACATGCATTCCCACCCATACGTTATGAATGCAGGTGTACGCTCGGTAGAAGATGGTTGGCCGCCACGGATAGCTAGTGATACGGTATGTTCTCGAATAATTGATTCTCTTAATTTATTTTCGAATATATATAAAGTACTAACTACACTTTTTTTGGTGTGATTATGTAGTGGATGAACTTAATGATTAAGGCTTCTCAAGGTGTCATTGCAGATAAGGAAGGTCTTACCAGTGATATGTCTAAGTTTTCAGTTGAACAAATGGAGGAGGTGATTAAGAAATGGAAGTATATTATAAATGTTTTTGATTGTGTTTTGTAATATGGTTTACGATTTAATGTTCATATTGTGTTTGGGATTGTTTATCAAAGGAATTGTGTTACGCATTACTATGTTTTCCCAGGTACAAAGTGATCATATTATTGATAACTTGGGTGCCCAAATTACAGAGGAATCTCTGCTGAAATTGGCACTCAAACGTAACACCAATGAACTCATTAAGTACATATATTATTAGTTGTCAAGGTACATAGTTAGCTAAATCATTCCAATTTGCCATTCTCTGAGTGTAGAGCTGGTCCCACTCATCAACAGTGGCATCTCACATGTCCTCCCATAAACGATTTATCAGAGCAACCAGAAAACCAGGGGATAAGTGTAACCGAATGAAATGCTTGTATATCCCCAAATGTGCAATAGCCAATTCCGCAACCAGCATAGTGTACATTGATGGAGAATGCCAAGGTAAGATTGTAGTGGATGGATAAAAGGCACGCTCATGCAATCCAATTCCAAATAGCATTATTGCACACTTGTAAATGTTAGCAATAGTGAACAAATCGGCGCTGACCTCCATCTAGTGATCCTCCCGCAACGTCCGCCTTCGAATGTAACACCAATGAACTCATTAAGTACATATGTTATTAGTTGTCAAGGTACATAGTTAGCTAAATCATTCTAATTTTCCATTCTCTGAGCATAGAGCTGGTCCCACCCATCAACAGTGGCATCCCCCATGTCCTCCCATAAACGGTTTACCGGAGGAACTGGAAAACCAGGGGATAGGTGTAACCGAATGAAATGCTTGTAAATCCCTAAATGTGCAATAGCCAATTTTGCAACCGGTGAAGTGTACATTGATGGAGAATGCCAAGGTAAGACTGTAGTGGATAGATAAAAGGCGCGCTCATGCAATCTAACTCCAAATAACATTATTGCACACTTGTAAATGTTAGCGATAACGAACAAATCGACGCTGACCTCCATCCAGTGATCCCTGCAACGTCCACCTTCCTAATTAATACGTTGGAGAGTTTGATCAACTTCGTTGAAATAGAAAATAGTGTATTTGTAGTAATTCGCTACCACTTCATTGTACATGAGCCTACGTACAAGAGGGTAGTTGTCTTCTCCATTGTAAAATGCATCAGCAACACATCTGAAGCCATAATTTCCATCAGCCTTGACATCATTCCACCCTTCAACATAATTCAATATAATGCTTAGAACTCTATCTTTGTCCGGGAAGTTCTTTTTTTTTGTTCTACCAATTACTGGAGGCATGTTTATAGATTTTAACGAACGACGAGATGATTGCCTTGACTGCATAGATCAAGTTTTTGACGTAGTTTCACGTCCATAAGCGTACTCCCATGAACATTGGTCACGTCGTGAAGGTCGTTCTCGAGTTTGTGTTAGTGACTCTGGTTCTTCAAGGTACGATCCCTGAGGCTCCAACATGCCCTATAGGTAGCACGAGGCATCACATACTAGGGAAGGGGTTGAAGAAGCTACTCTCTCGAACAGACCCCATAACTGATTCACTGCTTGCTTGGATCGGTCGACGTACTCGGAGTCTAAATGCGGTGCACCAATGGTTAACATTCTCCAGAACGGGTGGATATCAACTAAAAATAGTGACGAATTCCCCACGGCCTTTCGATATATAGCACAAGCACATGGGATACCATGTGTAGCCATTAAAACACAACCGCAACTACTCTCAACTGCATCACCAAGCCTCCTCATTCGTTCTGCCTCGTCCTTAATCAATGACAAAAAATAATGAGAAACGCGACCATGAAGGTAGTTATATATGAACTCTTGGTACAAAGTGTCGTGACGACTTCGTGACTGCTTAAGGTTGTATTCAACGTTCTGTCGCTGGGTTTATAAATGCTTGTGGAAATGTTCAAATAGCGTATCTAGAGCACTGGTGGAGGAATCAACCCAGTCCTTCAAGGCACTGTGTGAGCTCACAACTCTGCATGTCGTCCTGTTCCTTAAGTGAAGGAATGGTTGATATGGTACTTCACAAACTGCTTAGCATAGGGAAACCATAAGTTCTCCACATACTACACCAGAACAAGGCACCACGCATAAGAATCCCTGAATTGTATCACCGCATTGTTGTACTCCGCTTCTGTCTTCGCATTTATAATTCTACTCTATTTACCCATTTTTACATCAGCAGCGCGCCTCTTATCTTTTAAAATGTCCTATGCCTTCTTCTCTACACAGTTATTGATGTGCCATGTGCAAAGTAAATGGCACAATTGAGGAAATAACTCATAATGGGACAAAATAGTCCTTCCTCATAATCAGTCACTATCACTTGTGCACTTCAAAACCAATTAGATACCTCAGTTTATCTAACACCCACCAGTAACTCTCTGATTTCTCATCCTTCATGATTGCATAACTGATCACGAAGTTTGAATTTTTTGGAATCATCCCAATTATCTCAACCAGCAGATATCTATGCTTATTTGTTTTGTACGTTGAATCAATTAGAATCACATATGGCCACGTACGTAACATCAAGCTAGATTCAGGATTCACCATAAACACACAAGTCAGTTGAAATGTCTTAGTGCCAATATCGAACCAAAATTCATATTCATATTTCTTTGCTTGGTTAAACATCTGTTGGATTGCATTCCTTTCTTTAGAGTTTTCCATCCTCATTTAAATCTCTCATTATAAATGTGTCTCACATTAGGGTTGCCTTCTAGATATTGGTCCAATATTGATGCTAAGATCTTCGGTTTCACAAGTGCATCACTCATTCCCTTTACGATTTCTTTAGCAGCTGGACTTAAGCCACTCACTTGTCGATGCCCTACTAGATACACCACCAACTCATGGTTATGAAACCCCCATTTTGGAACACCCTCAATATACCAACCATCACGCTCTGTACGCTCCAACGCCTTGATCCTGAATTTGCAACCACACCCCTTTTTCTTCGTATTAAACCTCTGCGCATTCGAAAAGTTTCGATCCTTTCTCTTCCCATATCGATCACAAAACAACCACTTATGCACACAACCATCAGATTGAGGTTTATGTGTTGGTGAAACCAATATAAATCCATATTTCATGGCTTCTTTTTGAGCCCATACTTTAGCATCCATAAACGTAGCAAAATCTTGTTCGTGACTAAAAACCCCGCTATAATCAATTCCATCCCTGCCAAAGTCCTGAAATTTCATATAGAGATCACTATATTAGACATATAACTCTAATACGTAATTAACATCAATAAGCAATGTTCGTATAAATTGGCATTAGCGATGGATATTTCTATTTGATATTTCTAATAACATTCGATTAGCAACGTATATCAAATTAAACTAATTGATATACCTAATAACATTAGATTAGCAAAGTATTTCTTGTTTATGTTAATTTAATTCTTACTAATAATAGTTAATTAGGAATGTTTTAATTTAGGAAAGATTTAAAGAAAACAGGAGAATTTTTACCCGAAAAATAGCCCAAACTAGACGGTTCTTCAGCATAGAGGACCGTCCAATTTGGATGGTTGTGCTTCCCCAAAAAAGTCCAATATGGACGGTTATGGTGCCTAATAACGTCCAATTAGGACGATTCAATATGTCCTAAAAAATGTCCAAATTGGACGATTTATTCGGACATTAAAAACGTCCAATTTGGATGGTTTTTGGTGTATTTAAACCGTCAAATTCGGACGATTTGAACAGTCTATAGCACGTCTATATTTTACGTTACAAACAATGATAAACCGTGCACCTTGGACAACAAAAATATGTTATAAAACGTCTCAACCATACGTTTCTCTTTAATTCGCATCTTAACTAACTATTTTCATACGTTCTTATAACCTAATTCTATATTAACTAACACTTATCACACAATTAAATAACTATAAATATACAAAACATAGAATTATATATATAAATGCATGTATTTAACCTAATTATAGTTCAATATACCAGAAACAAAATGAAATGAATTACTTGAAATTGTCATAAGAACAAACAATCTGTACCTCATCAGACATTGTTGAAATTGAACTGAAGAAATTGAAAAGGAATGGAACTGAATGAGTTGAAATTGAACTGAAGAAATTGAAAAGGAATGGAACTGAATGAGTTGAAATTGAACTGAAGAAATTGAATTGAAGGAGTTGAAATTAAACTGAAGAAACTAAAGTAACCGAAGGAAATAGAGGTAATGAAAGAAGAAGAATGACAGGATAAGTCGAAATTCGTTGGAACGTGAGAAATGAAATGTTATTGAGAGTAAAAAGTATAAATACCGAAAATAATTACCGAAAAACTCAGAGTAAAATTAACTTATATTGCGTGGTAAAAGTGAAATACATTTAACGTATATAAATATAAAATAATGGAAAATTTGTTATTTCAAATACAAAATACAGGCAATATCTGTTTTATAGCGGGAGCACGATGCTCACTATGCAGGTCCAATTCCTGCTCCTCAAGATTTCTCGTTTGTTACTCCGTAATTGTTAGTTTGTTATCCTCCCCCTGTTTTACTGCTCGCGAACAGATATGAATAGTGGGAAAAGAATTGAGAAGACATTCTCTAGGAAGGAGGAGACCAACAACAACAATGTGAAGAAGAAACAGATGATGAAGATAAGAAAGAAGAACTTGCGTTCGTCTCGCAGCTCAAATTATCATCTTCTTCTCCCAGAAGCAAGAAGAAAACTGGTCCCACACTGGCCCAGAACAAGGAGGGAGGTGGGGTGAAGAATGATGGGCGAGATAAAACAATGATGAAAATAAGGAAGGCGGAGAATGAGGTATTGAAGAAGGAGAATAACCCAAACACGGCCGCGAAGGCGAAGAAGCCGAGGAAGGTGAATGAGAAGGAAAAGGAAAAGGAAAAGGAAAAGGAAGAGACTTCTGAGTGTGCGTTTCCCATGAATAGGGTTATGAGGATTGTTAAAAGTGAGGGTACTTCTGATTCCAAGATTAGTGGGGAAGCTGTGTTTCTCATCAACAAAGCTTCTGTAATCTCTCTTTCTCTTTCTTAATTCATTTGGTTCAATTTGGTTTAATTGGCTGACTTTGAGATGGGTACTGCTGCATTTCTTGTAATTTTTGTTGGTTTGTGTTTGGGTTTGATTGTTGTGAATTTATGTATGTTTGATCGGAATTGCTGCAATTCGGGATTTCAATGCTGTTAAGTTTTACTCTGTTGAGCTTAGTGATTGAGGAAGAATTTTAATGATGTTGTTGATTGTTTAGTGATATTGTATTGGTTGGATTGTGGAAGGGTTTGTTGGGGGTATGTTTGGTAGTTGTTTAGTTCAACTTAGATTATTCGGGTTGAAGAGACTACCTGAAGGTTCAATGGGCACTCAAGAGGGGGGGGGGGGGGGGGGGTGAATTGAGTGTTAAGTAATCGTTGGCAATTTTTGCTTCTTTTCGGATTATGTGAAAGGAACCAGTTGTGCTGGTTCCCTTATGCAGCGGAATAAAACAAAGCAATAAAGAACACCACAGACTTAACGAGGTTCAGCCAACTCTGGCCTACGTCCTCCTACCCTATGTACTTTATTAATCTACTCCGAAAAATAAAGATACAATTCACTCTACTGTTTCCCTACTCCGGGAACCAGTAACCCCACACTCAACTCTGAATGTGCTTTGAACTTACCCTCGTAAGTTCCTAGTGTGTTTGAACTCACAAACACTCACCAAGTCTTCAACCCCTTTGTCAAAGACTGAATACAAGATCAAGATCTCTCTGATAATTTAACTCTCAAAAGTCAGATAGAGAAAAACATTAAACACTATTATGCTCTTGTGTATCACTCAATAATTGAACTAGTGCTTTTAGCTCTCAAAGATCAAACTCTGTTTTAATTGCGTAAGAGCTATATTTTGATTATTCAGATCAAGATGTATTTATAGGTTAGTCAGCTAAACCCTCATACGTATAAGATATACATATGATCCTTAAATCATGCGTATAAGATATACATACAATTTTAGGATAAGTATGTATCCTAAATAATTCGATCATAAGATAAAATTATCTTAGGATAAGATACTTCCCGGTTTTTAGCTAACCAAAACATCATCTTATCTTTTAGCTGCTTAAATATATCTTAAAACTATAAATTTCGGAAGATATCCTTTTTTTATAAAATCTTTGTAAAAACCGCAGCTTGAATAATCTGTTCAGTTAACCTGGTTCCCTGACCTGGTTCCCTGAACTGAACATGTTATGAAATTTGTTCCAATCCTTGTACCAAATTTCATAACGATATTTAATATACTAAAAGCACTTTATATACTCAATTATATAAGTTGTACTACGGAGCATTTACATGAAGATCCTAAATAACTCTTCGAGTGTAGTCTTTCTTCATGCATTCGTCAAGTCTTGAAAGCTTCCATGAATAACTCAATTGTTGACCAAGGACCTTCCTTTAAGGTTGATCAAAAGTCCTTTCAAGCTTCCAAACTTAGAAATCAACTTAGATGTATAACTCACTTATCATCTAGTTGTTTCCTGTATAAAGACAAGTTAGTTCAACGGATATCTCATATAAGCAATAACTCATCTAGGGAAACAATGTTCTATAATAGCTGGTTCCCCAACTGTATTGAACACTTTCAAAGACCTGTTTCCCTTAGCTGTTTGTCATCAATCAAAACTATCAAACTATCAATCAGAACCTGAGGGACTCAACACTACCCATAGTGTAAACTTCGATTCTCAACTGCATAATATTGTTAAGAAGTGGCTTTTAGTGTTAAGAAGTGAATGTCACAGGCCACATTGCTGTATGAGGAAGTGGATGATGTATTTAGTTTAGATGTAGAAGAAAACGGAATTATTTAGTTTAATCAAGGGTAAAATAGATAGTTGGAATATGTCCCAGTATAGCAATGTCATAAATTTTATGGAGTACGCAAGGGCTTTGGGCTACCTTATATGCAAGTGCGGAGGACTAAAGTTGTGTTGATTGACCTGACCTGTTGGAAAATAGAGGTTGAGAGAGGGAGAGGAAGGAATAGGAGCTTAAGGATGCCTTCAAAAAGGGTAGTAATTTCAGGAATGGTGGTCATTGGTTACTATGGTATGGGATTAGGAAATCTGAAAGAGATAAGCTTTTATGTGTTATTTTTGTTAGGCAGACTAAAACTTTTTGTTATACATGATGTCCTGTTATTAAAACCTGTTGCTTCTCTGTGTGTTAAGCTTCAAACTTGTACAAGTTGAATTGTAGGTAGACCTTCTACGTAATTGGAGAAAACCCAAATTTTACTTTTCAAGTTCAAATACAATTTCTTAATATTGAGTTCACGTTTTATGCATGTTGTAGATGCTGTTTTATGGATGCTTCAGTGTACTCGTATTATTTTCCTCACATGATATCCTTTGATTAGAAAGGAGAGAAATGAAAGGGTGGATGATGATGAACCTAGAAAATGTAATAGTAGTGGTTGATGTTAAGACATCTTGACAATACGATATTGATGTTTAATCATTCCTTTAAGATAGTTTATGAAAATTCAACATCCAGACTTAGATTCCAACTTTTAAATTATTTGGTATCCTATCGGCTTGCCCTTGTCAATTGTAAGTCTTGTGACTGTTCTGAGATCCCAGACCTTTGACTTCTAAGTCCTCACATTTTTGCCAAGATCCTATTCTCTTATACTAAGTTCTCTTTCTCTTGCAAATGAAAAATGTAATCTGCATTTGGTAGAGTACACTAAAAGTTTTGGAAATGAAGAATAATAATACTAAACAAAAACAGGGAAAACCGAACTCCAAAAACAGAAATTCTTTAGGATTAATCGCTATTAATCTAATGATTCTAGTCTATAGTACTTCTGTAACTCATTCTTTGATGATGCCCATCTCTAAGCAAGATAAGCATTGAGGGTCTATCCGAGCTATATATTGATTTATGACAGTCATGCAGCTTAGGTTGCTCCTTTTATCTATACAAGAAAGCTTTTTATTTGCAGATAAAGTTCAAATTTTTTTTCAGAATCACTGTTGGAAATACTGAATATGAAGTTACACTGTTCTATGGAATCAGTATATTGCAGAACTGTACCATCTTGCTGAAGTTTGCATTTCTTTTTTTTTTTTCTTTTTCGTTTCTACATCCTAAGTTCCTAACTGTTTTGATTTTTTCATATTCTTGATTGCAGGAAAAATTTGTTGATCTGTTCTCGAATTATGCCTATAACTCTGCTGTTGAAGATTGTAAGAGCTTTGTTGGCTACCAGCACCTTGGTAAGACCGCTTTGCTACAATTTGTTGTTGCTTTGTTGAGTATTCAGTTGTAGCTATGATGAGAAGTGATATAGGTAATTAGGTTGTGTAGAAAAATTTCTTTATTCCACCGATTGAGAAATGCTAAAAAGATGCATTTCAGATGTGGTCTATTGACTTATGAGTGCCATTTCTAAATATCAACATCATTGTTAGTGTGTAGCCTTATCAGTTTATCACCAGATAATAAATTTAAGCGAAGCTTCTGGAAGGAGTTTACTGATCCATGAGAGCCAACAATGATCAAAAGCTTCTCTATGCTGGTATCTCTAGAGGGCAGCTTAAGATGGAGTGATCTTTGATTGGATGTTTAAACAGAGGACTGATTGTGTTGTATTTCACCTTTTTTCTTTTTGGGGTCCAATAATTTGAACTTTAAAGGTCATATTCAATTTTTAGTGCGGAGTATGTTTTTCTTTTTTCTTTTTTTGGTCCCTGCAAACTAGCATTCGTTGATGTTCTATAGGCTCCTAGTCATCATAAAAGTGACCATTCTACATTTAGCTTTTTTTTTTTGGCAATAATGATTGAAAATTGAGATATTATTATGAGTGTCTTTTACCTGTAAGCAGTCCTAAGCACTTTGCATGTCTCTGGAGCAACATGGATGCAGCATTTGTCATTATGCTGCTTGAATTCTTTTTTGAAAGTAGACTCTTGCTTAAGAGTTGAAAGTGAAACTCCCTACGTTAGTATACTGCCGTGACTTTCCTATCACCTGCCTGTTACTCTATGTGAGTTGAGTTGCTTTGCATCAATGCATGGTATAATGACAAGCCTTTACTTATACATGTATATGGGTATCCTTTGGACATCATTGTATTGCGAAAATCTTATAGCTGTTTCTGTTTTTTCCAGCCTCTGCTGTCTCTAAAAAGAAGAGGCTCGACTTCCTTTCTGGTACTTCCAAACCTTTCATACGCTTTAGGCAACCTTGGATTTCTCATTGGTTGATGTTTGGCCACTTAATGCATTCTGTGGTACTTAAATTGTTGCTTCATTAATCTTAATCCAGATTTTGTTCCTGAGAAAGTAGCCGCTGAGAAGGCCTTGGCTAAATGAAAACCAGCAGAGACCCACCCTACCAGGCTAGCATAGACGTACTGCATTTTATCTTTCTATACTTTATGTTAAATTTGTCATTAGGCTTAGATTCTTTCTCGTCACCGGGAAGGGGAGGGAACGCAGTGGGTGTATATGTGTCACTTCATCCAAAATCAGGTTGTTTACTCTCTTATCTGCCAAATTTTGAAATACATTCACTCTTTAGTCTGTTCACAGGGAGATTTGCGTATTTGCAGGACAAATTTTAGGTAACTATATGTCAATTTGGAAAGGTCAGCCTTCTGGGCTAGCATGTTTTCATTGTGTAATCTGCATGCTGTAGAACTTGACTTGGCTTATACGGAGTAATTATTTTCTTGTAGTGGATGTTTGGCCTCAGGTTTCTGAGGCGCAATGGACTATTAGAGACAAAAGCATGAATTGGTCTTGGCTAATCCTGAGTTGGGTCAGTTTTATACTGAGTTGGTCTTGGCTAATCCTGTTTTTATTCCCGTATCATGCTGATTAGGAACACTCATTTTTTTTTACTTTACTGAGTCAACAAACCTTGTCGCTGTATGGGGCTTGATTCTTGGGCTGGACTTGCATCATATGCTTTTGGAGTTTTGGTTTTTGCGGCTGATCTTGATACGCTGTTTCCAATCAACCTTCAATACATAAATGGGTCACGACACTTGATACCGAATCACTTATCAAATTGTCAACACTGAACATATTATGGAATGGAGTAATCTTGTAAATATATTCACGATATAGAGTTGGGTGCTTAATGCGCTAAGCTAATCGGACTCGACTTGGTCAAAATATGGTTAAAAAGAGTTTGGCTCAAGACTTAAACTAATCGGCTTGAAAGAATCATGAACAAGCTCAATTAAATTATTCATATATATAAATAAATTATCCACGATATACACGAAGTATATTATTTGGTGTTTTGATGTATGTAGCTTGTTCTCAACTATAATTCATAACATGGAAATACTAATCTAATCGTTAAAAAAAAAAGGACAAAAATGAATGGATATATAGAGTTTTTTGTCTCACATTGACCAAGAGAGGAAAATAAAGAAATGGCTATATAGATTATAGAGTTATTTGTCCTACATTGATCTAGAGAGGAAACTACAAGAAGGTAAGGGAATTGGCTATATAGAATAGAAGTATGGTGTGGGATTATTTGGGCTTACTTTGGGCCTAATTTGATTTACCAATCACATATATTTTCTTTTAATTTTCTCCAAAAAATAAATTTTTAAAGGATAATATATATATTAAAAAAAAATTAAAATCAAAGAGAAGAGAGTTTCTTAATTAAATGTAGCATTATGAAGAGTAATTAACCAAGGTGTTTGGTTTACTTAAATTGAGAAACAAATGGTGAAATATGTCTTTTAATTAATGGAGAATTTAACTTTGATTAATATTTTCAATAACTGTTCTAATGGAGAAATAAATGAGAATTTGTAATTGCATAATTTGCACATTGTGTATTATAAATGTACATTATATAGTAGAACAGTAGATTATTAATTAGCTAAATTATATTCTCATTACTTTAAAGTAAGATTCAAATTAAATTGGGTATTTCGAATTTGAAAGTCTTGATTTTTGAACCCCAGCATGGCTAACACATGAATGTTTCATATTTTAGTAAATTTGATTGATGTATAATGAAATGATCACTATATTAAGAAGTAAATGGATTGATCATTGATCATTGATGTATAATGATATGTTCACCTTGTTAAGTGGACGATACTGATCAGTGGCTGAAATTGTATTGACCGTCGCTATTCTGAATGCTATTCATCTGGATAGAAAAGCATTAGTATCTATAGGCTGGAAACTTCAGGTAATCTTGTGGTAATGACTTGTGTGATCTCTCTTGTCAAGTTGTTTAGGGAAATCTTATACTCCAAATCTGTGATTGAAAAATAAACTTCTTCACATCTTTTTTTTTTTTTTTTGAGTTATTCTTTAGTAAAATTATTTTGTACATATTTTAATATGATATTGAACGTTTTTTTTTCCTACCTCACTTTAGTATTTTATGATTTATTTAGCTGTATACTGAACTTATGATTTGTCATCAAATATGTCTCTTTGCTAAATCAATCATATTTATTCCCTGATTACTCCATAATTTATCTTATAGATATATATCACATACTCTCTGTGATATTTTTTATTCATTCCATTTAGAATAAAGGAAGAAATCAATACATGAATAAATATTTGTAAGATTTCTTAAAATAAATTTAAAATAATGCGAAAAGAAAATCTAATTTCCTTAAAAAATAAGTTACATTGTAAGTGGATATGCATTAAATAATCATGGGAATTTATTGGTGAAAACTTTTAGGATTAGTTGAAGGTATTTCTGATAGTTCAAGTAAACACTGAGCTTATCTTTGTCAATATTTTATTTAAATGAGGTTATTATAGTCATAGTAAATTAGACTAAAATAGAATGATTTTATATGGGAAGATATTTTTAAAATTTTCAAATGATGAATACGGGAAAATAAAAAAGAAAGAAGGGAATATAATTTAGTCCCCTCACTGAAATTTATAAGTGTAATATATAAGCAAACATATCCAGTAGTAATCTACTATTTAAATATAAATATAACCAACATAATCTACTAGTTGAATATTTTATATTTTGATTTGAAAACTTTGTAGTTTGAATTTGGAGACGTATGACTTTGGATTGATTTTTGAACTGTTAGTTGGTTTGTAGCCTTAACTCGACGATACATGATTCAGGGCTCAAATGGTGACTCTCCACTTAAGCGTGAGCATTATGATGCATGTATAAATGTGATAATACATGCTTATTTTTTAAAGGTATATGGAGAGTACCGACTCTCTCTCTCTCTCAATGAAAATGGAAAAAAATAGTATAACTTTTTGGAGATTTTGAGAGGAACAAAAATTCAGGTTAAATGAGCAAATTTCATGCTAAACTCAAAGATTTGGTTGATTTGAGCTAAATTTTGGAGGAAATCGACTTTCTCCCAGAAGAAAATAATGTCAAAAAATTCCATGATCGTCATGATTAGGTAAAAATAAGGTCATTTTGGGAGCTTAGGATGCTATTATAAGGGTGTAAAAATAGGATTGGGGGACTAAGCAAACGTGGCCACACGATAATAAGCCGGCACTAGATGCTAACTTTGGGCATTCGGTGTAGCATTTGTGGCGTTGGAGAGGCCTAGGCTATACTTACCTCTTTAGATGGAATGACTTCCACTCTTTGCCTCTATCTTAACACACGTTTTCTTTATACCTAAGTCATGGCCTAAAAAGTTTGAAGAATCAAGGAATTCTTTAATTAATTTTACTAGTAAAAAGTTAGAAGCTTGAGTTGGACACAATTGTGCCTTGGTGTTCTTTCACACTAAGGTTAGTAATTTTGGATCTTAACTTTTTACATGGGGACGCTCATTTTCGGGACCTCATAGCCCTTGCGTTCAAACTTAAGAATGACTATATCATTCCATTTCTCCAGGAATTTGATGTGTCCTCCATGTTTACTCGAAGTCAAGGAGTATTGCTACTTGGATTTTGAGAGGTACCTTGCCCTCAAGAGCAAGGACCTAACCATGTGGTATATGGAAGTTGGGATGGCAACATCTTCAAGACATGATCCAGACCCAACCCATTTTTAGGGTCTGGATCTAATTTTTTTAGATCCAATATATTCGGGTCTGAATGTCCTTGGGTCGGATATGGGTTCGGGTCCAATTCGACCCATGAATCCACACATTTACAAAAATCAAAACTAAAATCTAATCTCTATTTAGAGGTAAAACTAGAAATTTCATTCGTATTGCCCACTATCGTTCTCTTCTACTTTTCTCCTCTCCATCCTCCATTTTTCACTTTCAACTGCAAGCCTCCAACTCTTTTTCGTCACTACTTGTCAGGTAATATATTCATATAAATTTGATATATACTTTCTTGTATGGGGATAATTCGTGCTTTGTGATTACTAGCTTCTCGTTGACACGCTCCTGCTAACATATTTAAATGGATTTGAGATTACTAGCTTCTATGTGATTTCAAAACTAACGAGTAGCGATATACTCGATCTTAAAAACATTATAACAGAGTATTGTTGAGTTTAGGAATTTTAATCATTGTTGGATTTTAATTTTGGTGCTTACTTGTTTTCCACTCACTGAACTAAATATTGTTTTGCAAGTATTTCAATGATACAAATTGTGTGCTTAAGAAAGAGTTGATTATTTCTCTCATTTTACAAAATAATACAATTTATGTTTCTTTATAACATTTATTCGGTAAACATTTCTAAGGTTTAAAATACAAAAATACATCCATCTATAAAACATGTGAATAATAAGCACATAGAAATAAAAATATTTTTAGGACCCATTTTGGACCCGATTTATCTAAACCAGTGGATTCAAGTAAGGGTCTAAAATTTTAGGACCAGTGAATTTGAAGCATATATGGGTCCAATTTGAAAAAAATGGGTTTGGGTCTGGGTCTAATCAAACCCAACCAAAACCCGACCCATTGACATCCCTATATGGAAGTAGATAATGATCTCTCACAGTACACCTCCAACCAAGGAGCCAAGAGCCTAAGTCTATAGGAGGAGAGTCGTATAATTTTTCTTGTTCACCTACTATCTTTTTGTGAATGAAAGCCAGAACTAAGGTGTTATTCTAAGTGAACACTTACAAGACGGGGGTGAATTGGAAATGTAAGATTGTTGAAACTTTTTGCTTAATTATAAAAGGAACGCAAGAGAATTTTAGTGTGGAAAGCCTTTGTGCCCAAATCAAAGGAAAAACCAAGATCCTCTAGGGATTTTTCAACTCTTTTCACTAATAGAGCAATTCTCGATTACAATATATTAGCTCTCTCAACTCGAGTTCCACACAGAACATGATTTCCTTTTAACTATCCCTTTCGTGCTCTCTTCTCTTACTCCACTCATTTCTTTCTCAAACTTAACTCTAAGTCTATTACAAGATCACACAATCTTGCCACCTTAGTACAACTCAGTACTACTATCAAAGATTTCAATAAAAACTATTTTCGTGACTTTGAAACTTGGCTGAGAGTAACTTGCTATTTTAAGCCTTGATAATTGACAAAATGATTTTTCTCACAAGAAAGATTTTTGTATGTAAGTCAGTGTTATGTTTTGTGAGTAACAAAAGTCCTTTTATAGAGAAATGCACAAGCCCCATTATCCCCATGCTTTCCTTAAAGTAAGGAAGTTCATGCCCACTAACTTAAGTAGTGATTTGATCTTTTCAACTAGCTTAATGCCATGCAAAGTGGGATTAAAAATGTGCATGCCTAGTATTTAGCCAAAACATAATGGATTAAATAAAGTATTTTTGACATAATCAATTGATCAAAAGGGCATGCAAATCTTCAACGTGCAAAAATAAAACGGCTAGGGTTTAGTGAGGAGAAGGTCAACAACTTGTGAGGTGGTTGAGTAAATTTAGGAGTCTTTGTTTCCTAAACTTTTAGATTTAATATTAAATATAAAATCAACCATCACTAAACTAGTTAGAAAAAATATAGGAAGATTAATTTTCACAAAATCACTTTAAATTATTTTGCTGAAAATTTCCAAATGTACGTTTAAAAATACAAAAAAACTTTGATTCAATTACTTAGGCTTAGTTTATCACTTGTTCCAACTAGCTATGTTCTTATTCACTAACACAAATCCTAAGTACTACCTACTTAGTCTTCATGTTCTATCATCTTGAAGCTACCTTGGTAATGCTTCAATAGAAATTCCTACTCCGGAACTTGTCAGTCAACATTTTCTTCTTTGGTCCAAGTCTTGATTTCATTTGACTTTGTTACTTGATAGTTTTGAGTTCCCTTTACTTCTACTCCAAAAAATGAATAAAAAAAATCTTCACATACTAAAACAAACGTCAAAAAGGTTTGCAAATTCTTTTATCACCAAAACCAAACAACATTGTTCCCTCTTTTTGGTGATGTCAAAACTTTGTAAACTTTTTCACAATCTCAAGGATTAAGATGCATGTGTAAAAACTAAACTAAAAATAAATTAAAACAAGAAAACAAAATCAATAATAAAACAGAAAATACGTAGCCAAATATTCAAAGTGTGAAACAGAGTTCCAATTTGAAAAGGAACTTACGAATTGGAACGGGCCTAAACTTTGAAAAAAGTCTACCTTGAAGAATTACATGAGCAAGTGAGTGTTAGAACTAGGCATTGTCTTTGTGAGTTTGCAACCTTCTTTCCCCCTTTTTAGCATCAACAAGAAAGATATAAAAAAATAGCAAACCATTCACAATATCTTGTTAAGGAATGAGATAAAGTAGAGTTCAATATCATAAAGTTCCAATCACACAAATGTTCCAAATAAGCTATAATTAAACACAAATAGATTTAAATAAGTTAAGCATGGTATGTCATTGGAAAAACACATTAAAATATTGTTCATCCACCACTAAAGAATAAACAAAAAAAGAGTTTATACAAATAACAAAAGAGATTATCCAACACAAAAGTTATTACTAAATTAAAACATGAAGAGTTAAGGGAGTAAAACTAAGGTTGAGATGGAGCAGGTGCATTGGTGTCTTCAACCCCCATCAAAAGAAACTTCATTAAGGCACTAAAGAAGAGTCGCATTGCTCAAAGAGGTGTTCTTTATATGGTCTCAAACCACGATCTCTAGTAGTGAAATCGAATAAGAGAGAGCGCTCACAGTGGTTTGATAAGTCAAGAGCCTCAAACTGAGTTGTGCCACAGATTCATTCAAGCCCCAAAGTTCCTATGAAAGTGTGAAAGCCTCAGGTTCCTTTACAATAGGAAAATGAGTTATCCTTGGAACTTTCTTCTTCCTAACTCTAAATGCAACCCTTTGGTACATAGATTCATCACCGCTAGGCACATCCAATTTATCCTCTACTTCATTCTTATCAGCCTAGACTTCCTCTTCTTTACTTTTAATTACTTGTCTAATTTTAAAAGTATCATCTTCTTTGATCATATCAACAAAAATAGGAGACCAAGTTGTAGTTGGCCTTATCATCCTCATGCTCCTTCTATTCACAACATGTGGTCCTCTTCAGGTGCCTTTACAACCCTCATAACCTACTTCCCCTTTCTCTTCCTCTCTACCTCATCCTTCCTCTTAGCTTCTTTCTCTTCAGTACCCCTTAACTTCATCCTTCTCTTCTACTTGATTGTCTCCTTGAGGAGTTCCTTTATTCTTAATAGGCAACACATCCTTAACTGGCTCCTCATTCAAAAATCGAGCCTTCTTATCCTTAACTCGTAGCTTCTAGTTAGTCATAGTGTTCCCCTGTAGATTTTGATCTATCCTAAGTGGCAATCTCCCTATTAAGGATAAAACAACACCACTTTTTTAGAAAATCCAAGTGAGCAATGACCCATATCCTACTATGTACTTTGGGATGCAATGATCCAAGTGTTAGATCATGAGAGATGGAAAGTTGATCTTAACATTATTTCCTAAAACAATTATCAATGCAACATCCAAAAAATTCGCCTTATTGTGTTTCTAAGTGTGGGT
The DNA here is from genome assembly GCA_026401315.1 of Dysphania ambrosioides. Classification (NCBI taxonomy): domain Eukaryota; kingdom Viridiplantae; phylum Streptophyta; class Magnoliopsida; order Caryophyllales; family Amaranthaceae; genus Dysphania; species Dysphania ambrosioides. The sequence goes on from CM048662.1 coordinate 14,236,832, forward strand.
ATTATTCCTAGCCAAACCAAATTAAACAAAACCCTTACAAAAGGAGTGAAATTTCTTATTTTAGATACACTGTCCATTAGATCTGCAAAGTACTTGAACAAAATTTCATTAGTTGCTCTAATATAGATCATCAACATATACTTGCACAACTAATAAATAAGTTCTGTTTGATTTTAAAAACAGTCTTATCAATTTTACCACGTTTAAAATCATTTTGTAAAATGAACTTGGATAACATTTTATACCATGATATAAGAGCTTGTTTTAGCCCATAAAGAGTTTTTTCAAGCTTGTAAACATGGTTTGGAAAGTTAGGATTTTAGAAATAAGGGGGTTGTTCCACAAAAAAAATCCCATTTAAATAAACGTTTAAAAACACACATTTTATATCCATTTGATAGAGTTTGAAATTCATATAAGTAGCTAATGTAATTAAAATTCTAATAACTTCTAGTCTAGAACCAAGAGCAAAGGTTTCTTTGTAATCAAAACCTTCTTCTTGGTTGTAGATTTTCACAACCAATCTAGCTTTGTTTCTAACGATTGTTCCATATTCATCAAGATTGTTCTTAAATACCCATTTGAGTCCAATTACCTTTTGATGTTCAGGTTTGGACTCAAGATGTCACACCTTATTCCTTTTGAACTTATTGAGTTCCTGTTGCATGTCTACTATCCAATCAACATCCTTTAATACTTCATGGTGATTGATGGTTTTCAATGGTGATAGGAACGCAAGGAAGACACAAAAGTTCTAATTTGAGATATTGCCTGAGTTCCTGTTGTAATGTCATTTATAATGAGATCCATTGGATGGGACTTCTGATGCTTCCAAGGTTTAGGCTAAAAGTCTGCAACTATAACTTATCTCAAACCTTAGTTTCCTTGCTCTTCTAGAACTTAGTTTCCTTAAATTGCTAGACGCTCCTTACTTCATAAAATTTCTTCATTTGGATTAGTGAAACGCACTAATCCTATCTCAAAGTCTTCTTGTTCCTGTTAATGGGTTAGTGTTTCGATTTCATGAACTACAATATGTACAAATTCTTTTATCCACATTGTTCGCTTATTATAAACTATATAGCCTTTGCTAATGGTTACATAACCATGAAAAATAGCCTCATCACTTCTAGCATCAAACTTCCATAAGTTTCTTTTGTCATTATTATGTAAAAAAACATTTACAACCAAAAGCGTGAAAATAAGAAATGTTTGGCTTTTTTCCTTTAAGGAGCTCATAGGGTGTCTTGTTCATCGAAGGCCTAACCATGACACGGTTTATGATCTAGTATGTGGTGTTGAATGCTTTGGCCCAAAAGTTTCTAGGCAGTCCACTTGCATTAATCATCATCCATGATATGTCTTCCAATGTCCTATTCTTCCTCTCCACAACCCCATTTTGTTGAGGAGTGCAAGGGGATAAGAAATTATGACTTATCAAGTGTTTCCTACAAAAATTATCAAACTTTTAATTTTGAAACTCGGTTCCATGGTCAGTCCTTAAGAGTATCATTTGATGACTTGCCGACTTTTCCATTTGTTAGCCCATTCTATAAACTCATAAAAAGCCTTATCTTTGCTGTTCAAAAATAAAACCCACGTAAAACTTGAAAAATCATCACTTATAACCAAGACGAATTGCTTATCACTTCTACTTTGCACTCCCATAGGTACACACATATCCATGTGAACAAGTCGTGCTTACTGTGTTTTTAGATTTAAATGAACTTCAAACATGTTTATTTTCATGCATGCTTCACAAACTTTATAATTTTGGAACTTTACTGCAGGTAAACCAATAACAAGTTCTTGTAATCTTAGTTTATCATGTAATGAATAACTAGCATTCCCAAAGCGTTTGTGCTGAAGGAGTGGACCACTTTTAATAACACTTAGGCAAGTCAGATTATTCCTTGGAGCTTCATCAAGAGGTCCTTTATGTAAGTGTTTTCTTAACGAGTTTCTTCCAATATGAATTTCCCATTGTTACTTCTGGTGACTTTGTAATGTTCAAAAGTGAAGTTTATAGAGTTACCTTTATCATAAAATTGTTAAAACTCAACAAATTGTGAATCAAACCCTCAACTAAAAACACATTGTCAATGCAATGGGAACTTGAGCTTCCTACTTTTCTAACAGTAATAATGTTGCCCTTCTTGTTATCACCAAAAGTCACAGTTCTTCCATTGTAATCTTCTAGTGAGAGAAACTTGGATCGATCTCAAATCATGTGTTTGGAACACCAATTGTCGAGGTACCATGAGTTGTTGTTCCCCTTCACTAGAATCTGTAAGAAAACTAGTTGTTAGAATTAGGAACCCATGTTCCTTTGGGATCCCGTGCAACTTCATAGTCAATCATTTTCTTGATCAATACTTGTTTAATGTTCCTTTGAACATAATGTTCCTTTTTGGCACATGTTCCACTCAAATGATTAATGTGCCCACAAAAGGTGCAAACTTTACTACAAGAAAAATCCACATACTTGTTCCTTTTTCCCTTCTTCTTTTTATGAGTAAAACCTAGACCTTCAGTCCTTTTTCCTAGTTCTAATTCTATCCACTTTAGAACTCCTAGTTGTTTCACGTTTTTGCCTTTTTTAACGACTCTAGTTTATTTTCTAAGGTCTTCAAAGACACTTTGGCAGTTTCTAAGTCAATTTTTAAACTCTCAAATTCCTTATTGAAACTACCCATTAAAACATTAATTGAATTATTAGTGAGACTTACATGAAGAAGTTTATACCATGTCCGCTCAACATTGAGCAAGACATTTTTATTTTTCAAGCGTTCACAAGTTTCTTTTAAAGACATGTTTTCTATCCATCAACTCAAAGAAATAACTTTGAACGTTGGCTCTAGAATTAGTTAAGTAATGTGATCATTACATAATTTTATAGCTTTGTCACTCTGAGCCTTTCCTAGACTTAAAACTTTGTTAACCGTTATATTTTCTTTTAACAAATATATAAGTTTTTCTTTAAATAAGACCTAAAGAGAATCAGTACTTACCTCTTCTTCAAAATTTGAGGTTTTGACATGATCTTGGATTGCATTAAGCAAATGTTAGCATATTCTTCGTCGGGTTGTTCCTCTTTTTCCTTATATTAGTGATCACCCCATGCAGCTATCATGGATTTACAAACATTAGATTTGGAAAATGAGTTATTATTATACTTCTCCTTGGCCTGTTCCTTTCCTTTACCTTTTCCCTTTTTAGTATCCCATATAGGACATTCTTTGATGAAGTGTTCTATACTTCCACATTTGTAACAACCCAAATCAGCTTTAGAACTTCGAATTTTCTTACCAAAGTTCATTTCCTTTCAATCACCAGATTTGATGTTCCTATACATCCTCTTAGACTTTCTTTCTAGCAACACTGCTTCTTTATTTTCAGATTCAAAATCTGATTTTTCATTAACCTTTAGTGCATAGGCCACGATTTTTGGAACTTTTAGCGTTGTTAGTTCCTAAGTGCAACTCATGCGTCATAAGAGATTCGTCTAGCTGTTCCACATTGAACTTTTTGAAGTCCTTGGTTTGTTATAATAATGTAGCATTTGCTCTCCATCATTGATCATGTGGAAGAATTCTCAAAATCTTTCTTACTTGTTCATCATTAGATATATTTCTTCCAAGACAAACAAGCTCATTCATGATGTTAATAAAACGAGTAAGCTTATCTTGAATTAATTCTTTTGGATTCATTTCAAAATATTCATATTTGGACATTAAAAAATCTATTGTGCAATGCTTAAAATTTATTTACTCCTTTATGAGTGATTTATAAAAGATCCCAAATTTGTTTAGTCGTTTTACATCTCATAATTCAGTAATGTTCATAAGGACCTAGACCATAGTGAAATTTTTTTATTACTAAAGCATTTATTTCTATTTTCTCAAAATCATCTTTTTTAAATTCATAATTTGGTTTAGGAATTACCTAATTATCATAGTATGTTGTAGTTACCTCATAGTCACCAACTTCAATTACACGTTGAAATTGGTTGTTTTTTCCTTGATGAATATCTCCATGTGATTCTTTCAACAAGTGTACAACTTACCATTAAACATCTATGGTCAACCATCTTTGAGTTTCTTGTATTTTTTATGTCTGCAAAAACTTTAATCTTCCAGGTATCTTAAGTTTATGAGATTCAGCCCTAATACTAATTGTTATTCTAAGTGAAAACTTACAGGGGGGTTGAATGGGAAGTATAAGATCGTTAAAATTTTTTATGGAATTATGAAAGGAACTTGTAAGCATAAAGGAATGCAAATGATTTTTAGCATGGAAAGCCTTTGTGCCCAACTCAAACGAAAAATCACGACCCTTTAGGGATTTCTCAACTCGAATTCCAGGTAGAGCAAGAGTTCCTTTCTTTATCTCTCTCTTGCTCTCTTCTTTTACTCTACTCCTTTCTTTCTCAAGATTTAACTCTAAGTCTATTATAAGATCACTCAATCTTGCCCCTAGTACAACTCAATACTAAATTCAAAGTTTACAATTAAAACTATTTTTGTGACTTTGGAACTTGGTTGAAAAGAACTTGCGATTTTAAGCCGTAATAACAAACAAAATGATTTTACTCCCAAGAAATCTTTTTGTATGTAAGTCAGTATTATGTTTTTTTGAGTTAGCAAAGTTCTTTTCATAGATTTATGCCCATGCCCCATTATCAACATGCTTTCCTTAAAGTAAGGAAGTTAATGCCCACTAACTTAAGTAGTGATTTGATCTTTTCAACTAGCTTAATGTCGTGTAAAATGGGAAGTGGGATTAAAAACGTCCATTCCTATTATTTATCCAAAAACATAGTGGATTAAATAATTTAGTTTTGACAAAGTCAATTGATCAAAAGTGCATGAAAATCGTCAATATGCAAAAATAAAAGGACTAGGGTTTAGTTAGGAAAAGGGCAACAACTTGTGAGGTAAAGGAGTGAATTTTGGAGTCTTTGTTTCCTAATTTTTTAGATTTAATATTAAATAAAAAATTAATTTATTTAATTTTAGGAGTCCTTTATTAATAAACAATCATAAAATTAGTCAGAGGAAAAACGAGAAGATTAATTTGCACAAAATTACTTAAAATTATTTTGCTAAAATTTCCAACTATACGTTTAATAACACTAAGGAACTTTGATTCAATTATTAAGGCTTAGTTTATTTCTTGTTCCAATTAGCTATGTTCCTATTTACTCACATAAATCCTAAGTATGTCCTCTCATCTTGAAGCTACCTCGGCGTTGCTTCAATGAAAGTTCCTACTTCGATACTTGTCAGTCAACATTTGCTTCTTTGATCCAAATCTTGATTTCATTTGACTTTTTACTAGATAGTTTTGAGTTTCCTTTGCTTCTACTCTAAAACATGAATAAAAAAACCTTCACATACTAAAACAAATATCAAATAGGTTTGCAAATCTTGTCATCACCAAAACCAAACAATAGAAGGGTATGCCTTGGTGTTCAAAATTGTTAAGCAAAGCAAAAGGGGAAGAATATAATGCCAATTGTCATTAATAAAGGTGCAAAATTAAAATAAAGAAATAAAGATGTAATAGTTTAATATTCAAGGAATGATTCATGTATGAATGAGTTGAATATTGACTCATCAAATGAAAAGATAAACCTAAAGAGGCTACTTTTATGAGACCCTTCAACTAAAGGGTCTATTTTAAATAAATTGTTTGGATTAGTCCTTAAAATCATTGGCATTAAAAATAAAAATAAATATCAAGATATGCTTTATGATGCTAGAAATAAGCTTTGGATTAACTCTAAAACAATCATTTAAAGTTTTTCTCATGTAAAGGTGCAGTATTTGGATAAGTATAGAGAATTTGAAGATGTTAGTGCCTCTACATCATAGACCAAGTAAGGAAAAATAAATAAACAGTAGGTGCATAAAGTAAGTGCATTGCTTGAATAAAATGCAAGGAAAAGGGATGGAATTAAAATTAGGAGGAGATCATTTTAAGGAAGGATGCTCAAAATAAGAGTCTTGAGGCTTGAACCTAGTGAAAGAAGAGGGTTACTTCTTGATAATCACATCATTGGTTGATTATAAGAGACATAAGGCATTAATGTTCTTAAAGTTGATTGCAAGAGGGCAACAAGGACAAAGCAACTTAGGTGTTCAAAGCTCACCATAAATCATAAAGAGTTCATGTAAAGGGAGGTTTACATCTCAATACAATCATTACATAAGTATCTCAAACTTTAACCTTTTAGGTGAATGTAATCACTAAAAATTAAAGTGAGAAAGGAAGGGAATATAAGTAGAAAAAGAAAATAAAAATTACAGATCGAGAAGGGTCATCAATATGCTCATTGTTGAGGATTATTCCTTTATTGAGTATTAAGGAGAGCAATGTTCATTAATTAGTGAAGGCAATCATAATCCATAAATGGTCCTCTATAAGGATGAAGGACAATTTGAGAGTCTTTGAGGAGCTATTTAGGTATAGTAATATCATCTTAACATTAGAATTTTTTGGACCCTTTAGTTGTGATATGGCTTGGCCCTTCCTAAAAAATTTTCCTCTCTTTAATTTTCCTCTTTCTAATTTATGTAACCATGTCTCTACTTTGACTCTAGTGTTTTGTTTGTGTTATTCATATCCATATTCTTTGGACTTAATGTGTCTGCTTTAGAAACAAGTGAGTCAGACAAGTGAGTCAGTCCTCCTTCTAGCGCCAATTTTTTTGTGTATCCGACTAGGCTTTTTTAATCCAGCGTACCGATAAGTTACACCTTGATTTTGATTGTACCCTGCATATAGACACATTGCTATCCTTGGTGTGGTTGTGAGTAAAAACCCCTTCATATAGTTAAGTCAATACAAGTCTAAAGGCTCTAATCAGGATAATAATAAGAAACAAAAATTAGTGATTGTATAATTTAATACCTTGATTATGAGGATTATTGCTCTATTTATAACTAAATAGAAGCCTATGCCTAGCTAAAATAATAAGAAACATTAATAAGTGGTTGTATAACTTAATACCTTGGTTATGAGGATTGTTGCGATTATTTTCAAAATAGCTTGGCTTCGTGTTCTTTTGGATCTAGACAAATTCTTCTTTGGAGCGTTTTGGGCCTTATCAGGCTACGCTGGTTAATTAGGGCATGGTCGGCAGGATGTGGACTACAAAATCCCTAAAAACAAAATTTTTCCTTCAAGGGGCTAGAGATAAGGTTATTGACAATAATAATCTCTATTGTTGGGGAGAAGGCCAAACTTATCACCTTTTTTATGCAACCATTCGATGTTGCGGCGTCACTAGCTACAATATTATTACTAGAGCAGGGTATGCGACGACCAACACACATGCCGAGCAGGCACGACACAACACAAGGGTGGTCGTGGCCCAATTCAGCAAGTTGTCTCTAGAGTGAGCCGCAAGACAGACTGCAGATAGCTAAAACATTTTTAGGCACGAGCATGACACGAGCACGCTAGCGGTATGCCAACTTGGCACGAGGCACAACGTGAAACACATTATTATTTAGGATTATTTAATATTATTATTGTTAGTAGTAGTAGTATTATTACTACTACAATTAATATTATAATTATTTTTAATATTATTATATTCTTATAATATACTTTAAATTATCTAAATATTTTTTTTCAATTTTATTACATACTTTATTTTTAATTTTTTAAACAAATTAGGCCAACATGAAGCATGACACACTAGGCACATGGGTCGTGCCAGGCCATAGGTCGAGTTTTAGAGAAAGGGTAGAACTACACATCACAACTCTGTCACAGTTAGACACGACACGACTTGACATGACAAGATACTAGATACGAGGTGGCACGGTTGCGAAAGACACAACACAACCCCGTGCCCACCTCTAATTATTACTACTACTCCTATTTCATAGAGTAGTAATTTAATAATTTTATATGTGTTTTGTCGAATATTGGCACTCTTGGTAGTCTAGTGCATGATGTTCCTTGTTTTTCTTTTTCCGAATTCGATGGTTTGTGTTCTAAACTAAGAATGAACTGCCACTGCAAATTTATTATATTTCTAAAGTTTGATGGTAGCAGTATCCTTCCTCTGTTATCTTTTAAACGCAATGTTTTGACTTTCTACTAATCATCGGTTGACGGTTGTATTAGATTTTTTTTTTAAAAAAAATTCGTCTATTTTCAATTGGGCTAGGTAGACATTCCTTTCTATTTTAGACAAATACAATCGTGCAACCACCGAGTCATGCATCGAATTCGTACTAGTTTCTAGAACTTATGATGGTGTACCTTGTCTTAAAGTGTTAATTTTTTTTTTGACAGGAGTAATGAAATTAGAAAAACTAACTACATTTTCTAGCCACATTTGCTAGCTCATGGGCTTTAGCAACTACTTGTTTATCAACCTTAACACAAAAATTTAATAAAACAAAAACTTTGAGAAAGCTTGGGCCGATGCAATAATTACAAAATTTTTATGGGGCCTTGTTTTACTTTTTAAAATTGGGCCCTCTATTTAATAAATAAAATACCAATTTTTATATGATAAAAAAGTTCATCAAAATGAAATTAAATTACTAGAAATCACTTTAAAAGAGTATCTCCTTTTGCATGTTTTGTAGCAAAATCATTGATGACATCCTTTATATCGACTTTATCTAAAAGATCAGATGCCATCAAAGCGAGTCCATTTAATCTTTCTTGTGACATAGTTGTCCTTAAGTACGACTTCAACAACTTCAGTTTTGAAAAACTTCGTTCTGCAAAAGCAACAGTTACATGAATTGTTAATAATATCCTATATGTAATTGACACATTTGGAAAGCAAGTATATCGTTTTCAAAATTTTAATAATTCGATTGCTCCCATTTTCACCTTGGGTCAAAATTCTCTAAATAATGTTAACTCGATAAATCAATCCATTCCATCAACATTAGATACCTCACCTTTCTTAAGAGCATTTTCCAAATTTGAACAACGGGATAAAAGTCTTTCATCATCCATTGGATGCAATTTATCATAATTGAACAAAAAGCCAAACATATTCTCATTCAATTCGTATTGTTCAAACCTTTTTCCAATGATGTAATAGTTTCATCCACAATGTATACAAAATATTGGATTTAAATGATTCCTCGGGAGATAATAGTGTTTCATTATCATCTATTTCATCAAATTGTCTTTTTCTATGTATTATACGTCTTTGAGGAACAAGATAGATTCCTATTTCAATAGCTAATTTTTTTGCAATATCCATGGCCTTTGAAAAACCATTCTCTCAATATTTTTGAAAAAGGAAATCAACCCTTTTCTCACTAATGGCAGTATTAATCATCATATCTTGGGATTGTAAATGTTAACAAAGTTTACAGCACATAAAATTTCATACCAAGTGATTGTAGCAAGCGAAAATTCAAAACTACCAAGCTCATTATTTGCTAAAGATCTTCACTTTGTAGTTTATGGTCATGGTCAGCATCAGCTACTATAACTACTTCAAGTAATGCTTCATGTATCTTAATTATTTGAAATCTAATTGCTTTGATACTTTCAACGTGACTTTCCCATCAAGTGGAAGATAATAATTTAAGAGTTAAACCTTTAATATTTTATTTTAAAATATGCCATCTCTTTGTAGAATTAACAAATATAGTATAAATGCGTTGGACTATTCCAAAGAAGTCCCTTGCTTTAGGTGAAGCATTTGCAATGTCACACAACACTAAATTAAGATTATGACAGCAACATGGAGAATAGAAAGCTTTAGTATTTAAATCTAATAGTCTCTTTTACACACCTTGATGTTTACGTTTCATGTTAGAAACATTATCATATCCTTATCCCCTTATATTATCTATGTCAAGATCATGAGCTATTAACACACTTTCTAACACTTTAAACAGTACTAGACTAGTAGTATCATTAACTTGTAAGAATTCAATAAAAAATTCCTTAACTTTATAAGAATTTTAATATTCATCAACACATTTTAAAATTAAAGTCATTTGTTCTTGATAACTAGCATCAGGTGTACAATTTTCAACATCATAGAAAAATATTTTTCTTTTTTTATTTTCTTCTTAATAGTATTATTGATTTTAGAAGCAAGTAAGAATATCAACTCATTTTGAATATCATGGCTAAGATAATGATGATAAATAATTCCATTCTCAATACGATGAACATGCTCAATAATCACAGGACCAAACTCAACTAACATTTCAATCAAACCTAAAAACTTTCCATTATTACTTTGATATAACCTTTTATTTTTCCCACGAAATGCCAGGTTATTTATACCAAGATACTTCACAATAGCAATAATTCTAATAATGACATTTTTCCAATGCTCCTTTTCTTTTTGAAATTGATCTTGGGAAAATTTGTCTATTGTTTCATTATTCTTCAATCTATTTCTTAATTCACACCAAGCAGCCATGTTCATTCAAAGCATGATCAACCCTTTTTTCATGTTCTTTTAGTCTTTGACTAATATGTGACTAGTCATTATATCCTTCATTTACTAAATTGCCTTTTCTAATACCTTTTTTGAAGATTTTACAATAAAAACAAAATACACTGTCAAGTTCTTTAAAATAAACAAGTCAATCTCTATCAGAAGTTTCACCATTGGGCAAATATCTAGTATATAAATTTGAAAAAATCCTCCTAGATACGTTGTTTTTGGGGCCTTATACTATGGTCAAGTCTCTTTTAAGGCCATTAAGAGCCAAAATATCAATCATCAAGAGCTCCATATCCTTGGATCATATATATCATGAAAAACAAAGTCATTTTCTTCAACATTGTGAATATTATGATTTGAATTTTCATCCACATTTTGTTCAAAATCATCTACATTATTGAAATCCACATTTTCTTGCTCAACGTTAATATTATCATCATCAACATTGACATTGTCATTATTCACATGAATCACATCTACATTATCATTATCAATATTAACATTATCACCACCAACATTAATTTTATCTAACAAATCTGAATTAACAAAATTTTCACTTGATTGAGGTCATTTTAAAAAAAAACTTATCTAAAGCATCTTTTGTGATTGAATGAATACAGCCTCCTTTTTTATTGTGTTTTTCATATCCAGATGGATACTTTCGAAATATGTTAAAGACAGTGATACAAAATAAGTAAATAACAGTAAAGAGAGGAAACATATCACTAGAAAAAATATGACAAGCCAACAATTATAATCCAATATTCCATCAAAATCATTTATCAACCTCTGAACCTCTATAATCTATAAAAATAATAAAAATAAACTTATTAGTAATTTATAAAAGATAATTTCCAAAATTTAAAGAAAAATTAGCATACAGTTATCAACATTTTCTAATTTATTAATTCAAAAATATAGCCAATCATTTTTTTTCATTTTCTCATCCCAATTCCACCTTTTTTACAATAAAAACCAACACTACTATTTCGTATTTTCCTCTCGTTTTCCCATCATAATGTTTGAAAAACATTGATTCAGAATGTTATTAACTTTTTTGGACCAACCCCAAAAACAACTCTTGCTTATAATTAGCGTAAATGCGTAGACCATAATAAATTAATCGAGATTCATTCAATTTAATAAAAGTATAACATATATAATTTTTTTTTTCTTTTTTAGCATTAGTCATTAGAACATATCAAATATTCAAATTTTATAAGTTCTCTATAATATAATAAAAATAAAAATGCAAGAACACAATGATTCATTAATTCGAAAATATAGCTAATATAGCTATTTTTTTTTCCAAGAAATAAGAGCTTGCTGAACCTAACAAATTGATGGTAAGATTAAAAAATTATCAAACAAAAATAATGATTGATGTAACCTAGTAATTAGTATGAAACAGGTTTTTGTTGTCTACAAAGACTAGAGAACTGCCTTTAGGGCCTCGTCACCGCTTCACACAGAGGCAATTGTCTATCTTCTTGCAATGAGATGGCTATGGCCTATGGATATCAAGATTGTGTATCTCCTTACTGACTCCGTACTTCTCGTTAGTATCCTCAGCGGTCAAATCACCTCCAATTCACACACAATTTTGTCGATAAAGATGAGGGGAAACAATTTAATATATGTACAATTTTCAAAGTCCCGAGGGATCAGATATGTTTTGCTCATAGACTAATTAATTATAGTAGATGAAATTTTATTTCTTTCCGTTTTACTTTGTAATTGTGTTTTTCCTGATGAAAAAAATATATTAGAGAACTAGAACTCAGATGTCATACCACCACATCATACAAAGCATCGGAATTCTCAACTACAATATCGAAATGTATCTGCAGCATCTCTATTATTTGCACCTATGCAGTCAGTATTCCTAACGATGCTGAGTGCCTAACAATAACGTACTTAAGTTCCTTCAGCAGCTGCAGACTCAATTAGAAAACCTTGGCAACATTCAAAATTAGTACTAAACGCAAACACCTGGCGAGGATCAGCTTAGACGGAGTGTGAAGCCAATCACGCCGCCACTAAATTTGTAACTTGAGTCTCAATCTGTAAATTCAATAGGTTACTGGGGATACCTACTCTTGTGGTCATTTGCAATCAGATCCATTGGCATTTGGTATTGTGTGCTTTTCATTTGCACTTGAAGGAGTTACTGAATTGCCTAGTATGGTTTCAGAAGGTACTGGTCTCATCCAAACTTTTACATGCCCTTCTCTGCATGCTGTGAGGATGGATTGCGGAGTAAAGACCAAGTCCGACAAAGGCTCAGAGTAAACACGATGAGCAACAAGTGGAGAAAGCTTTGGGGCATCTCTCCTACTTGGCGCAGGCTGTAAAGAGCCCAATGGAACCACATTATCCCACTGAGCTGATTGACTTCCAGCACTGTATGTTGGTGAACCACCTGGTGGACAACGACGAAGAGGCACTACAATTTCATCCATTGAAAAATCCCATAAGAGTAATTGAGTGTCCTGCACATGCAAAATTTATCCCTTAATCAAATTGTTGTTCACGAGAGAAAATAAATCCAATCACAACTACGGTGTAATCCTGAGAGTTCCAGAAAATATAATGAAAAATTCTTTTAGTCTAGCATGGCATGGTCAAGCTATCCAACCTTGCTTTCATTGACATTTAAAAGTAACACTATCTCTCTTTTTCTTTCATTCTAAGGAAAAGAGAACAAAAAAATTGGCTCTCATCTTGCAGAAACATCCAATAGGAATTTGTGTTTTTAGGGAGGCATGCTTTTGCTAATGTTCAGTATTTGGAGAAATTTTTGCAAGAGAAAATTGTCTTCCCTAGTCAATCTTTACTGCAGTGGTAAAATGGGCAATTTCAAATAATTTCAAGTGATGAATAACCCTTTATACAGGAGATTAAAAAATAACCCATGCTAGTTTTGTGATTAAAGAAGCCCCGCATATTCTGTAGTCAGTGTTCCTTCATTCATCTAGGAAAGACACTCAATTGTGTTCAAGGGTTTGGCAGGAAACATAGTTTTTCAGGAAAAGTTCAAAACTTTATGATAGCAAACTAGGCATCCTCCAAAAACAAGGCTATTAAAAACACCTGCAAGTTGCATGCCAAAAATACATGTGATGGCAGAATTTATACAACCCAGCAACCTACCGTAAAAGGAGTCCGAAGTCTATAAGTTATAGATTGTGGGCATGATGACGAATTTCATCTCAGTTTACACTCAGCGGTTATCATAGGGGTTATATATCTATATGATATAACTTATAGATAACGTGTTCCTTGGTTTTAGTCAGTCCTTTACTCCTCTTAGCTTATAAACATTATCTGAAAGTTATGCTTGTCTCAGTTGTGTTTTAAATCTTTTGAATTAATCACATTTGGATGGGGTTCCCTAATCTTGATCGAATTGTTAACAGAGCCAGCTGTTTGGCTAAGTGATCTGTGCCTCATAACCATGGAATTATTTTCAGAGTTTCACCCGAAAATCTAATCAAATCTCTAGTCAACCTATTAAATCCAGTTCATTAGTTCCAATACCTCAAACATAATCCATCAGATCTGAGCCCCCTTTACCACCTTGTTTTCTCTATCAACATCAAGAACTAGAATAAAATTTAATCTTGCCGACACCCTAACCAGCAAATTTCAGATATTTGTAACTCAAAAGGTTCAAAACCTTAATCAACCCTCTACTTTTAAATCTTTTTCTAGATTGTCTCCTGCCCCTTAATTCATTACCCTAATAGTCAAAAACCCATTGACCGATTTGGGATAATTGGTTCGATTAGAGCCACAATCCAGGTGTCGTACTATTGTGACAAAAGATTGTAATTACGAGAGTTGTGCTATTATCAAAGGTCCCTGACTGTTAAATACACCACCATCCCTTACCAGTAATTTGCCATAGCCATTTGAGTCCTATTTTTGTTCTCAGGAAGTGAGAATATGTGCTTCCACGGCGAAATTATTACTGCCATGTTTTCCAATGACAAATGGAATGAAATAATTTGTAAAGTTTTCACCTGATTTGATGGTCAATTTCAAATTTGAAAAGGTGTGAGTTACTGATTTCTTTGAAAGAAAAAGATTACAAGTTCAATCAATTTCCACAATTTCTTAATTCCCCATATAATATGATACTAAGTCCATATCCACAATACTTCCATCAGCTTCCTTAATATCATATTGCAACTCATTATGATCCAACGTTGAAGCTCTATAATAATACTAATGTGATTGAATATACACTTCCTGAGACTCTAGAGGGATGGTATGCTTGATGCTTTCATTAACTGGTTTCACAACTTAAGAAGTCCAAGATGAAAAACATGTTGCCTTTGCCATTACATGTTTCTAAAAATATATGCTTGTCAATATAAGGACAATAAGTTGGTGTTGTGGGGAACACATCAATTTATCAAATAAAATATATTACCCTTATGAGCACAAAATATGGAACAAATGGACTGATTCAGCAAAATGCGATGAGATAATTGATGCTTAGAGTTTTGGATTTCAATGCTGACTGAGATAATGGTATAATTGTTGCTCCCTTTATAGAGTAAATAAATTTCATCACCTATTATTTGAGTCAATTTCCAATGTCCTTGGCCAATCTTAGATGTGTACAAATAGTAATTTTATCAGCCTAGGATCAAAGCCATTCACTGGAGCATAGGCATATAATTCCTTTAAAACAGCAAAAAGACACATCAAGCATCATCTTGGCACTTTTTCCCCCTACACCCAAGGATGGATTAGAGAAAGAACGACATAGTTAAAACTCTACACAATGGTGGCACTCCTAGTCCAAAGTCTATTGGGAATAAATCATGACCCGGAGGATACATTTCTTCATCTTATTATTCCTTTGGTAGTCAAAATAGGCGTTGATACACCATGGTCATTTATTCAAGCTTTACATCATAGAAATTAGTTTATTTATCAGATATAGCATCCAATTGTCATGCTATCACATTAGTATATAATGACGTTGGATGAAAATTTGTTGAGCTTGGAGGGAGTTTCCTATTCTCTATCAGAAAGGTAAGAGAGCATAATATGAACATACAACAATATACAAAGAACCACATACCTGGCCAACAGAACCAAAGCGATACATCACATTTTCTCCATTGCTATCTGAAGAAGGGGGTGACCAATATGGATCAAAAGCAACTCCACTGACCTGCAAAATTCAATTTGAATAGGAAGGGGAACATCAGGATCACAGAAAAAGGTAGATAAAAGGAGGCTTAGGCAATGAACAGGAAGCATAGTTGCCTGATAGGCACTCGGTCACTCAGATCCCAGAGACGTGAATCAGAATCACTCATTCTACTAATTTTTTCCCAATCCATGAGGATACCTAACCACTTTTCATATTTTTGTTCTTTATCACTTTCAAAATGAAAATAAAGAACCAAAAGGAGGCTTACCCATGAGCTGTGCCCCTCACCCCAGGCTATAACCTTGCGATCTTCCATGCTCCAAACTTGAACTAGATCATCCTCACCACCAGTCAGAATATATTTACCATCCATACTAAGAAAAGAAAAAAAAAATTGAGTCAATTCTGATTCTTGAGAGCTCTTAAAGAAATAATATTTAAAAAAAGGGCAATGATACATACAATCCCAAGGGTTGTACATAAACGTGTAATACATTTCCTAAGGTAGTATTTAATCAGGAACACATGACAAATCGATGCATCAATCATTGTTATTAATGCTTGATAATGTTTGTTATTTCCATTTTTAGCTCCTTATTCACAGCCCAGAGGGTTGTATTTTATCATTTTCCTTAAATAATGCGATGAATAATCAACTTAGAATATAAGGCTCTCATTACACAAATGCTTCAAATTACCTCCAAGCACAGCAGAGAATAGCACCATAATAACTTTTTCCACCACATACTAGCTGTTCTTTCTGGTAGTCAAATACTCTTAAGAAACCTACAAAGTATAACTGTGTCATTAATAAGCATAAAAAAGGATCAACACAATAGTTTGTGTATAACTATACCATCTCTCCCTACAACTGCCAGATGAGTGCCATCAACGGAGAATGCTATTCTATTGATTGAACCTTGACATACATGCCATCTTGCAATTGGATTGCTCTGCAATCAAGCAAATCATTCTTGTGAATCAGACAGCCAGTGACATTGATATGGGCAATAAAACTGAACCCAGAGTTTCCAGTGTCATTATATTCAAAGTCAAACATTTTGGATCCTTATCCACACATGCAAGTTAGAAGCATGAGTTCTTGCATGACTTGTTTCTTCTTCAATCAGTTTTAATACAAGAATCAATATTGATTCTAGGTGCATTATGAGCATAAATTACATTAAAAGGTATATGGAACGAAGCCATGACAGAAAGATCAACACTAACCTAGCAAAAATAACTCCAGTTTAGATAGTTACAAACTATAGAATGCATAATATGGATCTTAAGATTACTTGAACACTTCCACAATGCTCAAATCCAAAGTTAAGATATTCGTCGACCACTACTTGACCAAAGTCCTCTACTCAACAAAATGTTAATCTTACCCATTCTTGGCAAAATAGTAATGAAGTAGAAATAAATTACATAACTTATGTTCCAAGCATTCCAATCTCTACAGTGTTTCCTTAGATCAACACAAATACAATGAGGCATGAGGGAAAGGGGTGGGAGCATAACTCATCAGTAGAAGAGGTCAAGCTTCAAAGACGATAACTAGTACCTTACCTTACTAGATTTTGCATGAACAACAGAAAATTGAGTCAGATCCTTGATGACTGGGAAAGAAGAATCAACAGTAGCATCCTTCCCCTAAAACATAGAAAAAACACAGCTCCCTTAAGCTATAATGTAAAAGATATAGCAGGGAAGACAGTATTGAAAATCCACTTATATGAAGCTTGCCTTCTCGTACACATACAAGTTTCCATCAGCATGAGTAACAACGAAAGTACCATTCCCATGAGGAACCCATTCAACACAGGTGCACCGGCTGCTTTGAAAGTTAAATTGTCACATGATTTAATTAGAAAGAGTTTCAAGAAGAGCTATATACTTCATATGATACATGAAACTGAATAGGCAAGGATTTTGATGTTTGTATCAACAGTCACAAAATACATGCAAGCTCATACTATCAACAAAGGGTGTATGAAAAGATAGAGAGTTGATGATTTCAAGTGACTTCATTCAAAAAACATGTAACTTCCCCTATACCCTTAAGAGAATTCATACATAAAATAACTTTACCCATTAAAGATCAATAGATTACACGACACACCCAAAAGTAAACCACAAATTTACTCTGGCTTTTCCGATTTCGAAAGATTAGCAGCCAGAAAATTCTACTTGTAACAATGATATGGTTTTATCCATCTAAATGAAGAAAATAAGGTTAAAAAATTAGAAGTGCTTATAATAGTTATCATGATTCATGAGCTCAAGAGCTATTTGGTACTTCTTCCACAGTAGCAATTACATCTTAGCATATGATGTCTTGAATGACTAACAAAGGTCAGTGCTACAACCTAAACGGGCTACAGATTGAGTCAGTGCATAAAAACAGAGGTCAGCTAGCTGATAGAACCCCATCTAAGAATGACCGTCTTCTGGAAAAAATAAAAAACAGATTTGAACTGAAGCCCAATATACATCTTGACCTATTAAAATTTTGGAGCACAATTTCCATTTTGAGCATCATGCATAGTTTGGTTGCCTTAGAATGTTGGGAAATAACAAACAACTAGCAAGTACAGCCTTCCAAAGGAGCATATGTCAGTGAGATATAAGTTGGAAAGCTTAATAGTAGACTATCAAGCTATTATACTAAGTCTTGGGATGCAGATTAATTTCTAGTTTACACCTCAAACAAAAAATTGACAATAACAAGGAACAGAACTTTATCATAGGTGATCAAGATCAATAAAAAATTACGACTTTCTCTCGAAACGCATATTACAACAAAGACAATTGAATTAGCGGTTGCCAAGCAGATTGAAATGGGTTGGATAAGACAGTTCCTTCAACTTCCTTCAATTGGTTTGAGTGTTGATTGGTTCATAAGTTTATGAACAAAGAGCCATAAAACTTAGGAGAACAGGAGGCAAGTAAAACTTCCCCCCTCTGAATAGCTCAACAATCGATTTCATTAAGTGTACTGACATTTAGAATTCACCTAAAGGTTCTACAAGGAGGACAACTAGATAGAAGAACCAAGCTAGCAGTTGAAGATTCCTCAACCTTGCATAGAGCTCCTTAAAGAAGGGTTTACATAAAAAAAATTGTGGTGCAAAGCTGGAGCCGCTTTTTGATTAATCAGGTAGAGAGAAAAGTTATGAATTTTCAATCAATTAAGATGCCACACAATTTCATTGACGAAGCAGAAGCATAAAAAAATGTGGAAATATTTAAGGATGTTTGTATCCATAAAGTCCAATCTAATATGCAAAAAGTCAATAGCTGTAAAAGCAGAAGTGAACAGCAAATGAAGCCACATAAAGATGAAAGCATTATGAACAAAAACTAAATAATATTTCCCTGAAAATTAATATAAAAAGCACTCAAGTAATATTGGATGCAGAAGTGTAGGCCTTACCTGTTATTAACAGAGCCATCTTTGTTATAATGCTGAAAACCAACGAGCTTCTTTCCAATGTCTTGCAACTGCTGTCTAAGGGATGTCGTATAAACTGCAAGGAAAAGGTAAATACAAAATATTTGTCATTTAGGGGAAAACAAAAGGATATAGCACTGGTCAAGCAGCAGCAAGATACCATCTCCAGAGTTCAACCCTATGAGTAAGTCATGCCCATCCTTAGCCTCAAGATTAAAGGTATGGCAAACAGGATTTGCATTAGCAAAGTGAATGGACTTTATGGGATCCTACAAAAGTAAATAGAACTCTTAAAAATGAGAATTGCTAATCCCAATTAATCCAACATCAAAAGGGAAAAGGGTTAGGAAAAAAGGCCTCACCTTATCCTGTGAATTCAGGTCACTGATATATAAAGTGTCACCCACATTAAATATTATGTACATTCCTTTACCATCAAAATTGTTGATTGGCATACTGCTACCATTACTGGAGCTTCCATGTGAAGCAGCTTTGGTAGTCGTGGCAACAGCTTTATTAGCTCCATTAACTCCTACAAAACTAAGAGCACGTCCTCCATTGTTCGTGCCCAACAACTTTGCAGCAGCTGATCTTACACTACTAGTAGCGCTATAACCTGAGCTCGAAGTAGGTGTTGATGAAGAAGCTTTTTCTTTGAGATTGGCTAACGTTACCTGTAAAAAACATTTTTACCACAAAACAAATTTTAAAAGAGGAAATGTTCAATAATACTCATAGCCTACTTATCAAGAATGTCCATGGTACAAACATGTGTATCATGTACATGGTACACTTTCTAGAGTTGGTTCTAAGAATCTAAGATAGAGGGGAGAGAAAGAGAAAAAATATAAGCAATAAAATTTTCTTGGTTGTGTAATACAACAGAATAGCCCTTGTCATCATAAAATATAAAATAGTATTGAATAAATCAAGATCATTAAAAACAGAATCAGACCCATTTATCTCCTAACCAAATTATAACTTTCGGGGAAGGCATTGAATTCAATTTCATAACTGCCTTTGAAAAATTTTGCTCACAAAGTTGTTTGGAAATGCTAATGACATGGTGGAAATTTTTTAAAGGATTCCTTAAATTCTTAAATATTTACCCTAATTCCACTAATGCCATGTAGTAGTGTATCACTTTTAGCTCCTCTTCAATTCTGATACATGGTAAAGTGAATGAAGAATTCTACCCTTCTGGAGGATTAAGGTAAGGATATCCTTTATCAATATCCCGTGTATGGAACACCTTCAAGACGACTTCATGAGGCTTGAAATTTAAAATCTTAGACCCTCTTCAAGGAGAAGGAGATAATCGAAACTATTCATCTTATGTTTACAGATGATCTAATTCAAATTGGTGAAGCTAATTCTGAAACTTAAATAGGGAAAATTTTAAATTTTCTTCTCTCACAACACCAGTCTCATTATTACAGAAGATTTTGAACAAACTCAAAACATATAGTCTTCCAAAGATCTAAGACAATACTACTCAGCCACGGATCTGACCACATGAGTCTCATGCATAAAGGGGGAAATATTCTGTCAGGGGGAGACTGTCATCAAATTGAACATGAGTTATAGGGCATGGCATAAATGGAATATGTACTAGTTTTTAGAAGACTTATTGCATGAGCTCAAACATATAAACACATTTTCAGGCTAAATTGATAGTAAAATCCTGTTGGATGACTATCTCAAGTCCATTTGTGACTTGTGAGCACATATCACATATTCTTCTTTTCCCTCATCCTTTTACATTACTGCTACAGTTTTCTGATTCTAAATTGAAGTTTCTAGGTGAGAAATGAAGTGTTGGGTAAGGATTTCATACCCCTGTTGGAAGTGTCCAGCAAAAATACAGAAGACAAAATAAAGAGTTCAAGTATCATAGCCCGCAGAAAGAGTCAAAGTTGTTGTCAAAAGAGTAGAAGAGCTTTGCTTATCCAGTCAACCCTTAATTCATTGCAAAGATACTTCATGCAAGGAATAAGCACACCTTCTAATCTAACTATAACTAATACTAAAGCTAAGCCCTACTTATTTCACGAGGGACACATACGGACATACCAGCCTAGCAATATACGAGCTCTTTATGTACCCGACTTATGCAACTGTGCGGGAATTGTCAAAACAAATGCATGCGTAATTTTTTTATATTTTAGGATAAAAAAATAAATGGCATTCATATGTTGACTTAATTATCAATCACGTAATTGTCTTGTTGGATAATTAATTGTTTTTTATATTGTCATAAGATAGGGTAAAAAAATCACTTTTTTGATGCTGCATCTTCGATAGATTAATATAACAGAGATAACTCCCAATCCCTCAAAGAATAGTGCAAGCACTAAAATGAGTAAATTAATAGGACTGGGAACATAGCATCATTGCCTTAGACCATAAATGGCAATCAAAGAAATCAAAGAACCACTTTCGTTATAACGCGAACTAACCAAGTTGGTATCTTTTAAAAATTCATAGCACAAAGCATGCAAGGCAAACACTCCAAGGTCTACAATAGATGCAACACCTTTGATAGCTCCCAAAAATTATGGCTATATCAAAGACATATCTTACCACTTGAACTTGATGCTCAATCTTATATTCTTATCCAATATCAGATCCATATTTGGGAATTTAATTTATTATGTAAGCTAAAGCTAGATTAACTAGCACTTACATTTAAAATGATTAATGCTTACCAATTTCTCCAAAAAACAAATAGGTCAACACAATTACTACTCCTTTCGAAGTAATTCGAGCACAAAGTATGATCGAAAACAACCCCAATCAAAATAGAAACTTTCCCAAGGAAACGTGGCAATCTCACATTCAAGTCATTCAAATCGAAAATCATCAACCGAACATCGAACTAATTTGAGCACGAAAACGTCAATGGAAAAGTAAATATCAACTTCACAAGTTTACAAAGGAGATTCATCAATTTCACATTGCAATCAACATCGAAAATCCTTAATCAAGCATAGATTAATAGAAAAAAAATTCGAACCCAAAATCATTAATCGAAACAAACATATTATAATCAATCATCTACACAGGAAATGTGGCAGTATCATCACATCACATTCAACACCGAAAATCATTGTTCGAATACAACACAATAAAATGGCAAGAACAGCTTCAAATTCAAGATTCTACCATCACATTCAACCTCAAAATCATCAAATAATTAAGAACTCGAATAATCAAGCGTCTAGGAATCAAAGTACCAGAGAGACGGATTTGCCGTGAGAATAATGGAGGAGAGTGGAAGGATGAGACTTCTCGGAATGGAGGTTGTAGCGGCCTTCGGGAGTTTTGAAGTAGGTTTTGAGTCCAGTGGCGGGAGTAGAAACACCGCCGTTGATGGTGGAGGTACTGGTGGTTGTCGCGGTGGTGGAGCTGGTCATGGTTTCGACGATGATGGCGGAGGATTGTTGCTGGAGCGTTTATTCATGGCATAATAATATTTGGGGGTTTTGACCGAATCGGAGATTAGTGACCTTGACTTTGACCGCTTCAGATCAATCTCTATGTTCTGTCACAGATAAGCCAAACACTGCGTATAATTTCGAAAATAAAAATTTAATTATTTTAAGGAAAAAACCATATCAATATTCACACTTCAACAAAAAGCTCACCACAAGATGAGACGGAGGTTCGTAGGTTTTGGTTTGTTTATTAATAAAAAAAAAATATTTTTTGTGGTCCATTTTATTTATAATTTAATTTAAATTTTTATTATGGTATAAGATATAATATATTTAAATATAATTTTGTTTATGCATGCCAATGTAAATTTTTAGAATTTTTTTTTTTGTCTTAAACATGTTTTAAGTCGTGAATTAAAGATCGTGAAGAGTCAAATGTGGCAAAAAAAATTAGGGACAAAGATAGCATTGTTTTAATTGTGTACAAAGTAATGGTGTGATTGATAAATTTGAATTGTGTTGTTTGATTGATTGAAAGTTTGGCTAATCTTAGCCTAATCCCTTGTCTTAGATTTTCCTTATATATTCATGTGTTCTATCTAGTTATTGCTTGCGAAAAAGCAGCAATATAGCTTAGGGTATTTTGATCAACCATATTTGTATAGTGTTACTTAGTTGTATTTGTAGGTATTTCAATATGATTATAAGTTGATGTGTTATGGTCACTATCACATAAGGAGTGCATAATATGCTCTATTACATTTCATTTGTACTTTAATGATTTTTCGGGTCATTTAGGTAGACATTTGAGCATTTCCGAAGAAATTGGAGTTATTGGGATGAAGAACAATGGACATTTATGTTGAAGACAATGGATATTTTATTTAATATTTGAGTTATTGGGATGAATATATTTGATGTAAGTTGAAAGTTTGTTGATGTTCAGGAAGCCTCTTAATTCGTGCTATGATGCAACTCGTTTTAGCACAAAAGCATCATTGTTGTAGCACATCGCACAAGCATGTATAACTACCTGGGCAAATGGTTGTACATAGGTTGCCCCTTTGCTGCTACCCTTATTGTGCCACTCAGGCAGTTCTCACGCATAGCCTCATGGCGCATGCATTTGTGGGCTTGCTCCGTTTGATGTCTCACTTTGCCCAAATTGTACTTGTCCCCTCGCACTTGTCTGTCGAACTCTTATTTATCATTGTTGTATAAATGATCTCAGTGAGTATTTATACAATTAGGGTTGAGTAGGATCTAGTTGAAACAGGCAATTCATGCCTTTGTTCCAACAATGCAAGTTAGCACTTCTAGTAAGGTTTCAACACAATAGCGCAATTCACAAATAAATAGCCTTAAGTATGAGACCTCCTAGGCAGCAACTATCATGCCAATGAATGAACACTCATGAACCATAGAAGTTGCATGTATAATGTAAGATACACATCCACGTATCATTGCAACCCAACTTCAAGCCTTAGCCAAGACACAAAATTTCCATGAAAAATTAACACTCGGAAATGTATCTCAATGATCCAACTATAATTCTACTCCAAATATGTATGAACATAGCCCAACAATTCCAAACTATGATTACTTACGCAATATATATGAGCCTATTCATATGTAGACGCCAAGACATAAAACAATTCACTACATTAAACACCTAGTAAAACGTAACAAACAAGAAACTAATATAGAGTATCAAAGAACAAAACACGCACAACCCTTTCATAAACCCTAACACTCAAGGAATTAGGGTAGATTAAAAGCACGAATCCTCTAGCTTAATTTAATACTATGCGTGATACCAATTAGATCAAAATCCAAGAATACATGAATTATAATTTACTAACTAATCAACTAGGAATCAAACCAAGTTAGAGCTAGAACAAACTCACCAAATGGCCACACCAAGTGAATTTGATTCTAGGGCAGCCCCTAGTGATGCAAGGATATAGACACACCACTAAGCACTAATTAGGATTCTTTAGATACCACTCAAAGAGGCACCAATGAGCTAGCAAAGGATTCAACTTTCAAATTCTCAATCTAGAGAATAAGAGAAGCAAAGAAAACTGAGTTTATCAATATCAAAACATACGTGCTATTGATAAAGCCACCAACACCCTATTTATAGGGTTTTAGAATAAGATCCTATTCATGATCTAGCTAAGCATGTTTTAATCCAACTAGGATACATGTAGGATGCCAACTAAGCTAGAAAATATAAGAAAAGCACGCCTAAAAGAAAATAGCTTTGCAAAAGTTATTTAGCAAGCTAAAACCCCTAGATTTAAGGAAACCCTAACTAACTTCCCTAGAATTTAGGAAGTTGTTTATCCTTAATAACATAATCTTAAAAACCATATTTTTATTAATTTAAAACTATAAAAAAAATCCTAAACATCTAAAACACCTATACACGTTAACACTGGTCCTCTAGAGGCCACTTTTTTGTTATTCCCATGCACAAGTTATGTTATCGTGCTCCATCCTTGCTCTAATTCCATGAATTGCCTTCTATGAGCTACCGAATGTCTTTAAACCCTAAATTAGCCAAATACACGAGCTTTAGGTCAATGATCAATGAGCTTAGAACCCTACGGTCAAGACCTTGGCTAACAAATAAAAAAAGGCCTTAGCTAACATATAACATCCTCTCCTTCTAGTTAAATTTTTGTCCATAAACTTTGATTTTTGAGGGAAGAAAATTTAGCTATCCTTGCTTTTTTAGCAATCATGAACTAGGAAAGTATCCATATCATATGAGCCAAATCAACGAACTAATGATTCCTATTCTCATTCCATAAACTTTGTTTCTTCTCACGATTAAGACACAACAAAAGAAAATAGAGCAACAGTTGAATATCTTGAAGTCTCAAAGCTAGACATTGAATCGCTTCATCACTTCGCTTTATGGACTAAAAATGAGAAGGCGAGCCAATCCTTATCACCCAAGAAGGATCAAGATCCATGTAAGAACAAGGATGAACCAAAGTAGTGCAAATAACTTGATGCAATGCTTCCTCTTCAACAAGCAAGGTAAATGCATTTGACGATTTAGAATCATCCACTTGCCATCCATTATGTGTGAAATCACTAAAAAAAGCCTCGTCAATTGTTTCGTCAACCCCAAATATGCAATCTAACCATTTTTCTTGGGGTTCAAAAAGTGTATCAAAGATCTTCACATAAGCTCTTTGTGATTGTTTGATGAAGGAAAAATCAGTTGGAAAAGAGCAAGTAGCTTTCATTAGCTCAAATGGAACCTTTACTTCTGTTTTAGCCTCCTTTTCCTCTAGTTTTTTCAACACTAACTCTTCCTTTGCAAGAGATTCTTGTAAATCTGCCTCTTGCATAGCTTGAACATTCAAAACCCTCCTCAAAACTAAACATTCCCCTTTATCTGGGCTAAGTTCTAAATCATCTTCCACAAAAAATGTTCTTCCTAATCCATGCCCTCTAATATATACGTTGGGTTCTTAAAGATCTCAAAGTCTATCAAAGTCACTATAATCTTATTAGGACACTCCGAAGAAATGTAACCTGGTTCTTAACATTGAAAACATCTCCTTAGAAGCTTAGTAGGGTTATAACTTATTGTCGCCTTATTCAAGTCTTTTGCGCGAGGTTTGGATTGGTTTCTTTTGTGGGGTTGAGCTTTGGAAAGAAAGTATTGTTAGTAAAGGATCGTGAGGATTCTTGTTTACTTTTGGCTTTTTTCTGGTTGTTCACTTTGTGAGCCAACATAGTCAACTCCTTTAAGGTAGAAAAAGGGTGCAACTCAACTACATGTACAATCCTACATTTCAATCCTCCTAAAAATTGAACTAGGGTTTAGGTATTAACCTCATTCACATCATACTTCATCAAAAGATACTCGAACTCCCGTGCATAATCTTCCACTAATTTTGAACCTTGCTTTAGGTTATGAAGTTGAGTGAAACTCTCTTGGATGTAGTAAGAATGCATGAATGTAGCTTTCAACTGCTTCTTCATCTTGTACCACGTTCTTACCTTTTCTTTCCCCATTCGCTCCCTTTTCTTGCACAAATTGGCCCACCAAGTTGAGGCATACTTCCTAAGGTCCAAAGCCACAATCTTCATTTTCTTGTTCTCGGGAGTAGCTTTATAATAAAAAAAACCCTCTCCACTATCCTTAACCATTCTATGAACTCATCAAATCTAATTAAATACCAATCCATTTCAATTAAGTCAAGATTAGACATGTAATAAAAATAAATATTGTGATTCACCTTAGTGATCTCACATTCTAAATTACATTCTAAGCACTCTTTTGAGCCAAAAGCATACCTTCATAATTCAATACTAATTAAAATATTAAATATCATCTCAATATTATTCAAATTAAAGTTATTGTCTAACAAACTCATTTAATTTCTCCAACTTGCATCAAGCAAGTCCCCATGTTAGGTATCCTTACTTTGAAGTTGTAGTAAAGCACACTGTAAAATAAAAAGTTAAGTTATAATTAAAGGCACTCTTTATCAAAAATTTAAATAAATTTAAATAAATCTACTTCTAGAAGGTACTCACACATTCGGATGTGTCAAATAAAAAATTTTTAGGTCTTGGCTTGTTGTTGATTTGGTTGTAATAACAAAGCCCAACAATCAACTATACTTATATTAAGAAGGTTCCTCTAATAAACGAAACTCATTCCTTGGAATATTGTGTACTACATCAAAAAGATGCAAACTACTCAATCTAAAAAAATAAGCTTATAGCAAGATAAAAGATTCATAAGCATAAAAATTGGAAAACAAGTTAAATTAAATGACTCACTTATGAACAACACATGTGTCATTGATGAAATAATAACCAACCAATTATTTAACCAATGGAAGTAGAGTCCTTATATATTTCATATAGTGTTCATCAAATGGGAGACGAATACACCTTTTTAGTTTGTCCACCAAACAAATCCAATAAACATCTTACTTTTCCATACATCAAAACATTCTCAAAATCCTTACAAACACCACTATCCGATCCAACCATACATGTATTGTGAAAATCAGTTAAAACCTTTCCAATAACATCATTCACATTGGTTTCCTCCAACTCAAATGTGGTGCCATCCACATTGGTTTTCTCGTTAGTTTTGGGAAACTCAAATGTGGCAACTTTATTCAACATGCCAGGTATTTCAATTACCCAACTGACGAGATGAACAATCTCATGAATAAGAGATAAAACGCTAGGTTTCATAAAAATAGTTGTGTTTGTGAAACAGGAGGAGTAGATGAAGATATATATAGGATCCTCAATCGGAATGAACTCATAATAAGCCTAATCACATTTTCTTATTAATAACTCCTTGATCTTTTGTAGGTAATAGCCTAAATAAAACCCTAGTGTCCCTCCTCATGTGTAGAAGAAACTCATATACTTCTTGTATAAAAAAAAATTCAAGAAAATAATTCACTATAAGAAATGAAGGTCACTATAAGTAATTAAAAGGACACTATAAAAGATATTTCTAACAATAAAATGAAGTTATGCTATTATATAACTATATTAACAAAGACAATTACTATGTCATACATAAAAAATACTATGATAGATATATGAAAAAATAAATTAAAGGTTACTATATTAACACATACGGTAACTATGAGTATTGATAAGGACACTGTAATAGACATAAAGACAATAAAATAAAAATTGTATACAAACACTAGTAAAATAATATTCAATTGCGGCTAAAGAGCTGCGGCATAAAACCAAAAAAGCCACAAATTAATGTCTGATATTATTAATATGCAGCATTAGTTGATTAGACTCGCCGCAATTTAATTCTTACTCAATTAATAAGTGGCGTTAGTTGCTTATTCCCGCCACATATTAATTTGAAACTCAATAATATTTGGCGTCACTACCATAGACTCGTCGCATATTTATGTCACTAGTAAAAAAACCACGGCTGCTTTATTATTTTATTTTGCAAAACTTAGCTACTTCGCCTTCAAAGCCGGCGAATCCAACATAGAACCTCACCACCAACCTAGCTCTACTTCGCCACGAACCCCGCATTCCAACCTTGCTCTATTTCTCCATGAACCCCACATTCCAACCTAGCTCCACTTCGCCACAAACCCCGCATTCCAATGGAGCTACTTCACCATGAACCCATCTACTTCGCCATGAACCTCACATTCCAACAAAGCTACTTCACCACGAATTCCCCTTCTCGTCCTTACCGTGCTCCATCCTTGTTGTATGTTAACTCACTCTTATATATTCTCTCTTTAATTTCTCGCACCACTTGTATGTATATGCATGTGTATATGAGCAATATAATCTTTATAGCTTGTAATGTTTTACCTTATATTATATAAGTAAAGATACGGTGAGAAATATAATCTTTAGTTAAAGAGTTCCATAATGGATATTGATGAATTTAGGGAGCAAGTTAGGTAGGGAATTGAAGCTTAAGGATAAAACAAACAAACAAACAAAAAGAAAGGTAAGGAATTCTTGATCTTAGTTTGAAGTTTTCATTTTGATGGGCTTTAGGTGACAAAAGCTAAGAGAAAAAGAGAGGAGAGAAAAGGAGTAGGGAGGAAGTGAAATGGAGATAAAAAAATGCGTAGAAAGCAATGCAATTGATTGCTTGTCTATTAGGTATGGCATTGCCATTGTCTAATATCTTTGATGTGCTTTCTAATAAATTTTAGTAGGAGATAACTTAATAACTTATTATTAGAAATTCCTTATTTTACCTAGATATATGTAAAATGGCATTGTGTGTTTGTAGTGGTTGTATTGAAATGCAGGATCAACTTCTTCACCCTCTACTTGTTGTGAACTTACTTTTGCCTTCAAACCTCTTCTAATAGCTTTGATAGTGCGCTTGATCTCAGGATTCAGGGGAGTAAGTGGATGAGCTCAACTGCTTCTTCTAGATGACATACAAAATCAAAGCTAAGTAGATAGTTAAAAGTGACAATCACAAAGCAAAATAAAGAAAAGAAAAAAATAAAACTAAACTAGACTAGTAAGAATTGCAAAAGACTCGATACTAAAAGTCATTCCCCGACATCAACACCATTTGATGAGTGGATAGATCAATCGTTGACGATACCCAATATTAGAAAACCTCGACTTTACCAATTATGAGTAACAGACATGTAAGGGTCGTGATCCACAGGGAATGACTTCTAATAGACACCAACTTTAACAATTCGGCTACAAGCTAATCCTAAAAAAAGTAGAAAAGGTTGCTAATTCTAATTAGACTACAAATGTGAGATTAGAATGACTAATGCAAGATGAGAAAAATGCTAGGGATTTTGAGATCAAACACCAACAAAACATAAACAAGTTAAATTAAGAATTTAGACACGAGAAGGAAACAAAGTGGGGATCATAAACAAAACCACTAACTCATGAATCAAATACTATGCTGCAGGAAAAGAGGTTTATCTAAGAACTGAACATTTGACTCATCTTCAAGGAAGCATGCACTATAATTGAGATTTCTCACCTAATTTTCTATCTAATACAACCCTAACAACATAATAAAGACTGAACAACAAATTAGTAGCTCAAATACTAACGCTCGAAACAGTAAGTTCACTAACCAAATCATCATTTTTCAATGGCATGATTAAGGAACATGAAGGGTAAAATCTATATAGAAAAATCTAGATTTTAACCAAAACCTAACACTGAAATAGCAAATCAAATCATTCAAGCACTAAGCCCTATACTTTAGTGAATACTCATGCTCAGGATTGGGTTTTTAGCCTATCCCTTAATAATATAACTAATCATTACTAATAATAAGAGACTCCATTGGATTGATTAAGTAAATTAATGGGTTTACAATCATGAATCTAATAAACTAATCTAGAAGAAAATTTCAAAACAAGCAAGGCAAATAATGAAATAAGAATAGAAAACGTAAAATTAAAGTGAACAAGGCTGCTAGAAGTTACTCATAAATTGGATTTGATTCAATGTTGAACAATTTTGCTTCAAAGTCTTCGATCATGAATGAGAATTTGATGCCAAAATAAATGATATTCTTATGAATACAAATGAACTATTCTCTATTATAATTCTCTTTATTTTTCTAATTTTTTTTCTAATGATTTCTCCTACTAACCCTCTCGTAATTCCTTAAAAACCCTAATGAAAAGAGTTTGAGAAATCCATGAAACTGCGTAGATATAGAGCTGAGTAGGCCCTCTGTCTCAAAGCCTTCTTACTGCCCCTCATAAAGTTTCTGATCTTCGAGTCATTTGAATTAAGCGGTTGCTTGCTATTTTTTCTTAGCAGTCGCTTGGCTTTGAGCGTCCTAAGGGGTCTCTTAACTCTCGAGTTAAGAGATCTCTTAGCTTTTTTCTCGGTTCTTCTACTTCATGTCCTTTCTCTTTGCTTTATTATGCTTATGCCTACTATGGTCCTGCACTAAGAAAACAAAAACACGCATAAAGTAGAAGAAACACAGGAAATAATGGGATAAACGAGGTAGAAAAATCAAATGCACTATGAAGATAGAATCATGCATAAAGTAATGTCGAATAATGTAAAATGAGATCTTATTAGCCAAAAGAGCATGATCATCCCTTAGGAAAGCATAAGTGAGTGACATAAATATCACTAATCAAACACACTCTTTCTTGTTGGATTCACAGTCAGAGTATAATGACCTTATGTACCTTTCATCCATGAGGAGATCTTCATCAAGAAGATCATAAATTTTCATTGAATCATCTATTGGCGATTCAGTCAAGAAATGTAAGACTACATATCCGTTTATTGCCATCTAAGGGAGATATTTAAGGTCAAATTTGACTAGTAGGACTAGCCACCTTAAAAGTCACCCGTTGAGAGCGGGTTTCTCGAATAGTAATTTTAAGGGATCCATCCTTGATACAATATGGATCGTGTGCGAGAGAATATAATACCTGAGCTTCTTGGTATCCCAAACTAAAGCAACCATGAGTTTCTCCAAACGAGTGTATCTAGTTTTATATTCAAGGATCTTTTTGAAAAGTAGTAGATTGCATTTTCCTTCCCTCTTCCTCTTGAGCTAGCATAGCCTAGATCGGTAAGTCGGTGAATGAAGTACAATCAAAAAGGAATTTCTGGCAATTAATGATACGGAAAGCACAAGGGGGATTCAAAAAATAGCTTTAAATCTAATCAAAAGCTTTTTATAAATCTTCATCCTAATCTTTTGGTGCATCCTTCTTTAATTTTCAAAATATGGGCTAATAAATCATTGTGACTATAGAAATGCAATGGCTGATGTATTGGAGCCTACCCAAGAATCCTTAGATTTCCTTTTCATTTTTATGGGTTCAAATCCAAGATAGCTTTGAGTGTGATATAATCAACCTTCATTCCTTGAGAGCTTGTAGCATACCCTAATAATTTTCCTAACATTACCCCAAAAGCACACTTCTAAGGGTTTAGTTTTATGTTGAAATGTCTTAATATTTCAAGGAACTTTATGAGGGCTACAAGATTTCCTGGGTGAACTTTGGATTTTACGATTGTATCAACATAAACCTCAACCTCTTTTTGCATCATGTCATCAAGGAGTGTTGTTCTAGTTCATTTATATATGGCACTTGAATTTTAGGTTAAACGATATGACTGTGTAATAATATGTGCCCCATTGAGTTATAAAGGATGTGTTCAACATATCCTTCTCCGCCATTTGGATCTGGTGTTAGCCAGCACACCCATCCATGAACGAGAGTGATGCCTGATTTGTCATATTATCAACCAGGATATCGATATTGGGAAGTAGAAATGTGTCTTTTAGACTATCCCTATTTAGATCATGGTAGTGCATAAACATTTGGACCTTGCCATCCTTTCTTAGAATAGGGACTATATTAGCAATCCAATCAAGGTAGTTTGCAACTTTGATAAACCTCGCCTCTAACTGTTTTTCAGCTTCTGCCTTAATTTTTAGAGTTTCATTTAGTACCATTTTCATAACTTCTATTTTACCAATTTTAACCTTGAGAGGATCTAGATAATATGTTGTAAGATATATCTATTTATCCTTGGCATATCCTTATAGGACTAAGCAAAGACATCGATGAATTCTCTAAGCAATTGTATCAGCTCTTCACGTTCTTTTGGGTTTAGGAGTAGCCTAATTTAAACAAACCTAGGATCCTGTCCATCACCTATGTTAATCTTTTTCAGTTTCTTTGATTACTGGTGATTTCTTTAATGAATTCAATGTAAGGTTCACTGAAGACATATCAATTAATGGTAGGGATTGGGGTTATAAATATTATAGGTAAGCAAAAATGGAGTTGTTACTGGATTTGGAGGTGCGCACATTAGGGTGGAGTTTTTTTAATTTCTCCAAGTAGAACAATTAACACTGGCCTAAACTCAATACACTTAAACTGTAACACCCCGATAATTCCCATTTTCTGAAAACCAAACCCTTAGGAACTACCAGTGTGCTACCGCCACGTGTTTAAATGTTAAGGCTATAAAACAGAGTTTTATAGCGGAAAACAAAAGACTTTTCAAAATAACATCAATAGTAAAATAAACTCCTAACATAACAAACTGGAACCATTAAGACTCTTACTGTACTATACCAAAATAACGTTAAACTCAAATCCAAAACCAACAGTCTAAAATCAAATCAAAATAAATGTAAAATATTCTAAAATCTATATTAAAGCAACACTTCACTCAACCCACCCATGCATGAATGCTCGACTAGATACCAGTCAATAATCTGCTCTCCAATAATTCAAGTGTAAATATTGGATCATCACAGTGTCATTTAAAGGCAAGGCCATGACAAAAAACACACAAAGCACGTAATCAGCAAGGTGAGTACATACAGATTACAAAGTATAACAATTAGAATAACATTTAAATAAAGAATAAGTACATTGTGTACAAGAACGTATTACACAACATTTTACTCAACTGTCATGACAAATTAATTAATTACTTGGATTAAGAAATAGACAAGGTTGTCTCCCCTATGTCCTGATTAGGACATCAAATAGATAAATAACCCATGCGCCGTCGGAGGGCATCAAAATACAATATAAATTCAAATGGTAAACGAGCGCGACTCCATCACTATAGCTAGGTGAGATCTCAACTAACCCCAATTTTAATTCAAAACTTTGCAAAAGAGAGACTCGTTGATCGTACAACCTCTACGAAAAGCTACGGATAATACTCCGTGAAGCCCCAACCCCTAATTGTCGATACTCTAGACGTTCACTAGCCTATATATTCATTGCTTATCCTTCTTTCACTTTACGTGATTTAACACTTGATTTCCAAATCACCACATCACACACATATAAACATCACAATTATATAATTAACCTCTTTTATAATGTAACTTTAACCTTTTGATTTCCTTTTTAAATTTAACCTATTGAACGAAGTCAACTAACCTTGTCATTAAGACTTAAAAAATTACCTTTACTCAATTCATACCATTAGTAATGAAAGAGTAATAATAAGCTCATAGATTAATTAGAAAATTAATTCCAATAGAAACAATCAAGATTTCTCAACCATACATAATCGTTTCCTGATTAGTATCAATAAATCGTCGTTATAACTCACCAACAATACTAGATCATGCCCCTAATTTAAAGTACATGAATCATTTTGAATACATAACCAAACAATCACACCCAAAAGGTTTCCGAAATATCATACTAAGTTTCCATTTTACCCATATATATATAAATCGAGACCTGAATAACATTAATAATATGTCTAAAATATGATCATAAATTTTGACATATATTTCACTACAACTAAATATAAGCCTATCTGAAAAACCATAGACATTATTTCAAATCAAATTTGTGCAATTAATAACTATAAGCCTAAAAAACATAAACGATACCCTTAGATTTAATGATAGATATATATACATATATATGGTGAAAGCTAATTTGATGCCGAAACTTATTATCCTTGCTTCTCCGTTGTGCACTTGTCATTTTTAACCTTCAAAACAAATAAAAAGAGAAGTGATAATATAAGTAAAAATTTAAAATAAGAGGAGAATGTATAAATCATATCAAATATATAGAAAATACGCCTTGAAATTCATACATGTCTTACTATAAAAGTTAAAAAACATGACCAAAACTAGATTTTCAAGTTCCTCTAATAAAGCCAATTGGATTTTAAAACAATATATCATGCTATCATCAAATACATACATTTTTAAAAATTTCGGCAGAGTCTCCTTTATATTATTGACTATTTCCATTTTGAAAATTGATTTCAAACCTATTTGCAATAACAAATCAATTACAAACAACTAAATAATGCCATACCATATTAACCTTGTGGTTAACGCCGGCCAAACAGTTCCATCCTCTAATTTCAGAAAATCATTCACATAAACCAACATATAATTAAAAGTTTTATAAAACACTGTACCTATAAGAGATAAAATGAGTATAGAATAAATACCGAAGGGTTTACGGCATCCAAGACTGATTGTGTAGCATTAAGCAATTCTTTTGAAGCATCTCCACTATGAACTTTTCTAGAACTTTAGCAAATTGTCCCATTATAGTTTTAAACATGAATTTAGTCTCCCGAAGTTGGTCTTTTAGCATTCCATTTTCCTTATACACTTCTTCCATCCTTATCTCCAACACTTACTTGCACTGGCCTCTTTCGAATTTGTCCAGACCTTTCCTTTCTCAACACATCTTTGACCCCATAAATATCACCCTTTTGTACTCTAAATCCATAACCTGTAGGACGATCATGAGTGTCTAAATCATACATAGTCTGCTCGAAGGCTTCATCCTCAAGTTCTTGCTGAGACTTCGAAGGATGAACTCGCCTCAATGTTTCCAACTTAGCGTGTACATCCTTCTGCAAATAGAAACAACTATAGAAAAAATAGAACTACAAGAGTAGAAAATCAACTACTATATAGCTAAGATTGGGTTAAGCAAAGAATAATTTGTGAAGTTTAGTGCAGGTTAAATAGATCAAAGGAGTGTGCACTTCAATTTATACTATTCAATAGAGATGCTCCATTACTCACCTTATCAGCCACTTATCACTCCATCCTAGATCTATTTGGCATTATTGCAATCAGAAAAGAACACCATTCATAATTCTTAACAAAAATTCTTCAGTGACCGTGTCAGGAAGGAAGCTTTCGTCCTTTCCCATATGAGTTTTCCTCCAAAGAAATAATATACTTATTTTCTTACCATGCACATCCTCCTGTAAGTAATAATGTAAGAATTTTAGGGATAATATCATTATATATAATCTCACTAGAAGTTGGAGAACATAGAAAAACAAAATGATTCTTACATAATCAGCTTGTTAGTTCGCAAAGCTATTAGAACTAGTTCTATGGAATTGATTTTGGGAGGCTTGAGCTTCATTTCTAGAAATTGACAGTTTCTGGTTCAATAAACTTTGTTAAGAAAGCTACTAAAGATCATAAAATTAAGCTAGAAGGAAAAAAGTACATTTGATGTGACATCAATAAAGAAAAAAGATCCGTGTACTTACTTTTCCTTTCTCGGAATCCCAATACCTTACTAACTTGCACCAATTATTACTACTAATTCCATGTGGCACATCCCTACACATCTCAGCAATTGTATTCTCATCAGGTTTGTAGTATGCCTACTTCAAATCATATTTATATTGCCTCCAACATTTACTAGTACGCTTTTAAGGCTTGATTATCATATTCCACACCATCGGGAATCATGAATCAAT
Organism: Dysphania ambrosioides; assembly: GCA_026401315.1. Classification (NCBI taxonomy): domain Eukaryota; kingdom Viridiplantae; phylum Streptophyta; class Magnoliopsida; order Caryophyllales; family Amaranthaceae; genus Dysphania; species Dysphania ambrosioides. The sequence continues at coordinate 14,273,122 of CM048662.1, forward strand.
CCTTAAGGAAAAAAGGCAAAAAAGATTCAAGACAATAAGTCACAAACCTTATAGAATTAAAGGAAAAAAACAGATGATAATGACACCATGCACAATAAAACGATGAGAAAAATAAAAACCTCAAAGAAACCAATATTTTTACTTACTCTAATCTCTTTAATAATCCTAGATTTCAAATACTTGTCAACTTTATGCCAATCCACTTCTCCAACTGGATAAAAGTCCTCCACCTTTGCAATACCACTAATGAATCTGACTAGTATATGCCCACCTTTCCTAAGAGGCTGGTACAAGTAATTGAATTCAACAAAGTACCTTACACCATTGTTACTCCAGACATCAATTGGTTGTATTGAACTGCTCACCAGCACAACATTCTCCTTAGCATCTATATAAAGTATAAATAGGAAAACATTTGCAATGGTCATAAAATGATAAAATGGAAAAAATATAATGATAAAATAAACTTACCAATGGTCATAACCTCCTCTTTGTCATCAAATTCAACATTTGAAGGCTAATCAGGAAGTGACTTTACCCGTAAAGACTTTGGAGCTTTTGATTTATCTTCCCATTCTTCAACACTCTTTTTCTCTGTTTGGTTAGGAGTACCACCAAGTCCTTCTAATCCACTTTTCACAAAGTTCTTCACAATCTATTTGGAACATTGGGGCAAGGTATCTATGTAATGTTTTGGTGGTGGGCGTGAAGAAAGAGAGGACGCAGAAGGGTGTGTAAGTGAATCTAATATAGTAGGAGATGGGTATTAGTTGAAATTGTGGGTGAAAGCTTAGGTGGAATTGTAATTGTGACCTTAGGGAACTCTTTAGTTTGTGGAGGGAGTGTACTTGATATTGTTCCGGTAGGTTGCTTTTTCCATATACCTTCTATTTTGTTGACAGTAGGTGTGGCATGTGTACTTTTTATAGAATTTGAAGATGGAGGTACAAAAGGCCCATTTGAAAACTTGCCTTAGGAGTGACATGATTTAATGGAATAGTGTACCTTTTTGTCGATGGTTGTGCATCATCAGTCAACGGTGTCATACCTGCATTAGCCACAACTCTCTTTCTCTTGCTTGGATAAGTCATCTTTCACTACAAGAAAAGTCATAATTTTATATTAAATTAAGATGTTTAGAAAAAAACTATGACACAATATACAAAATGGCATAATCTTTGTCGAAATCGGATCTTCATAAATAATAAAATTGATGCAAAAACCACAGTAAACAAATGGTTAAGCATGAAGTCTAACAAAGAAAACATCCATACAAAAAATACATGAAAAAACTAGCCTAGCATAAGATAACAACTATATAGTATATAACACTTCTTAAACACAAAACCCAATAATCTTTGATGGTTACATAGTTTAAGGCTCATCATCAGGTATATTAAATAAGTCCTTAGGCTTAGTCTTAATTACATGAAGCCATCCTTTTTGCATCTCATCCTCAACATAGAATACTTGCTTTGCTTGAGATGAGAAAATAAATGGATCATCATACAAATTTCGACCTGTGTGCATCAACTTTGAAAAATTGACACGAACACTACCATTTGGGTACGTTTTGTAACCCTTACATATATCAACCCAGTCACAACAAAACATTAAAACTTTGAAAGCACCACGATAGCTAAATTCAACTATTGATTGAGTTTTCCATAGTATTCTTGGCCATCGGCTTCCACTATAACTCCAAAATTTTGTGTCTTTCGAAATCACTCACTGTCCATGGTATCAAATTTATAGTCATTGATGATGACACCATTCATCCTTTTACCGCGATTACTTGCACCACCAGCTAAGGCTATTTGTAGCTTTCCTTCTTCAGTACTATCATCAAGGTTGTGTGTCTTTACATAAAAAAAAAGTAAAACTTAAAAGGGTATTTAATAATAAAATAAACTAGATCCAAATTTCACGGCATCTACCTGGTTCTGCAGCCAATCAGCAAACTCATTAACTATCCACTGATTTTCGAGATTTGTATCTACTTCAATTCCTTTAGATTGAGTCTCTCGCCGTTTTAGGATAATAAATTCACTTTAAAGATTAAAAACTTGGTTAACAAAATTTTTGAATGTTAATATTCTTATAATGAAATTAATAATATATAATCGTTGAATCTACTTACTTAATAGCTAGTTTTAACTCATATGAATGAAGCAATACATAGCGATGTGCTTGCTTTAAACTTTTATCATCAAAACGAATATTTTCCTTCATTCCAATCACACGACAACCTGAGTTAAACAAGTATGTATGGAAATCTAGAACACCATCTTCATTCCTTTTAGGTCTAGTAAATATGGTCTCAACACCTTCTAAATATTTCGAACAAAATGCAATTGTCTCCCATAAGAGGTACCCTTCATCAATAGACCTCTAGGGATGGGCCTTATTCCTTACGTGAGTTTTCAAAAAGGATAAGTACCTTCATAAAAAAGGATGTTAATTTTAAATAAAAAATATGATATCTTTTTTTTAAAAAATAATAACACAAAAGGAATAAAAGAAATAGAGGCTGAAGCTATATACCTCTCAATGGGATACATCCATCTATAATGCACAGGTCCACTGAGCTTAACTTCTTCCACTAAATGGATTAAAAGATGAACCATAATTATGAAAAATATTGGTAGAAACTCTTTCTCCATCTTACAAAGAGTCAATACAATTTTTGATTGAATGGTATTCAAGTCTTTTTTTCAATAGAAGTCGCACAGAGCTTCTTAAAGAAGTCAGACAACTCCTCAAGCAAATCAATTACTTGTGTAGCATTTGATGCTCTTAAAGCAACCGGAAGTATATCTTACATAAGGACATGATTATCATGGCTTTTCATATTAATAAGTTTTTGTTGCTTCATGTTTACACACCTTTGCAAATTAGACCCATATCCATCAAGAACTTTAATCTTTTGTAAAACTCTTAGAAATCGCTCTTTCTCTTTTGTTGACATGGTATATGAAGCTGGAGGGATGTATTCATGTGCTCGATTTGGATGAGATTGAGGCCAAAGATGAGGTTTTATGCCTTTTGCCTTAAGTGCTAATCTAGCATTCTTATCATCTCTACCCTTATTTATTTCTAGAAGAGTTCCTAACAAAATATCACACACATTCTTTTCAATATGCATAACATCTAGATTATGTCTCAAAAGATTATGTTCCCAATATACCAAGTCAAAAAACCCACTTTTCTTATTCCAAAGAACAACATTATTACCATCATCCCCACCAGGAACATCATCACTTTGTATAAACGATGTGTTGGCCTATAGTTTTTTTTCTTTTCTTAGAATATTTTTTCGACTTTCCATAAATATAATTAACCTCTTCTTGTTGCTTCAAATGGTTTGTTCCAGTTGCCAAAATCGAAGGAAGACCATATTCCACGTTACCATCAAATAAATTTGCTTGAGAGCGAAAGGGGTGATCAATTGGTAACCATTTTTGAGCACAAGGATAGCAAATCTTATTACCAAATATATATGAATGGGTATGATTACCACACCAAGGGCAAGCTATGTAACCTTTTATACTCCAACCTAACAACATGACATATGATGGGAAGTCATTTATAGTGGAATATAAGGCAGCTCAGAGCATAAAATTATTTTTGCTATAAGCATCAAATGCATCTACACCATCCCATAACAAATTTAATTCATGAATTATTGGTTGTAATACACATCAATATCAATCCCAAGATCATGTTTCCCTGGAATAAGCAACATAAGAATAAATGAGGATGGTTTCATACAAAGTCATGGTGGTAAATTATACGGGATCAAGACCACAGGCCATGTACTATAGTTGATATTAATTAAACGGTAAGGATTAAACCCATCACTTGTAAGCCCCAACCTAACATTACGAGGATCATCAGAGAATTCACGATATCTTTTATCAAAAGTTTTTCAAGCCTCACCATCTGCTAGATGCTTTAATACATTTCTATTATCCTTGCAATTAACATAATGCCATGTCATGTCTTTTGCAGTTTCTTAGGACATATAAAGTCTCTTTAGCTTAGGAATAAGTGGAAAATACCGCATTACTTTAGCTGCTTCATCTTTCTTACATGTCTCCTTACCTTTGACCACCTTCCATCTTGATGTATGGAAAACATGACAATCAACTTGATTTGCAAATTCACCCCAGTATAACATAAAATCATTAGGACAAGCATCAATTTTCTAATATCCTAACCCCAAATTGTAAACTTCTTCCCTTCATAATAGGATGATGGAAACTCATTGATTTGAGGAAATGCATCTAAGAGAAGTTCTAGCAACTTAGTAAAAGACTCGGATGACCAATGGAACATACACTTAATGTGAAACAAGTGCAACAAAAATGATAGCTTTGAAAAGGTAGTACAACCCTTAAATAGACACAAATTAGAAGCTTCTATGAGCCTTTCATAGTTAGACTCCTCTTCACTGGCATCGAGTGATGGAACGTCACCATCTACCTCATATTGAAAATCAAACTCCTCATGTTTGTCATATGAACCTTCCTTTTCAAGACGTGGTACATTTAATGGTTGGTCTTCGGGTTCATAATTGGATTGTGGAATGTCAACCCAAAAGCCTCTCTCAGCAACCCTCCCGTATCATCTCAATCTATTACCGTTGCATGGTCACTAGAAGGCTCTAAATTAGTTCTTCTTTCATCTCTACGATGGAAAACCCAATCTCTATAGTTCTTATAAAAACCATTAAAAAAAATATGTCCTCCTACTTCATCTATAGAAATCCATTTCTTTAACTTGCACTTATTAATGGGCATCGAGTATTTCCTTCTACATGAGTCTCCTTAGCAAGCTCTAAGAATTTCATGCAACCATTATAATAAGTGAGGTTTCCTTTTAGTAAATTGATCCAACTAATATCCATATCTACAAAAAATAATTGGATTAACTTTATGAACCATGTAAAATTCACCATGACTAACAAACGTATTATCAAGGTTAGCACTCAATACGTGTTAAAAAAATAGAACTGCTAAAAACATTATACTTAACTGTTATGATTGGATTTCCTAGAGTGCAAATACATTTAAAACATTATACTTAAATGTTATAATTGGATTTCCCATAGTGCAAATACATTTAAAAGATTATACTTAAATGTTATAATTGGATTTCCCAGAGTGCAAATACATTTAAAAGATTATACTTAAATATTTAACTAGGTATTAAACTAGGTATTAAAATGTGCAACCTGGCCTCCAAACAAAACAAAAGATAACCCTTAAAATGAAACAACAAATACCCCCACCTCACTACAAGTATACTACCAAAACAAGATAACCAATACTGTGGACTAGCCTAACCTTGCCTACTGGCCGTGCTGGACATTTCTCAATATGATGAAACAAGCTCCAATTTAACAAGTCATCTAGCAATTAAATTAGCCTAGCTCTTAATCCTAGCCTTCCGTAGGAGCAAGTTAGTCTGGCAAATTGGGCACAAAGCGCAGTAAAAAAGGGAAACGATTGTCACACAAGGGAATGATAAACCCATAATGCTTGAAGAAATTTGTGGATACTGCTTTGAAGTATACTACCTGAAGAAAATTTGTGAATACTACTTTAATCAATGACTAATCTTGATTAAATAAAACAAAATTAAAAAAGCTACCAATTATTAAAACTTTCAAGGACTAATCCTATGATCCTTGTTCAGTTCGCCCAGCTCTAGTTCCAACAACCCAATACTATTGGATCAAAACTTTAAAGTGCAAACTACACTATAATTAAAAAAGCCAAACAGAAATCTAAACTTAAGCTTAAACTAACTTTAAATAAGTTGATACTTGACTGAAAAACTTAGTAGAAAAGAACAACTTAAATATAATATCTTTGAAAGGATCATAATGATATTAAAGCAAACTTAACACAATAATTTGTCAAACATTCAGTCTAAATTCCAAAATCAGGTCAATACACATTTTTAAAATCACAACATCTGCAATGTTAATTTATTATTGCTCAAAGCTCCAGTGATACCTTATTGGTAACTCAAAATGATAAAAACTAAAAAGCATACAAGACCCAAAACCTAGAATTCTAACCCCGAAACCATTGTCAGTTCTAGATAAGTGACTACAATTTTCGGATAAGCGACTTCACGTAGTCCACCCAAATTAATCAATTAAACAACAAAATAAATCTATGCATGAATAGCAAACAAAAACGAACCATGGAACAATTGAGTTGAATGTGTGGAAGAAATTGGCTTGTAGATGAACACGAGATTGTTGGGGGAAGAAGATTGTTGAACAAAAGAATGGGGACGAAATTGGCCGGTGGAGGAATAACGATGAGGACGAAAATCCGGGTAGGAGAATAGTAATTAGCGAAGTGGGTGATAGTTTGGGGGAACCGCTTAATGGGACGAAATTCACGAATGAAGGCTGGGGATGAAATTTTGGGAACCGCTTAAGATGGAAGATTTCACAAAATTTGAAGACTTTTGGGAACCGCTAAATGTGGTAGCTAGGGGGTAATGAACATGGTTCACGAATTTCATTCTTTTTATTCAAGACATTATTTTTTTATTGACTAAATTAAATTTTTTTTATTTCACGAAATTCATTTTCTTTACTGACGAAATTCATTTTTTTTTTAATTCAGGGATTTTGGGGCAGGGGAAGAAAAGCAAATTGAAGAGGCATTTTTTTTTAATTACTTTTTGGGCATACTGTAGAATAGCACATGACTTGCACATGGTAGAAGTCTGCAATTCTAGACACTTTTAGCTGTCGAGATATTCCGGCCTCTACACAAAAAAGCGTCGAGAAAACAAGGGGTAAAATTCACGAAATTAAAGAGGTGACTATAATTAAGTGGAATTAATTAGTTTTTTGGAGGGCATGCTGTAGTGATTATAATTAAGAGGTGATTATAATTAAGCAGTGAATGAATTAACCCTTAGAAAATCAAATTTCATAGATTATATGCTGTTAGAGGCCTTTTTTGGAGATCTGGTAAAAATACCCAGTTTAGACATATTATAAGCTCCAATCGGAGTCTCGTAGTCAATTTTATGGCTTGTCAAAGCTTATTTTTAATATCACAAAAAAGACGTCATTGAGGCCACTAAGAGGCAATATGATTGTGTAGTACTTCTGAAAATAGGGGGTTTCAAAAAAAAATTACGTCGTTCGGACTACTAGGCTAAGAGATATGTCCCTCCAAAGTTTTCGAAACCTCAGAATACACCAGAAATCTATGAAGAATGAATTAGTTGTTTTTTTAGTGTAAAATCTTGTAAATCGTAATTTTGCGTGTCAAAATGAGTGTTCATAATAGAATATTGGATTTATATACTTCATTTTAGGTCATTTCTTAACTTTTCTCATCTTTTGAGGCATTTTCACGAACGTCATTCTTACCTGCCAAGTGCTTCATAAATAAATGTCATTAATAAGCGCTTCTCTTTAATAACCATGGCATTTAAGCGTAGAAAACCGTAATAGTTAAGTTTTTTCGGGACATGTTGTAGCACATGACTTGCATATGGTAGAAGTCCACAATTCTCGACGCTTTTAGCTGCTGAGATATTCCTCTACACAAAAAAACGTCGAGAAAATAAGGGGTAAAATTTTATCCCCAACTCTTTCACCAAAGCGTCGAGGATGAAGCATCGAGAAAAGAAGGGATTTCTTGTATATTCAAGGGTAAACTTGGAATTTTTCATAGGTAGGATTTTTGAATGTCACATAAGCTTTATACCATGTTCGAGATTTTTTTTAGGCAAAGTTAATTTTAGAGAGGAGAGTTATGATTATCACTAATTTTGTGTAATTTTAAAAGGGTAAAGTAAGAATTCTTATCGGATTATGGTTTTGCGGGATCTTTTACGGTGGCAGAGTTAGTCTTTGCCAAATTGGGAAATCAGGTCTTATGCAAGATTTAAAAGGTAAAGAAAGGTTTTCACCTTTTTTGGGATTTTCAAGAGACGGGGTTTGACTTTGCCGTATTCGGGAATTTTTAGAAATAATGTTTATCTTTTATAGAGTTTAAGAACTTTGAGAGGTCAGGTTAGACTTTTATAGTGTTTAGGAAATTATAAAGGTAAGATTTGAATTTTACCATATTTAGGAAATTTTGAGGGATAAAGTTTAATTTTTACCATGATTGGGATCTTAGTGGAGTTTGGTTTTTGGGCGGCATGGCGAGACATGACACGGGCATTGTGATGACATGATGAGAATATGACACTTTTTTTCGACAATGCATGGGGGTTAATGACCCCAATTTATGAACATTGACCAAAGATGCATTAGACATGATATGATTTTTGTGAGGGGTTTAGCTAGGCCCTAGGGTTTCATAAACATAGATTCCCAATGACAGAACGAAAAACATGGAGATGCGTAAATAAATTCACGTAGTCATACTAGCATGATAACATGCATATAAGACGCGAACTCTCCACCTAGCAAAGGATCTAAGTCGAATGGATGCAACAAAGGTTAGCTTAGCATAGTCAAGGAGTCTATGACTAAGTGAAAGATCCATCTTGCCAAACTTGCTACTACCTTGTGTAAGTATGGATTCTCTCTTATTCAGGTTACTCTCTTTTCAGTTTTCATTAAGGGCATACTAAAATCATCTTTTGTTCTATGTGGATAATATTATTATTTATGGGAATGAATCTTCTACCTTTGTGTCTTTCAAACAATATTTGATTAATTGCTTCTTTATGAAAGAACTAGGAGCTTTCAAATATTTCTTGGGTATAAAGATAGACATTCTAATGGTTTATTTCTTTCTCAACGCAAGTATACCCTAGATATCTTTTATGAAACGAGTTTTCTGGGTGCTAAACCTGGTATTGCTCCTCTTGAGTAGAACCATAATCTTGCCCTTGACACTAGTCTGTTTTACTTTGATTCTACAATATCAGCGACTTATTGGTCATCTCACGTATTTATCTTTCACTCGTCCTAATCTTGCATATATATGTTGTTCATGTTCTAGCAAAATTCATGCATCAACCTCGTCAATCTCATTGTTTATCTCAAAGGAAGTCTTAGCTAAGGCATTGTTATCTTCGGCTGAGAGTGATTTTCTCTTATCTGATGGTGCAATTATGATTGGGCTATCCTTTAACCAGATGCTCCCTCATTGGGTGGAGTATCTTTCTTGGTTCTTTTCCTATTTCACAAAAGACTTAAAAACAACATATTATTTCTCAATCTTCGGCTAAAGTTGAGTATTGTTCCATGGCTTCAAGCTCTTTTGTCAAGTCTTGGTGTGACCTCTTCTATTCCCATTCAGATTTACTTTAAAAATCAGTCTGCTATGCACATTGCCCGCAATCCTGTTTTTAATGAGCGCGCTAAACATATTGAAGTTGATTGCCACTATATTTGTGATGTGTTACGAGCTAGTCTCATTTTTACTTAGTACGTTTACACTAGTGAGTAGCTGGCTGATATCTTCACTAAGGCTTTAGGCAAATCTCAGTTTTTTTTCTCTTACGTATAAGTTGGGCATTTGTGATCCACATGCTCCAATTATAAAGAGTACCGAGTATTACAGAAAAATATTTCTTCAACCCATATAGGTATTTTATTCTTCCAAATATCGAGTTACAAATTTGAATGAACACTAATAAATTTAACCTTTTGAAGCCGATTTCGCTGTGTTCTTGTTCCATACATGATACAAGAGAGATCAAATAGATTGATCCCAACAGATAAAAAATTGAACACAAAATTAAAAAAAATACTAATAATAAAATAGCCTTAAACACCTAAGTTGAAACTCTATGCATTAACGTTGCCACAAGTCTTCCTGATTTCACCCTGGCTTCCAGTGAGCACACCAATGTTAATCATTTTGGTCATTGATACGGCAAAATCCTTGGCAAAAGTTGATTCCTTTGTACTGACTTGGGTCTCAATATAACTTCTAGTTTCTTGATCTTTCAAAAGAGTTGCATCAGATGTGAATAGCCCCCTATTTTGCATTACCATGGTGTAGTATTTTTCGTCGAAAACCTTTGGGGTAATGTGATCCATAGCCACGAAAGATGTGACATCATTTTGAATTGGTGGGCATCTTGATTTCAAGAATGTGGCGTAGCTAGGGGAGATTGAAGGGTCGGTGTCACCGTTTCCGGTGAAATTATACAAACGACTGCGGACGGTAGAGCAGTGGCCGATTCCGATGGTGTGAGCACCTATCCCAAAATAAAATTTTAGTTTGTATAGAATAGCTAGATAATATAATAGGTTTTTTTTTATTCATACCTAGTATAAAGATATTAAAATATCAAATATAACTATTGTTATATTTGATATATCTATTGTTATATAAATACAAAAAAACGTATATTAAATATAAATTAAAAAATTTTATTTTTTTAAAGTGAGCATTAGAAAGCAATGGTGCAATTGGTCCATCAATTATTTGCCTCTTATGAACTAGACATGAAATGATCATATATGTTGATCCATAAATGATTAATCGGTGTATATTATAGGTTATTATTACCTGATAAGACAACTAAATCCTTAGCAGAAAGACCCAAAGCTGCAAAGTTCTGTTTAAGAGTATTAACATTCGAAAATGGTGATGGAATAAGAGCATTTGCTTCTGATGCCAGTGAAACTTTTCCATCCCTTCGACCAGTTTGCACCTCCCACCATGGTCCGTTTATCTGTACACATAAAATCAAGTTTATGACTATGCAATACTGTGTACAATAATCACCGTGCACCTTCTGTAAATTTGAATGTGTACCTTATTTGTAGTAATTACTCCCTTTAACAACATTCCAATTATATAAAGGTTTTGTGAAATTCTTGCCCATACTTAAAAAGTTTATCCTTTGAGAAATTACTTATTTATATTTGATATAAATATATTAATAAATATTTTTATAATTTTATTTTTATATCTTATGTATCTTTATATCTAATATAACAATAGTTATATCTTATATCATATATGAATTAGGAAAGCCTCTATATCTTTACCTTATGTAACTTTAGATTTTGAATTCTTCAAACATGATACTCAAATTAAATCTAAAATGAGGAATTAAGAAAAATGCGACTTTATAATATAAACATTATGAATTATAGTGCATACCGTTGTGATTGCATCTCGAGAAGCCAAAGCTAAAATATCAGCACAAGAAACAACACCAGGGCACTCCTTCTCTAAACTAGACTTGATGGCATCAATAACTTCAAATCCTCGGAGAGTTCTATTCGGAATCCCGGCCTTTTCGGTTTGGTTGTTGGCAACCGTTGGGTTTAATAATACAGAAGCATCACAACCCTACAAATAAAAATAGGTCCGAAATAATCAACGACTATTGTTTCTTTTGTTTTTTTTTTTTTGAAAGACCAACTTATATTGTCATCCTCATTGAATTTGAATAATTACATGAAAATCATAGGCATAATCAGTCCCAATTTTTAAGATTTTAGATGACGTCATCAAATTTATGGGCCGGGCCTATACGTCTTAAGATAAGATTTATTATTTTTTCCATTAGTACAACAAAGTCTAAGCCAAGTCTTTAGTAGAGTATTGGAAATTCAACTCACAACTTAAGATGCAATGGAAAAGAATGGAAACCACTAAATTGCATTAAATAACTATGTTAATATTTCGATGAGTCGTAGATGAATTTTTAAGGGTAAAATGCCGAAAATAGAGAAGTTTGAAAAAAATATTAAGTTAGTCGTTGAAAATCTAATGTGGCATATGTAAAATGTCTTTAAACAAGATAGAAGTGATCATGGTCTTATATGTTCAAATATCTTACTTAATCAAGCCATAATAAATTTTTTGAAGTGGATCGTGCCATAATATTTTTTTTAAGTCTTATTTAGAAGAAAATGTCAAGCATTGAGTCATTTAATAATGTATGTAGTGTTTAATTTGTTTAGATAAGTGTATTCAAATTTCATTATTTTCTTAAAAATACTTTTTTTAGTACCTTTTTAATTAAAATATCATTAGGCTAACCATTTTTGCATCTTTTTGAAGCTTTTGTTCAATATGTATTTGTACTTTATTTTTCAAAAATCATACTAAATTTTCTTATTTGCTACTCCTTATTGTCTAGTGTTTTCTTACAATTATGAATTAGTGAAGGGGAAAAATATGTTTATTTTATGTGTTATTACCTCTGAAAGAAGGATGGAGCTTTTGAAACCATGAAATTAAAAGTTCTTAAATTATTTTTCTATAAATATTTATTTTATTTTGCATTCATTATATAGTGCAATTATAAAACCAATTTTTAAAAATAAATGGAAAAAATAGTTTAATTAAACATTCATTTCATTTAAAATAAAGATAATCAAATGGAATAAGAAAGTACATATATTTAGTATCTAAGATGCTAAGACTCTTTAATTTACCCATAACTCGATCCTAAGTTTGATTATTTATCATAAATGCATTTTATTATATTAGTAAAAACATTAAACTTACAATGTTAGAAAAAGGGTAATATAAGAAATTTGTGTATTGTCTCTATACCTATTCCAACATTTATCCACACCATCCCAAACAAAGCATAGGGAAAAGATTCATAAATTTTCCATTATTAATTCAGTATTCCTATCTCAAGTAATATCCTTATTCTTATTCCTATGTAATACCGGCCAGATGCCCCATAAACTTATTATCAACTAGTTGGCTTCGCTAGGTAGTGTACTTGCATTGTGAACAACATATTTCTTGACTACACTTTTCAAGGTAAGGAGAAACCTTAATTAATATGCTGGCCAGGGGATAAATTTTTAAAAAACTACCAAGGTAGACATTTCACAAAGGCTTACGTACTCTTGAAAATGCGATATAAACTACTACGTATTACTATGTATCTTATTTTGGAAACCTAGAATAAATTGAATATAGAATTAGGGATGATATATATAATCTCAACTAACTTGCCTAAAATAATTGATAAGGCAACTGACATAATACCTACTCTTTCCTCATAAATAGCTGTCAAATGTACAAAATAAATGTATATTCCTCCCTCCCCTATAAATTGCCCCAAATATAAATTTTAACTTTTTAAAGATATAATGGAAAATTTTTTTGGGTCAACCCAAAATGAAAAATCGTTAAGAGAATAAGGTAATTTTTGGAGGACGGATTAAAATGAAAAATGAGACAATTTTTGAGGAATGTTAGGAGCATACAGTAACAAGTCTCTTATCTAACCAAGTATCATTGAATGTATTCTCTTGTAATATGTCTAAAACCTTGTCCTCCAAAATCTTGTAATATGTTTGGTTAAGAATTGGACACAAGAAAGAAGTAATAAGGAAGAGCGTGCATACCCTAACAGCACAATCATGGAAGTTGATTCTGATCAAGCCAGCAGCAAAGTTGGGAACATGACTAACGTATTGCTGTGTGATTTTTTGAACAATAGCCTCGGCGTTGGGGCATGAAGACTTGTAAAAACCAAGCTTCAAGCCTTGTGCATTGGCCATGGCAAACACCGACGCAAAAACTAGAAAGATGGGAAGAAATCTGTGGGATGTCATATTGTTTTTCCTCACTACTTCTCTCGGACAGAAGACAGAAATGTAGGAATATTTTGTGTATGTATGTGGGTTGACGAAGTGGCAGGTAGAATGTTCGCTATATATACTTGAATTTGTGGTATCTTCTCACATGCATGGAACTGGCAATTATTAAAAATTACAAATATTTTTTTTTAAATTGGCTTTGCTAACATGCATTTGCATGCCATTATCAAATGGAAGAATATTTCACGTTAGCTCATATGGGCAGAAGATGATAGGATAACCACTAATATTAACAAAATTTTGAATAATCACTGTCCAACTTACATAATACAACTTTTAAAAAATTTACCAAGAAAAATAATAATGATAATAATGTACTTTGTAGATACTTCGCATGAAGTCGGACAAAACGAAAATGGCTTTTTAAAACACGATTTAGGGTTGAATTTTGTCTTTAGCTGTAAAAAGCTAGGTTGACTTAGCCTAAATATGTAGTTGATGGCTGCTAGGGGCTAGTCGGGCTAGTCGGGCTCACACATACATTCGAAGGTTCTCATCACAAGTCATACCTAGAACCCCAAATTCAAATAAATACTTTTTCTACGCATTTTATTGCCCTATGTTTTTTATCCCACATTATAAAAATAATTATAAACTACTTTATTTTAGCAAACAAATTAAATAAGCTAGTAAGAATTATAGGAATCATAGAAATTAATTACCCTCCTTGATTTCTCCCGAAAAGGATTTTATCTTCCATTTTGTGTAATCTAGTGAGCACCTACTACGTCTTAGTTTTTAAGAAATTTTGTGTGAGTTATGTTATAATAAGTATGTGAGAAACTATCTTACTAATAAAAAATATTGTAAATAATTATCTTATGAAATCAATTGTGTCACGAAATGGTATTTTTTGTTGGATTTCAATGGTTTTGATTTTTAAGGCATTAACCTTTTGTGATTGTCCCTTTTCCCCTTACTTTTTTTCATTTTTCGACGAAAAATTTTAATCTCCATTTTTTCCTATTATTCCTCTGATTTAAGTGGTTTCGGTTAATAATTTAGATGAAAATTGAAGAAAAAGTATGGGTAAAGGTAAAAAATAATTAAATGAATAGTTTAAATGAAAGTCTAAAGAAAAGGAAAGAAAAAGGTGTATAATAAAATAAAGGTCATCATTAAGTATATATTTCGCAAAAAAAAATATTTTACAAGGTAGTTTTCCACAATTTTTTTTACAACATAGTTTCTTACAAAAAAAAAAATTATATGATAGTTTTTTTTATAAATTTTTCCTTTTTTTATCATGTTAATATTGTAATTAGTTTTGATTCCATCAAAAGTACTCATTGCATCACTCAAGCAATACGGAGTAATTTCATAATGATTCTTTTGCTACGCATTCGTTAGATTTAAAGATCTTCTGCATATGTATAACTTTTGTCAATAAATTAGTTATTTTTTAAAACTATGTGATCTTTTTTAAGAGAAATGGCACATGTCGCCCTCTCATCATCTGTAAGTTATCTTAGTTATGCAAATGATATATTTCAGACGAAATAAGACAAAGTTAGGTTGAAAAAAATCCAAAATAATTCTTTTAGGATATTTAATTTGAAAAAAATAGAGGTATCAAGTTTGTAAAGGGTCTCGACTAGAGGTGTCAAATCAAGTCTACGGGTCGGTTCTGGATTGACCCATCGAGGGTCGATTCTTATCGGATCGGGTTAAATCGAATCATTTTGGCCTGTCAGGTCGGGTTAGGTCAGGTAATTATTAGGTCAAGTTAAATTGGTTATTTGCTTGCTCGAGTTCGGTTCGGGTTTGGGTCAAGTTATATTCGTTCGGGTCAAGGTCGGTTCAGGTAGTAAAATCAGGTTAGTCCATGAACGGGTTATAGCGGGTTATTTCGGGTTCTGATATATTTCGGGTCAAGTCAATTATGGTTATGAGTCGCCTTGATTTCGGTTGAAATCCGGTTTGAGCTTTATCGGGTTCGCATCGGGTCATTAATTGGTTTCAAGGTTATTAGAAATTGGATAAAAATAAGTCGGGCAAGATTAGGTCACATTCACATATATCCAAAGTGTTAACATATCGAGTTAATTTGGGTCACGAGTTGTTATAAATCGGGTCATATCGGTTATGTGTCGGGTTCAATTAGTTTTGAGTTCTCTTCCGGTCGGGTCTGTAATGGGTCGGTTCAATAATAGAACGGGTTCGGGTCTACGAATATCGGGTTTGGGTCAAATCGGTTTTGAGTTGACTTTAGGTCGGGTTGGGTTGGTTTTCATGTCTCACTTTTCGGGCCATAATCAGTTCGGATCAGTTTCGCGTAACTTATCGGGTCGGGTCGGGTCTGATTTTGACAGTATACTATTTACGAAGGAAGTGAGTTGGACCCCTTTTCAATAAGGAAAAGTACGTCAACCATACAACGTGATTTACATTTCTGATTATTCTATTGTTCTCTAAGAAGAAAGCCAAGTATGTACGGTGATTGAGCGTCGTGGTTAAGAGATGATGCATTATGTAGTGATATTTACGGTGATTGAGCGTCATGGTTGAGTGATGATGCATTATGTAGTGATTAACCAATTCATGACATTAGATAGAAATAAATTTAACTGCACAAATATCATTATATCTTGTGAATTAAAGGTACATGGCTCACTAAGTCACCAACAATTTATTATCACAATTTTTTTAAGTCAAATAAAATTAAAAAATATTACCTAAATAGGGTGCGTATATGACACAACCTGAGGGTTTTGTGGATCCTGAGAATTCTAGGAAGGTATATAAGCTTCCAAAGTCTATTTATGGACTGAAGCAAGCATCTCGAAATTGAAATCTTTGTTTTGATGAGGCTATCAAACAGTTTGGTTTTCTCAAAAATGAAGAAGAATCTTATGTATTCAAGAAGTTTAGTGAGAGTAGCATTGTATTTGTGGTTTTATATGTAGATAACATATTACTCATAGGAAACAATATTCTCATGCTTAACTCTGTCAAACAATGGCTAAAAATTGTTTCTCTATGAAGGAACTTGAAGAGACTGAGAATATTTTGGAAATCAAGATCTATAGAGATAGATCTAAATGATTAATTAGACTTAGTTTAAAAACTTATATTGATAAGGTTCTTACTAGGTTCAATATGGAAAAATCAAAAAGTGGTTTTCTCCCCATATGGTTTATCGCTAAGTAAGACTCAATGTCCTTCAAACATTGATGAGATTAGGCGAATGAGTAATGTACCTTATGCCTCGGCAATAGGGTCCATTATGTATACCATGATTTTTACTCGACCAAATGTCTCAAATGCTTTAAGTATGTCTAGTAGATTCCAATCATATCCACATGATGCACACTGGGATGTAGCTAAGAATAGCCTTAAGTACTTGAGAAGAACTAAGGGTCATTTCTTAGTATATAGAGGAGAAAGTGAGTTGGTTGTTGAAGGTTACACTGATGCGAGCTTCCAAACAGACAAAGATGATTTTCGATCTCAATCTGGGTTCATCTTTTGTCTAAATGGAGGGGCAGTGAGCTGGAAGAGTTTAAAGCAAAGCATCATAGCTAATTCTACAACAGAGGTTGAGTACATTGATGTAGTTGATGCAGCAAAGGAAGCAGTTTGGATGAAGAAATTAATTTCTAAACTAGGAGTAGTACCTAGTATTGAAAATGGTATTGTCTTGTATTGTGATAATAATGGTACCATTGCTTAAACAAAGGAACCAAGATCACACCAGAAATCCAAACATGTACTTAGGATGTTTCACATCATTCGTGAGAAAGTGGAAAGGAAGGATCTGATAGTTTGCAAGATTCACACAGACGATAACATAGCCGATCCGTTAACAAAACTGTTGCCTCAACCCAAGCATGAAAGTCATACTATGGCTTTAGGGTTTAACATATTAGAGAGTGGATTTAGGTGTGTACTATTTTATTGTAAAATTAGTCATAGACATAAAACACTTAGATATGTATGTTTATATTTATCAATAAAGTGATTATTCTTATTTAACTGTAGTTTAGTGTTAAATAAAATGTCCAAGTTATTGTATAACATTCGATAGGTTTGTCAAATGTGTGATTTGATTAATGAAACACTATTAAGTGAACCAAAGTTATAAATACTATTGGTCCCTAGTCCTAATCATTAATATGGACATAAATACTTCTTTCAAAGACTGGTTTGTAAGTTGAGTGATAGCGCAGTTTCATGGACTATGGGAATATGGAGATGTCTAGTCATTTACATGGATATGTATATGGATACATATTGGATAAACCTATTTGATATTCTTCAAAATGTTTCAAGAATTTCATTTGTTATATTTAATGGATTTCTTGACATGAGTATAACACTAGTCTCATTTAGTGATTGTATGTCTTTGAAATTCTCAAATGTCAAGCCATAAAAGGAGGTTATAAAGGGAATGTTCGGGTCTGCTAAAAGTTATGTGGGATTTTTGGTTGTAAAAGATTGAATAAGTCCACCTAAATGTTAGGATTGATGTCTTAGGCTTCTTGAAGAGTAAAAACTGAAAAATACATGTTCGTGCTCAAATAGATTAAGATTTAATCATTTGTTTTGACTGTTCTAGCTCAGATTTCAAGAAATGATTTGAATATTTTTATGGATAACATGGGACATTATCATATTATCAAATTCGATATTAAGAGACTTAAGGAATTTTTGGTTAGACACTTCTTCTAGGACAAGTGGGAGATTGAAGGAAAATGCCATTTGATCAAGTGTAACGATTAAGTATAACATGAACAATGTATAAAGATAACTATAATCGGTTATTTTAGGTGATCATAGTGTTTTTCTAGAAGTCGACTATGATTTGTGAACTAATTTGATTAGTGCACGCCTAATAATAAACCGGTCTCATGAGGTCACACATATAAGTATATGATTGGATTAAAGTGCAAAAGAGATTAAGAAGCTAAATGGTCATGCTTATGTGAAGTATGGACTAATGAATTTATTTTGTAATATAAGAATGTTACGTATAAATAAACAAGGTGAAGAGAAAGGAAGTACCACATATAGTTAGGCATTTTCTCTCAAAACCTTAGTCTCTCTTAATTTTCCATCACCAAGAAAAGCAATAAGAAATAGTTCCTTATTCCGTACTAGCATACGTGAGTATTCAATCGTGCTTACGGACCAACACTAGAGGAGCAACATTTGGTGTTCTAAATATTTCCATATAGAAGTGTGAAGTGCTCTTGGCTTTATGGAAATCACGCTTCAAGGGTATGGATTTCTAATCCTATAGTTCGTATTGAAATGTGCATGAGGTCCCTGTTGTAGATGCAAGAAATTGTTTCTTAAAATTCCGTTTTATGTACCTATATTCCTACACCTGTACCATGCATTTGAAGGCCTAAGAGCTTTAAGCAATATGTTGTCCTTTCATAACTTTCATTAGAGGGAAGTCTTTATATTTTCCAATCACTACTCTTGCCACTTTGCTAGTTCAATTTTTGAATGAATTCTCCAAACTTGCTTGAATAGATGGGAGTAATTAAGGTCTTCAATGTTCCTAAATCCTAGGCCCCATTTTTTATTTCGGCAATTCTGAAAAAAATCTCTTCCACCATAGATCGACTTCTTCTACGAAGAAGAGACCCACCAGAATCTCTGGAGGGTCAAATTTATTTTGTTGATCATCTTCTTTTGGAGCAAGTAGATGGAGATCACATGGAAGGCAAAGGCCACTAAGATGGCATTAATGAGGATTAGCTTGCTTGCCACATTTAAAGAGAGGAAATTCCATGAAGAGATTTACTTGACAATACGCTCAAACAAGAACTCCAAGTTCCAAAAAGGACCAACCATCCACTTTCATTGGCATTACCAAATAAGATCCTAGCTATGAGCTACTATTGACCCATAGTGGTTTATGCATAAACTTGAGAAACCTTCTTGTTGTGTTTAGGCTTAATATAACAAAGGACTTCTAAGCACTTACTAACTTCGCAGAGATCTCACAAAACTCATATATGGTTCCTCTAATTGTGAAGCACGTACTTAGGGGTAGCCTTGAAGAAGAACAATGCATCATCAACAAAAAAAACAAGTGCAAGATTTTAGGACCTCTTTGACCCATTTTCTAGCCCAAAATGGAGCCTTGAGTTTCAAGCAATAGCAGTCCCCTAGATAGAATTGACATGTACAAAATGAAGATGTAAGGAGATAGGGGGTCACCCTAATGTAAGCTTGTCTGAGGGTAGAAGAAGTCAGTTGATCGACCCATTTGTAATAGGGTCTAATAAAGGCTTAATGAATTAGTCTTTTAAAAGGTTTTTTTTATTGGGTCTTTAATTGGTCAATTCGGATCAATAATAGATCCATTTTGTATCTTTTTATGGCAAATGTTATAAATGGAGGGTTATAAATACGACCAAAAAGACTCTAACGATGATTTAACTTTAAGAGGGAATTTTAAATTTTTGGCAATAAAGAGCCATAAAACGATAAGCCAATTTCAATGGGGCCCTTAATCGATACATTTGTAAAAGAGTTTAATTAATTTTGGGCTTAATGAATCAATCTTTTAAATGGTTATTTTTCTATTAGGTTTTTAATTGGTCAATTCGGGTCAATAATAGACTCATTTTGTATCATTTTTTGCTCAACCCAATATGACCAGATTTGCATCTTCTTTGCCCCGACCTGTTTTGTAATTGACCCTTTATGGTCCTAACTCAACCCAATGTACAAGTCTACTTCCAAAAGTACCTTGTTAAAATACACCATTTCATAAGCTATGGAGAAGTTTTTTTTTTACCATTTAATGCTATAAAGATTTACAAATTTTATTTCATAGCCCTTAGCATACTTTACTACTCCGTAATTTTATAAACCCTATAACCTTTCCAAAATTATGGCATTATCATATATATCAACATGCAATCTCTATTATATAAGTCAATTTTAGGTGTTAAACAAATATTTTTCCTTTCTAATCTCCATATTGATTAGAAAAAATTAGAAAAGCAAATTAATCACTTCTATTTATTATCAACCAAGGTTAACCCAATGTATGTAGTAATAGTAATTTAACTATTGCATACCATTCTTTTCCCTCCTCATAAATTATACCTTAGAATATTCCAAGCATACATGACGTGCACATAAAAGCTAGTTTATGATAATATAAGCTAGGGTTAAATATATAGTTTGACGTGGAAAAATCTAAGTTCTTAACTCCATGTTCACGTTAAATCATATGAGAAGATAATTATAAAATTAATGAATCTAATTGGCATTTGGTTGGATGATTTATTAACCGTCCTCAAGATAATTAAGTCAAACAAAATGAATCGATTATATCTTTACTCTGTGTTGTCATTCACGTTAAGTTGGTGCTAACATTTTTTAATTTGATGCATTGTTGTGTATATATATATATATATATATATATATATATATATATGTATATATATATATATATATATATATATATTTTGATATTATTGATGATTGATATCATCAACAATCATAATATACATCATTGTACGTAGATTAATAGTATTATTTAGGTTACAATAATTTTGTAAGTTTGTGATAATGTACAGCTAGATATTGAAATATTTATGCATTCGGTGCTCCATGAATTTCTCCGATAATTACTAAGTTGACCAACACGATACTCCGACGATTGTCTATTCTAAGTATTAAGTTCGGTGCAATCATTTTAAGGTTAATTTGACCAAAATAATAATTGTTTAAGAATACCGCATCAGGCTCTAGAATAAAAAATAATAATTTCTAAAAAAAAATCCATAAGTATTGCGGATTTCTAGAATACTGCAGCATTTATTGTTTTAAATGTTGTAGTTTTCTAGAAAAACCGCAACACTTTGTCTTTTATTGCTGCATCATAAAACCGCAGTATTTGTATATATCTCATGTATTTCGCTTATATGAGCTTCTTCTCAATGACTGCGACATATAAGGTTAGAAAACCACAACATTTAAACGTTTCTCTACTAATATATAAAAACATTCTATAATTTCTGTTTTTCTTTCAAATGCAAAAAGCTTTCAAGACCATATTGAGTTGTATCCTAGAATATCTTTGTAAAACCAAATTGGCCACAATACAATGCTAGTGAAGGTTTTGTTTGTTTATTAAATAGTACAGAGCAAGTAGATATCCGACCTAAAATGCGAATAGAAAATGATTAAAACGAAGGAAAAGTGAAATTGATACACTTCCTAATATTATGCCAAATAACAGCCCAAACAAGGTCATAGTCATACAGCTAGATGAGTTCAGCTAGTGACTCAATTATATTTTATGATTTTTACCGTCAAAACTATCGGAATAAGTAGGAATGTCAATGGATCGGAATCGAAGCGAATCCAACAAAATCCGAATCCGATCCTATAAGTTCGCGAACTTTAATTTTGGATCCGAATCCGACTTCAAATCCGCAAACTCCGACTCCGAATCCAAATCTGTTGGACCTCCGAATCCGATCCCATCTGATGGACCTCCGAATC
Organism: Dysphania ambrosioides; assembly: GCA_026401315.1. Classification (NCBI taxonomy): domain Eukaryota; kingdom Viridiplantae; phylum Streptophyta; class Magnoliopsida; order Caryophyllales; family Amaranthaceae; genus Dysphania; species Dysphania ambrosioides. Next base: position 14,295,197 of record CM048662.1, read on the forward strand.
CGATCCGACGGACCTTCGAATTCGATCCAAAAATTAATTTTTTCTTACCTATTTTTTTTTTGTTAATTTCATTACTAATACTATAATTCCTTTATAACATATAAAGTAAATTAAAAAAATTTATACAACACAAGCAAATACCATGGTTTATCTAATTTTTTATTTAATTTTTTTTTTATTTTGGGCTATTATATTTGGTTTTTTTAATACTAGCCTTAATACTACTCATTCGGATCGGACTATCGGACTCGGATCACAATCGGGTCGGATATTATACAATATTCGAATCTGATCCATCTCCTATTCGGAGTCGGAGTTTTTTTATCGGAGTCGATATTTTATAAATGGGTTTGGATCGAATTTTTTCGTTCGGACTTGGTTCGAATTCGAATTGAATTGCCATCCCTAATAATATGGTCCCTTTTCTTTGTTCCTCATTAATTTATCATATACACTACTTTTTTGACAGTTGGGTCAAAATGGAATATTTGTTTGTAAGCTTTTTTTTAAACAAATTTAAAAATAGCTTCGTAACAAAGTATTTTAAAAAAATAAGGTTCTATCTGTTTCAAATTTAAATCGTTGTCCATGATGCAAAGTATTTCCTCGTGACATCAACTTTTTTTTTTAGTGAAACCACAGTCATTGACAAGGATTTTTACTTTGTTTAGATTTGGGTTGATGTTGAAACTCATACTCATTGAAAATCGCTGCCTAATGACTCTGAGCTTCAACACTTGTGTTTAGTGAGGCAAAATCACTATTGTCGATGGCAATTTACTAAACAAATTTATTATTGTTTTTCCTTTTCCCAACGACATATAATTTTACAAAACCTGCATATAGACATTCCAATATCCAAAACATCCATTCCAACACAATGTAACATTCGAATACATATCATTTTCTATCTCTCCTTCAATCGAAAACTACTCAAATCTTCGATATAGACAAGAATATATAAGTAAATTATACAAAATCCATGAAGATCGGTGGTAGAGGTAGTGGGTTGTGGTGGTGGTGGTGGTAGGGGTTGTGGGAAAGTTAAGTTTGATTGGATTATGCTTACTAATGATATGGGTAGGACAATAATGATTAATATGAGATAAGTGGTGGAAACATGTCACCTAATATGATCGGGAAAAGTGAGACATACCAAAGTGACAAGTGGAGCAAATTAAAGGGACGAATAGAATACATAACAAGCAGTCGAGTACATTCTATTACTCGTTATCCCATACAACTTTAAATAAATACAAGGGAACATTAATGAGCACCATAACAAGTCTTCACCCAACAACTTTTAACTAAGGTAAGCGAGTTCAATGACACTCAGAATACTTGGAACCTGGTTCAGAACTAAACGAGGTTATCTTCATCAAGTTCATCTCCCTCTTCCTCGGCAGCTTCAGCCCGAACCAGTTTCAGCTCCCCGGTTGGCAGTTTCCTTGCGAGCCTGATCAATACATGGTCCAAATTTGAAATGGTGCTAGATTGTGCAACACGTTTGACTTCTTCGATGTCCCCTTCTCTATAAGCAGATAGTAGTTTACTAGCTGAACGGAATTGATCGCTACCCATGAAATTATCAGTTTGTAAACAATCATTATAACACTTCTCTGCTTGCTTGAAGTCATGCATGTACAGGTAAACAATGATGGCACTTAGATAAGCTTTGCATTGGCTGTTTCTGGCATTGGACTTATCAGCTGCTAAGCCCCACCTAAGTAAGACAGATGCAGCATCTTCATACTTCTCAAGTTTTATATAAACACTAGCAGCAGCTCGATACAAGTCAAAGGCCATCTGCTCCTTTCCGTCATCTTCAAGAATATCACAAGCATCTATATACAAACGAGCAGCTTCTTCGGGTAAAGACTCTTCCAAAGCACGAGCACCTTTTCCAAGAGCATCTGATGCAGGCTGTGATCTTCCACACTCAATGTACAACTCTGAAGCCCTTCTGTAGAAATCTGCAACTTCATTCCAGCTTCCATGTTCCTTAGCCATCGCAGCAGCAGATTCCATGTGTCTAGCAGCATCCCAAGGTGAGGACAGCATCTCCTGTCCCTTGGATGCTCTCTCAAAAGCTAACTTAGCTTTCTCGTATTGTTTAGCAAGCCTGAATGCAATAGCAGCCTGTTCATATAACACCGCTGCATTCTTCCAATCAGCATTCCATCTAGTGAAACTTAGCTTAGTCATCTTATCAGCTTTTGCTATCAGCTTTTCAGGATCTGACCCCGACATGGTTGAAAGTCTTCTGTACACAACAGATTATTTCCAGACACGACTATCTACAGTTGCCTTAATCCAATGAGCTTCCTGAGGGATTTCACTGTCTCTGCATTCAAGCAACAACAGGCTTACATCAATGGGCATGGTCCAAAATATGTGCAAAATCTAAGTAGGAGATACTGACTCAAGCATAACGAAAGGAATGAAGAAAAAGAATCAACTAATCATCAACTCCTAAATAGAACTTAAACGTCAGATACGTAGTATTAAAGTAGAATAATTAAGGCATTAAAAAAGGAAAGTCTCTCATTTACCAATTCCTAAATTTCATACTGCTCTTGATAATTACTTTTGAAGGCATATAAGCTTTTCTAGAGTATATATGAGTGTATATATATATATATATATATATATATATATATATATATATATATATATATATATATATATATATATATATATTAATCTCAATTGATCATGCCCATCTCATCCACCTACCCAAAAAAACAGCCCTCATTGAGAACTGAGAGCTGACAAGAGAAAACCAAACTTCTATGTTATATATGCAGTATTTTGTTGAAAGCAAACACCACCCATAAACAAGATGAAGACGACAGATGGAAGAGATCCTGGATGAACTACTCCTGCTTTTCTCTTTTGTTCTTCCTGTTTTGCATTGATACATTTGCCAATGCAGATCATGAACTACTAATATCTGTAGAAAGTATTGATAAAAATTATGAAAATTTAATATCATTGAAGTAATCATTAAGACATAAAAAAACTCCACATAACTACGTTTTCTCTTATATATTATGAAATATCTAAAAGATTCTATCTTATTCCAAATAGTTTCAAAAATACAAGTGAAAGGAAAAAAAAAAAAGAGAGAGAGAACAGAGGTAGAACATATTTCAGGATGTCATTTAGTCGTAAATATATTTGCAGTTTTGCACTCAAACATACACAGATCATATCTGGCATCGTGTATCACATACCATACAAATGATAGCCTACCAAATAGACAATCCAGTTATAATTTCTTCTAATGGAAACAAAACCACCAACAAACATTCTGTTTCAGAGGGGGAGTAATGTCATGCTTTTTCTCCATGAAGGGCCACATATACATGTGAAATAAAGTTTTCTCAAAAGCTATGATGACAGTACTACAAGTTCACAACCAAATCCAAACTAGCATCGCAGAAATAGCCGGGTAGGTCTTTCAAACAAAAGGCTAGACAAACAACTATTCAAACAAATATGTGATGCATGTTCATTTACTCAAAAGTGCGAGCGCACGCAACATATGCCACTCCGTGAACAACATATAAATATTCAATACATGAATATATATGTTGAATTTTCTACAGAAAACAGTGCACAAAAAATTGTAATATTCTTGTACTGTAAACTCACCTATTTAACCTCATAGCTCTATCACTCACATCTTTACCTTAATTTTTTCTGTTCAAAGAATTTTTTTGACAGTCTTGAAATAGGCATCGATATAAAACATACAAGAAACGCTAGCATTTTCTATGACGTATTTGCGACTGTAAGTGAACATTACAAGTGAAAGTGTGTAAATTGAAATTTTAATCATAATTATTGCAATTTATAATACCTGCTTCATTACTTAAGAAATGCCTTTAAAGATTATGCATGCATATTAAGGACTATGTGGTTGTCACATTGATAGTATTTTACTGAAATTTGAAGAGAAAAGCAATATTTTTGGGGAAAAAAGGGGGATGGATAACATTGAAAAAGGGAGGACCTATAAATATAAATGTAGCTTATGTATTAGCTGGAGATGCAGTATATGTAACTCACATCAAATCTGGATATCAATGATCTTTCTTTTTAAGTATGCATCATGCACAAACAACACAAAATTGACTTAAAACTCCATGAAAGCAAAAAAAAAAAAAAACCTCCATAACATATGCCAACTCTTGTGGTGTTGTCAAAAAAAATGATTGCCCTTTATACCCCTAATAAACTCAAGTAAAAAAAAAAAGCATCCATTCAAAGACTTAAATTTTAAAAAATATCCATTGTGAATAAATGAACTCTTCTAGCAGACTAATATTTTTCTAACATGCCTTTTGCCTTTTGAATATTCAAGCACATCACATTCACAAAGATGTAGTAATAAATACTAAAACCTATTAGGAGACTTTAGGTATGGGTTTGGTATGGATTTGAATCAGCCAAACCCATACCACTTGTTTGGGTTGATTATTTTACAATAATTGGGGGGGGGGGGGGGGGGGGGGGGGCACCTTCTAAACCCTCAAGGTCTTGGGTTCCCGCAGTGGACTTGGAGGAGACCTCTAAGTCTGGAATCAACCCAAATTAAAAAATAATATAAACCAACATCATAAATTCATAATGCAATGCATTTGTTGTTTTTTTATGTGAAGGGAGCAGCAAACGGCAAGGCAACAACTGATGTAGACAGAATTTGATCTGATACCACCCTCTAAGACTTTAACCAACTATACTAGTTGACATCCACATGATGCAATGCATTTGTATATGCTTCTCTTCTTTAGCAATATGTATGAATGTTTACCCTTCAAAGACGCCCTTTCCCCCTACCTTCAATCCCCTTTCCAACCCCAAACCACCCAACATCGATTCATATCAAGAAAAATGGAGATTTCTTTGAGACTTCATAATTTAATTGGTTTTATCCATCAAAATTCTAGATCTGGAAATTTAAGCATCAAAATAAATATTTTCAAGATAAATTTAGTGTTTTAATTATGCCTTACAGTAGTATACTAATGATCGTACATAATTCTGATATCCATGACTATAGATTATTTCCCTAAGAGTTTTTTTTTTGTGCTTATAGGTACATTATACTTTATATTATATTTTTTATTTTTACTTTAGTTTTTTACTGGTCAAAATAATGGGTTAGACTCAATTTATGCAAACCAAACACATGAATTAAGGAATGAGTTTCTAGGCATGAGTCATTCTAAATTCATTAGTTTAATACTTAACCCCATACCTCATACCCAAGGATAAGCAAAATGCCCCCTTAGCACAAATGCACAAACCCCTCTTTGTTAGTTAAATTCAATAAGATCAAACCCTTTTTCAGTAGTTCCATCAAACATCTCTTAGCAGTGTAGTTATATGCTTTTCAACAACTTTTGACAGGGATCCTACAACTGGAAGTTGGAATGCTATATATGTGTACAAAAGAACCCTAATCAGTCTATGCTAGTTGTGGTTCAAAATATTTTTGAACACGAATTCATAAAGGGATCTCATGCAAGGCAAGGTCCAAATTGTAGACAAGAATAATAGACCCCTGAACAAATTCAAATTGTAGCCATGGTTCTTATGATAGACCAGTTTGACCACAGCAAATTTCAAGGCATTTGAGATGACGCCTAAGTTATTATATTGCATTTATGCATTTGCATCCCTCCCATAACATTGACCCATTCTATGCGTGGCTACACTCATCACTGAGATAAAATCTCGAACATTACAATACGTATCTTTCACCACAGTCCAAAATTTAAATCTCCCCCCAAGTCAAGATACACTCCCAGCAAACCAATGACTTCTTGCCAGCATTTGCAGCCTTATGTCATGGCCAAACAAATATTCCAACAGCCTCTTAAGACTTTAGCATTACAAGTTATACACGGCACAGACTAAAGTTACTAAAAGTTAAACTACATTTAACTCCCAAAACTTCTAAAAAATTGAAACCAACTCCATGTTTAGAAATATAGAAGTATGTACCTAACAAACCTAAGTCTTCAACTCTACACTAAGCATTAAGCCAACTCCTTTGAATCACAAGACCTGATTTTATCCATTTCGTCATTCTAAATTCTAATACAACACACAACCAATGGGCCATTGAAGTAGGATCATGATCATCTACTTTGACAATTCCCAAACCATCCTTAATCATCAAACAAAGCGCTTCCAAGTGTTTCACTTTCTGTTGGAATAGGAGTGAAGTTAGAAGGAGAGATAATACAGAGCCTAATAGGTTTTTAAGGCAGACCCAATAGGGACTTACTCCAACATATTTTGATACTTTCTGGAAACAATTCTGGAAGGTAAAATGCCTGAAGAAGTGCACTCTGCATGGATGGAAAATAATTCACATGGCCCTCCCTATGAAGGTTGAGCTTATGAAAAGAGGAATTGCACAAGATGCCCGCTGCCCCTTATGTTTAAGTCATGATGAATCTCATGAACACTTATTCAGAGACTGTGAGATAGCACATAGAATATGGTCATCCTCTAGCTTTTGTCATAAAATAAGAACCGTGCAATATAGTTTTTGCTAGAGCAATGGAGTGATTGGATCCACAAGAATAAAGTAGTTTTTGGAGGATCTGCTCCTAATCCTCTTCAGGTTCTAGCTATCTTAAGGGACTGGAGATATAGAGTGTGATCTCTTTGACATATAGAAAATCACTGTAAGATTTATTTACTGGACATCAGGAGCTCTTGAAGGAAGAGACTGTCATTTCCTAGGAGTGGATGGGGCTTGGAAAAAGAAACAATCGAAAGACGGGAAGTCCCCAGTTGAAGCAGGAATAGGTTGGATCATATGTGTTGACAATTGCATAGTTGAGCAAGGCATTAAGAAAGTCTGGACAAGCTCGACTCTTCACTCAGAAGTTTTGGCAAGTTTATGCCAAGCAACTATGCCAAGAAACTAACGTGGGGGATGCTTAGGTTATAAGAACAGACAACACGATAGCCGTGGAAGCAATCCGAAGCCTGGAGATGGCTCCAAAGGAAGTGCAGGGCTTTGCTCGGGATATCCTTATCTTAAGTCATTTAGTTTTCTATTTTGTAGTAAAGTTGTAAGATCATTTGTTTCTAGAGCCCATAATCTGGTCATTAAGGCTAGAAAGGGTCTTTATATTCACTCATAACACTGCCAAAAAAAACCTAATTTGACCCATTAAAAACTAATCCTATAAAGACCCAATCCATTTAAACCCATAATCAGTCTGAACCTTTGGTGCCCCTCATACATGGGTCAACGACTCAACGAAGGGCCATTATTGGTGCCCCCATTTGCACAGGCCTAGTCCTAGTACCATACCGAAATCCCGGTTCGACTCAATCTCTCAAATGAGTCATAAACAATGGTTAAACTTGCTACATTATGCTAAATGATCTCACTTTAATAGCATTTCAATATACATAGTGAATACGCAGAAAATCAAACACGTTAGATTCTCAGTACCTCTAAAATTAAGTCAGTACACCAGCAATCAATCCAGCATCAATAATTACAGATCGAATCTCAAACGACGATAAAGTTTGTATAATCAAAATTCAAATTGCATAAAATTATGATAAATTTGACATAAAAGAACGATTGATTAAGGAAGACGAACCTGAAACTTATACGAAATCAAAGAAAACGAAGAGAAAGGGGGCGGGGAAACGCTTGGTTCTTCTGACGCGAGGAAGGCGGAAGCTGAAGGTGCGGCGGCGGTGATGCGGCAGACGATGACTAACGACGGCGGTGAGACACGCCGGTGGTGAAGAGTGTCGACGGTGGACGTATCTTTTCTTTTTCGGTGGAAATGAGGTATGAAGGTCAGATGCACCGGAAGAGTTGAGAATTGTTCTGTTTCCTAATTTTTTTTATCTTATCTGATTAGTGATGACTAAAGTCTTACCTTTACAAATACCTAAATTCAAGTTAGTGTGATTTATTATTAACCTAATATTTATCAATGTTTTGTGAATATAAAAATTTAAGACGTTTAAAATGCATTATCACAATATTATGTACGAAAACTATTTATTTTTGCAGTTTTACAATCAACTTTTTTACCAATAACTATTATAAAATAAGGGGAAAAGGAGAATATTAGAGAGAGAAGTAGATGGTACTCTCTCCGTCCTGTTTTTTTGCTCCATTTGCCTCTTTGGGTTGTCTTGAAATGTTTGCTACATTCCCTCTTAAGGTAAGTGTTGGGCTTATCTAAGCCCTTGTTAGTCATTAAACCGGTTTTGCTTTGTTGTGTTGGACGACTCTCGTTACTGCCCCCCTTTACTAACCTTTCCCTCTCTTTCCCTAACCCTAACCTAATTTCTGCCATACTCCCTCTCGATCTTCCCACCGGTTTTTCACTTTGAGCATATGTAAATCGAAGATCTTCCCCTCGTGTATTACCAGTTGCTGCCAAAATTAACACCATAATTCGCATCTCCTCTTGATCTACATTTTGAGGTGAGTTTTGTTGGTGGTACTACACATCTCACTCCACCATTGCCTAGGGTTTCTTCTGTGACCCTTCGTTTGTTGTTGATTTTGGTGAAATCACCATGGACGATGTTGTTTGGAGCGATTCTAGTGGAGCATTCTCTGAGTTTCTGCCCGATACTCCCCCTTCTTCACACCCTGGTCCTCCTTCAAACCCTCGCATTCCCCTCACTTCGCTCCATTGTATGCCTCCCTGTTGTCCTCCTTCGTTTCCTCGGACTCCTCCTACTGTATCACCTCCCCACTTGGTGGTGCCGGAGACTCTAGAGGAAGTGTGGTCCACCCATGAGTACCGGAGACGACAACGACGGAGGGAAGAGAGGAGGCTTGAATGGGGGTGCTTCGATTGGAGCAAGAGGGGAGTGGCGGCTGTTGATGGACTCAAAGATGGTGAAACTGAATGGCTTCCTCTTGGCTACACTCCTGGTCCCAGTCATGATATGTTGAAATGGCTTGTCCCTTTGTATTTTGTGAAGCTCGAGTGAAGTACTCTTATACTCATTCTCTGTTATTTCATTATTTGCTCCCGAAATGTGCATATTTTGGTTGTTGTTTATGTGGATCTGGTTTGTTCGAGTGTGATTCATGATTTTTTTGCTTTGTTATTTAATTGCTTGTTATTCATGATTCTTGTTTATTGTTTTATTGGTTTATTGTTTAATCTCTTAATGTGATTCATAATTTATTGGCTTAGTGTTTATTGTTTATTGGTTTATTATTTAATCTCAGAGTGGGGTTCATGATTTTTTTGGGTTTGTTCGAGTGTGATTCATGATTCTTATTTGTCCATTCATGCTCTGGTTGTCTTGTTCATTGTGTTCTGGTTATTACATTTATTTTGTTCTGGTTATTACGTTTATTTTGTTCTGGTTATGTTGTTCAGCTTGTTCTGGTTATCTTGTTCATTGTGTTATGGTTATTATGTTAATTGTGTTCTGGTGCTTGTGTTCTGCTTATTAGGTTCATTGTGTTCTGGTTATTGCATGATATTAGGTTTGGTCTAAGTGATATTAGGACACAACCAAACTGTGAAGTGACATTAAGCTCTGTGAATTGTGTTCTGGTTATTATGTTTATCATGTTCATTGTATTCCATATCACCCTGAACATAATGACAGTGAAAGCTCTAGTCTAAGTGATATTATGGTCATTGTGTTCTGGTTATTAAAAAGATGTTTTGGTTATTAAGTAATATCCCCTTTACAATTTTTATTTTGTTTAATTACAGTTACTAAAAAGATGTTTTGGTTTTTATTTTGTTTAGGCTTCCAGTTTCTTTTATTATTTGAATCTTGGGTGGTTTATTAATGTATATAGGGTGGTTTTGTTCAGCATTCTGGTTGTATGATTTTGTTTCCTGGTTTTTGCTACTTATTATGTTTATGACATTTCATTCTTTGCCTTCACGTGTCTTGGGTTTTACTCAAATGTTTTGCATACTGTTTTCTGTTTTAGTTATTTGTTTCCTAGTACAATCCCTTCATCTGTTATTTTTCTCTATTGAGATAAAGCTACTTCAATGAGATTAGGCTTCCTATTTATGTCAACATAATTCTTGATTCTGTTAAAGGCCTTCCTGTTTGCTATGAGCTTCATCCTGTATTTTGGTATATGTACTTGGTTTTACTCATATGTTTCGCATATTGTTTTCTGTTTTAGTGTTTTCTGTTTTGCATATTGTTTTAGGTTTCATATAGATCCCCAGTGATGAAGGAGTGTGGATTGAATAACATGTACACTATTTTTTTGGGACATAAAACCCATTTCTATAAGTGCATATCCGATTGATGAGGCATATAGGGTAGCAATCACATAGGTTAACACACACTGAAGCTATGAACTACAAATTATATCTGAGAGAGGTATTCTAATTGATGATCTGTCTATGAGTATATGTATGTGTGTTGTTAGCCTATGTTGTTATTGATGCTATATGCCACCAACGGTATCATGCATTTGCAGTTATGCTAGGTTATTTGTCTGAAAGACATGTCCATGTTATATGTGTAAAAAAAATCATTCACCTGATGGGTTAAGATGTTTTCAGCATATATCATTCTTCATTGATTTACTTTCTATCCATATTACAAAATTGTCAAGCATTTTAAATGATTTCCAAAAAGTTTACTAACCCTAAAACCATTTGAAAATTTGACAAATTCATGTTTGAAGAATTCACTTACAAAATGGTCAATAACCATGACTACGTACTAGTCTAAGTTGAGGTCAATCACGAAATCATTTGGCTCCTGTGCATTGATTTTGTATTCCTCAATTCTGTTTGTGTTATTATTTGCATTTGGTGCTTCAGTCACAATGAGTCCATTAATGCTCAAGTATTGTTGGATTGATGATGATAGACACTCCTCAATTAATGGTGTTGGTACTTCAATTGCTACTGGTAGAACCCCATCTCTTTCAAGTCTTTGCTTGCCTATGTGTGGTATCTTGTAGTTGTTCCCCCCATGCTCTTTCATTATCTCTAGCATCACGTACTGTAAAGTAAGGAAAACATGGTTTAAGATTCTTGGTTCAAACACTTCATATGCATGATTAACCGCTCCAATTAGCTCTTCAATTGTCCTTGGTGCTTGCTCATGTTGTATAGCTTGTATTGCTCTAAAGAAACCTAAGTCTAGGACATTGGTGTCTGGGCTATTTGGTGGCTGGGACACCAACTCTATATGAAAACCATCTGTATTTCCTGCTTCTTGGAAATCTAGGTCAGATTGTAATATGTGGGGTGTGGCATTATCTTGTTGTATTTTGATGCAACCACTTGCATCAATTGGCTATTTGCATTTAATTGCTGGAATTACTTTGCTGATGAACATCTCCTTCACAACTTCTTTCGTTATATTCTTTATTGGCTTAATTTCCAATGTCCCTGCCTCTCTGTGAATTGATCTTCTTTGTGCTGGTAACTCTTGAGTGAAAGGCCAACACCCTATTTTCCCATCGAAAAGACAGCTCCCATCTTCTGAAAATCTTGGCCTAGCCATAGCTGTTAGGAACATGACTTTGGTAATGAACCTTTCGGACTTTGCATGCCTATATGGCTCTGATTCATTAGGTGCCAAGTAGTATGATTGGCTTGTTTTTGACATAAAGAACCATTTTTCATCAACATGTACGTAGTTATACATGTTATTGAATTTGGGCAAACGTGTTGACATCAATAAGGTGAGACATGCACCAGTTTAATCTTTGTAGCTTGTTCTTTGGTGTCAGACTTGGTTTCATTGCGTTGCTGTGTCTCTTTATCATGCCTCTCTTGACCCACATATGAACCTTGCTCTTATTTATATCGAGTGCCCTTGCCAATGATCAAATGTTCATTCTATTTTTTAGCGGAATAGCCAATAGATCTTCCATCACTAGCTGTCTTCCCTTTCTGCCTACTCTTCCTTTGTATTTCGTTGATATCCTCATACTTTGTTGCGTCCTAATATTATTCTTGACTTCACTCCATATCCTTTGAATGGTCCATCTTGAGCATGTGAATGTGTTGGCTAGTATTATTATGTAACCCCTTGGTAACTTTAAATTTCTGCTCTTGTTTAAGAGCTTGGTAATGCATTCATATCTTTGTGCTTCATTCATGCCAGTCCTACTTAATCGTGGTTGAATTGTTGCCTCTGTTCTGTGTTCCTCTGCCATGTTGAGTACTAGGCCCGTTGATCACCTTGTATGACATCCTTTGTGCCTTCCTCTGATGTGTCTGTTTCTGGTTGTGCATATGCTTGTAACTTTGTCTCTGGTTCTGGTACCCTATCTATTTTTGGTTCTAGTACCCTCTCTGTTTCTAGTGCTTGTTCCTCTGGTGCATATGCTTGTAACTCTGGTGCATATGCTTGTGACTCTAGTGCCATTGCTATTTTTGGTGCATATGCTCTATGTTCTGGTACAGTCTTTGTTTCTGTTTGTGCATATGTTTATGCTTTTGCTCTCTGATCTTGCGTGCTTGTTGTTTCTAGTGCTTGTAACTTTGGTGCATCTACCTCTGTTGCATATGTTATCTCTGTATTTGATGGATGAGAGGCTCTGTCAATGGTATTTTTCTTGACAAAGACCTCCGAGGGACAGTTCATGACCGAAAAGGTCATTGTATTCTTGTGGTCGTACTGTTTGGAAGCTATTTATGTTGGGAAAAAATGTAATAAATGGCAGCTCTCGCATTTCTCGATGATGATATTGTTCTGAGAGAACTAATGGGATCTACAATGTAAAGTTAATGGTGCTCTTGTGTTTGGTCAGTGACAACTCCCTCCTTCTGGTCCACCACATTAGTTGCTTTTATAAGCTCTTCTAAGGGCCAAAAAGGACCGCATGCTATTCAATTTTTTTGTATTCAAAATTCCCTCAAAATTTTGGTAGGAAATTTGAATTTGTGTTTGTTGTATGGGGAATTCCCTCAAAATTCCCTCTTGGCAGCTGGACTCCCACGTGATTTAATTACTTTTGGAGCAAAATATGGCACTTGATTGCCGTGGTCCCCACACTCTCTCTCCAATTAAGATATCATTACAAATATAATGATAAAGCTAGTACTTTTTGCATTTTGGTTGTATGTTAAAAAATTAACTTTATATCAATGAAGCAAAAAAAACCGGACGGAGGGAGTAATTCCTTGTTCTTTTATATATCTTCACCATTTTAATTTGACCATTTATACATATATATACATTATATGAACTATGTAACCTATGTGGACAATAAAGATTCCATTCATGAAGGGTTATAATATGAACTAATGATATATAGGGGTTACAAGGAAGTTATAAAGATAGTCATATTATTGAAGAGGTTACAAGCAATAATGGTCATACCCAATTATTATTTTGTAACACTCCCCCTTGGATGCCCATTATCTAAAAGAGATTTAATACGCTTATATGCTGCCTCATTAAAAACCTTTCTAGAAAAATCTTGTGGGAAAAAACCATAGATAAGGGAAAAAGAGTGCCACACGCAATTACTCCCCCTCATTATTATATCATCGGAGATCTTTGAGACGACACAATCTAATACGATAAACTAACTTCTTAAATGTTGTGGTTGGGAGAGCCTTAGTGAATAAGTATGCTAAATTCTCACTTAAACGAATCTACAAAACATTTATATATTCGTTCTTCTGAAGATCATGAGTGAAGGAAAATTTGGGTAAGATGTGCTTTGTTCTGTCACCTTTGATATATCCTTCCTTAAAGTTTAGCAATACAAGCTACATTATCCTCATATAGAATTGTTGGTGCCTCTTTTCCGGATGATAAACCACAAATGTTTTTAATATGTTGAATTACCGACCTTAGCCATACACATTCACGACTAGCCTCGTGAATTGCTAAAGTCTCAGAATGACTAGAAGAAGTAGCTACAATAGTTTGTTTCATGGAACGCCAAGAAATGGCAATACCACCATATGTAAACACATATCCAATTTGTGATCGAGCATTATGTGGATCAGATAAATAACCTGCATCTGCAAAACCAATCAAATTTTCTTTGGACATCTTAGGGAAAAATAAGCCCATATCCTTTTACTTAGAAAGAAACGAAGTATATGTTTAATCCCATTCCAATTCCTCCAGGGTGGACCTAAACTAAACCTTGCTAATAAATTAAATGAAAATGATATGTCGGGTCATGTATGACTTGCAAGGTACATTAGTGCTCCAATTGCATTAAGGTATGGTACTATGGGACCAAGAATTTCTTCATCATTTTCCCGATGTTGGAAAGGATCCTTCTCTACATCAAGGGATCTTACAACCATAGGGTTGCTCAATGGATGTGTTGTATCCATAGAAAAACTTTTAAGAACTTTTCCTATGTATGTTGATTGATGCATAAGGATTCCATTCTCTAGGTGCTCTATTTGTAATCCTAAGAAAAACTTTGTCTTTCCAAGATCTTTCATCTCAAACTCTTTCTTTAAACAGTCGGCTGTCACCGAAATATCTTCAGGAGTTCCATTGATATTCAAATCATCAACATACACTGCAATTATAACAAATCCTGATCCAAATTTCTTTATAAAAAATACATGGGCCGATCGGTTCATTCTTATAACCTTCTTTTAACAAATACTCACTTAGACGGTTATACCACATACGCCCATATTGTTTCAATCTATAGAGAGATTTTTTTCAATTTGATATAGAAATATTCTCGAGAACTAGACTTTGCTACTTCTGGCAGCTTAAAACCTTTTAAGAGCTTGATATAAATGTCATTATCTAGTGGGCTATATAAATAAGATGTGACTACATCCATCAAACGTAAGTCAAGTCCTTCTCTTATTGCTAGACTAATCAGAAATCTAAAAGTAGTTACATCCACCACAGGAGAGTATGTCTCCTCATAATCAATACCATGTCATTGTGAGAATCCTTGTCCAACCAATCGTGCCTTATGTCTTACAACTTCACCCTTTTCATTTCTCTTTCACACAAAGACCTATTTATATCCCACTAGCTTTACACCTTCAGGTGTATGGACAGGTCCGAATACTTCTCTTTTTCTAAGAGATTTTAACTCTACTTTAATTGCTTCTTTTCATTTTGGCCAATCATTTCTTTGTCTACATTCTTTAATGGATTTTGGTTCATGATCCTCAATATTAACCATAACATCTAACGCTACATTGCATGCAAAAATATCATCAACGTCGATTTGATTTCGGTTCTATGTAATTCCATACATGATATAATTTGTTGAAATTTCTCCATTATTAGGCCCCTGAATTTCAACTTGTATCATGTCTAAAGTCTCTTTTAGAGGCCCTTCGAAATTTTTTTTTTCAATTTGATCATTATCAATCATTACTTATTTTCTTTTTTGAGGATTCTTATTTTTGAAACCTATTGGTCTTCCACATTTTAGGCGTGGCTTAGACTCATTAGAAAATTTATTTTTCGAGACATCTATTTTAAATGGAGCATTTATAGTCGGAATATGTGATTTAGTCATTCTTTTGGGGTCAACAAATGAGTCTGGCAATTGATTTGCTAAACTTTATAAATGAATTATCTTTTGAACTTCCAGTTTCACATTGTTTGGTTTGAGGATCAAGATAGGATAATGATATTTCATTCCATTTAATTTCCTTTTTCAGCTCTCTTTTTCTCCCCTTAATGTTGGAAAAAGTGACTCATTAAAATGACAATCTATAAAATGAGCCGTAATAGATATCCTGTTGTAGGCTCTAGGTATTTAATTATTTATGGGGATTCAAATCCAACATATATCCCCAACCTCCTTTGAGGACCCATCTTAGAGCTATGTGGTGGAGCTATTGGGACATAAACCACACATCCAAAAATTCTTAGATGGGAAATATTTGTTTCCGTACCATAACCCAGTTGTAATGGGGAGAACTTGTGATAACTTGTTGGCTTAATGCGAATTAGTACCGCTGCATGCAATATGGCATGTCCCATGTAGAAATTAGGAGATTGGATTTCATAAGCAATGGTCTAGCATTTAGCTGAAGACGTTTAATTAATGACTCTGTCAAACCATTTTGTGTATGAACATGTGCTACAAGATGTTCAACACTTATCCCAATGGGCGTGCAATAATCATTAAAAGCTTGAGAAGTAAATTCACCAGCATTATCAAGACAAATAGTCTTAATAGGAGTATCTAGAAAATGTGCTCATAACTTAATCAATTGGGCAAGTAATCTCGCAAACGCTAGGTTACGAGTTGGTAACAAGGACACATGTGACCATCTAGTCAATGCTTCGATTAAAACCATAAAATATCTAAATGATTCACATGGGGGATGTATAGGCCCACAAATATCTCCTTGTATACATTCCATAAAAGTAATTGATTTAAAATTTATCTTAGCTGGTGATGGGCGAATCATCAACTTGCCTTTCGAGCAAGCAACACATGGAGAATTATTATGAAGAATCTGCTGACTCTTCAAAGAATGTCCACATGAATTCTCAATTATTTTTCTCATTATTATTGAATCGGGATGGCCTAACCGGTCATACCAAACAACAAAGTTATCAGTAAACTTCAGGTTTAATATAGTATGAGTTTCAATAACATTGTTTTTTGTGTAGTACAAACCAGTGGAGAATGTAGGGAGTTTCTCCAAAACATGTTTTGTGTCTAAGTTATATTTGTGGTTTGAAAAAATTCATTATTTTCTTCTCAATATGATAACCATTATTGCGAGTATCCTTAAAAACTCAATAAATTTCTTTGAGACAATGAAGAGTATAAGGCATCAATTATTTTAATTTTGGTTCCCCAAGGAAATTTTATGTTGGCTCTTCTAGAGCCTTTAATGATATTTGTACTACCTGATATGGTACCCACATTAATTCTTTTCATCATCAAATGAGAGAAATATTTTTTTGTATTTTTAAGCATTGTATGAGTAGTTGCACTGTAAGCAAGACATAATTCTTCACCATTCATAACAAATTGAACTTGAGTAGTATCCATATTCTTCATGAAATAAAATACATGTCAAAAATTAAGCATAAAATTAATGATGATAAAATAATAAATCAATAAAAACACCCAAATAGTTCATAAATTCATAAAGTATAAAAAATACAACCATAGAAATTATTACAAGTAAATCACTAGGTTAAGTCTAATACTTAAAGCTAACACAAATTGATATAAATTTAATTATTTCCTTCCAGGGTAGTGAAAAAATCAGTAACTTCTAAATGGGTTGTATTGCAAAAATCAAACTTATTCCTTTTCAGGGAAATAAGGAAATCGGAAACTTCTAAATGATTTGCATTGCCAAAATGAAAATCACCTTTACCATCTTCAAGAACAAAGTTTTCCTCAACTTTCTTTCCTTTCTTCAATGATTCTTGGTAAACTTCAACAAGATGCTTTGGTGTTCTACAAACCCTAGACCAATGGCCTTTTACTCCACAAAGGTAACACATATTGGTCTCACTTCTCTCTTTATCAAATTTACCATCCCTACGTTCACACTTCTGGTAGGAATGTGAGTTTTTGAAATGACCTCCACGGCCTCTAGCATATCCATGCCCACGACCGCGCCATTGCCATGACCGCGACCTCTACCTCTACCTCGACCATTCAGTGTTTGTATTTAGTTTCTTTCCCATTATAGGTAGTTACATTTGCTTCAGGGAATGGAGTAGAGCCAGTAGGATATGATTCGTGATTTTTTATTAATAGCTCGTTATTTTGCTCAGCCACAAGAAGATAAAATATTAATTCGGAATATTTTTGAAATCTTTTTTCTCTATATTGTGTCTGAAGGACAATATTATTTGCATGAAAAGTGGAGTATGTCTTTTCAAGCATTTCTACATCAGTAATATTTTCTCCATATAATTTCAATTGAGAAGTTATTTTGAACATAGCTGAGTTATATTCACTAATAGATTTAAAATCTTGCAATCTTAAATTCAACCAATCATAGCGAGCTCTAGGGAGTATCACAGTTTTTTTGGTGGTCATACCTTTCTTTTAGATTACTCCAAAGGATTTATGGGTCTTTCATAGTTAAATATTCATTTTTGAGCCCTTCATGTAGATGATGGTGAAGGAATATCATGGCTTTAGCCTTATCTTGAGGTGTTGCCTCATTCGCCTCTTTGATTGTTTCACTAAGCCCTTTAGTATCTAGGTGTATTTTAGCATCTAACACCCATGAGAAATAGTTCTTTCTAGTAATATCAAGGGCCACGAATTCAAGTTTGGCAAGGTTTGACATATTTCACTATAAAATAATATTACAAGATAAGTATATATAAATAGTATCCAAAAGTATATAGTAAACATTATTAGCAAAATTGACATGATAGTGAACATGATTATGAAATATGTAGCAATAATATTTAATACTTTAAATTATAACTATGCATAAAAGATGAATTAGATGATGAAAACGCTAGCATTCTTTTTGTCAACAGAATAGAGTAAAATAATAGAGTAATATGCTCATCCAATATGGCTTACAAATTTTATTTGATATTATTATAATCCTATAAATGTTGCACTTTTCTTTATTCTTTTGCTGTAACAAGACTCTAATATGAAAGATAATAACATGTAATTGACATAATTTCATAGTCATTATTGTAAGAAATAAACGTAAATGTGTCATTGTATTATTTAAACCATGATTTAGCATGATTTTTATCAAACTTGGCCATGATTTGACATAAAATTCATGTAGAGTTCAAATATAAAAAGTATGTATAGGAAATTAAAAGAATCTAAATAGTATAGAAATATACAATTTATGTTGAATAATAATTGTTATGAGCGAAGACCATACTTACATGATATTCGATTCTCGTTAAATATTTAGTACTCTTACTCAGTTGGCTAGCAATGGTGCTAATAACGTGTTATAAAATAAGGAAAACGAAGAATATTAGAGAGGGATGTAGATGGTGATTCCTTGTTCCTATATATATCTTCACCATTTCATTTTGACCATCTATACATATATATACATGATATGAACAATATAACCTATGTGGATAATAAAGAGTCCATTCATGAAGGGTTACAATGTGAACTAATGACATATAGGTGTTACAAGGAAGTTATAAAGATAGTCATATTATTGAGGAGGTTACAAGCAATAATGAGCATACACAATTATTATTTTATAAAAATAACTAATTTTTTGTGACCTTTTGACTTTATTTTCTTAAGTTTGTCTTCCTCGTTTTGTTACATTTTTTCCTTTAAATTTATCGCTTTAATTATCTTTTGTAATTTATCTATAAGAAAAAGCATAATCAAGTGGGATTTTATTTGATTCATCATAATGTATGGTGTTTAAATATCAACTTTTTCAAAAGATTTTGGGTGCAAGGAATACAATAAGTTTATGCTCCAAACTCTAATAAGTGAAAAATACAGATTGGAGGCATATATAGGTTAATAGGTAACCCCACAGAGTTATTATGGGAAAGAAATACGACCAAGTTTACTTTTAAAATTACAACTATGTACGAAGGATTATTGAAGGCTAAATCTCCTTAAACTTTCAAAAGTAAAGAAAGAAAGGAAATAAGGCATTAGGAAATTAAGAGATTCTTTTATTAGTAAAAAAAAATTGAATAATTACAAGGTCTTTACAACTAATGAAAAAGCAGTAGACTACAAAAGTTACTATAGCCTATCCCCCTAAAATACAATTTAGGAAAAAAGGAAATTCTAAACACTAACACATATATTTGAAGAGACTAAGGTTACAAAATGCAAAAGATAAGCTAATGAAAACATTTAAGCCTATAAAGACCTCATTCAAGGCTAGAATGATGTAGATGGTCTCCCAAATTTCTATAATCCTAGTTGAATTTAGTTCCACCAACAATAGATTTAGGTGCAAGAGTTGGTTTAAGCTCAAGCACCATAATAACATGTGAAGCAAGCTCAAAAGTTTAAATAGGGGCCTGGAAAAGAGTCAAAGGATAAGTGTTTAATTAGAAAATCTTTGATTGAGGCTAAATTAAAAAGTTGAGCTTTCCTCTTATAGTCAACATGTGGATGGGCATGCTATATGAACGGTCTAATTGTGAAATAACATTCTTAGTACTTCTTGAATTGTTTGGTTATGGCTTTGAAATTACCATTATGCATGTAACACCCTGATAATTTCCTCTTTTCAAAAACCATAATTTCGAGAGAACTATCGATAAGTTATTGTCGCGTGTTTAAATGCTAAGGCTTAAACCAGAATTTTACAGTGGAAATATAAGTATTCAAAATTAAACCTTTAAACCAATCAATCTCCATTAATGTTACAAATTGTAACCATTAAGGTCCTCATTTTAAAATTATGAAATTCACCATAAAATGAAAATCCAAGTGAAGTTTCAAATGCATTAAAAAAGTGTCACATAAGCAAGTCAAAAGAAATAAATAACACTTCACTCATCCCATCAATGCATAAATGTCCAAGTAAATACTTGTTAGAAATATGTTATCTGATATTACAAGTGTAAAAATTGGATCATTACAGGGCCATTGAAAGGTAAATCTCATGACCAAAAAGATCATACACAAATCACATAGTTAGCAAGGATGAGTAAATAAAAATTACAAATATCATAATGCTATGTAATGTCTTAATAAAAATTTAAAATGCAAGACACAATAACTTTTGACTTATTTCTTTACCATTTACTTAATTAACTCTTAGTTTATTTAATTAATAGTTTGGATCTAGTAACAAACAATGTTGTCTCTACATGTCCTAATTAGGAACATCAGAAAAATGAATAAGTAAACTCCATGCTCTCTCATCAGAGGGCATCAAAAACAATGTTTTATAATCTAGAAGGTAAACAAGCTCGACTCCATCACTATAACTAGAAGAGATCTCAACTAACCCCAATTTAAGTTCGAAACCATAAAAAGAGAGACTAGTAGCTCACACGACTTATAAGGAAAAGCCATGGATAACACCCTGTAAAACTCTAAAACCTGATTGTCAATACTCTAAACATGCACTAGCCTAGAGTTTTATTGTTTATCGATATTTCATTTTACGTGATTTATAATTGATTACTTTAGTTCCAACTCATCAAAGAAATCACACACAATGAAAATAGTAATACACAATCCTTTTTATTTTAATTTTAACAATAATAGTCATAATAGAATTAGACTCATTGATTTCCTCTTCAAAGTTTCACATGCTGAACAAACTCAACTAACCTCATCATTATGACTTGAACATCTCTCTTTACTCAATGCATACCATTAGCTATGAAAGATTAATAATAAATGACCTCATATAATAATTAGCAAATCAATTTCACTTAGAACAATAAAAAATTCTTAGCTTTACTTAATCACTTTATGATTAGTAATAGCAATTCACCATTTACAATTCACACAACAATACCAAGTACCAAATCATGCCTCATAAGTAAACGAGCACGAATCTCACAATGTATAACCATATAATTTAGCCCAAAAAGGTTCTCTATACATGAAACTAAGTTTCCATTCTATCCTAGAACATGCTCCTAAAGTCAAGGTTTTCGTAATTTGTACATATCTTGAATAGAAAGAACAAGTGGCCACTTTCTCAACTACACATTGCCTTCTATAAAGCATTTTCCTAAAATAAATATGGATCCTTAATTAATACCAAAGCAATAAAATTTACAGCAATGATAACCAACCTTAAAAGGCTTTAAAATTATTTAAGACACATTTTTAAGTCTCCCTACAAGATAGGTTAGTAGTTTATAGATAGTACTTTTAGTGTTGATAAAAAATTATCAAAATCACCTTTCATTAATCATTTTTAAACATGTTTAATAATTAACAGCAAGCTGGAAATTTTTTCATCAATGGTTTTTTTTTCCAAATTTTGCAATATATACTCGTAACATTGTCGTAATAATCATTTAAAACATGTAAAAGCTCTTTAAACCTTTGTTTTTAATACTTAAACCAATGGAATACAAAGAAAATCAGATTATTTATAATCTAAAAATTTGTCAAAGCGTGTATATTATTAATTTTAATGATCTAAATATGTAGTATAATGATTATAGTAGTATAGTACATATAGAACCTTCAAAATCCTTCAAATACTTATCATAAACCCAAATTTATAAAATCTGAAATTTCTTTTGCATATAACATCAACAAATCAATCACAATTGGATCACAATGTAATCATAGTTTAATTAGATAACTTGTAGTATATGATTTTAAATCATAAAACATGAAAAATAAAGCTTTGGAACCCTAATCATGAATCTAAAAATTTAGAGTGTAAATTAAAATTCATAAAACTTATAGTTTTAGACAATTTAAGATATAAATAAATTATTAATAACAATTAACATAATCATCATAACCAAATATCGATCTTGTAAAATAGACTTGATTAATTAAGTCCCTCCTCCTTTGCTCAAAATTGAGCAAAGAAAAGATTTGGCATTTCTAGCAAGGACTTCGTCAAGTGCTCTACACACTCGATCAAGTCCCTCTTTGTTCTTTACTTTTTCACCTGAGGGCTCTATTCTGTCGAATTCCATACTTGCACTCAGACGAGTCTCCTTACTTTAGGCTTTACTACTTCAACTCCTTCAGTTCATTGGTGAATTGGCTATTTATTAACCACTTATCGTAGCTTTACATTGCTTCATAGTGACTCTCAAGACTTTATAGAATCCCTCTATGAGAGCTTAAACTCGTCTCATACCTCGTGATCTCAAAAATCCTGTTAAAGATCACAAACACTACAAAACCCTTGAACGCATCATATTAAAGTAAATGAGTTAAATTTAAGAAAAACTAAACTAAAATGCATCTAAACTACGTGCAAATGATCCTAAAATACCCTTAAATCATATACATAAATGGGACTAATCAAGGAAAATGAGGGTATATCTGAGCAACAACTAGGATGTATTGTTGTATCCCAAATTATCTCATAACTCGATCATGTAGATGCTTCTCCACTACATGGAAAGAGATAAGTGGAACGATGACACATCCTTTGTCCTGGTCAACGACATTAGGATATAGGTCCCAACCCATCTATTTAATGAAGTCGGGTATAATTTGATTAGTAATAAATGGATGATATATGACTTAACAAAAAAAATGATTATCAAAGAGTTACCTGATCATCAGTCATCCTATCGAGTGCATCCTTATAAGAGTTCACTCTAGTAGCCAGATGCGCTTAAGTTAATCTAGGTCTAAGCCACCTCATACCATGTGGTTGTCCTTCTCCAAGCTATAGTTTAATGGAGATCAGCCTTGTCAAGGTCACTCTTAAAGGAAGTTTGGGAGGATGTTCTCCCAATCCCCCAACTCCAATCCCAAAAGTTATAGACTACTAAATTCTGACATCCCATATGGATAATATTAGGTTCTCCTCCCACGCAATCCTTTTCGTGTTTTAGTCCCTCTTATATTAGTCAAGGTTGCATGGAAGGGGCTTCTAAGAGTCCTTCTTCAAAATCTCATCTAACCACTCTTCTAGCTTAAAGAGGCATCAAAAGAAGCTTTCCATCTCAAAAATTCCAGGACGATATGCCAAGGGAAAGGAGTTTTGCACCATATTCATTCTAGCTCAACATGAATTAATTAATTAACTAATTGAGTCAAGAATTCCTCCCCCTCCCCCTCCCCCTCCCCCTCCCCCTCCCCCCCCCCCCCCCCCCCCCCCCCCCCCCCGTTAGTCACCTATTATTATTGATTATGAGGAAGCTTCATGGAAGGTTGTAGGGAGATTACTTAGTTATGAATTTACTTCAAGGACCAGAAAGGGAGCTCCCTCTCAGAGGCATTTGTCTTAAGGTGGAAATGGCTTAATGCGGTGTAGAAAAAATCTAGAGTGTCATTCACTTCAAGTACAAGAAACTCCCATGTAGAGGCTTTTATTTCCTCATTTACTCCTATACGACTGGTTAAGAGAAGAGCTAAAATAACAGCTAAAAGAGTAATTTCTTTGTATGAATTGAAGTTATTGCCTCAACTAAGGCTAGAAATGAGCCGAGTCGAGCTCGAGACTGAGAAGCTTGTGGCTCGGCTCGCCTGAGACTCATATAGCTCGAGCTTAGGGTCATGACTCACCGAGTTAAAAAATTTGATCTCGAGCTCGGCTCGATAAAAGCTCGTGGCTTAGCTCGGCATAAGCTCATCACTTGGCCCGAATTTGGCAAAGGCTTATTTGAGTAATTAAGCTCAATTATATTTAAAAATCGGTTTCAACTATGCCCTTAATTAAGCTAGGCTTGTTTTGGCTTGTCAAGCCCTTGAGCCTAAATTTTTTGAGCTTGAGCTCGGGCTTGCTTTATCAAACCTCATGCTCATCTTGGCTCGGGCTCGCCTAATTTTGAGCTCGACGAGATTTAGGAGATCTGATCTCGAGTAGATAAGGAGCTAGCTCAGCTCAATCTAGCCCTAACCTCAACTTAGAAAAATATTTTGAAATCTCTTTTGAACTATGAGATGCCAAAATTTTGTAGCAACTATTCCGTTCTTTCTCCTATTAATGCAAAACTCTAGTAATCTAAGATCCTTTATTTGAAAAGTGAGGGTCCCTACTCCCATTAATAGGAAAGACTTAGTTTTAACATTTGTAGCTGGATATAAAGACTTCAGTACTGGTATTATCCATGTTCATCCCTCTCATTCCTCCTTGTTTTTCCTAAAGGTTAGTTTACCGACATGGAAAGGTATGTATAACTTTATAATATTCTTCAAACTAATATTTATGATGATGATGCACCTCCTTCTCTAAGCTAAAACATGAATAACTATAGGTTCTTGCTCCCTGAACTATCTAAGATAGACCCGCTCATTCCCATTTGATTAGGCTTAGCTTGGGGCCCAACTCCCACTAATTCCTTGGACCATACCTTTTTGGAAAAATCCTCTCTTAACTACCCAACTTTTCAATTTACACATCCTCTAAAAGTTAGCCCATTGAATTTTCCATGCTTTTTAAAGATGGCCTAGGAATATGCTTCCTCTAAATGCAACTCTCCACCTGTTCACGTGGGGAATTCCTCTAATGCTACATGGCCTTTTGTCTTATACTCTAAACTGATCCCCAAAGGTCATCTTCTCTCAAAGGTAAGAAAGTTGCGTCTTCTTTGAATCAAAGTGCTTTGATCTTGTGTTGGTGTCTAGCAATCGGGTGAGTTCTTCATCCTCCTTGACCATCTCTGCTGCTTTTATAAGTTTGAGTTCTCCTCTTTTGTATCCCCTTAAATAAAATCAAGAAGGTAGAGAGGGATAAGGGTAAGGGAAAGTTGAGGAAAATTTCAGCAGATCATTTTGGATGGAGCTATGGTAAGGTCTTAAGGGCTTCTTTCGTCGTCTCTCCCTCAAACCTAGAGATTGTAAATTTGGGTTAAATTTTTTTGCATCCTCCACCCTAGGAGAATCAAATCCCTGATTTAATAGTTGTTCCTCCTTCTGGCCTAGGTGAGGAGTCTTTGTTGGAAGTTGAGGTGGTAGAAGGTCATAAGCAGAATTTTAGGGAGGAAAGAATATATAGGAAGAAGAGTAAGAAAAAAAAGGTATAATATGGTTTCTTTGCCAAGAAATTTGGTTTCTCTGAGGATGGTGATGACTTTATACTTGAGATAATGGAAGCTCTTAATGTTGTTGTTGCTTAGAATGGCAAAAGTTCAGACTGGAAGGGGTTTGTGGCTGACCCTAACAAGCCATAGGAGGACAAATGAAGATTTGGGTTTGGAATTTTAGGGGTTTTCATGCATCTTCTACCCCTATAGTTCAGTTTATTAGAAGTAATAATTGGTTGTATAATATAGATGTTGAGTCCCTTAGGTTTTGAGTGATGACAAACGGTTACAGGAAACAGGTTACAATAAGCATTGCGAATAGTTGGCTGGAAACCAGCTGGAATTGAACACTGTTTTCCTAGATAAGTTATTACTTATTTATGTTATTCATTTAACTAACTTGTCTATATGTAGGAAATTGGATGTAAATTGTTCCATGTACTGGTGGGAAACCAGTAGGAACTGTTTCCTGGACTGCTATGCTAAAAAGCAGTCACATACTCTTTATTGTACATTAACTATGTCACATGTGCAGTAGTTAAGTTGATTCCAAGACTTGGAGCATGGAGGCCTTTCGAAGACATTCGAAGAAAGATACATTGCTCATAATGGAAGTATTCAAGTCTTGAAGATTACATGAAGAAAAGAAGATTTGTACTTTAATGCTTAAATCATGTAATGTGCTCTGTAGTATGACTTGCATGTTTGGGTAAAATAAGTGCTTATAAGTGTATTGAGTCATATTATGAATTCTGGTACAAAGCTGGAACAGAATTCATAACATACTCAATTTAGGGAACCAGGTTGAGGAACCAGGTTCACTGTACAGAATTTCCGAGCTGCATGTTTTGAGAAAAATAAAAGATTTTGTAAAAATACTTTTTCAAAGAATTATGTTAAGAATATCTTAAGCAGTTGGAGATTAGATGAGAATATTATGGTTACCTAAAAACTAGGAGTATCTATCTTATTTGATTCTATCTTTATGAGTAAATCAAATAAGATAAATACTTTCCTAAAATCACGCTATTACTTGTTCATCAATTTTATGTGATTTAAGGAAACTAGGGTTTTTGTATCCAAGTATATAAACCTATCTAGTCTCTCATATTCAAGTAAGTCTCTCTGGAATTAAAAAGGAGTATATTTGAGAGCCATATACACTTAAGTACAAAAGCCTATTCATCGAGTCATATACAAGAGCACTCTTAGAGCTTAAACATTTTCTCTTAATTAGCTTTTAGAAGTGATATTAAAAGAGAACATTTGATTTTGTCAAAGCCTTCAACAGAGGGGTTGAAAGGCTGGGTTAGTGTTTGTGAGTTCAAACACAAGGGTCTTACTAGTGTAAGTCAAGCGCACATTCAGAGTAGAGTATGGGGTATACTGGTTCCCGGAGTAGGAAAACAGTAGAGAGTCTGTGTTTTTTATTTTTCGGAGTAGATTAATAGAAGAGCATAGGGTAGGAGGACATAGGCCATAGTTGGCTAAACCTCGTTAAATCTTGTGTTTTCTTTATTGCCTTTCATACATTCCGCTGCTTATAGGAACCAGCCCAACTGGTTCCTCTCATAGATCGAAAAGAAAGAAAAATAGGCCAAGGCTACTTAACACTCAATTCACCCCCCCCCCCCCCCCCCCCCCCCTCTTGAGTGCTCTAAAACCTTCAATAGATATTGTCTTTTTGTGTGAAACTAAATCAAGTATTTGTGATATCTTGCCTTATTTTTTCAAATGGGTCACTCCCGTTCTCAAGGTTTCAATGCCATTAGAAATGCTTATGGTTTGTTTTTGGGTTGGAGAAACTCATGTAGGCTAGAGATTTTGGAAGTCTGTAAGAATGTAATCCCAAGTTTAAGTGAATAAAAGTGATGTTTTTTATTTTTTCTCTTGTTTATGGAGTTCTAATGGTACATAACAGATAGGAAGTATGGGATTTCCTTCACGGATGGTTATTAGATATAACAGGAGACATTGTCTATTTGGTGATTTTTATTAGATTGAATTTCTTAGTTAGAAACTAGGAGGGTCTTATAATATAAGAGGTGTAGTAGCCTTTTCATTGTGGAGATTGAATTTAGGCCTTTTGGAGATCCCATCTCATGGAACTCGTCACACTTAGACTGACAATATAATGGGGGAAGAATGTCGTTTTGAGCATCTAGATAAAGGTTATTGTAATTCTAATTAGAGGGATTTATTTTAGAAAGCCAAGAATCATCAATTCCTCAATCTTTTTATCTGATCATGGACCAATAATGCTTGACTTCTCTCCTAATCAGAAGCGTAAACTTAGGCCTTATCAGCGGGAGGCCTGGTCTTTCATCTTCAAGGAAGTCTAGGATCTGGTTTAGAAAGCCTAGATTAAGAAGTGGTGCCTCAACTTCAAAAAGAGAGCTTGGAAATTTAAGATGAGAATTCTTGTAGATGAATTCTATGCTATTTCAAGAGAGCTTGTGAATTCAGATAAATCATCCATCATCTTTTCTCCAAACACTCCATCGAAATTTATAAAGTTCATGAGTAAGCCATTAAGAGTGACACATAAAGATTCCCTGGGCACGTATCTTAGGATCCTAATGGGAATGGATGGCAAAACAGGGAGAAGCCTTGATTTCATATATGAAGATATTATGAGAAAGTTAGGTTACTGGAAATTTGCTTTCTTAATCAAGCAAGGAAATCTATTTTGATCAATGCTATTTTTATTTCCCCTTGCTTCCCATGTTCTTTCTATCTATTTAATTCCAAAGAGACTTCTCAATAAGATATCCTTAGCGTTACTCAGATTCTAGTGGGTTTATTCTGGTGATAAAAGGCCTATTTATTAGAGGAAGAAAGGGATTCTCCTTCTTCTAAAATAGGAAGGGGGAGTGGGGCTACATAATATCTTTCATATTGATTATTCCATGCTTTTTAAATAAGCATAGAGAATCCAAAAGAATCCTCAAAGCTTAATCTCAAGGCTTATTACAGGGAGATACAAAGAAACTCCAATTGATGTGGCGCATTCGAATAGAAAATTACCTAAGACTTCATCAGAAGCATGATCCTTGTAGCTAAAACTGGTTTAGGTAGAGTTCTTGGCAATGGGAAAAATGTAAGAATTGAAGAGGATAACTGGCTCCCCAGGGAAAAGCTTAAATTAATGTTGTAGGCCTCTAGTAGAATGAAGAGAAGCCAATATTGGTTGTTGATCTTTTAAAGGAATATCTGTCTTGGGATCAGGGTAAGATCTAGAGGCTCTTTCAAAGAGAAATAGCTTCTACTATCCTTTTCTCCTATATTGATCCAAATAGCCGGGAGGATGAGCTTGTTTGGTGGAACTCAAGATCAAGTGGATGGAGCTTGGAAGAAGATTACGAAAAGTAAAAGACGGTATATTGAAGAAGGTGTTGGGTGGTATATGCATCTAAGTTAAAGGGAGTTCTTCCAAGATAATCAAAGAGTTTGGGCCTTTTCACCTCTCTATAAAAAATTGCTAGCTATTAAGAAGGGATAAGGCTCATTTAGTGGGAGTCTTCTACGAACAAACTATGTGAAAGAAGTGGAGATCCTTCTTAATCTGTCCAAGCTAGCTAAAGAATTAAAGTCTCTAGTACAAGATATAAAACTAGAGGTAGTTGAATTCTCTTTCTTTTCTTGTTTTAAAGTCTCTA
Source organism: Dysphania ambrosioides (assembly GCA_026401315.1). NCBI lineage: Eukaryota > Viridiplantae > Streptophyta > Magnoliopsida > Caryophyllales > Amaranthaceae > Dysphania > Dysphania ambrosioides. The sequence continues at coordinate 14,324,425 of CM048662.1, forward strand.
GGAGTCTTATTAGCAATACCCATAAACTAGCCATTGTAGCTAGGATGGGGTAGCTATTTTGTGTTTTTTATGTGTAACCTTTTGCCAAAAAAAAGATTGTAAAATAGGCATAAATTGTTGTACTTTGGGTGTGGAACACACTTCTGATAGGCCGTCATCGAGCCTACCAATTTGTAAGATTCCTATCTTGGTCTCACTTATTAATAGTAAGGGTAAGAAAGGGTCGAACCCAAGAGAGGCGTTGAATCAACTACCGAGTACTACCGTTTAAATGAGCTAAATGAAGTCGAAATTTGGGGTGGTTTTAGGTAACTTCTACTAGTTCAATTTAACTAACAATTAGGGGAGATTAACAATACTTAGAGGAATCTAGGGCACGGGTTGTACCACTCAACTTCATCACAAATCACAATTGGTATGCAATGAAATCTAGGTAAATTAATGGGATGATTTAGGGGAGGTCATCTAAGACACCCAACTACTCTCTCGAGCAAGAGGGGTTACTTTAATCACGAACGCAATCACTCTTGTAGTTACATAGCATAAAACAAGTGCTAAGGCATAATCATGATGACATAACATTCCCTTGACCGGAAATTCCTATTCTCATGGCATTTCAAGTCAATCAAGCATAAGGGAACTAACTCAAGTTCATCTCTTGATCTTCATTGAGAAAGCTTGGATAAATAGTCCTAGCAATGGCCATATACAAGGACTAGACAATTAAACCACTTAAGCTCAACTAATTAACATCCCACAATAACCAAATTAATACATGTAACAAGTTCTTTGTGACTACATTGAGGGTTTTACCCAAACCCTAGAAATTGGACTACTCACAATCCATGGAGGTTAAGAGAGATGGAGATTTTAACCAATTCATGAACAAGTACAAACCAAAGACTAAGCTAATTAACAATCTAAGCATGCAAGAAGTAAGCAAATAGTTAAGAACAAGTAGAGGAAAGTGGAGAATGAGAGTAAGAAACAATTACTATGAAGCTTCAAGGTGAGCAACAATGGTGGAACTTGTCTTCTACAATGATTGAAACTGAGTATTTCCAAGCTAGTAATTAAAATCTACAAATGATTTGGGGAATTGATACTCTAGGATTTCAAGAAGAGAGAAAGTTATGAAAAATATTGGGTGCCCCATACAAATGAGCCCAAGGGGGTATTTATAAGACCCCCAAATAAAAAGGACGGAGAAAACAAGAATCGGGCTCGACTGCAGGTCTGTACGGGCTTGCAAAGGTTGGCACGGACGTGCAGACCTAGGCATTAGCTACTGCCTCTGTCCAGGGAGCTCGGCACGAACATGCGACATACGGCACGGCCGTGCAACATAATGTGCACGGGCACTCTGGTTCAGGCATGATCGTGCAGGCGTAGACAGTAGGGGGGTAGCTTCTGGTGGCCTCCTGCACGGACGTGCAGGGTTTGGCACGACCGTGCAGGGTCTTCTGAACCCCTTTACCATTTTTTTCTTCTATTTTGCTTCCTTACTTGGCTTCTCTCTAACACCTTCTTGCCTTTGAGCTCGGTTTAGTATCCATAGGCTTTATTTGGCCGCTTTTGGACCTACAATCTCAACCAAAAACACTAGCAACCCGTGAAGCATAGGATACACAAAATTTGCATAATAATAGAGTAAAAGTGAACCAAAACAAAAAATTAATCAGGTAAATTAGGTTCAATAGTACCCTAAAATCATATCAAATAGCAAATTATCAACTTCTTCAATAAATATTTCCACTGAAGAGTTTGAAAAACTTCTAGTACATGCCCATATTCATTCAAATGAGTAAGAATCCTTAATGGGGAAAAGTTATAATTTCATATTTCATTTTCATCTTCACTCCTCTTGTTTAATCCAACCCACACAAATCATAAACAATATCATATAACCAATTAAAAGAAATGTCAGAACTGGCTAGGATAATAGCACAATTTCGACCTCTATACTCAACACAACTACTCGCTTCAATAAAAGTTCTACCCCATCGACAAATCATAGGATATTTAGAACTATCCATACTACCTACACGATCAAAAGTAAGTTTAATGACACTACTTTAATAGGCATAGATACCACAATTACAATTCACTAACATTAATAACCGTAGTTCACCCTCACACCAGGGATACACATGACCATTTCCCAACACTTCTTTTATATATATGTATTGCACTTTATTCTTTCAAGATTAACTTGAACCTCTTGCAATTCAATTCTAATTTTATCCTTAAGGTTAATCAAAAAAAGGTAGTGGCGTGTACATTAGTGATTGTACTCTAAAGGATTCTTTTTATTCTTTCTCTCTCCTTAAAATACCATCATAAATATTATCATCCGAAAAATACCATCATAAATATTAACATTTGAAAAATACCATCATAAATATTAACATCCGAAAAATACTCTACATCTTTCTATCTCCTTAAGATACCATACTAAATACCAAATCTGTATTTCATTCATTACTAAGCTAGTCCGTTGTCAGCTTAAGAAATTCTTTAATTAAACTACTAAACATCGTAACCCAACATTCACTAATTCTTGCCAATCATCGTTTCCTATTATTATTAACATAATCATTAACTAAACATCGAAATTAACCTAATCCTATAACAAACTTAAACATACAATAAACTAAACCACAACATACACTAATTCTCACCAATCATCATTTCCTACTAATATTAACATAATCATTAGCTAATAATCAAAATTAACATAATCCAATAACAAAATTCAACATCCAACAAAATAATAACATACTAAATAACCACATCATACTAATATCATACACTAATAATATACTAATTCACCAAATTAAAACAACAAACAACGCAAATCACACTAACAATATACTAATTTAACTAGTTCAACACACTAATTCATATACATTACACATTTCGATTCCCAACCCTTCTTCTAATTTATCAATTTCCAAATTCCCTTTATAAACATACTAATTCTTCCATTCTTCTAATTCATATACATTTCAATACATTCTCCAACTAATTTAACTAGTTCATATACGTTTAAATTCCCAAATTCACAATACAAAGAAACGAAAATAAAACTTATAGAAAAAGTGTCATCAGTCGGTTGGTGGAACAAAATAGAGGGCAAATAGAGTGAATGAGAGGAGCAAAAGGGAGTAGAAGTATGGGAAGCAACAACGAAGTGCTGTAGCAACGAATAGTAGCATCTTAGGATTGGATCTGAAATTTTGGGGCTAAAACAAATTTTACCCTATATTAAAGCCGCTGTCAAGTACAATGATTTTTATTTAAATACGACAATGGTTTTAGTTTGGGGTAAAATTTGTTTTTTTAACAAGCCAATATATTAACTTAAAATTGTTGTCAATGATAACGGTTTAATCTGAACCTAATTGAAGGGTCATTTTTCGAAATAGGTTCAGACGGAAGTTATTTTCGAATTTTTTAAAAAAAAGCTAATAAAAAAAATTTAGGATAAAGCCAACCAAGTACAAATACCATAGATGTAAAAAAAACTACAAATACCATTAATTCGCGAATAACCTAAAAAACAAAATGAGTGAAGTAGTGAATAGTAATCACTAAAACACCTTTAATTACGAAAATATTGATTAATCGACCAATCATTTCGTCAGTATCTAAAATACACAAACAACAAATGGTTTTGGTTGTATTTATTCAATTGAAAGGCATCTATATGTCTGAGAGTTGGGAGGCCCTATCACTCAGACACTCACAAAGTCATAGTGCAGTCTCACTCAAAGTCTCATTCTTTCTTCTTAAAACTGTAGCAAAAGAAAGCTACATGACCAACATAAAAAAAGATAAAAAGACACAAGCGAAGCAGAGAGGTGAGGTTGCAGTGTGGTGGGGGAGTGTACTGTCCTATTTTTGTGTCCCCTTCCTTCAATCAATGGTTAACACAGGCCAGTGTTCCCAAGTTATTACATACACCCACTAGCCCCTTTCCTTTGCCTTTTGCTTTTCTATTTCCTCTGCTGCAATCACTGTTCTTCCTGCTTCCTTCTCTCAGTCATTCTAATTATGGGGTTCAAAGAATCATACTTTGAAGTTCTGGTTACAATTTGATTCCTAACCCACTTTACTTTTTCATCTTTTTGCCAAATTCCCACTATCCCACTATCTTTTGCCTTTTTTACAATCTGGGTGCCCTTGAAAATGAAGTCTTTTACATTGATTTGACTATTTTGGCGCAATTTTTATAGTTGTTATAGTTGTTTTCTTTTTTCTCTTCACTTTTTGGGTATCCCTTAAAAGTTGGAACAACACGCTTGATTGCTTGTTTTAGTAGTTTATTGTTGTGTATTTTTAACTACGTTGGATATGTTTTTTTGGTAGGCTTTAGTGTTTTTTTGGTAGGTTTGAATGCTATATTATGTTTGGTAATTGAGCTTGATTTAGTGCGAAGAAGTGTTGTTATTCTTGAGGGTTTTGGGTTTATGGAAGTTGATTTGAATGATGATGTTGTGAGGGAGGTGGGGAAGACTGCATTTTGCCATGGGCATTCATCTTCTTCTTCCTGCTCCTCAAAGTCTTCAACATCTGCTGTTACTACTTCTTACATGGAGCTTTGGCATGCTTGTGCTGGTCCTCTAATTTCATTGCCCAGGAAAGGGGATGTGGTTGTGTACTTCCCTCAGGGTCACTTGGAACAATATGTCGCGTCATCGCCGAGGCTTCCTTACCCTCCCATGGACCTGCCTACCTATGATCTCCCTCCCCAAATCTTTTGTAGGGTCGCCAATATCCAACTTCTTGTAAGTATTTTTTTTGTTTGGGTTACATATCTTTATTGGTTAACCGACCCTCTTTTTGGGATTAAGGCTTGGCTTTGTTATATTTGTAGTTTTTATTGGTTATTGATTTGCGCAAATGCCTTACATTTGTTGATTTGTATAATTGAGTTTGGTGTATGTATTTCGGGTATTTGATATTTATGAACTTTTGAACAGGGTGATAAGGAGAGTGATGAGGTCTACATACAGCTGACTCTATTCTCATTGCCAGAGGTAAACTTTCCTTCTTTCAAATAATCATAGTTATTGAATATATGCTTTTTCGTATTTGGCATTTTGATTCTTGGTATCAAACTACGAACAATTTCAGAGCTTATGTTCATAGGTAGAATAGTAGAACACTAGAACTATATTTTTTGTATTGATATGCCTGATTTGGTTTTATTCTTCATTGTACTTTACAAATATCTGGTGTAAGGGCTGGTAATGTGGGGCTTGTTCGATGTTGTTTAGTTTGCTAGGAATAATCTGGGAAGCAAAGAAGTAGAGGGGTTTGGAGGGGAAGAAGATGCGATGGAATTGATTCAGAAATCCACACCTCACATGTTCTGTAAGACACTTACAGCTTCTGATACTAGCACTCATGGTGGATTTTCTGTTCCTCGTCGTGCTGCTGAAGACTGCTTTCCACCTTTGGTATGTGCTTTTTTCTTTATGAAGAGGTAAAAATGAGAGGGAGGATGTTGCTACAGTTGTGGTCAAGCATATAGTTTAGTTTATTTTACGAATTTTAGCTCTTTCTCAGTTGTGTTTATGATTTATAGGACTACAAACTGGAGCGGCCATCCCAAGAATTGGTTGCTAAGGACTTGCATGGAGTGGAGTGGAAGTTTCGACATATTTATCGTGGTATCTTGAACAACTCTAATAAATAAAATTTAAAAGGATTCAAGCTTTGTATATTAGGATACTTTTTGTTAAAATTTTCAGGTCAGCCTAGACGTCATCTACTGACAACAGGGTGGAGTCTTTTTGTGAGCCAGAAGTATCTCAAAGCAGGTGATGCCGTACTTTTCTTGAGGTATTTGGCCTTAAATTTAATATCAAGTTCTGACAGCAATATGTCGTAGCTGAATAACGAACTATTGCTTGGCTTTTGCTATCTATGCTGCTCTGCTGATTATTATTTATGTATTCATGTCTGATACTCAACATCCCAGGCCTTCAAGAGTGCGAAATCCTTAGCCAGTAAATAATTTAAGTTGCACAAATAGTTTTCTTTTTTTGGTTGAAGTGAGCTGCATATCAAAGGTTTAGTGCATAGTTTAACATGTTCATAGTTTGCAGATTGGTAATTACTAGTATTTTCCTAAAAGCAGTGCAATAGAGTCATCCAACGTAGAGCCCTGTTCTTTTTCAAAAGGATTGAATGTAATACAAATTGTTCAACACCAGATAGCAATCCTCGCTAGCAATTCTGGTTCCCCATTCATAGTTTGTTCAAATGCTGTAGCGACCCTATTTGTCTAGTGACTCCCACCATTTAAGTCACAAATTAGTGAAGACTTAGTTGGTAATTGTCTGACTTGTTTTTACCTCCCACTCCTACTTTGAAATTTGAACAAAAGTTAACACCAATCCAATCATTTTCGTGCACTCGATTAGCTAATTATTTGATTCCCATCAGCTCAGACACATAATTTAAAGCAACATATTGGTATTTAGAGAGGGGGCGAGGACAGATTGTTTTATGAAATAAATGTTTAAGAAACATGTACAAGTGTTTGCAATGGGGATTGGTTTCATGAATACCATATCCTTGCACTTAAGTCCTATTGTGTAAACCAGTAGTTATAGCCTTAGCATGTTAACACTATAATATGTATCGCAGTATCTGTTACCAACACTAGAACTCGATCTGGGTGTTATAATTGCTATGCTTTCTGATGCAATCATTTGAAGCTGTTATTTGAGGCTAAACTAAGTGAATGCCTTTCATAGGAGTGGAGATGGAGAGATGAGATTAGGCATAAGAAGAGCTCTGCGGCCTAAAAGTGGTATTCCTGATTCTATACTAGAAAAACAGAGTTTGTCTCCAAATGTTATTTCTGCAGTTGCTAATGCTTTATCTACAAAGACCATGTTTCATGTCTTCTACAGCCCAAGGTATGAAGTCTTGAGTTGTCTATTAAATGCGTTTTAAATGAATGTTATTACTATAGGCTGTTTTTTTTGCTCTAGATAGTTTCCTTCATATATGTTCCTAGTAATCCAATGTTAGCTTCTAGCCTTGCCTTCTGAACTTGTAGGTGCCTCTCTTTGCATCCATATTACTATGTCACATGAACAAGCATTTTTCCATTCTAGAAGCTAAATTCGTTAGCTAATTTAATCATACATGATCATCTCCGGTTTCTTCTTGGAAGAACATAGCCCTTTTCTTTCCGGAATTGAAACAAAAGAAAAATATATATTAGTGGGATCTGTTCTTGTTTGTAGTTCTCTTTAGGGCATAAAATGAATTGATTAAGAATTTGGTGGTTGTTGAGTTGATGCAGTTAGTTGCTATTGTCTAACCTGTAAACAATTGAATCTTGTTAGCTGAAGTGAAGGCAAGAAGATGGATCAAATAGGAAGAACATGTTGCCAAAAATAGTTTACCTGGAACTCTAACATTGAGAAAAGTAGATTGTTGATATATTCTTAAATGGTGTAGCGAGTTGTGGAATGCGACTCACTTATTGCGGGTTAATCTTGTGAACAAAAAGACTTCTACTGCTTTTACTTGTGACTTGGTGAGGACCTAGGAGTAGGACCTTAAAAACTTGGTAACTTGGGGCTTGTCATCTTAGGTTACTTTCTATGGAAACAAATTGGTGATAAGCAGGGGATGGATTTGTGAATTAGTACTTGATTGAATGGTGTTATTCGTCAGACTTTCTTTTCCTACTAGGGATCAACTTTAGAAATTATACTGTACATCTGGTCAATATTGAGGCTTCTGTTACTTATTTTTCTTGTTCTTCATTAGATTCTGTGTATATGGTAATGAATACTCCATATCTTTTAGATGGGATCATTGGTTCCTCTTTCTTTAAAGCAATAGTGCTTTGGGAATGGTTTTTGACCATTATATTTGACCTCTGTAATCTGATCTATTCACTGTAATCTATTTGATAATGAAATGCAGGGCAAGCCATCCAGAGTTTATTGTACCATATCATAGATATGTCAAAATCATTTCCAATCCAATTTCTATTGGCACGAGATTTAAGATGAGGTTTGAAGTTGATGACACTTCTGATAGAAGGTACGTGAACGACTGACATGCTAAATATAACATGTTCTTGAACATTCTTTTCTATTCTGGATTAATTTACAGCTAACATTGGGCCTTCTAGTTGCAGCGGTGTCATTATAGGTGATAATGACATTGATCCCTATAAATGGCCTAATTCAAAATGGAGATGTTTGATGGTGAGTTCACATATATACATGTATTTTCAAATCCAGAATTATAACACCTAAGGAGGCCAACTTCCTCTGGAACTCTCATCTTCTCCTGACTTGAACACCTTCAAACCCTTCATATTCAACCTGCTTTATTTCTGCATATTATCTTCAATAAATGCTTTTGCTCCTCTCTCCTAGGGCTTTTAACATCACAAACTTCTACCTTATTATGAGCTACTGTAGTGCCATTTTTTCCAGTTTTATGCTTCCCATTAAAGTAAATTATCCTGGAAACGGTTCAGAATATTTGATTCTCTGTTCACTGACACTTTCTGCAAATTGTATGAAAGTTGTCATTAGCTTGGAAAGTTTTTGTTGTTACTCTACGCATTTTTTTAAAAAAAATTGGACATATCTTCAATCTTATCTAAAACTCACCTGTCTCACTTTCCATGGTCCAAATTTTTAATGAGAATGCTGACTAGCAGTCTAGCATCACATATGTTTATTTCCTTTTGAAATGTGAAGGAAATGAACTACTTTCAACCTATCTTTCAGGTGAGATGGGATGAAGATATTGTCATTTATCAACAAGAACGGGTTTCTCCATGGGAGATTGATCCTTTTGTGTCTCTCCCTCCACTTAGCATCCAGTCATCGCCAAGAATAAAAAAGCTTCGAAATGGCTTGCCAGCCAGTCTGTCCATTCCTGTCAATGGTATTGAATTCTCCAATCTGCTCTGATTAGTGTATTGGAATTGTATGTCTGTTGTCAGCAGTTACCAGTGTATTTTTTGTTTTATCATGGCAGCCAGAGGGCTTGGACTTTTGGACTTTGACGAGTCTATTAGATCTTCCAAGGTCTTGCAAGGTCAAGAAAATGTTACTTTTATTTCACATCCTTATGGATATGATAAGGTTAACAGCATGCTGGATAATGTACCAGGATTACCTGGCCAGCAAATTCTCGCATCTACTAGGATACCAAGAATAAATGTTAGTGAATTTAAATCACTAGCTCAACCATTGAACACAGGCATTCTGGAGTCCACCAGATTCCAAAAGGTCTTGCAAGGTCAAGAAATTTGCCCGTTGAGATCCTTCACCGGTAAAATGAACTTCAATCCTGGCGCTTGGGTCAAGCCCAGTTTAACTACCCCTTATTTCAACTTGTATCAAGGACCCAAATCCAGCTTTTATCCTTTGGCTTCAGAAGGTGTCAGAAACATGTATTTTCCTTTTGACTTTTACAACTCTGATCAAAAGTCTGTGAGGGTTCCTTGCAAAAATATCATGATGGAAGAGAACCCTGCTATCAGTTCACCTTCTTTCCAGGGTAAAGTTCTTAGGGAAAAAATCCTGAAGCCAGATGTCGATATCCAGGCAGAAAATATATATTTGCGTAACTCATTTGACACAAGCCGTAATGTCCAGAAAAATGGTCTTGATGATGGGCCTAAAACAAATTGCAAATTATTTGGGTTCTCTTTGGAACAGGAGACTTCAGGGGCAAATTCTGAAATTTGCAGTAAGAGGAGTTGCACAAAGGTAAACCTTTCACTCATCTATGTCATGCCAATTTGATATACTCCATATTTTTTAGGAAGTTTTCCTCTAATGCAATGAAATTGCTAAATGGAAGGTTCACAAGCAAGGAAGCTTGGTTGGAAGAGCCATTGATCTCTCCAAATTGAAGAATTATGCAGATCTAATAAATGAACTGGAGTGTCTGTTCAGTATGAAGGGACTACTACAAGATCCTGCTAAGGGATGGAGGATACTGTACACCGATAAGGAAAATGATGTGATGGTTGTGGGTGATGATCCATGGATGTATGTGTCTTTCTTTAAAACTCTTCCCTTTCCTTTTAAATGTTAGTGGCTCATATTACCTTTTCCTTGTTTCTTTTCTATTCTTTTCTCTTCTTTCTTCAGTATTTTGTACAATGGATGAATGCCTCTTTTGGAATTGTATTGGTGGATGGTATAATGATTTTTAACTTTATACAGTGAATTCTGTGATGTTGTGTCAAAGATCCACATACATACCCGAGAAGAAGTAGAAAAGATGACTATTGGCATGTTGACTGATGATAATCAAAGCTGTCTTGAGGAAGCTCCGGGCACTCTTGATGCGTGCAAGTCATCCTCTGTGGGTCAGTCCGATTCTTCTACGGTAACAAGAATTTGAATTCCTGCTGTTCTAGTTGTCCCAACGTTAATAATATGACTCAGTTTCAGTTTATCTGAGACTCATTTTGTATTCTTTTATCATCTTTTGCTTTACTGAATATTTGGAGTAGTTATGTACTCTTTTGCGATTGAACTTGGTTTATATGTACCTGTGACACCCTAGGGCTTTGTTCGTTACTATCTGGTGTACTCTTGTATTGTTAGTTTTTTGTTGTTTCAGAACCAAGGCTATGTTGTTTGGTTTATGGTACGAGTATTGGTGCCTTTCGTTGTGTGCAGAGTCTAACAATGTTGGCAATAAGCAGAGAAGTATGAGTAATGATTTATTTATGCATATGTGACAGAAGTAATAGAGAAGTTAATGAGCAGACCACTTTTGCTTTGAAGAGCCCGGTCTGGATAGACCCATAATAGCTGCAAAAAATGCGAAACAGCATGGTAGTTTTATCAAAATAAAACGAATTCAAAATAAGATTTGCTAATATTTGTTAATACTATGCTGTAGTTATTGGATTAGAAAATGAAAAATACTGTGATTTTATGTCTGACCAATCACCCATGCTCTTCTCATTATCATCCGTCATCTATTTATACAACTCAAATTAGAGTTCTAGTTATATTAGATATTTAATTCTACCTAAATATAACTGAAAGATAAAGATAACATAATAACCTAAGATATCTTCCTAAGCATATTCTAAATATAATATTTTATCTTAACATTCCCTCAAGTTGGAGCATGGAGGTCTTGATTGCCCAACTTGCCAATCAATGACTCGAATTGAGCCTTCTCCAAGGCCTTAGCAAAAATATCTGCAAGCTACTCCTTCGTTGGGACATACGAAGATGATATTAATCCCTCCTTAATTGCATCCCTTACAAAATGTATATCCGCCTTAATGTGCTTTGTTTTCTCATGAAAAATTGGGTTTTAAGCTATATTCAATGCCTGCTGACTATCACAAAATAAATTCATTCAGTGTGTATGATGAACGCCCAAATCCCTGAACAATTGTTTCAACCATTTAAGTTCACAATTCACGACTGCCATGGCCCTGTATTCCGCTTCTACCGACAACCTAGAAACCGTGTGTTGCTTCTTGGTCTTCCACGAAACAGGAGATAAACCAAGTAAGACAAACCAACCTGTCAATGACCTACTAGTTAAAGGACAACTAGAACAATCAAAATCACACCACCCTTCCAATCTCAACACACTATCAGAAAAAGGAGTATTCCCTGTCTGAGATTTTTCTTCAAATACCACACTACTCGAAGCAGAACATCCCATCCCAATGTTCTTCTCTCGGATTCTGCATAAACTAAGATAAAATATGAATAGAATATGCAAGATCAGGCCTCATTACAAACAAATAAACTAGACGGCCATGCAAAAGTCTATATTATTTCCACATCTTCCAATTCTCCGCCTTTTGCAAGAGCTAAATTATGATTCTACTCCATCGAAAAATATGAAGGCTTAGCTCCTAATAATCCCGTCTCAAAAAAATAATATTTAGAGAATATTTTCGCTGACAAACATAAAATCCCTATTTACTTCTTGCAACTTCAAGTCCTATAAAATATTTCAAGACTCCTAAATCCTTCATCTTAAAACAATCTCCCAAATATGCCTTAAATTTTGATAAGGCAATTTTATTATTTCCTACAACAATCAAGTCATCCACATAAATCAACACAATCAACTGCAATTTTTCTTTGGTCAAAGTGAACAAAGAATAATCAGAATAGGATTGCTTAAATCTATGTATTTAATGTTGCAGATAATTTTGCAAACCAACATCTGAAAGCCTGTTTCAAACCTATAATGACTTCTTCATCCTACTCACATAATCAGAATTATTTTTATTAAAGCCCGAAGGACTTTTCATATAGATTTCCTCCTCCAAGTCTCTATGTAAAAATGCATTATGTGCATCCATCTGATGCACCTTCCAATTCTTTACTATTGCTACTGCTAAAAAATTTTGAACTATAGTCATCTTTACAACTGACACAAAAGTGTCATTGTAATAAAGTCCTTCAACCTCAAGGTTCCCTAATATTACCAACCTTTCTTTCAATCTCTACAAATTTCTGTGCTCATCATATTTTTCCGTATACACCCACTTGCATCCTAAATCCTTCTTCCTAGGTGGAAGTTTCTCAAGAACCCAATTACCTTGTTCTTCTAAAGCTTTAATATATGCTGCCATTGCATCTCGCCAACTTACATGTTTCATTGCCTCTTTGAATGTTAGGCTCATGTCTTGTTGTTAAAGTTCCAATATAGTTTTTATGTTTTTTAGAAAAGCGTGAGCAATCAACAAAATATGTGAGAGGATAAGGAGTACTAGAAGAAGATGATATTGGCAGTGAATTTGACGATGGACTGTAATTTCGTATCGTATGTGCCACAAAATCTTGATACTTGGTGTTAGGAATTTTTGTTCTTTTCCCTTTATCAAACCCCTCATCCTCACATACACTAGACTAATGTTATTTTTGAGCCATGCGACTGCTCCCTGCACATGCTACGGGTCGGGGAGTAGGTCACTGCTGATGCGGGCAGGGGTGGAAACCATTGCTGATGTGCAACATGCACCTCATTACTTGCTGGCTGTCCAAAATCCGAGGCTACTATCACCTGTGGTTGGATATTTTCCCACTTCTCATCCTCACCTACAACCTCACTCACTCTAAATCCTGTTGCAGATTATACCCCCACATTATTACCTAAAGGAAAAATAGTTTCAAAGAATCGCACATCACGAGAAACAAATATCGGTTTCTAAATCAAGCACTCTCCATCCTTTATTTCCAAATGGATATCCCAAAAAATACACTTTTTACTTTTGGTCTAGCAATTTTTTTGCCTTTACTCTTTTGGTTGTGAGCATAGCACAAGCAACCAAACACTCGGATCTACTCATACGGCGGAGGTTTATTAAATAACACTTCATAAGAGGTTTTGTTTCCTAGTAACGGGGCAAGAGTTTGCTTAGTTAAATGGCACCCCGCTAAGGCACATTCCCCCCAAAATTTTAATGGAAAATTTCCTTGAAATTTCAATGCATGAGTGACATTTAAAATATGTTGGTGTTTTCTCTCAACTCTCACATTCTGTTGCGGTGTTTCCACACATGATGACTCAAAAATCATGCCATTGACACGAAAATAATCTTGCAATGAATTAAATTTCATACTATTGTCACTCCTAACAATTTTAGCCATAAGTCGAATGAAGAATCTCCATCTACCGCTAGTTCTTCACTTGAGGGGCACCATGGAAAATATACAATCCATCCTCGCGTTCACCCACACCAGGCTGGTCACCTTCCTCGTCTGCATGTCTTATATAAGACATATTTTATTAGTAAATTGCATCATATATTTATATTCATCACTTAACTGAGTCACAAAAAGTAAATTACAAGTACACTGAGGTACAAAGAGTACATTATCAAGTCTCAATCCTCCCGGCAAAATCACTGTCCCTAATTGATCGGCATTAGCCAATCTTTTGTTTGGCAAACCTACGAGGAATTTTTGTATTTTCTTCACATTTTTAAGCATATTAAAATCACATGTAACATGATTTGACACTCCAGTGTCCACAATACAAGGTATGCTATTCTTCTTAACATGGTATTGTTTGTTTTTTTAGATTCAAGATATTAAGAATTTGTTGAATTAGAGTTACACTTACTCCAACCAAACCTGCTGCTGCGTCATTTGTGGAAAAGCCCTTGTTTGCTGCTGCATAATGCTGGCCACCTTGTTTGCTTTCACAAGCTATTACTGCGAGAAGGATCTCGCTGTCATGTTGCTGCCAGCTATTGTGCATGAGCCACGACTGCTGCCACACCCTCCTTTACTGCCACGTCCTCCTCCTTTGCCTCCAAGGCCATGTTCCCCCCACCATTCGGGGTATCCAATAATTTGAAACTACCCATTTTTCCCATGTGTCCCTCACAATTGCAATGATTATAAAACTTATCCGAACTATCTTCATATTTTGGCCTTGGATTTGTTTCAACTTTGAAGGCTGTTGCGTTTTCCACTTTTATGCTGCGTTCTCAAAGCGTCTCCACCATAACATTTTTTTGATTGGCCACATCCACACTTGGAAAGGGTGTTTGAGCAAGAAGTTGTGCTCGAATTGAAGCATAATGAGCATCCAACCCGATCAGGAAATAGTGCAAGTAGTCTTCTTCTCTAATACTTTCAACTTGCATAACAATATTACATTCACACTTCTCGCATCTACACTTAGGATTCCGTACATATGTCAATATTCCATATCTTCAAAAGTTGGCCAAAATAGTTAGCAATGGATTCCATAGAGGTTTGCTAACACGCACTTAAGGCCATCTTTAATTGATAAACTCACGTAACATCAACCACACAGAAGCGGTTCTTGAGGTTCACCCACAAAGTCTTCACATCATCATAATCACCAATTGTTGATCGAACTTTCAATTCAAGTGTATTAGTAATCCAAGAAACTAACATTGATTGAACCATCAACAAAGCCAAATTTTCGTTTAGCCATTAATGAACGCCTCAACGCTTGAACCCATTCATCATAGTTCTCACCATACAATTTTATAGGCGTGATTATATTACTCGAACCCTTATTCAATCCTAGATAATACATGAAGTCCACTGGAGGTTTATCTCCCACCTTCGTCGAAGTTATTATCTTCGCTGTGTTGTTATTCGGTTAAGTGAGTACTTCTTTTTTTCAATGAAATATCACGGAATTTTTTTGGAGTTTTGTCTCTAACTCTTGATACCATGTCATATCAATCACCCATGCTCTTCTCATTATTATCAATCATCTATTTATACAACTCAAATTAGAGTTCTAGTTATTTTAGATATCTAATTCTACCTAAATATAACTCATAGATAAAGATAACATAATAATCTAAGATATCTTCCTAAGCATATCCTAAATATAATATTTTATCTTTACATTTTAGAGGACTAAACATATAACTCTCATTTCTTTTGGCATAAGCAAAACACGAACAATATAGTGAACCACCTAGTAATTATTCCACAATCTAGAGTGCTCATATATATATATATATATATATATATATATATATATATATATATATATATATATATATATATATATATATATATATATATATATATATATATATATATATATATATATATATATATATATATATATATAGGGTCGGGTTCTGGTGAGAACCCTTCAATATATAAGAACTCATGTTATATAAGAACCCATCTACAGCCTTTAAAATAAGAAAATCTAACGGTTTGAATAATTTGTCTTTAAAATGGCTTAATTTAATTTTTGGCCAGTTACCGTATTTTATGATACCTTTCTCTAATTTTTTAAACTTCCCTTCCTTTTTGCAAGACTGGTCAACTACCATATATCTTGAATCTTTTAATTCCAAACATAGATAATATTATAAAATAATTAATGGTAATTATTTTAATTCATACATGGGATAAATGAAACATGCTTATTAATATATATCTAATGTTCTAAACTCATATGTAGTTGTTCTTAGTAACTAAATTTTTGTTCTAATTTAAATAGTTTCATAAAATCTATGCTCTATTTATTGTAAAATTAACCTAAGTGTCCTAGAATAATAAAAGCATGATATATAAATGACAATGTTTTAAGAAGTTGACTTATTGTTCTAAATTATAACCTAACTGTTCTTATTATTGTTTATGAAATAATACTAATGCAGTAATGCTGGAATGAAGGGAAAACAGTTGTTGTAAATGCCAACGAGACTATTGATTATTAATATATATCTAATGTTATAATCTCATATGTAGTTGTTCTATTTGTTAAGCTGATTATTCGATAACTATTATGAACACCTGTGTTGTCCGATATACAGTTGTTCTAAATTCATATGTAATTGTTTCATACCATATGCTGTTGTTCTAAACTCGTGTTTAGTTGTTCGAAAATCATATTCTTTTGTTCTAAACCCATTAACCACACTTCGCAGTTGTTCGATATGAAAGATTAATGCTGCCCCGTGTTAGAATCGGTGATCATGGAGTATAAAAGTGATGTTGTGCCCATGTTTGATATTTGTTTATGGAAGTATAAGAATAAATTGTATATGTTATTGATATGTGTTTAGTTAGAAAACACAATTCAAATCGGTATGGTTGTATGGATATGCTGATTGGTTAAATATGAGATGTTTTAAATTCATATGTAGTTGTTCTATAAACGTATCAATCTCACATGTAGTTGTTCTATATTCATATGCAATTGTTCTAAATTCATATTTCATTGTTCTAAACCCATTAAACACACTTTGACATACATGTTCATGTGTTCGATATGAAAGATCAATGCTGCCCCGTGTTAGAATCGGTTATCATGGAGTATAAAAGTGATGTTGTGCCATGTTTGGAGATGTTTATGGTTTTGGGGTTGAGGATGGAGTAAATGGAAATCAAAGTATTAATTGTATGTATTATTCATATGTTGTTAGTTATTCTGAACTCATGTATAGTTATTTTATTCATATATCCAGTTGTTCTATATATCACATGTAGTTGTTCTATATATAATATGCAGTTGTTCAAAACCAATTACCTACACTTCGACATACGTGTTCATTTGTTCGATATAGATCATTAAACATGCTGATGGAGTAATTAAATATAACCATTATTTAATTGATCGATATATATAAATCACGCTGATGGTGATTAAAGTCATATTTAATTAACCTAAAATTTAAACTCTATACACTATGATTGTAATTAAACTCATATTTAATTGTTATAAATCATGAGCTCAAGTACACATGTGCAGCATTGAATCAAAAAAATATCCATTATTGGCAAATAACAATTTAGAACAATATATAAATATTTAAGAATGTTAAGACTTGAATTATAACAATCGTTGTATAATATCATTATACTGTGTTGTTGAAAAAACAATGATAAAGTACTAAGTAACACGTTTTTAAAAAAATAACAAAAAAATAAAGAAACTTTCCCTCTAAGTCTTGAGTGTGCCTAAAAATACGCAACACTCTGAAGAAACTGCTGCACCCTTTTGGCTTCATATTTCAGAATTGCAGTCTTTTCAAATTTTTCCAAAGTTGTCAAAACCTCCAAACCGTCACTTTTATCCATTAGAGCAACTGTAAAAGAAAACCTAATACTTATATTCAAAATATTTCGCCAAATTTTCATTATTTCTAGCGACATTAAAAAATGGAGAAGACGACGAAAGGCATTAAGAAATTGAAGACTGTAAAAAAATCGATCGAATCAAAGAAGAAGAGCATTGAAAACCTGTTGTAAGTTTATTTATTCAGTTTTCTCGGAACATTACATCGTGGTGACTTAATTCTTACTCTTCTATAATTGTTGTCAGGCAAAGGATCAACGAAGATACCTCTCCTATTTTATCACTTCCACCGGTCGATGTAGCAGTTGACGAACACGAAGAGTATGATTTATTTATCGAAATATACTTTGTAATTTTAACTGTAAAATCATTGTTATTATAATTTCTTATAGTGTTCTTGGATTTTACCGTGATGTTCAAACTTTTTTATTGGATGTTTTATTATGTGTACATGTATATAGAAATGTGCATAGACTTTTGAGTGAATTAGTGTTTTATTTAAGTGACTTACTGTTTTATTTAAGTGACTTATTGTTCTAAATTTGAAATAATGTTCTTCAAGAAACACCATATTTATAAACAACATTCGGATTTACGAATATAATGTTTTAAACCATTTCCAAGGGTTTTAGTTTATAATTGGGTTATATAAACCTATTGTTCTGTTTATATAACCTAATGTTTTATTAATTTAAACTTATTGTTCTGTTTATATAACCTAATGTTCTTTTTATATAACCTAATGTTCTGTTTATATTGGGTTATATAAACCTATTGTTCAAGAATAGAACATTAGGTTATATAAACCTATTGTTCTGTTTATATAACCTAATGTTCTATTAATTTAACCAACTGTTCTGTTATTATTATAACATACTAAAACCTAATGTTCTGTTCTTGTATGATATACTGTTGTACTTTTTTATGTAGATATTGTACTTTATTTCTTCCAATTGTTCTTATGATAAAATCTTGTAATATTTATAGTGTACCTTTGAAGAAAAGGAGTAAGAAAAACAGAAAGGAACATGCTATAGTTGTCCATCAAAGTCAGGGAAAACCCAAAAAAATTGAAAAAGCAATTGTGAAAAAAAGGAAACAACTGGAGATTATTGAAATACAGTCCAAAGAGAAGAAAATAAAAAGAGGCTCATGATGCAACTGTATTGAATCAGAGAGTACCCCCAAAGCAATTTATGTCTGTTGTCTTGAAGGACATTCCTGAACAACACAAGGAAGCAATTAGAAGAATTGGGTTTGGAGGATTCTTAACCTTGGACTTAGACTCTCACAAATCTGGATTTTGTGCTGAGTTGATCAATAGCTTTGACCTTGATAGGTCAACACTAGTACTATCACAAGGGAGAGAAATACCATTGATTGCTGATGATGTGCACATGGTATATGGATTACCCATTGGAGTTATGCTCATTAATGAGCAAATAGATGAGGATGAAGAAGCCTAAGCTTTTTTACAGAGATGGAGGACCATGTTTGGACTGAAGAATGGAAGTCCTAACAACTCAGCTCTGATTTCTGTAATTGAAGAGCAGAAGAAAGTTGATGTGTGTGATGAGTTCCTTATCAACTTTGTTGCTGTAGCAATCAATTGCTGTGTTAGGTCAACTATAAATCAAGCTATTAACTTCAAATGTTTACATTGCTGTAAAGATGTCAGCAAAATAAACACTTTTGATTGGTGTGCTTACACTTACAAGCACATGCTTCGTTCAGTTTCTGAATGGCAAGAAGGTTCATCATTTTTAACAGGACCTCTACCATTTTTGATGGTAATAAATTATAAGATGTTACTGTTCTAAATTTATGATATGTTGTTCTGAATCATACTATTCTTTTTCTAAATCAGTGTGCTAAATTTTAATGTTCGAAAAATGCAGATTTCATATTTTGATAGACTGCAAAGAGGAGATGTTCACCCCCCAAGAATGTTTCCTCTTATTTCTGTCTGGAATAAGGATCTAATCTAGTCCAGGATGAAGATTGAATTGAAGAGGGGCTTTGGTAAGGGAATTATGCTTAACAGATTAAGCACAGAGGAAAATGACACTGAACCTACAACATCAAAGGCCTCTGCAAACATGCTGGTATTCAACTTTTTGCACATCATATTATTATAATTATTATAAATTAAATTTATAACCTATTGTTCCAAAAATATAGCCTAATATTCTAAGATGATACTGAACTCTAATGCTCTGATTTAGCCTTCTACTTTTAGTATATATAACTCTAATGTTCTGATATATCAATCTAGTTTTCAGATATACACTTCTATTGTTCTAAATTATTACTTTATAATAATATGCACAACTGTTCTAAAAACCCTATTGATAAAAGTTATATAACCTAGTGTTCTAAGCTATCTTGTATTCTTAATATCATATACCTATTGTTCTTAATAATTAATTTTTTGTTATGAGTTAAAGAATTTCATATAATCTTTGCTCTTTTTATTGTAAAATACTCCTTAGTGTTCTAGAATAATAAAAGCATGATAGATAAATGACATTGTTTTAAGATGTTGACTTATTGTTCTAAATTATAACCTAACTGTTCTTATTATTGTTCATGAAATAATACAAATGCTGCAATGAAGGGAAAACACCTTATGTTTTATGGTTTGGAACCTATTTTTTCTAATACTTACTTTGCAAACTATTGTTCTGTAGGAGTATTTGGAAACATTTGGTAAATTGGCTAAGACTATTGCTGTAAATGTCAACGAGATGTACACTTTGATTGACAAAGCTAGCACAATTTTTGAAGAAACATCATTACAGGAAGAGATGAATGTTTTAATTGATAATATTTGGAACAAATATTTATCAAAGAAGCCATCTATGACCCAGGAAGGAGACAAGGGTCCAACTATTCTTAGCCAAGACCAGCACTTGTTTGATGAGCCATCATTTATGGCAGAGCTCAATGAGGTTATGGGGAAAGCATGGTCTAATCTTAAACAGAAAGACAAAGTAGAAGATACAATAGTTCCAGTGTCTTTCACTCCCCCTACTTTCAACATCTTCAATGATACACAACCACCCCAACCTAACCCCTCATCTCCCAAATTGCCACAATCCACCCCACTGCCACCATCCCCCCCCCCATTACCACCATCCGAACCATTGCCCCTTTCTAAACCATTACAACACCCCCCTTCAAACCAATCCCCCCCCTGGCCACCTCAACAACACATGCATTGCCCCTTGATGCATCCAAAACATTATCATTGCCCAAAAATCCAACACCACCCCCATTGGCTGAGCCACACAAGAAGGATGACTCCCATTTGCAAGAACAGGAATTAGAAGAGCATATACATCAATTGACTCAGTCAATTGTAAAAGGAATTGCAAATGATAGGTTAGTTATTATAAATATGGTAAAGGTTTATAATGTATAATTGTTCTAAATAATTACCATTTATTCTTGAGCAGTTTTGATGAGGAGGAGCCTCAACAAATGCGTGAGAAAAGATCTAAGCATAGCCTTCCTTTGTACCTGCGCTCCCCTTTCATGGTGAACTATGAGAGAGTGTCCAAGAAATTGGACATTTCTCAAAGGAGGGCTGCAGAATATGCCTTCTCTGATGGTCCAATAGAGTATGTTCCTTATGTTCTGATATATTAATCTAGTGTTCATATATACACTTCTATTGTTCTAAATTATTACTTTATAATAATATACATAACTGTTCTATAAATATATTATTGTTCTAAATGTTATAATGTATTGTTCTGAATGTTATAATGTATTGTTATATGTTTATGATTTAATGTTCTTTGTGGACAAATATACTACGTATATATACACTATGTAGTATGACATTCAGAACAATGATGTGAGGATGTATAATATAACTATATAGTATCTATAATGTTCTAATGATTATAACTCATTATTATAATTTCCTGTTTAATTGTGGTGATCTAAATTCTCTCATTTTTGCATGGATGAAGTGAGGATTTATACAATGATGAATTAAATTTCATCAATAGGGACGACATAATGTCCCTTACAGAAAACAACTATATTACGAACAATATAGTTGATTCATGGGCACGTATTCTAAATGCTATGAATAGAAGAAGAAGCCCAGAAGCAAAGAACAGATTCTTTTGCACAAGTGAATTATGGATACATTCCTAATTTATTCTATACTAATTTATTTCTTTCAAAAGTATATCCTAACTAATATATTATATATATATATATATATATATATATATATATATATATATATATATATATATATATATACCACAACAGATAATTCTTTGCAGTAATACATACTTCAAAGAGAGCGATCCATTTGAAGACAGATACCTTGCCTTTAGATCTAGACTAGAGGATGAAATGAGGCACTCTCAAATCAGTTCTTTTGAAGAGGTTCAATTGGTATGTAATCCTATTGTTATGATTCATAGTACTATTGTTCTAAATGTTATTTTTTCTCATTTTATAGTATATACTTATTCTAATGTTCTATTTTTTATTTCAGGTGTTCTTTCCAGTGTGTGCCTATGAGCACTATTACCTATTCTATATTAATTTTTTAAATAAATCAGTTGAGGTGATTGACAATAGATTTCTTGAGAAGGGTGTGACGTTTATATCAAAATACAAACACTTTCCCAAGACAATGGTAATTTTCTTTATTATACAGTTAATGGTCTTCATTAATGTTATATTTGTTATAATTAGATTGTTCTAAATTATAATTATACATTAACTTACCATTAAATATCTCTATTGTTCTAAAGAGTAACTTTATTGTTCTAAAGAACAACTATAATGTACTAAAGAATAGCTATTTTTATTATTTATGACTCCATTGTTCTGATTTATTATTTTAGTGTTCTGATATATATTTCTATTGTTCTAATTCATTACTCTATAATTATATACCATAGTATTATTATTGTTTTATCCATAATGTGTCATATTACACTTATAATAACCAATCTCTAATATTTTAATTGACAGATGAAGGCCTTCGCTAGATTTTTGAAGGAAAAAAAGATAGGTGATGGTGCTTTGGTATCCACATTTAAGGGTGCGTTGAAGAGGATAAAATGGAGAGACAACACCAACGTAAATAATTGCGGGTTGTTCATCATGAAGCACATGGAATCATACCAGAGCCAGAGTGATGAGCAATGGGATATTGGATTCCAACCAAATGATGTAAGATATTAATTCATATATAATTTCATTTTTGATGTCATACTTTATAATATATCAATTAATAATACTAGTTATTATTATTATAGGGCGAAGCATTGAAGAAATTACGAATTCAGTATTGTGCTAGAATATTATGCAGCAACGAAAACAAGCTTAAGGATGAATTACTATCAAAGGCAAAGGAATGGGCGAAGGAGCAGCTAAAGCAAAATTAGCCACATGTTTTGATTCTAATATTAGATTTAAGTGTTCGATGTTTAAAATGTTTACTATATTGTTCTAAATATGAATATACATTGTTAGATCAACTATTAACTGTTTGTTTGGAATTTAAGTATATATTGTTCGTAAGTATTAACTAATGTTTGAAACTACTAATTTATTGTTTTTAATTGTATGAATATATTTCTATTCATTCTAAAGCTATTTATACTAATGTTCTAATCATATACTAATGGTCTAAAGCTATTTCTATTGTCCTATTGTGTGAAGATACTAATGTTCTAATTTGTGTGAAACTTTCCACCTATTGTTTAAATATATTTCTATTGTTTGAAATATTTAAAATATTAAAAATATATATCGAATGTATTGTACTTGGTGTTCAAAAATTAAAAGTATAGTATAAATATAATAGCTATTTATACGAATGTTCTAATCATATTAACGAGCTCTAATGTTCTAAAAACGATAGTGTTCTAACTATAGTACTATTGTTCTGATTCGTAATCTAATTGTTCTAAACAATGAATTATTTGTTCTGATTCATAATACTATTGTGGTGTTTCATTTTTATACTGTTCTATGTAGTAACTATATTGCTTTGATTCCAAATGTTAATGCTCTAAACCAAAACTCTAATGTTTTAACCCATGAATTACATGGTCCTATATAGTTACTCTATTGCTTTTATTTCGTATGTTATTGTTCGAAGCCATAACAACTATGTTCTAAACTACGACTATATTGTTCTGATTATAATACTATGTTATGATTAATAAACTAAATGTTCTAAACCATGAATGTATTGCTCTGATTCATAATACTAGTGTGCTTATATATTTTTATACTGTTCTATATAGTAACTATATTGCTTTGATTTGGACTGTTAATGTTCTAAACCATAACATTAATGTTCTAACCCATGAATGTATTGTTCATATATAATACCATTAAAGAAAAAACTAATTGAACTACAAATTTATTTATTCTTTGATAAAAGTAACTATTGTTCAAAACTTTTATTTAAATGTGTAACATTAATAACTTGTTGTACTAATCTTGTCCGGACAGTTTCGAACATCATGAAATCCAAGTGCACCACATCCTCTACATAACCTTTTCTTCCTTTTTGATTGCTCCACTGCTTTCTCCTTTTCACCTTTAAACCTCTTTGATGATCCAATGCATTGCTCATTACCACTACGAGTTCCAGTGCCCTTATTTTTGGAAATCTTAGGAGGTTTAATAAGAATTTGTGAAGGAGTGCACGATCCAATCAATTTCTCGATAACTTGATCATTCGTATGAGCATTATAACTTGCATTCACATTATGTTCTTCACATCTCGACCTAAAGACCTGAAGATGTCTAACAAGATCAATTAAGCTATCTTCATTACCTTCAGCCAAACTTACGCAACTGTGAATCTCGGACCATAATTCATTCAACAAACCCTTCCTTTCAACACCAATTGAACCACTGCCCATCTCTTTCCCATCAAGATCAAACATTGGCTTCTGCATTGCCATGGTAGTCCACCTATTAACAACATATTGTTCAAGTATTCTTACAATGTTCTTGGCCTTCCATAACCATATCATATGCCTACATGGAATTCCTTGTCGATTAAACAACTTGCAAGAGCAATTTGTTTCACAATTGTTAAGATTTATAAGAACTTCATAACTTCTTCTCCTATTACCTTCACTCACTTTTGCAACCTCCAATCCCTCTTCTTTTCTCAACTCTTCCACCCCACACTCATAACAAGCACTATACACTTCATCCTGAAAATCATAGAAAACATTAATAGTATACACCTCGGATCCATGTCTTTCAATCTCCATTTGTGTCTTGCATTCAGGATGCTTGTCTTGAGAATCATTGTCATTCTGTGCTTGAGTGTGCCTCTGAGCATCCATAGCACTTTCAAACCTCATCAAGAACTCTACAAGGGAAACATGGGGATTGACAAAAGATGTGAAGAAATTGTTTTCACTTTCTGATCTTGATGTAGTTCTCATGATCCCACCCATAAATATATCTCTAAAATAAGCTGGAATCCACATCTTTCTCATTTCAAACATCACACGAAGCCATTCATGGTCTTCTAAATGGAACTCAACAAGCACCTTGTTCCATTTTTCCTCAAATTCTTTTGGTTCACTCTCCAAATTCCAAACACAATCACTTATTCTCTTTAAAAAATCAGTGTCTTAGATAATACTTCTTCCTATTTTATCAGGGATTTTCTTCATTATATGCCACATACAAAATCGATGTTCACACTTCTTAAATACATTATTCACAACAATTTTCATTGTTGGATCTTGATCTGTAATTAAACAAGTTGGCTCATTTTGATCCATTGCTCTAAGGAAGGTTCTAAATAGCCATTCAAAAGAATTTACATCTTCCTTAGCTATAAACCCAGCAGCAAAAGTGATACATTTTTTATGATGGTCAACTCCTGTGAAAGGTCCAAACACCATGTTATACCTGTTATAGAACAATAACATTTATTTCTAATAAATTTCAGAACAGTCGAATATCTATTTAAAACAGTCATGCATATTGTGCCATATAAAGACTATATAGTTATTGTTATGGTTTATAATTATAATGTACTGATTTATAAATCTATTGTTCTAAATCATAAATACAATAACTTACTCTACTACGTAGTTAGTTTTCTTGAGCACAGTAAGTTATATTAATGTTCTGAACCCAGTTCCAATTGTACTAAATTACTTGTACTAACGTTTAAAATGGGAACTGGATTGTTCTAATGCCATTCAATGAGAATTACATACCAATATATCATAATGCGGTCTTATACTTCTAAATGTTCTAAATAACTACTCTAATGTTCTAATAGTAAACCTATTGTTACTGACTTATAATTCAGTGATTCATTTTGTTATATTAATGTTCTTAATTATTATTCTATTGTTATGAATAATGATTATATTGTGCTAAAGTGATGATGTGCCATAACTTTATTGTTTATTAGCATTAGCTACATACCTGTTCGTCTGATACGTAGTGTCGAAAGATACCATATCCCCAAATAGTCCATAATTCTTCCTACAAATCGGGTCAGCCTATAATGCTCTACATAAACAATCATCATCATCAATTTGATAATCAAAGAAAAAAGCAGACCACATCAACTTCTTCTGTTTGAAATTATCTACAAACATTTGGGCATCTGACCCTTCAATATATGCCTTTAAATCCCTATGGAAATTTTTGAAATCACACTTCGAGGCACCAACATTCTCATACCCCCCAACATACTCTTTCATCATTCTAAATGTTTTTACAGGCCCCACATTTATCTGAAAAAACACAAGGAAAAATACAATGATTCAAACACTTAAAAAAATTTCAGAACAATCAAACACTTATTTAGAACAAAGAACCAATCGAGTAAGAACATTAGAATATATACCTTGGAATTATCAACGATCATCTTTTTGTGCAAGATGCTCAAGTTTCTTCTTGATTTTTGGAAATGTTGATATATAGTAGAAATGAGTGCATGAGAGTGACCCTCTTGGAAATTCGATATAACATAAGAACCATCATCACAAATCTTCAATACAATTTGTGCCTTGCATCCAACACGAGTCACCAATCTCCTCCTAATGATCGAAACATCATCCATACCTTCTTTTAGTTTTCCCTTGTCTTGCACATCAAACTTCCGTTTACACCTATATCCGACTTTATTACACACAAGATATTGGAAACTGATTACACCATTCTTCCTTCTTTTCATAGTTGATTTTCTAGTATTAAACCCAGCTTCATTTGCATATGACTTATAAAATGAAATACCTTCTTCAACACTTGAGAATTTCATTCCAACATATGGTTTCACATCATTGGAACAACATGGTATCCAGGATTTGGTTCCACCCGGAGTGCATACAGGTATTACTCCAGGAGAAACGCTGTCATTTGAATTAGAAACACTACACTCCTCGTTGATGCTCATGGCTACAAAGAATATAATTAAGGACCGTTAAAATTATGTATTATTCTAAACTATAGTATATTGTGTTCTTTATGCATTAAACTGATGTTCTATAAATATTCAAACATGTTCGAATGACTTATTTTATTGTATTATATTGTTATTAAAATTGTACTGCCATATCTATCATAATGTTCTAAATCATAAATATATTCTTCTAATATATGATTATATAATACTCATACATATAACTATTGTACTAATCTATATATACTAATGTACTAAATCAGACAACGCTGAGTCACAATGACAATATAATTCTAATTCAAAACAATTGAGTTATGATTTAGAACATTAATATTATTAAGTTGAATGTCGATACAGCGTGTGATCTGATACATGTTCTTACTATATAATTCTAAATCAGAACAATATAGTTCTGATTTAAAACATTAGTTTAAATGGCCTATGGGTGAAGAACATTAGAATACTATATAATTCTAATGCGATCTTATACTTATACTCTTAAATGTTCTTAATAACTACTTTAATGTTCTAACCATAACCATATTGTTCAATTATTCATTTTATTATATTAATCTTCTTAACAATAACTCTATTGTTCATATATAATAACTGTATTGTTCTAAAGAACACCTCTATTGTACTGATTTATAGTGTTCTTATTTATAACTCTAATATTCTTAATTATCATTGTATTGTACTGATTTCTACTTCTATTGTTTAAAATCATAACTCTAGTATAACATACTACACTACAGATCATTTACAATATCTGGAAGTATTAGCACATTTAAATTAGAACATTTACAACACAATACTATTACATATGATACAATAAGACGAACAACTTCTTAAAAACACACGAAATAAAACATAGAACTCGCAACTCCATCATTAAAAACTACTCATACACTCGTAATCATGCACTTTATAACTAATAACTCGATTAAAAAAAAAAGAATCATTTACCTTATTTTCCAATGCAAAAGCAGCAACCCTATACTTTGAATATGAAATATATAGACACAACTGATTTTCCAAACCTATATTGTCATTTTTAAATGGATTAAAATAGGAAACTGAATATGGAGTAAAACTGTTTTATGAATTATGTGAATTTTAGTGAAAAACTGCCCATTAATCATGGAAATTCCCTTAACTACCAAATGCGACTTAATTTTATTTACCAATTTGCCATTAATATTGATTGAATCATAACCATCAATCTCACATGATCAATGGTATTAGATGGGTTCTTATATAACAAATGTTCTTATATAAGTAAGGGGTTCTCACATGATCCCATTTCTATATATATATATATATATATATATATATATATATATATATATATATATATATATATATATATATATATATATAGTCCACATAGGGATTTTAGTTATAAAATTAATTTTATTCTATTTTTTTTAATTAGGATATAAAAATAGATTAAGATTAAATATTTTTAATTTTAAGATAATAGATCTTTACTATTATATCATTTTAAATGTTAAGAGTGGATCAATACTAAAGTACAACATTTCCACCACCATAAACTAAGGGATCGATGAATTTAATGCCTAAAAAATAAAAGGTATGGTCAATAAATGTAAGTGCAAGTGTCAAAGCAGTATACACAAGAACAACTCAATACACTAATACAAAACTATAATTATAGTAAACTAGATTAGACAATTATTTGGTTTCCCTATAGGGTTGCTCTAGGGTATTCTTGAGAGGGTTGCTTCTAGCCTAGGATAGGGTTTGTAGGAGGGTCTTCGTGCTCGCTCTTACTTTAGTTTTGATATGGGAGGCATGCCTCTACACTTCCCCCAGTTCTTTCTTATCGAAGTTTTATTGGTTTTTGGCTATGATACTTTTGCTTGAGGAAGCCTTGGTGGTCAAGGATGGTGAAAACTTCACCTTTATGATACTATGCTTTAACATGTATAATGTAGGTGATGAAAGTCAAAGTAATTTCTATGCTACAAATATATGGAATAATCGGTTATTATTTGGTATATGGCTTGGATTACTTGGTTTATGTTTTCAGGTATATTCAAACCTTTCGTAGACTCATACAATGTAGTGTTGATAAGGATGAACTTTTCCCTTAATTTGTGGAGTTGGTTATGCTATGAACTTTTAATGTAATTGATTTAATTCAAAATTCTATCAAGATGAGTTTGAATCATTTGGTCCTCCTAAATTTGTGGGGATGAATAAATTTGTCAAAGATGCATGAGATTACTCAAAGGTTTAGAAAAAGTTTAGAAAAAGTAAGGTAGTGATTTTTATTTCTAGGAATTGAGATGCTAAAGTGTAGCTAGGAAAAGCTATGGTAAAGAAGATAGGGTGAAGATCTTCTAGGTGACTTTAGATCTCTAAGGAAAGAAACAAAAGTCATTAAATACTAAGGGTAGGAAACCCTAGGAGGAGACGTAGTCACATTGCCGAACTTCCTAATAAATACTCGACCCCTTTACATTTGCACTTTCATATTAGTTTTGATTTACTTTCTTTATACTTCTCGCAATAGCCTATTCAAGTCAAAATCCTAAAACCTACTTCAAAGCCCTTGAAACCAGTTTTATTATTTTTCTGCATCTGAAAGTCATTTCAAAGCTTTGAAAGCCTAATTGCTAAAAACAACCATATTCTATTCACCTCCCCTCTAGAGTATATTGATCCTATTCTATCTCCTATTGATTCTTCAGATGGATTCAAATTAAAACTCATGTGAGGTGGCGTTAAGAGATTCAGAGACCTCGATTGAAGAGGATTTTGATTGGGCCACGAATGATGATGGTGAGGGCCAGGTAAGATTGACATTAAGTGGTATAGGGAAGGTTTGGTCACCAAAACATGTGAATTCAAATGCTCTCATCTCAATGATGACCAAACTATATAGCCTAACACACGACATAGATATGAATTTTATTGAGGAGAATATATTTCTCTTCCAATTTCATCAATGGAGAGGTAAGGAGGTTGTCACGGAAGCTCATCCTAGCCACTTTAATTGCTATACCCTAGTGCTATACAACATTCAAAGTACGCTATAACCCTTCAAAATTCCTCTTTATAAGGTTCCTTTTGGGGTTAGGGTCTATGATTTGCCTTTTAGAGGTAGAATGAATATTGATAATATGAAAATAATAGGGTACATGGTAGTTGAATTCATGAGTGTGGATAATGCTGGTGAGAATCTAGTTTGTAGAAGCATTCAAATGAGGGTTATGATTAATATTTTGAACCCTTTGAAGAAAATAGTGTCGATTTGAATGAGAAGTGGGGAAAAATCAAATGTTGCAGTGAAGTTTGGGAAACTTCCATTTTTTTGTTATGTGTCTGGTAGACTAGGGCATGGTGATAAGGACTCTAAGGAAGTGGTGGGTGAGTTGTAAGCCTCTTGACACTTTGACGATTTAATAAGAGCCTCACCATGGCAAGAAAAAGGTAAGGGGGTAGGAAGGATGAGGAAGAAGAACTTAAGGTGAGAAGAAGCTTTTTGTTACAAAGGAGGATAAAAGTAAACACTATGATAACATGCAAGGCATGATGGATGATCTTCAAAGGGTCCATGTCGATTCTCCAAGAATTGTCGGAGCCTAGGAGGAGGTGGAGGATAGAAGGGGTAGTATAGAAGAAGATTGTGGGTTGTTTGTAGACCCTGAAGCCCCTGAGATAGGAATTATAGGAGAGAATTCTACTAATATGGATGAACCCATTTTGGGTGGTATTAAGGGAGAAAATGCACTAGGGACCAACAGGTTAGGAGTGAATGTGAAGGATATAAGCAAAACCCAGAGTGATATACCAAGGAGAGCTATGAGAATGCGTGGAGGATAAGGTACCGACAATAAGTATAGGGCTATTGGTAGGAGTGCTAGAGGGAAAACACAAGAAGAAGATATGGGATAAAGTGTGGGATGAAGATGAGGGAAGCTGGGAGGAAGCGAGAGTTAAAGGAGGTTTTAGGGGAGGATGCAGGAAAAGAAGAGGTAAAAAATTGAAAATATGAAGAGGACCGGATTGATCTAGTCTTATCATCTTTTTAAGTGGAGGATTTGGATAATTCCTAAATTCTCAAAAAGAAATGAAAATACTAACCTGAAACTATCAAGGGCTTGGAAACCTCGAGAAAATTTGGACTATCCAAGGTTAGTGTTGGAGAGAGGCCAAATATTTTTTTATAGAGACGATGATTAAAGATAAGATCTTGGAAAAAATTAGAAATAGGTGTGGTTTTAGAAATATAGTGTGTATTAGCAGTAGGGGACAATCTAGAGGTACAAGTATATGGTGGAGGGATATTGTGGTTAATACCAATTATACTTGATGCACCCATCTTGAGGCAAAAATTACAGGTAATGATGGGAGAGCAAGATGGAAAGCAATAGTTGTTTATGGTTGGCCCAAGCTATGCAATTAAGGGAAAACTTGGGAGCTTATGCTTCTAAAGAATTCTAACAACCTTTCTTGTGTGATGTTTGGTGATTTCAATGAAATATGTACTTTAAGTGAGAAGGTTGGAGATTCATGATAGGTCAAAAACAAATGGATGATTTTAAGAGTGCAATTAGTGATTGCTGCCTCATTGACTTGGGTTTTAAAGAAAATGCGTTTACTTGGAAGCGAGGAAAGTGGGCTTATAAGTTTATTAAAAAAAGATTCAGCTAGTTCCTTGATGACTTGGAATGGTGCTCTTTATTTTCCAATGCAACTGTCTATAACTATCTTATATAGGTTCCAACTATGCACTAATTTGGCTAGACACTAGAGAGAGAAGGGGTAGCAAAAATAGAGGAAGACCATTCAAATTCAAAGCTTTTTGGCTTGGTGAAGACTCGTATTATAAGGAAGTGAAGGAAGCATGGGAGAAAGGGAGGAACCAGACTATACACGATTGAATCTCATGGCTTACGCATTCGCTGTACGAATGGGTTAACAATACTTTTGGCAAATGGAAGAAGAAGTTAAAAGATGCATAGGTTAAACTTCAAGAGCTCCAAAGTGGTGCATTAGATATAGTAGGGATGAGAAGGTGTGATGAACTAGTTGAGGCTACAAATAAATTTCAAAGTTGGTAAGAGACTTATTGGTTAAATAGTTCAAGAGAAAAAAGAACTCCGAGATGAGGATAAAAACACTCTTATTAGATAAGCTAATCCGAATCTTGAAATGAATGAAGCACTCTTATGCGTGAAGAAGGTAGTTACGAATGGAATGAACATAAGCTTGAACATGGAACTAAAGGAGGAGGAGATAAATGACGATATTTTTCAAATGCATCCAAATAAGGCCCTAGCTTTATGGTCTTCATGCGATTTTCTTCCAGAAATTCTTGCTAGAGGTATTGTGATTTTTTTTTGCCATTGGTGGAGAGATAATCAAGATCTAGAAATGGTGAATAAGATTTACATTGTGCTCATTCCTAAATGCAAGGAGCCAAAAACAATAGTGGATGTTAGACCCATCAGTTGTGAAGTCTCCACCTTGATGTGGTCTTTGATTTCTTATGTTCATTTAAATGATGAAAGTCAAAAGGGATCGCATGCATGCAAATTGAAGCTACATTCTCTTGACCTCTTGAAGCTACTAGTGTGCTCCTTATTTCTAACATGTCTTTTATTGTAGCCCATTATTTAAATAAGTATAGTTTGAAAGTTGGTTATAACTTTCTTAACAAGTATTAAAAGGATAAAGCTCCTACATTCGTAGCTTGTTGAGATGCTGCCAAGATAATTTGAAGCCATCATATTTCCTAAGTTTATGGAAGATATTGTATGAATTTCTTCAAGTTTGTGGATAAGATCCTATATGATAAATATCAGAAGTGTCAAAGTTCCTATTCTAAGAAAAGTGGAAACCGTTGATGATTTGAAGTAATGTTTTAAATTCTCAAACTTCTCATTCGCATCAATCAGTTCAAATCTAGAAGACTCTTGTGCTAAATTATTGGAACAATTTTTGAAGACCTTTTCATTCAAAATATTTCAATAATAATTCAAATTATATTAGTCAAACTCAACGGCTAAGAAATGCCTAAAATTAACGGACCTATGAAAAAGACTAGTTGAAGACCGTTACTCCATGATTATGTAAAAGGACTGCTGAAGCCAAAGAGAAGATAATCAAGCCTTCAACGTTAAACACAATCTCAAGCTATAATAACTAAATCATTCTCTCTAGCTCCCATACTCTTTTCATTGTAATTAGTTTAAGAGAAAAAAGAAACAATAAAGTATATCTTTGAATGTTAAAAGAGTGTTATAAAAAAAGAAAGAGTGATGTACTTTGAGTAGAATTATAATACTCAAAAGTTTAGAAAAAGTGAGAAAGTATTTTATGTCTAAGATATGAGAGGCTAAGGTGTAGTAAGGGAAGCTGTAGATTAGAAGATAGGTGTACAGTTTTTTAGGGGTGCTTTAAATCTCTAAGGGAAGAAATTAAAGAAGTTAAATCCTACGAGTTGGACACCCTAGGTAGAGACGTAAGCACATTACCAAACTTCATAACAAATTCTTGTGTCTTGTCCCTTTTACTTACTTGCCTTTTTATTCTTACATTTTAATTACTTTCCCATTCATCAAAAAGCTGACCGAAGTCAAAGCATAACATCATTCTCTGAAATTCACTTCAAATCCCTAACATCAGTTCAATCTTATTCTATCAATTCTGCACTTGAAATATAGGCTTTGAGTGCCTAATTGCAAAAAATAGCCATATTCTATTCACCCCCTCTAACATATATGGATTCTATATTTATCTCCTATTGATTTTTCAATTAGTATTAGAGCAAGACTCACAAGGAAAGATTTAACCATCTATGAGGAAATATGAATTTGATAGGTGATGGTGACTTTGCTCAAGGACGTTTAGCAAATCGCCCCCTTTGTTCTGTGGAAATAATTTGCCCACTAGCATTCACTACTAAAAGTATTTGTGCTATGAACTTGCTTTACTGTGGATTAGATGCAAATAAATTCAGTCATATTTCTACTTAAAATATTGCCAAAGAAATATGGGATAATCTGATGGTTACATACAAGGGAATAGGCTAAGTCAAAGAAACTAAGATAAATATTTTCCTTCGTCAATATGAATTGTCAAAATGACTCGCAATGAAAGTGTGAAGGAGATGTTTATGAGATTCACACAAATCATGAATAGTATGGATTTTCTTGGAAAAGTATTTACTAATGAAGAGAAAGTGAAGAAGATTCTATAGTGTCTCCTAAAGTCTAAATGGGGTCCAAAGAAAACTGCGATCGAAGAAGCTTAAAACTTAAGAACCTTGCCTTTAGATGATCTTCTTGGAAATTTAATTACCCATGAAATGTGTCTCTTAATGAATACAATGGAGAACTAGCCCCATCTACAAAGAATATAACTCTCAAAGCAAAGAAAGAAGAAGATCCAAGCAAAAAGGATGATAGCGATGATGAAGATAATGATAAAGATTCCTTTGCTCTTATTGTTAGAAGTCTCGCAAAGATTTTAAAAATGAAGAAAAACTTTGCAAGAGATAGAGACAAATATCTTCCAAACAATTGCAAAGGTAAGTCATCTAATCCAATGAATAAAGTCATTACACTAACTAGCTATGATTATGGTTAAACAGACCATCTAGTGAAAAAATATCCTTAACGAAAGAAAAAGCCATATCCGAAAAAGGAATATAACAAGAATGAAATGGTTTCCTTATGGAGTGATTCAAAATCTTGTGACTCAGAAGAAAAACATGAAAAATTATGTGTTAAGGCCGATCATGAAGATGTACAAGAAGACCATTTTGAGTTAATGGTGAAGAATTTGATTCAAAGTCGTACTGATGTTCTATCTAAATTCTCGTAAAATATGATTATAAAGGAAGAAAGTCTATTTCTTAAATCCTAGATTCTCAAGGAAAACTAAGTGAATAGGTAAGTATCTTTGAGGGTCTAGCTAAGAAGTTAACTGATCTCAAAGCAACTCAGACATCTTTTTAACTTAGGACCAAAGCCTTGGAATCATCTCTTGATGCCTAGGTCAAGGCCTTAAAAACTGAAAACACTATTTTAAAATAAAAGCTCGCCTCTTTAAGCTATTGTAATAATATCTTGGAGAACGAAAAGAAGTTCCTGGCTGGGAAGTGTAGAGAACAACACAATACCTTGGTTAGATTTACTTATTCCGAAGCTACTTTAAATAAATCGTTGGTAAACACCAGGCATCCTTGAATGAAAGTGCTCTTGGATTTAACAAAAACTTTCCAAACAAAACCTTGACCATGTTTGTAAAAGCTAAGGACAATGGGAACACCTACTTGCTTTTATTGATGCAATAAGGGTCATACCAAGCTAACTTGTCCCTTTCGAAGGAATAACCCTCAAGTTCTCAAGAATTCTTTTCCTATGTATTTTCGAGACCAGATAAAGCAAGTGTGGGTTTAGAAAGGGACTAGACCACCTAATATGGTCCACCCTGACCATGAATCTAAATTTGCAATTTGGTCTAGAAAGGATTGGTGTTTTGTTATTTTGTAGGAAATCGCCAAGAGTAAGGATTATTAGTGGATTCTAGATAGTGGTTGCTCACGGCACATGAATAGAAAATCTTCTTTATTTTCAATGATTAAAGAACAAAATTTTGGAACAATAACACTTGGCGATAAAGGCAAATGTAAAATAATTTGCATTGAAAAATTCGGCAATAATGCATCAAACACTATTGATGATGTCTATCTCGTTGAAAGTCTAAAGTATAACTTGCTTATAATTTCTCAATTGTGTGATAAAGGTAATAAAATTATTTTTGATGAAGAAAAATATGAGATACAAAACAAGGAAGATGGTAAAGTTATTCTCACTGCTCCTCGTTGTAATAATGTTTACACTTTTCATACTAACCAAATTGCGATTACTAGCATGAAATGTCTCAAGGCCTCAACAAGTGACTCATGGCTTTGGCACAAAAGGTTAGGTCACATCAATATGCATACCATGAAGAAGCTTTCTTCAAAATACTTTGTACGTGGACTTCCTAAATTGGATTTCAAAGATAAAGAGCGATGCAAAGCATTCGCGAGAGGTAAACAAACTAAAGGTTCATTCAAAGCCAAAAAGGTTGTAAGTACTTCTCGACCCATATAACTTTTGTACATTGATTTATGTGGCCCTATGTGTGTCAAATTTCCCAAAGGTAAATAATACATCCTTATAGTGGTTGATGATTTTTCGAAATATACTTGGATTTCATTTTTACCAGAAAAATCAGAGGCTTTTTTAGAGTTTTCTAAAATTTGCAAAGACTTACAAACCATGAAAAACCTACCTATTCTTTTCATGAGACCATGGTAAAGAGTTTAATCAACTTAAATTTGATAATTTTTTCGCAAAATATAGTATCTCATAATTTTTCACCTCATAGAACACCTCCACAAAAAGGAGTTGTGGAACAAAATAACCGATCTCTTAAGGATATGTCTAGGAAAATGCTTTTAGAAAATGGTTTAGCAAAATACTTTTGGGCTGAATTGTTAATACAACAAATTATATTCTAAGGCATTGTCTAATAAGACCTATTTTTTAAAAAAAAAACTCCTTATGAGCTATTTAACGGTAAAAAGCTTAATATTTCCTATTTCAAATCCCTTGGATGTACGTGCTTTGTCCATAATAATGGAAAAGAATTATGAGAGGTGCAGAAAAATTTGTTCTTTGATTCGGGGTTTCTCCTTCCATTCAAAATGTTAAGTATAAAAGCCTAAGAATCAACAATGTTATTCATGATCAAATTGTCCTTTGCAAGTGGCAATATATCTTCCTTACTAATCCAGTTTTGATTATCATCTCTTGATGACTCCTTTCCAAGATGTTTCATTCTAAACCATGAATGGAGAGCACAGGTACAAATGAAGGTTCTGAAGACATCTTTTTCTTATATTTCTGGTTCTTTTTCATTCAACCCCACCATAACATCTTGCTCAGAACTTAAAGTAAGGGTTTAGAACATTAAAATATAAGTTTGGAATAATATAATAAAATTTTAGCACATATGAACAAATGTTTAGAACATACACACAAAATTTAAAACTAGTAGAACTAAAGGATAGAACAATATTATTACCTTTCCTTTGCAATATCTTGATTAATTGACTGTGCCAATCGGTGTATTTTCTCTTTCAATGCATGGTCCTAGAGAGAAGTAGAGGATGCAACATATTGTTGAGTAGGAGCAGGAGAAGAAGTGGGTAGGGGGATATTTTGTTCAGGAGGAGTAGGATCGGAGAATCAGTAGGTGGGGGGGATAGGAGAAGCAGGAGGTTTTAAAAATGGTGCATCAATGGGGTTGGGGGCAAGGGAAGCTGGAATAAGAGGGCGGGAAGGGATAAGGATTAGGACCCAATGAAAAGCTCAAAGGTAGGGTGAGTCAAAATAACCTTCTTAATGCCTTCCTTAGGTTGATATTTTGCCCAAGTTTTACCCATTACATCGTTGAGCTCTTGTATAAAAGTTGGCTCATAAAAAAAGATGCTATTCCCAAATGAGGATTGTAGGACTTCTCATCAAATCTTAGCTCAGAGTGTCTGGTTTGATGTATACTTATTCTAGATATTAGCAATGACATTATTTATTTTATCTCTCAATTGGATTCTCCAAATAAGATGCTTGCTTTGTAGTTCATAGAATATAAGTCATTGACATTTAAAGCAAGAGTCTTAGCCAATTTTGCAAAATTATCTTAGAAAACCTAGATAGTTGAAGAAAATAACATGGTAAGTACCTTTTAGAACAATATATATAATTTCTAGTATAATAGAATATCAGAAGAACAATAGAATAAACATTTAGAATAATGGAGGAAATTCGTAGAATAATAGATAAAAAATTTAAAACAATTGAAATAAGGATTAGAACATTATATTTTATAATTAGAATAATAGAATAAGATAATGAACTTACAAGTACATCTACAAGAGCAAATTATATTGAAGGTGTTGCCCCTGAGTCAGAGTCACTATTCTCCTCTTTGATCATTTTATCAAGAACAATCCCCTTGTCAGTTTAATCTTTAATCTTGAATGAATATATTCCTTCTTCCAAACAACAATAAAAGGGAATTGTCTTGGTTGATCAACATTGCCTCTTTTGAGGCGATCAAAGTAAGAAATCTATATAACACAATAAAGTAATAGTGAGCAACTTGTAATACAAGATTAGATTAGTAGAATAATATTTTAGAACAAGAAAAGATTATTAGAACAATGTAATAGATGTTTTGAATAATGCGATAAATCTTTAAAACAATAGAAAAATGTTTAGAACAATACTTCAGAAATATAGTACAAATGAACACATGTTTAGAACATTAGTCATCATATCTTAAAACATTTGTTTTGAATTTCAAAATAATATAATAATAAAAATGGAACAATAAAATAAACTTTTAGAGAAATAGCATTAAAATTTAGATCATAGGCTTACGAGTAAAAATGGTAGTGGAATTGTGAAAAATGAAGACTCATTTTGCCAATCACTTATTGAGTGGATCAAGTGCTTGTATATGAATGCACACCAATCAAAGATTTTGATACTGCTTATGTCTTTATAGTCGTATAAAAATTTAATGTCTAGTGATTGATTTGTTGTGGATTTAACACAATAATTGATGACAACAACGATAAAGTTCCACAATAACTCCTCACACACATCCTTATGTTTTAGCTCCTCTATTTTTTATAGAGGGCTGCGTTTTTAGGACTACTAGTATTAATGCCAAACATAATTCTCAAGCATTAATTGAATAAATGCTTTTACTTTTTCATCCTAATCAGCGAGTTCTTGTTCATCAATGTGGGTCACTCCAATGGGAAGCCCATAAACTAGGTGGAAATCCTCAGCTGATTTTGGTATCTCCTGTCCATGAGAGAGTACAAAAGAATATATGTCTTGGTCAAAGATTTTAACCAATTCAGCACATAAGCTAGATTTATGACTATCTAAATCTAGTTCTAGGAAGCCCTCAAAGACTATATTTGTTATGGCTTCTCTGTGTTGGTCAGGAAGATCATTTATGACATTTTTTTATGAATTTCTTGGGTGGAAATATTTAGGTGAGGATATTCTTTTTATTGGTTTTTTTGGAAGTCTGGGGGATTTCTTTTTTCTTTTTCTATTGCTTGTTCAAAGCAACATCAACAGTGGCTTTCCTATTCAGTCTAGCAACATTTGTTTCTTTCTCAGTACCCTTACAAGAAGGTTAGAACATTGCAACAGAATTTTAGTACATTGGAATAATAGTTTAGTACAACAAAATAGAAGTTTAGAACAATATAACTAAGCTTTAGAACAATAGAACTGAGGTTTAAAACATTGAATCATACATCTATAACATTAAAACAATATTTTAGAATAGAAAAACAAACATTAGAACAATAAATCAATATTTAGACAATAGAAAAGAAGTTTAGAACATTAGTATAATAATTTAGAACAATAGAGCAACAACTCTTTATTTTAGAATATTTGACTATTTTATTAACCTATCAATTGAACTAGATGTTCTAAACTGTAATAATAGTTTAGTACAACAAAATAGAAGTTTAGAATAATATAACTAAGCTTTAGAACAATAAAACCGAGGTTTAAAACATTTGATCATAGTTTATAACATTAAAACAATAATTTAGAACAACAGAATAAATGTTAGAACAATTGAGCTATCATTTAGAACAATAGAACATAAGTTTAGAACATTAGTATAATAATTTAGAACAATAGAACAACTCTTTATTTTATAATATTTGACTATTTCGTTGTACTAGCTGTTCTAAATTAGATCCTTAGAACAACAACTTTTTATTTTAGAAGAATAATATCAAATATATGGAACAATGGTTTATAGTCACTATTTAATGGGTTTATAACAACAATACTTAGTACATTAAGCCATACCTTAGAATAGTAGAAGCATTATTTAGAACAATGAAAGTGTAGTTTGGAACAACCGTTGCTAAATTTATAACAAGGGTTACAAATGCACCAAAATATATGATTTAACATCCTTAGAACTATAGGGTTAAGTTTTGAACAAGGGTTATAAATGTAGAACAAGGGTTACAATAGACCTAAATATATGATTTAACATCCTTAGAACAATAGGTTTATATTTTAGAACCCTAATATCTTACTTTAGAACATTTGCTTTAATATTTAGAACAAAAGAATTCTAGTTTTGCAAACATATTTAAACAATATAAGCATCAAACTAAATCATTCAATAAGATTAAACGAGATATAGGGTTCATAGCAACCAAAACAAAATTCAGAATAATGGACCAAAACAAAGTATTATATAACTTTCATGAAATTATAGGTTTATATTTTAGAACAATAATATCTTAATTTAGAAATTTTCTTTAATATTTAGAATAAAAGAGGTCTATTTTTGTGAACATTTTTACGAAATATAAACCTAAAGCACGAACTAAACAATTGAATAATATCAAACCATATCTAGGGTTCATAGCAACCGAACTAAAATGAGAACAATGGACTAGACAAAGTATTACATAATTTTCAAATAATGTAAACATAATTTCAATGAAATTATAAGTTAAACAACAATACTTAGTACATTAAGCCATTACTTAGAACAACAAAAGCATTATTTAGAACAATGAAAGTATAGTTTAGAACATCCGTTATTGAATTTAGAACAAGGGTTACAAATAATTTACCCCTCTATTGGCTTTATTGGTGATGAAATTGTGTCTTTAGTAATCCTTTGCCTGAAGATTTTGGTTCCCATTGTTATAATATTATGCACAATTAAGGAAAAAAAATTCAGAAAAAAGAAATACAAATACTAACAAAAGTCTAGCAATACTCTTCTTCAAGGCTTGCATTGGTTTGCTTGAGGATTCCATGGTGTCAATTAAGGAAGGTTGAAGGTTTCATAATTGTGGAAGGTTAGAAAAAAGATGTGAATGGTGCAGAAAGTGAAGAAGGTTGAAGAAGGAAGTTACGGTTTATAGTTAGTGAAAAGTTGGGAGAAAGTGAAGAAATGATTTGACAACTTGGAAAAGTGCACTGATATTTGGAATATGAATAGTTGTAGTTATTAGGTGTGTAAGTTTTTTTTTAAAAATCTAAAGTGTCACTTTGGTTGATACTTACGCTTTTGCCATTATTTTCTAGTTAAACCCCATCCGTTAGATTTGGCAATTATATGGTGTAAAATGGGTTCCTATTTGCTAAAAGGTTCCTCTATAAGGGGGGTTTATACATGAACCCACCCCTATATATTTTTGAGGGTATACTTCTCTTTTTATTCTTGTTGAGGATGTTTATTTTCTAGGGATGTTAATATGCTGGGGATTTCTACTAGGTAAGAGTTTTGCTTATGGGGCAACTCCGTGGGGAAAAGGGTTTTAGCTGGTTCTGCTAGGGATTTTTGGTTAGGCCCACAGTTGCCTAGACTTGCTTATCACATTGTAGGGACGCCTCCCAAGACTTGAACCAATTTAGGTATTATAGGGACGCCTCCCGAGCCATTGCGTATTTTAGGGACGAATCCCGATCCTTGAGTCAATATGCATATTTTAAGGATGCCTCCTGAGCCTTGGAGACTGTTCGTGTATAGGGAACACTTCCTGATCCATTACGTATCATTGGGAGGTCTCCCAAGCCTTAGCGTTAGATGTGTTGAGTCATTGAGCTGCTTCAAAGTCATTTGAGGACGGGTATGAGTCGTGAGCCCCTAACTTTGATGTGTTTACAGAACGGGTTTGAGTGGTAAGACCTCGACTTTGAAAGAGTCTGAGTCTTTGAATCTTTGGTTGTTTAGGTAAGTCATGAGGATTTCCTTTTGGATTTTTTTGGTTATCAGGTTTTTCTAGGGCCATCACCCTGCGGGAGATTTATGGATTTGCACATTTGGCTTTGAAATTTTTAGGTTTTTGTTTGTATTTGTCAAGGTCAGCAGGTATGGTTTTGAAAACTTGGATTTTTCTTAGTGCATTATTATATGGCTAATGAGGTCTTTAATGAAGATGTCAGGGGATCCAAAGGGGAGACCTTGGACGCCTAACCTCTCGTTTTTCAGAGGGATGATCTTAGCCCCTAGTGTCATGTGTGCTTGTGCTCTTCTGTTTGCTAATTTTTAGGATAATGACTTGATTTCTAATCAATGCATGAATGGTCGTCTTGTAAGGTTAGGATTCTAGTAAGGATGAAAATTAAATTCGGATCCAAACTGAGTTTGATCTGATCCAAAAGAAAAGTTCCGATCCAAACCCATTTAAAAAAACTCCGAATCCGATAAAAAAACTCTGACTTTGAATAGAAGATGGGTCGGATTCGGATATTATATTACATCCGACCCGAATGAGTAGTATCAAGACTAGTATTAAAAAAGACCAAATATAATAACCAAAATAAAAAATTAAATAAATAAATAAAACCCTTGGTATTTTCTTGTGTTGTATAATTTTTTAATTCACTTTTTATATTTAAATGAATTATAGTTTTAGTAATGAGTTTAACAATAAAATAGATAAGAAAATATTAAATTTTGGATCGAATTCGAAGGTTTGACGGATCGAATTCAGAGGTCTGAAGGATCGAAGTTTACAGATTTGGAGTCGGATTCAGATTCAAAATTAAGGTTCGCAAAGCTGTTGGATCGGATTCGATTTTATTGGATCTGCTTCGACTCCAATCCATTGCCATTCCTAGATTCTATCTTTGCATAGGATTTAGGATTATGATAAATTTGATTGTAGTTCAGATTTATGTAGCTTTGGAAACTCGTGTGACTTTGCTAAATATGACTGTGATAAGGTTTTGACTTATGATGCATGAGCTTAGTGCAAATAAGGTTTATCATGACATATGATGCATGTATGATATGGACATGGACACAAACATGGTACCGAGTCTCTCCCATCAAGAAGGAAAGGAGGAATTTTTTAGGGGAGGCTTTAACGAAATTTTAAAAAGTGGCTTTGGAAATTTTTTTTGTATTTAAAAGGAGGCAGGAGTTATCCGGGTATGACTAGGTTGTTGCGTATGAGTGCGAGAGGCATTAGGATCTTGCACGGGTTAGACGCATCACTTTTTGAGTTTAAAGGGGAGACAATGATTTTTGAAACTTACGAGACTTTTGTACATGGGGGTTGCTTGATTTTCTATTTAAGCAAGCCGAATGATTCGTAGACTTTGTCCTTATCCGTTTCAACCGAAGTCCAACCAACTAGAATATAGGAGGCGCAGATTGTGTCATCAATGGGAAGAAAGCAAAGTCTTTCAAAGAAAGGCTCACCAAAGTCTAGAAAAGTGGCTAGCTGATTCAGGTTTAGTTTAGGGGATAAAATTGTAAAATGAAAGAGAAAGGGTTTGGTTTAGGTTTAAAACCATTTTCTTTATCTCTTATAATTTATACTTTGTATTCTTTAATCTTTAAAATT
Organism: Dysphania ambrosioides; assembly: GCA_026401315.1. Classification (NCBI taxonomy): domain Eukaryota; kingdom Viridiplantae; phylum Streptophyta; class Magnoliopsida; order Caryophyllales; family Amaranthaceae; genus Dysphania; species Dysphania ambrosioides. The sequence continues at coordinate 14,367,909 of CM048662.1, forward strand.
AAGTTTATTTGAATTAAGAGGTGCCATTAAATGTTTTAAGGATTACATTTAGTTTACAAACTTGAAATCGATTACAAAGACCAAGACCTAAAGTAACATAGAAGAACAAATAGTAACTTAGCGCAAAGTTACATAATATCAAGCATCTAAAGAAACTAGAGAGCTTGAGACAAAAGCTCTTTTGCATAGGCGTTGAGGACAATCTCCTAAATCAGGACCACTTTTTCTTGACCCAAAAAGGAGCTCAAAGGAGGTACACGCATTTTTTTATGTCATGGATTGGGCGTTCAACGCAAGGACGTTCGGTATTAGACACCCTACTTTGGCATTCTACGCCGGAGTCTAAGCTTGGGATAATTGCTTAGAGTATAGAGAGTGATGATTTTAATGTGATTGGGTCTCTGATGAGGTTGCCTACATATCCTTTTGAAGGAATCAGGTTAAAACATAGCTCTGCTATTTTCAGAAGTCTTGCTTAGGTATTCGAAACTCATTTTTTTATGCTTTAGAGGTTTTTGTTCGTATACATAAACCGCGACTATAGTGAGACTGAATATGTTGCTTTTCAAGAGTTTCTTTTAGACTTGAAACTCGAGAGAATGCACTTTAAAGGTTACTTTTTCAGATTCATAAACTAAAGATTGTGTCGGGTCTCAGGTAAGGTTTCTTATGTATCCACTATAGGAATCAGGCCCAAACATAGCTCTACAAGCAGCGAGACTAAGTCTGTGGCATTCTATAAGGTTCCACTAGATTTAAAACTTGAAGATGTTGTATTTTAGAGGTTTTTTAGACTTCAAAACACATGATTATGGCCGGCCTCAGCCGAGGTTACCTATGTATCCACTGCAGGTATCAGGCCTAAATGTAGCTCTACATGGAAAAAGTGTGCTAAGAATTTCTTTAATTAATTGAGATTTGTCTTTGAACAAAATTCATTATCGTCCATGTCTGTAAGCTGCATTGTACTTGTGAAAAGGATTTTATTGCTAATAAAGTGTGCAACCCAGTTCGGTCATAATTTGTCCCGTGGGTCCATGCCAACTTTTTGGTGTGACAGTTTCGTGCTGATAAACTAGATTGCATTTCCCTTTCCATATACCTCGTGAGTTAGGATAGCCTTGATCGATGAGTCAGTGATTAAGAGGCATAGGCAAAGAGGAATTCCCGATAATACTAAAGAAAGCACAGGAGGATATAGATTTTATCAGATTGAAAGCTTTCTTGAAATCTTTTGTCTTAATTTTTAGGTCTATTATTTCTTTAGATTTTGGAATATCGGCTCACATGTTGATGATTGCAAATAGCCTAAGAAGCTTCAGATTTATTCTCAGTGTTTTAGGGGGCGTCATAGATTATATATCATCGATTTCATTAGGATTAATCTCAATTCCTTAAGAGCTGATAGCAACTTGCTTAATGTTATATCAAAAGATGCATTTCTGAGGGCCAAATGCCTTGTTGAATTGTCTGAGTTTTTCAAAGAGTTTTCGCTGGGTGGTGAAGTACCCTAGACAATCTCTGGATTTAATGATCGTATCAATGATATGTGACACCTATATTATTGATGCCAAATAGTAGGATTATGTAGCAATAGGTGCTTCATTCAGTCATGAAGATGGTTTCCTCCATATCCTCTTATGTTGTTATCTGGTTTTAATTTGCAAACATGTCTGTCAATAAGCACAAAGTTTGTTTTGTCAACCAGAACGCCGATGTAGGGTAGCAAAAACTCGTTTTTTGGACTAACCCGGTTCAAATCTCAATAATCCATACAAGTTTGGACTATGTGGCTGTTCTTTGGAACAGGTGTAATGTTTGCAATTCAATAAAGATATTTTGTAATTTTGATGAACCCGACTTCCAACAATATCTCTGTGTATCACTTACATATTTGGGTAGGACCAAGCAAAGACATTAATGCATTCTCTAAGGAATTGTATCTACTTTATGTTACATCAATCACTTGTTAATTTTTTAAATTTCTTTGATTATAGATGATTTATTTTTCATGTTCTTCCATTGCTTTAATGAATTCAAAGCCATGTTCATTAGAGACAAAATAATTGGTAGGGATTGGCGCAGAAGAAAAAGGAGTGAGTATGAAAAAAGTAATGTTTATTTATTGATTTTAGGGGTTGCTACAATAAGGGAGGATTTATGTAATTTTTTTATGACACAAACTACACAAGCCTAGACTCAATCATTTAGACTTGACTAATTCAGACTTAGACTCCTTAGACTCAGACTATGATTCAAACAACTTAACTCATTCAACTTTGGGCCTTCTCTGATGACAATCTTTAACTTCTTGACACTAAGGGTTGTGATCTTCTATGTCTTATTTCATCCATGTACCATGTCAGGAACTAGCATTATTAGTTTTGATGGATGAATATAATGACTTAGGAGAGACATTTGGACTTCTTTTTCAGTTTTCAATCTCAAAGAGTAAAGAGACAAGCCTTGCGGCTGATGCATTCAGATGGCTTTGAGGATTCATAGATTTATCATTTCTTTCATATGTGCAATATCTTGAGTTTTATGACAAGATGATTTTCCCGTTCATTGATAAAATCCCCTAAAGGTGATCAGGTAAGATGGGTTATTCGTAGATTCATCCTCCCTGGAAAGTAGAGTTATAAACGAACGGGTCATTAATATAGTCATTGTTATTGTTATTGTAGGTGTCATCTTAAGATGCTAGAGCTTCAAGAATATTGATTTCATCATATTTAAAAAGGGAGTCAGTTTCAGTTTTGTTCCCCATCCATTGCTTATCACTTGGAGTAGGATAAATCTTTGTTAGATCATCGTCAATGTTGGTACTAATGCTATAGGCATGCTTGAAAGATTCAAGACCCAATTACTTCATGTGTTTTTTTTACTTAGGTAGAAGACTTGAGATGAAATTCCTCACAAGTTCCCTTTCTGATGGCCTCAAGACCATTTAAGAGGCTAATTCTCTCAAACGATTCAGGTAGGTCATGAACCCTTCATTGGTACCTTGTCAGAGAACCTCTAACTCACGAAGAGTTATCTGAAACTACACATTGGTTTCATATTGGTTCATGAAAAGGCATTAGTGATATCCTCCCATGTCTCGGTTTCCTTGTCCTATAGTGAGTAGAACCACTTTAGACAAGTTAGCACTAGGGACATAGGAAAAAATACAGGGAATAATTCAGTATCTATCCCCTTAATGGTAATGGTGTCCTTGAAGTTGCGAAGATGATATCTTGGATCCTTTGTTGACTTGAACTTTAGGATGTCATCATTGGTGAATTGCTCCTGGCAGTTGATTTTCCCTTTTGGTTCATGGGTTGTGTCAAAGTATTGTCCATTGTTGGTGAATTGATGGACAATACTTGCAATTGTGCCATATTTTTCATGGAGTGTACATTCTCAATTTTCTCTAGACGAGCATTCATACCCTCCAAAGACTTAGCTAAATCATTGACCCTAGCCAGGAGCTTAGCAATATGTTCCACGGTTGTCATTGGTTGAAGGTGATGATGTTCTCTTCAACTTAATACCCAGTCTTTATACAAAGTTTATAAACTCCTACAAAAGTACATGGGTAAGACTTGACTCGGTTAGGGTTGAGTATTTTCAGGTCAGCATCAAGAGAGATGATACTTTATGCATAATGCAATTATAAATATGATATAACTACATGATCACCTCTAATGCAAATGAATGCATGGCCCAGGTTAGGGAGTCCCCTCCGTTACAAACTGATTCCGAATTCATGAGACTAACTTTATATGCATAATGCCATGTCAAGGTTAAGACTTTTTGTAGCACTCAAGGGTAATTTCGGAATTTCACCTGGCGAGGCAATTTTGGGATTTGCTAGTGGGGGAAAATTTTGGGATTTTACCCCATATGAGGTTTTAGTGGAAAAGGTCATGTTCTTTCTAATTAGATGGGAAATTTCAGATTTTCATCTCAATAAGATTTCGATGGAAAGGTCGGGGCTTTATTGGTAACAGGGGTAATTTTGGGATTTTGCCCCATTAGGGTTTTGGTGGGAAGATTAGGATCTTTTTGGTTAAGGGGGAAATTTCTGATTTTTACCGTAATAAGATTTTAATGAGAAGATAAGGGTCTTACCGGGTGAGGTATCAATTTTATGTTATTTCCCTAATAGAATTTTGGTGGGTAGATCATGATCTTACTAGTTGGGGGAGGGGGGGGGGGGGGGGGGGGGAGGCAATTTTAGTTTTTTACCCGAAAAAGGATTTCGAGATCATGGTCTTATTGGTTTAGGAAAAATTTTAGGTTTTTAGCCCAATAAGATTTCGGTGGAAATATTAGGGTCTTACTGGTAGAAGGAGTAATTTTAGGTTTTTACCCCAATAAGATTTCGGAGGGAATATCAGGGTCTTACCGGTGTGGCAAGTTATGGGTAAATATGGGATTTTACCAGGCTTCAATTTGAGGGTGAATTTGGGATTTTACCGGGCAATAATTCAGGGGTAAAATCGGGTTTTTATATGTGCAGCAATTCAGGGGTAAATTCAAGATTTTACCGTGCTGCAATTTAGGGGTAAATTCTGGATTTTATCGGACGACAATTCAAGGGTAAATTCCAAATTTTACTAGAGACATGGGACATTTTAGAGGTAATTTCAAGGTTTTATCGGAGATATGAGACATTTCGGAGGTAAATGTTTTACCGGAGCATAAGACATTTCGGGTGTAAGATAGGCTTTTTATCGGTGACGTGAGACATTTTGGAGGTAATTTTGGGATCTTACCGGGGTTATCAGGCATTTTGGAGGTAAGGTAGACATTTTACCGAAGACTTGAGGCATTTCGGAGGTAATTTTGGGGTCTCACCGGGGTCTTGAGGTATTTCAGAGGTAAGACAGGGTTTTACTAGAGACTTAAGGCATTTCAGGGGTAAGGTAGGCTTTTTGTTAGAGTCATGAGACATTAGGAACATTTGAGAGAACAAGTATTATTTTCCCTAGGTTTTGATAAGTTTGGGTCATTTGAGAGATGAGGTTAGACTTTAATCGTATTTGAGGCAATTTGAGAGACAATGTTAGGATTTGAGTCATTTTATGAAGTAAGGTTGGAGTTTTACTGTGTTTGGGTAATTTTGTAGCATGATGCTAGGATTTCGAGCGGCATGGTTAGGCATAACGCAGGCATGATGGGACATAATGAGACTAGAGACGGACATGACTCGATTTTGATGCGTTAAATGATGCAAATGAGCCTAATCGGTGATCGTGACCAATATTGCATGTAAATCATGTTCTAGGGGTTTAGGTTTCCCTAGGGTTTTGCAAAGTTAGATTTCGACGTTAGTGCAAAAAACATGGTACTAACATACAAATTCATGTATTCACACTAACTTTCTTAGATGAATGCGAAAAATACAAGTCCCCACCTAGCCAAAGTTCCAAGTTTTTTAATAAACTAGGGTCGAATACATGAGTTAAAAGGGTCCATTACTTAGAGAAAGATCCATTTACCAAGATCCACTACTTGAAAGAGGCTAAGGTAAGAGGACAACCTCTCAAAACAATGCCAGGTTCGCGTGTCAAGTGCCACGATTGGGTAAGTTTTGAAAAAGCTAAAGGTTGGCCATGAGCCTTAATCAATTATTGGCTAATCTTCCACTCCCAATGTGTCTCAAATGTAGAACACATTTGTATGAGATGAAGACCTAGGGTGTAACTTCTACACTCGAAGAATTACATACATGAATGCAGTTATGCCTAATACAATCTCTAGCCTATTGTAAGCACACAAACCGAATTTTTTGTGTTGCTCATTCGCACGCATAGCTAAGTAAGCATTAGGCTTACTATCCCTAGTGAATTCGCCAATTTTATTGGGACTTTTTAGTAGCTAAGGGTCAGGAACCCAACTCAATTTTGGGTGGATAGTTTGATGAGTCAATTGCCACTAGAAATCCCAATTTCTTACAACATAACCTTCCTTTTTTGGTGAAGAAAGAGGAAGGGCCTCTCCCCAACTAGCACCCTACTATTTTGTGCATCTATAAGGATTGACTATGTGGCTTTAGAGACATCAAAAGGTTAAGGAGTCGCCACCTAACATTTACGGGCTATTTGGAAACCCTTGGATTCAAATCCCAATATGACTCACGTGAATAGTCTTTAAACCATGAGAAGGTTAGGGAATGAGCAAATTATTTTAAACCAAGGATGTGTGCAAAGAACTGGCATAGAGATAAAGAATAAATCAGTTTTAATTCCTAGGTAAAATAACATAAACAAGGAATAAGCACACTCTAATTTAGTTGGTTGAGTAAGTTAAGCGTTATCACTTTTATAGATGTCTATAAGATTAAGGGTCCCTGTGGCTAGTTGTCCAAGTTTTTTTTATTAGGTGTGGTTGCAATCAATAGGTTTTGATTAGTGTATAGGATAAAATTGGTCATGAAAATAAAAAGTAAGGATCATGTAATAAAGGTGCATAATTAAAAGAAAACAATAGAGTCAAAAGTTAAGAGACAAATAAATAGAGTGTCAGGGTTAGATTATTTAGGATGAAATGTAAATATTATGCATGATAATGATGAGTAAAATATTTACTAATCAAATGAAGTTTTAGGCCTAAAGAGACTATTCTCCATGACATACTTCAACTGAAGAGACAAGAGTCAAGAGTCTAGCTCATGAAGACTTATGTACTTTAGACTTAGAACATCATTGACAAGAAGAAACATAAACAAGATTAAGGTTTGGATTATGATGCTTGAATAAGAAATAAACCTTAAGGATAACTCCTACCATGTATTCAAGTATGATACAAACTTATTATTTTCTTAGGAAAATGGGTCAAGTGTCAAGAGTGGTAAGATTGGTAAGATTAGAGATCTCCATATCTTAACATCATAGATTAAATGAAAAAGTAAATAGACATAATGTAGACTGCATTAAGTGGATAAGGGAGAGGGGTTGCTCAAAAGATTAAGAAGAGACTAGTATAAGGAGATGGTTCCTTAAATTAGGTGCTTAAAGTTAGGGTTTTAAGGCTTAACCAAGTAAAGTAGGAGTTGTTCCTTGTTTTTCACATCATAGGTAAAATAGGAAATTAAAAATAAAGTGTATGAGTTGATCACAAGAGATCATCAAGAGTTATGTCTATTTTATTGATAGAGGCTCATTAAAGTGACAAAAAGATTGACATAGATGTTCAAGTGGAAAGGGGTTTGCACCTCCCATAACCATCATAATAAGGAGTATAATCCAAGGATCTTTACTAGATGGAAACCACTAAAATCAAAGACTAGAAGGTGAATGGAAAGTAATTAACAGAGATGAGGGTCTTTGGTGTTTATCGTTGAGGAGAGCCCTTTTGCTTTAGTCTTTACTTGATTATTTGGCAAAGGGGTAAGATCTCCATGCTTGGCTGTGTGTAATGTGATTAGATTGATCCTTGGTAAGTATGATGGATGTTTGAGAGACTTTGATTGTGTTTGAGTATGCTTTTGGAGCATATTTTGCCAGAGTGATGACCCTTGAGAATTGGAGAAAACTCACCCTTTGATAATCAAATGAGGGGGTATTTATAGGCAAATAAGAGTCGGTTTCCTAAGTGTTGAATACCAAGTTTATATGTTAGATGACAGTGCAGGCTTCAAATGCTTGCTTTGTGCGTCAAATGCTCAAGAAGGAATCTTTTGCTCAGCCAAAGATAGGCTTGAAATGGGACATGAACACTTTTTACTGATGCTCGGAGTCTATGCATCAAATGCTGAGGCCATATGTAAGATGCTTGCTAAGGATTAGATGGAAAAGAATAGAGGCAAAGCTGAGCTGGAGTGATCCTAGGTGTCTAGATGTTTGTTGAGGATTAGCTGGAAAAGAAAATAGGCAAAGCTAAGCTGGAGTGATCCTTGGTGATCGACGTTTGTCTTCGTTCAGTGCATGAACTTGGTGTTCGACGATTCTCCATGCGTTAAGAAAAAGATCTATGAGAATTTCTGTAATTTCTGTAATGTGATTTTCTAACTTTGGATTTGTGTTTGGGCTAAGGTAAGGGTCTTGGCTAGGGTCTGTGTTTGTGGCCTTTTAGGGGTTCAAGTTTGAGGTGTTTTCGGTTTACACATACTCAATCTTGATCCAAGCTAAGTCCAGTTGTCAGGGTTGTTTCGTCATCGGACTGCTACATGGGGAGACATGATTTTGTGTCTACAGTCACACTTTTGTAACACCTTACCTTTAAGTAACACCATCATGTAACACTTTTTAGATTGGTAACACTAACATATAACACTTTTTGAATTGGTAACGCTAACATATATCACTTTTTAAATTGGTAGCACTAACATGTAACACTTTTAAATTAGTAACACTATCTTGTAGTGCTTTTTATATTAGAAACACACATGAAATACTTTTTTTATTATTAACACTTATAAAGGAAATCCATGTCATTAATCAACTAAGTTTAGCCTTTTAATGGAATCAAATCCGGCCAAAGATTAAAAAAAACCATCTTTATACATTTATATTTGGGTCTCGGGAACATACTAGGGTTCATCGGGATCATAGACTAATGAACTATTCACGCATATTTACTATAAAATCAACACAAACAATGATAAAAGTCATAATCTAAACTAGAACAATATAAGAGAAATATTAGAATAAGAACATAATACAAAGTGCAAAAATACTGAATTAAACAAGCTGAATTATTCCCAAAAATCTAAGGTAGAAATCTGAAAACTTCAATGCAAAACAATAACAAGCAGCAACAAAACTAAGAGAATTTAAGAAAATTTTTAAAAGATCTAATCTAAAATAAAGAGTGCTACAGTAAAAACTAATGAAAAACCCTAAAATAAATATTAACATAATCTAGATTTCTTATTAAAATTGTGCAAAGAAGGCTAAATATATACATGTCGATTTTAGCTTCATAAATCACTCACTGAAAAATAGCCCAACAACAAGGCCCTCGATCGAGTTTGAATGGCACCCGATCAAGTCCTTCTTCTATTTGTAGATTTTGAATTAGGGAAATACTGGCTTCTAGAGAGGAGATTCGATTGAGTGCTTTGCACACTAGATCAAGTGTCTTAGATTTCTTTACTTTTTCAACTTGAATCCACTTTCTACAAGATTTCACACTTCCACTAGATTGAGTCCTTTGCATACTCGATCAAATCTTCTTGCTTTTGACCTTAAATACCATATAAATATAAGTATAATTAGGACTTATCACCTCTACACACTTAGATACATAATCCATAGCAACTAGGATATAGCAATTTCCATAAGAGAACAGGAAAGGACCCATGAAGTTAACACCCTAAACATTAAAATTCTAAACTTCTAGAATGTTGTTCAGAGGCATTTCATTCCTCTTTGAGATGTTTCTAGTATGTTGGCAACAATCATAAGACTGTACAAAGGCATGAACATTCTTAAACAAGGTCGACCAATAGAAACCACATTGAAGGACCTTAGCACAAATTTTAGTTGAGTAGGCATGACCACCACAAGGAAGATCATGACAATGAGATATGATGGAGGCTACTTTACTCTCAAGAACACATCTCCTAATAACATCATCTCCACATGATCTATATAGGAATGGGTCATCCTCAAAATGATGTTTTGCATTATGAAAGAACCTCTTCTTCTATTATGAGGAATAACCAAGAGGGATAGTCCCTGCAGCTAAGTAATTTGCCAGATTGGTATACTAGGGCATATCCATGATGGACAATAAAAAGAGTTGCTCATTTGGGAAAGAGTCTTTAATTACATTTCTTACTCCTTTCTTGTCTTTTATCTCCAAATCAAATTCCTTAAAACGCAAAATCCATCTAAATAGTCTGGGCTTTACCTCTTTATTACTCATTATATACTTGAGTGTCACGTGATCTGTATTCACTATTACCCTCAATCCCACTAGATATAAATGGAATTTATCCATTGCATACACTATTACTAACAACTCCTTCTCGGTGCACTTGAGCTAGAATGGAAGGACCTAGTGTGGTGGCTGAAGTATAAGAGCTGTGATGAGAGCTTCTTTTAACCTATTAAAGGACTTAACACACACATCAGTGATAAAAAATGGGGTGTCTTTGCTTAAAAGCTTAGTTAGAGGCCTGGAAATCTTGGAGAAGTCCTAGATAAAATGTTGGTAAAAACTCGTATGTATAAGAAACTCCTAATCGCCTTTATAGATGTAGGAACCAGTAAGCTCATAATGACCATTACCTTTTCTTTATCCACTTTGATGCCCTTATTTGACTCTTTTTGACCCAAAACAATACCTTCAGTGACCATGAAGTGGAATTTTTCCTAGTTTAAGACTAAGCCAACTTCTACACATCTTTAATGTTTGTCAAGTAATCATCAAAAAATGCTCGATAAACTAAGAATTCATCCATGAACACTTCCATGGAATTTTCAATCAATTATGAGAAAATTACCATCATACATTGCAGAAAAGTGGTAGGAGCATTACATAAGCTGAATGGCATTCTGCTGTAAGCACAAGTACCATACAGACACATAAAAGGGGTTTTATCCTGATCAGCTATACTGATCAAGATTTGGAATCCCAAATATCCATCCAACCAACAGAAGTAGAAAAGCTTTGCCATTCTTTCCAACATCTAGTCAATAAAAATAAGAGAAAAATGGTATTTCTGAGTAGCTTTGTTTAGGCGCATATAGTTAATACACGTTCATCATCCTATAGCTTTCCTCCTCGGGATGTGTTCCCCCTTTTTATAACAGTTATGCCTCCCTTCTTGAGTACTACTTAAACAAGACTAACCCACTTTCTATCAGAGATAGAGTAAATTATCCCCTCGTCAAGTACCTTAAGAACCTCTTTTCAGACTACTTCCACCTTAGTTGGATTTAGTCATCTTTGGGGTTCTATGGAGGGCGCATATTCGTCTATAAGATTAATCTTATGGGTGAAAAATAAAGGATTATGCCCTTGATATCATAAATAGTGTACCCAATGGCTTTCTTGTGCTTTCTGAGAATTCTTAGCAACTTCTCAGTTTGATCACAATCAAGTGTCTTATTCACTATAATAGAATATGTCTTATTAAGGATAGTAATTCATATCTGAGAGTAAATAGGAGTGGTTTTAGTTCTACCTATGGGGGAGTATCTATAGATGCGTATCGCTGGATGATCTGAGCTCTTTTAGTAGATTCGTTTTCTCAATATGTGGCACATCCTCAAAAAGCCTCTAATGAGGAAGTATTTTGGTCATTTTTAATTGTTAAGGTTTTTACTATTTTGAGTCTAGATTTTTCTTATATGTTTTTACCTCTCACTTGAAAGGGTTTTTCATGGTTTAAGAATTAGGGTTTTCGGCCATATTTATAGGTTCCAATTTTTATTGGGCCAATTACCGCTCCAAATTATATTAGATAGGTTAAAATAATGATAAGGGCCGACACTAGGGTGTTAATTTTGGTTCCTAAGTTGTTAGCTAAAGTCCAAAAAAGATTAGCTAAGGTTAGTAGATTTTCAGATATTTAGGAACAAGTTAGATAAGATCCAAAAATCATTAGAACATGTTAGTTAGGATTTCATATTTTTAGGATTTTAGGATAAGGTTAGTTAGAGTTAGGATAATATTAGTTTAGATTAGATCTAAATCTATCCTAATCTTATCCAAAGTCAAGTATATCTTTTAGAGTCCTAATTAAAGTTTACGTAGGTTTCTTTGGTGTTCTAAAATAATTGTCCAAGAGTGGTGTAAATAAGGATTCAAGGCCATGTGTTTTGGGTGTGTTGTGTTGAATAAAATTTCAAGTTTTAAAGTTAAGCTTTCTTTGTTGTTTGCTTTTAAGTTAAATGATAGCCCTAAAGCTACAAAATTAAGTAGTTTGCCAATTTCCACCTTATAGGATGTGTTTCCTTTAAGTTCATTAAAGTCCCATCAACTTCCCATATCAATCTTGCATATTCTAGTGACTCTAAAGTTTTTAATTTTCCTCCCTTTAGGACTATTGCTAAAGGATCCTGCAAAGAAACAATATCAACATTATCAGAAATAATCTCATCTATGGCATCAACTTTATAGACTATCTCTCCCATGGATGGTTTCCCATTGAGTTCACCAAGGGATATTCCACCTTCTCCTCTTCAACCTCAAAGGTAATCTTACCGTTCTTCATATCTATGATAACACATGTTGTGGCTAAGATTGGTTTACCTAAAAAGATTGGGACTTATGTATCCTCTTCCCTTTCCATGACTATTGATAAGTCCTAATTACACTTACAATTATATGGTATTTTAGGTCTTTTTCATGTACTTTATTGCATTTTAGTTCAGTTTTAAGTGAATTATGCTCATTTTCCATCATATGATGCATTCATAGGTTTTTGTAGTGTTTGTGTCATTTTTCAAGATTCTTAAGGACTCAATGTCATGGGACGAGTTTAAAACCTTAGGAAAAGAGCTCCAACCTAGTGAAGAACACAAGTCTAAGAGAACCTAAACATAGGATGAAGTAAAGGAGAAGAATAAGAGTCAAAAGTAAGAAGACTCGATCAAGTCTGTAGAGGACTCGATCGAGTGGAAGTGTAAAATCCGGAAGAAAGTGGCTTCCAAACGAAAAAAGTGAAGAAAAAAATTACACTTGATTGAGTGTGCAGAGCACTCAATCGAGTCCCTTCTCCAGCAATGACAAGATTCAAAATCTGAAGAAAGAAGCAAGACTAGATCAAGTGCCTTATTTTTTAGCCAATTTTTAGCGAGTGTTTTGTTAAAGCCCAAACACCTTGTATATATATTTAGGTTATTTTTTACGATTTGAATAAGCTTTAATTAGGGATTTTATTAGGTTTTGCAGTAGGTTAAGAAATATGAGTCTTTAGTTTTCAATAGATTTCTCAAATACTCTCAAATTCTCTCTAGATTAACTTCTTTGTTCTTAGTTTTATATTCAAGGTTTTGGATTACAACTCTATAGTTCATGAAGACTTATGTGTTTTAATCTTAGAACATCATTGACATAAAGAGACATAAATAAGATCAAAATATGAATTATGATGCTTGAGTAAGAAATGAACCTTAAGGATAACTCTTAAATGTACATTCAAGTATGATTTACACCAAGGGTTTGCTCATAAAAGTGAGTCAAGTGTCAAGTCTAGAAAGATTAGAGATGTTAAAATCTTTACATCATAGACTAAGTAAAAAGAGGAAAAAGAGACATGAGATAACTTATAATAAGTAAAATGCAAGGGAGAGGGGTTTCTTGAAAGATTAAGCAGAAACTAATCTATGGAGATAGTTCCTTGAATAATGTACTCAAAGTTAGGGTTTTGAGACTTGACCTTATGAAGTAGGAGTTGCTCCTAACTCTTCACATCATAGGCAAAAGAGATATTGAAGCAAAATTTTTGGAGTTTCTCATAAGAGAGCATTAAAAGTAATGTTTTTGTGGTTGTTTAAGGCTCACCAAAGATTGCATAAAACTTTAAAAAGATATTTATGTGGAAAGGGGTTTGCACCTCCCATAATAATCATTTAAATAAGGGGCTAGATCAAAACCTTTAATGGATGTAAACCCACTAAGGCCAAGTACTAGCTAGTGAATAAAGTAAAAGTAGACAAAGAAAATAAGAATAATTATTGAGGAGAATCCTTTTGATTGAGTATTTATTAAATGTGTGCCAAAGGGGTAAGGTTTCCTTACTTGATTGTGCCAAAATGTTCTTTGAATGATCCATGGTAACTATAAAGGATGTTTGAGAGGCTTTGATAGTGTTTAGGGATTCTTTTGGACTAAATTTTAGCAAAGTAATGACACTTAGAAATATGAGAAATGCCAACCCTTTGGTCATCAAATGAGGGGGTGACAATGAATTAGTTTCCTGAGCATTGGACAACAAGCCAGTGTGTTTAACAATACCTTAGGGCATCAAATGCCCGATTTGTGCATCCAACTCTCAAGAAAAGAATCTTTTGCTCTGTTAAAAAGAGGCTTAAAAGGAAATAGGAGGACTTTTGGCTAATGCTCAAGGGTTGGGCATCAAATGTTGAGGCTGGGTGTTAGGCATTTATAGAGGATGAGTTGGAAAGGAGTAAAAGAGGAGTTGAGCTAGAGCAAGTGTTAGTGTTTAACACACAAAGGCAGGGCATTTAACTCCCACTCCTAGCATTGGATTCCCATCTTCCAGCTCCACCTTAGTTATTGCATTCACTTCGTGCATCAAGCATAAGAGCTCCAAGCCTTTGTTTTGCATGGGTTTAGGGGTTTTTTTTGTGTTTGATGATGTAATTTTTATGAATTTGGATATGTGTTTGGGCTAAGGTAAGTGTCTTGGGTTTGGGTTAGTGTTTGGGCCTTTTTGGGAGTTCGATTTTGAGTTTGGGTTTACACATACTCAATCTTAACCCAAGCTAAGTCATTTCATCATGGTTATTTCATCATTGTACCACTCATAAGAAGACATGATTTTGTGTCTATAGTGTGGGATAAACTTTAGGGCTAATGAGTAAGAAATACCAATATAAACCTCATCCCAACTTCCTTCTATGACCCGTTAGCCACTAGGGCCTTAGGACTCAAGGGAGAGGTTCATGAGCTCTTCTAGAGGTTTGGGTGGGAATCATTAATGAATCTTTATGCCCCGACCTATAGAAATTTGACTCTAGAAGCCCTTTCCACCTTTAACATCAACCGCAACCCTAAATATACCATAGCTAGGATATATTTTAATATTCTCGGGAATCGGTTGAGATTCTCCTTAGATGAAGTTCAAAGGGCATTAGGCTTGCCCGTGAACGGGGTTCTCACCCCTAGCCATCCTAGGCTAGAAGACTACCAGGATAGCATATTATGGAGAGACATTACTAGGTTCATGATCTATAAACCATACTAATCAAAGGTAACTTGGATCATCCACCCGGTAGTGCGGGTAGCATATAGGGTCTTAGCTTGGACCCTATTCTCCATAGACGTAGGGATTATGTTTGCTCGTCTCGCAAGCTTTATTTTCTTTTGCCTAGAATTCTTTTCCTGGTGGTCTGGTTTATGGAAAAGCAGGCCAAGTAGTTAAGGGATCGACCGAGATAGCATTAGGAGGCCTCATTACCCTTCTAACATTGTCCCATAACATTGACCTTTTTGAATTCTCCCGATGAGGTGCCAAACCTTATCATATAACTCTACGTAGCATGAAAAACATGCAATGTATCCAACCCCATAGAGGTCTGCACTAGGGGCACCCGACTCTACATTTGTCATCCCCTATGCTTTCTTACCCTGTGTCGTTTCCCTCTCTTGGAGGGATCTGAGACAAGGATTCTTCCACCAGATATCCACTGGCCTCCCTTGATCGCCAAAGATGCTACACTGCACGAGGAGGGTGGAGTCATTGAGGGTGATTGGGAGGCTTCCGATCGGATGGAGGAGGAATCCATGCACAGGTCCCTATAGTTTAAGGCAAGTAGTAGCTATTCTTAGTCCTATAAGGCTCATATAGCTTCCCTACAACATGATTTTGGTCTTTTATGAACCGAATTTAGGCATATGTGGGATAGCTTCACAAAGCTGAGAGCTTCCCATCAGTCTATGGCCAATTCTTTCCATGAGATGAGGACTGTTTATCATGCTATGTAGGAGTCCAATCAAGCTACGAGTGCACAATATGAGTGGATGAGAACTGACTACCACACTATGCGAGTGAGCTTCTCATCCATGGAAGAAGCTATATAGAGGTATTTTGGGGGTGGTCCTATTTCTTCAATTGAGATATGGCCTGCCTAGCTGTGGACTTAGTTATGGACCCTATCCTCCTCCCCCGAATCAACATTAGTTTATTCCTGTTCTTTTCTCTTCTTTTTCTTGTTTTTTGTGTGTTTTTAGCATTAGGATTTTTGCATTCTTTCCCTTTTGGACATTTTCTTTGATGTACGGTGCTTGCATTGAGAACATTGTAAGGTTTATCTTGGAGGGAGAGATAATTTAGAGCATGCATTGCATTATAGTATAGCTTTCATTATTTGTTTGTTCAATTTTTCTTTTCCTTTTAGAGCATTCTCAATATTTCTCCTAGTTTTTTTCCTTAATTTCCTTTTTTAGTTTTTCTTAGTCATAATTTCATTGTTTAGTTTTTTCAATAATTATTTTCTTATTCAATTACATGCATTTTATAGTTTAGAGCATTCCATAATATCATATTTTATCCATATAGTTAAGATTAGCCTTTCATTGAGGATTAATAGATATGTATGTCTCTTTTTTGAAATGGTTTTGCTTGATACATCCATTGCTTTTTAATATCATGAACATTAGTTTTTTAAAACTAGGCTCTTTCTCCCTTTTTGGCAATTAGTCTCACCCAATGTCATAGACTTGTGTTTACCTATGAGGACTTGAGCCTTAGAACGATAGTATTATTCCAGTCCGTTTCTTTCCATGTGAGTTAGATGTCGCCCTCTATGTGATTTTACTCTTGGTTTTGTTTTCTAGTTGTATGAGACTTTTTGGTGCAACTTATAGGAATAATTGAACTCTCCCTAGAATTAGAGCCTTTTTCTCATACTAAGGTTATTTTTCCATAAAATTGATTTTCTTTTCATTAACCCTTATGATGGAACCCATTGAGCCTTTATTCCCTTTTTCTTGATGTCTATCATAAAAAAAAGTCTTAGAGCCTTGTTAGGTTTATTTTTAAAGAAGAGTTTGTAATTCTCAATGTCTCTCGTACCGAATTAATCATATCCTCTCTAAGAGTATTGGTTTCTATCCCTTTCTCTAGTACATATTGAATATAATTAAAGAGAAGAGTAGTAGCAAAAAAAGAAAAAAAAAAGAAAGGAATAGAAGAACCAAAAAGAAAAAATTGAAAAAGAAGAAAAATAGGAAAAAAAAAAGAAGAGAAAATAAGATAAAGAATAAGAAAAGTGGAATATTTTCTTAAGTCTATACTCATCATCAATAGATAAATGAAGCATTTCATACCTAGTGTATAGTTGAGATGAAGCATCAATTCGAGTAAGAAAGAAAAAAGTCGTGTTATGGAGTAAAGGAGGTTATAAGGGTGTTTTGAAGCCGTACATCAATGTAGTAGTGGAGTTTTTATTTAGGTTCAGCATCACTTTCCTAAATAATGTTGCCCTACCCTATTTAATCAAGCTAACCTATTTAGGGAGTCATAACCTTAATGAGTTGACACCATTCTTAGTACTAGAGAAATACAAAATGCAAGCTTAAAAACGATGATTTCACAGAGTTGACTTGATTACTAGGTTAAGAGTACACATTTAAACCCAAAAAAACATGAGTGGCTTATTTCCTTATGCACACCTAAAGTGAGAAGTTTATGACATATGATAGAGATTAGCTTAGGGGAGTATATAATTGACATTCTTGACTATCAACTTGTTCATGGATTTTATAAACTCATAAATGTGTGTATTTATTTTGAATTATGTTTTCATTTGGGTGTGGTAAAATTAAGGCATGTTGTATTTCCTGAGGGGGCGTTAACTCCTTTCTCTCGTCTTTGCTCTTGAATGCTTGAGGACACGCATTTTTTTAGCTTGGGGGTATTTGATAAGTCCTAATTATACTTATAATTATATGGTATTTAGGCATATTTGTATATAGTTTATTGCATTTTATTTTAGTTTTAAATGAATTCTTCTCCTTTGTTATCATATGATGCATTCATGGATTTTTATAGTGTTTATGTCTTTTTTCACGTTTCCTAAGGACTTAGTATTATAGGACACATAACAGAGCTCCAACTAAGTGAACAGTATAACTCTAAGAGGACCCAAACATAGGATGAAGCAAAGGAGCAAAATTAGAGTCAAAAGTAAAAAGACTCGATCGAGTGTGCAAAGGACTAGATTGAGTGGAAGAGCAAAATTGGGTAGAAAGTGGCTTCCATATGAAAAAGTAAAGAAAACTAAGACACTCGATCAAGTGTGCAAAGCACTCAATCGAATCCCTTCTCCAACAACCAATTTTGACCTGATTAAAATTTTGAAGAAAGAAGCAGGACTTGATCGAGTGTTATTCAAACTCTTTCGAGTGCCTTGTTCCTGGGCCATTTTTCAGCGAGTGTATTTTTGAAGACAAAACTCCTTGTATATATATCTAGGTTATTTTACATAGTTTTAGTAAGCTTCAATTAGGGTTTTTATTAGGTTTGCAGTAGGTTAAGCAGCACTAGTCTCTAATTTTCATTAGATTTCTCAAATACTCTCAGATTCTCTCTAGATTTGTTGCTTTGTTCTTAGTTTTACATTCAACCTTTTGGATTGCAACTCTAGAATTTTGGACGATAATTGGTTTATTTTATATTCATTGTTCTAGTTTTCTATTCTCTATTATTATTCTGGTATTATTTCTTAATTGCTTTAATATCATTTCTAGCATAGATCATGGCTTTTATCATTACTTGTGTTAGTTTTAGAGTCAATATGCGTGAGTAGTCTATTAATCTAGGATCCCAATGAACCCTAGTATGGATCAGGTATTGATGGATCCTAAGACCCAAATATAAATGCATAAAAATACCTCTTTTAATCTTTGATTGGCTTTAATTTCATTAAAAGGCTAGACGTAGTTGATTCATGACATGGATTAGGCTCGCGCCGAGAGTCGATTCATAATATACATTAGAATCACATATTAATGTGTGATTAATGATCATAAAAGTAGACATCATGACCATTAAGACTTATAAATTGTCGTGTTTAATGTCTTGATATCACATGAACCCACGTAAGTAGGTAAGATTGCTTTAAGAGGAAGCTATTGATACTCGAGAGAGAGATCCTTAGTATTGTTTATGGTGCATTCTTCCAAAATCATATGTGTCGGATTCATTCTCCTAGATATTTGTCTTATATTGGTATCAGTTTAGCTATAATTCATACTCTAATTCTGTTTATTCTAGTCATTTGTTAGAATAGACCTCCTTTAGTTCGTGACATTCATAATAGAAGTTAGAACTAGCATAGACAACATTAGAGCCCGATAGTCTCTTATATTAATTTAGGTGAATAGGTTACTTTTGATAAGGTAGTGATTGCTCGGTTAACTACAAAGTCACATGGGATATACAATTTTATAACCCGAAGAGGAACATTCTCCAAAATACCTAGAGGAAACTTTATAATATGATCTGCTAGCTGAAGAGATATTTGGGTAGGCTTCAATTCATCTAACTAGAGCTTTTCACAAATTGATAACGGCATAAGACTCACACTTTCCCCTATATCACATAAGGATTTCTTAATCTCCAAATCCCCTAACTTCACTAGGATAGAGTAACTCCCTAGATCGCCTAGCTTCTTAGTAAGGGAATTCTGAATTATAGCACTACATTCAGCTATGAAGGGTATTGTGGCGTTCTCCTTAATCTTCTTTTTATTTGAAAGTATATCCTTTAAGAACTTTGCATATGTAGGCTTTTTTGAAATATCGTCTAAGAACAGGATATTAATGTACAACTTCCTCAGAATTACCAAAAACCTTATATTTTTCTTCTCTAACTTTGCTTGAACTAACCTCTATAGAAATGGGGCAGGTGATACATATCGTGCTACAGGTGGAATCTTTTGCTTCTTTTTTTCCTCTTCTACCTTCTCACTCAACTCCTCACTTTCTAGCTTAGTTAGAGGTATCGAGGCCTTCATTGGCGGTCCTTCTTACTCCTTTCAACTCCTTAGGGTTACAACTTTCAATTGCTCCTTAGGAGGAGTTTTAACATCCTTCGAGACATGTCCTGAATTCCTTGAGGGTTTATTCAACTACTGAGTCAACAAGTCTAGTCGAGTCCCTATCCGCTCTTTATGAGCCTTAAGTTTTGCAAATTGCTTCTCGTTTTTCTCATTACACGTAGTTTGCTGAGCTATAAAGTTTTCCAAAATGATCTCCAAATTAGAGTTTTTAAGAGCTTGTGGTTGTTAAAAGGTAGATGGATTAAGGAATTTCCTGGTGTTAAAACTTGATGGACTTGTAGATGGTTAAAGTTGTTGAAATTTGGTGGATCATAATTTTAGATCGGGTCTATCATGTTTTGGGTATTCTTGTAGGAGAAGTTCGAGTGTTACATCCAACCTTCATTATAAGTGTTCGAGAATGGGTTGAATGGCCTATTCGGTTTGTAGTAGATAGCATTGACTTGCTCACTAGTCAAATCGACCGTAGTGTATTGACACTGACTCATATTGTGCCCTATGATACTACAAACCTCACAAGATGCAACTAAAGAAAGTTTCCCATGTATCTTTCACATACTTTCAATAAGAGATTTCATGGAAGCTACTAGATTTAACATATCTGAATTCACTGATGAAGAATATAAATCCTTTCTATAATTTACTTTTGAGGAACGTGAATTATATGTAGCATCCATATTTTATATTAGTGCTAGGGTACCTTGTGCATCATTCATCTAGATGCTAGCACTTAAAATTGTGTTGATGTACAACTTGGTATCATGGTTCAAACCATTATAAAATAAAGCAAAAGACAATCCATTAACCCATTATGAGGACAACGTTTTAGCATCCTTTTCCATAATCTCTATGTCTCATGGAGTGACTCATCATACAACTACTAAAAGTTATTGATCTTGGCTCTCAACTTAGTCATTTCATCTTGATCCAAGAACTTTATGAGAAAACCCTTAGCTAGCTTATCCCATGTATCAAATTTACCAAGACCTTCATCTCTAAGCCATTCAAGTGCTCTATCCCTCAAAGAGAATGGAAATAGCCTTAATTTCACAGTATTTTCATAATAATCCTTCATCTTCATTGTATCACACTTCCCTATAAAGTTCTCAATATGTGAAATGGGCCATTTTGTAGGAATTCCTATGAATGCCTCTCTTGAGATGAACTTCATAAACACCGGCTTTAGCTTAAACTGTGTAGCTCTAACCTTTGGCTGAGAAATACTTTACATCATATGAGGATCAGGGATGTCATATAAAAACGCGTTTTTTGAGGCGGAGTTTCAATTTCAGTTTCTTTTGTTTGCTTGTCGAGTTCTTGATCTCGGGATCTAGAGAAAGAAGCTCCTTATAACCTGTACTTTGAGTGTGAATGCAAAGAAAGGACTAGAAAGGAAAAAGATCATATTGAAAAACACAAGAACCGAAGCTACTATGTAAGAAAACAAAAAAAATCCTAATAGAAATTTATAATAAAACAACAAAAGAAAATCACCGTTAGACCCCAGCAACGGCGCTAAATTTTGATTGGGATGTCGCTACTCTATCAAAGTAACATATTCACCTAAACTTATGTAGCTCGGGTAAATAGGGTCCAAATCCCAAGAGACTATCAAATTTTAATGCTGCCTATGCTAGTTCTAACTTCTATTAGGAATTTCATGAATTGACTGGAGTTTTATATTCTAACTAATGACTAGACTAAACTGAACTAGAGTACAAATTATAGCTAAACTGAATACCAATATATAACAAATATCTAGGACAACAAATCCCTACTTATATGACTTAGATATATATTTCTATCCTAATCCCGTGAATTCAATACATAAAGTATTTCCTAGGACAAATGCACCCTAAAAAATACTAAGGATCTCTCTTGAGTATCAATAGCTTCCTCCTAAAGCAATCCTACTTAGTTTTGTGGGTTTATGCGATAACAAGACATGAAGCACAACATCCTATAAGTCCTAATGGTCATAACATCTACTTTTGTGATCATCAATCACTGCTTAATAAGTGATTCTAATGTAGATTATGAATTGACTCTCAACGTAAACCTAATCCATGCCATTAATCAACTATGTCTAGCCTTTTAATGGAATTGAATCCAACCAAAGAGTAAAAGAATTATCTTTATGCATTTATACTCAGGTCTCGGGATTTTTTATTAGTTAATCCTTACTAGGGTTCATCTGGATCCTAGATTAATTAACTACTCATGCATATTGGCTATAAAAACAACACAAGCAATAATAAAAACCATGATCTATAACAAAAATTGTTGTTTGGTTTTGGTGTTGACATACTTTGCAACCTTATTTGATGTGTGTTTTAGAAGCAAAGAAAAGCTCAAAATCATCAAGTACCAAAGCCATACAAAATCAAGACACGGATTAAGAAGCAAATAGTGACAATCGAGTTTCAAAGTAGGAACTTTTAATGAAGCAACATGGAGGTAGCTTCAAGTTGAGAAGGCATAAAGACTAAGTTTTGCACTTAGGATTTGTGGAAGTGATTGGGAACTTAGCTATTTGGAATATATGACACATTAAGCCTAAGAAATGATTCTTAAAGTTCCTTGTATTTTTGTAAAAAGCTTTAACTGTTATTTATGAAAATTATCTTCCTTAATTAACTCTAACAACTTTTTCAAGCTTATATAAGTGACAGTTTTTTGAATAAAATTAAACACGTGGGTTTTGTTATAAAACTAATTTCCTAAAAACACTCCCTTTTCAGTGGGAAGTTATTCTTAGTCACTTTGCATGACACCCACTTCTCACGGCTTTGACTTAAGATTAACCATATCAAACTATATTATGTAAATCCTCTTAAACATATCTAGAAATTAGGCATGTATGGACAACGGCACTAAGGAAATTCACGATTATAATTAGTGGACATATCTTCCTATCATTTAGGAATACATGTAAGTAATAGACATATGTATAACACTATATAAGGAATTTAATCAATCATCAAAATATAACACTCACTCAAATGCTTAAATGTTTTTGAGAGAAAAACACCTGTCAGTTATCCAAGACTTGAAATCTCAAGTTCCTTTCATCCTAGTTCCAAAGTAAAAAAAAAAATAGTTTTTATTATTCTCTTTGAGAGTAGTACAATGTTGTACTAGGGAGGAAAGATTGAGTGATGTTGCACAAGGCATAGAGTTAAGTCTTGAAAGAGAAATGAGAAGAGAAAGAGGAGAGCAAGAGTGTTAGATAAAGGAATCAAGAGAAACAATATTTTGTAATTGAGGATTTTCCTTTCAGTAAAAGAGAGTTGAAATCACAAGAGGGATGTGGTTTTCCTTTGAGTTGGGCACAAAGGGTTTCCACACTAAAAATTTCTTGTGTTTCTTTTCAAGTTCCTTTTATTTACAGTTTTGATTAGAATTCCGCAAAAAGTATCTATAATCTTACACTTCCAGTTTACCCCCTTCTTTTAGGTATTCAATTAGAATAACATAAACTATATTAAAGAAATTAAGAAACAATACTAAAGCAATAAAAAGAGAATAAAAAACTAAAGAACTAAGTAAAAAACTAAGAACAAAGCTTCAATGAAAAAAGCTAAAGTACTAAGTATAAAACTAAGAACAAAACTTCAATGTAAAACCAATAAAAGAGAATAGAAAACTAAAGTACTAAGTATAAAGCTTCAATGTAAAATTAAGAATAAAGCAGTAAATCTAGAGAAAATTTGAGAGAGTTTTGTGAAAGCTAGTGAAATCTAATAATAACCTTGTTAAAACTTATTAAAATTGTCCTTCATGACCTAGATATAAAAAGGCCCAAGAACAAAGCACTCGAACAAGTACGAGTAGCACTCGATCGAGTCTTGCTTTTTTCTTCGGATTTTGAATCAGGTCAGAATTGGTTGGTGGAGAAGGGACTTAACCGAGTGCTCTGCACACTTGGTTGAGTTTCTTCATTTTCTTCACATTTTCATCTGGAAGCTACTTTCTTCCCGATTTTTCATTTCCAGTCGATCGAGTCCTTTGCACACTCGACCAAGTCTTCTTACTTATGACTCTAATTCTACTCCTTTGCTTCATCCTATGTTTGGGTCCTCTTAGCATTGTGTTCTTCATTCTCTATGAGCCTCGTTCCTTAGATCTTGAACTCATCTAATGACACTAAGTCCTTAGAAATCTTGAAAAATGACACAAAAACTATAAAAACCCATGAACGCATTGTATGATAAAAAAATGAGCAGAATTCACTTAAAACTAAACTAAAATGCAAATAAATATATGTAAAAAGACCTAAAGTACCTTATAATTATAAGTATAATTGGGACTAATCAAATCCCCTAAGTTAAATGAATGCTTGTCCTCAAGTGTTCAAGAGCAAAGACGAGAGAAATAAGATAACACCCCCCGGAAAATACAACATGCCTTAATTTTATAAAACTCCAAGTCAAAACATAGTTCAAAACAAATAATCACATATAAAATCATACAAAATCCATGAACAAATTATTATTCAAGAATTTCAACTATATACTTCTCCAAGCTAATCTCGGTCATATGTCATAAACTTCTCTCAATTAGTATGCACAAAATTTGAAACACATTAAAGAGTGTGATAGTCATGTCCCCAAATGAGAGGTGAAAGGAGCTCATGCTGAGCCGCCACCGCTCAATGAAAGTTGTAATCAAGGGAATGTGGATGTGCTACGCTAGCCCGATGCCATCAATAACTATCCTAAACTCCTATGAAAATGATTCATGTCATCAAGCATGTAAAATCCCACAAGAATGTGCCCTGTCGTCGCACTTCAAGACTCGTATCTCCTCTCTAGCCCAAATTCTATGGGTGACATGACCCCCATAGTTAGGAATAACGCTACCATCTAGCAGCCTACCTACCATTGCTCCATGCACAACCCGTCACCATCTGCAGGAGTATGATGTTTATGACTATGAGAACTCATGCTAGTGCCCGCCTTTAATCTCACAAATTGTGCCCTCGATCTAGATGGGATGGAGTCGGCCACCATGTGGACAATGAGCCAAGAATTGTCGTTAAGCAACTTGTCGAGCTCACCAATGTACTCGTCTGTATCCTTACTCATCTCGATGCCCTCGTCGTTGTTTTAATCATTCAAAGGACATGAAGCAGTAACTGTTGTAGGAGAAGGAACAAAGGTAGTATGGGAAGGATGAGACGATCTTTGTGTCATTGCCCTCACCCTCCTAATAGAAGCGTCAAGCCCTTGAACCCGAATGTGTTGCAGGCCAAAATGTTGTTAATGGTAATGAATTTGGGCGTGGACAACCTCGTAACCCTCTATTCATTTGAATGACGGGTACTATTAATAATAACATTATTTCAACTAAATTTAATGAAACATCTCTAGTGTATTTTTGCAATATAACGTAAAAGCAACATTTGATCTAACAAAGAACAATTATAGTTAATAGTCCATACATCACTATTATCATTATGTTCATCATTAGTTAAAGTATCGCATTTTCATTATAATATTGATAATGTGTAGTAAATTTTCAATAATGATAACAAGTAATTAGTACTTTTATTAACACAAATTACTTACTATTCTTAAAATTCTCTATAATTATTACTAGTATTAATATTATTTATAATTTTCCTATCTAATTACCAATATTATAAGTTGAATTATTATTATTCTCAAAATTATTTATTGTAATTATTAGTGATATCTAATTAAAAATATTATAATTATTAATCATAAAATTATTTATTGCAATTATTATCGTTAATAATATCTAAATTACTAATATTATAACTAAAATTATTATGTTACTTATTATTACTATTATTAATATTTATTGCTCCCTCCGTTCTTTTTTTCCTTCCTATATATTCCCCCACTAAAAATTTTTGAAAAGTTCTTTCCACTTAGAATTACTCCTTTTTTATATGATATTTTATGACATAAATAACCTCAATTCACTTATATTTATTGATATTTTGGTGATAGAAAAGATCATTTATAAAAATATAAAAAAAAATTACAATGCTCAATGGATGAATAATGATTCTAAATGGGAAGATATTTTTGAAATTTTCCAATGGGGAATACAAGGAAAAAAAAGAATGGAGGAAATAATATATTATTAATAGTAATAATAAGTAATTATAATAATTTTATTTATAATATTAGTAATTTAGATACTAACCTTATGTGATTATATTATATTAGTTAATAATTCTTCTTTATTATTATAATTATTATTTTTATTACTTATTATTCTTTACTATTAATTTTATTACTGTTTTTATCTAAATATTATTAAGATTCATATTATTATTACTACAATCAATGTAAAAGAAAAATAAGTTATATTCCTACATCAATTATAAACAAATGACAATTTAGCACTAATTCTACATTAAATAACAACAAATGAGAATAATTAAGTACACATAAAAGCGATGTAACAATCCATAAACATGAATAAGCATGACAATTTTGGATAGGAGGTATCATCTAATAGGGATCATCGGAAAAATAAGACAACTCCCCATGGTAGGTAGTTTTTTGTTAAATTGCCCAGCCAATTTATCGAAAATTGTAAAAAAACTTACCCGACTATTTGTAGACATTCTTCCCTCCTCATTCATTGGTTTTTAAAAGGTGGGGGAAAGGAGCGATTAAGTGATTAAGTGACGATGAGGGGTATGCGATGGAATCCGACGATGGAGAGAAAAGAGAAAGAAGAGGAAGGGAAGGGAAGGGAAGGGAGGGGAGAACGGGAAGTAAAAGAGAAAGGGTTGTATAATTTTACAAGGCCATTTGATTAATTTTGTTGCAAGACGTTCCCTCAAACATGGCATGTGTTTAAAGCACCATCCTAGAACCTTAACGTACACATGTAAATGCGTACGGCTGCGCACTTCTCAGACCCCTTCCAAAAAAAAAAAAAAAGAATAACAATCAAAGCATCCATCATGTGTATGAGTAAGTGTGGGGGTTTATATTTATAAAATTCGCGTTTTAAATGCCGACCATTTGAAAGCGGTCTTCTCGCGATCCCCTCCTATCACCTTCCCCAACTCTCGCACTCTCTCTCCTCGAGGACCCCGTATGCGATGGCGATGATAGCTAGCATTGTCTTCGTCCTCCTTATCATGCTCCTCCTCATCCTCCTCCTCGTTCTCCTCGCCTGCAAACCTTGGCGGTTCTTCGCTCGCGCTCTCCGCCACCCTCCCTCGTCCTCCGTCAAGGTCTCATCCTCCTCCTCCTCCTCTACCTCTCATTTCAATTGCGTTATTGAATTTGTAAATTTTGATTGATTTGTTAGGGTTTATGCGTTTCTTCGATTCGTCATTTCATCGCTCTTACTGAATTCGATTGTGTTAGTGTAGAATGATGATCATGATTTTCCTGATTATTTTCTTTAAAGCAATTGTGTTCTTGGAGCTGCATTAGGTTAAGGTGATCGGTTCAAGTCGATTTGAGTTGATGTTTATTTGATTGTGTTGTTGTCTAATCTGTGCGATTGATGATTGTACTTGATTTATAGCTGTGTGTGCATTTGTGTATGTGTTAGTAGCTCAATATTTTATGAATCGGTAAGTGGTGACTGGTAACTGGTACGATGTTATTGCTCGGTTGTGTGGACTTGAATATTGTTGATACACGGAGACAACAGTGTTGCGAAGAAGGTTTAGGTAATAATCTAGAATGTGCCTGTATCACCTAAAAAGTAGCCCCGTAGTATTGAAGATCTTATTAAAATATTTATCTTCTAATTAAGCTGGATACTTATAGCTTTCAACTAACTGATGACACATTTCATATGACTCAATCCTGGTCGGGTTTTGATCGTTGCTGCCGTTGTTTTACTATGTCATGACAGGTTGATGAAGAGAGACCGTTGGTGCAAGAGGATTCTGATCAGCTCCCAAGCCATAGAATTGAATCATTGAACTTCGACATTTCGGAGAGCTCTCATTTGCAAAGTGACGGCCATTTTAGTTCACCTGGAACACATAGTCTTACTTATAAACAGAGGCTTCCCCTGCTTGCACCTCACTTGACACCAGGCATGCTGCTTTTCTTTATTACTATCCTGACCTACTATTGTTCCTGCATTGAACCATCTGCAAATTGTGCTGTGCAAGCTGATTGTTTTCATCCTTGTCTTCCAAGTAGATAATCTCTATATGTTAAATTTTGATTCGTGCACTGATATGCTTTTTCTTAACTGGACATTAGACCATATTTTTCATATACCTGTGAATATCCAAACCACTCTTTTCACAATTGAAGTAAATGTACCTTTTGTTGATGCTCAAAGTAATAATTTTGGTGCAAGCCTACAAGGCTTTTGATATGTAGAAGATATGAAACGTGAACATTCACCTTAAGGTTTTTTCTCCCTATATTGAATGGTAGCTGTTATCAAATAGGCCCTTATATTTTGTCTCAGAATTTTTTCTTCTTTATTTATCATTTAAATTTGTCATTTTATAGACCTCTAATGCTAAAGAAATATTTCTCATGTGAACTTGACTTGTAATTTTGGCATCTTAAAGTATTGCTTCACTTATCTGTTGCACTGGTCTATATAATTGGTCAGTATGTAGCTTTAAAGACAGAGAGTGTGTTTCTTCTGCTAATTGATAAAAATCATTTGCATTATGTCTTACTAAATCAAGTAACTTACTTAGGTGGGGCTAATGAATTTTCCCTTCTCATGGTAATTTAGTTTTAGATGTAGGTGATCAGGCAGAAGACCTTTTGGTTGGTCAAACATTGAGGCATCCCTTGTTGACAAGCCATTTTATTGAAGAGCAGAAATCTATTTTGAAGGAAGGCCTGAATCATGATTCAAGGCTTAGGCCAGATGATGTTACATTTCATAGTTTTTCCAAAGAGATTTTTTATCAAGGTACTTAGTTCCTTATTCCTGCTATACAATTGTAGGGACAACCAGTAATAATTTTAATCAATTAAAGCTGTAAAGCATGCCATTTTATCTTATGGCTAGAGGTGCAGGTAGCTGCCTCTCCATTGAAGTTATCACTGGTCCAGCACGTGGGCTTCGGCATTCAGTGTTGTCTACAGATGATTCAAAGCTTCCACTTACTTTTGGAAGGGTCCCACCAAGTGATGTGTTGCTGAAGGATTCAGAGATATCTGGAAAGCATGCTATGATAAACTGGAACTCTAATGTAATTTTTTGGACTCTTTAATTTTACTAGTTTTGGACATATTTTCAATTCTATATGCATTGCTGCAAAAAAATTTCTTTAGGTGTGATTTTTCGTTTCTCTTTTAGAAAATGAAGTGGGAGCTTGTGGACATGGGAAGTCTTAATGGAACACTTCTTAACACAAAGGCTATACATCATCCTGATTCTGGAAGCAGAACTTGGGGTGAGCCAAAGGAGCTTGTTGGTGGTGATGTAATAACTCTTGGCACTACATCCCAGATAAGTGTAAGTTCTATAGTTGTGATATGGCATTGAGGTCTATGGCATAAAAATCAAGAACTGTTACATAAGTGATCTTTTTGGATTTCATTAGGTTGGCTGTTCAAATCTCATGTATGTGAAATTTACTGGTTCTTAATTTTACGTAAATGGTGGATATTTATGAAGAAAAAGGAAACATGATAGAAACATCCAAAAGCATTCAGATTTTCATGTAATAAAGTAAAGATCCTATCGATAGAGTAGCAAATAAAAAAATATTCAACACTTGGTAGTCTGCTGGAATTAGTTGGTTGATTATGGACAACAAAGTTTGGTTGTTATTCTATTCAATTTTCCTGATGTCATTTGAGTCCAAGAATCATGAGATTCTGTTATGAGATGTTTCAATGATGGAATTCAGCAACATCACTAGGAGTATTGTGTGTTTGTTTGTGATTCTAGTTTTGTAAGCAATCATTTTGACAGAATAGTTTGAGCTTCTTCTGTGTAATGCAAGCCATGAAAGGAAATTTTCTTTATCACCTCTCAAATTATATACTAACTCAAGGTTAGGATTGAAAAAAATATGATGAGTGTCCTGTAAAGAATCCCTACCGTGCATGCTGTTGACTTTCAATGAAGTTTTTACTTTTGCTTAATGTCCTGATTATCCTCCAGTGTTCCTCATCTATCTGGAAATATTACAGAATAGCGGAAGCTATATCAACATGTGTTCAGTCCATAGAAACATTTGGACAAGCCATTAACAATAAAAAAAAAAAAAGACATTTCCTCCTAAATGGGCCATTGACTTGGTTGCTGTATCTTTCCTAATTTTTTAGATTATAAGTTTCATTAGCTTTTTTGATCTAATTATGCTCCTTGGCTGTGTAACACAATTCATCCAGTCTCTCTTTGCACTTTAATTGCATTTGGAAGTATATGCTTTCCAGAGTTCCAGCATTGTGATTTCGAATGTATTCAGTAGTTTGACATCAAGTCCTGTAAGCGATTTTACTGCCTAATTGTGGGATGATGTATGAAATGAAATTTATTCTTTCCACTGACAATAACACGTTTTAGATGTCTTTGCCATTTTTCTGATAATTTGCTGATTTTTCAAGTTGTTCAAGAGTATGAAATCTATTTTTTGATAGGAAATTACATGTCAGTTGTCCTTGTTAAAGTCTAGCATTTCTTTGTGGCAGGTGCAAATTACACCTCTAACTCAATCAGAGGTACCACATGGAGTAGGCATTGCATCGGATCCAATGTCTACGCGCCGTGGAGGAAAACGGCTTCCCATGGAAGACGTCTGCTTTTACCAATGGCCGCTTCCTGGAGCAGAGCAGGTGCATATATACTGTCAGTCATGACCATTTGTATATTGCTTTAGATACAATTAATGTAACCTTTGTGTTTTTATACAGTTTGGTCTCTTTGGTATTTGCGATGGACATGGTGGGGCAGTTGCAGCTCAGTCTGTGAGCAAGTTAGTTTCCTTGGTTTCTTTTCAAGTTTTTCTTTTATTTTCTGCTAGCTGAATGTAAATGCTTGCTTAGGTACTACATAATTATCATGTCTAAGAATCATAATTAATATGGTCAATACTCAAGGTACCCTTGAGTGCTTACCATGCTGATAAGTAATGACTATCTTAATTCTTTTCTTAGGAATGTTACGTGGTTTACTTGTTCGTTAGGATAAAGTTTTTCATGTAGCCAAAAAAATGCCTTTAATACCTAAATAGTTAATTTGAATCTTCCATTAGTTTTCGTGGACTCCAAGTATGAATGAGTAAGGTTGCTTGAGCAGCAAGGTGGGATTGGTTCCCCATGTCAAGTTTTTTCCTATATTTGTTAAGGGAAATCACTTGGGCAATCAAATGTTTTGGACTTCGTACTTGGTTTAGAATAGATTTTGTTATCTTTCCTTGAGTCCTTGAATAGGGTTTTGATAAGGAGCTTTGTTTTGTTCCCTTAACTTATAAATTGTTTCTTTAGGCCATTTAAGAAGGATTATACTACTTTGATTGTGGATTGTGATTGCTAAATAAAGTTGAATTGTCTTCCAGATTTCTCTTGTGTTTGACGAGTGAACTCAATCATAAAATCCTTGCGTTAGGCAAGTGTTATCCTCATTTGAGACAGGTTCATTTTGTTGAGTGACTGAAGCTAAATCAAATAACCCCCTCCCTCCCCCCTAAATCATAAATTAAGGTGAGTGAAGGCCCAAGTCAATATTAGATCTTTTGGGACTTTGAGTTGAATGAACACTCTTATGATATGCAGTCACAGCTTGAAGCTATTTAAAACGTTATTAGGGTTTGTTTGGCAAAGCCAAGGGAAGGTGATTAGTTGGCTGCAATTTTGATAGAGTGTGTTAGGAAAAATTGGCTAAAAGCAATAGGTTAGTCCAAAAGGTGATGTAATAAAGAGTTTTCTGATCTTAAGAGACCACTTTTACTTCCTGAAATAATGAGCTAGCTAAAAGGAGTCAAATGAACCGTGTGTTAGCTAAAATGATGAGCTAGTTGACGTGCTGTTTGAAGGAGTTAAAATAATTAGCTTACTGAAATGGTTAGTTGAATAGAAAATTTGGCAATCTGTTTGCCAACATGATTAAATTTGGTAGGTTAGCTGAAATGATAGTTAGCTTAGCTGCCTTTTTTTAGTCACTTATCATTTCACAGTGCAGCCTAACTACCGACATTAGCTGATTATAAGTTTTTATTCTGCTCAGACATCAGCTAGCTTACTTTTCAGAATTTAGATTGGCAATTGCATCATGTAAGTTTTTTAACAGTTTTACTTTTTAAGTAATGAAATTAGGTTTTTTTTTCATTTGCTAAAAATTCAGCTTTAACTACTTTTTAAAACTAAATTGCTTTTTTTTTTTTCTTTTTTTTGCCTTTGAACTACCTTCTGAGCTCATAGCTACACTTTTACGACACACCAATTATCTTTCAGCTAGCTCTGTTTTAAGTTCTCTATCTTTACAACTAACCTTTCAGTTTCAGGCATCACCTTTTAATTTTATCCAACTAATCTTTGTCAGCTAGCATTGCCAAACACACTCTTAATCTTCATAAAATCAATTTTTAGCTCTCCTCTTGTCCTTTTGCGGTGTTTGATGTATTCCACATCATGAAGGTACTACTGGACTTGAAATCATGATCATTCTATCACAGATTCTGAAATTTCCTCTCTGCAAAATGCCATTCATTGTGTGACTTTATTTTTACTTGAGAAATTGTTGTAGATTGTTGTTTTTACCATATTTGCAGTCATTGTTCATGATTAAAAACCATTATGTTTATAAATACAATTGAATTACTTATAAGATGAGATTATACAAATATTTTAGTTACTATAAATATTTAGAACCCTTATTCTGTCAGTTCTTAAATCACAATCAAAGGTTTAAAGGTATCTAAAGCAATGATCTACAGAAATTTTTTTCAGGACTCTTAAATAACACTGATAAAGTGATGGCAAAGTTGTGATGTTCGTCAATTCTTCTTCTTTCAGTCATTTGTTTCAATCCTGATCTGGGGCCATAGCATCATGCAGTTTACTTTCTATAGAAGCTGGCGGTACATAAGTTCATAATCACATTGTAGAATGCCTCAATCTGTGCTCCTTTTCATGTTACTGATTTCTATATCACACAGTTATACTTCCTGGATAATTAACCTAGTGCCACTAGTTCTTATAAGTAAATTCTACATTTAGAGTGTATGAGAGATGGATGGCACCCATTTTGTCTTGGAAAGGTTTATACTTTATTAGAATCTTAATGGTGATGGTAACTTGTATTTGGTGCTGAGCTATAAGCTCTTAATTATGTGGTGATAAATTGGTTTTATGTCATTCGACCATGTATGCTTTTATAAATTCAAGCTTCAACAGTATATGATCTTTTGGGCTGCTTGACATGACAATATGTCATCTATAGAGTATTTAACTTCGAGAACGAATCCCTCATTCACTTCTTTCAGTTCTCCCTGTTCTGTAAATTCATTTCTGGTACTTTTGTTTTCTTCTTTTATTGTTTTTTCTTATCTTCAATTTTTTTAACAAACTTTTAAATTCAGAACTTTAGTTGTTTAGCAAACTGCAATTTTTCGTAACAGTTTTAGTTTTTTAAATTCGGTATTAATTATTACTTATTTAGGTTGATCTTGTATCATTAATTGGCCAATATATGTGATGTAGGAAACTGTTGCCTCCTGCCTAATCTGATGCTTGATGAGAGTTTTTCCATTGGAAGCTACTTCAGTGTTAGCATGTCTTCGTGGAACCTAATTATGCTTCTATGCATGCTTATATAAAGCTCTGCTTTCATTGTTTGCTTCCATTATTTAACCAACTGCTTTTGACTGTTTGTGTTCAGGATTCTTCCGGAAAATATAGCAAGTATTTTATGGGATTCACGACGAAGGGAGAAGGTTTTCTCTCGGCAAGATGCGTCAGATGTCCTTAGGGAAGCTATTTCCCAAACAGAAGGATGTTTAAATAACTATTATGAGGTTTTACTTTTTTCTTGGACATGAGTTATTTCCTATCTCACTCCAGAAATGTGTTTTGATTTATAGGTAATCAATGTTATTCTTTCAGGGTTGTACTGCGACAGTGCTATTGGTTTGGGGTGACGGTTATGACAGCTTCTTTGCTCAATGTGCCAATGTTGGAGACTCGGCCTGTTTTATGAAGTATGTGCTAGTGCAATTGGTGCTTAACATTGATATTACTCTGTAATTTCTCTTATAAGATTGCTCTCTCTGCTTTAACCGTGCTCCATAAAGTATGTGATAATGCAATTTCTTGACGGTGCTTAATTTGCTTGCATCGATTACTGCCTCTTATCAGTTTTTTATTTAATCTTGTCCTGCTTAGTTCTCAAGTCATGCATAGCTATATGCTCTGCTTGAATGCGATTAATTTACTTATTTTGATCTCAATCCTTTGGCAGCATTGATGGGAGACAATTTAAGATGACTGAAGACCATAGGATAACTAGCTATTCAGAGAAGCAACGTATCAATGAAACAGGAAGTCCATTAAAGGATGGGGACACACGCCTGTGTGGTAATCAATACATTGTAGTGTCTTACTATATGCTTTATGATTTCCCAATAATAGTAATTATTATCAATCCCTATGCGCTTCACTGGGACTAACTACCTCATTGAACAATAATTTATGTGTCTTGAGCTCTTGACATCTCTTTCATTTGAATTAAATGCAGTCTTGTTTGCCATCCTTGATTTTGATTCAGGTCTTAATCTTGGGAGGATGCTTGGTGACAAATTCCTGAAAGAGCAGGATGCTCGATTTAGCTCAGAGCCATATATAAGTCAAGTTATCCGTGTTGGTCAAGGAAGTGGATCCTTTGCAGTGTTGGCAAGGTAATTATATATTTCATATTTTCGAAGAAGACAAAGATCTATAGTTTTCTGTAAGCCTGTAGATGACCGTCCCGTTTTTCGATGAGTATTTTTATTTATTTTGAAATATGGTGTATGATTGTATCATTCATTATGTGGGCATGTATGTGCCTCTCTATTGTGTGTGCTTTGAATCACCTAGCCTGAATTTTTGGATTTCTCACCATATTCTTTGTTTTACAGTGATGGTTTGTGGGATGTCATCAATGAAAAGAAGGCGAGCCAGTTTGTTATTCAGGTAGTTTATTGTTCATGCCTGCTAATGTGTCCATGAGATTAAAAGATAGAATAACCCTTTTGATCATAACCTTAAAATTCTTTATTGGACACAGGCAAAGGAGAAGTACTCTAGTGATAGAAAGGGTTCTGCTCAGAAGATAGCTAATTTTTTGTTAGATGAGGCCCAAAAATTGCGTACTAGGGACAACACCTCCATAATATATGTAGATTATGACACTGCTCTGGGAACCTTGTATAAATATGATCCGTGATGTGTAATATTTATATATAAGGTAATCATCTACTAGTCTTTGGACGAACTTGTTTGGTTACCACCGGATGTTCTTCATCTGTGATAAATGCAGCTCAGTATTTATTCAATCTCTGGCCACTGATGGAAGATCGTTCAAACTGCCGAGATTTTGGAGTCAGCCTATCCAGATTTGAGTGTCTAAATGAATGTCATTTTCTACGGCAACTGATGCAAGCCTAGCAGGTCATGCTTGGAATGGTTACACTGTTACAGTTCCATGATTAATTCTTCTCCAGCTTTGAATGTGAATAACCCAGAAGCTGTTGCTCATTTCGTCATATTATGCTTTTCTCATGGTAAACTATCAGAGACGTGGAAGGCTGTTTTTACTACCTGCAATCTGGCACTGATCTGGATAACAGTTCTTGATGACTGGAATTTATGAAGACAGGCTAATAAGTTGGTTATGGCAAGCCATGAGTGGCTTTGTATACCTTGTAACTGCTACATAACAAAGTCCTGTAGATTTTCATAGGAAATAATTCTTCAATTGTCAACATTGAGGGAGGTATACTTGGTTGCAGTGCCTGTACTGTGCATAAATAAGCCTTTGAACTGGCATGATGCAGCTATATATAGTGGCAGAGTTGGTCTAACTGATTATTTGTTGAAGCATCATTAAGGTGGATAGTTTGTGACTGATTTTCTAGTTCCTGTCTTGGCCCACTGAAATTTATCTTAAGATTACCTTATTTCACGTTATTATCTCATGTAAACTTTGAAAAAGTGTACGAGATTTCGGTTAGATGGAAAGAAATACAGAATATCAGAGAACAATGCATTTACCAAGCCAAACTACTGCTTGGAAATCTATGAAAACCTTGTACTAGATGTAAGCATTTGAACGTTGTGAAAAAACAGGAATGTAATCATTTTGAACTGAAATCTAAGTTTGAAATAAATTTTAGAGTTTAGAGTATAATGTTTAAAGAATTATTTTATACATGTAAGAAAAAGAATTACTTCATATATTAGATTCCCCTTAACAAGAGGGGATAACTTAAGAACACTGCCACTTAGATTTTTCACTCCAAACTCTTTACCAGTTTTCCTTCACAACATTATATTTCCTCGTAATAAAGTTTGGTGCGTAGATAGTATCTAACCATCTTACCAATGAGAAAATCAATTCTTCTTAGTTTTTACCACTCTCTTTCCTTTTTTCTATCATATCATATTGTAGTTTTTGTCTTCTATATAATTTCACATTTACATTTGATTAAGTATTGAAATAATTATTTTACTACGCATATTAGCTCTATAATTTGTCAATAATATTTTATAATTATAATTACGATAATTAATTAATTACGAATCAATTATTTGACTAATTATTTAATTATGTTCTTTCACAGATTTACTATATGAAAGTACAATAACAAATTACACACATAGTCTAATATAGAGTTGGCAAAAGCTTTTGAATATTATTATTGGGACCTTTTTTTGGGTCATACGTGCTATGTTAAATCATGTTCAATAGAGCAATGAGTTTGCTCATAATATCTTGCGGTCCTTTTCTCCAAGTATTTGTTACGTCCAATAGATATATGTTTGGGTGGTGGAAAGGTTCATCATTATTCATCGTAGTACTTGCACTCGATTCGCTTCTCCCTTGTGTGTGCTAAGAAGGGCGATCTCCTTCATAATATATTTTATTACTTTATCATTCTTATAAGTGTCTTGTTCATCCTCGACTATTATATTGTGAATAGATACAAGCCTTCATAATGTCATCTAGTATGTTTTCATCGTAAGAAAGAGGTGGTTGTACCATATTGCATACCTCGCCCATAGAACTTTGAATGCACGTTCCACATTATCCATGCGCACACTAGCTTGGCTATCAGCAAAACAAAATTTCTTATGAGTTTAAGCATGGGTAAAACCTTGTCCAAAAGTAGCCTAATTTGGATGAATACACTAAGTTGTATTCATGGCTATTGACAGTAAACTTACAGGGGTGACTAACTTTTCAAAACATCATCAAAAGTAGGAGAACGATAAAAAAAAATAAAAAAATAAAAACATTAAGGTCATTAGACCAAGCTAGAGTGCAAATATTGCCCTTTTAGAGCATTAGGAAAGTTCTTCTACCCAACTACATAAATCAATACTACCAATCATGCTAGTAAATCCATACTCTTCATTTATATGAAAGGATCTTTTACAGGTCCTTATTCGTCGGGTTTTATACCTACTAAGCTTGAAATTGCTCGATAACCCCTTCACTAAAATATTTAAGTGATATTCACACATCTGTTTCACCCATTCGTAGATATTTATCCAATGTGTTTGGAACCAACCCACATGCTAACATTTTCAGTGTTGTAGTGCATATTTGTAGACCTTATAATACTAACCTTCTAGCTACATTTTGTCTTTGTTAATAAAACTCGCCATTTTTCACCACCTTATTCTCGATCCTACAAAACGAAGATCTTTGATCACTCAAAACCTCCTTCAAAAATTATTTCCATTATATACTAGAGGATCCATGAAGTAATCTTTGAATAATGTAATTCCCTTCTTCATGATTTACATCCATTTTAACAGTGACATGATCATTTTTAATAGTAGGTTGTTTTGAGGTGGAGAGAAAGGAAACAATAGAGTTAGTAAGTGATTGATTATAAAATCGACAATAATTTTATCAATTTCTTCATATTTATCATCTGAAGAAGAACTTGAGTTAAAATTTTACAAAACAACAATAATTTTGATTTAATGATATATAGAGGAGGGTTGAGTTGGGAGTGAAAACCATTCACATATGCTTTATATATACCAAAAGAAAACTTACGTAAATTTTTTTAATAAGGTGAATATGATTCAATGCATACTTTTCTTTATGATAAGGTTAATTTTAAAATATTAACACATACTTTTCATTGTTATGATGTGAATATGACAATATCATGCCATGATAGACATTAAAATTAACTATGGCCTTTACTAGTAGAAGAAAACAAATTATTGAATCAATTTTATGCCTAAAACACTGCGAGCTATGATAAGTGAGTAACATAAAGCACCTGTAAACATTAATTGTAATAAATCAACTAATAAATAGTAAAGAAAATATTGGAACTAATATCATTATATATATTCATAAATACTCATTATGTAGACATTAGAGTTTATGCAATCTTTCGATTATTAAACACACAAGACAAACTAATACAATCTTTGTCAAAATTAAACAAAGACTTTACTTTACATTGAAATTCAAACATAAACTTAAAAAGCTAAAATTACATGAAACTTAAGTAAACACTACAAATAATAACTAGCATAACATGAAACTTGGATAAATAATTAAAATAACAAATACTACTTGAAGATTTATTACATAATTACTCATCACCATAAAATTCAACAAGAAATTTCTCCTTAAACTTTTCTTCCCATAATTTAGCAACGACTTTAACAATAATGTTCGCAACATACCGTCTAGCTCTCTATTAGCATTTTTTCCTATTGGATGAATATTTCTCTCGTCTAATTCTAGTTTATTTTTCCTCATTTTCTTTTGCCTTGCAAACTTAAATTTCTCTTATTTGGAAGTAAACTGCTTTAAGCTCCATGAAATCAATGCTTTAACTCCTTTGTTTCATAATGAGCTTTCATTGATCAACAACTCCTTATGGCCTTGCATTGCTCCATAATAACTCTCGAGACTTCATAAATCCCTCCACAACATCTCAAATTCGTATCAAAACCTCGAGATTACTCTGATATTCTTGAAAAAGATCAAAAACATTACAAACACCCATGAACACATCATATGAAAGAATATAAGCTAAAACTAACTAAAACTGACCTAAAATGCACCTAAACTACATGCAAATGACCCCAAAACACCCTTAAATCATAGACTCAAAGGGGACTTATGATTAGGCTAGCAACCAGGTATTTCTTCAAGTAACCCAATTTGTTTTGCATGTACCGCTAGTAGAAGAAGTGTTTGAGATTGTAGAGTATCTCAAATTCCTTCTCCATCCCAAGTTGTACTTTGATTTTTGTCTTATAAAAGACTAGGTTAAAATAGGCTTATGTAGAAAGGAAATCATGTCTCCTAATGTCAAAGCTCTATGATGAACCAACCCTTGCTAATGGACCTAGCTTGGCTCAAGGATGAGTGCTCAAAAACTTGAAAAAACCTCAATGGTAAAGGACTCATCCTCAACAACAAAGAATCTAGGACCTCCTTAAATCTACTTTCATTTTGCTTTACTTTGTCTACTTCTACTCCGATCCCTTAACCACTCCTCTTGATATCTAATGGTCTTTATCCATTCAAGGGTTCAAGTTGAGAATATTTTAAGTGATTGTAGGGGATGTGAACCTCCTCTACATGAACTCCTTATTAACTTTGATGAGCCTTGATCCAACAAAGAGCAACACTATTGATGAACTCTTGTGATCAACTCACATACTTTCAATTTCTAAGTCTATTGTAAGCACCTATGATGTTATTGTCAAGGAGCAGCTCATTCTTTCACTAGGTCAAGTCTCATAATCCTTGATTTGAGCACCCTCTTTAAGGTTCCATGCTTATGATATAGACTACTCTTAAGCCTAATGGAATGTCTTCTCCTTGCATCTTTGTTTTTTACAATGCATCTTATTTTATGCACCTTTTATTTTTCTTAGCATATGATGATGAGAGTTTAACATCTTCAATCTCACTAGGTTCATTTCAAATGTCACTTTTACATGAGCAAAACCCTATATCTTCATTTGTATAAAAATAACCCTAGATCTTCATCACACTTGAATGAATGTTTAGGTTATTTTTTTTATTCCCAACATCATAAAGCATACTTTATATTCTTTTATTTTAAAGTCAATGATTTTTTAGGGCCAAATCATGTGAGATCCATAAAACTAGACTTACCCCATGATTGAACTATGTCATGAAGAGTAGCTTCCTTGAACTCCATTCCTCATTTGATGAGTAAAACTTCAATCCTTGTGCATGCATAATCTATACCTTGCATATGTAATCACTTTATTTCAATTCTGCACCTTCAATTCTGCAGATTTTTTAAATGTTTCTTACCATATTATAATTTTATGATCACACTTATTTTATGCTCTTAAATCAAGATAAATTAATTTGTTCGCACACTTAATAATATAACATGGAGAACCGATCCAGGATCCATAAATCTTGAGAACTTTAAAAAGTGGCCACCTTAACAATAGATTATGTGCATAAATCTTAACTTTGCAACCAACTTAATTTAGAGATTTGCTCTTCTTCATTGTGCATAATTATCTAGGAACAAAAAAAAATATTACTTATTCCATCTTAATGAATTTGTTTGCATAGCATTAATTTTTGGATTGATGTGGATTGCTTATTCCTCTTGACCTTTTAGACTCGATTCATATGAGGATAGCAAAGGTCGCATAGTCGATCCTTAACTACACGCACAATATGTAGGGCACTAGTGGGGGGAGGTCCCCTTTCTCTTCACTATGATGGAAATAATGGCTTGTAAAAAATTGGGCCCTCTAATATCATCAAGCCGGTACCCCCCCCCCCCCCCCCCCCAAATCTAGTTGGCTTCCCAAGCCTTAGCAAACTAAAAATCCCCCACACATGTATTTTGGCTTCATTAAACACGTTCATCCTCCTAACAAACATTAGACTTAATTAATCACGTCCAAGCTTCATTGAATTTTTAAAATCGCTTATTTTATTAAAAGCAATAAAGCAATAAAATCCGTTCTTCTTTTAAACCATAATTAAGTGAAAGAATAAATGAAGATAAACTTAATAAAAATCTTAATAAACCAAACCAGAAATTCTATGGACCAAAATAAATGGTCCATGATTCCATGAACACTTAAATGAACCAGCATGTCATTTTCATGGAACTTAGCAAGTAGAACTTTCTTCCCAAGCCTGTATGTCTAAATTGATTTATTAGACACATTAAAATACCCTAAAAGTGAAATAGGTTTTTTTCCAATCTCAGCACCATTTCTCAATGGAAAGACTAAGGAGCATGGAAGGGGAAAAAACCTATATAGCCAAATCTAGATTTTCATTGAATCTAATCATTAAAACAATCAACCCAATTCAAAACTTGCCTATAATTCCCTCCTATAAACTCAATCCATGCTTGGGATGTGGTTTTCATCATATCCTCTAGCTAAGTTAACTACACTTTTGACAAACATAATTGAATTGATAATGCAAACGAAATAACAAGAACTCATAATCTAAGGAATCAAAACTGCAATAAACTCTACAATTGCAATCAAAGAGAACAATTAAGAAGATCTAGCAAAAGGTGAAAAAAAAACAATACAGAACTAGAAATTATTCATAAAACCACAAAAAAGATTATTCAATGCCTGACGATTCTTGCTTTGATCTTCAATGATCATACAAATTAGATGAACAAAGTACTTCCTAATGTTATTTTATGCTATGGAAACTTTCTCTCTTTACATATTCCCTATAACTACCCTGTAACTAAGAAAACCGTAACGAAGAAAATCACAAAAGCCGCAGAGTTGGCCTAGAAATAGCTCTAACGGCAACTTTGATGGAATAGCGAGTGACATCTTATAAGGGATTTTGTCTGCGGAAATTGAACTAAGCGATCGGCTAATACAACCATGAGTGGCCGCTAAGAAGAAAAATCTCCCTTAGTGCCCTCTCAATGGTCTTTTAGTTCCCTCTCAGACTTTCTGTTCTCTATGACTGTTGAACTAAGCAGTCACTTGGGTTTGTGCGGAGCGATCGCTTGGCTTTGAATTCTCTTATAGGCCTCATGGCCATAAGTTGAGAGGCCTTTCAACCCTCTTTATTGGTTCTTTCACTCTTCATTATTCCTCTTTTGCTCCACTTAGGATCATACATTGTATAATACTACACAATACAAATATAAACATGTGTAATAGTAGAAGAAACATGAAAAATCACGAGATAAATAAGGTGAAAAGTCAAGTGCCCCTAAGATAGATTCATGCATAAAATGTGATACGAAATGACACAAAACGAGATAAAATGATCGATAGAGTACAAAAACTCTCGCAAAGAGGGGTAAGTGAGCGACATAAATGTCATGTGCCCAGATTAGGGCATTGAACGCAATATTTTGTGTCTAGCGCTTAAGTTTAACATTGGATGCTAAAGATCCTAGGCATTTTCCATTAGGTTTGGGCGTTAGATGCCCTACTTTGAGGAGTTCAATGCTAACTTTCCGCATTAATGCTCCAAGAATTTTTTGGCTAAAGATAGTTTATTAGCTTGCTTAGCATGTAAGGATTTGCTTAGGGTTTTTTTGACTGTTTGGGCCAGAGTGTGGTACTTGGGATATTGAAGGTTTTTAGGCTCTTTGAGGTTTTCAAAGTATTTGGGTTCCTTGAGGTGGTTTAGTTTTTGGCACACTCAATCTTAAGCCTGTTCAAGTCCACCTTCAAGGGTCAATTTGTCATTAGACAGCTAAAATGAGAGAGAAGATTTTGTGTTTACACACACTTTTTTTACATACCATATTGCTCCATATTATTCCAATATTATCCCATTATTTATATATTCAAAGTCAACATCTATTCATTCATACGAGTTTAACAAATTCCACATTGGATTGATCAATAATAGTTTTCAACTTCTTAATACACCTGAGGTGGATGCCCTTTGAGATGCACTTGTAAAGTCGATGGCTTAAAGCTACCAAGAGTCTCATAGCTCATTGATCTTTTTCAATGACTTATGAGGGTACACTATATTTTGTACATAATTCAATAGGTCAATATATCAGGATTCACTATCCTCGACATCATTATCAAGAACATTAATGTATGTTTCTTTAGTCCTCTTTTCTATAGTAAAGGGTATCTCAATCTGGTTAGTGGAAATATTGACCAAAGGAAAGTTGTGCCAAGGCATCAATGAACTTAATATAATCCTTAGGTAGGTATGTGGATTCAATTTCTAGAATACGCACGGCTAGCTATTCAATTTAAACGTAATTAGGAGTAAGGCTTTTACTGTGCACTTTCCAGCTTCTAAAAATTTGATTGATTATTAGATGCACTTTGAGCGCCACATCTTTTTTATTAAATGCACTGTCAAAAGCGAGTGACCATTTTAACTAAATATCATCATTAGGTGATGACCATTTAAGGTTTGTTGCCTGAATGTCTAATTTGACATAGATGGGTATGTGTTCTTCATCAAAGGATACCAAGAGTACTTATTGCCACATCTTTTTTTAGTAGATGCACTGTAAATGAGAGAGACCAACTATCATTCTATATCATAAGGAGATCCTTGTTTAGGAGGTTGTAATTATCCTCTAAATCTTTTGTTGGAGATTCGACTAAGAAATTAAGCTAGGGTAAGTTCCTATTTTTAGCAAGTAAAAGATTTAGGGATATTTTTAGAATTTTATTGAGTAAGGGATTTAGGGGTTCGTTCGGATTTTCTTTTTCATGGTGTAACTAGCCAAAATTTGAGCTAAATTTAAATATTGTAATATTTAAATTAGTTTAATTATGTTCTCGGAGATTGTTTAGAATTGTTTAAGTTTTCCTAAAAGAGATATTTTGATTTATAAATGAATGATGTTGTAATATAATCCTTATTTAAGATTTTGTAATTAAGGTTAATCAGGCTTAGTAAAGTATTAAGGTTCTTAATAAAAAAAACCCAAAAATTTAGGGTTTTTATAGTTATAACAGAGTTTCCTATTTTTACCAGCTTTAGACAAGTGTTCATACTTTCTAGAGAGTTTGTAAGACATTTTATTGTAAACATTAACTAAACGAATTGTTCAAAAGTTGTCATTAGGAACAAAAATCTTCTCAATATCTTACTAAAACTAACAAAATTGTTCAAAAGGAACATTAGTTGAACGAATTATATTCAAAAGCCAGCTCAGAAATTGGCGACAACTTCTATGACAAAACTCTCTTCTCAATATCTTAACCAAGATAACAAAATCCTATAGATATAAGGACCTTTAGAACTTTGTTAATGAATAATTTAACTCAATTCACAAGGAGGTAACTTGATTAAGTTAAAGAGTTTGGGCTTGATTGGAGAGAATTATGCTTTGATAAGAGAATGATGCAATTACAACATTACGCAATTATATAATCAACTCTAATGCATGAAACATATGCTTCAAGTTTAAGGAGTCAGCTTTCGATTAAAAGAATCCTCCAAATGCATGAGTATAGACACGAAATAGTGTCTTTTCTTATGATAGTCCCATAACAAACCAACCCTCGTAGGTGGACCTATCTTGGATCAAGGCTTAGTGCGCGAAAACCTAAAAACCCTCAAATAACCTAAAACCTCATAAGCCTTAAGCACAAAGTAAGCCTAAACAAAAAACCTCAAAATCCCATTCTTAATCCCTTATATTCCCAAAAAAAAACTAACTTAAGCTGAGAAT
Organism: Dysphania ambrosioides; assembly: GCA_026401315.1. Taxonomy (NCBI): domain Eukaryota; kingdom Viridiplantae; phylum Streptophyta; class Magnoliopsida; order Caryophyllales; family Amaranthaceae; genus Dysphania; species Dysphania ambrosioides. The sequence goes on from CM048662.1 coordinate 14,412,432, forward strand.
GCTTGAAGCACTAACTCTAGAACCCAACGTCAAGAACCCAAGAGCAAGGCGTCTAGTTCCAGCATTGGACACCCTAAAGCTCGGCGCTCCCCTAAAAACACTTTTGGTTCCTTGAAACCTCAAAAGTAGTCAAGGCATAAGATGCATTTTGTTTGTCTTTCGCTCAGTATGGGCTTTGGAACCCACGTCAAGAGTTGGACGCCCAAACTCAGCATCTACTGCTCAGATAATGGTCCTTTTTGCGTCGTATAAGCACCCCTAAAATTTTATGTGAAAAAGCTCCAAAATTTTCCAAATCTTAATCAATGTTACTCTGTCTAAATACTCTCTCAAATATCTGCAAAGTTTTCTTAACCCTCTTTTAGGCCTAATACAAGACAAATATTTGCCTCTTAACCCAAGGAAACATAACTCCTTCAATCACTCAGCCAAGACTCAAGCATAGGACTCATCCTCAATGTTAACTAATCGAGGACCCTCTTAAATATATTATTTTTTCTTTACTTTATCTTCTTCTACTCTATTCACCACTACTCTTAATTGTTGGTGATTTCCATCCACTCAAGATTTTAAGTTGAGTTACCTTTATGTGATGATTGTAGGGGATGCAAACCTCCTCTACATGGACGTTGTATTTACTTTTCGTATACTTTGATGAGCTTTGATGAAACAAAGAGACAAACTCATATACTTCAATTTCATATCTTTTCTATGTACTTATGATGTTATTGACAAGGAGCAACTCCTTCCTTCTTAAAGCCAAGTCTCAAAAGCCTAGCTTTGAGCACATCTTTAAGGACCCACTCTCATGAGATAGACTCCTCTTAATATTCAAGCAATCAATCCCCTTCCCTTGCATCTTTATTTTCTTGTAATGCATTACTTTATGCAATTTTTCTTACTTTTATTTATTCTATGATGAAGAAATTAGAACATCTTCAATCTCTTTAGACTCATTCAAATCTTATCTTATGATGTTATCCTAAAGGCTCATTTTCTAGCATCATGAAGCATACTTTGATGTTCTTTTTATTTCCATGTCAATGATGTTTTGGGACAAACCCACAAAAGTCCTCTAAAACTAGACATGTTTCATAGTTAAAGGGTATTTCATGGAGAAAATCTTCTTTAAAATCAATTCCTCATTTTATTAGTAAACCTTTAACACACATTTATGCACAATCCGTACCTTGTGCCTTTAAATATTGCCCTTTATTTGCCTTATTTGAATCTTGGCACTTTAATTAACATGTTTTTAGTATGTTAAAATTGTGCAACCATATTTATCTTTTGCATTTAATCAATATTTGTTGATGTGCTATCATGCCTAATCTAGAGGTGTGCTTCCTTTATTTGTGCTTGAATGCCTAGGAACTTTAAAAACATAAACTATTCCCTTTTAATGAAAATGCTTGCATATCTACTCTAAATTGAGGTATTTTGCTCATTCCCAAACCCACCTTTGGTTCGAAGACCATTTACGTGAGTTAGTTTGGGATTACAACCCAATTGGGTGTCCAAATCCCCATTAAAAATGTTTGATGGAGACTCTTCTTGACCTTTAAACCCGATCCATATGAGGATAGCAAAAGTCTCATAGCCAACCCTTAACAATGTGAATAATTAGTTAGGCACTAGTGGGGAGGGCCCCTTTCTCTCTCTCTTTGAAAAGTTGGGTTGTAAAAAACTAGGCCCTCTAGTGGCAAATACTTAATGAGTTGTCAACTAGATACCTAGTCGAATTCCCAACCCTAAAAATTTCACCAAAATAAAAAAAAATCACCAACAATGAGATAGATTCCATGTGCATGAGAGACGAACATGCTAATTTAGGGGTAACTTGAATTTTTACCAAGTAAGAATTTTTGTGGTGTTCAAGGTGTTGTACGTAGACTAACGTAACCGAAACATTAAAGCCCAATTGGCATGACATGGACCTAGGTCCCCACAAAAATGGGCTTGGACCAAACATGGATTTGAGCCTTCAGATGGGATTGGGCCTTCAAATATGCTTGAGCCTAAAAATAGGCTTGGGCTTACTTGGGTCTAGACTTTGACCCCTTGAATTAGATTTGGTCAAAGATGAACTTGGGCTGGACTTTGACTTCGATGAACTTGGGCTAGACTTTTGACTTCCATGGTCTTAGATTTTGACTTGACTTTGACTTCCAAGAAGATAGGCTATATAATAGACCAAGGACATAGATGAGCTAAGCATGGAGTCAAAGATGGACCAAAGAAGTATGACTAATGGGCTGGTGCATGGTATAAGTGGCGTGAGAAAGCAAGGATCCAAATGGCATGGGATGTGCAAGAAGATCCAAGAGCAATGGGCATAGGATATGGGCTGAAGTTGGCTTTCAAATGGAAGCCTAAATGGATAGAGAAAAGGCGGAAAGAGGCGTGGGCTAAAGCATCCAAGAAACCTGGGCTTCAAGGCTAATATTTATGTGGAATCAAGAGCCCAATTCTTGGTCTTGGGTGGCTAGATGTTTGAGGAGTCTAATGGGTAAGAAGAATCCTAACTTCCTAGGATTCTAAAGACTCCAAGTGCATCTCAAGTTCTTTATTTTTATTTTTTTTATTTTAATTATTTTAATAAGAGTTTTATTTCTTTCAAAGTCCTTTCATTATGGACGTGCATTAGGACACCTAACTTATTTAGTTTATTTTGTAATTGTTAGTCAGATTTGTTAACTAGGTGCACTAGTGGAAAAAAAAACTCTTATGCTGTGGTTTTTTAAAGCTTTAAGCTCCTATTTTTGACTCAAAGTAGATTTAACCGGAGCATATTGCAAAAGACTTTATGTGTTGGTTCGAACCGAAGCATAATGGGGGCTTTATGTTGTAGTTCTCAAAGAATCGGAGCATAAAATCCTTTATGTTATTGTTCACTCAATCCTTTATTCTCAAAGAATGTTGTGTTTAATGTCTTCTTATTACATGATTCCATAAAATTAGGCTTTATTGCTTTAGGTAGAAACTATTTATACTCGAGAGAGATCTTTAGTATTGTTTAGGGCGCACTCGTCTTAGGAATTGCATTATGTATTGAATTCGAGGGATCAAGTAAAAAATCTATATCTAGCCATATTAGTGGGGATTCGTTGTCCTAGATGTATGTATCTATATTGATATATGTTTTAGCTATAATTCGTATTTTAGCGCAGTTTAGTCTAGTGTTTAGTTTAGATATAATCCTCCCTTAATTTGTGACCTTCCTAGTAGAAGTTAGAACAGTAGATAGCATAGATCCTCGATAGTCTCTTGGGATTTTGACCCTGATTTCCCAAAATACATAGTTTAGGTGGATAGGATACTTTTGATAGGATAGCGATAACCCTGTCAAAAATTCTGCTAACATTTGGTATCATAACTAATTGGAAAGATGCCTTACGTAGGCTTCCAAAAAAAATTTGTACTAACCTTTGTGATTGTAGGTTCTAAGATCGATTATGGGAATAGTTCTTTCCTTTTGGAGCTATGAAGTTTGAGGACAAACTTCCTTCAAGAAGGGGAGGGTGTTTGTTGATTCACGAGATCGTAGCAATGAAGTCCATTGGGCTTGACAAGGGCCTAAATCCCCATGAAAATGGGCTTAGGCTTCTATGGGATTAGGCCAAATATGGGTTCGGGCCTAAAATAGGCTTGGGCCTTCAAATGGGTTTGGGCTTTTAAATAGGCTTGGGCATAAAAATAGCCTTGGGCTTACTTGAGCTTGAGTTTTGACCCATTGACTTGAAATTGGTCAAATGTAGACTTGGCTTGGATTTTGACTTCAATTGACTTAGGTTTGAAAATTTTGATAGGTTTTTCAATATAAGGGTTTTTCAAATTTGGAATTTTTGGTGGTAAAGTAGGATTTTTACGCGGGATTTTTGAGAGGTAAAGCTTGGTTTTTATCATGTTTAGGTATTTTGAGAGGTAAGGTATAGTTTCTACCATGTTTAGGAGCTTTGTGGAGCATGGTGAGGCATGATATAGGCATTACAACGACAAAACAGGGTTGGATACAGATAATATGATAACAAAGACATGACGTGGATTGACGCAATTTTGACATTAGGGGGATGACTCCCTAATTAGTGATGATGAGTTAAGAATGCATGAGACTCGACATGGTTTTGGGGGTTTAGGTTTTCCCTATTTTGCAAAGCTAAATTCCCAATGTTAGTAGAAATAACATAGAGGATGCACACAAACAAGTTCACATAATCACACTTAGGGGTGCTTATTGAGTTGAGCTACTCATGAGCTACTCGGACTCGACTCGGTCAAAACTCGATCAAAGCTCGACTCGATTGAACTCGACTCGAGATCGAACTCGGCTTAATAAGTTAATGAGCCAAGTCGAGCACATCAAAGCTCGACTCGAAAAACTCGTGAGAAACTCGAAATTTCATTTATAGTATATATTTATTAAAAAGTATACTTAAAATATAAAATTAAAATAAATAAAAGATGTTTTGATATAAACCAAAAGTCCTACCTTGGATTAAATTGAAATATGGTTGGAGAGAGTTTTATATATAAAATCAAAGTCCCATAATGAAAAAAGTGATAGATTATTTGAAGCAATTAGTATATATAAACCCAATAGTGTTTTCCACCTAAAATCAAATTAAGATTATTAAAGCTAAAATTTAGCCTTCTTCTTTATCCAATTGGGGTATAAGAGCTAAAAATGAGTCGAGCCCGAGTTGAGCTTGAAACGAGCTTTAATCGAGCTCGAGTCGAGCTTGAAACGGGCTTAAATCGAGCTCAAGAATTGAATTTTCGCGTTGAGCTCGAGCTTCGGTTTTATAGCTCACGAGCTTTCGAGTTCGAGTTTGAGTTATCGAGCTCGAGTCAAGCTTAGCCAAACTTGAGCTCGACTCGGCTCATAAGCACCCCTAATCACACTAGCATGAATGCAAGAATCAAAATCTCCCCCTAAACCAAAGGTCTAAGTTTATCAATGCAACTAAGGTTGGCTTAGGATAGTCGAAAGGTCTAAGATTAATAGGAAAATCCCTTCACCTAGAGCCACCATTTGAAGGAGGTAAAGTGAGAGGACAACTTCCGGGACAAAACTTCGGGAGCATATACCAAATTTCATTAGACGCGCATAACAAAAAAGGGGGAGAAGTCTAAATTAGGCGCTCAACCCTAGGGACGAACATCTAACTCAGACGTCTAACCCAGAAGGGGGCGTTTAAGTGAGATATTTGTTCCTAAATCTGAGATTTTAACTTAAACACCTCCTCCTAGGGCTAGACGTCTTAGACGTTCACCCCAGGGCTGATCATCTAACTTAAACGCTCTCCTCTAGAAGTGATCGGAAAATTTAAACACCCCTTCAGAATTTTTCAAAAAAGAATTAAGTGGAAGGTTTGCCAATTATTCTCCTCATTAGCCATTTATTTTCCTTCACAGTAAGGCATTTTGACAGCGAATTATCCGGCAACGGTCGTGGGACCTTGGTGGGGGACGACTGAGAGGAGGGGAGAGTTGTGGGAAGGAAGAATGAGGGATTAAGAGCACAATAATCCTTCATAGAGACAATTTGATGTTTTTAGGAAAGTAAAAAAAAAAGGGAATTGGTTATTCATGTTTGAAGGAAGGGGAGGTACATAGCCGGTCTCCAGAGAGTCAGAGAAGTAGACAATATACGATCTTGACAGAGGGGTGCCCATCCCAAATTCTCTACAGTTGGCTCAGATGCAGAAAACAAGAGAGAGCAAGTGGGTCTTCCTTCCTCTCTTTCCATTCAGTTCAATCAATAACCGTAAGCCAGTCTCGTATAAATTCTAAGCTCTCAAAAAACTACAAACAATCATTGCTCGTGAATTCAACTTCACAATCAATATAATGTCACCTAAACAAAGATAATGCACAATTAATTGACCACTTTAGCCCTTTAGGCTAATTATCAAACTATCCGCCCGTGCACATTTTCCGTTGAATGTGTATACTTTACATACATACATAATGGCATAATGCTACTGCAGCAGCCCCTTACAAAAACTATACAGGGCTTACTTAGCTATTTTGTTACCACATAGCTCAGATGATAGTTTCTATATCATGTCTAATGAAAGAACAAAACTTCAAAACTAAGATTTACGGATTATGGAGAAAAAATGAAAAAAAATTACTAACACCGCTCTCCCATAGGGGAGGGCATTACCTTCAAGTTTTGCATTTCAATTTCCTATGAGGTTTCAAATCCACCACAATAACAGTAATGTTATCCTTGCTACCTTTTTGTAAAGCAAGCTTGGCGAGATATTCGGCTGCAGCTTGAGCAGCTGGATCGACACTCTTTCCCCTCTCCAGGGACATGCTGGCTCCATTCTTTTTATGCCACAACAATATTCGCCTGCGTGCTGCTTCACATGCTTCTTCATTTGTCAGCACATCCCATAAGCCGTCGCTAGCTAAAATGAGGCAATCATCATCCTTCAACCTTGAAATAACCGTCACTTCTGGATCGGGAATAATCCATGGCTTAAGATATCTATCTCCTATAAAATCAAAATAAAAGTACAAAACTGTAAGCAAACTGAAACTAAGTATTCTCTCCACAGCTAAATAGTAGGCAACATGTCATTTAGGGATATAGCTGAAATATCATTCATAATAATATACGAAGCATTACACAGCCCCACAGAGACAAAACCAAGCCATCATTACACAACCTCGACTGCTCATTTCATTATATTAGAAAGTGAACCTCATTGCTTGAATAGGCAACGGATGCAACATGCAGCAGAAAAACTGCAACCAGGGATAAGCCTTTTAACAATTTCACAACTCATGTCTCAGGGTTATGTGTCTTACTCAACTATATATATGCTCAAGCTGAGCATTTCAGCAACAAGATAAAAAAAGAAAGCCAAAGGCACTACTTAGCCAGTTAACTTTTTAGCATTTCTTAGTATAAGATAACAAAGGAAAGCTTTTCACAGGATGTGTTTGAATGGGAATATACCCTTTGCTTGAGAATTGTAGTTCTCAAATATTCCTCAATTTCATATTCAAAATTATGTTTATTTTTTTTATAATTATCAATTATATTGAAAACCAAAATAGTGAAACATAAACGTCATAAAATCACAGCTCTGATATAAGCAAATATCATCCAGCAACACAAATAGAAAACAAAAGCCTAAAGCTACACTAAGGAAACAGTTTTTGCCAGTTTAGCCCTCTGAAAACACTTGGTATACACGATACGCTGAACTTGATTCAAAATATCAGGGGGTTGTGCTGAAATATTTTAACATTTCAGTCATATCTCTCTCCCTCGAAGGCTAAAAAAGTTCTATTCACTTCAGAAAGCAAAGCTGAATATTCCACAACATACTTTGTTTTATGCACTTCTCTTCCCTACCCTTCAATCTTCCCTTTCCCCAACCTCTCCACCATTTTTTAGCAAGAAGAGAAAAAATGGAAATTGACAATTGAAACCTGGATTGAGTTGATTCTGATAAAAATATATTTCCCAGAAAATATAACGCTCAGTTCAAAGAAAATTTTACTATGAATCCAAATACAACCATGATTCCCCTATCTTGAATGGTTTTAATTACCAAATTACTAGAGCCCTGAACAAGAACAGAGCATCCATCGGAAAAAAAAAAAGGTAAAAAAGAAGAAAAAGAAATTCCAAATATTTTATGTGCACTTTCTTGCAGAAGTGGCAACAAAGCATGAAATACCAAAGCACCAACCATGAATCTTTCACTGCTGAACTTGGAACCAGACAACATTGCCAGATGTTTTGTAGAAATCAAATCAACTTCTACTACCTACTTATAGTCTATCTTCCAGCTGATTTTAAGTGTTAACAGATAAGTTTTTCTCTTGAACCGGGTTCACTGTTTCTCAATAAAAAAAATATTAAAGCAATCTGTTTGACACAACTACTGAGATAAATGAGCATTGTTGACTAGAACCAATACATTGCTAATTCGAAAATTTTCATGATGTCAGGTAAGCAGAAAATCCAATCAGCAACCGAGTAAGTCAGAAAAAGCTACTAGAACAATCACATAGTTAATTCAAAAAAATTCACAATGTCAAGTAAGCAAGGTACACAATCAAGCAATCCTGAGTAGACCAGAAAAAGCTATGTGAAGATTCCAACTAAGTTCACATTCTTAAGTATGCTTGTAATATTGATCAACTGAATAAATTTACCAATTGATGACTCCTGAAGTACTGAAGAAGGGCAGGTTAACTTCATCTTACACAGTAACACTAGGGACTAAGAAACCCAATCTTTCACTATGTTAGACTAAACATTGATTGCCTCTGCACATGATAGGACAACATCAACCTGACAACCCGCAACCCTCCGGGACCGAAAGTCAAAACACACTCAGCTTTAGCCAAGATAGTTGCAAGTTACATTCCAGGACACCTAACAAAGAGCAATTTCTTCAAAAACCAAATAAGCGCCTATATTGATTTCCTTTATCCCTATAGGATAAATTAAGATTATGAAACAATCACAAAATTTGGTTGAACTCAAAAACAGGACTCCTTGAATTTCAACTCTCATCTATCAGACTGAGTTAATGTTTTATGCAGCTCAGTCCGTATGTCAAGAGAATATGCTTTTGAAATGTTAGCTCATACCCTTCATCCTAAATTCAATCCATCCCAAGGTATGGCTTCTTCTGAACCCTTCTCAAATAAGCCGTGAATATTCAAGCAGGAAAAAATAGCACAAGGTGGTAATGAGAAATATTTGACTACTTGGTATTTGGCAACAGATAAATATGAACCACAAGTCAATAGGACTTAGGATTATATGAAATGAACAGAATTATAAGCAAATGATAAAGAATTATATTAACCATTAAACCTATGGGTAAAGCTAAAGATATAGTAAGGTTTCTAGATAGAGGGCTCTCCCTTCTCTTTAGAAACCCTCGCCCCTGAATAAGAGAGAAAAGCCTAGTCTAAAACCAAAGCCCTCCAAAAAATAAAATTCAGCCGCTAATTTTTCAAATCTTTCAATCAGATTTATTCTCTAAGAATCTTCTATATCTCATTTTTTTCACTCTTAATCTGCAACTAAGGTCTATTGCTTCAAGTACAGAGATTGTTTAAAAGAATTCATATCCCAAATCTGACTTTCTACTATTCTGCCTCCCACAACTGGCGGATGTTAGTCCTCTGGCATCCCTACTGTCACTACTACAAGGTAGTCTCGACTCTTGATCAGATTTCCTCGCTGACCTGCACTACGGCATTCTCCTGTACCCTAGATTTGCACCTAGTTCCGCAGTTGTCACCTTCAAGAAGTTTTGAAGGTCAGAATTGGATGTAGTTGCCACCTTTATTGAGGTAAATCTTAATGTTTTGTTTTGGATTTATGTAATTAATGTAATCACTTAACTAATTGGTATCATGTTCTTCTTTAAGTTTACGTATTTAAGTTTGGGGTTTGTTCTATTAATGAGTGCTAAGGCCTTATTAAAGGGTTATGAATTACAAGAAGAATGTTCTTTAGCCATGAGTAAGGCAAACCATGGCAGGACTAGAGCTAGGACTTCCTAGTGTTTCTTTTGCTTGTTTATTTCTCTCCAAAGATATTGTATTCATCTAAGGGGATGATTTAGGTTAAAGTTCCTTCAGTAAATTCCACGTAGTTTTCTTTCCTACTAAAAAAAAGCATTTAGGAGCAAATCAATATTTTTGGGATTGGAAATCTTAATTATATAGACCTTGTAGGATATTGCAAAATTCTTTGTAATTTCAGGGGAAACAATCGGAACATGAAACAGCAAGAAATCCAAATTTACAAGAGGCAAGAATAACTTTGCAGTGTAAAAAACACTGACCAATGGATCTTGACATTGCAAGAACACCAAAAACACGGTATCCATTCCACTGAATGACCTTTCCATCTGCTGCTTCTATTCTTTCTAATTCATCTTTTCTGTCAGGCTGGAAACAACAAGTGAGGAGAGATGATGACCACTCATTAAAATTCTAGCAGTTATTGGAGTGAGAAAAACAAATGACATGAACATAACACAAAAACCTACTTTATGGTCAACTGACAATGGCATGGGTGCTTTTGCACGGCAGAGTACTGCCCTTGAGTCGCCACAATTAGCTACTAGGATGTGTGTTGAGCAAACAATAGCCACAATAGCTGTTGACCCAACAGTCTCGGGTGCAATGGGTTCAAGACTAGTCTCATATATATCATTATTCTCCCCATGGCCTTCATGAACTCCTCCAACCTCAGCATCAACTTTATGAAAAACACGAGAAAATGTTTTTTCCCACTGCTCCACCGAGTTATCTACGAAACTGCCATCTTGGGAACCCATCTTCATAAATTCTATCTCTTCGGCCAATGCAACATGAAGACGATCACGGCAATAATTAGCAACCTAAACAAAATAAAAATAAATAAAAATTTCAAAACAACAAGATCCAATAATTTACAAAACATAATACTCTTAATACAAAAATCATAAGTACTTTTTCTAAAAACTTTCAACGTATGATAAAACATAAGAAAGAGGTCCATAGGTACAGACCAAACGCGTTAATAGCAAACTTAAGAGTCACAAATCACTACAACAGTATTTGACCGCAGAAACTAGAAACCATAGAACCCCAAAAACAAGAAAATTTGTACAACCAAAGGCCACCTTGGCGCTTTGCAACAGAGCAGCTTGATGTTGCAAGTCCCCAATAAGACAACTTAATTATTCACTAGCCTAAGGAAAGTTCTGTTAACAAACACAAAAGACCATAGATATAAAATGTATCAGTAGCAAGTTCACATAGAAAATAACAAAGGATAAAAAAAAACAGATATTAAGTTTACCTGAGAACCTCCATGTCCATCATAGACAGCATAGAAATGTGCAGTCTGACCCAAACTCTGACTCATTCCATTCAATAGGTGGTCACCAGCCAATACTTTCATCGGAAGCTTCTGGAAACATGGTATAGCAGCAAGAGCATCTTCCATCTCTGGTCTCCTCCCAATGATAGATGTGAAACCCCAAAGAGGTACAGAACCCATTTCAATTACGCAATGACTGCTTTTTGTTCTGTGGATAGGTTCATGTGATGCTTCAAGAAGACCCATCTCCATATTCTGACCATGTCCACGAGTATCATCATCCACATCCAGATCTTCTGCAACTGCTAGCACATCTCTAACTGGCTCCGGAATAAAATTTGATCTCATTCTATTAGACTTCTGGAGAGCAACAGATTTTGCGTTCTCTGCATCACTTGAGACTGATGAATTTAAATCAGAATTCACCTCTGCAACTACAGGTTCCTCGCAATTAATACTGCTATTTTCACTACCCAAAGACTGTGAACAGGATACGAAATCTTCCTCCCTAGTTTCCGGATCTATAGAAACACCAAAACTACTACTAGAGTCCACCACCTTTAACGACTCAGGCTCCACCTCCTCCTCCAACTCATCATTCTTAACACAAAAAGACTCTACAGATGAGCCAACTTCAGCAGCAGGCTGATTATAACAACTAACAACTGTATCCCCACTAGAACTAGGCACCAGCAAGAGTGCCTTCATTTCAGGTTTATCCGACGACAAGCTACGGGAATTCGCTTTCAGCACAAGCCCAGCAAGCTCCAGAGGTGTACTACTAATACCCTTCTCCTCAGTAACTAGATTACCAATCATCAATGGCTTACTGACCGCGTTCGGAGTCTCTTCCACAAACTCCATCTATCACATACCAATCAACAATACTAACTCCCCTCTCTACCCACGCATTCACTACATTCACACATGCTGATCACAATACACAAATCCACCCATCAAAAAACTAACAAGTTCATCAACAGGACGCGGTACGTAAATATATTTACACTAATACCCCCCTACATATACAATTCAACGAATCAATCTACTTCAATCTTGAACACTTTTTCTCAAAACCCTTAGTTACCTTTCACAAGAACAACCAAGAACTCTTCTAGAATACTCTATGCTCCTTCACAAGTGACCCCACAAAAATTTGCAACCAACCCAACAACAAAAATTGAGAAACAAACACGGGGTGATCATGAAAAAAGGGAACAATCAAGACTTTAAAAAAGTGCAAAAAAAATCACAAGAATGCTGTTCTTCTCAAAAGTCCACTCTATGTTACCCCAGATCTGAGGGAATCAATGAAGGCCCTTCACTCAATCCTATGTACCTTTCAACTTCACCAAATCACAGAATTAATCATATTCAGAAGAAAAAAAAAACCAGAAAATTTATTGACAAATTTTGCATGATTTTGCAATAATATTCAATAAATATATGGTATATAAACGAAAATTACTGCTTTTATTAAGAAAATTAGGAAAAATTAAAGGGGGAGGAGGACAAGGCAGAAGGGATAGAATATGAGAAGACAGAGTTGCTTACCAGCATAAAATAGCTCAAGGGGAGGAGAGAATGGGAAGTAGAAGAAAAGCAAGAAAGTTGGTTTTTCGTTAATTTGATCACTGAAATGTGATTAATTAGTAATTACTGATGTTTTATGTGTATTTTATTGGTTGGAATTACGAAAGATTTCAGTTTAAAGGATAAAACAAGGGAATGGGAAATAATTAGTGATGGAGATATTAAAAGTCAAAGTAAGGATGGAAGAAGAGGAGGAGTCAATTGTTAAACTCCATAAATATCTATTTATCATCCATTTAACATATGTATTTTTTATTATCTGACTAAATTATTACTTTTTGTTTTGATATAGAAGATAGTTCGATCACAAATAATAATTATGGGATGCTAAATCAAAACGACGAAATTTTTCTTTATTACAATCAATATATTTAATTAATAAGGTTTTCATTACTTATTTGTATGATATTCCTCTTGTCTAAGATTTTGTATATTTCTTTGCTTAGATCTTTTATACCTTAATATATCTCAATCTTACTCGATATTCTGCTTTTTCTTTTTCTTTTTTACATTCTTACTCGATATTCTTAATAATAGTTCGGTGAAGAAATCATTAATTCTATCGAAATACAATTATAACCAAAATAGACTTATTCTATACAAATTGGAATGAATGACGTATTTATGATCCCATATGTACTCTTTTAAGTCAAGGGTTTATTATATTGAATGGAGTGAGGATAATTCCTTTTACATACAACTAACATATGATCTAATATTCTAAATGCGTTTCTATTTGAACTAGAATTGATTATACAATTTCATAAAAATCAAAAATGATTATCTAGTTTTGGTATAGCTCCTCTTATTTGCAAAACTTTTTTAAAAAAAGAAAAAAGAAAAATCATCCATAAGCTTTTCAACCCGCGTATTTTTAAAAACAAAAGTTATGACCTTGGACTTAGAGTATTTGATATTAGATATAAAGATTATTATCTTAGGTATAGAGAGTATTATCTCAAATGTATAAAATATGCTTTTATGTTATATCAAATATGATCTTTGATATAGAGCTTCTGATCTCAAATATAGAGATTATGATCTCAAATAAAGATATTATAATTTCAGATATAGAGAATATTATTTCAGGTTTATAAAATATATTCTCATGTATAGAAATTATGATTTTAGATATAGAGTTTCTAATCTCAAATATAAAAATTATGATATGAATTATAGATATTATGATTTTAGATATACAAAATATGATCTCTGATATAGAGTTTTTAGTCTCATATATAGAGATTATGATATCAGATATAGAGATTATAATCTCAGGTATAGAGATTATTATCTTATTTATATAAAATATGCTCTTATGTATAGATATTATTATCTCAAATATAGAGTTTGTGATTTCAGATATAGATATTATGATATCAGTTATTGAAATTGAGATCTCGGGTATATAAAATATGCTCTCATGTATATAAAAGATGATATCAAGTATAGAAATTATGATACTAGGTGTATAGTTTTTGATCTCAAATATAGAGATTATTTTTTATTTAGTATTTTGAGATTAATTATAATCTCAAGTATATAAAATATGATCTTGGATATATATAATATGATACTCGATTAAAATATGATCTTGAATATTTGGTACTTTGGTTGTAAATGGGTAAAATGTATACAAAGAGGCCAAAAGTGAGTGTAGCACTACAAAAGATGATTGCAGTTGCAATGGCAAAGCCTTTTCAACTGTACTACAATACAACATAATATTAAAATATTTTAAAATTTTAAAAAAAATTGGCATGTAAAGTTTTAATGATCATAATTCAAACAAGGTATACTATGAATAAGAGAAAGATCAATGGAGGAGAGAGAAAGAAGTGGTATGATAGTTAAGTGGCTGTCTGATTTTGGAGTTGCCACAATTCATTAACTGTAAACTCTATAACACATGACTTCGCATTTTGTACAGCAATGAAGGAAAGAGAAAGAAGTGGTGGTTGCGGTGAAGAGAGTGTTGAGAGCATGATTGTGGTGAGGAGGGTGGTGGTGAAGAAGGAGAGCAAGGAGATGGTATATATGGTGATGTTGTGGGTGGTTGTTTCACCGATGAGATGGTGAGACAAGTCATATATAATACCTACTTAAAAACTTAACATCGAGCCTATAAACCTAGAGTTTGATTGTGTAATTTCAAAATATATCTTACCTCCTTTGTAATAAAATTGTTGTAACACTTTGATTGGCACACATGTGACTTAGCAACAAACAAGTTTGTCAATTAATCTTATATTATTATTTAAGAGCAAAAAAATATAGCGCAAGCAAAATACAAATCCTCTATTTTCGTAATGTACACACAACACCTTCTTATCCTTTCAATTGTTAAAATCAATGGTCGAAATTTTATAATGTAAAATCAATCCAATCGATTCATTTTAGAACAATATCTCTCTAAAACTAATTCCTGAATTTAGTTTTCTTATAAAAAATAATCCCATATTTTAATTCTACATCAATTCCGTTTTCGTGATCAACCTATCATATAACTCATATTAGTTTCCTCAAAATGTTATGTTTCTCTCCAAATCTCAATCAAACTTATTATTGATTTTCAATCAATCTAATTCCCCAAATCTCATCTTTCATCCAAATTCTATCCAATTATTGATTTCTATCAATACTAATTCCCAAAATAAAAAAAAAGATCAGTTTCTTTGTCATTTTTAACGCTACTCCTCCGCATATACTATCATCCTCTGGTCGCCGGTGTTAGTCATATATCGTTCCTATGATGGGGTTAGGACAAAGATTTAGGTTTCCTACATTTAAATCATCGGGGTTACATTGCCCAAATAAATCATTGGGATTCAGAAAAAAATCATTAATATTGTTTATGAAGGCAATGGAGGAGAAGATGAATTAGGAAAGGTGAGCGATGATTGGAATAATATCAAGAAGGGAAAATTATCAAAAGTTAAAGATAAGTTAATATGTAAGAATATGTTAGTTTTGTCAAGAATAACAATTTTGCTTTGTTTGTTTTTTAAGCACTAAATAATGTTCATGCTTTGTGGCTGATTAATTATTATTTTTCTATTATTATAAATATAGTTTAACCAACTGTTAAAAGACAAACGAATGGTCTTAGTCTATCCTTTTACCTATATTTTTGTTGAATAAATTATTTGATCCCAAAAATTTGAGGTTGAAATTTTGAGAGAAATCGTGGTTTGTTATATTATCCCAAAAAAAATTAGATAAAATTTATTCTAGTAAAAGTTATATATTTATATGAAAATATTGATTTGTATGGTTCTTGATTTTTTCAAACATGTGTGGTAAATGAGGAAATTAGTTGGATAGTATGATGCTGATAGGTATTATTGTAATTATCTTTGAATAATTCTTAATTTTCTCTCTAAACTTGCAAAATTAGTTGAGAATCCATGTTTGAATACCTTATATGTATTTTTTTTTCTTCTGGATTTGGTTTGAGTTGAGTGTGGTGCTTAATATTCATTTTCTAGTGGTTGGCTTCAAGTAATTAGTGAAAAAGTCAAAGTACTCTTCTTCTTTTTTTTTTATTCGGGCTTATATGTAATATACTCGGAAACAAATAACCAAGTAAAAAAAAGTAATTATTCAAATCACATCAAACTTATTCCTGATATTATGGACTTATTTATTTGGCGACTATAAGGTGTGACAAATTGAGAAATAGTTGTCTTTGCATAGTGCGTGATGTAGCTGACTTGCTAACAAATGGAGCTTAAGCCCACTTGAGATCCACTAGGTCTCTGTCAGCTAATGCGTGTCTTCAAACCTACAAGACAGTACAACTCTGTATGATGTTGGCCATGTGTCCATAGTCCAACTCCACAATCAAAACCAATAACTCGTTTACTTGTTTCAGCACGTACATCCAATCCAATTTTGACCCCAGATTGGCTTGATTTCTCATCGATTTTTGCAAGTTGTGTTTAAATCCTAACAATACATAATGAACATAATTAATAAACTTAATAAATTAAACAAATACATAATAAACATAACTAATAATACTTAATGATTGGTTAAATTTTATATGAAGTACTTATCCTATATTATTATTTAAGAGTACAATATTACATGAAGTTTCCAAATCCTGAATTAAGCATTCTGAGAGTTTCTATCTATATATTTATTTATTATTTTCTTAAAATAAACCACCCTCTCATCATCACTTTTCACACATGTTTCTACCCATAATTTTTTTTTTAAAATAAAATAAAATAACAGTCATCAACAATTTTTGTAGTTACAACCTTCATCTTTTCTAAGGTAAATAAAACTATCATTTTCTTAATTTATGTTGAAATTTGTACTTCAACTCAATAAATCTCCAAATTTCAAAAACCTAGTCTCAAACATTTGGTAAAATCGCAAATTTTGTAATGTACGTAAGAGGTTTTGAGTATCTAACAAATGTGATTGCCTTGCATATATATGTCATATTAGTTAAATGAAGTACATAATGATTTATTGGGAGAGGTATTAAGAAAATGTGTTGAAGGTGAAGGACATTTACGGTGAACATTTTAAAGTTAGAAGAAAAAATAAGGAAATGCCACAATAATAAAAATAAAAAACTAACTAGACCACACTTTTCCTCTTTAACTTCCAGCAATAAATAGTATAGTTTAGAAAAGATTTGATAAAAATAATGTGGTAACATATTTGAAAAATCTTTATGAGATACGAGGCAACTAAAATCATAGGAGTGGTGATGATTACAACAAAAATTGATGAAAAAGAAAGAAAAATATGAGCCTAGGTAGGTAAAAAACGCACAATATCCAATACAATATAATTTCAATTCGAAACTAGTTATAAAAAATAAGGCACAATTTTGTAGAAGAAAATACGTAAAGAGAAAGACATCATAGAGTTTGATAGATTGAATGTTTTTAAAGATCTTGTAGAAGAATGTATGGGGTCTAATTGTGTTTGCGTTATATTTAGCATATCTACATGGCTATATAATTCAATTAGATTTTTTTTGTTAATCGCCATATTTTCTTCAACTTACTTATTACTATGTTTGTCTAAGATACAATATAGGTCAAAATATTTTGTTAATATCAATAATCTAACTTTTTTCCGAAAGTAGTTAATAAATTATATTAAATTCATATTTTTAGAAGTTTATCGTGCATTAGTATAAACATATACTAGTTTGCGTTAATTATAAGAACGATAGGCACAAAATATGTATAATCCTTCGTAAATTTACTAAATTTTGATTTCATTTTATTTAGAGTACTCAAAAAATATTTTCAATATATACATATAATTTTAGTATAACTAAATAAGATTTATTTTTAAGAAAAAAATGTTTAATGGTTTATTTAGAATAAATGTTAAATTTATTTTTAAGTAAAAGATATATTTTCACTAAACCATCAAACCCATACATCCCAAAATTATATCCAACCCATTAACCTTATTATTTACTAGTAAACCTCTTCTCCCAAACCCTAATTATTCATTTACTCACAAAATCAGAAAAAAGAGAGAAAGGATGAGAGGACTCAGTTGCCTTGTTGTACTGCCACCTTGCAGTCGCCCTCAATGTCGTCTGTAAGCCACCGCCATCCACCACACTGCCCGTTACCCTCCTCCTCCTTCCCTTTCTTCTTTTCCCTTTCTTTATTCCTTATTTTTATGGCCTAGAATTCATGATTTTAGGAGAATTGTTTATGATGTTGTTTTGATTATTTTCAATGGTTAATTACTTGTTAAAAGTATTAAAAATCATAAGTTTTAATATAATCTATAGATTATCAGAACTCTTATACATGAAATTATGGTTAAATGTACTAGTTTTCAAATTTTAGGGTTTATAAGCATATATTATTGATTATTTAAGGAAACTAAGAATATTTTGTGATGAATCCAGTGATTTTATGTTCAAAATAAATTATTAGATTTTATGGGTTATGAAATTTAGATTTTTATGTTGTTTATTTGAAGAATTTCATGATTTTATGTGTAGTATATGATCCTAATCAACATACTATATGCTTAGAACATTGTGAATAATATTTTATCTGCTTTGGGAATTTTTTAGAATTAAATAAATCTGGTTTTTAGTTATTTATGGATTTAAGTATTAAAAATAAAGGTTTAAAGCATTTACATGATTTTAGAAGCCTTTTTAAATAGATATAGTTGTTGTAAACTTGTTTGTTAGGGTATTGATTAAGGTTGTGTTATTTGATTTAGGAAAACGATTTGTAGAAGGTGATTCGTAGTTATGAAAGTGGCAACCCAAATGTTCTATTCAAGGTACGTACAAGTTATGAAAACCATGCCTTTAGGAGCATAATCTAGGGTAAAATGAAAATTTAATATCATGCTTATGAAACCTTTTGGGTGAGATTGTTTGGTTATGTATTCGAAAGGATTCATGTTCTTTATTTTAGAAGCATGATTTGGTATCGTTGGTGAGTTATGAATGATGATTTGTGGTTACCAATCAAGAAAGGATTATGTATGGTTAAGGAATCTTGATTGATTCAAGTGGAATTAATTTGCTAATTAATCCATGAGATTGTCTATTATAACTCTTTCATTACTTATGGTATGAATTGAGTAAAGTAATTTTCAAGTCTTAATGACGAGGTTAGTTGACTTTGTTCAACAGGTTAAAAGGTAAGAAGGAAATCAAAGGGATTAAATTTCAATATAAAAGAGGTTGATTGTGTAATTGTGATATTTAAATGTGTGCTCTTTGATGAATTGGAATCCAAGTATTAAATAGTAAACACGTAAAATGAAAGAAGGATAGACAATAAAACTCTTGGCTAGTGTACGTCTAGAGTATTGACAATCAGAGGGTTTGACCTTCACGGGGTATTATTCATGGCTTTTCTTGGAGGCTGTGTGATCTATGAGTCTCTTTTATAAAGTTTAAACTTAAATTGGGTTAGTTGAGATATCATCTAATCTTGGTAATGGAGTCGCACTAGTGTCATTGGATTTATATTATTTTTGATGCCCTCTTACGAGAGAGCATGAGGTTTATATATTTATTTTGATGTTCCTGATTGGAATATAGGGAGACAACCTTGTTTATTACTTAATATAATTTATTAATCAAATAAATTATGAGTCAATTTAAGTAAAAGATTGTGTTATACGAACAAATGTGCCATGCATTTTACTTTTAGGGAGTTAATACATTTCATTTTGTTTTGAAACCTTTATGTACCCAGCTTTGCTAATTACGTGCTTTGTGTGTGATATGTAAGTTATGGCCTTCGCCTTTCAATGACCCTATAATGATCCAATATTACACTTGTAATTTTGGGGAGAAAATTTCTAATAGGTCTCGCGGAGATTTTCATGCATTACTGGGATGAATGGAAAGTAGTTTATTTTCTTTACTTTGTTTCAATTAACGTTTTCTAGATATTTAGAAACTGGTTTGGATTTGGTTTGATATATGTTTCAAATATTTTAATAAGGTTGTAATGGTTTCGAATTATAAATTTGTTCAAGTTTGATATTTTGAAGTTTTATTTGAATGTTTTATGTTTTTTCCAGCAAATTTCTGATTTAAAGCCTTAACTTTTGAACACTGGCAGTAGCACATCAGTAGTTCACCAAAAGTTTTGGTTTTCGAAAAAGGGGAATTACCAGGGTGTTACAATATGAAACTACGGAGTAATAAATTTGAAGTTAATTCGTTTCAAACTAGTGAGTGTCCTAATTACAAGATGCTCGCCTAGGTTGTTAGGTGCCGTAATGTTTCGCCATTAAAAGAAAAATAGATATCGAGAGTAATTTGATTGGAATGACAATACTTTACTACTACGAAGTTACTAATAAATAAAACAACTATAACAATATATTTCTTTTGTTTTGGAAATAAGAAAATGAAACTATAACAAAGTTAAGACACTAATCATTTTTTAAAACTATTTTTAAATTTAGACTCTGCACCAAACTATTTTGAAAAAAATAAGTTTATTTTGGTTCGAAATGACATAGTTGCCTTGAATTGCAATTTAAGTTATTTTGAATTGGATTGAAATTGGTCCAATGAGCATAAATCACTGTTCCAAACAACAATTTCCCCTCACTCAGAAAGGAAAAAAAATTTATCTTAGAAAATTGTTGCCCTAGGCAACCCCTTTTTTTTTTAAAAAAAAGTTCTTACATGAATGCGTTGTTATTTTGCTTTCAACCCATCAGCCCGATACCCCAAATTTGGCTCAGCTCAAAATAGACAAAAACTATTGTCCAGAGAACCATTTCCTAATGGCTAAATCATTACTCATGATAACATTTTTTCAGAACCTATAACTTATATTTTGAAATTATTTTGACACGAAACCTAAATTTGAAATTAGTTTTAAAAATAGCTTAAAAAATTCTACGTTAAGAAGCTATTTAGTGGCCTTTCCAGATATGGAGCCTACTTTTCAAGCTTCAATTTGAAGCTTTTTTATAGAGTTGATTTTCCTTTCCAGATTCAAGAAAAAATTGCCTTTCAATCACCTGAAAGGCGTTGTAGCTGGGCGGCAAATTTATTTTTTTTGCTTTACTTCCTTCCATAGATTGGAAAGTCCAACATATCACGACCTAAACTCTACCAACTAGTAAGACTATTTATAGATCAAACTTACAAGTTTAATTATCTATTTTTTCTAAAACATCGATATAGTAGAAATACTTCTGTATTATTGAAGTTTGACAAAGACATTATTGGATTGAATTTAATCTTCCAAAGTAATAATTAACAAAAAAGATAAAGTTTATTAAACAAAAAAGAATGTAACTTACACTCCATGTAACGGTTTCTTATTTACTCAGTGTACACTCTACACCAAACCATAGTTACTCTCCTACAACTAATTATTTTTTTTAATAATTATGGAGTAGATTGACTAATTCGTGTTGAAATAACATATTTAATGATGAATTTTACACAATTTTTATTCCCCTTCAAAAGGAATAACTACTACTACTACTACCACCACCACCACCACCACCACCACCACCACCACCACCACCACCACCACCACCACCACCACCACCACCACCACCACCACCACCACCACCACCACCACCACGACCACCACTACCACCACTACGACTACGACTACTACCACTACGACTACTACTACTACGACCACCACCACCACCACCTACTACCACTACTAACTACTACTACTACTACTACTACTAATAAAAAGGTTTACTTATACTCGTTCTTATATTAGTAATGTTAATATGGTATGTATATTAATTTTGTATTTTGGCATGCATGCATACAAGTTCTTGTGAGAAAATCAATAAGCTTGAAAATCACATCAAAGTTCCATTTACATCAATCACATCAAAGTTCCATGTTTTAAGTCATATGAGTATAACTCTATTTTCAACATCAATTTATATATACGAGCTGTTTCTTAAAAATCATAATGACATCGATCATAAACTCCAAGATTAGAACATTTTAATTTCCAAAGCCTTATGTTCGACGTTTCGACCACGATACCTTCATCCCATGCATAACATAAACATCTTTGTTGGTACGTCGTCTCCCGACCATTCCTTGACCTTTGTAAATTAATAATACTTCACATGAGTGCTCTCCAATTAATTAATATAGAATTCATAGTATTAATGTATCTCCATTGACCAAAAAACTCAGGGAATATTAATTTAATGCAACTATCTATTTGGACGAACCAAGATAAATGTGAATCATAAAACATAATGATAACAATCTTATATTATAATGTTTGACATCATATATCATGATCATATACTATTTATGTACCCACCCCTTTACCCTTTACCCTTTTCCTTTTTTATTTTTTTTTGTAGGAGTAAATTTGCATTACGTCAAAATCGTTGAGAGACTGACATGTGGCGGCGTCTGAGGTGTTGTGGAGCAACGATGGAGATCAAACCACCAAGAGGGGGCTTCATTTTGGACCGGTAGATAATCTCATCGTAGGGTCTACGGTAGAACTTGAAGTAGGAGAAAAAAGCCTCACGTGATCTCTCAGACTTGCTTGCATGGCATGCTGGAGCCGATGTCTCACGCCGCCCGAACAATGCAGCTGCAGGAGAGTGTAGGAAAGACGGCTTCGGCGTACGAGGCTGTTTCACGGAGGCGGTATCGGCGTTGTAGGGCTTTTGAGGTAGTGGCGTTGAAGGGATGAAGTTCTTCCTAAGAATCTTATCTCCGCCGTTAAAACTGTAGCCACCGCCGCTGCTGCCACGTGGAGTTCTGTTAATGGGTGATGCAAAGGAGAATGAGCGAGGTTTGGGGCCCAGGATGGATGACGTTGAGTTTGTTGTTGCGGGGTCAACTTTTGAGGATGAGGTGTCACTTGTAAGGCTTAGGTACCAAGGTTTGAGGGAGTCAAAGTGGTGTGAGACTGTGAAGGAGAACCGGGAAGATGCGCATGCGCCTATTTTGGCGGTCGAGGAGTTAACCGGGATAGAAGACGGGTCGAACCGAAGAGATGCTGCTCGTGGGTACATGGAAAAGTCGTTGTAGTCGAGTGAGATTGAGTCTTCGAAGTCTGTTGAGGAGACTATGGTGGTTAAGTTTGACAGCTCAACAAATGGGCGCAATCCCTGCCATCATTAGTTAACAATTTCATTTTGTTAAATAAACATGTAAATAAGTGAATAATGTAATTACTCCAGTCTGTTTCGGGAAGATAATTTTTTGAGAAAAAAAAAGGTTTAACGTAGAATATAACTTGTCAAATTTTATTTATAGTTATGATCATGCTAATCTTGACAAATATTCGATAATGTCTTTATTTTTCATCTTTTAAGTGCAGGTTTGCACTAAACTTTGTCTAATATTGCGGTTTTCTTATTTTATATTTTGTAACAGGTGAGTATTTAAAATAACAAAAATAATATAATTAATTGTATATGAAAAAACATAAATAAGATAAATGAATAAATAATCAAGGCAAAGGCGAGTTTATAGAGTACACCTTATTTATTTATTTATTTATGGCATATCAAGGGAGTACATCTTACTAAAGAAATTTAGTAGAGCATTGGTTCAAAGTTTAAACTGTCAATGTAGAACTTCCTATTCCTGATGTGCCAAGAAACAGAAAAGGGTAAAAAGGTGAAACGTAATTACAAATTACAGAGCCACAGTAACATGCTCATTTACCCAAAAAAGGCATAAAAAGAAAGGGTAAATTTATTTTGGTTGGGTGAACATCGAACCTCGTGATGGTTAAGAAATCTCAACCTAACAAATTTGACTACATAACTGTACAGCGCACTACTCTTTTTTCCCTCTAAAAGCAGCCTGATCATGACTTATGAGCCTACCAACTAGAGAAAAAAAAAATCATGACTCTTTTCAACGGTCATGATTGGAAGATAATTTCACAGTTACCACTTACCACTTACCACTAACTCACTTGCCCTCCTATCCAAAAAGCAATAGTTACGGTTCAAATTAGTTTCCCTCCTACACTGTTCATAATTCTACATGTGAACCTTTGAAAGCTTTTACAATCATTGGATTTCGACAAACGGCTCTCTTATAATCTTCTTTGTAAAAGCTGCGTAGTTCAACATTTTCTAGTCTCCTTGCCAACTAAAGTGGACTTTACGCTAATTTTTACCCCGTTCCTATCCAAAAGGACTAAATTAATCTTATCATACAAAGTACACATCTAACCTTACCAAATCTTGATCGCTTATTTCCTCAGGTTTTTCGATTACAATACCGAATAAAATTGAGAATATGTTTACAACTTCAATACTAAAAAATATCTCTAAATATTTTTATTTTTGGCAAGGATACCCCTAAATATTGTTGGTGATATCTTTCAAATTTTGAGTGACAAATAAGGTTATACAATTCGACGTTATGTTATTCCCAACTTTTTTTGTCAGCCAATATTTATAAGATTTCCATTTTTATGATTCATGTGATCCTTTCATTAAAAAAAAATTGTAGGATTGTTATTATAAAAATTTAAATCTTCAATACTAATACAAACATTAATAGGGACATACCTTCCAAAGATAATTAAAGAGAGAAGGAGGGTCAATGACAAATGCTTTGTAAAGACGGCAAGGATAGTACTCCGCCACAATCTTCAGTGTTGGGAGCACTATGTTCGTAAAAGCTGATGCTGATCTGAAAAAGCCTGCATTTTCACACCCCTCGTCATTATTCCCAACATATTATGGCCAATAATAGCACAAACAAACATCTTGTACAGTTGTACCCCTACAATATCGAGCTCCAATCCTACGAAACACCACTAAAACAGCAAATCTAATGAAGTCGTCCTTTGCTTATTTTTGCACTACACAATTGTAGTTGTACACATTTAAGATATTCCTCCCCTCCAAAAGATAATATTAGTAACATAATAACATGAATATCACCACAAACTTCATAAATAAATTTATGCAAAGATTAATTTTACTCAAAACAATTATTATAGTCACAGCTATTTCACTTGGATGGAGGAAATGCACTCTCTTGGTCACCAATAACCGTATGTTATGCTTTATTTACATTACTCAAATATATATATATGAATATATTTTTCCAAACCCAAATGGTTGAATTACTACATGCACATGAACCCAATTTCAATACTGTCCCCATTTACTTGTCACATTTTTATTTTGGAGTCAAAATTTTAAAATTTTAACCATAAATTCTAATCATGTTTAACAAATAATATATTCCAATAGTATTTAATTAAATATATATCAATGTAAATTTTTTAAAATATTAAATTTAATAGTTTTTTTTATCTTATAAATTAGAAAATAATATTTTAAGTTGTGTTATGAAATAAATAGTATACAAATAACAGGGCTATTTGATAATTATTTGGAATGCAGGAATCCATTTTATTATTTAAAACAAAAGTTGAGAAAATGAAATACTCATCAAGTAACAAAGGGCAGAAAAAATGTCAGACTGAAATTGACCAATCTTAGTATATAAGTGTTCAGACTGTTCACTATAAAATTCATAACATCCCATCCCTTATACTCCGTATACCCTTGGGAAACAAACCCATAATTCTATTAGTCAGACACCTAAACAGCGACCCAACAAGGGTAGTCTAGGCACCCCGACACACCAAAGTTTCGCTTTATTCATTTTACGAGACAAAATAAACAAAATTAATAACATTTGATGATTAATATTTATTTATTTTATAGACGTTCATATAAAATAAATGAATTATAGAAAATGAGACATCTGCAAAATAATAAAAAAAAAAGAAAATACAAAAAGAGAAAAGGGGGCAATTGATTTTGTTTTTTGAGGGGAGGGGGAATTAATTAAAGTGAAAAGGGGTTGAGTTAAGCCTGATAATCCAGATTCAGCTATTTATGAAGGAATCAAATTGAACATGAAATGACTATAGTACCCCTTTCAGTTCAAAAATTTAAGTTTTTGATCAGCGCGGGAAGGGTTGTAAAGTAGGGTAGAATGGTAAACTTACTGGCGTCAAAAAGGATCACGAATTGCTCAGTGTTTCTTTGCATTGTTTGGACTGCTACTTCTAGCGTGAACACCATCAGTCGAGTAAATCTGTTCAAATAAATAAAAAAAACTCAATTCTATCATCATGTAATTTTGTCGTGAATTCCTACATTTATTGCTTCATTCTATATTTCAATGAAAGTAAAGATATTATCTTAAATTTCATAAAAAAATTTCGTTTCATGTTATGAAAATAATGAGAGGTAGGTGAGGACTTACAGCTTCTGAGAATGGAACTTCTGATAATCTTGCTTGATTCGGAAAACCTAGTTAATCAATACTTCAATAACAAGCTTCCGATAAATAAATGAAGTAGAAAAAAGTTAAAGAAAAAAAGTAAGAAATTACCAAAACAGGTCTGGCTTCATCATCATGACCTGCTACGTATGCAACACCTTCCGCCAACTCTCCAGAAAATTCATCCGCTATTAAACTTTCTGCAAAAATAATATTCAATTCACTCTTATAATATACATATAACTTTTTTTTTTTTTTATAATAAGGTTAAATTGAATTTTTTTTGTTTCCCTCAATTTATTAAGATGTTTGGCTTAAACAAAACAAAGGTAAAAGAATCCGCGATAAGGAAGTGAATAAATGAGAAAAGACAAAGCTAGTAATGTAACTAGCCGGAGGAGGAGAGAGAAAATGGTAGTTGAAACATACCAGTACCAATAGAATCACGCCATGTAAGACAAGCTCTCAAGAGTTTGGCTGCCTTCTTTACGTTCTCCCCCTTCACCTTCAGAAACCTCTCCACACATGCCGTGTTGCAGAATTTCTCCTTTTTAAAATCAAACCAAAAATAGAAAGTCATTAGCGAATAGAAAACGGTGTCGGGTTTGTTTGAATGATTGAAAATGAGTGTAATTACTTGTTTGAGAGAGAGGGGGGATTGTTTTCTGAGAATCTTAAGAACAGACTCGACTTTCGTTTTCTCTGGCATATGAGCAGAAAACGAGGTCGTATTCACTTCCTTGGTCTTCCCCATTTAATTGAAATCCTTCAAATTAAATATACACACTCGCACTGATGATTGCTGTATTTTTATGGAAAGCTTCGCAATCACGCAACCATGGAAATCAAAACCACAGCAACCACTCTGTGTTTTCAGCTCTGAGTAAGTCGAGGAGAGAGAGGGATAGTGTGACACAGAAGAATGGCAGTGATATTTATAGCAAAGCCGACTATATTAATTTGAAATTTTAAATGTTGGTTAATTTATCGTCAGTTTTAGTTTGACGTTAGTTTCGTTTGACGTCGCACATCATCACTCATCAGACGGCTATTATTATTTTTACTATTTTATTTTATACTTTATTTTATTCTTTTCCTTTTTTTTTTCCTTTTGACAAAAAATACAGGTTAAATGTGTGTTCTGTGTACCTTATTGCCTACAGGCTACTGCCTAGTGCAGTAAAGTGGTACGCCTATTTTTTTTTTGGCAACAGTGGTATGCCTATTGTCAGGTGATCGGTGACTACCCGTTACGATCACATCATATCATTATTATGATCCTTTTCTCTCTTTTGCAAATTTATTTTTCCTTCGATGTATTATGTGATTCAGTTTTTATGTGTGAATTGCTGAATTTTATCTGAATTTAGGAGTATACATAATTTTGTGCAAAGATATATGCTGATACTGAGGCTTGGCTCTTTTGTTAATCGCATATTTTTTTTTTTACCAAATTACCACCGATTCAAGTTTTAATTATTAAAATAACTAGTGAGTATTTCGGATATTGTGTGGGATGGGAACTGTTACAATAATTTGTCTACATAAATCATGAATTTTGTAGAACTTTTATGAATCTCATGGTAAGAATAGATAATCAAATCTCTCTCTTATCATTACATTATGAAGCACTTTAATGTGTTGATGCACAAATACTTTAAAATTTTTTTTAGCTAGATAGCCAAAACTTTGTTATCTTTGTCCTTGTAAAGTAAATAAAAATATCATGTTGGATTGGTGGTTAAGTTTTCACTTTTCAAATCAAGGGTCATGTGCTCAAATGAGTCAAATCTTAATTTCAACAATATATCGAATGAATGTTTAAAATAAAATCAAACATTTGTATATGAAGAGAGAATGAGATAAGATACTCTCTAGTAAATTATTCATAATTTATAGAGTTATCAAGGTACCAAAAAGTAATAGGTAATTTAAGTATCTAATACAAGAGCAAGGTATCTAATAGAAGAGTTTCATCAGTCTTTTTTATAATTGGTATATTCATATCAATTTTAATTTATTAGTAGTGTTTCATGGTGTAATTAGTTTATTTAATTTCATAAATGGCCTTTTCTTGATTTTTTGAGTGTATTTTGTCTCTTCAATTTGGTCAAATAGTCAACATATATGATATATGTTTAATTATTGTCTTTTTAAAATAAAAAGCTGCTAGAGTAGATTTTGGAGATTAGCTTTTATTAACTGCTAGCTAATTTTTCAAAATAATTAATAATAAATAAATAACGATAAATGAAAAATAAATAACAAGATTATATAAATAATATGGAGTAAGTAAAAATAATAGTATAGAGTAAATAATAAATAATTAGTGTCTCTAACATTAGCTAGAGTATTAATAAATCATTACCAATCAATACTTTATAATTCATCCATTATTTTGATTTGACAATTAATTCTCCGTTTATTTCACAAACTTTTCTTTCTTCTATTTGAAGGGTGTTTAGTAAAATTATTCCTCTTTATACTTCATTCCTTTTATGACAACTAAATAAAAATATTTTATAATCAATTACCCTACAATATGAGTTCACTTGGACTATTTTATAATATTTATGTTTCTGTAATAGTTGAAAAATAATCTTCTATGACATTTTAATAGAGTCACTCACCAATAAAAGTGTTGATAAATGATATTTTTGCAAAACATTGGGAGCTTTCAAAAAGCGTTGTTCAATTATTTCAAATGTAAGTTTTAAAAAATCATACATTTGCATAAGAAGAGAGAATGAGATAAGATACTCTCTAGTGAATTATTCATAATTTATAAAGTTATCAAGGTACCAAAGTAAGTATCCAATACAAGAGCAAGGTATCTAATAGAAGAGTTTCATCGGTTTTTTTGATAATTGGTATAGTCATAACAATTTTAATTTACTAGTAGTGTTTCATGTGTAATTAGTTTATTTGCCTTATTTGGCAAATGACTTTTTTTGAGTGTATTTTGGCTCTTTAATTTGGTCAAATAGTTAATATATATGATTTATGTTAGCTGCTATAGTAGCTTTTGGAGATTAGCTTTTATTAATTGTTAGTTAATTTTTCAAAATAATTAATAATAAATTTATAAAAATAAATGACAAATAAATAATATTATTAAATAAATAATAAGTCAAGATAATGATATAGAGTAATTAATAAATAATTAGTATCTCTAACATTAGCTAGAGTATTAAGAAATCATTACCAATCAAAAATTTATAATTCATCCATTATTTTGATTTGACAGTTAATACTCCATTTATTTCACAATTTTTTTCTTTCTTCTTGTTGAAGGGTGGTGTTTAGTAATATTCTTCCTCTTTCTACTCATTCTTTTTATGTCAGCTAAATATAAATATTTTATAATCATTTACCCTATAATATGTGTTCACTTAAACTATTTTATAATATTCATGTCTCTATAATAGTTGAAAAATGATCTTCTATGACACTTTAATGGAAACACTCACTAATAAAAGTGTTGATAAATGATATTTTCACAAAATATTGAGAGCTTTCAAAAAGTATTGTTCAATTATGTCGCAATACATAATCACTCGATAGTAAAATCTCATGCATGAGCTCTCAAATACTTCTGTCTATCAAATATTTCAAAAATCTCAAACTCAACCTAACCTCCTTGAAATAGGTACTATACTGTCTATAATAGTTAATATTCTTTGCAACATTGAGCTCCCTCTTATTTCCCTTGAAATTGTTCGATCATCAAGTCGGTTAAATTTTTCTTTCTTTTTTGAAATCACAAATCATTCGTATCCTAATGTATAATTTCTCAATCCATTCTAATATCTAAATTATAAGATCATTAGTCAAATTTATTTTCTGAATTCTTAAACCATTCATTTGATTTTTTCCCTAAATTCTCAAGCCCCGATTGTCAATTAGGTTGATTTTTTTTTCAAAATTCCCAAGCCATGCACTATTTGTAGTTGATTAGGTTATTTTCAGTTTGTGACCCAAGAACTTTCTTCTTTTTCTTATTGTCACAAAACTCGATCCTCCATTGTCATCGCCTAGTACTCAAACCTTAATTTAGTTTGTAACCAAAGAATTTCATCATTTTTATTCATAATTTTGGAGTTAAAGGAGTCATAGTTCGTTTAAGCATAAGTTTTCAAACCATTAATTACTCATGGATTCATGGGAGTGTTCAATTTGTTAAAACTCTTATGCATTCTATTTTCAATTGCTATATTTTGGCTCTAAATTTTGTTTGATTAAAAATGTACAAAATTGTTACTTAATTATGTAGTAGTCTTTGTAGGCTATTAGTCAATATTGGTAATTTATACTTATATATAACTTATAGTGAGCACAAATTTCTAGAGGAATTCGGGTTTTGTTGGACTTGTTGGCTACAACTCTTTTGTAGAGCTTTTCTGAAATTTTGTGTTTGATTTTGAGCACCGGATTAGATGAAAACAATATTAACTTTATATTTTGTCTGGCTGTGTCAGAATTAAATTTTAAATTATATGTTTAGTGATAATCTATATTAATCATGATTGTATTGATATTGGTCGTTTGTTTCTCCAATATGATTTTTGCGAATTTTTAAAGTTGAATTAGATTGTTTATTCATGCGAATTCAAAGCTTACTATGATTGTATGGGGATAGACTTTCGCCTAGTAATTCTGTTGGAGCATAAAAGGTATAACAAATGACCTGCATATTTTGATATATTTGTTGCCGAGTTTCTTCGTATTTTGATC
The DNA here is from genome assembly GCA_026401315.1 of Dysphania ambrosioides. Taxonomy (NCBI): domain Eukaryota; kingdom Viridiplantae; phylum Streptophyta; class Magnoliopsida; order Caryophyllales; family Amaranthaceae; genus Dysphania; species Dysphania ambrosioides. The sequence goes on from CM048662.1 coordinate 14,443,382, forward strand.
ACTAATTCTTAATTGAATCTCAATCATAGCAATGAGCACATATGCCAAGGCATGTGAATATGTTAATAATACAATGTAATCCTAACTTGCTGATGCTAACTAGCTTAATTGGTTAAAGTATTGAAGGGTGATATTCAAAACACGTGATCGAATCCCGTCTACATCATTTTTTACCTTACCACTTGCGGCTCTCTTTAAATAAAAAATGTAATCCTAACCTTAGGGAAATTAGCGGGAAGATGTGGGTGCATGTATGCCCCAAACATTGATTAAAATAACTCTTTTAGCTATAAGCTGCAAAACAGATTCAATGTGATTGTTTTCTTAAATCCAAGGTTTATATCAAATCTAAGCATCTGAGCTATATAAATTGTTAAGAAAGCATCAAAGTAATTAGATTTAGTTATCATATTCTTAATTAGGTATATATATATATATATATATATATATATATATATATATATATATATATATATATATATATATATATATATATATATATATATATATATATATATATATATATATATATATATATAGGTTATAATAAGAAGCCCTCTTAAAATAAGAAGAATGAGAAGCAATCTCATCCTTCTATTTTTTTTTATCAATGGCCACGAATGATTTGCCGGTTTTCATTAATTCCTCCCCTTTTTTCAGTGCCCTGGTTCTATTACTTCCTTCTTGCCCTGGTTCAATCAAAGTTATTTGCTCTCCCATCGCTCCATTCTCTCTTCATCCTTGCTCTTCATCCTTGCTTTTCTCTCTTCATCCTTGCTATTCTCTCCATTTGCTTTACAGTTTTTTCAGTGCTTTCCTCTCTTTATCCTTGCTCTTCTCTCCATTCACGGTGTTTCCTTTCAATTTTTTTCACAAAATTTTTGCGGTGTTTTCGGTAGTGGTCGGCGGTGTGCACAACAATAGCGCTTCAATTTTTGGTGTTGTTTCGGTTAGTTACTTACAATGTCGTAATTAATTTGTGTTAATTGCTTATAATTTTGTGTTTTTTATTTTAATTGTTAGGTTTTTTTGTATTTTCTAAAGTTTTGAAATGGTGAGAACGCGTGGTGTCTAGTTTCAAGAGACAGCGGTGGCAGAGGTGACGGAAGAAGAGGTCATGCTACTAGAGACATCAAACGTGGTGTAGTTGTCGTCGAAGCTTCAGGTACAAATTTTATTTTACATTATTATATTTCTGAAGCAAAATTATTGTATAATATTATAAGAATTCTAACTAGATATTGAAGTATAAGCATTAATTGTGTTATTTTGTGGTTATTGTTGAACAATTTGTAAAAATCAATCATAAGAACAATATGTTATTTGGTTGTTGTTTGTGTTTTTGCATTAATTGTGTTTGATTGTAGGAGAATATATGTTTGAGCCACATTATATTAAACAATTGTTCACTTGATTATTGTTCTTTTTGTTGTTATTTTGTGTTAGTTTTATGTAAGTAGTTAGTTTTTTCTATAGTGACCTTTTTTATTTATATGGTGACCTTTTTAGTTTCTATGGTGACATTTTTTTTATTTCATTGATAGCAAGGTGACTTGTTTACAGTAGACCTCAACATCTGCTTCTAGTTTACCTATGAGAATGGAGCTGAATAACTTAGTGATTTGAGATCTTTCTAAGCCTGATGTCAGACTTATTGGTAAAGAGTGACTTTGGGTTTGAATTAAACTCCACAAATACATCCACATATGATTAATCACATCATAGTTCCTAGTACTATGTTATTGATGAGGTATGACTATAGCAATTATCAATGTGTTATTAAGGACTCAAGTAATGAGAATTTGGGCATTCCATCAAAACAAAAATGAACCCTCATTATCTGCTTAATTTTATGAGTGTTTTCCATGAATTTCTCTAGTTATCTACTTAATTTTATGCAGTTATGCCTACACGTTTCTGTTTTGATAGCTGCATTACATTTTTATGTGCTACAACTAGTTTTTAGCCTTTTTAGTCCAGTCTCTATTTTTCCTAAGTTAGGACCCTAAGTTAGGTTGAAATGCGTAGTACTTAAAAGCAAAATCATGGTGATTTCTCAACATTTAAGATAAGTAGAGTAGCAAAATCTATAATTGAAACTAAAGATGAGTTAGTTTTGTATGGCCAAGAAAAGCCTAGAAACAGAGTTTAATCTGATTCATCTGAGTTCAACTCCGTGGTACAATCTAAAGTCCCTACAAAATTAGGAACTAGAAACAAGGTTTAGTCAGATGTATGGAAGAGAGGGTAGAGCCAAAAAACAATTACTAGTACAATTTCCCCCCACTTATATTAATAGTCTAAATAGAGCCATCTGCCAGCCAGACAGCCAGTGAACGGTGCCCCAATAAACATGGTTTGCACTTCAGAGAGTATACTAGAGCAGAGAACTCCTTATATTTTTTTAGAAGGCTGGTTATAAGACTATCAAGCACGTAATTACCAGGCATCCATCAAACTGATGTAATCAACTGTTCCATCATGGTTCTAAAGTTGGCAACCTAGAATGTTATTTGAAACCTCATACACAACTAATGCTTACAACAACTTCTAAAAAAATAGCCCAATTGCATGTAGTTTTGAGGGAAGAAGAATGACTGGTCAATTACAACAAATGCAGAACTAATTATAGTGAGCATTGTAAATACACCAAATATGGCTGGTCCAAGGATTTTAATGAGCAATTAACCAAGAGTACTGAAATGTAGGTTAAAGAGACTATACTATAATCCTCTTAGCTAGTTATCTTCAGATTTGATGCTCACCTTTACAAATCACATCAGTTCATTCAGAAGGGGGCTTAATGCTTACTCTAGTGGTATTTTATCTGGATGTCTTGGCAAAAGCTTGAAGGATGTCTTATGTTAAGAAATGAATTGGGTTATACATGAAATAAACAAAGAATTTAAGGATGTTTGAGTTTGTGTCATGGAAATTTTTTAAAACAAAGATTCATTGAAATGTGTAATTGGAACCATAGTTTGTGTTATTAAACCTTTGTTAATGATTATTATGGTAAGCTGTTGAAAGAGGAGGATGTGTTATTCTTGCCAGCATTAATAAAAATATTAATGTGGTATGACATTGTATTATGGATCGTAGTTAGTTGTGTCAATATAGTGTTTGAACAAGTTTGGAATCATGTTTTAAAAATTGGAATCATTCGATTTACAAAGAAAACTTGTCCAAATTTTTTGGAAACCTTTAGCTATAAGTTACACTTACTAAATGCTATTGTTTTGTTATGATTGGTTATTGTTTTAGTTTAAATAAAGCAATGTGGGTTGGCCATTGTTAAGATACTTGTTAAAGGTCAAATGAATCAACCATGAAAACCTTCGAGCTTAGAATTATTTGGTTACGTGTAGAGAAATTGTTGAACAGTCATTCTTTTTCTCCTTTAATTTAAAATAAGAGAACTTGTTTGTAAATGCTAGAAGTGAAATATTATGGTAGTCGGTGCCTCTTGGTTTTTCGTTATAATGTTTATTTTTAAACTCATCCTTTATCAGGTTGGGTCGAGTTGGATCAGATAATCTTGATCGATAGGATGACGGGTGGTATTTGATAAAATCTATAAGGATCGGTAACAATGGAGTCTTGAAGTGAGGCAATGATCTTAATTTCCATGAGCGAGTAAATTAAAAGTTCATGGGAACACCTAAAAGCTATTAAAAAGGCGTTTCTTTCTTTTCTGTGACCGTAGTAATTGTTTAGGTTATATTACGTGGTTGCTCTTCTATAAACACAGTAACTGTTATGTATGAATGTTGATTGTTGTCTGGTTTTACATATGTGTTGCCTTGTGAGTTGTAAAAGTTAAATGTTGAATGGTTTATCTCTTGATGTTCTTTTTGAAAAGCACCATTGAAAAGTATTTCAGATCGAACAATGCATACTCATCTTTCACTAATTCTTTTCTTCGAACCTATCTAAGGTAGAGGAATCTTAAGAAAGTTGATGTAATATAGTCCGAGAGTTAGATATGATTATTGTAAATAATATCGTATTTCCTCTACGAGTTTTATTGGAGTTTTTTAGGTTCTTAAAAAAGTTGTATTTTGTTTTTTCATCCTAAACTACTTTTGTAACATTAAGCTTGATTCATGGTTTGTAATTAAGGCTACTCATATTTAATTGAGATTTAAGATTCTTAATTAATATTTAAAAAGTAGGCTGTTACGTAACTCCCATGAGTTTCCCTTATAGCGTCAAGGTCAAACCTTACTCAAACCTCTAAGCTTTCAAGGCCTAAGTTAGAACTAACTTAGGTGTATACCTCATAAGCTCGAAAATTTTCTATTATACTTAGTGATAAACATGCTAATCATCTTAAGATTGGTAACATTCATGCATTTTTGCATTTATAGGTAGGCTAGGTAAAACTTGGCCGTAAGAATTCTCTTAAACCCTTCCCATGTAAAGTCCTGATCATCCATGACACTCTCCTTCTTTCAAGATCACCACAAGTTGGCCTCTTCTCTCTCATAGTAAGCAACATTATTGACTTTTGTTTCTTCAGGAAAGTTTAAGGCATCTATGAGTTTGTCAAACTCTCTAATTTAGTTCTCAAGAGCAGCTAGGTCTTACTTCCAGTGTCTAAGTTATTCCCATGAGTAGGGATTGCCTTAGTCAAACTCTCATCTATTGAAGAAAGTTTCTTGAAAGCTTTCCTAACTGAGGATCCACTAGACTTCTGGTTTCTAGGTTTAGAAGTCATTCATAAAAAAATAATAATGTTCCAACTAAGAATAAAAAGAATGCATTCAAGTATAACAAAAGCTAAAGAAACCAATCATTATAAAATCATATCATAAGATCATATTCATCAAAGAATTGATAAACAAACATTACGCAATAAAGCATCCCATTGAATTCCAAAACAAATTTAATTGTCCATATTTTCGTAAATATAACCCAACCATTAGAGATCTTCATCAAATAAGAGTGATTTCAAAATTTGACCACATTTATACATCACATTATCTTTGCGTGGCAAAATCTAAATAACTAACTCATTAACTTATGGAATTCCAAAATCTTTCAAGCATGATACACCAACAATGAATTACAAGACAATTTTTTTGAAATTTCAATAATGTAGCATTGCATAATTAAGTAGAAGAATTCAAAAATATATTAAAGCATACTTCGTGTGGCTTCAAAATTGCAACAAATTAAATAGTGAAATTTAAATTTCATAAGTAAATTAATAGAATCAAATCATTTAAGTAAGTCGATTTTCAAAATTAAAATTGAAATTGAATTCAGAGGTATCTCAACAAGAATTAATGGTTTCATTAATAAATAGTAAGTTTTGAAGTTTTCATAAATAGAAACTAAAATTAATGAAGTAGATTTCAATTTATTTGAAATGAAATAAACTAATTAAATTTTTAAAAATTTGATGTCAACTGAAATTCAAACTAAAATCCTTGCTCAAAAACCTAAATGATTTTCCAATACAAGGAAATTATTCCAAAAATTAAAAAATATTATAAAAAAAGAGTTAATCCTATTCTTCTCTAGGATTACCTTCCTCATTCCCCTTAGTGTCATATTCTTTATGCTTCATTATCTCCCCTTTCATTGCTACTTTGGTTGTCTGAATCATAATTATCCTCATTAGTGTCGAAATTGGTATATTTATCATCATAATTATAATAGTGAGTCAGGCTAGTAATCTAGGAGTCTTCTAGGTTGTGTTATAAACAACTTCTAAGAAAAAGTCATCCTCATGATGGGATTTACTTGAACTAGGTAATGCAAGTGTTAGCTTCCTCTTCTTATTAGCCTTATTCTTCTCTTCCTCCTCTATTCTATTAAGTTTCTCCTCAAGTTCCTTTTCCATTTCTATCATTCTCTTAAATTTTTAAGATCTCAATCTTCATCAAGCCCCACAATTAGTTCGATATCCTCTCAATTCTCTTAATAAGGGATTCATCATAATATCATAGGTGGCTTTCAAAGGCCTGTTGTGTAGCTAACAACACCCTTTCATATGAATGGTACTCCTTATTAAGAATTACCTTATCACCCTCACATATAAATACATTTTCAAACCTCTCAACATGGGTTTATATGACATTAGAGGTAGGTGAGCTAAGCATATATAGTAGGATGAAGTAAGGGTCTTCCTTAAAAGACTTATAGTCTCATTTTACAACCTATTCTCTACACTTGTCCTTCCCTTGGAGGAAGTATGATACATTTTGGTCAAGGTTCTTCCTCAGCATCTATAGACACTAAATCTAGGGTGGACTTAGCTTGGGTCAAGACTGAGTGTGCAAAAACCCAAAATCACCTAAAACTAGAACCATCATAAGGCCCAAAACACATACCTTAGCCCAAAAAGTCCACTTAAACACTAAACACTTGAAGTGAGTGTTAAACGCATAAACTAAAGCAAAGCTCCTTAGGCATCTAACGCACTGGCATAGGTTGTCTAATGCTATTTAGGTATTCAGTGCTTCTAACGCACAGAGACTTACGCTAGTAGTTTCTTCTTGCTTCGAGCGTTTGACACTTTGTTTGTGCGTTTGACGCATAACCCTTGAGCGCTCCCTAAAACGCTCTCTTGATTCCTTTAATTTCTCTTTTCAACCTAGCAAAATATGCTTTGTTGAGCATCTAACACACAACTCAAGCGCACAACACTCAAACTCCGCGTATGATGCTCGATCTTAGCATTTAACTCTCAAATGCCTAGTTTTTTTTGCCTATAAATACCCCAAAAATTTATGAGCAAATGGTTTGAAAATTCACATTTCAAAACACTCTCAAAACCTCTTAAACATCTCTTAAGCCTATTCAAGGTGCATTAAGGCATACCTTGCCTTTGCAAAAAAAAAAAAGGAATCATAACTCCTTCTAGAAACACTCAATCAAGACTCAAGCAAAGGAACTTGCCTCAACGACTTCACCAAGGATCCTTCTAATTCAATTTATTTTATTTTTTCTTTTGTATACTTTTACTCCCTTCACCATCCATCTCAGCTTCAAGTGGTGTTCATCCACTCAAGGGCATAAGATTAGATCTATTTTGTAATGATTGTGAAGGATGTAAACCTCCTTCTACATGAACATCTTAGTTTAAATTTTATGCAATTTTGGTGAGCCTTGATCAACCAAAGAGACATCACCATTGATGTTATCTTGTGATCAACTCTAAAGACTTTATTTTATGTCTCTTTTACCAATGAGGTGAAAGTTTAGGAGCAACTCCTTACTTCACCACGCCAAGCCAGAAAATCCTAACTTTGAGCATTATATTCAAGGATTCATCCTCTTAACTCCTCAAGCAACCCCTTCCCTTTGCATTTTTACTTATTGTAATCTATTTCAACGATGTTCAAGGGCTAAAACATATGAGTTCCCTATGAACTAGACCTTTACTTAGTTGAAGTATGTCATGAGAAATAGTCTTTTTAAACTTAACTCTTCAACTCATCATTGTATAACTCATACTCTGCATATTTTAATATTGTACTTTAATGCTTTCTTTTAATTTTGTACTTTCGATTTCACACCTTTATTTCAAGAATATTATTATGGTATAATTGTGTATGTCCATATTTATCTTTTAAAACTAATTCAAGACCTTTTGAAGTGTAATCACGCCTAATAAGATAAATTTGGATAACTAGTCATAGGAACCCTTAATCTTGTGGACTTTTAACAAAGTGATCACCTAATCTAGATTTATGTGAATAATTTTTTCAATTTCCAAACCAACCTAATTTAGAGTGCGCTTTTTTTTTGGTGTGTTTGCATGATTTCATATGAGCTAAAACTTGCATGTTCTATCCTAATGTAAATTGTATGCATATCATTCTCGAGTTGACGTGAATTACTCATTCCCAAACCTTCTCATGTTTGAAGACCTCTCATGCGAGTCTTTTTTAGGATTCAAACCCGATTAGGTATCCAAACCACCCTTAAAGGTTTAGTGGTGACTTCTTGACCCTTTTAAGTCGCGTAGCCAATCCTCATTGAAACGCACAATTGTACATAGGGCACTAGTGTGTGTAGGGGGGGGGGGGGGGGGAGCCCCTTTCTTTTCTCTTCACCAAGAAGGGAAGGTTGGATTATGAAAGACCGGGTTCTCTAGTGATGATTCACTCATCAAATTATCCACCCAAAACCTAGTTAAGTTCAAGACCACGCAAAAAAGCCCCTATAAATTTGCGACTCCGCTTGGGAATTTATTCCTACAATATTGATGAGTGAATGGATCGGTCATTGATAACATCCACTATCAAAAAACCTTGTCTTTGCCAATTACAAGTAACGGGAAAGTAAGGTTCGTGATTCTTAGGGAATGAGTTCTAATAGACACCGACTTAAACAATTCGGATATGAGCTAATTCTAACAAAAATAGATAAAAGTTGCTAATTCTAATTAAGATTACAAATGCGAGTTTTTAAAAAGGTCAATGCTTGATAGTAAAACGCTAGGGTTTTCGAGATCCAACATCAACCAAACATGAACAAGCTAAAGTGGAAATTTGGAAACGAGAATGAAACAAATTGGGGATCATAAACCAACCACTAACTCATGAACCAAAAACTATGTTGCAGGGAAGTGGGTTCATCCAAGAACTGATCTTTTGATCATATTCAGGGAAGCATGCACTACAATTGGGATCTCTCGCCTAATTATCTATATAAGGCAACCCTAATAAATTAATAAAGACCAAATAATGAACTAGAAGCTCAAATATTAACGCTCCAAATATTAGACTCACTACCCAAATAATCATTTTTCAATGACAAGATCAAGGAATGTGAAGACTAAAATCTATATGGTCAAATATAGATTTCAATCAAAACCTAACATTGGAACACCAAATCAATTTTTATCAAGCACCAAACCCACACTTTCAACACTCATGCTCACAATTAGGTTTTCACCCTATCCCCTAACTAATCTAACTACTCAAGGATAACAACTAAAGACTCCACTAAATTGATTAAGAAAACTAATAGAATAGAAATTCATAATCTAGTTAAACCAATCTAGAAGCAATTTTTGAAACAAAACAAGAAAATAACGAGATAGAACAGTAAACATAAACTTAAAGTGAAGAAGAATTGTAGAAATAACTCATAAATTGGAAGGATTTAATTGTTGAACAACTTTTCTTTAAGGCTTTGATCACAAACAAGAATTTGATGCAAAAATTAAATCTGTTCTAATGGATACAAAAACGGATTACTCTTTATTCTAATGCTTTCTATTTTGATGATTTTCTCTGCCTAATGATGCTTTATGATTGCTTCCCTCATCGATCTTCATAAGCCTAATGAAAAGAGTTTGAGAAATCTACAAAATTGCCTAGAAATTGGCATGAGAGGGTGCTCAATGAATATATGAGCGTTTGCTCATAAAGCATTTAAAGTCTCCAGAATGAATTGAGCGACCACTCTGTTAAATAGGTAAGCGCCGCTCAAGACCTGCTCACAGCCCTCATAAACTTTCTATTCTTCAAGGTGAATTGAACTAAGCGGTCGCTTGGTATTTCTCTGAGCGTCTGCTAGGCTTTAAGTGTCTTAAGAGACCTCTTGGGTGAGGCGGCCTCTCAACTTCTTTTTTCGGTTCTTATACTCATAAATCTTGCTCTTTGCTTCACTTGTGCTCGTGCCTACTATGCTCTTGCACCAAGAAAATGAAAACACATATAAAAATAGAAGAAACATTGGGAATAAGGGGATAAACGAGGTAGAAAAATTATATGCGCTCTTAAGATCGAACAATGTATAAAGTAGTGTGAAATAAAGTAAAATGAGGTGGACACGGGAAAAAAGAGCACAAAAATTCTCATAGGAAAGTATAAGTGAATGACATAAATATCACTCATCAAATATACTTGGCTACACGCGTGAATGGGTAGTTAAAAAAATTGGTTTGATGTTGCCCTCCTTTTTTCAGTAGGAGACGCAACCATATTGGGAGGAATCCGTATAAAAAGGGAAGGAGTCAAAAGGATCGGATGTAGAGTAGAGGGAGATGGATGTAGGCGAGGAGGTGTTAGAGGGGCATTGGAAACAAACTTCAACCACTCACACCACGAATTAGAGTTGCTTCACTGGGCATACTTTTTGAATCCCAAAAATGGATAACATATACAACCCAACACTAAAAAAGAAACAAAAAACGAACAAGAAGATCCGTCTAGAAATAAACACATTAACAAAATCAACCCTAGATCCACAAACCCTAAACGAACCCAAATGGGATCACATCGAAATTAAGAAAAAAAATTAACCAATCAATAGGTTCATAAAAATGAGAGGATGATGATGATCAATTTTTTTTTGGAGAGAAACTTAGAGATAAGTTGTAGATCTAGGGTTTTTAATGGAAGTGAAAATAGAGGAGCAAAATAAAAAAAATATGACGTTAGAGAAAAAGAGAGTGGAAGTGTTTGCTAGATTAAGTATAGAGGGAAATGTTAGTTAATGGGCCAAGGAGTATAAACACAAGTAATTAGGCTTAATGCTCATTATTTGTTGAGTTTTCATAATAAAAAAAAGAAAAATTTAATCCAAAATAGGCCTTTTGATGGAAATATAGCAAACTTAAAGGACAATCTATCTTAGAATATGGAGAAAAAACAGGGATAGAGGGAGTAACACAGTACGACTCCCATAAAATATCAACATAAATGGATGAACACAAACTAATCAATGACTAACGTGTTATTTAGATAAGAATTGAAACTTAAGAGTCCTTGCATACATTAAAAGGTATCCATATCGAGTTTATTCTTAGTAAATCGTTCATAGTTCTTTCATTTTAAATTGGATTTATGATTATAATATATTATCAAAAAGCTTGTAAGAAGAGATTTCCAACCAAATAAACTTCATGCATGCATAAATATATGGGATGATAAATATTATGGGTTCAATTTGGATTCTTCTAGATATATTGTGAATTAAAGGATCATGAACCTATTAATATCAACATTATTGAAATATTTAAGAGGTTTTCGATCAAGTGAATTTGTTAATGAGTTTAAAAAAATTTTGCTTGACCTTATTGACCACCAAGTACCATGCTTGACCTTCTTGACCGCCAAGTATGTGGTGGTGGTTTTACGTTGATGGTGATTAGAAATTTATGGTACTTGGACATAAAACACTATACTTCCCTCATTTTTGGTACTTGCAACACTTTAATTTTACTATTTACAAGATTGCCTTTAATTTTCTTTGGGGAATAATCTTTAAGAAAAAAATATTGTGATGTGAGAACTTATTAGATTTGTCTCGATCTATAGTTTTAATATATCAACTTTTTATAATTTAATTTATGTATACTTAGAGATTAACATAACGGTTAAAGATGTGCATTGACAAGCTTATTTTGAAAAGTTTTGCAATTAAAAAAATAGAGAAGTATAAAGAAAAAAAATAGCTAGAATAGATTGGTTAGATACTTAAGAAGTAATGGTTACCATAATAAAACCTAACTAAATGAGTATATTATTCGTATAATTATTTCATTCTTTTCCCTTAATAATTTGGATTCATTTATTGAATTCAAATATACCAACAAGCATGTCTAATTTATAGATCAAAATCAATTTCAACTTTTGTTCGATTTCAATTGGCTCACCCTTTTTACTTCGAACCACTTTCATTTTGGGTTTGAAGTTTAGTACGACTTGTATTTTATTACAATTCCTCCAATTTTTATTAGTTTTTTCACATTGACTTGTAACATCATTCATCTCATTCAATAATTTAACCATCAATAATCCACTTAAAACAATTGTTAGTGACAACGGTTTTCACCCGAACCTGGCATGAAAGTCATATTTTGAAATATTTTTGAGTGAGTTATTTTTTGAATTATTTTTTTTGAAAAAAGTCAAAAAAAATTATCCTAGCCAGGAGGTCATTTTTCGAAATATATTTGGATGAGGGTCATTTTTTGAATTATTTAAAAAAAAATAATTTAAAAAATTAGCATGTTTACAATATTTGTACCCTTTTGATGTTTTGTATGCACTTACAGGTACCATGCCTGCTTGTTTCTTCTACGTTTGATTTTACGCTAAAACCCGAAAGTGATATAACACAATTACTCAACCCACTTTATAAGTTATAAGAAAAAGCTCATTAGTCATTAGTCATTAGTCAAAACTTTGGTAATTGTTACCGCTTTTCCAAATTATTAAAAAAAACCATAAACTCCGTCCGTATAACGGCGTGGACCATTTCTAAAGTTGCCCGTTACACAAAAATGTAGTTGACAAGAGCAACTGATTGTGTTTTTCAAATCTTGAAATAATTTTAACTAACAAAAAATAAAACAACGAGTCAACTCTTAAAATATTTTAGTAAACAAATGAACAGAACAAAACTCTGAGGATTCTCCCCACGTGTATCTTTTCAGCACTAATTCAGTAATTTCCTCGATAATAAGCCAGTAGTCAGCTTAATCTCAGCAGCCAAATTCAAACGAACAAGACACCATTAGCTTTCGTGCTTGTGTGAATATTTCATGCTCTAGCCTCTTCTTAAAAGGCTTCATGTAAGTTCCACTTACCACTTTATCAGTTGATTAATTATCAAAACAATATCTTATATTCTTAACCTATAATTATAAACTTGCCACAGTGGACATAAAAATAGATACACAATATAAAGATTTCATAAAAATGTGTTACTATACAATATAACTGATTATATCAGTTGTTAGAGAGTGGTTTTCAAAATTTGGGATCAAATCCCGTCTACATCAGCTGTTGCCTTGCTATTTGCGGCTCCTTTTACATAAAAAAAAACAATATAACTGACTACATTGGTCGTACATTGTACAAGGTGTTCAATTTATTGTTTTAAAAATTAGAATAACATGAAACCATGACCACAGTTTAGAGTTATTAATTAACAATTTATTATTTAGTAAAATAGTTTTTTTTTTGGCAATGTTAGTAAAATAGTTATGGACTAATATACTTGCCTACTAGTAAAGACTCAAAGTTTGAAGGCAAATGTATGATACTATACATGTCAAACATATATATTTTGGATATTTGTTTTAATTTAGTGAAAATCGAGTTTCCTTTACATTCTCTCCTTATAATAAAGGTATATAAACATTGTACATATTATTCAAAACCCTGATATATAAACATTGTACATATTATTCAAAACCCTTTGTTGTGTCCAAATTCTCTACACACTTCTCAACTCTTAAGCACACAAATTTCTTCCATGACTTTCTTCACTAACCCTAAACCCTAGGGCAAACATCTTTCCTTAGTCATCCTTAATCCTTTCAGCTTAACAGAATAAGTTCCAAATGAATGGCCATCTGTGAAAAACACTCTTGTAATCTGGTTCCAATTGTATTTGCAAGCTTACAAAGTTACAAGTGAGAATTTTACAAGTTTAGGATGTCAGAAAAAAATAGTACTCCGTATATCTTTAGTAGCCCTCGTTGTTTAAGAAAAAGGGTAATAGTTGACTAGCAAGGAATCATAGGAGTTTAATCAAACCTTTTTTTTTCGTAATACTAAAGTGTACTGAGCTAAAAATAATTACGCGTGTAGTAATTAATTAATACTTTCGTTAATCAAAATCCTTGACAAAATAAGTGATGGGCATTCAGTTTCCCACGGTAAAGTTCAAGACTTTATCATTACAATAAAATAGTGGATTTTTCTGAAAGAGTTGTTATCATTTGTCGCCATTCAAATACCACACAGATTTGATCTCTAAAGTCTAAGTTTACTGTTCTCAGTTTTTTCATTTTCCCAGCTACTTCTACTCCTTTTTACATTGACTTTTTTTTTTTGAAATTTTTTTTCTCTACTTTTTTTTTTTATTTGAGTGGGGGACGTACAAGGACTTTGGATAATTGGCTGTCCTCAAATTTCTCTCAGCAGGACTGTATCCATATGGAACTATGGAAGACACTGAAAATTATTTTAGTACAAAATATTGCTGATTTTGTTATAGAAATAATATATTATTCTTTTTTTTATGGAATTATTAGCCTCTTATATTTTTTGATGCAAATTATTAGTGTCTTATATAGTTATATACTTCATATTTTTAAAATTTTAGATAAAATATCGCCGTCCAAACTCACTGTATAATGTAGTAAATCCTAATTAAATTTATCAATACTTCATAATTTAAATGTAGTGATGGAAAAAACTATAGTGCATGATTCGAATGGCTTTTAAATTTGGATAATTGATTCTAAATAGAGAGAAAATTATCCAAAAATGTACAAATGAAATCATGCACGTACTTATTGTTTAAATTAGTGGAAGTTGGATTATTATAATAATTATGCAGTTTAATTTATCACAAAAGGTGAGATCATTTAACTAATTTAGTTCATTATACCTAATCATATTTGAAATTTAGTAAGTTCAATATTATCATTTCAAGTTTCCCTCTAAAAACTAACCTAATTTTGAAAAATTAACCCTCCATCTATTAAGGGAATAAGGGCACATATTAAAATAATGTACTGAGACCCCATGAAGCCCACAACTAGAATCATATTCTTACAAGTCATAATAACTTCCAATTACTCAGAGGTAAGTGGATAATGGGTAGATAATCATATGCAAAAACTTTGTAATATAAGCAATCATTATTTATTTTTAAATTCAAAGGGGTTTCAGATTTCTCAGAATATGGGTTGCATCTCTGGCTTGTACTCAATTGCACCATTAGCGACCAAGTAGTTCGTAAAAAGTTAATTTGGTAATTTTTTTTTTTTTTTTGGAGGAATGCTACACAAATATTCAACTTTTAATATTGGTTAAGAGTGATAGGTCCAAATTCATGCATGCAACTATGCAAGTAGGTCCTTTGATTTGATAAATTGTTTATGATTGAGTACAACACGAAGACGAAGGATTTTGTAAAAGGATACCAGAAGTCAAGTAATTTTTAAAGCAAAGAAGTCATATGATTTGTGACTATTAATGCTTTTATTTTGGTTGGGGGAAGTATTTAGAGGCATTCATATGACTTATCTACTATATTTAATATCATAATACGATGTTTAGTGGCTCATGACTTTACTATCTAAACTTAAGAACAATCCTATTGAAGAAAAAGTCACGAGTAAAAGCCTTTATAAGAAGGCTTATATTAGTATGTGATCCTGTGTTTACGGAGTACTCCTTTCATTTTATAAAGATGTTACTATTTGTTTTTTTAATAGTTTTTGAGACTTAACTTTAACCATTAACTTTATAATTATTTATTAAAAATTTATGAAAAATGTGTTTGAAACTAAATTTCAAAATAAATCTAGCAAAACCTAAAATGATCTATAAAAAGGTCAATTTTTTTTATTTCGACTAAATTATTAATAGTAACGAGGAACATTTTTTACAGAATAGAGAAAGCATAATATCGGAGATTAGGTGTTTGAAATTGTTAAATAATCCCGAATTTTCAAAAATAGGTGAAGAATAAGTGGTATATTTTACCTTTAGTTGCACACATTATAAAAGATGAGTGAGTGACCTTTGAATGATTACATGCTTGTTTTAAACATGACATAATTTTATAGTAGCTTAAGTAGTAATTAACAATTTTTTATCGATGAAATTTATATGTACACAACCTTATATATATATATATATATATATATATATATATATATAGGGGTGAGTTCATGTGAGAACCCCTCCTAATATGAGAACCCTTTTAAGGGTGAGAACCAATCTAACACCACACACATTGACAGATCTAATGGATGGCATTTAACTGAACATAATGGCAAATCCGTAATTAACCCAAAAACTGACAAAAAGCATGTTCTTCAAAAATGTGACTGACACTTCGGTAAAAGGAAACACACATCACTTTTCATTCACTTTTCATTCACTTTGGTAAAAGAAAACATACTATAATGGTTAATTTCTAATTCTAAACGCTAGATAATTAGTTCAAAATAGTTTGGTGGGCATTTCCAAAATACTGAATATTATGTTCTAAACTAGTGAACATCATGTTCTAAAGTAATGAACTTGATGTTCTAAACTAGTAAACTTGATGTTCTAAACCTTAATGGACTGAAATTACTAAATGTTTTATTTCCGTAATTCTTGACTAATGTTCTAAATTAGTATACATAATGTTCTATAAGAGTCAGCATAATGTTCTAAACTATTAAACATATAATTATACTCGTATAATTTCATAAATTCACTCATTTCAAAACCAAAATAATATACTATAATGGTTAATTTAGAAAATATTTAGTAATCAACATAATATACTATAATGGTTAATTTCTAATTCTAAACGCTAGGTAATTAGTTCAAAATAGTTTAGTGGACAATTCCAAACTACTGAACATCATGTTCTAAACTAGTGAACATCATGTTCTAAACTAGTGAACTTGATGTTCTAAACCTCAATGGACTGAAATTACTAAATGTTTTATTTCCGTAATTCTTGACTAATGTTCTAAATTAGTATACATAATGTTCTATAAGAGTCAGCATAATGTTCCAAACTATTAAACATATAATTGTACTCATATAATTTCATAAATTCACTCATTTCAAAACCAACATAATATACTATAATGGCTAATTTAGAAAATATTTAGTAATCAACATAATATACTATAATGGTTGATTTCTAATTCTAAACGCTAGGTAATTAGTTCAAAATAGTTTGGTGGACATTTCCAAACTACTGAACATCATGTTCTAAACTAGTGAACATCATGTTCTAAAGTAGTGAACTTGATGTTCTAAACTAGTAAACTTGATGTTCTAAACCTCAACGGATTGAAATTACTAAATGTTTTATTTCCGTAATCAAGTTCACTAGTTAAGAACATCAAGTTCATTAATTTAGAACATGATGTTCACTAGTTTAGAACATGATGTTAAGTAGTTTGGAAATGACCACCAAACTATTTTGAACTAATTACCTAGCGTTTAGAATTAGAAATTAACCATTATAGTATATTATGTTGATTACTAAATATTTTCTAAATTAACCATTATAGTATATTATGTTGGTTTTGAAATGTGTGAATTTATGAAATTATACGAGTACAATTATATGTTCAATAGTTTAGAACATTATGCTCACTCTTATAGAACATTATGTATATTAGTTTAGAACATTAGTCAAGAATTACGGAAATAAAACATTTAATAATTTCAGTCCGTTGAAGTTTAGAACATCAAGTTCACTAATTTAGAACATGATATTCAGTAGTTTGGAAATGCCCACCAAACTATTTTGACCTAATTACCTAGCGTTTAGAATTAGAAATTAATCATTATAGTATATTATATTGATTACTAAATATTTTCTAAATTAACCATTATAGTATATTATGTTGGTTTTGAAATGAGTGAATTTATGAAATTATACGAGTATAATTATATGTTTAATAGTTTAGAACATTATGCTGACTCTTATAGAACATTATGTATACTAGTTTAGAACATTAGTCAAAAATTACTAAAATAAAACATGTAGTAATTTTAGTCCGTTAAGATTTAGAACATCAAGTTCACTAGTTTAGAACATAATGTTCATTAGTTTAGAACATGATGTTCAGTATTTTGGAAATGCCCACCAAACTATTTTGAACTAATTACCTAGCGTTTAGAATTAGAAATTAATCATTATAGTATATTATGTTGATTACAAAATATTTTCTAAATTAACCATTATAGTATATTATGTTGGTTTTGAAATATGTGAATTTATGAAATTATACGAGTACAATTATATATTCAATAGTTTAGAACATTATGCTCACTCTTATAGAACATTATGTATACTAGTTTAGAACATTAGTCAAGAATTACGAAAATAAAATATTTAGTAATTGAGTCCGTTGAGGTTTGGAACATCAAGTTCACTAGTTTGAAACATCAAGTTCACTAGTTTAGAACATGATGTTCACTATTTTAGAACATGATGATGTTCAGTAGTTCGAAAAATAAGAACATGATGCACAATAATGAAGAAAAGGATGAAACATGCAAGTCTAATAATAAAGAAAAGGCTGAAACACGTAAAAATGAATAGCATGACTTGTAAGTTTAATAATGACCGAAATGACAAACACGCAAAGTCACTGTCCAGCAAAATAAAAGTACAAAATTTTTCTGAAGCACTCTGCCAGCCTTATTTTTTACACAATGTCTGGATATTTACAGATTTGCCATCCATTTCTTAAGCATTTTCAGCCCTAGATCATCAACCATCCAAGGGTGTAAGATGGGTTCTCACCAAAAAGGAGTTCTCACATAAGGGGAGGGTTCTCACATGATCCCTCCCCTATATATATATATATATATATTATATATATATATATATTATATATATATATATATATATTATATATATATATATATATATATATATATATATATATATATATAAATAAAGGAGGGATCTAATGAGAATAATGTTTAAAATAAGAAGAATAAATAAGAAGAGATCTTGGCGATTTAAATAGTAAGATCCAACGGTAGAAATTTCACGTAAAAATATGGTCACTATTATAATAAAAAGAATTACTATAATAATAAAAATAGTCATTATAAGTGAAAATATTATTTGGTCACTATGCGTTAAAAAAGGGTCACTATATATATGTAAAATATCATCCTTTAAATTATGAAGATAAGAGTCAAGATGTCTTCTTATCCTTCTCATTTTAAGTATCCTTCTTATTATATATAAATAGATGGAGTAGCTAGCTTATTATTAACATCGTATATATTCTAATAAAGAAATTAGTACTAATTAAATTAATATAAAAATATTTATATTAAAAAATACTAAATTTCACTTATTACTTCGATCCTATGAATTGAAGCAATAAAAATCCTGACTTTATAAAATTCACAATTGTTTTGGTCTTATGAACCAAGGCAATAAAAAGCTCCACTTTACAAAATTTATAATTGCTTCGGTTATTGAACCGAAGTAATGAATCCACAATTGCTTTGGCTGTAAAAAATCGAAGCATTTACGAATTTTATAAGTGCTTCGATTCAAACTAATTGAAGCAATTGTGAATTTATTGCCTGATCAATTCAATAACCAAAGCAATTGTACAAATTGACAAGTGTTTTGCCTATAAGTGCTTAGCTCCTACAATCGAAATAATTGAACAATTTGAATCAAAGTAATTGTACCATTCTCCACTAGTGAAATATAACAACTCAATTAAATTTACATAGTCCACCCATGAAGACAAAAAAAGGGATTCAATTAGATTACTTCATACTACCTTACATCACAGATGGAATAGTGAAATTAATTTTTTCATAGGTATAGGTAATTATTAGGTAAAAAAGAACTCACCTTTTTTTAGATTAGTAAATTTTTTTACGAAAAAGAATAATATAATTAATAATAAGTTATACGACATGTGCAATTATAATATTGGTTTGTAAAGTACATATTTAGAAATCAACACATTTTTTACAATTAAAACAATTAATTACCAAAGTACAGTTTCAAACTTTTAACTCCATCGCTTCAAGCTTGACATAACTATGTGAGTGTTTTTCAATTACTTGAGTCATTCCAAGTAGATCACTTCACAATTAATTGATTATATACTATTATTTTTTGGATCAAAGTATTGATAAAATAAACCCTAAACCCTTGTAATAAATTTAAATCACCTTTCCAACAGAGGCGACCCTAGGAATGAGTAAGGTCCTCGAAAGAATAAAAATTTGAGAAGCCTCAAAGTTTAGATTTATTTATATTAGTTTTGTATAATAATATTAAAGTATAGTTGGAAAAGTGGTTTCAATACTTATGTTCTACATGAGAGGTTTTAAGTTCAAGCCTTTACTCCAACAATTATTTTTAAATTTTAGGAATTAAAGTGGACAACCTGACATGAATTTGCCCAGTTTTGAGAAGTTAAATAGGGTCTCATAAATAATATGTAATTGTTGCTCTTACCCTGCTTTCCAATTAATAAAATAAAAATAATTAACTCATGCCGAATATTTGAACTAATAACCCAATTAAATAGATCAAAAAGGGAAATGGACAAAAAAAAACTTTCAAAAAAATTAAAAATTTCCGGTATATGGCTAAGAAAACTTAAAATATAAAATTAAGGATTATTTGAGAGGAGAGTACTTGTTCTTATTTTCTCGTTGCAATATATCGAAGTAAATTATTTACATATGTATGTCACTGAACAACTTCTTAGAAATAAGAAAAAAATTAAGTACCACAAGAGAGCTAACGCTTACTTACATATTGCGTTTACTTGTCTATGAGGTCAATCATGCTACTTGTATAATTTTACCTCTCTTGATAAACGTTCTATGGAAATTTGTTCTTGGGAACACATGCCATTTCTTTACTTTTCAAAATTTACCGACCTTTATATTTTTAGAATGCGAGTGGCAACCCCTCGTACAATTTTGCAATCTAAAGCCCACACAATTCCTTGATCAGTGTGTTCAATTAATGATAAAAAATGCATTCAGTAAAAAAATATTATGTGACTATGTGATCTGATTACGGCGTATTTACCAATAACATCGTTCATAAAATATATACTCACTCCATTCTTTTTTTCATTTCCATTTAGAATCAGGAAAGAAATCAAGATAATATTACATATCATTAAGATTCTTTAAAATAACCTAAAAATAAGAATAAATTCCATTTAAAAAAATGATACAAGTAAGTTGAACATTGAATAAGTAGTGAAATTTCTAAAGTTTATGACATTAAACAATTAAAAAATCAGCCAATGGGTTATATATCACATAGATAGTGATCCCAACCAAACTTTTTTCACCCAATCAAAATATTAAACTAAAATAGAAGGATTTCAAATGAGAACAATAATTTGAAATTTCCGAAAGGGAAAAATGGGAAGAACAGAGGGAGTACAAAAAACTGAATGAAAGGTAAATAGGTGAAATCTACATTCATTTGAAAAATGTTAACGTATCATCATTCATGATATATTCTATTAGATTACATAAGACATCCACCTTAATTTTTTTTAATCCTAAAGAGAAGGAAAAACCAACAGAACAAAAGCTAATTAAGTGGAAACAACTCTAGGGAAAGCTACTCCCCTAAAATCATCCTTTAAGATATAATGTAATTGGGCAGGAGCACCATTTATAATGGACAAGCTGGGTTGTTGCGCTACCCCTTGGTTCACTAACCAATTTGCTGCCCTATTTCCCTTGCAGAAGATATAATGGATCCTTGTTACCCAGTCTGGAGTGCTCATCATTAATCTACAAAGGTGGACTAGGTGTGTGCATTCACCAGATTCTAGCTCCGTGCTTAGCATGGTTTGGACACAAGCCTTATTATCCATTTAGATGATAATCTTGTCTATATATCTAGATCCTTAGCTAAAGCAAGCCCCTTACTCAATGACATTAGCTCTGCCTTGTAGGAGATGGTAATGCCAAAGTTTGCAGTAAGAGCCGCAATTAATCTTCCTTCATGGTTCCTTATAATCGCTCCTCCACCAGCTATACCTGGGTTCCCCTTTGCAGCTCCATCCGTGTTAAGTGTAAACTAACCTTCTGGCGGTGGATACCACCTTATATGCTTCATACAACTCCATTTGTCCCTTCTCTGAACATTTGACTTATCCTTACTCAATACCCTTCTAGTCTTATCAATTTTAACCTTCAGAAATCCAGTCGTATTGACTGATATCTCATTGCTCATGTTAAACACCCTACAGTTTCTCCATTTTGAAATCCAATAAATAACCAAACTAAACAGTGTTGGCCATTCCTCATCCATGCTATGATCATCCTATTCTAGCTTCTTTTCCAGCCATACTCTATGATTACCTTTGAAAAACTGAGTGTTACTTTTGGTTTCCTCTAAATTCATCCAAATTTTTTTTGTTCCTTCACAATCTCAAAGTGCATATAAAGTGGTTTCATCATCTTTCTTGCATACCTGGCATGTAGGACTGTCAGTGAGCTTACGTTTGAAAAGATTATAACATTGGTTAATTCTATCATGACACACTAACCAAAGGAATCCCTTCACCCAAAATTGAATGGGGGCACTCCACACCATATTCCAGTAATCATCTGCCATCAAGCTATCTTCATTCCTCATGATTCTAATGGATGATCAAATGGTGAATCTACCCTTGATTCCCCCCACCCAGTAAAGTAAATCACCTAGAGAGCCATCTTCCTTTAACTCAAACGCTTCGATTTCCTTTAGGATATTTTAGGAAAGTAGGTGTGAAAATATGTTCCAATTCTAACCTTCACCATTCACCCACATCTCTTGTACAATTGCCCCCTCTATTTCACTTGGGATATTGGCAAAAGCAAGTTCCCATAGTACTCTATCTGTCGCCCATTTATGATCTCAAAACAGCGTTTTGTCACCACTTCCCACTACTACTCGAGCCCCTCTTTCCAACAATTTAATATTCTCTGTAATCCCATGCCAAACATTAGAAGCACCATCTTTACATTCGAACATATCCAAATCGCACCTACCTTTGTAAAACTTATACCTTAACACCTTGGACCAAAGAGAATTTGGTTCAGTAAGTACCCTCCAACCTAGCTTTGTAAGGAAGGCTGAATTAGCTTGCCTAGCTGACTATAACCAAGGCCTCCATAGTCTTTGGATTGTTTCCCACGAAATTAGGTGCATCTTTTTCCTATTCTAGTCGCTACCCCACAAAAAAGCTCTTGTTCTCTTATCCAGCTCATCACAAGTAGACCTTAGTAACCTTACTGTTTGCATGAAATATAATGGGAATACATTGAGAGTTGTTTTAGCTAGTGTAATTCTCCCTACCAATGATAGATACTTGGTCTTCCACCTAGACAACTTCCTATCGATATTCTCACAAAGACAACTAAAGGTTTGGCGAGTGACTCTGCTTATGAGTGTAGGGATTCCCAAATACATCCCCATATCTTATATTTTTTCCATCTCCAGTGCATTACTAATCTCCTGTTGCATCTCTAATATTGCTAGAGAAAAAAACATGAGATTTGGGTAAACTTACCTTCTGCCTCGGATTGAGCAAAAGTGGTCTAAACAATATTTAAGAATAAGAGCTTGGTTTCTTTCAGCTTCTACAAAAAGCACAATATCATATATGAAGAATAGGTTAGAGAGTAATGAGCCACCTCTACTTGTGCTTATCGGCTTCCATTCCTTCTTTATAATAGATTCCTCAATGGTCTAATAGAGCCTCTCCATGCACATAACAAACAGATATGGAGAAAGAGGGTCCCCTTGTCTTATACCTCTCGAAGGCTTAAACTTCTGGGTACATTAACCATTCCAAAACACTTATAATGAGGTTGTAGTTACACACTCCATAATCACATTAATCAGAAGGATTAGAAGATTCATTTGTCTCAACATAGTCTCAATGAAATTCCATCTAATTCAATCATACGCTTTTTCAAAATCAATTTTTACAGCCATAAACCCTTTCCTTCCCTGCTTCCTCCTCATCGTATAAAGTACTTCTTGCATGATAACAATTTTATCGGTGATTTGTCTACCCAGAACAAAACTTGCATGCAATTTTGAAATCAGGGTGGGTAGAAGAGGTTTAATTATGTTAACTAGAACCTTCAAGATTAATTTATAAACCACATTACATAATCTGATGGGTCTAAACTATGAAGCTAGCTCAGGATGATCTACTTTAGGAATCAATAGAATATGGGTTTCATTTAGCATCTAAGGCATCCTTTTACCATTCAAAACATCCAATACTGTGGAGTAAACCTTATGCTTTACTAGTTCCCAATTTTTCAAGTAAAATAACACTTGGAATCCATTCGGTCCTGGTGCTTTCAACGAATGCATTTGATGTATTGTCTCATATATCTCAAGACTAAGAAATGGTCTCGATATGAAGCTCCAATGTTTACAGGAAAGCTCTAGAAATACATCCGTGGGTATCTCTGCCGTTATTTCCCTTTCATCGTCTTTGAAGAGATGAGCATAGAAATCCACAAAGTAATTTTGAATGATTATCTTTTCATATAGCCAGATTCCCTCATCATTCTTTATGGAACTAATGTTATTTTTCCAATGCCTAATCACCGAACTCAAATAGAAATATGGCGTATTCCTATCACCATCTTTTATCCACTCCACTTGAGATTTTTGGAACCATAACAGCTCCTCACTTTGCAACACCTCTTCAAACCCCCTACGTAGCTTCGTTTCCTATTTGACCAATCTCTTGTGAAATCCCAATGCCAGTTGTTTCTGGATATCACTAATTCTAGCTATGAGGGTACTCTATTTTTGAAGATATTATCAAAAACCTCTATATTCCAAGAGGTTAGAGCCTCAGATAGATTTTCTAACGTCTCCATAAGCGGTAGTTATTTTGTAATATACCTTCGAACATCTCATAGGATAGCCATGGCTCCTGAAATATAAAAGGTTTGTTGATTTTTGATAAAGGACCAAAGACGTTAGGGGAAATGAATAATGGACAATGATCTGAGCCAACAGCTGGTAGGTTCTTTACTATTATAATAGGAAACCTTGCAGCCCAAGTTCTAATTACATAATGCTCTATCAAGCCTTGCACTTCTACGAGTAGTAGCCGAGGTCCCTCTTGACCAAGTATGAGAAGCTCCAGTGAAAGCTATCTCAACTAGCTCAATACTACCCACCCATTCGTCGAGCTTCGCACTTCTTCTCTAGGTGCTCTTACTTGCCCTATTACGTTCCCACTCAAATCTTGTATCATTAAAATCTTCAGCCAGCAACCATGGCTTACTACTGGACTAGGCAAATTTCTTGAGCTCTCTCCTTAGTTCCTTTTTCCTCGAAGGGTTAGGACTTTCATAAACTGCCGAGAAATACCAAGATTCCCCTCCTTCCCTTCTAATCTCCATTGTCATATGTTGATCATGCTTCAAAATAGTATCAATCGAGGCTTCTTATGGCTTCTAGTAGAGTTAGATGCCTCCTCAAAAGTCTTAAGCATACACCTTAGATCTATATACCCTAAATATCTAGTCAATCGCTCAGCCTGTCCCCCCCCCCCCCCCCCCTCCCCCCATGAGTTCTCTACCAATACCAATACCTGATATAAAAAAACCTCTTTTAGTGTACTCATAAAAACATTACTTTTTACCCCTTAGACATTCCGTACTATACAAGAGATGGCTAAATTATCAAGACAGAAACCTGGAATAGTCTCTTCCAGATTAGTAGGGATAGTTGGTAATGACGACATATAAGCCTGACTTATTAATCGTATGAATCTAGCTATTTCATTGGGCAGTTAGACTTCCATCACTATATTTGATTCCTGCTACTTTGGCTCCTTTCATGACTCCAGTCTAATCTCCAACACAAGGGTTAGGGGGGGGGGGGGGGTCGCATTTATCAAGTAGGGCTCGTCCATCGAGTCCCCCAGTAATATGGTCTTATTCGTAGTAATGACAAGACTAACACCCCCCAGTTTATGGGAGACCGTCGATGTTCTATTCAAATAAATGCTACCGTTTTCTTATATAAGGTGGATTCTGTTGGTGTATAGAGGTGCTTTGTACTTGGATACTATGGTGGATTCAATATTTTCCTTGTTAGAGTGTTGAGCGTGATGGATGGCTAGGGTAGGTTGCGTGTTAGAGTCAACTTGGTTTACTGCACAACTATTCTCACTTAGGATATTTTTCCCGGAAATCATGGGATTAAGAGATTTTGCCACCGATTTACGAGCCTTTTTCTTTGGGATTAGAATCTTGTTCCCCCCCCCCCCTTACGGATCTTTAAACCCAAATTTGCTTGGGAACTTTACCCCCTAATTGGTTAAATCCAAAGATGGATCTCCTAGGACTTGCCTAAAATCTTATTATATATCAGTGGCCCTATCCCCATCCTTCCTACTTAGCAAAATCTTTCCAATACTTTCCTCCATGAGGTTTGTGAATCTTGAACCAGTCATAGACTTATCCTTGCTCTTGTTTCCCTCGAAATTCGCTTTCCGTTTTTCCCTATCCTTTAGCGCCTCTTGAGGCTTAAGGTTGAGTTTCTTTGATTCAGCTAGGGCCTTGTTAGGCTTAGGGTTTCTTTTCCTTTATGGTTTCTTAACCAAGAACCAAAGCTCTCCTTTTCCTCTTGTTTCTCAACTATGCAATTACTAGGCATGTTCAGATTAGAAACAATGTTGGCTTTCCCATGAACAGAGTTAATGTTAGCTTCTGCATGACTCTCTTCATTGACCTTGCCCTCCCTATTCAGATGAAAACTCTCATTGTTATGCCCTACTTTACCACAATAGAAACAAATCATGCGTAACCCCTCACATTGGACTCTCCATATCCTTCCCTTAAGCCAAAACTTCGATAACAAGGGTTTTGACAAATTTATCTCAACGCTTAATCTCGTAAATTTTCCTCTGGTGGCTAGTTTTGTGTTTTGATATATTCTTATCACCTTCCCAATTTTGAAACCAATTTTCTACAGGAAAATAGAATCAAAGTATTCTACATGGAGATTCGGGATACGTACCCATGCAGTGAGTACCTTAATCTTCTCCTCATCTGGCACAAAATCATGCTTCCACTTCCTGATAGTTAAGTAATTATTATCTAACATCCAGGGCCCTTGTATTAAGATATGCTCATAATCTTCCCTATTGGTAAATCATGCTATAAAATAGTCACAACCAATATCTGTTAAAGACCATTCCCCTCGAATGTCCCATTTCCTCTTTAATTTTCTTATTAAAGCCATGTATCCCATTTTGCCATCAAAAATTTTGATGATTAATGAGTTTCTCCATGCTTTTCTGATAATACTTTTCTCCTCCTTTGTGAGCAGGATCGCTGGACACTTCTCATCCAACAAGTTCTCATATGGGGGAAAATCATCTTTCGACTCATAATCATCTTCACAAACCTCTACCACATTCTCAGTCCCCTCTACTCTCTCCCAAATCATTGAACTACAAGCCATATCCTTGTAAGAGGGCTTCAAAGTCTGTGATTTTGATCCCTGGTTGGCATGGTTACTCACCATGGGCTAACTCTCTGGTGAATATTCCTATATCAACATATCTCCAAAAATGAGATGATTGATATTACATTTCAATTTCTTCTTTGATCTATTGATTTGATCAACCTCTTCTATGGATTTTTGGCTTCCACTCGCAATCATAATTGGAGTTGTTGAAACATGAAAGAAAAAAAATTATTTGGGAAGTTATTGTGCTGGATCGTTAAGACATCCACCTTAATAATAATATCATTATATCTTTCATGCGTGACTTGGCAACTATTTTTCGTGTTTACTTACCTCATAGCCACAGAAGAACCATATAAAAGGGTAATTTGGTAAACTCAGTAGAGACATAGGGTGAGGAAGGAAAGAAGATATGGTAAAACAAATACCCATTTTTTAAGGCTCTACTTTCTCATCTTACTAAAATTTTTTTGGAAAATATTAGTCAAGTTCAATAAAACTAAAATAAGTTCAATAAAATTAAAATAAGTTCATTAAAATTAAGTTAAGTTTCAACGAAAAGAAAATAAGTTTATTAAAAATTAGTTAAGTTTAGCTAATGACGAGTCTCTAAAAATAATAAGTTCAATAAAAATAGAATAAGTTCAATGAAAATAGAATAAGTTCAATGAAAATAAGTTAAATTTAGTAAAAATAAAATAAGTTCAGTAAAAATAAATTTAGTTCAACAAATATAAAAGTTTGGCAAAATTTAGTTCAACAAATATAAAAGTTTGGCAAAATTTAGTTCAACAAATATAAAAGTTTGGCAAAATAAGTTGAGAAGAACAAAACTCAAGTAAAGATGCCTAGTTACCATTGAACATTTTGTACTTTGAAATATATACCAATGGCAAATATAAATGAAAGGGAACATGGTGAAAGTGTTGAAATCATTGTTCCCAAAACTAAGGCCTTTTCAATTTTTCTTCAAGCTAAATAATTAATAAGTAAAAATTAGTTTAAATTAGTAAATATAAATTTAATTAGTTCAAGTTAGTAAAAATCAATAAATTAATGTGTGAATCAATAAAAGTAAGTTCTAATTAGTAAAGAATTAGTTTCAAATAATAAATTTCAATTATAATCAGCAATAATATTTTGTATTTTGTAAAATTATGTAAAATAAACAAGGCTGTGCTTGAAACAAAAATCTAGAATCTATATGTATTTGGAAAAGAAAATCAATACTTTTAAATGCATTATATTGGTCTCTTATTTTCAGGGGTGTATGTTTGTCATTCATCCCTAAATTGTCAGAAAAAATTCTAAAATTTAATAAAGTATAGTTGAATTGGGATCAAAGAAATAAAAGCCTTTGATCGAACAAAGTTGATATATATTTTTTTCTCCTTAGAATTTCTAAGCGTGCCCTACTCAAAAACATTTTCAAAAAGTAATGAAGCAATTGTCAGTTTGTCACACCACCTTAACTTTGCAAATGTTATAGGAGACACCAAAAGTATAACACGCAAATGTTATAGACACATCAAAAGTGAAACAGTAGGCCCATTAATAACAGCCTTATATATACTAATATCTGCATGCTAGGCTTAAAGCCCAAACCAAGGTAGTGGGCCCAATGAGGCAAATGAGTAGATGTCTATGGCAAGGATCAACATTTTAGGCAAATGGCCAAAATGAGTGTGGACCATACCAGTCACATTCACACGACCTTGAAGCTTCTATAAATTGAGCACAATGTCTCGCATTTTGAGTCACTCCACTGCATCATGCATCATGCATCATGCATCATGCCACATCATTCAGCATGCATTATGAATCATGCATCATGCATCATGCCAGCAGTTTGAAAGACCAAGATTATTTGAAGACTTGTGTTATACCAATAATTCGGAGTTTTGACCAGAAGGTAAAGTACAAAACTACTGTGACATACATACAAGTAATGCTACTTGGTGAGACATTCAATGATGAAATCCATTCTGATATGTCAATTTTTACCCTTTGAAAAAAATGAATATTTTTAATAAATAGTACATGTATGATAAAAATGGTGGATGTATAAATAGGATATTTAGGATGCCCCTCAAAAAAAAAAAAAGATAATTAGGATGAACATAAAGCAAATTGTGGATGTGCATATAAGAAGAATTTGATGAGCATAAAGAAATTTGTAAATACAAGTAATGGAATTTTGTAATATGAATATAACGGAAGATGCTTGTATCGTTCAGCAAACTTTGATGTATAAGTAACGACAGTAGATGCACGCATAAGAAATTTTGCACCATTATACTATAGTTTGTATTAAATATAAATGTTTTTGTCCTAAATATTATTTTCATTTTAGATTGTTTTTTTTTTACTTTAAGTAATATTTAAAAAGTGTTATAAAGTACTCACGGTGTTACTATACAAGTAAAGTAATGCTTTAATGGGTATATCAGTGCTACATAATATCTTAGATAACTCTCTTATAAGCATATAGCTATACTAATATGTGCTTGTTAAACATATAAATAAAAATTCTTATTCAAAACAATATATGTTTTAATAAACTAATTCTTCCAAATAAACATATAAAATAAGTTTTAAATCTAAATCTCTTTATTCTTTCTTTCTCCAATTATTTTGATCTACACATGGTTGTTCCTTGTAACCTCATCATCACTTACTTTCATTCCCATTCTATCCTCTTGTTTTTGTATTAGGAATTATTACTTTCATTCCCATTCTATCCTCTTGTTTTTGTATTAGGAATTATAAAATTAGTGAGATAAACTATCGCGAAAAATTTATTGTCATGAAATACAATAGAATATAATATTAGGTGATTCATATAAATAATTTCTACCTATCCCGAAAGTAACACTAGTTTAACAAGAATATCAACAAATAACTCATATACATGTTCAATTTAATTATTTAAACTGAGTATTTATAAACCAAATCTAATGAGAAACTTTCACTAGTTGCTACTGACATTGAAACCACTGTGCTCTTTTCCTTGACTATCACAAATCCTTAAGATAAAAGCTCCTTCCAAGCATCCAATCCTAATGATAATTAGAAAAGGTAACGAAGTTTCTGGTTTTTCCAAGTGTTGCTCTTTCTTATCACAAAAATTCAAATTAAGAGGAGACAGAGGCTATCTTAAAGAGGTAGATCACCTACTAAGGTAGGTCACTAACTAAGAAGCATCAACCATCTCCTTTCCTAACTGTGCGAAACAAAGCTCAAAAAAACAAATAAAACTAATTTAGTCAAGCTCACGAACAACTGTCCAATTGATCTATAACATACAATACGTTATAAGCAGTAGAGTAAGAATTCAGAAGGGTTAATCCATATCACCCTACCTAGGGGTGGCAATGGGTCCATGATCCGATCTAGACCCGATTGGACCCGGCTCATTTTTAAGGGTTTGGGTCTAATTTTTTTAGAACCATTGGATCTGGGTCGGATATGGGTCTAAATGTTCTTGGGTCGGTTATGGGTCCGGATCTAAAAATTTTAGACCCAATCCAACCCATGGACCCGCACATTTTAAAAAAATAAAAATAAAATCTAATCTTCATTTAGAACTAAAACCAAAGATTCATTCACATTGCCTCGCCATCTTTTTCTTCTACCCTTCTCCTCTCCATCCTCCATTTTTCACTCTACTGCAAACCTCCAACTCTTTCTCATTGCCACTTGCCAGGTAACATATTCATATAATTTTGATGTATACATTGTGATTAGTAGCTTCTCATCGTCACGCCGCCACAAACATATTCAACTGGGTTTAAGATTACTAGCTTCTTTGCGATTTTATAATTTTTGAATAGCGAAGCACTTGATCTTAAAAACATTATAACAGAGTATTGTTGAGTTTAGGACTTTTGATTTAGTGTTGGATTTTAACTCTATTGCTTACTTATTTTCCACTCATTGAACTAAAGATTGTTTTGTTAATATTTCAACGATATAAATTGTGTGCTTAAAAAAAGAATTTATTAATTTATCTCATTTGACATAATAATACAATTTATGTTCTTTTATAACACTTAATTGGTAAACAATTTTAAGGTTTGAAATGCGAAAATACATCCAATTAGAAAACATGTGAATAATAAGCATATAGAAATAAAACATATGTTAAAGATATGAATCTAATTTAAAAATAATGTGTATGGATCTAATCAGATCCGACCCAGACCCGACGCATTGCCAATCCCAATTCCTACCTAAGGTCATATGATGCAGTTCCCAAGGAATGTCCTTCAGTATCAACAGTGTTTTCTTCGTAATCTTTCAAATGTAGAGAACCACTCTTTTCTTTATGATTTCTCAACAGCTATTGGATTTATGAATGACTCATTTACTAATTTTGGACCTAACAAAAAATATATGGATACCAGACGACTAGACAAATTCATCACCATAAGTTTTACTAATTAAACTTGCTAACAATTATTGGTAGCGTTAAGATAAGAGAAGAAAATATCAGAGGAACACAGGCACAGGTGAAAAAATAATAAGGGCAAATTTGTTGGCATATGAGCAGTTCCTGTACTTTGAATGAATTTAAGCTACCGGGTTCCATCTTATTTTGGAGATTTGAAATATTATTATATATTTTCTTTTTAAAGTATATATTCAAATTTATTGGTAAGTAAATATTTGTCTTTTGAAATCAATACAGATATAAGCTATAACCTTAAAAGATAATAGGTGATCAAATTTATTCAGTTACCTTAAAAAAAAAATTCACATATACATAAATTTTAATTATAAGAGCTATCAAAGACCAATAATTACACACGAGATATAAATAGTAAAGAAAAAAACCGACGCTCTTCACACTTGACTTTTAAGGATCTTAAACACACACTAAAAAAAAATACATTCCTACTTAAAAGCGATAAGTTCAAACTTTCAATTCTTGATTTCTGATTTTATAGATTTACTTTGGCTTCTAAGCATTTAAAACTACACTTCATTCATTCATTATCCATAATACTCTATCCTAGTTCACAATCTTATCCCTAAATTAATTTTTTCAACTCTTTCCTCAAAATAATATCAACAAATACCTAATGTCTTTTAATGCTTTATTCCTATATGCAAAGTTTCAAAGCTCAATCTTCCATAATAGGTAGATCACACCACTAACTTTAAAATATCGATTCTTACTTCAAACATTTCTATCAATATTTTTTCTTCCTCATACCAAACAATCCTTCAACCTAATGAACTCGATGCATATATCCCAATTCGCAATCTCGTTTCTTAATAATAATAATAATAATAATACTTTATGTACCTCCGAATATAACAACCCAACTATTTTAATCCATTCAACCCTACTTTTAAAGAATCAAACATTATTCTCCATCTATCAATTCAATTGATTCAATCAATCTCAACCTCTCACTAGGAGAGAAATGTCTATATGACGCGGTTTTCTAGCTTTAAATGCTGCGGTTATTGATACGAATCACATATAGGCGAAGCACGTGGAAAAACAACAAATGCTACGGTTTTTTAGACGCAGCAATAAAAACAACAATTGCTGTAGTTATTAGAAAAATTGCAGCAAATATATCTATTAATTGCTGTGGTTTTACCAAAAAACTGCAGCATATATTTTTAAAAAATAAAAATAATTAATTTTTTTTATCATTATTTACCGCAACAATTAAAAGATATATTTGCTGCGTTTTTCTAATAACTACATCATTTAATAGGTTTTTTGATTTTTTTTTCCTGTAATTTATATGTGCTGCGGTTTTCTAATATAACCACATCACATATAAATTAAATGCTGCGGTTATATTAGAAAACCACAGCAATTGATGGTTTCTAGAATAAAAAAATTTAATAGGTCATTTTATGTGTTAATTACACATAAAGGTATATTATTAATAATTAATATCTCTCAAAATTGTTATATTTGCAAATCTAATTATTATATACTATTACAACACAACACATTTAATCAAGAACACAATCTGATCTAATCTAAGAATATAATGCATAATGTGTTAAATAATATGTCATAAAAGATTAGAAAAGTTAAGAAATGATCAACGTGAAGCATATAAATCCAAAATTTTATTATGACAACTTGTTTTGGGACGCAAAATCGCGATCTATAATATTTTACACTCAAAACAAACAACCAATTCATTCTTCATAGATTTCGGGTGCCATTCTGAGGTTTCGGAAACTTCAGAGAGGCATATCTCTTAGCCCGGTAGTCCAAACGGCGTAATTTTTTTTGAAACCCCTATTTTTAGAGGTACTACACAACTATGTTACCCTTTAGTGGCCTTGGTCATATCTTATTTGTGATATTGAAAAAAATATTTGAGAAGCCATAAAATTGGCTACGGGACTTTGAATAAGGCTTATAATATGTCTAAACTTGGTATTTTTTTGATATCTACAGAACTTATTTTCTCCAAAAAATGCTTCTAACACCATATAATCTATGAAATTTGATTTTTAAGGGTTATTCCTTCATAAACACAACATATAACATACAAATCTGAATATACAAGAGTTTTTCCTCTTTACATTAATATATTAACAAATTACGAAACAAATTTTTTTAAAAAAATATATACTAGGGTTCAAAGCATATACAAACCTTTAGATTTTGAACTTTAAAGTATGAAGACTTCTTCAAATAAGAGATGAGTAAGCCATATCCATGGAGGCAGGAGTGGGAGAGAGGAGTAGGTTTCAAATTGCATGAGGAAGAAAGTTAGGTAGTGGGTGTTAAGGGGTTAGGGCTAGAGAAGACGAAGGTTAGGGCTAGTGAAGATGAAGGTTAGGGACTGAGAAAAAGAGGGTAGACTTAGGGTTTTTTTTCATGCGCGAAGTGTTGGGAGTTTGGGGAAAAGTTTAGTGTTTTGAAATGGCCAGGAAAAGGATAGTCTGGGGTAATATATTAATAAAAAAGTACTGCGGTTTTTTAAATAACTGCATCACTTGTTCATTAATATATTAACATTTCCCAGTTCATTGATAAATGATACAGTTATTTAAATAACCGCAACACTTATGACCTAAGTGTTGCGATTATTTAAAAAACAGCAACACTTCTTCATTAATTTATTAACATTTTCCAGGGAGGCAATTAATTAATGCTGAAATAACCGCAACACTTGTGGTTATAAGTGCTGCGGTTATTTAAATAATTGCAGCACTTATGACCATGATATTTTTTCAGAATTTCTTTTTGCCATGGCAGGGACTAAATGCTGCGGTTTTTTACATAATCACAGCACTTATAATGACCTATGTACTGCAATTATTTAAATAACCGCAATACTTGTGGTTATAAGTGCTGCAGTTATGTAAAAAACCGCAACATTTAGGTTAAAAATATGTTGTCCCTATTCATGTGCTTTGAAATATAGTTAACCGCAGCATTTGAGATGAAGCAATTGAAGTGTTTTCAACTAGTGTATAATCAAACATAACTCCCAATTTTGTTTCATTTATCTTCAAATCATTACTATAGTTATTCTACCTAAATTCTACAAATAACAATCGCGTTCCCTAACTCTATTTTTCAACATAAGATCATTGTTATCCTCAAACCAACCACATTCTTCTCAAATAAACACATTAGTCTTTAATTCCCAAAATCAAGTCTGATTCCTCCACCTAGATTCTTTAACTATCTTAATCACTCTCAATCAAAGTTTCTCACACTAGTAAAATAAAAATAAAATGCGGCTTCCAATTTACGGCGTAAAACCAATAACGCAGCAATTTAATTAGGAAAATTAATAATATGCGGCGTATGTTTGTGAAACCGTAGCATTTTAATTTCATCTAGCAATAATATGCGGCGTATTTAGATAGACCTGCCACAAATTTATTCCATGTAACATTAATATGCGGCGGTTGTTAGGTAGACCCACCGCATATTAGTCTGGTTAAATTAATCGGAACCAACTCTCGTTTTCTCTCCTTTGCACTTCGTATACTTGCGCTGTGCCTCTCGTTTTTTCTTCAATTCCTCTCATGTTCTCTTGCACGCCACCGCCACCGCCACATTGCGTGACCCACTTCTGCCACCCACCGACACCGTGTTGCCGTCTCCGTCCCGTAATTCAAGGTATGTCTCTCATTTGTTCTTCGTTTTCTATATAGTTTGATAAATGATATTGTGTGGGTTTTAAGTTGTGATCTTTGGTGCATATTATTTTTTTTTTTATTCATTTTGTTTTCTATTCATTTCGTTTTAATGATGGGGGATTCGAATTAGGGCTAGGGAAGGGGATTTTCGAATGAAGGCATGGGGTTAGTTTGGCTTAGGGTGATGTTAGTTGGGGTTAGTTTGACTAAGGGTAAGTTGGGGTTAGTTTCAAATTAGGGTTAGAAGAAGATGTTAGTTTGAATAAGGGTTAGGGGAAGGGTTTAGTTTGAATTAAGGTTAGGAGAACGGGTTAGTTTGACTTAGGGGCAAGGTGAAGGGGTTTAATATTAATTTGTGTTAGGGTTTAGTTAGGGTTAGTTCGAATTAGGGTTAGGAGAAGAGGATTGTTTGAATTAGGGTTAGGAGAATGGTATTGTTTGATTTTTAGCTAGGTAGGCAATTGAAACTTAATGATCAAGACAAACAAACAAACATAAATAAAGGTAAGGAAGGCTTGATCTTACTTTGAAGTAGTCATTTTGATGGGATTTAAAAGGGTGAGAAAAGGTAAGAGTAAAATAGATGAGAGTAAAAACTAAGCTTAATGATCAAACAAACAAACAAATTAAACATGCGTAGGAAGCAATGCAAAGGCGATTGAATTAAAGTGGTGTAAAGTAATGTGAATTTTACCTTTATGATATTGTGTGTAACATGACATTGTGTGTTGGTTGTGGTTGTAAATAAATTCACACAAACAGGTTTGGAAATCTATTTTCAAAATTGGGAAATGTTGGATTTACAAAGGAAACTCTGCCAAATTTTTTGTAGAATATGTAGTGATTTACAAAGCATAGAACATAAATAATATCGCTAGAAGAATTTAGTAATTATATAACTATGCATAAATTGAGTATTGATTAGATTGTTATTTAATCTCTTACATGTTAAATAGGGCTTAACACAAATTATAGAGCAAAAATGGATATATGGTAATTGTGCTTTGTTTGAATTCATGAATGGAGTTAAGGAATTTTGTAGACAAGTGTTTAAACACCTAAATAAAATTTGAGATGATGAGGTGTGTTTCCCTTGTGTTGATTGCGATAATGTGAATACAGTTAGTAGTATAATAGAGTTGAGGGACCATGTGATCCGGCGTGGGTTTAGTCAATAATACCACGTATGGGTATGGCATGGTGAGGTTAATGTGAAGAAGTTAATGTGTCCCCTTGGGTTAGAGTATAATAAGATTGATGCCTGTCCAAATGATTGCATATTGTATCCAAATGAGTATGCAGAGTTCATTCAATGTCCTAAATGTGGGCAGTCACGTTACAAACTCCCACATGGGATAGAGCCTGCAGTGGGATTAAAGGTCCTAATGCAAAGGTGTTGTGGTACCTTCCCATAATACCAAGGTTCAAGGGTTTGTTTTCGATTAAGAGCGAAGCAAAGAATTTGAGATGACATGCAGAGAAGAGGAAGAAAGATGGGATGATTCGACATCCTGCGGATTCTCCCCAGTGGAAAACAATTGATGAATCTTTCAAGGCTTTTGGCGGGGAAGATAGGAACCTAAGACTTGGTCTCTAAACAGATGGAATGAAT
Organism: Dysphania ambrosioides; assembly: GCA_026401315.1. Taxonomy (NCBI): domain Eukaryota; kingdom Viridiplantae; phylum Streptophyta; class Magnoliopsida; order Caryophyllales; family Amaranthaceae; genus Dysphania; species Dysphania ambrosioides. The sequence continues at coordinate 14,480,112 of CM048662.1, forward strand.
CCTTTTGGTACCTTAAGTAGTCAGTCAACATAGCACATGACCATTTTTGTTAGTGATATATAATTTGCCCCCTTGGTTATGCATGAAGCGTAAATATGTTATGTTATCGCTTCTAATATCAGGGCCTAAGCAACACGGGAATGACATTGATGTTTACTGTGCTCCCCTTATTGAAGATTTGCAGTTGTTGTGGGATAAAGGTAAATCAGTGTATGATCTATATGCTGAAGAGACTTTTACACTCCGTGCCATCCTATTTTGTACCATTAATGACTTTCTAGCGTATGGAAACTTGTCGGGGTATAAGGTGAAGGGAAAGAAAGAATGTCCTATTTGTGTGGATGATATGGACTCAACTTATTTGCCTCATTATGGGAAATATGTGTATCTCATGCATCGGAGGTTCTTGAATAGGTTTCATCCTTATCGTAAGAGTAAGGTCTCATTTGATGGTAAAGTTGAGCAACATAGAGCTCCTATATCGTTGACTGGCAGGGAGGTTTATGGCATTGTGAAAGGAATAGATAATGTGTTTGGGAAAACTCTGAAACACAGAGATGATCAGGGGTTATGGAAGAAACAATCCATATTTTGGCAACTTCAGTATTAGAAGTATTTACCTGTTAGACATTGTCTTGATGTTATGGACATAGAGAAGAATGTTTGTGATGCCATCTTAGGGACGCTATTGAATATACCTGGTAAGACTAAGGATGGTCCTAATGTTAGGAGAGATATGAAGACGATGAATATTCAATCCAAGTTGTGGCCTGAAGACAGAACGCCTAGGAATGGAAAAGGTAAATCCACATATCTTCCTCTAGCTTGTTACACTTTGTCCCGAGCAGAGAAGAGGATATTTTGTGAGTGTCTGTATGGGATCAAGGTTCCTACTGGGTATTCGTCTAATTTGAAGAACTTCGTATCAATGAAAGATCTGAAATTAGTGGGTATGAAATCCCATGATTGTAATGTTATGATGCAAGTGTTTCTTCCAATTGCCATCCGCCATATTTTGCCATAGCATGTTAGGGATTCTATCACTAGACTTTGTTCTTTTTTTAATACAATATGCAGCAAGGAGCTTGATCCGTCATGTTTAGATGAGTTACAGGCTAGTGTTGTTACGACCTTATGTCAACTAGAGATGTATTTTCCACCTTTGTTCTTTGATATTATGGTACATCTTGTTATGCATTTGGTCCGAGAAATCAAGTTGTGTGGTCTAGTGTTCCTAAGACGGGCTTATCCTTTCGAGAGATACATGAGTACTCCAAAAAAGAAGGTGAGAAACCCAACACTCCTTGAAGGTAGTATAATTTAAGGTATAACCATAGAGGAGGTAGGTGAGTTTCTTAGTGAGTTCTTATCCAAGGGGAAGGCAATTAGGTTATCAAAATCGAGGCATGAAGGGAGGCTCGAAGGGCACGACATTGTGGGTTCTAAGGAGGTCATAATTCCATTACCGAAAGAGAGACAAGCTCATTTATTTCTTTTGCACCGTATCACAGAGGTTCATCCATACTTAGAAAGTCATATGAATGAATTAAAGGTGAAGTACCCGTCTAAAGGTGAACGAGCATTGATGTAAGAACACAATAACACCTTCATTGATTGGTTTCATGAAAAAGTTATGCATGAATTATCTGAAACAGGGCATAACATTTCTGATACAATCAAGTGGTTAGCTTACGGTCCTCGAACAACTGTTAGATCTTTTGAGGGGTATGATATAAATGGATATAACTTCTACACTGAACGTGGGGATAAGAAATCAAAGTCTGTTCAAAATAGTGGTGTTTCAATAGTGGCTTCTTCTCGAGAATATGCTAGCTCAAAAGATAAAGCACCAGTTGAATCGATCTTGTCGTACTATGGGATAATTTAAGAGATATGGGAATTTGATTATTGTGGGTTTAAGGTTCCCCTTTTTCAATACAAGTAGGCAGATATCAGTCGATGTGGTTCAATGAAGAAGGATGAATCAAATTGGACTTTAGTCGATATGAGTCGGATGCGTGATACGGAGGAACCTTTTATACTTGCATCACAAGGTAAACAAGTATTCTACATTAAATACACAAATGATCCTCGATGGACAGTTTTTGTCCCTGGTAAACGACATATCCTTGGAATTGGTGATGTCACTGATAAGGAAGAGTATGATAACTTTGATGATCTCCCACCATTCTCGATGCCATGTAATGATGACATGGATGGTGGACTAGAAATGGAAACAAATTATATAAGAATGGATCACTATGAAGGAGTTACTATCGAAGAGTAGTATTCATTGTCTAGGTATTTAATTAATTCGTATTTATGTTAATGTTTGCGTTCTTTCCTGTACTATTGTTATACGATTCACTAACTCAATTTGCATTGTCTTCTTCTTGTTGTTGTTGTATATAGTTACAGTCTTGCATCATGGCTAGTGACAAAGATTTCAGTGTCTCTTCTGAGGACGTGGAGTACGATGTGCACCTCGAAACTGATCGAGGTGATCCAGAAGACGTGGCTGCTGAGTTAGAAGCAGAGAGATTAGATAGATTATTCGACGAACATGAAAGGCTTGCTAAAGCCGCAGCACCTTTAGGGGATGATGTACATATGGACATTGTCACCCCCTCGTGTTCGGGTTCTGGGAGGGGGAAGGGTGGTGCTCGGGGAGTAGGTCAACCTAGAGGTCCAACTAGAAGCCTTAGATTGGCCGAGCCTATGCATCTAGAGTTCAACTATTTGCACCGCCCCATTGGTAGGTGGCATCTGAAGTATGGTCAGCACATTAGACTTCTTATTCGGAAGTTCAACATCAACTGGGAGTGGTCGGGAGTGAATGAAGGACTTCGACAGACCTTGTGGGTGGACACAATGGTACACATTCCTAACTTAATCTCAATTACTTAGATATTTGTTTAAACTAACTTACTAAATGAAATTAACTCAATTTAAATTAACTTACTAAATGTTCACCAAAACTAGAAGTTCATGTATTACTAGTGAGGCTAGTACGACCGTTAAAGTTACAAAACATTTTAGTAAAATAACTTCTAAATGTATAATAAGTAGTTTGAGTATGACGTTTAAGGATGCTTCTAAGGACCTGTCTAAATGTAGGTTGTAAAGAAACTTGATTAAAATAGTCAAAGATTTCATTTTCACCATGTCTAAAAGGAAATTCATTAGCAATAAGAAACTTATTCTATTGATCAATCATTTTATCTCTTCTATACTTAAACAAGAAAGACATACCTCCACTGGGCATATTACTCATAAATCTGTGTACTTGGGTTTGACCACTCGATGATTCTCCCAATTCCATAGCATGGGATTCATTCCATGTACTTTTTCAAATGATAGGACAATGTTCCCCTTCCATATCAAGCTCTCCACTTGAAAACTGCACACGGCTTCCTTTTCATTTGCTTGCAAACAAGATAATCACATAGGGTTCCTTCTTAGTCGAATTTGAATCCGTGATTGGAACTTTTTCATACTATGACCACACGAATGAAGTATTACATTGACTATGAGAGTTCTTGTCCATTATCATTCTCATCATCACCATCATCTATATATAAAATACTCAAACAATAAGTTCAATAATTCAATAAAATCAAATAAGAATTTATAATGCATCACTTAGTAAATAAACTTAATTCACAATATTTTACTAAGCATATCATATTGAAATTAAAATTTAATTAACTAAATTAATTATAAATTTTTTTTTCTAAACATCATTATTAATTAACTAATCCTAAGCCATCAAGTAGTTAAAAAAAATTCTAATAAACTAAAGTTTAGAAGTTACCTTGCCTACTACAAGGAGATCTAATTTCCGAAGTTGATGTTTGAAGAGCTTGAGTATTCAGAGGCGGTGGAGGTGTCCTACAAATTTCATTTTCTAATTCCATGGTAAATTTGTCCATTTGATTGGTGATTATTTCATGTGATTGGAATGAACCCTCAAATGAAGTAACAACACCACCACCTCTTCCCCTCAAAACAATTACTTGCTTTGTCTACTTCTACTCCATTCAATACTCTTTCTACATGAACTCATTTCCTTTCATGTAATTTGATGAGCCTTGATCAACCAAAGAGACATCATTCTTGATGAACTCTTCTAATAAACTTGCATACATATACTATTTTACACTATTCATTTACCTATGATGTGATTGACAAGGAGAAACCTAGCTTCTTCCTTCACTTGATCAAGTCTCAAAACTCTTGCTTTGAGCATCATCTTCTAGGATTCACTCTCATGGGATGAAATCATCTTATCCATTTCCCTCACATCTTTACTTATTGCAATGCATTTACTTTATGCACTTTTTTCTCTTTTACTTAGTTTATGACGAAGAGATTTAAACATCTTCAATCTCTCTAGACTCATTTAAATTTTGTCATTTACATGAGCAAAACCCTAGATGCTCATCTCACTTGAATGAAAATTTAGGAGTTATCCCAAAAGCTCATTTAGAGTATCATGAAGCATATTTTCATGTTTATCAATCCTTAAGTCTATGATGTTTTGGGGCTAAATCATACAAGTCTTCTAAAAACTAGACTCTTTTCATAGATGAAGTATGTTATAAGGAAAAGACTTAATTCTTCATTTGAAGAGTAAATCTTCAACTCCTTGCATGCATAAGAGATACATTGCATATTTTAATATATCACCCATTACTTGTTTATTAAACTTTGAAATTTATTGCAATTTTCATTTCTCCACCCTTACTTATGCATAATATATACTTACTTTGATATAATTTCTTTGCCAAGTTTATCTTATGCACCTAATTCAAGACTTGTTGAAGTGAAATAATGCCCTAAAATAAACTTGGACAACCGGGTTTTTAAACCTTTTAATCTTGTTTACTTTAAAAGAAGATACCACCTTAATATAGATTTATTTTCATAATTCTTAACTTGTAAACCCACCTAATCTAAAAGTGTGCTTCTATTGTCTTTGCATGAGAACCTAGAATTTGTCATAACTTTTTTCCATGTTAATGAAAATTTCTTGTTTATCATATTTGAATTAACGTAGATTGCTCATTTTCAAACCCATCTTTGCTACAATGATCATTCATGTGAGTCAATTTTGGGATGCCAAACAAATTAGGTACCCAAACCACCCTAAAGAGTTTGGTGGTGACTTCTCTTGACCCTTCAGACCTAATTCATGCAAGGATAACAAAAAGCTACACAAAATTAGTACGAGACTAGTGGGGGAAAACCCCTTACCTTTTTCTTTGCCGAGAAAGAAAAGTTGGGTTGTAAAACAAGGGCTCCTAGTGGTGGCTCACTCATCGAGCCATCCACCTGAAACCCAGTTAGGTTCATCTTAAACCCTTATAATTTTGCCCCTACACCAAATTTTACCTTTCAAATTTCCAATACTCAATAACAATCAACACCTTACCTCTCAAATTTCCAAAGTTTGGTAAAACCCTTGCCTTAACCCTCAAAACTTCCAAACTCGACAAAAGTCTCACTTTGCCACCCTATAGACCTCATAAATTGGTAAAGATTCTTATCTTACCCTTCAAAATCCCAAAATCCCAAAATCTGGTGAAAATCCTACCTTACCTCTTAAATAGCTGATAAAATTGTCACCCTTATCGCCCTAACCGTACAAAAATCCCAAATGTATTATAGAACTCACTTTACCCCTAAAACTCTTATAAGTTACCATATTTAGTAGAATCCCAAATTACTCCTAAATTTTCTAATTCGCTAAAATTTTAAAATTACCCTAAATTTCCCTTTCGGTAAAATCCTGAAATCCCCCCTAAACACCTCATCCGGTAAAATCTTGAGATTACCCCTAAGTTTCTTTATTTAGTAATATCCTGAAATTACCCCTAAATTTCCATATTTGGTAAAATCTTAAAATTATCCTTGAATTTCCTACTTACAAAATATAGAGTGTGCTTATTTTGATTTTGCATGTTCCTTAGGAACTAATTTTAAATTTTTCTATCTTAACTAAATTCGCAAGCACACCATTGTTTGAATTATGGTATATTGCTTATTCTTGGGTACTTCTTTGGTTATTGAGACCATTTACATGAGTCAAACCTTGGATTCAAACTGAAGTAAGCCTTCAAATCACCTTTTTTAGTTTGGTGGAAAGTCCTCAAAGATCCTTTTAGACCCAGTTTATACAAGGATAGTTAATCCGTGACATCAACTCTTATTGATCGCCCAAATAGTAAGGCATTAGTTGTAAAAAATCCCTTCCTCTTCTCTTCACAAAGAAAGGAAGGTTGGGTTATAAAAATTCAAGTCTTTGAGCAGTAGTTCACTTGTCAAATTACCCAATTGAAACCTGGTGGTTTTAAAATCACTCTATAAGTAAATAGACAAATATGAAAAACTAAAAGAACAATACACTAGTAAAATATTAATCAATTGCGGTTATCAATTTGCAACGTGAATTACTGCTATTAATAATATGCGACGGGTTATCAATAAAATTGTCATATTTTAATTACACGCTACTAATTTAGGGCGGGTTAATAAAACAACTGCCTCATATTAATTTCATCCCTTATTAATTAGCGGCGGGTTAATGCTAAACTCGCCGCAAATTAGTCTTCCTATTAAAAAAAATACATATGAAGATTTGTTTACATTCCTTCATTTTTGTTCGCATTCTTCAGTAGTTATAAGCTTCTTCATTTGCATTCCTTCGTCATTGAGAGCCCACTCCACCACCCAAGCCAACGCCCTCCACCGAGCCATGCCACCACCCAACCAACGCCATTGAGCCATCCACAAAGGTTAGTTTGATTTTTTAACTTTCTCTTGCTGTTAATGGTGGGGTTTTAAATTAGGGGTAAAGGTGGGGATTTGAATTAGGGGTAATACCATCCACGAAGGAAAGTGAATACGAATGAAGACATGGTTATTTGAATTATAGGTAATTAATGATGGGGATTTATCCATGTTAGTTTGAATTAGGGTTAGTTGGAGTGATATGTTAGTCGGGGTTAGTTTGAATTAGAGTTAGGGGAAGGGATTATTTGAATTAGGGTTAAGACTACTCCTCATAGATAATACGTTCATTAATATTCCTCATGTGTATAGCACTATTGCACTAACTTAGCTAGCTACCAACATATAAATCAGGGTTAATGTTATAGCATGTAAAATTTTCTGAAAACATAATGAGTACAATAATACACTAATTTAAGAGAATCCCCAACTCTATAGCATTTTTTTAAATTATTTTTTTTTGTTCTTGTAAGAGAGAAACAAAGACTATCTAGAGTATTCCACTCTTCAATATTTAAGTGCTAACTAGGATGTGAGGCAATGATATAAAGATGTCATTTACCTAGTAATTGACTAACGTTTTTTTATTCTTCATTTAATAATTACATAGTCTTCAAATCTATCTGAGATATGGTTCAAATAATTGTTAAGCTAATAAAAAATGATCATTGAAAATAAAAAGACAATGAATATGGTTAAAATAAAACATACTCCGCCAACATTGTTAGATGAGAATGTTGGGAGAATGGTAGGTCAAATAAAAAATTTTAGCATGCAGATCATAATACAAATAAAGAAATTTTTTTTAATGGTTACTAATTACAAACTTGATTAGTCATGGAATATGAAATGATCATTTGCATTGCATATTTTTGCTCCATTGATTCTACCCTAATTTGAACTAACCCCAACTAACCCTACTTCAAACTAACTCATGAACAATCATCAGTTACGTAGTCTCTATTTTTTTCCAATTACTTTCAAGTTTGGATTATGGAAGATTCTTTGTTTTTCAAACTATGAATGTAAATTTCACCTCTATGGCAGCTCCCTTTGGTGATATTCTTGTTTTCTGAGGCCTCAGTTGCAGTCTCTATGAAGGTACGACATTGTCTACTCCCTTTAATGTTCTATTTTAATAAATTCTAGTAGGAGATAAATTAATATGTTATTATTATAAATTCCTTAGGTTACGTAGCTAGATGTAAAATGGTATTGAGTGTTGGTTATGGTTGTATTTAAATTCATATGAACAAGTTTGGAAATCTATTTTTAAAAATGGGAAATGTTAGGTTTACAAAGAAAACTCTTACCGGAGTGTTTAAATGTAAGCTACTTGAGTGTTGAGTAGATTGTTATTTCTCTTACATGTTATATAGGGCATGAGACAAATGGGAGAGATTTTGGGTAGAAAATTCCCTTAACACTTTGAATACATTGTTATGAGTCAATATAGGTCAAATAGGAGTGGTTTTGGGCCGATAATATCGTATTTCCCCTAGAACATGCCCCAAACACTTCGAATAGGATGGTTTGAATCGAAATAGGTCAAATGGGAGCATTTTTAGGTAGAAAACACCCTTAACACTTCAAATAAATTGATTTGAGTCAAAATAGGTCAAATGTGAGTGGAATTGGGTAGAAAATGCCCTTAACACTTCAAATACATCGATATGAGTCAATATAGTTTAAATAGAAGCGGTATTAGGTCGATAATGGAGTATTTCCCCTAGAACATGTCCTAAACACTTCGAATAGGATGGTTTGAGTCAAAATAGGTCAAATGGGAGTGGTTTTGGGTAGAAAATGCCCTTAACACTAGAAATACATTGATTTGAGTCAATATAGGTTGAATAGGAGCAATTTTAGGTAGAAAATGGCATATTTACCCTAGAACATTCCCCTAACACTTTGTATAGGACGGTTTGAGTCAAAATAGGTCAAATGAGAGTGGTTTTGGGAAGAAAATGGATTATTTCCCCTAGAACATGCCTCAAACACTTGAAATACATCAATTTGAGTCAATATAAGTAAAATGAAAGTGGTTTTGGGTAGAAAATGGCGTATTTCCTCTTGAACATGCCCCAAACACTTGAAAGACATTGATTTTAGTTAATACATGTCAAATATGAGCGATTTTGGGTAGAAAATAACATATTTCCCCTAAAACATGCCTCAAACGCTTGAAATACATCGATTTAAGCCAATATAGGTCGAATAGGAGCAGATTTGGATAGAAAATGTCATATTTCCTCTTAAACATGCCCCGAACACTTGAAATACATCACTTTCAATCAATATAGGTCTAATAGGAGCGGATTTGGGTAGAAAATGGCATTTCCCCTATAACATGCCTTAAACACTTGAAATACATCAATATGAGTCAATATAGGTCTAATGAGAGCAGTTTTGGGTAGAAAATGGCATATTTCCTCTTTAACATGCCCCAAACACTTGAAATACTTTAATTTGAGTAAATATAGGTCAAATATGAGTGGTTTTGGGTTTAAAATGACATATTTTCCCTTGAACATGCCTTGAACACTTGAAATACATCAATTTGAGTCAATATTGGTTGAATAGAAGCGAATTTGGGTAGAAAATGGCATATTTCTCCTAGAGATGATCCAAACACTTGAAATACATCGCTTTGAGTCAATATAGGTCAAATAGAAGCATGTTTAATGGCGTGAGGTTGTCAAATTCTCTTGGATTCTAATTTTGGTCTTCTTAGCTTGTTGACTTGTTAAATGATGCAAAAAAACTTAACCTATATACGGTGGGTCTAAGCTTCATCCGCCACTTATTGATTGTAAACCACCATTTCTAATTAATTAAAACAACTAAAATGCGTTATATTTTCCAAAAACCTATCGCAAATGCTATTATTGACATACGGCGTATTTTCTATGACCCGCCGCATATTAATAGGTAATTAGATGATTATTTTGCGGCATATTATACTTTAGCCGCCGCTAATGGCGAATCCATGATTTTTGCCTGGTTAGTCACAATCTGCCAAATATTTATAAACATGCCATTCTCAAATCTCAATCATAAATTTGTCATTCTCAATCACGAAACCTAAATATGTCATTCTCAAATCTACCAAACATAAATATGCCAAACATAAAACATAAAATACCAATGCACCATTACTCAATCTGCCAAATATTTATAAACATGTCATTCTCAAATCTCAATCATAAATCTGACTTTCTCAATCACGTAACCTATATCTATCATTCTCAAATGATCAAATCTATCAAACCTAAATCTGTCAAACATAACACCAACACACCATTACTCAATCTGCCAAACATAAAACACCAATACGCGTTAATCATGAAAAGCCACAGTCCACAAATTACCCAATGTCCCAATCACAAACTCTAAATTTAAAATTATTCTCAAGAATCTCAAAAAAAAAAAACCATTGCAATTAATTGACAAAATTTGTAAAAAATAAACCCTAGAAAATTAGGAAATAATAATTATACAAATTATTGAAATAAAACCCTTGAAATTACCTTGTTGTGTGTTGTGTCCGAGGGTGGTCGGCCTAAAAAATAATTGGTGAAAATAAAAATCTTATTCCCTAAGATGTTTTATTAATGAGTTTTTGATCATATCCATAATTCTTTACAGGTGTGCATTCACTTGTCACTGCTTCATTACTCACCAGTTCAACCTTTAAAACCAGCTATGCAACAAATCAAGGAGCTCAAGCAATTGCCAACACCAATAAACTCAGGTGAAGGCAAAAGTTCACAAGAACTAGTAAACATAATAAAATATACTATAATTGTCCTAAGTCAAGCATGTATCTCAATACAACATAACTACTGAATGAATTTAGCTTCTAAGTTCTTACCATTTTGTTACAACTAAAATTACAATAGGAACTAATCATTTTCTTAAACTAAAAGAATCAACCTTTAACCTAAAGATTCTTTGTATTTTGATTTGATTGACACAAGACTCCGAACACAAGCAAGCAATGTTGAACTTCATCCATCCAAATTCCCATCATTTGAGTAATCAAAATTGACCCAAATTCTTAAATATCACACATCACTCCACAAAATGTGCATCAATCACAAAATCCACCATATAATCCAAATAGTTCACACTTTCAAACCAAAGTCACAATCTTGAAATTCATCAAACTCACAAAATTCATCAAGAATCAAGCTTTTAGTCTTACCCACTTTATACAGATGCAAATCAATAAAACCTAAACCTACAAAGCCATCAAATTAATCAAATCCATAACCAATAAATTCAAACAAAAAAACAAAAAGGGTACATCATCCTACAATCTAAAACCTAAATAAAAGATTAAAACTTGAATAGTATATGCAAAAGAGATGGTGAAATTGAACCTAGACAAAATAGAGACCGGTAGTGGCGGTGGTGACACCCCAATCGACAGTGGCTTGGACATTAGTGGGCTAAGGATGCATGGATGGCTTCAAAAACTTGAACATTTTGGCAGATGATGCACCTACCATTAACAATTGGGACTCAGCTCTACAAATAGAAAAAGAAGGAAGGGGGAGAGATTGAAAGTTTTTTTAATAAATTAAAATTATTTTGGGCCACTGATGAGTCAAATGACTCACCAAGACTAAGCTCAGGTCCGCCACTGCCCACCGCCTATTATTAAATGGTTTGCGGTATATTTTACGCCGAAAATTAAATAGATTAATTTGCTGCCATCTTAATTGTTGCTAGTCTTTTGACGCCGCATATAGTACTAAAAAATCCAACGCAAATTTATTAATTTCTACTAGTCATAACTATATGGAACCCTTGATGAATAGAGTTGACCATGAATTCTAAAGAAGAAATTTGTGAACAAGTTGCCAGAAACTAAGTTTGTGCTGTAGAAAAAAAGGGTGAGAGGATTTGTGAAAATGAAGTGTAAAAAAATGAATTCATAAGTTTCTTATATAAGGAGAATTGATATTATGCCTTAAAAAACTATCTCATCAATCTATGCGTATAGGTTGAAAGGATGGAAAAGATTTCTGCCAAACTTTTCGAGGGGAAATGTTGAGGTATAAAACGTATTAAAAGGTAATAGTCAACCTCTGATCAACATGTCGGCCACCTAGAGAACACCTCTTAGCCAAGTCTAATGTGACAGGCCACCAATCATAAAAACCCAAAAAGGGTAGAACTTAAGTGAGAAAGAGACCCAAAAGAAGGCAAAGAATCACCATTTGAGGAAAGTAGATCACATCAAGAAAGCATTACTCTCCCTATAACTTTATAATTACCCCTAAAAATGAAGAGCAATAGAGATTTCAATATACTCACAAATCCAAAGAAAGTGAGTATTCTCTTCCTACTCTTTTTTCTTTATCTAAATACATTCTAAGTTGACTGTTCCCCTTTTTATCTCAAGTTGGTAGGCTTGTAATATTTGTGCAGATCTTAAAGAGCCTAAGAGGCTTTGTGGCATACATGGTGATATCTTTCATCAAAAAGCACGAGACTTCACTCCAAATAATCCCACAACACATGGTAAGTAGATATATAACAGATTATATGCTTGTATATTGTTAGGAGCCTTTGAATTTTTTTTACAAATAGAATCAGAAATTATATATTCCTACTATAATAAGTTTATTTTGAACAATATGGTAATCGGTGATGATCTTTCTATATGGTGACTCTCACTCTAGTGGGAAGAAGGTAGGTGAAAACAAGCAAAGCGAGAGTAAGTTCACGTGGTGGGGTGTCTTTATGAAATAGAACTCGATGTAGTCCTTTTGGTACAGTGCCCTTCTCAATAAACTATTTATTTAATGAAGAAAAGCATTGTTTTATGTTTTTTCTATATGATATATATCATAGTATTATCTAAGAATGCTCCTAATCTTAGAAGAAGCTAAGCTATTTGAATTTTTTATAGGTGTGTATATATAAATAAAGAAGAAAAAGAAAAATATGTATAACCATATAATTCCACTAGTACATGTATTCTTCTAATTTCTACTACGCACTTAAGCTTTATAAAGGCAACTTTAGGAGACGAATGTAAACCAACGTGTAAGAGTATGTTGTTTGATATGAGTGATTATACTAAAATAAAACACTTGAGAGAATGAGTAGAAATAATTTATTGGGGAACTTGTAGTTAATGAGTGAAACAAATTAAAGAAAGTCTTAGATTTGGGTGATTGATACTGATAGCGAGCAAAAAGACAAATTAACACTTTTCTATCAAACAAAGATCCCAAGTCTTGAAGTGAAGACCCTTAAAATTACACTAACCTAACTCTACTCAACTCGAAAATTTTCCAAAAAATAACTTATAAGATCAAAACAATGATTACAAATCAAGGATAACATCAACTGAAGAAGGTATAAAGAACAAAATATGGCCAAGATGATGCAATTCTTGAAGCCTTCATGAAGGAACAATGGAAAAATAAAACAAATCTGACTTTTTGAAAGTGTTTGTGAGAGGGATTAGAGGAAAATTACCTAGTTAAGAGGAATAAAAAGGTTATTTAAGTGATGTAAGTGACTAAATGGAGAGATAGATAAAATATTAATACAATTTATATGAATATCATATATGTTATAAATTGCTATATATTTAGTATAAACTCTTTATAAATTTTGTATCAGTGTTGACAATCTAACATACTATGAAAATATTTCCATAAAAGTATAATTTAAATATATAACAAAATTATAATAAATGTAATATCAATTAGGTGTATACTTGAATAGTTGACTTTCAAAGTGATAGTATAGCATGAGAAGTAAACAACGAAGAGATAGAAAAAGTATATAAAGGCCTCTAACTTATCCATTTATTTAGTAGAAAAGAATTTTTTTTTTAAAAAAAATTATCTATTGGAACCATTTTTTTTACTATGTGTCCAACTCCTTGTGGTTAGCTTCTTTGAGAAACTTGGCTAATGCGTGTGTTGTACTCTTTGTGAGAATATAAGGGGAACAATAGCTGGTAAGTTAAGCAAGTGAGTGTGCTAGCCAAGAAAGTGAGAGTGCAGGCCAAGCAAGAGTTTATCTATATATATTCCCAAGACAGAAGTACACAAAGACACAAGAGAAAAGTTAGAGAGATGATGGTACTCTTGGAGGTTTCACGATAGCCTTCACCAAAACTTATGACACTGGATTTGCAACCGTCTGATTGTGCTAAAATTTAGTCAGCTTGTTAAAGATATATAGAGTTACATATTCAATGGTAGGATAATTTATTTGGGCTCTTTTTTGGTAGATATTTCATCTAGAAAGAACCCTATATTTTTTGTGTTTTCTTCACCTTCTCTTCTCTTCTTGTTAGTTCTCTTATGTAGGAACTTGTTGATGGATTGTGAGTTGTTGTGAACTATATATGGTTTATTTTGACCCTCAATTTTATCATAATGAGAGAAAAAGAAAGGGGGATGACTCCTTATATGTCCTATAGTTTTTGCTCTTCACATCGAAGGGATTTTTCACGTAAAATGATCATATGATGTTGCTTTATCATCTACATTATATTGTTTATATGCTCGCTATCCATAATTGGTTTTGTGCATAGTCATTTGGTTTGGTGAAACTGTTATATACAATTGGGAAGTATTCTGGGTTGATTATCTCATATTGATCTTGTGGGTATTGTTGGTATACCCTTTGGGTCCGACGGTATTGATTGTCTTATATTGATTTTGTGGGTATTATTGGATTATTGGTATACCCTTGGAGTCCAAAAATTGGTATAAGAGTAAGGTTTAATTTTGATTACTATTATGTAGTTTAGTAGTAGTAGTAGTAGTTCAATGGTTAAATTGACAACAACCAATTATTCTACTTGGAGATTGATGGCGGAGGACTTGTTGTATTGTAAAGTCTTGTATGACACGATTGAGGCTATTACTGATTCTAGTGGTTATGTTAACAAACCTACAAAACCAAAAAGGATGGAAGATGAAGAATGAGAAAGCTGAAAAAGAAAGACATTAAGGCTATTTGACAATAGGCTGCTACTCGCATTTTCAACCATATGTATCAAGAGTTCGAACCATACGATTTATGGAAGAAATTGGAAGAGCTTTATGAAAAAAAGATTGATCGTAACAAAGCTTCAAGACTTATCAATTTGAAATCAGAAGGTGGAAAGTCTGTGTCTAAACATCTTAGTGACTTTCAGGACATCATTAACAAGCTGACTACTATGAAGATTGTTCTTAATGATGAACTACATGCTTTGTATCTATTGGGTTCTTTGCTAGGCAGTTGGGAAACTTTTATTGTGACTATTAGTAACTCTGCTCTAGATTGTGTGCTATATTTGGATGTGATCAATGTGTAATAAAGAGATCAGACAAAAGGAGATGGGAGTTGATGATTCACATGCTCTTGTTATTGAGAACAGAGGAAGAAGCAAGACTAAGGGTCCCAATGGCCGTGGTATTCAAGGGTATCCAAGTCTAAAGATGGAAATAAGGAAAATAAGACATGTTACTACTATAACAAACCTGGTCATGTGATGAAGTATTACTACCGATGGAAGAACGAGTAAGGTAAAGACTTACCAAAGGAGGTAGATGACAAAAACACCACAAAACTATGTCAAATGATGAGATTGGGATTACCTTTGTTTGTGCAACTTAAGATTGTCATCATATTGATGGCTTAGAGTTAGAGTGGATGGTAGATTCAAGAGCTTCATTTCCATTGTAGTCATGATAAGGAGTACTTCATGAACTACTAAGGAGGAGATTTTGGTAGTGTGAAAATAGGTAGTAAAAGTTCTACAAGAATTGTTAGAATAGGTGATATTTGTGTAAAGATACGTGTTAGGTGCATGCTTACATTGAAGAAGGATACAAATAGGTGCAAAATTTCTTACTCTATTAGCTACATATGTCTTGATAAAGAAGGCTATAAGCATAACATGGTGATGATAGATGGAAACTCATTAAGTGTTTAATGATTGTTGCACCTGGAGAGTTGTGATGCACTTTGTATAAGACATACTTGAGTGTATTTTCTAGTGAGGTAAATGCAGTTGAAGACAAGAACTATCCAAACTTATGGCATAGGACATTGGGACACATGAGTGACAGAGCAATAAAATTATTAGCAGGTCAATCTCTTATTCCTGTTAATACATCTATCGCACTTTACCCTTGTGATTATTGGTTGGTAGGAAAGCAATAAGAGCTTCATTTTCTAGGAAGTATACTAGAAACCAAGTCAAGTTGAAGTTAGTACACTCCGATTTTCATGGTCCTTTTAAAGTGAAATATCTTGGCGGCAATCGTTATTTTGTCACTTTCATTGATGATGCCACTCGAAAAACTTGAGTGTATATGTTTAAGAACAAGAGCCAATTCCTCAAGAAATTCTAGAAATTTTATGCTATTGTAGAAAGAGAGACTAATAGAAAGTTAAAGAATCTCGACGCTATTTCTTTACAGTTTTTTTGCCAAAAAGCGTCGAGAAAATAAATGTCGAGAATTCTCGATAATTTTTTGCGCCGACAATGTTGACGCTTAAAACTGCCCAGAGTGTTGAAATATTTATGCATTTGTCACATTTAAGTAATTCTCAACGGTTTTTACTATCGATTTTCTCAACGCTTTTCGATTTCCATTTTAGTTGTTGACATGTTGTGGCGTCGACAATGTCAACGCTTTTTGGTTTCCATTTTTGTTGTTGACTTATTTTGGCGTCAACTTTCTCGACGCCTATTTTCGTTGATAGATTTGTCGACGCTTTTTGCATACAAAAAAGTTAATATAATAGGTCTTCTTTCTAGACTTAAATGTGTCAAGATTTCTAATAAATTTTTTAAAAAAATTTATTTATAATATGATATTTATTTAAATGATAGGATTTAAAAACGGAAAATGAGAAGATATATGCTATATATACTTGAACTTTAATTTAAATGTATTGTACACGTACATGTACGTAGGTACGTCTTCAAAACTAATTTAATATAAGCTAATTAAGCTAGTACGTAGCCACGTACACACACATATATACTTATATATATAATATATATATATACTTATATATATATAATATATATATATACATATATATATATATATTAATCGAGATCCTAAATAACATTAATAATATGTCCAAAATATGATCATAAATGTTGACATATATTTCACTACAACTAAATATAAACCTATCTAAAAAAGCCATAAATATTATTTTAGATCAAATTTGTGCAATTAATAACTATAAGCCTAAAAAAACATAAACGATAACTCTCTCTCTCTCTCTCTCTCTCTATATATATATATATATATATATATATATATATATATATAGTCACTACTATATTTTTTATCTGATGCAATGGTAAAAAAGAAGCTAATACAATAACCCTTTTGTTACTGTTGCATTAGATAAGGCTAATGCAATGGCATCATATTCATTATATTAAAAAATGGGCTAATATAACGATTTTAAAAAATTATTGCATTAGGCATGTTAATCCAACGACACATACATTCTAATCCATCGCAATGACAATAGTCTAATCCAACGGAAAACTACTCTAATCCAACAACACCAGAGCCAAAAAGAAATTTCAATTTTTAACTTCCCTCCCCAGCCAATTTACCCTTAATAATTCTACTCTCCCCCTGCATGTTCATTTCACAATACTTGAGCTTCTTCTTCCCCAATTCAAGTTCGTTTGCTTCCCAAAATTCCAACTTCGTTCTTCCCACTCACATTCTTGTCCAATTCAACTACTTACCATACACGTTCATGTCAGGCTCGTTCCTAACATTTTAGAGGCTTAGAGTGAAATAAGAAATTTGGGCCCTAAAATTTAATAGTATACTTCGTATTATTTTATTTTCTTATATTACAAATAAAAAAATTTAGTGGTTTTATAAAATATATAAACTATTGAAAAATTTGATTAAAAATAATACTATGCATTATAATCACATAAATCATTAATAGTGTTAAAAAATGAAAATCATTAATAAAATTTTTTAATTAATATCACGAGGAATTCATTTCATAAAAGTTTTTATTTATCAAGTTATATTATTATTATGACCATTTCTCTTTAATATTATGAATAATTCTCTTCACAAATTCATAAATATAGTCCACATTCTAAATATAACGAATTAGTAAGATTTCATTGCATTAACAAAATGAGGAATAATGATAACTGTGTACAACTAATGTATGAAATATATGGTTGGATTTCTTACATTTCTTATTGGTGACATAAGTAGCTATTTTAGTTAAAGGTTAATAACTAGATAAGTATAATGACAATAATATTTTGTATGTTGTATTTAGTTTTAGTAGGTTGTTGCTTTCAAGTGACGTATATATATATACAACATTGGGTTAGAAAAAATGAATTGAACTATACAATTAGACAAAATTGTCTTAAAAAAAAGTAGTATAATCATTCTTTGGGAAAAAACAATAATCATGGAAGTAAAGGGAATCGAACCCATACCAAATTACAGTAAAAACTTTGTATAAGTAAGGCCTTTATCATTGAACTACTTCAATTAATATGATAAAACTTGCACACATTTCAGTTATATCCCTTTTATATATATCTAAACATTAATAAAAAATAGACCTTTTTTGACGGGCCCTGGGCGGCAGCCTGGTTCGCCCCACCCTAGGGACTGGGTTGGTTCTTGCCCAGCTTTGTTCACAAACTCCCCTTTTTCCCAATTCACGATTGTGTTTGCCCGAGTAAGTATACGAAGTTGGTTAAGGCGGTGGTGGAGGTGAAGGCGAATTGCTCACGTCTTGCATGTGTTCTGATTGCTCGAGTCTCTTAAGGTATACCTCAATTTGCTCAAATATTTGGTGTATTTGTGTTTAGGGTTTGGTTTTAATTTGGGGGTGTAGATTGGCACAATTAGATGGTTAATTTTATTAGTTTCCCCATTTTCACTCACCCATTCTTAGATTGGCACAATTAGTTGTTAATTTTCCCTGTTAAGTGTAGAACTTGTAATAAGTAGGCAAATGTTGAAAATGGCTTCCTAGTTAAGCGTAGAACTTGTGATAAGTAGGCAAATGTTAAGTGTAAAATTTGCTTAAGATAAAAATGGCTTCCTAGTTAATTAGAGTTGTAATAAGTAGGCAATAATGTTGAAAAACAAGAAGACGAACACCATAAAAGAAGGTAGTAAAATTCTGAAAAGGGAAGAAGAGAGAGGGTGGGCATGAACCTAATTTTGATTTTAAAAATGCAATAAAGTTGAACCACCTGGAATGAATCAGTATAAAGGGGATTAGATTATTCTATAGTAGTTGATAAATATTATCCTACCAAAATGTATTTGAAAAACTTTTTAAACAGACAAAATAAACTGGAATTGTGTGCAACTTCATCGCCGTGGTTTAGTAATGATTCTCATGACTTCATCCTATACATAGGAGAAGTTTGGTCAAACTTGGACATTCCAGTGCTCTGAAGGTGTCTTCTATAGGTATCCATTCTAAAATGTTGCAAAACCCTGGTGAATTTTAGTGCAATGTGCTGCATGGACTTGGGAAGTGCTAATGTCACTTACATATTGTCGATACTATTCCAACCCTTCTAGATCATTCAAGAATGTCCTATGAGCAAATGAGCACATAACTGCTTGATCTGTGATACTGTTGTCCTACATTATGAAGGGATCTTTAGAGTTTCTTTTGGATCATTAACTCTCGATTGCTTTCTATTACCTGTAAATGACATGTTCTGGGAAGGCAAAGGCTCATGTGTTTTACATTGTCAGGGTTCTTATCCAATAACCATCCAACTATTTACATATTAACTCTTAATGAATTCTTCCCTATTTCCTTGGCTTTCAATGGTACATCTATTTATATTTTTGTCAAAAGGATTGTTAGTCATCGCATGCTAAACCACAATCACCTGTCCCATTTTTTCCCCACTTTGTTAGAGTTATACCCTTTTTGTAGCTTTAAAAGCAGAAAGGTAAGAGAAACATGAAAAATAAATGTCTTTGGGAAAACTGAGTAAAAGCATATCCCATATGTCTGATCAAAAGTTGATTCAATCATCAGTTGGTAGATATTAGTCCAATTTTATTCTTCGTTTATAAAATTTGGACTGCTACTACATGATTTTTCACTACCAGCTACACTTACATGTTTCCATTCACTCACTAATACTTTATCCACTTAAAGTTTACTGTAAATTCACATAACAGTAGAATTAGCTAATTCTGAATAGACAAATTATATTCTTTTGGCTCTTCAACTTAACTGAGGATGCATTTTTTTATTCCTGTTAGGGGGCTATTGCATACACCCCTCTCACAGTTCTAGCAGTTCTGGCCTCATCCTTATCGTTGCATTAGGCCTAATACAACGCCAACATATGTCACGGTAAAAAGGCGTTGGATTAGGTCTAATACAATGGTTTTTTTTATACCTAATACAATGGAATTTGCCGTTGGATTAGATTAAAAATGTAGTAGTAGATGGAAGCTAGTTCGATGTTGAAATTTATTATCCTTGCTTTTCCGTTACGCACTTGTCATTTTTAACCTTCAAAACAAATAAAAAGTGATCATTTAAGTAAAAAAAATTGAAATAAGAGAGAATGTATATATATTATATAAAATATACATAAATTGAAAATACGTCTTGTAATTCGCACGTGTCTCACTATAAAAATTGAAAAAACATAACCAAAAATAGATATTTCAAGTTCCTCTAATAACGCCAATTGGATTTTAAGACAATATATCATGTTCTCATCAAATACAAACATTTTCAAAAATTTCGGCAGAATATCCTTTGTATTATTGACTATTTCCATTTTAAAAATTGATTTAAAACCTATTTGCAATCACAAATCAATCACAAACAACAAAATAATGTCATACCACGTTAACCTTATGGTAAACGCCGGCCAAATAGTCCCATCCTCCATTTCCAAAAAATTATTCACATAGACCAACATATAATTAAAAGTTTTGTAAAACATTGATTGTGTAGTAGCATTAGATTGTGTAGTATTAGAAGGTAAATCCTTCTCACATTTTAATCTAATCCAATAAGAGTGAAAATGAGTATAGAATAAATACCGAAGGGTTTATGGTATCCAAGACTGATTGTAGCATCAAGCAGTTCTTTTGAAGCATCTTCACTATGAACTTTTCCTAAAACTTCAGCAAATTGTCCCATTATAGTTTTAAACATGAATTTAGTCTCCCGAAGTTGGGCTTTTAGTATTCCATTTTCCTTTGACAGTTCTTCCATCCTTATCTCCGACACTACTTCATTGGCCTCTTTTGAATGTCCAGATCTTTCCTTTCTCAACACACCTTTGATCCCATAAATATCGCCCTTTTGTACTCCAAATCCATAACTTGTAGGACGATCTGGAGTGTCTAAACTATACATGGTCTGCTCGAAGCTTCATCCTCAAGTCCTTGCTGAGACATTGAAGGATGAACTAGCCTCAATGTTTTCAACTTAGCGTATACATCCTCCTGCACATACAAACTTTTATTGGAAAAGGAATATAATCTATTGTTTTACACCAAAAAGAGGGATACAAAACTACTAGTAGTACCATGACATAGAACAAACTACTTAGTTCAATACAGAGTTCATATTAATAGAACTATAAGTGTAGAAAATCAGTTATATTGCTATGTAGCTAGGATTGGGTTAAGCAATGAATAATCTATGAAGTTTAGTGTGTATTAAATAGATAAGAGGAGTGCGCACTTTAATTGCTTCTATTTAATGGAGATGCACCATTACCCTCCTTATTAGCCACTTATTACTCCATCCTAGATTAGTTTTGTAGTATTGCAATTAGAAAAGAATACCATTCATAATTCTTACCAAAAATTCTTCAGTGACCGCGTCAGGAAGGAACACAATGTGGGTTTCCCATGCTCACACAAGTGACACTCTAGGTTTCTTCCATCAACCACTAGATTTGATTTAATAAAAGAAGATTCTTTATTTCTAGGAAGTTTTGTAGGTACATCAACTTATGCAATTACTAGCATTAAATGTGACACAGATAAAGTACTAGCATTAAAGCAAAAGTATACAATTTTGCCTCTAAAATGTTTGTCCACATATCGTAATCTTTTGTAATAGCAAAATGCAATCATGAAAACAATCAGCAAACTTGTTATAGTAGTACTTTATGACATGTACAATCGAACTTTCGCAAATAGAAGGCTATAGAAGGGAACAAAGAAAAAAAAAACTGTATCATCAAATAAAATTTAAGCTGCATCAACAAACAAAATATATGCATCCTAATAGTAAATGCCATATAAAATTGCATAATACCCTGTTATATACCAAAAGAAAGTGGAGGCTACAAGATAACCTGTCCATCATCTTGAATCTTGGGTATAATTAAGCCAGCACCAGTATGGACCGTGAAAGTGAACTAGAAATAATGACATGACACATATTCAGTAAAGGAAGTATACAAAGATCACATCGATGTATGATAGAAATAGCACTATATTTTGAAACCACAAAGAGAATGCAATAAGCTTGCCATGAATGATTGGCCTCTGTAACCACATCTATATTTTAAATTTCTAAGTTGGCAGAGTGACACCCTTCCCAAGCTGTTGTAGTTCTTCCTCTGTACTGCTATTTTTCTCTTGTTCCATTATTTTTCTGTATCAAAATTATTCTGATAATAAATAAAAAGTGCATTTCATAAATTGTTGAGGGGAAAAAACACCCCAATAAGATTGCACAATGGTCCATACTTATCCACAAGTACAAAGCATCTTCACCAACCAGCTGCTTAGTTTTATAAGAGAAAGTTTGGTCATTTTTTACTATGACAATAAGAACAAGTATAGGAGCTAATGTGACAAATTTACTATGACAACTTAAAAACAGAGTTAAATTTCTTATAGGAGTAGCCAGTTTCCCAAAACTCACCAGGCTGACAGAATATGCACACAACTTGAGATAGAAAGTGTTGCAGCTAGCGAAGATTAACTTCTAAAATTTTTTATATTAAAGAAAATACAAACAACTATACAAGTACAAGAACATGCATAGAGTTAGAGCTCACAGCCACGGGGGAGGGGGTGCATGTGCTGGTCATCAATCTCAACTAAATTAATTTGATCAAGTGTTTCTTTTTCAATAGAGTGATACATCCTTAAAGCAATTTCAAAGCATCAATCAGGTGGAAATATGATAATGTAGCGCTATATTTCTCTTCTATGGCAGGTTTCATGACTAACTATGAGTTAAATTTTTTCTAAAGTGATAACAAAAAATATACTTATAAGATGTTTGAAGATAGTGATTGTGTCATAAAAGCATGTACCTGTGTTTTCCATGTAAGTTCTCAAGCTCGGCAATGAATCTGGCAAAGCATATCACTCCATTACCACAGATCTACAGAAAAAAGAAAAAGAACATAAAGTAACACCAACATAATAAAAGAGCAGCTAGTTAAAAGCCATTCAAATTTTTTAATAAAGCTACAAAATTGGAGCAACTAATATGAGGCACCCAAATCAACCAAGTATGCACTTTGTTAAGAGGTTCCAATTATGTTCCCATTACCAAATGACTCTCGAAACACATTGTCAGTGTAGCAGAGGTAGGCATAAGACTAAGACCTAAGAAAAACAATAACAAGGAAGAGCCAGAACACAATCAAATGAGAAAGTTCCAAACTTCAACAGAAAAAACTAGCATGTCATCTTCATTAAACTGGTATAAGAACTCAAAAAGTACACTTTTCAGAATAATATACACATCTCTGGCTCACTTTCATCAGAATTGAAAATCCTCATAGTGTTATCAGTGCCATTAGTTCCAGGCATTGCAAAGATCACACCGTCACCACGCACTCCGAAATTCCGGTCACAAAGCTTCACTGCTTGTCCAAGGGTCACCTTGGGCTCCATTGAGTCTCTATAGTCAACCTACTCCAAACAAATAAAGCACGTTTTGATGTTGAAATATAGAAAGATGAAATTCCACAATAGGAAATATAGAAAAGGAGGGGGCAATGCCTACCAAAATTGAACACTCCACCTTGATGTGATCTAACATGTTTTATTTTGTAGGTGATGGAAGTCAAAATAATTTCTATGTGCATGGAACAATAGTTTATTACTTGTTGCATGTATTACTTGGTTTGTGTTTTCAGATATATTCAAAGCTTTCGTAGACTCATACAACTTGTTGATAAGGCTGAAGTTTTCCATTAAATTGTGGAGTTGGTTATGCCTTGGACTTTGAAAGTATTTGGTTTAATTCAAACTTCTAGCAAGATAAGTTTGAATCATTTGGTTTTCCTAAATTCATGGGGTTGAATAAATTTGTCAAAGCTATGCATGGGATGATTATTGTTGGACGTGCTTATCTACTAAGAATGAAGAAGACTTATTCAAAACAGAAAAATCATCTCAACGGAAATTCAAAACTCCAAGTCATATCTGTTGAATTTCAAAACAAGAATATCAGTTAACCCTTTGAAACAACCTTCATAACTGCCCTAAAATTGTGGAATGACTTTAAAACACTCAGTCAAAAGTTTGAGCTTCGATTCAAAAGCAACGGCTCCTTGAAGATTATGTTTGAAGACTATCCGTTGCATTTGGTCCTATAAATAAGAGTTAGCTGAAGCATTGAAGATACAAGCCTTCAACGTGATACAATAAAAAGCTACAGCAACTCAAACACATTTTTCTCTTTAGTACTTACTCTTTTCATTGTATTTTAGAATTGAGAGAAAAAGATTATCAAGTATATCTTGAGTGTGAAAAAGAAAGATCGAAAGAAAAGAGAGATATACCTTGAGTAGAAATTATAATACTCAAAGGTTTATAAAAGTAAGGTGATTTTTATTTTTAGAAATTGAGATGCTAAAGTGTAGTTAGGAAAAGCTATGGTAAAGAAGATAGGGTAAAAATCTTCTAGGTGGCTTTAGATCTCTAAGGGAAGAAATCAAAGTTGGTAAATCCAAAGGGTAGGAAACCCTAGGCGGAGACATAAGCACATTGTCGAACTTCGTAACAAATACTCGTCCCCTTTACATTTGCACTTACGTACTTAATTACTTTACTTAATTCGCATTTGTTTATAATAGCCTATTCAAGTCAGAATCCCGAAACCTGCTTCAAAGCCCTTGAAACCAGTTTTATTATTTTTCCGCATCTGAAAGTCATTTCAAAGCTTTGAAAGCCTAATTATGAAAATTGACCATATTCTATTCACCCCCTCTAGGGTATATTGATCCTATTCTACCTCCTATTGATTCTTTAAAAATAAAGTCATTTCTGAGTCCATGGTACTTTACCAAATGAAGAATCCCACTCTCCTTTTATCCAGGAATGACTGTGAAGCTTTCTCTCAAGTTCCATGGGCCACTGAAATAGACAAGACACGTAGATTTGGACGCACTTTGCAAGACTTATTCATGGTCAAATTGTTCCTTGAAATGAAACAGCGTTGGGACTGAACCAAAGTGGACAGACAACATCTTGAACTTAAGTACAATGATGAGGACAAGGAGGCGGATGAAATCGAGCTAGTGTTTGAGTCAACCATCTAATCTTGTTTAAGCAATACCAAATCTGCTAACATATATTATACATCCCAATTGCATAATTAAAAGCTCAAGTAAAAGAAGACCATCAAAGAAGTAACATCAAACAAGAATCATATTCGACACTACTAGATCCAATTAAAGAGAAAACCTATAAAAGTCGAACAACCACACTAGGCAGCTCCAATAGAGCATATAGCTCTATACAACTTAAGGGATACATGTAGATGACAATAATAACCGAAAACATAAAGCATATATGGTGACAGAGAAGGAGAAGGAGAGAGAAAGAGTACCTGGAGTATATAGGCAAGGCGTTATGTTGACAGTGGACCTAGGGCCGTCCTCGAGTGGAAGACACGGTAGATGAAGAGAAGGCTGAGAGGGATAGTTCATGGGCACTTTTTCCTAGTAGAGATTGGCTTCACAAGGGCTACACTCACTAGGGGTGCTTATCGAGTTGAGCTACTCGTGACCAACTCGAACTCAACTCGGCCAAAACTCGACTCGAGTGGACTCAATTAAGCTCGAACTCGACTCGATAAGTTAATGAGCCAAGTTAAGCAAAGTCAAGCTCTTTAGAAGCTCGAATCAAGATTGTTATAAGCTCAACTCAAGAAGCTCATTAAAAGTTCGACTCGAAAGCTCGTGAGATGCTTTACTCAAGAAGCTCATTAAAAGTTCGACTCGAAAGCTCGTGAGATGCTTTACTCAAGAAGCTCATTAAAAGCTCGACTCAAAAAGATCGTTAAAAGCTCGAATCGAAATTTCGTGAGATGCTCGACTCGAAAGCTCGTGAGATGCTTGACTCGAAAGCTCGTTAGAAGCTTGAGTCGCAAGCTAGTAAGAAAATCGACTCGAAAGTTTGTTAAAGGCCCGACTCGAAAAGCTCATGTGAAGCTCGATTCTTTTTTAATATTGAGTATATATTCATAAAATAATATATTTTTGATTAATTTTATTTTTCCAACAAAAAAAATACAATTTGTATTTATCCTGTAAAATTTATTCATTCTCAATATTTAGGAAAAACATCAAATATCATATAAATAATATATAAACTAGAATTAGGATCATTAAGTAAACCCACAACCTATAGCTATCAATTTGGGTGCTCTAATCGGGTTTGGATCAAGTCATATCGGGTTTCGTCATTTTGGGTCATATTTGGGTCAGGTTATATCAAGTCAAGTTTTTATCGGATCAAGTTCGGACTTAACTTAGGTTAAACTTGGATCTAGTCATGTCGGATTATTTACTCTTTCAAGTTTCAACTACAGGTCGTGTTTGGTTCACATAATTTGAGTCTGGTTCAATTTCGGGTCCAGGTTGTATTGATTCATGTTTGAGTTGGTTTTATGGTAGCTAATTTCGGGTATAGGTCATATTTAAGTCAGATTTTATCCGATTGAATAGTTATCAAGTCGGATAGTACCAAATTTGAATCAATATTAGGGTTGTATGGCAAGCACGATAAAATATTAAATTTTAGAAGAAACTATATCCCTTACAAAAGTAACAAAACATTACAAAATTTCCAATCAAAGATAGGTCAAAATAATTATCAAGTGGGATATTATATCATGCAAGTCAAATTTGGATCGGATGACTATTTGGACGAATAAATTAAACTTACAAAAGATATTATGTCTCTAACAAAACGTTTCCAAAATTTTCTAGCAATAGTTAAAACTATAATTAACATATAGTAATAAATTGTAATATCTCATATCAAATTAAAATTTTGAGTATTCCAATTATTGTTAAGTAATATTATATTTTTAATAATAATTATAACATCTGTACGTTCTATTAGTCTCATTTAAAAAATAATAAGTTTGTATAAATTCAATGCATATAATGTAAGGGCTACTCCAATTTATTTCACGTATAAGTAAAATAAGTTAGATAAGTTCTAATGTAAATTACTAAGTAATAAATAATCTCAAATTCAATTTATAAATTCATTAAGACATTATTAATTATTTGAATTTCAATGACTATATGGTTGACGATCATGACTCAGATAAATCAAGTTTAGGTTGTTACGAGTTTAGCAATAACGGGTACGATTAATAATGAATCAGAATAAAAAATGTTATGGGTCAATATCTGCATCCCACTGCCTTTTTCCCTTCAAGAGTGATATACTGTTCCCCAAGTTTCATTTTAGGTGAATGTCTCGCGAGTTTCATTTTTCAATCTATCTCTTCCTTCATTGCCTTCCTCCAATTCTTTCTTTGTGAAGCCTCCTCAACTATTGTCGGAATCTGTTCAAGTCAGGTTTGATGTTTTCAATAATCCACATCTTGACTATGGCATCCTTTGGACACCACAGGCTGTACTCTTCGGTGTCGGACCATTTGGCGTAGTTTTGATTGTTGAGTTTTTAGTAATATGAATCGAAGATTCATGATTATCTGGGCTCCTATTGTTTAGCTTTTCTAAAACTTGCAATAGTTGAGCCATAGTAACATATTCTTCGTTTGGGTTTTTTCGTGGTCCATTAATGGTTATTGATGGTTACAAGTAAGATAATTCTTGGTAAATGATGAATAAATTGGCCAAAATCACCAAAAATTGGGCCAGCTCTGATACCTAGAAAACTAGGAAAATAGGTTAATTTTTGTGTTTTTCATTGATTTGATTCCTTGTTGTTCCCTAGTTTATCTTATCTAATATTCTAGCTTATCTTATCTTACATAAAGCTATAAATAGGAAAGTTGTTTATTGTAGTTTTTCATATTTTCAAAAACTTTGTACAAGAGTCTGAATAACATTGGTAGAACTATAATAGGTTATATAAAGAGAAAAATCTGACAGCAAACTCAATAACATGTACCGAGGGATGATTTGTGACGAGCAAATCAGAATACACAATATTACAAAAAATTCTATTTCTGAAGCTACTAATCACCAGCAAAATAAATTCCAATAACTTATAAGTTGTTGTAATTGTTAAATTAGTTGTATTAAATTTGCTAATCACTTAGCTAAGATAAGGACATGAATCAAGAAAGAGTTTTATAAATTATATGTACTAATCCACATGTATGGTTGTAGGGATATTCTTCTGAGAGATATGCATATATACAGTGATATGTAGAGACACATACAATAATAAGAAATCAAGAACCTTAGAATAATGGAAGTAACTGGTCTGTATATGTTATATTCAAGAGATAGATTTCAATATAAAAGTCAAAATGACACTCTTAATAATTTAAATGATCTCCCATTCACATTTATGTTAACTTAGAACTGAAAATATAAGAACAAAACAAGAAGCTGGCACGCACTAACCATTATTTTGAAGTTTCAATCTGAAATTTTCATGGATTAAAATAAATATTTTGATATTTAGTTATAGCATTTTAGGTCTTAATTATGGGATAATAAGCAAGAAATATGAATTTCATAATAGAAGGGTGCTGTTCAATATAGTGATTTCCCGGTGTTGATAATTTTTCTAGGTACTTTTTTGGTATTTTGCCTTTTGGTAATGTGATATATGGGCATGAAATTCAAGCTTTTAAATGGGGAGGGTGTCAAGAAGAAGAAGATATATAGATTTTATTTACTACTTATATTTTGATAGTAAAAAATTCTGAATGTTGGGTTGACCCTTTATTCTATGTTAATCATACACATAATTAAGAAAATAGGTATCTAGGTATATCTCATCCCAAACTCATGGGTTTGTTACTTGATCCTATACTTCTTAACCAAGGATGAACCAAATGATCCCTAATTTGTTAGTCCCAATAAAGTGTAGAGAATCTATACCTGTGGCTAATTCTAGACTACAAATAACATGATAGGGACCCCTCTAATAGGTGAACTAAATACATGAATCTTTGCTACGTTCTAATAGATTTTTCAAATTATTAGTAAATAAAAATACTTCAATAAAAATACTTGGTACCAAAAGGCTCCTGATCATGCCAAAGGAGATCATGGTAGGATTTTACAAATTATGAGGAAAGTCTAGATGCTGATCCAGTTTATGGTCACTACGATGAGAAGAAACTAGATTTTACAGATGTTGATATACATATTCCCATGTTTGTGTATGTATCTAGGGAAAAACGGCCAGGTTTTGACCACAAGAAAAAGGTTGGAGATATGATCGCCTTGGTGAGATCTTTTGCTATACATTCGAATTGACCCTTTATCCTTAACTTAGATTGTGACCATTAATTTTACAATTTAATGGCCATTATAGAGGGTATAAGAACAAAACAAAAATAAATATAAGAACAACACAAGTGATAGACATTCGACAAATCTGGAAGTGATTTCATGACTACAAACATGAAACATCTAGATCTAGCAAATCTCGAGGTGATTTCATGATAAAGAACAACGCAAATCTCTAGAACTAGCAAATCAATTTGAATTAGCCAGAATATAAACAAGATAATTACTAAGAAATGGAATTAATAAATAACAGAGCAACATATCTCTTAAAACCTTTTCCCAAATCCATAGTTTTTTTTTCTTAACTTGAAGTATATATGGCAAGAAGATGAGTATATGTCTCAATAGAGTTTCCAAAAAAAAAAATGCATAAAATCTCCAGGTAATGATGGATTGATGGGGTCGGTAGTTCGCCACTCCGCAGAAGAGGTACAAAGAAAAAGGGAGAAGAGAGGAGGAGATGAGAAAACACGAGGCAGTGGCTATAGTGAACATTTGCACGTTTAGTGATTTAGGGTTTCTTTTTTTTTCTTTCTTTTTTTAAAGTTTTTTTTTCTTTTTGTAATGGACCATATAAATTTTTTTTTTCTAAAAGTTTTTTTTGGCAACATTATAGAAATATATATTTTTAAATACTAGTATACAAATGTACCTTAATAATCTTATAATATTATTTAAGAATTAAAATTAACGTAAAATCATCAAAACTTAAATCGAGCATTATTTAATTTTTTTACAGCTCATAATAATATTAAGATAATTTTCATTTATTTAAGATATCAATATGACTATATATAATTATATTAACTTTGAGCGATTGATCATCAATATGACTATGTTTTTTTTAATAGGTTTCATAATTTTTATTTAAGATATCAATATGAGTATATATAATTATATTAGCTTTGAGAGATTAATCATCAATCATCATATTTTTTTTAACTTTATTTAGTAGTTCTTTAGATTCATCTAAAACCCGATATATGGCATATCATATGAATTTTGTTAAAAATTATAAGGTTAGAAATATATGAATAATACAACTCTAATTTTGTTTAAATGGTGTTATGTGTCATAAATTTCTTAATTAGATCATATGTGGCATCATGACATGACATGTGGCTGAAAGTTATGTTGTAAAATTGATCCGACCCAAATTACCGAAACAAACTATATATCGAGACAACCTGTTATAGAACCGACCTAAGGGTTTTCACGGTTAAGCATAAGGCAAATGTGAGCATTGAGAGATACTAGGCGAGAATTTTGGCAAAGGGGTATACTCAGGTGTATGGAATAGATTATTTAGAGACTTTCTATTCTGTAGCATAAATTGATACAATTAGAGTATTGTTAAAGTTGCTGCAAATAAAGAATGGTCTTTACATCAATTTGATGTTAAGAATGCCTTCTTACATGGAGAGATAACGTAAGAGGTATACATGGAGGCTCCCCAAGGATTTTCCCCCAAGGATTCATGACAGGAAAAGGTTGCAGATTGAAAAAGGCTCTATATGGGCTTAAGCAATCTCCAAGAGCCTAGTTTGGTAGGTATACTCTAGCAATGAAGAGGTTTGGGTATTGCCAAAGCAACTCTGATCATACTCTATATTTTGAAACGAAAAAATGATTTAACATGTCTTATCATTTATGTCAATGACATTATTATTACTAAAGATGATAAGGAAGAGATAAAATCATTAACAGAGTAGTTGTTTCAAGAATTTGAAATGAAAAATCTTGGCCAATTGAAATACTTATTGGGAATTAAGGTTCACAAAATGAATACAAGGATCTTCATCTCTCAAAAGAAGTATATTCTTGATCTATTGGTGGAATATGGAATGTAAGATTGTAAACCTGTTGAGACTCCTTTAATAATGAATTAAGGATTACAGAATATTGAAGGTGGTGAGCTAGTAGATCAAACTCAATACTAGAGACTTGTAGGGAGATTGATCTATTTAGCACATACATGTCCTAATGTTGCTTATCTAGTAGGAGTTAGCAAGTTTATGCATAAACCTCAGGTCCATCATATAGAGGCAGTGTACAGTAGGGTTGGACATAAACGATTAACCGTATCGTTAAGCCTTAACGGTATCGAATTACGAACAGAATCGAATCGAATTACGAACCGAATTGAATTCACAATTTGAATTCACGATTTGAATTGAATCAGCACGAATCGAATACACAATTTGAATTAACGATTCGAATTGAATCAGCACGAATCAAATCGAACCGAATTCACGAATAGAATAGAATAGAATCAAACCGAACTGAATTTCACATAATGACATTTAGAAATTAAAAAAAGTGAATTGCTTCGAAATTAATTAAACGTTTATATTCACGAATCACATTTTGACATTCGTTGTAAATTTTTATATTCGCCTAATCACATTTATTTTTCATTTCTTTTATCGACATTTTTCATTTTTCATTACATATTTACATAAATTATATAGAATCACAAAAAGACATAATCATATTTGATTCATATAAGCTAAATTATATTCGATGAAACTAACATTCATTGATTCATATAAACTAAACTATATTCGACTAAACTTACATTATTCATATAAACTAAACTATATTCAACTAAACTAACATTCATTGATTCATATAATGAATAAACTAAATTATATTCAACTATGCTAACATTCATTAAGTTTTTATAAACTAAACTATGTTCAACTAAACTAACATTCATATAAACTAATCTAAGATTCAATTAAACTAAAATTCATTGATTCATCTAAATTAAACTATGTTCAACTAACACTAGTGGACAAAATATCATATTCTGCGGTTTTTTTTAAGGGTTTATGCTCCGATTTTGACCCGAAGTAGATTTAATAGGAGCATATTGCAAAAGATTTTATGTTGCGGTTCAAAACGAAGCATATTGTGGACTTTATGCTACGGGCTTTGAGAAAACCAGAGCATAAAACCTTATTTTTTTTTGAAAAAATGGACTTTATGCTGTGGTTTTCTCAAACCCCGCAGCATAAAGTCCATTTTTTTTAAAAAAAAGGCTTTATACTCCATTTTCTAAAAGCCCGCAGCATAACGTCCACCTTATTTTTATAAATATGAATTGTTGTTAATGGGAATATTAGAATACGACAAAGTCAAAGGATTTCAATACTCTTTATATGAAAGAAATAATTTCATTTCCTTATATATGTGGAAAAAACCTTCAAATATAAGTGTGCATAATTTGAGTTACAAACTAAATTAAACATAACTAATTTGCTATAACGTACGAAAACTAAACTAAACATAACACCTAAATGCAGTTGGTAAAAAACCATGCAAACTTGGCTCTTATTTCCTTGATTTCGTCAATGGTGAAAGGCTGTTCTCTTAATGTGTCAAAAAACCTAATTTAGCCACCATAAACATAATAAAAAAACAAATTAGATTATCATATATACATGTATAATTAATTATATGTTTATATTTAAACAAATGAAACAAGGATGAAATATATAAGCTTGTTTATATGATAATGGGTGTTTAACCATAGAGAGGTAGAAATTAAGAAAAGAATATATTGCTTCAAATAAAAGTGAACTTAATTTGCAGCAGTATCACTTTTAATGATGAGGGTTCACAAATTTAAGGCCAAATTGGCTTAGTTTCATACAAAGACATCGAATATTGTTAATTGTAGATGTGCCTCTAATACTTGTTAAACCTAATGAAAGTTTAGTTTAAGTGGGGAACGGAGGAGTATATGAATTTCAACAAAAACTTCATGTCTCCACTAGTACGTACCATCATTAACATTCATATATATACAAGGCATCTTTTCTTTTCTTAAGGGAATTTTTTATAGACAAGGCTATATTTTATATTCTATTTTCTCTCTATTTTAAGGCAACTAATTTATTATGCTATTACCAAAGGCATTTTTCCAAACTCAGCAACAAACCTTTTACACTCTGTTCGTTTCTGGCACTAACCTTCCAAGCTACTGATTCTTGTAGAAACGATCTCTAGTATCTTTCCTGCAATATGCACATACATATTAAAAATCTGAGATGCAAAGATTAGAATCAAATGTAGACAACAGTATGCATGACCAAAGATTAAAATTAAATGTTATAAAATTAATTCCTATAGTGTCAGGTATTCTGGTTTCAAATGCTAGCTTTAATTTGGTGTTGACTGCAACAACAATTGTGTATAGCTATGGCAAGAAAATAAGGAATAAAGCATGTGACATGCTGCTTTCTCAATTAGGGAACCTTTGCTAACTGGCTAGAATTAATAGGGAACCTTTGCTAACTGGCTAACTGTTCCAACCTACTGTCTAAGCCTAGTGTCCCAGCCTATTGGTTTTCTTTCCTACTGTGCCAACCTAATGTCCCAAGCCTACAATCCCAATCTGAAGTATACATGTCTTTGCATCGTGGATTATATATTATTTAAGGCCCAAGTGATGTATATCAATCAGTCTTTTCTTCCCAAATTGTTCCTAGATTCTTCCCAGCAATGACTAAACTAAGATTTAACTAAATTAAGATTCATTGATTCATCTAAATTAAACTATGTTCAACTAAACTAAGATTCATATAAACTAAAATAAGATTCAAATAAATTAAGATTCATTGATTCATCTAAATTAAACTATGTTAAACTAAACTAACATTTATATAAACTAAACTAAGATTCAACTAAACTAGAATTCATTGATTCATCTAAATTAAACAATATTAAACTAAACTGACATTCATATAAACAAAATTATGTTTAACTAAACTAATATTCATATAAACTAAACTATATTAAACTAAACTAAAATTCAAATAAACTAAACTAATATTCACTAATTCATATAAACTAAATTATATTCAACGAAACTAACATTCATTAATTCATATAAACTAAAATATATATAATTCAACTAAAATAACATTTATTGATTCATATAAACTAAACTATATTCAACTAAACTAACATTTATTGATTCATATGAATTGAACTAAAGTATATTCAACTAAACTAACATTCATGCAAATTAAACTATGCAAATCAATTAATATTCGTATAAATTAATTTATGTTCAACTAAACTAACATTTATATAAACTAAATTTTACAAAATTAGAAGATTTAGGCGGGCTAAATAAGGTTGGACCGATTCAACGGGCTGAACCGAACCGGTTACGTGGGATGGGTGAGGCCGGGCCGAATTGAATTTTTTCTCAAACCTAATAGAATAGGGTAAGGGTTGGAGAAATGAGAATCGGATTCGACCATTTTTTAAACAGGCCAAACTAAGCTTGAATCGGTCCCCTTATGGGCCGAAACATGGACCGAGTTGAGACTGGGCCAGTTCAACCGAGCTCACAAGCCACCTCTACTTTATTGTTAAGGTAGAAGCCTTCATAACATTGAAATTTTAGAAATTGGTTAAAATCTTGAAATAATTGTGTTACTATAACTCCCTAGGCTTACAATGACTTTTATTCGGTCCCCAAAAGGCTTGAAAATGTGTTTAAAACTCAACTATAAAGATTTAGAAATTATTTGAAAAGAATGTTAAGATTCTAATCACTCTAATTACCTAATGTTATCGTACATGATTTAAGATAAAATTTGAAGGTGTTTCCTCAATGGATTTTGAATCATCCGAAAAAGCTTAATGATTTTGAGATATTTTAATCTCCAAAATTAAAAATAAAAGGCAATGTATATCTGTTGGATTATATAAGGAAGGTTAAAACTAATAATTTTTTTTATTTAGTCTCCAAGAGACTATAAAACGAGTTAAAAACTCAATTGTAAAAATTTTTAAAAACCGATTGAACCAATAATAAATTTTTATTCAAGTTTCTTAAAAAAGAATTTAAGATCTAATTTTAGGAGTTTTGAAAATAGATTGAAATGTACTTTTGGAGTTAAAGTATATTGTTACATTCACTCCCTATTTATATATCAATTTTAGAAGTCTCAAAGAATCTCCAAAATTGAAATAAAAAGTACCGAGTGCTTCCTACAGTCATATAGAGGTTTAGAACCAATAATTTCCTTTTACTAAATTTTCCAATGACTGAAAATGAGTTTTAACCCAATTGTAAAAGTTTTAAAATCTATTAAAATATATATTTTATGTCAAAGCAGATAATTATAATCACTTCTAGGGCTTAATAAAACCATGTAAGACCCATAGGTAACATATTAAGGTGATGCTTTATTGAGTACACATTTTTTTCTTCAAAAAATTGAATTTTAAAGGTTATCATACACCGTGATTTTAATAATTTTAAAGATTCTTTAAAATTTTAATAAAGGTATCTACCATGAATGCTTTTTATTTGGTCTTTAAAGACTTGAAAATGATATTAGAACTCAATTCTAGAAGTTTTGAAAAATACCTATAATAGTTTTTTGGAGTCAAAGTAGATAATATATTTAATCTCAAGGACAAGTATGACCCCATATGACTCATGATAGACTATAAAATTATTTTCTCAATTCCTCAATAATTGTCTGAAATAACCAAATTTGAAGGTTATGCATACTTTTCGGAACATCTCTAGTAGACAGGCAAATAGTCCACTTTGAAAGAACTTATTTTCAACATTTTTGTGATAGGAATATGTTTATAAGTTCTCAATTTCAATTCAAAAACGGGTTTTATTTACCCTCCATGTTCTAAGAAACTTGAACTATCGGGAAAGAGGAAAAAAAATGAAGCCTTTTACCAAAGAAATGTACCGAGAAAGGGAAGACATATAATTTTTCAACAAGATAGTACTTTTAATACTATACACCTGTCCGAAATTGAAATAAAAGGTACAAGGTGCCTCACTAGGTTAAATAAGGAGATTAGAACAAATCATTATCTTTTATTTGGTTTTCAAAAGGCCTAAAAATTAAATGAGTTTAGGACTAAAGTTAAGAAGTTTTGAAAATCGACTAAAAATAGATGTTTCGACTCAATTACTTCAAAGGTCCAATATGAACCTATAAGACTAAATGGTAGAATATGAAGGTGTTTTTTCTAGGTCCTAAATTATCTTGACCAAATTTTAAAGGTTATTATACATCGTTTTTAAGATTTTTTTGAAAATTCTTCAAAAATTTTTATATCTTCAAAATTGAATAAAAGTATTAGGTGCCTCCTAGGTTTATATAAGAAAGTTTGGAACTAATTATTGCCTCTTATTCTACCTCCTAAGGCCCAAAAAAGAGTAGAAATTTCAATAGTTTTGGAAATCAATTGAAATAGATTTTTAGATTCTAAGTAGATAGTTATGATCACTCCTAACATCTAATGTGACTCAATAAACCTCGTGGTAAGAATATGAAAGAGATTCCTCACCAGGTTTGGAATGGTTTGAAATGATTGAATTTTTAATGCTTATTCACAGATTTGAAGATGTTTTAGAAAAATCTTTAAAACTAAAATAAAGGGTATCAAGTGCTTTAGAGGGCAATATACAGAGGTTTGAACCCAATAAGAACCACTGAGAGACAGTAATTATAGGGCCTACTATAGTACTATGACCCAATAAGAACCACGGAAGGACAATAATTATTCCGAAATAATCAAATTTCAAAGTTTATTATACACCATTTTTAAGATAATTTTTGATAATTCTCCAAACTAAATTATGGTAATGAGTGTCTCCTTGGGTCTTATAAAGATGTTTGGATATGACCCTAAGACTTATGGGTAGCATATCAAGATGTTCTCTTACCAAGTTTAAAATAGTCCAAAATGACTAAATTTTGAAGATTATTTATTATAGACCGTTTTTGAGATACTTTGAAACATTATCATGTACTCAAATTCAAACCTCATATAATGGAGGTGAGCCATGCTATTGTGAATAGACTATGTGCACAAGGTCGCTTCATGTCAATGCATCCTTGATTTAAGATGGATATGCTTGCATTTGCTGGGTAAGTCATGCGCTTCTTGTTGAGGATCGTGTAAGATGAATATCATGTTTATAATTCCTTATTTCTTCTTTTTATTGAGGATATTTGTGTTAGATGAATATCACGCGTTATTGTTAGGAAGCTATCAATATGCCATAATTTCATAGTAAGAAAACATGAAGATACTAGCTAATAATAAATATGCATGAACTTTTACTGCAACTGTAAATGATCATTATAAATAAACTAAGATCAATATTATCAAGGTGTAATGTACTTCTACATGTCAAATCTAACAAGGAACAAGCTATACTGAAGTACTTATACATGTAATGTAAATAATCATTTTAAATTATATGGCTTGCCTTTATCTCACAGTCACTAAACACAAACAAGCACTCATACATATGAACACCTGTTATATTTTATTTTTTTGCAATTAGAGCTACCTTGTTCTCACTTTTGTTCAACTAAGGTGAATTCTTTCTTTTTGCTGTTGTTTCTAACGAAAATCCTTACTGGTATGAGAATTCATTAAAAGAAGGTTTGTTGTTTATTTCTTAGCCTTTTCTGGTAAATGTGGTCTTTGTGATGTATGTGGGCCATGGGCCCTTATCGTTTGTGCAATGGGTTTTGATAACTCCTTCAGGATCTATCTTGCAGCTGGTGACCTCTATGGCGATAAACATTAGGATAGCTAAAAAAAACACTAGGGGTATGTTGGGGTTGGATGTGGATTACATGGTTTGCCTACTTACAGATATTTCTATGCCCACCTATGATGGCCCAAGCAACTTTTCAAACAATCTCCTGGGCCACTACCTATACTACTACTTTCAAATATTACTCAGGCCAGACAGGAAAGCTCTTGCCCCCAATTTTCATCGAGAGAGAAAAGGGGCGCTCAAATGGTTTCAAGGACGCTATAAGAAGTGTAATGGCAAAGCTAAGCTTTGGTGGTCCCATATGTCGATATGCTTCTATCCCCTGAATCAATCTACACCAAATCATATCCTGAATATTTTTACTAGATGTCAGCGAAAAATGATGATGATAAATGCTCTCCAGAAAACACTATGGAATCATTACATAGCCGGTTACAAAGAGAGGGTCTTAGTGATTTTTCAGCAACTTAATCAAACTCAACTGTTGCTGGCACTTAGGGATGAAAGATACTTCATAAGACAGATTCATATCCTAGTTCATAATCCCTCTGTTCCTCAAATATTGCCCCATTTTCCATTTTGAGTTGTCCCAAAAAGTTGCCTCATTCCATTAAAGATTTCCTATTTTGGGTTGTCCTTCAAATATTTTCCATTGTTTCTTAAAAGAGTTATTTTTTCATACTTGGGGCAATCTTTGAGGGACGGAGGGAGTATAATACCTATTGACATCAATAGAGAATTATGGGTGGTTCTTTAGTTGAATCATTTCTTCATGAATAGGTTCGATTTCTTAAAAAGTGTTTACTTTTGATTACATTAGTGTTAAGGATATGAGGTATAGATGACTAGGTTTTGCGAAAAGTTGATGTTGTAGGTATGAGAATTTCTGTAAGTATTAATGGAAGATATCTGCTACCAATAATGTCAATCTGACTTTGTTTCTCCTCTGTAAAGGGGTTCAATGGAATGACCATAAGTTTTTTTGTTTGTAGAATGGTGTTGTGGATTAGATGACTTTGTGTGATTAAACTTGTGCATTGATTGGGGTTAGGGTTGGGATAGGCCACATGTAAAATGGGCCGAGTCTGGTCAAAGAAGATGTAAAATGGGTCAAGTTGGATTGAACAAAAAAATATACAAAACGAGTCGAGTTGGGTCGGACCGTCCAAAGATAGTATAGTTTTTATCTATAGAGGGTTATACTTTATCAGTATTACCTCTAATCTTTGGTAGTAGACTATTGGTAAACAAGTGGAAATAATTCTTACATGTTAGTGTTTAAAATCCTCGGGAACCATTTTCAATTGGCATGATACCCTAAAACCCAAAACTAGTGGTATCTGTTGGAAAAGATAAATCAAAACATAACATAGAGATAAGCAAGATAGTATAGAAAAAATAAAGATAAGATAGAATCAAAGTCTTCATAAGCTTAGCTCGGGTAAATCCTGAGAACATGAACAAATAATATAATTATGAATTTAAAAGCTTGAATTTCATGGCAATATATCACATTACCAAAAGGAAAAATACCAAAAAGTACCCAGAAAAATCATCAACACCGAAAAATTACTATATTGAACATCACCCTTTTACTGTGAAATTCATATTTCTTATTTATCCCATAATTAAGACCTAAAATGCTAAAACTAACTATCAAAATAATTGTTTTAATCCATGATAATTTCATATTGGAACTTTAAAATAATTGCTAGTGCGTGCCAACTTCTTGTTTCGTTCTTATATTTTCAGTTCTAAGTTAACATAAATGTGAAAGTGAGATCCACTAGTAAGGAAATAGCCTTTTGCGATGCTAGGCCTATTGCGACGCTTTTTAGCGCCGCTACACCCTTTACCAACGCTCTCAAAAGCGCTAGCTTTTCCTATGCCTCTAACCTCTATAACGACGCTTTCTAAAAGCGTCGATACAGTACATCAAAAGCGTCATAAGGTTAACGGAAGCATCGCAAACTCAAAAGCATCGAGTGCCTATTGGGGCACTTCAATAGTATCGCAAATTTTAATTAAAAGTGACGTAAGAGTATTTAAGCTTTATTGAATGCCATACAAATATGCCCTTTTAGTAACTAATTTTTCTTATATTATACCTATAATTTTTTTACAATAACTTATAAAAACTTAAGAACCATAAGTTATTAATAAGAACAATGAATTTTAAAAATAAAGTTTCATTAGATAATCAAATACGAATGACAATAAGATCTCAAAATACAAAATGATATCCTAATGACTACTCAAAACATTCTAAATAATTTAAAGTACTTATAATTTTAAAAGAGAAGAAAACTAAATATTTAATTATGAAATGAATAAGTAATTAACATATACTCTATACGAAAATAGAGCATATCTCCATTTATCATTTCAAGTCCGCCTTCCAGTTTCGTACATGCTTCAAATATAATCTGCATATAAAAAAGAGAAAAATTAATTTAAGGGAGGTACGTAATAGTCATTTGCATACAATTAATAATAAAGTTTCATCAAACATGAATATTACTTGATGTATCTACTCTAAAGTCACAAAGCTTTAGACTAGGTTGATAAGGCTGATATTTGCTATACAACACAACACCTAACTAGTATGAAGATATTGGTGAAGCAAAGCAATGCTAATCATGCTTCCATTATCTCAATTTGCCATTATATCATACTTTCAGATATTATAATCTAAATAATAACACTTGTACTCACAAAATATAAATAATGAAGGATGGCACAATGAGAGAAATCATCTTACCTTAAAAGGCTTAAATGGAAATTCCATAGCTAACCTGTTGATTGATTCAAAGGAGGATCATTGGATGAAACATTATAAGCCTACACCAAACAGGGGGATATTAGCATTATATCAACACGTTCTTAGTACTAAATGAAAATAGTAATCCATAACAAAAATCAATAATAAAAACTACATTATCGGTATGAGGGATATCTTCTTCTTGTTGTTCTTCTTCTGAACATGAATCATCACTATTAGAGTTACTTAAGTCAGAATTATCGGAGTCAGAATGATCAAAGTCTGAACCATAACGATCATAAAGCTTCCTCTTAAACTTCAATATGGTTTTTCCTTGATTTTTGACACGCTTCCTTAATCTTTGAGTCAAACCCTGTAGTTTGCATAAATAATACAACACCGATGTTTCATCTTTAGTGGACATGCTTAGGCCTTTACAATATGATGGAACAGAAGCATCTGCTACATCTAATGGCTTTACACCTAATAGTCCTAAATCGCGAACACGACCATGTTGATCTTTACCCAATACCTTTGAAACAGGATCATTGTCTAAATTTACTTCTTGGTCCCCTTGTTCAGCAATAAGCCTCTTAATATGATTCTATAAAGATTAAAAAAAATAGTGAATGTAGCAAAATCCGAATTCCATATTAACTCACAAATTAATTTTAATGTCAAAAGCTATAAATACATACCGTAATATCTGTTTCTTTCTCGTGTTGATGACATTCTAAATAAAGCTTTGTTCTTGTTGGGCTTCTATTCAACTTTTTTTCTTAATAATACACCAAATTTTACGTTAAAATAGGGTAGAAAAGGAAAAGATTAAATGATAAATTGACAACGACCAATTATAAAAACCTACCAGCTCTTCACGAACGCGTGCATGACTTTTAGTGCCAGTTTTAGAAATAGGCTTCACTTTATCCTTTTCAAGTGATTCTTTACTCTATTTGCTTCTTTTCTGTAACAACACCACTTATTAACTCAATATTTAAATTTGGATTGTTACAAATTCCACCACTATCAATTGAAATGGTATGTTGTCTAGTGTGTCTATATTTGTGATATGACTATCTATATTTGTGATATGTCACTCACTAAAATACTATTCATGTTTTAAACAACAATTACTAAATAATAGCATAAAAAATAAACATACCTGTCCTTCGGGTAATCTCCAAAAGTTAACAAGGTTTAGTATCATATCATACTTGGCCTAAAACAAAAAATTGAGATCAAAAGTTGATCACCTGAATTTCTTTCAATATCATTTTTTCATTATTTATATTAGAACCTTTTCAAATAATCCCATCTTGAATAGCTTAGAGAGCAAAGATTTTCGTTTCTTGCAATCGTCCCTAAGAACGCACCTAGTACTCCCCCTTCATGTCCAATAGGTTGCATCTCATTATTTATATCGACAACAATTTGATGGCCCTCTGGCAGATTTCATACATCTGCCAAAATTGTTTTTCCACGTCTTCTATTTCCATTTGAGTCTGCTCTTATTACAAAGTATTCATAAATGACCGTATAAAAAGACAGTCATACACACTTAAATAAAACTTTCACACATGAACCAAAAACTAGCAAAGTGAAGCTCATCACTAAAACTGTAATTATAATTTCACATATATGAAGAGACTACCTTGCACAATGTAGTCGTAGAATCGTCTTTCCGCGAGGTTAGTATTAGACATAGAGCCCTTGATATTTCCTTGATTTTGGTTAAGAGAATTACTTTGATTCTCATTCCTAATACCTGACATACTTAAGTTGTTTGATTGCTCGTTACTTCCACCACTGAAAGCGATAGCTTTTTGTAACCTTTTATGACCAGTCATGATCCTACATACAAATATAGAAAAAGAGGCAATGGCAGAAACTTCATGTAACTCATGCAACTAGTATATAATTTAGGAGTTGAGAAAATTTTTAAATTACATCACCAAAATGCAATAAGAATAAGATAATCCAAAGTTATTATTATTATGAATTAAATTAAGACATCCTTAAAGAAAAACTAATATCCAATAACTATATCCTAACAAAATATTCATTGTTTAAGTTTAGGTTAAATTTACTCATCATCAACCTCAATTCCTTTGACACCCCTCCTAACCCATCTAATCCCATCACCATAAGTAAGAATATTATTTAAGAAAGAAACATGGTAAGGTTCGGTTTGATCCTCCTGCATGTCATCGAAATTAAACACACCCTTAGGCTTCATCTTTATCGCAATAGACCAATCTGATTCAAC
Source organism: Dysphania ambrosioides (assembly GCA_026401315.1). Lineage (NCBI taxonomy): Eukaryota > Viridiplantae > Streptophyta > Magnoliopsida > Caryophyllales > Amaranthaceae > Dysphania > Dysphania ambrosioides. Next base: position 14,523,277 of record CM048662.1, read on the forward strand.
ATGATCTTGTACGTAGAAGACCTGCTCGGCTTGTGCTGCAAGAATATATGGCTCGTCTTCTAATTTTTCACCCGTGTTTGTCAACCGAGAGGTATTAACAAGGGTATAATTAGAGGAATCTTTCTTTACACCTCTCCCACTTTTAGCATCAAACCATTCACATTTGAATAACACAACTGAATATCCACCAAGGTATTTCAATTCGATGACATCTACTAATCGCCCATATTACGCCACATCTCCTAAAATTGGATTTGTATCACTAGAATTCGAATAACTTGATGTCTTTGCAACTACAACAAAACCGCTATTTTGAGTACACTTATCATAATGTTTGGCCCTAAAGGTAAAACCATTGACATTATACCCTTGGTATCTAGTAGTAACATCAAGGGGACCTCTTGCCAACATACCAATTTCCTCTTTTAAACAACTTATGTCATTTGTGTTCTCTAGTTTATCCACCTGTTAATAATAAACATTCAGTAATTAACAATTCCATTAGCAAATAATTCATAAAAAATTTCAAATGATGAAACTGTGGGGCTCACATGTTGCTTGAACCAATCATGAAATGTTTCATGCTGAGTACGCTCAATGTCTTTCAAAGATAATCGTCTTGGACAATTACGTCTCTTTAGTTCAGCAGCATACTTTCTTGATAAACAAGGACATTTTGATTAGAACTTATTAAAAGGATAGTAAATAGAATGTTGATTAAATTCAATAGAAATATGCTTACTTTACATATTCAATGACCACCGGAGAATTAAATAACACATAACGATGTGCTTGTATCTTACTCATTTGGGTTATAGTGCGTGTACCACACTTCCCAAGAGACTTCCCTAATTGTGAAAACAATGAAAACTCTTTAGATGCTTTAAAAGAGCCCTCATTTGCAGCAACATCATCAGCAATGCCCAAAATTTGACTTAAATTTGAGTTGAAACTCCGAAGGTAACATGAACAAAAATTAGCAAATTCAAGAGCCGAGATTGCTTCATCAATGGAAGCCTCTGGGTTAGCCTTATTTCACACATGAGACTTTAAGGATCCAAGATATCTTTCTATAAAATACATCCACCTAAACATTACTAGACAAGCAAGATTTTTTTGGGTTGTTAGACGAATCACCGAATGTACCATCACGGTGAAGAAGCTAGGTGGAAATATCATTTCCATGTGGCACATGATCATAGGTATTTCTTTCTTTAGACGTTTAAGGTCATCCACTTGTACATTCTTTGCACACACCTCTCTGAAATAGCAACATAAATCAGGTATAACTCCTACCACGTCTTTAGAGAGTAGCCCTCATAATGCAATGGGGAGAAGCTATTGCATTAAAATATGGCAGTCATGGCTCTTAAGTCCAATCAACTTCATCTATTGAATGTTGACACAACGTGTATTCCCGGCATAACCATTTAGTACTTTGATTCCATGAAGCGTTCTACAAAGAACTTGCTTCTCATTTCTAGACATTGTGTACGGCGCAGGTGGTAGATACCATTTACCCGTTGTTTTCTTCACTGGGTGAACTTCCTTCCTTATTCCCATAATTTCCAAATCTTGACAAGCTTTCAAATTATCTTTAGATTTTCCCTCTATATTTAGAAAAATACTAATCATATTATCACACACATTTTTTCTATGTGCATAACATCTAAGTTATGTCTAATTAAGTGAGACTCCCAATAAGGCAATGACCAAAAAGGGCTCTTTTTCTTCTATGTATCTGAGCCATTGAAGTCTTCCTTTTCCTCTATTTGCTGCAACTCATCTGTCCCCATGAACTTCTTGGGTGCTTCCCTGGATTATTCTTCTCCGTTAAAAGCTTCTTTCATACAATGAAATGGATGTTCGAAATCTAACCAACGACGATGTCTGCAAAAAAATACTTATGGCCAAAGTCTAGCCATTTGGAACCTGTTTCAATGTTGCAAACCAACAATTTATATTCTCTAGAGACATTCCAACCCGAGAGCATTCAATAAGCTAGAAAGTCACTAATTGTCCACAATAACCCAACATGCATATTAAAAGTTTCATCCTTAGAAGCATCATAAGTCTCACATCCAACATTCCAAAGCTCAAGCAATTCTTTAACCAAGGGCTTCATATATACATCGATCATGTTCCCGAGGCTAGTTGGTCCAAGAATAAGTGTTGAAAGGATAAGAGATGATTTTTTCAAACATAACCACGGCGATAAGTTATACGGCACCAAAACTATAGGCCAACAGCTATAAGTGGAGCTCATCATCCTAAACAGATTAAAACCATCACTAGCAAATCCTAGTTTACCATTACGACTCTCTTTACCAAATTCAATATACCTAGCATCAAAGTTCTTCCAGGCTTCAGAATTAGCTGGATGAGATAACAACTCCTTATCCTCTATACGTTCATCTTCATGCCACCTCATCAAGGATGTCGTATGTTTGGATATAAATAGTCTCTTTAGTCTAGGCTTTAGAGGAAAGTACCTTAATACTTTTGCAGGAATTCCTTTCTTCTTTATCCATCCCGTTGAAGTTGTTTGCTCACTGACTCTTTTCCAGCTTGATGCACCACAAACAGAGCATGTTCTATCTTTAGCTTTATCTTTCCAATAAAGTTGACAATGATTTGGGCAAAAGTGAATTTTAACATAACCAAGGCCTAACTTCTTGGTGACATTTTTATCCTCTATAAATGACTTAGGTAAATTTGCACTACTTGGAATTGCAAATTGCAAAGTCCCTAAAAGTCATCAAAAGACTTATTGGTCCAATTATTAGTACTCTTTATATGGAATAAAAGTACCAAAAAAAGACAATTTGGTTAATTCACAACCTAGCCATAATTCTGTGTCAGCGTCATCAAAGAGCTTATAAAAGTCTTGAGCTTCTTTATTCAAGCCATGAGCACCTTGGTCCATGTTTTCATCTAAATTAGGATAATCACCTCTATAACCATATGTGTCATGCACCAATTGATGCATATCTATATGTGTTAACATTTCATCTTCTATAATAGGTTCCAAAGGACTAGTAATTAGTATTTAATCGACACTTTCTCCATGAAAAATCCAAATAGTGTGATTACGCATCATTCCAAATTGAAGTAAGTGGTAATTTACATCATCTGGACTCAAAAATTTGTTATTAACACACTTCACACAAGGACATCTAAGTTTCCCATCAGATGTTAAATTCCTCATAGCATAACTGAGGAATCCATTTACGCCTAATCAATATTGCGCAACTTTTATCGGCAAAGATAAACTTTCTTTGATTCTACTCAAATCCATAATGGAAAAATAAAGTTAATTATCAATTTTATATTTCTAGAATATGAATATATAAAATAACAGAAAATATACACATGTATTTTGAATGAATTTGAACACGAATCATGTTTGACCACAAAACCCTTAATTTTCCTAAACCTAAACTTCCATACCACCCACTCCTAATCCTTCACATTTCCTTCCTATAACCATAACTTCTTTATAAATCCTAGTGTTTTTCATTAGATTAGATTTCCATGCTATATGTTGGGTTCATGGAAGAATTGATCCTTAAAATCAAATTTCACGAATTATAGGGTTTTAAAGGCCTTTTTTGCAGAAAATAAGTGGTTAAATCCCCCATAGGATGATATGGGTTGGGTAGATCTTGAAAAAATACACAAGTTAGATATATTATAAGCCCTATTCGTAGTCTTGTAGCCAATTTTATGGCTTGTCAAAGCTTTTTTCAATATCTTAAATAAGACGCCACCGAGGCCACAAAGGGTCAATATTGTTGTGTAGTACCTTCAAAAATAGGGGGATTAAAAAAAATTATGTCATTCGAACTACCGAGCTAAAAGATATGCCTCTCCGAATTTTTCGAAAACCTCGGAATGCATCCGAAATCAATGAAAAATTCATTGGTTGTTTTGTTTGAGAGTATAATCTTGTATATTGAGATTTTGCATGCCAAAACGAGTGTTCATAATAGAATTTTGGATTTATGTGCTTCACGGTTGATCATTTCTTAACTTTTCTTATCTTTTATGACATATTATTTCTAACACAATATGTGACATGTGATGTTAGAGTTGGCCACTAAAATATGTTATATCCAATTAGACAAATCCTAGCTCTTATTTGAATTTTGTAATATAATTAACTAATACTTAGACAGGTCTGCAATGTAACAGTACGTCTATAATGTAATTAACTACTGCTAGTATAGCTTTTATTATAACTAATACCCCCATCTATACCCCTAATTGTAGTGGGTGATTTATTTAGCATTTCAACATTAATACACCTCAAAAGTCTTTTTTCATAACATGAAAGCAACTAATGATTAAGAAACTGTAGCATGTTTAGACTGATTCATATCAGAAGCGCCACATATTTCTATTGAGGCTCATGCAAGTTAACTGAAAATACACACAAAAAGAGATGAAATATATTGTATAATTCATGGAAAAAATTCACACACACCCAACACATAAATTTGATTTTCTTACCACTCTCTAAAGGATGAGCAAAGCCTCTGCAGATAATCACACTACAAAAGAATGAAAACAACTCAATAGTATAAACATATAAACTCAACAAATACGAAGTAGCGCCTCATCATTTAGTAAACTACTTCACTGGTCTAAACACACAGTTAAGTTTCTGGTTCCAAAACATCCATACAATACTAAAACACACAAACTTTATCATTTAGTAAACTACTTCACTGCCTCTCCAATCAAATTAGTGCTGAAATCTACCATAAACTGCCTGTTTTTTGTCTTTGTCACCGACAAGTTATATGAAATATATTATTCACAGAAAAATTCACACAACCACCCAACACACACAAATAATTTAATGGAATCTACACCCAAAACATGTAGTAAAAATATTTTTGGTTGAGCAAATTGATGCCCATAACCTGCTTACAATTGATGCCCAAAACCTACTTATAATTGATGCCTAGAAACTATTTACAATTGATGCCCATAAACTAATTACAATTGATGCCCAGAACCTACTTATAATTGATGCCTAGAATCAACTTAAATTGATGCCCATAATTTACTTACAATCAACTTACAATTTATCTCCCAGTAAATTGATTAACGAGCATTAAGAATTGATTGATAAATCAACAAACATTAGCATTAAGAAATGGTGATAAATAAACAAGAGCATTAAGAAAAAACAAGCATTAAAAAGGGCATAACGAATGGAATGATATATAAACAAAAAGGGAATTACAAAAGGATGGAATGATTAACAAATGGAATGATAAACAAAAACAAGCATTACAAAAGGGAATTACGAATGGATTGATAAATAAACATGAGCATTAAAAAAAACAACAAATTAACAAATGGATTGATAAATTGTATAATAGCGTAAGAATGGTTTTAGAATTCATGAATTATTTGGGAATTGAGAGGGAGATGTTGTATAGAACGTGAGGAATGATAAGGAGTTTAGGTTGAGAGTTGATTTTTTTTTTCTGGTAACATGAGAGGGAGGACGTGAGGTGGGGTGAGGGAGATGGGGTGAGGTTGATTTAGGGAGTTTTAAAATTTTTGGGAACTATTTTGTTTTGGAGGGAAATTGTGTATTACGATGCAATTGTGCGACGCTTTTTGTAAGTGCCTCAAAGTTTACTAAATTTATCATTCATCAACACTTTTATTGGTGTGTGCCTCTACAAAAACGTCGCAGAAAGCTATTTTTCTACTAGCGATCATTTAAATTATGGGAAGTGTCATTTTGACTTTTATCTTGAAATTTAGCTAATCGATAGAATATATACAAACCAGTTACTTCCATTATTTTAAGGTTCTTGAATTCTCGACATTATCACTGTATGTGTCTCTGCATATCACTTTATATATGCATGTATATCTCTCAGAAGAATATCCCTGCGACCATACATATGGATTAGTACATGTAATCTATAAAAATCTTTCTTGATTCATGTCCTTATCTTAGCTAAGTGATTAACAAATTTAATATAGCTAATTTAACAATTACATCCACTTATAAGGCATTCTAATATTGCGGTGATTAGAAACTTTACAAAAAGAATTTATGAATATTGTGTATTCTAATTTCCTCGTCATGAATCCTCCCTCAGTACATGTTATTGAGTTTATTGTCAAATTCTCTCTTCATATAACCTACTACAATTCTACCAATGTTATTCAGGCTCTATAGTTAGCATCTTGTAAGCATGTTTTCTATCATCCTTGGAGTGAAAAGAAAGAACAAGGTAAAAACTACCTATTATTATTATACTTATAACATTACTATTATTATTATAAAAATATTTATGCTATTATATTGCAGAATAAAGATGATTATTAAACAAAGGAAATTTCCATTCTAGTTCCTTCAACAAGAACTATAAATTGAGAAATCCATGGGAAAGTACTATTGTTGAACATTATTTGATATTGTATTTTTTTGTTGCATTTTTATTTTTGATGTTGTTTTAATCATTTTTTAGAATCATTTGATTAATCCTTTGTATGTTTACTTTAGATATTTCTTGATGATTTTCACTTCTAACTTTCGAATTTGGTTGGTTTGATTAAATTTTTTATTACTTTTCCAAGTTTAGATTTAAACTTTCAACTAATAAATTAACCATTGTTAAAAATTTAAAAATGCTAGTAAAATTCAGTTGATTGGCTTGAGCTTAACAAATTCAAGTTTGAGCTTGAGACGAGTTCGAGCCTAAAGAGTTTGAATTTAAGCTTGAGACATGTTTGAATCTAACGAGTTCGAGCTCGAGTTTGAGCTGAGTCGAGCTCGAAAATCTGGTTTTCGAACCGAGCTCGAGCTTTGATTTTTAAGCTCATTATCATCCCTAACACTCCCTATACCAAATCGTTTTTGAGGGACTTTAGTCAGACCATCTCATTAAATGTTTCTAGTACCAGTATATATATTTTATTTTGCATCTCTTACGGATGTGGGTAGGGGTAGCAATGGGTCCAAGACTTTTGGATCCAGGTCAGATATGAGTCTAAATGTCCTTAGGTTGAATACGGGTCATGCTGGCAACGGATGTGGGTAGGAATGGCAATGCCCATGGACCCGCACATCTCTTATGGATGTGGGTAGGGGTGGCAATGCCCATGGACCCGCACATTTTAAAAAAATAAAATTAAAAACTAATGTCCATTTAAAAACTAAAACTAAAGAATCATTCATATTGCTCCGTCGCCTTCAACTGTTTTTCATCGCGACTGGCCAGGTAACATAATCATATAATTTTAATGTATACTTTGTGATTACTAGCTTTTTGTCATCATGCCCCCGCAAACATATTCAACTGGGTTTGAGAATAATAGCATCTGTGCGATTTTAAAACTTTCGAGTAGCGTTGCACTTGATCTTAAAACAATATAATAGATTACGGTTGAGTTTAGGACTTTTGATTAAGTGTTGGATTTTGACTCTAGTGCTTACTTATTTTCCACTCACTGAACTAAAGATTGTTTTGCAAGTATTTCAACGATACAAAATGTGTGCTCAGGAAAGGATTTATTAATTTATCTCATTTGACATAATAATGCAACTTATCTTCCTTTATAACACTTAATTGGTAAATAATTTTAAGGTTTGCAATGCGAAAATACATCCAATTATAAAACATGTGAATAATAAACACATAAAAATAAAATTTATTAAGGATCCATTTTGGACCCGAGATCCATCAAATCCAGAGGATCTGGGTAAGGGTTTGAAATTTTTGGACTCAATGGATCTACGGCGGATATGCGTCTAATTTGAAAAATGGGTATGAATCCGGGTCTAATAAGACATGACCCAAACCCAACCTATTGCCATCCCTAGATGTGGGGTAGAACTTGTTCTGTTTAACTAATCTATAACATAGTTTAATTGTATTTTTTAAATAAATAAATTTATAAAATAATATGATGTGTCATCATTAGTTGGCATATAATATGATTTCATGTTTTTGCATGCACATTGAGAATAAATTGTATTATTAATAAATAAATATTTCTCATAAAGACCTCTAGATGGTTAAAAGTTATCGAAGAAATTAGGGAAGGAATTGTGTTATCATTAGTTGGCATATAATATGACGTCATGTCAAGTCCTCTATGTCTTCACAAATTATTATTTCCTTCAACCCTAAAATATTTCCTTATTTATATTTATAGAGTCCACAATTTTTGACGTTTTTAGTTACCGCGATATTCCTCTACACAAAAAAGTATTGAGAAGAAAGGGATAAGATTTTATCTCCAACTCTTTCACCAAAACGTCAATGACAAAGCATTGAGATTAAAGGAATTTGTTATAGTGTGGGTATACATCTATAAAGTTCAAGACTTATTGTTCATATCATGGCATTAGACACAAGAGGACAAAGCCCGATACACCACAACACATTGGAATTACAAAGAGGATGAACAAAACCATTGTCGAGAAGGCAAGGAGTATGCTTAAAATGTCTAATATGCCTAAGACATTTTGGGGTGAAGTAGTATATGGTGCAGTATACTTACTCAATCGATCCCCTTTGATTCCCCTTGGTCTTGATATTTTGAATAGGTTATGAGAAGGGTGTAACACTTCTTATTCACATTTAAGAGTCTTTGTATACAAGACATAAATGCATGTGCGTAGAGAGCAAAGATCTAATCTTGATTCCAAGACTAATCCTTGAATATTTGTTGGTTATGGTGATGAAGCATATATTTTTATACTATATAACCTTGAGAAGAAGAAGATAATAAGAAGTAGAGATGTAATATTCTTTGAGCACAAGATGGGAGCAAATATAATGAGTATGATGCACAATTATGCTTTAGAGTTTTCTTTCGATACTATTGACATTTCTTCTTCTACTCCCTCCATTGTTCAACCAATATATGATGGTGATGTTGGTCATGAGGTACAACCTGAGGCTAATATACCATTAGATGATGAAGATGGTGATTTTGTTGAGTCTTCATCAGTTGAGGAAGTAATAAGTAAAGATGAACACCATGAAGTAGAAAACCATGATGAAGAGGTTTATGAGCAGGGGGAGCTTCCCTCAAGTTAAAGATACATATGTTTGAAGGTCATTAAGAGAACTCAAACCTTCAATAAAGTATCTAAGTTTAGAGTTTATTCTTATCATTGATGAAGGAGAGTCTAGGAACTACCAAAAAGTCGTCTCTTGATGAGCAAAATGTGTGGCTCGATGATATGAAGGAGGAGATGGATTCTTTGTTAAAGAATGAGACTTATAAGCTAGTGAAGCCTCTTAAAGGCAAGAAAATCTTGAAAAACAAATGAGTTTTCAAAAATAAGAAAGATGGTGAGAAAATTATAAAGCAGAAAACTAGACTTATAGTTAAAGGATGCAACCGGAAAAAGAGCTGCGACTTTGATGAGATTTTCTCTCCTGATGTCAAAATGGCGTATATTAGAGAAATTTTGGGTTTAGCAGCAAGTCTTGATTTGGAGTTAGAATAGCTTGATGTAAAAACTGTCTTCTTATAGGGTGACTTGCATGAAGAGATCTACATAGAGCTGCCTAAAGGATTCAAAGAAAATGGGAATAAAAAGCTTGTTTGCAAATTAAAGAAGAGTCATTATAGGCTAAAACAGGCACCAAGGATATGGTATTGGGAATTTGATTTGTTTATGACAAGGAATGGTTATAAATGGACTTAGGCCGATACTTGTGTGTACAAGAAATTTCTTGAAGGTAACTTCATCATCCTTTTTTTATATGTTGCATAGTCGGACGAGATGCAGGGATGATTTTTTTTCTTGAAAAAGGACTTGCCTAAGTCATTTAACATGAAAGGTTATAGCAAAGCAAATCTTAGGGTTTGGAGATTGATCGAGATAGGAAGGCTAAGAGGTTATGGTTATCATAAGTGAAGTATATTAAATGAGTGCTTAAAAGGTTCAATATGAAGAATGTTATATCGATTAGTACACCACTTAGAACTCAATTCAATCTTAGTAAGAAAGCTTATCCTACAATAGTGAAGGACAAAGAATCCATGTCATATATTCCTTATTCCTCTGTTGTTGGTTCTTTGATGTATTCTATGGTATGTACTAGACCAAATATAGCACATATTGTTGAATTGGTGAGTAGATACTTATCCAATCTAGGTAAGGCTTATTTGAAAGCTGTGAAGTGGATCTTTAAATACTTGTGGGGCACTTCCAAGCCAAGCTTGTGTTGTGAAGGCAATAAACCTATTCTTGAAGGTTGCACTATTATATAATAGACAAGATAGATCTCGTAGTTCCAAGCTCATTAATCGTTGACCTAGAGTTCGTGCACGTGGCTAATCTAGGGTTTCAAAGAAGTTTGGAAGCTCATGGAAGACAATCAAAGTTTCAAAGCCAAAAAGGTACTTACAACCTTTTTGGCTTTGAAGGATCCTTTTGTTTGTTTACCTCTTGCACATGCTTTGTAAAGCTCTTTTTCTTTGAAATCTAACTTTAGTAGTCCACGTACTAAGTCCTTTGAGAAAAGCTTCTTCATGGTATGCATATTGATATGACCTAACCTTCTGTGCCAAAGCCTTGAGTCGCTGGTCAATGCCTTTAGACACTTCAAGCTAGTACTCGCAACTTAGTTAGTATGAAAAGCATAAACATTATTGCAATGAGGAGCAATTAAAATAATTTTACCGTCCACCTTTCTTTGCACCTCGCATTTTTCTTCATCAAAGATGACTTTATTACCTTTATCGCATAATAGACAGATGCTAAGCAAGTTGTATTTAAGACTTTCAACTAGGTACATATCATCAATGGTGTTTGATGCATTATTCCAACTTTTCCAATACCAATTATTCTACACTTTCCTTTATCACCAAGTGTAATTGTTCCAGCAGATTGCTCTTTGATCATTGAAAATAAAGAGGACTTCCCACTCATGTGCCGTGAGCATCCACTATCTAGAATCCACTTATAATCTTTGCTCTTGGTGATTTCCTATAGAAAAACAAAACATAAAACCTTTCGACTAGACCAAATTGCAAATTTAGATTCATAATCGGGATAGACCATGTTAGGAGGTCTAGTCCCTTTAGGAACCCATACTTGCTTGATCTGGTCTCGAAGAAAAATAGGAAATGAATTTTTAAGAATTTGAGGGTCATTCCTATGAAAAGGACAAGTTAGCTTAGTATGACCCTTTTTGCAACAGTAAAAACATGTAGGTGTTCGCCAATTATCCTTTGCTTTTACAAACGTGGTCATGGTTTTATTTGGAAAATTTTTTTTGTAACCAAGACCGCTTTTATTCATGGATGATTGGTGCTCACCTATCATTTTTTCAAGAGTAGATTTGGAGTGAGCAAATCTAACCAAGGAATTATGTTTCTCTCTACACTTCCCAGCAAGTAGCTTATTTTCCTTCTCCAAGTTATCATTACAATAACTCAAAGAGGCGAGCTTTCGTTTTAAAACAGTGTTTTCAGTTTTCAAGGCCTTGACCTGGGTGTCAAATGATGACTCCGAAGCTTGAACCGTGAGTTTAAAAGATGACTAAGAGGCTTTGAGATCAGTTAGTTCCTTAGCGAGACTTTCAGAAATACTTACCTACTGGTTTAACTTCTCTTTGAGAATCTTGGATTCAAGAATCAAACTCTCTTTATTTATAATCATATTTTACAAGAATTCAGACAGAACATCAATAGGACTTGAGATTAAATTTTTCACCATTACCTCAAGATGTTCTTTCTTTGCATCATCATGATTAGCCATAAAACATAGGTTTGCTTGTTCATCTTATGAGTCACTAGATGAATCTGAATCACTCCATGAAGCAACCATAGCTTTCTTCTAATAATCCTTTTTATGGAAAGGCTTCTTCTTTCGTTGAGGGCAATCTTTCACTAAATGATCTATTCCACCACACTCATAGTATGTTAGTGTATTAACTTTATTCATTGAGTTCGATGACTTACCTTTATATTTATTTGAATGATAGTCTCTGCCTCTTGAGAAATTTTTCTTCATTTTTAGAATCTTGGCAAGACTTCTAGCGATGAGAGCAAATGGATCTTCGTCATCACTATCATCACTATCTTCATTGTCCGCTGTAGCTTCTTCTCTCTTTGCTTTGAGTGCTAAATTTTTGGTTGAAGATGCTGGTTCTCCATCTTCTTCATTACGATACATCTCATGTGTGATCAATTTTCCAAGAAGATCATCCAAAGGCAAGGTTCTCAAATTTTAAGCTTCTTCTATCACGGTTACCTTCGGACCCCACTTTGATTTTGGAAGACACCATAGAATCTTTCTCACCTTTTCTTGATTTGTGAATACCTTACCAAGAGAATCCAAATTGTTCACTATTTGGGTAAATCTTGTGAACATCTCTTTCACGGTTTCATTACGCGTCATTTTGAACAACTCATATTTTCGAAGGAAGATACTTATCTTGCTCTCTTTGACTTGACTCTTCCTTCATATGTGATCACCAATTTATCCCATATCTCTTTAGCGCTTTTGCATGTAGAAACTCTATTGAGTTCATTTGCATCTAAACCACAATAGAGAAGGTTCATGGCTCGATAGTTTTTAGCAACACTTTCTAAATCCGATTGAGTAAAATCATCATCTTCTTTAGGAACCATTGTGCCGCTTTCATTAGTCCTCATTGGCACCCTAGGACCTTTCTTGATAATATCCTAGAGTTCCAAATCTTGATCAATCACAAACATTTGCATCAATGAACGCCAATGGGAAAAATTATTACCACAAAATAGAGGAGGGCGATTGGTAGACCTTCCTTGAGCAAAACCACCATCACCTATTGAATTCATTTTTACTCACAGATGATTAAATCTTTTCCTTGTGAGTCTAGCTCTGATACCAATTAAAGAATCAATAGGGAGATGAAATAGGATTAATTATACTCTAGACGGGGGGTGAATAAAGTATAACTGATTTTCACGTTCACGATCTCAAGGTATTAAACTGACATTTAAAGGCGGAATATAAGCGTTAAGGCTTATCTTTGAAACTACATGTCAAAGCCTTGAAATTGGTTTCAAAGGCTTTTGCTCAGGCTTTGACTGTTCGCTGCTTTGATTAATGAGCAAAGCAAACATAAAACGTAAGCAATGAAGACAGAAATAAGATGAGACAAAACACGGAGATTTGATACAAAGTTCGGCCTAGAGTTGTCCAACCCTTAGGATTTAACTCGCTCTTTTATTACTTCCCTTAGAGACCTAAAGCACCCTAGAAGATCTTAATCCCCATCTTCTACTTCATAGCACCCCAGCTACACTTTAGCATCTCAGATCCTAGTAATAAAAAGCTCTCTCTCTTTTTCTATACGTTTGAGTATTATGGGTATACTCTTAGTATAGCACTCTCTCAAAATATTCTTTTAAACACTCAAGAGAGTATACTTTGATTTTCTCTCAATCTAAATACAAGATAAAGTTTATGGAACTAGAGAGAAAATAATGAAGCTTTGTTGATGTAGCTTGTGACTGAAATTCACGATTAAAGCTTCTGCTCTTGTCTTACTTTTTGACTCGTTGTGTCTCACTCATCTCTTCCTTTCTTCAACTTCAAAGCTTGGAATATATACTAAACTTGATTTCAAGCTGTTGAAAGGAGGCTCAAAATAGGCTGCTGAAAATCTAATTTGCCTTCAATACTTTCAGCAAGATTTCCTCCAATATGGTTGTAGAGAATCATTCATTTTGGCTGTTGAAGATTGATATCATTTGAATATTTTACGGCAAGAATCTTTTCACTTTATTTGCTGCACTTTGAAGCTTTAACATATTTCTTTTTCCATAACCACAATGCTTGAATTTTGGTAATTACCAAAATTAACTTGAATAATCTTCAACATATATGAGCATCACTTATTTGCTGAAATTAAGAAATATCTTTGACAGTAAAATCATGTCTAAATAAGTTAGCTTAGAGAATAAGATAAGTGAAATAAGGAAAGGATAAAACACAAGATTTAGGCAATTAGAATATTCTTATCCTTTGACAAAGTGTTTGAACTATGCTGACTGCTTTGAGACGTGGCTCAAGCTTTTGAAGACGTGGCTCAAATGTTGTATTCTCGTCCTTTGATAGAATGCATAAAGCTTTGCATTTTAGATTCCATTACTTCCATCACATAGTCAACTCTATGCATTTTGGTTTCCATCATGTTTTCAACTCTATTTAACTTTGCATTTTTTCTTCCATCATGTTTTCAACTCTATTTGACTTTGCATTTTGGCTTCCATCATTAGACATAAAAACGTTAGTAATCAAGGTGGAGTCTTCAATCTCCCCCTTAATGGAAGACAAAACATTATATGCAAACTTCAAAGAATAAAATGCATAAAGAAAAATATTCTCCCCTTTAAATAAATAATACATAAATACTCTCCTCCTTTTTGTCTTCCGACAAGGTGGGAAAATATAAATGTTGGATCACAAGAAGACTTGTTCAAAATAACAAAAAGATATAAAATAGTAAAACCTTTAAAGACATGAAAACAAAAAGACGTTGCTTTAAAAAAGGTAAAACAATCAAGGCTTTGAAAGCTAAAAATAAAAGATGCGAAAAACTTTGAAAATAGCTTCAAGGCCATGAGAATCTTTAAAACGAATGGAGTGAGATTTAAAAACATTGAAAGCAAAAGCAACAGATCCATCCGCAATTTATGTATCAAAAATATTTCAAAAATCATTTAATAAATATTTGATAATTATCTATAGGATAAGTACCAAACATTTTGATCCAATATTAATATTAAAAAGTGACAGTACGTCAAGGCAATGATAAGAGTGTCAAGACTTTGACATACACATGCAAAAATAAACATATTCAACTTACTCAAATAGCTCCCCCTACGAGGATGCTTCCCCATTTAACATTCCAAGCTCAAGACGAATAAAGTTAAATCGTTCTTCGCTCAAAGGTTTGGTGAAAATGTCAACGAGTTACAAATTAGTAGAAATAAAATATATAGATACGTCTCCTTTCTCCACATGATCACGTATAAAGTGATGTCTAAAATCAATATGTTTAGTGCAAGAGTGGTGAAATGGATTCTTTGTTATGGATATAGCACTCGTGTTGTCACACTTAATACGTATGCCTTTGAAGTCTAACCCAAGGTCTCTTAATTGTTGAGATATCCACAAAATTTGTGAACAACAAGCATCGACTGCAATGTATTCGGCTTCGGCAGTAGAGAGTGCCACCGAATTTGGTTTCTTTGAATGCCAACTAATGAGAGATGATCCCAAGAATTGACAGCAACCCGAAGTACTTTTTCTGTCAACTTTATAACCTACAAAATCAGCATCTGAATATCCAACAAGTTCCAAGTTACTATTACAAGGGTACCAAAGACCGAAATCCTTTATCCCATTGAGATAGCGTAAAATCCTCTTAACTACACTCAAATGAGATTCTTTGGGGTTAGCTTGAAAATGAGCACACATACACACACTAAACATAATATCTGGCCTACTTGCCATGAGATAGAGAAGAGATCCATCATACCTCGATATTCCTTTTGATTTACCAACTTACCATTTTCATCTTGATCTAAAAGTAATGTCGAACTCATAGGAGTATTAGCCTCTTTAGATTGAGTCATATTGTACTTCTTAAGGAGATCTCTTGCGTATTTGCTTTGATTTATAAATATATCTCCTTTCTCTTGTTTAACTTTCAATCTAAGGAAGAAGTTCAACTCACCCATTAAACTCATCTCAAATTCCCTACACATAATCTCAGAAAATTCTTTGCAAAGGGAATCGTTAGTAGCACCGAAAAGAATATCATCAACATAAACTTGAACTATTAATAAATCTTTACCTTTGGTTTTCACAAAAAGAGTTTTGTCAATCAACCCTCTTTTGAAATTATTTTCTAAAAGATATTTTTAAAGACGCTCATACAAGCCCTTGGAGCTTGTTTTAAACCATAGAGCGCTTTGCCAAGTTTAAAAACATGATTTGGAAATTTCTCATTTTCAAAACCGGGGGGTTGAGCAACATATACTTCTTCTTGTAAATAACCGTTCAACAATGCACATTTGACATCCATTTGAAATAGCTTAATTCGCATAAAGGAAGAAAAAGCAAAGAGCATTCGAATAGCCTCCATTCTAGCCATGGGAGCGAATTTCTCTTCATAATCTATCCCTTCTTCTTGATTATAACCTTGGGCTACTAATCTTGCTTTGTTCCTCACTATCTTTCCATTCTCATCAAGCTTATTTCTAAACACCCACCTTGTTCCAATAATTGAATGATCCTTTGGTCTTGGTGTGAGTGTCCACACTTTATTTCTTTTGAATTCATTTAGCTCACTTTGCATAGCTAAAATCCAATCGGGCTCTAGAAGTGCTTTATTGATATTCTTCGGTTCTACAAGAGAAACAAAAGCATGAAATGCACAAATTTTTAACATTAGAGCGTGTTTGTATACCAGCTTTTTGATCCAAAATTATATTATTTGTTGGATGAGATGAGGAGTATTTGAACTTTTGTGGCAGCATCAAAGGAGCTGATGTAGTATCCTGAAGTACCCTTTCAAGGCCTTGAGATGGGTCTGAAGGCCCTGGAGTGGCTTCTGATATAATATTGTTCGTTTTTTCAAGGCTTTAAAATGAAGTTTCAAGATCTTGAGGCTGTTGGTTTAGGCTTTGATCTAATTCATATGCGTCTAAAATTGGCTCTTGCATATTCTGGGCAAATTTCTCCATTTCATTATCTGACGAACTTTCTTCTCCTTCTGTCTCAAATGAATATCATTCATGCTTATTCAAGTTTAAACCTGTAAAACCATCACTCAAGATATCGTTCTCGGTTTCATCAAAGATCACATGTATACTTTCTTCAACAACTTTAGTACGCTTATTGAAAACTCTATAAGCTTTAGAATTCAAAGAGTAACCTAACAGAATTGCTTCATCACTACGTGCATCAAATTTACCAAGGTTATCTTTGCCATTATTATGAA
The DNA here is from genome assembly GCA_026401315.1 of Dysphania ambrosioides. Lineage (NCBI taxonomy): Eukaryota > Viridiplantae > Streptophyta > Magnoliopsida > Caryophyllales > Amaranthaceae > Dysphania > Dysphania ambrosioides. The sequence continues at coordinate 14,540,280 of CM048662.1, forward strand.
CAAAGCACATACATCCAAAAGGTTTGAAATAGGAAATATTAGGCTTTTTACCTTTAAACAATTCGTAAGAAGTTTTCTTTAAAATAGGGAAAATCAAACAACAGTTTAAAATATAGTTTGCTGTATTAACATCTTCTGCCCAAAAGTATTTTGGTAAATCATTTTCCAAAAGCATTGTCCTAGACATATCCTCGAGAGTGCGGTTCTTTCGTTCCACAACTCCATTTTGTTGAGGTGTCCTAGGAGCTGAAAAATTGTGAGAAATACCATATTTAGCATAAAAAGTTATCAAACTTTATCTGATTAAACTCTCTACCATGATCGCTTCTCATAACAACTATGGGTAGGTTTTTTAAGGTTTGTAATTCTTTGCAAATTTTTGAAAACTATAGTAAGGCATCTAATTTTTCACACAAAAATGAAATCCAAGTAAAACGGGAAAAATCATCAACAGCAACAAGGATGTATTGTTTACATTTAGGTGATTTAACACGCATAGGAGCACATAAATCTATGTGTAGAAGCTCTATTGGGCGAGAGGTACTTATAACCTTTTTGGCTTTGAAGGATCCTTTTGTTTGTTTACCTCTTGCATATGCTTTGCAAATCTCTTTTTCTTTGAAATCTAACTTTGGTAGTCCACGTACTAAGTCCTTTGAGAAAAGCTTCTTCATGGTATGCATATTCATATGACCTAACCTTCTGTGCCAAAGCCTTAAGTCGCTGGTCAAGGCCTTAAGACACTTCAAGCTAGTACTCTGATGTGCTCGTTTTAGAGCACATTTATTAACTCATTTTAGTGTCAAGTCTCGTAGTTTTGTATTGGTTTTATGTATATTATGCTTGATTTTACCTTGATCTTGTTTTCGAGTTGTCTTAAGTTTATTTCAGGCAATTTTGATGATTTCAAGGTGAAAGGCGATACATTCGAGCCTTTGACATACATATCTTAGCTTGGGCAAGTGTTTGAAGTCATTCATGAAGATTTCACGGAGTTCAGAAAAGAGGGAAGTGAAAAGAGGAAAGAATGCTCTCAGATTCGACCGAATATGAAAGACATTCGACCGAATGGCTGCAGATTCGATCGAATCTGAGACTCATTCGGTCGAATGAGAGGCAGTCTTCAGAGCTCTCGAGCCTTGCTACTGGAAAGGCCGAATGGAACTCATTCGGGCGAATGAGCTTCCATTCGGCCGAATCACACTGTACATTCGGGCGAATGCTTAACAGAGATCGATTCCCCGAAGCCTCTGGAATGGGCGAATGGAAGACAATTTGGGCGAATGGTATCACATTCGGCCGAATGATACATAGATTCGGGCGAATGACAGTGTTTTCCTCCGGATCAACTACTTCTTTTTAGGGCCGGCTCCTATGCATTTTAGGGTTTTCCGTAGGTTTTTCTTATTTTGTTATAAATACCCCCTTCCTCTGATGAGGAAGGGGGGAGCTAGGTTTAATACTTTATGCACTTTTAGATTTCTTAGCCTCCAAATTCTTTTAGTTTTAGCTTTCGATTTTCAGTTTTTCTTCAACGCTTTGTAGTTCGAATTCTTTTCGTGGATATCAATTTGAAGCTTTTGTAAGTTTAATTCCTTCCTTTAATCTTAATCCATTGCTTTATTTCATTGCATGTTTAGTTCTAAGTTTATCGTTTATTAATTCTGATTTTGTTTTCATTCTCGATTTCATTCCACGTTCGTTTCTGCTGCATCTTTTAATATCTTTATGTTTTTAAGCATGAATATGAGTGAGTAATTCTTTTAGGGGTTTTGATTGGTGAAACCCTAGGAAAGCTATGATCTTTATTGCTTAAGATTGTAGAAACGATGTTAATAAATAGTTTCGGATTCCGATGCGAATCTTGTCCTGCCACTCCTTTGGAGACATAGGGCGATTATAGGTCGTTCGTGTGATCTATAGGGTCACCAACTTCCTCTCGTATTCTCGGATATCCATGCTAGTTATTAACAAATTTTCTGTAATCTATCATGTTCGGTTTTAAAGCTTCATTCCTAGGGTGAATCCAATCTTGTCCCCGTTTTTCTCTACTTGCTTTACTTCGTGATTTGTCGTCGTCTATTTTTCACCTATTAGTTTTTAACTGAATTTCCAACCCCAATTAGTCCGGTTGTGTTAAAAGTCAAAGTCTTGATATACCTTGTCTTCGTGGTTCGACCCCCTACTCCGCTATACTCGTATAGTTTGTAGGTTGGAAATAATATTGTTTGCATAACCTGTCTTTTAGTTAACGAACTAGAAAACCGGTTATCAAAATGGCGTCGTTGCCGGGGATCGAACCCGGATCACCCGCGTGACAGGCGGGAATACTTACCAACCTAAAAGACAGGTTATGCAAACAATATTATTTCCAACCTACAAACTATACGAGTATAGCGGAGTAGGGGGTCGAACCACGAAGACAAGGTATATCAAGACTTTGACTTTTAACACAACCGGACTAATTGGGGTTGGAAATTCAGTTAAAAACTAATAGGTGAAAAATAGAGGACGACAAATCACGAAGTAAAGCAAGTAGAGAAAAATGGGGACAAGATTGGATTCACCCTAGGAATGAAGCTTTAAAACCGAACATGATAGATTACAGAAAATTTGTTAATAACTAGCATGGATATCCGAGAATACGAGAGGAAGTTGGTGACCCTATAGATCACACGAACGACCTATAATCGCCCTATGTCTCCAAAGGAGTGGCAGGACAAGATTCGCATCGGAATCCGAAACTATTAATTAACATCGTTTCTACAATCTTAAGCAATAAAGATCATAGCTTTCCTAGGGTTTCACCAATCAAAACCCCTAAAAGAATTACTCACTCATATTCATGCTTAAAAACATAAAGATATTAAAAGATGCAGCAGAAACGAACGTGGAATGAAATCGAGAATGAAAACAAAATCAGAATTAATAAACGATAAACTTAGAACTAAACATGCAATGAAATAAAGCAATGGATTAAGATTAAAGGAAGGAATTAAACTTACAAAAGCTTCAAATTGATATCCACGAAAAGAATTCGAGCTACAAAGCGTTGAAGAAAAACTGAAAATCGAAAGCTAAAACTAAAAGAATTTGGAGGCTAAGAAATCTAAAAGTGCATAAAAGTATTAAACCTAGCTCCCCCCCTCCTCATCAGAGGAAGGGGGTATTTATAACAAAATAAGAAAAACCTACGGAAAACCCTAAAATGCATAGGAGCCGGCCCTAAAAAGAAGTAGTTGATCCGGAGGAAAACACTGTCATTCGCCCGAATCTATGTATCATTCGGCCGAATGTGATACCATTCGCCCGAATTGTCTTCCATTCGCCCATTCCAGAGGCTTCGGGGAATCGATCTCTGTTAAGCATTCGCCCGAATGTACAGTGTGATTCGGCCGAATGGAAGCTCATTCGCCCGAATGAGTTCCATTCAGCCGTTCCAGTAGCAAGGCTCGAGAGCTCTGAAGACTGCCTCTCATTCGACCGAATGAGTCTCAGATTCGGTCGAATCTGCAGCCATTCGGTCGAATGTCTCTCAGATTCGGTCGAATCTGAGAGCATTCTTTCCTCTTTTCACTTCCCTCTTTTCTGAACTCCGTGAAATCTTCATGAATGACTTCAAACACTTGCCCAAGCTAAGATATGTGTGTCAAAGGCTCGAATGTATCGCCTTTCACCTTGAAATCATCAAAACTTCCTGAAATAAACTTAAGACAACTCGAAAACAAGATCAAGGTAAAATCAAGCATAATATACATAAAACCAATACAAAACTACGAGACTTGACACTAAAATGAGTTAATAAATGTGCTCTAAAATGAGCACATCAACTTCCCCCAAGCTAGACCGTTGCTAGTCCCTAGCAAACAAAATAGAAAGGTGAAATGACAGCTAAAGGCAATATGAATGAAGAAATGAATGAAGAGACTAATGAAAAACATGAGAAGTGAAGCTCAAGTCAATGCAAGCCGTGCACGTGCGAAACTCCTCCCTAGCCATGGGTGTGCAAGTACAATGGGATTTAACAAGCATAATCAACTTTTTACACTTACTCGGGATTGTCGAGCGAGCCACATCATAATTCATTCCGCCCACTACCTAATGAGGTCGCAAGTCTACGCTCCCAAGGTTATTTCCCACGAGGTGTGGGAAATTTCCATTACGCTCATGTGTTTATGGGGTATGTGTTTCACTCGAAGTCATCCGACTAAAGGTGAGTCGGGAATTAAACACCTAAGCAGGGAGAAATCCCGTAAATCGTGTCTTATCTGATCTCCAGCACTGATCTTACTAATCAGGTTAAGTCGAACAGGTTTGGAAAAGGGTTGTAATGTAGGTTTGGATCGAGGTATGGTAGAATTTGGGAATGTGGAGTTGAAATAGAGGATAGTAAGTGATCCAAGGAAGTAAAACCGAGGAAGATTACGCCTTCCGACAACCATGTCAATCCCAAAATTCCCAATAGTAGACTAATACACTATGTCAACTTTATTCTCAACTTTTTCTCTAATTTCTTTTGTTTATTTTCTTTTTTTTTCTTTTTGTTTTTTTTTTCTTTTTTTTTTCTTTTGTGCTTTTCAAGCTTTTTCTGAACTTTCTATGTGCATACTTCTTTGAAATGCACTAAGACTAGTGTATGTAGTCAAATCATCCAATGATCATTTCCCCAAACCGAAATCCTATATTACAATGCTACAAATATCAACTTCACTATGATCACATGACTATCCTCTAGGTAAAAAGAGGGAGTATTTGGTTCATGTGGAGTTAGATAGCGTGGCTACAAAAGAAGGTAAAGGCACAAATTTGGCTCAACCTAGAGTAAATTGATTTTTATGGTAGGCACTTTGGCTATGTAGCTTTTAACTACAAACGTGTTATCATCCCTAACCTTTAGAAAAGTAGACTATGCTGGAGGAGAACAGACACAATTCTTAAGATTCCCTGACTAACACTCATCAATATAGGACTCATAATAGAGTCCTAAAGGCTCAATCCTTACTAGGTTAGTCGAAATGCGCCTCAATAGGTAGTCATCCAAACCACAAACCAAGCAAGCTCAGATCCCCCCAAGCTAAGTGAAAAACAGTTGATAAACTCATACCCAAAACAGGCATAGGGCTACGGGAATACGAGTTTGCATAAAGTAAGTGCACAACAGAGGCTTGCATGCTTGTTTGGGGTATATGATGGGAAAGGGGGCATGTGATGCAAAGAAGGGTAAAAAAAACAAATATATAAAAAAAATAACTAAAATACATAAATTTGGATTTTCGCATAGGAGATCGTACCAGTACTGGGTGCAGCGGCATATGGAACTTCTTGTATATATCCCTGAAAACAACACCAAAAAGCAAAGCGCAAAGCACAAAATAACACCTAGAAATAAAACACGAAGCAACGAAACGCTACACAACACTAAACTGACAACCAAGACCAAAGGACACGTGAAAGAATGAGTAGTGGACTATGGATATCCCCCCCAAGCTAGGATGAAGCCGTCCTCGGCGCTAAGGGAGGCCGTTAGGTCCACCACTACTCATCCCCCATAAATTCCTCATCATCCCCCTGGTCATCCTCCTCATTAACCTCCTCTTCCCCACCCGTGTAGTTCATCCCATAGTCGTCCGAGGCTCTTCTAGGAGCCGGCGGAGTGAAGTTATTAAACCTACGCCTACCCACCCGCAACCGGTCAAACCCATGACTTAGTGATATCTCGTTATAGTTGTCATTGCGAGGGTACCAGGAAGGGGTGGCCATGCTTTCGCCGACCATGTGGGAGCGGTAGGCCATATCATACCATGGGTAGTTCGCCCGCTCGAAGTTTTGTTCGAGGTGTTCGAGCCGGGCGGTGTGGTGGGCTTGGGCGGTGAGGACCTGATCAAGCCTTCTCTCTATGCGTCCTAGGGAGGACATAATGTCAGATTCAGACTCATCGTCTGAATCGTCATGGTCCGGTAAGACCGAGGTAGAGGCTCTAGGTCGGTCACGCATAGAGAGGGTGTGAGGGCGAGGAGGTGGTACAAGTGGGGGCTCGACAGCGTATCTCGGCACATCGCCTTCTAAGAGATACGAGGCCCCAAACTGGACCAGGGGAGGTAAATGAGGGCAGGGGAGGGGGATGGTGCGGTCTTTCAAGTACTGCCATCGTATGGGGTCCGCAAAAATGAAGCCAGCCCGTACGAGACATTGCTCGTGAAGGGTAGTGGAACTGGCGTATCTTTCGCTGAATTCCACAGGATTCATGACGTTCAGGAATTCAGCAATGCGGAATACGTGTCCCCCTAAACATAAGTCAGTAGTAGCGTTTAGGGTGGATGTGTTGTTTAGAAACTTCCACAGCGTCATTGGCAGGCTTAGTGCAGTGTCGTCGTGTGGTGCAAGATAGCGGTGCAAGATGTGCACCTCGTTCGTTCATACTAGGTGAGGGCTAGGGGAAGGGAACAGAGTCTCCCTAGCAAATTTAAAGAACATGCGCAAAACTGGGTGTTGCACATCAGAGGCATATATGTTCCTATTCGGATAAACAAGCCGGGCAACTATTTTAGGCCATAGCTCGGAAACCCGAGAGTTGTCCGGTTGTTTATCCAGAATAGGCTCGTTATTGAAACCAAAAACGGCACAAAAGGCAGCATAATCAAGAAAATAGGTTGCATTCCTTAGCCTAAATGCAACCTACCATCCCTTTGGCACGGGGTTAGGGAACTAAGAAACTCATAAGTTAAGAGCTTATGAGTCGGGTGCCACATGTTTATCTAGTTTTCTAACCCACATTCAGTTAATAATGCAACAAATTGCTCGTATATACCCATTCTTTGCAAAATTGATAGGTCTAAATAACGAGTAGAGTTGATTTTTCGTACCTTAAGTCTTTGGAAACGCTCATATTGCTCCAAAGATACGAAAATAACCGTAGGGTGGTCCTCATCGAACCATAGTTCCTGGCCAGGAAGCCTTTGTTGACCCTCCGGTTGTTGAGAACCGGTTTGTTGTGCTTCCTGAGCTGCACCCGAAGAGGAACCCTCTCCATGCTTCTTGGACCTTTTGAAGGGGTTCCTTAAAGTTCTCCTTGGACCCATGATAATTGAAGATGATTTGGAGGGGAGTAGAAGGATTTGAGAAAGAGCAAGAATGTGGGGAGGAGTCGGCCGAATGAAAGGAGTAGAAATGTTCGGTGTGATTTTTCGTGGAATGAGCTGATATTTATAGAACTGACCTCCATTCGGTCGAATGGGGCTTCCATTCGGTCGAATGGTGTCCTATTCGACCGAATGGATAACCTGTTCGGTCGAATGGAGTAGTGTTACGAAGAAATCTTCGCTCCCATTCGACCGAATAGGTTTCTTAATTCGGTCGAATGTAACTTCATTCGACCGAATGTTGGCTTCATTCGGTGTTATCAGCAGCCACGTAAATGCTCCCATAAGATCTATTCGACCGAATGGATCATTTCATTCGGCCGAATTGAAGCGTCATTCGGCATTATCAGGAACTTGGCCAGAATTGGTTTTAGCTCCATCTTCAATTTCATTCGGCCGAATGGACTTATCATTCGGCCAAATGGGCAGCGATTTCGCTCTTCTTAGATCAAATCACTTGTGCCCTCTCCAAATTAATCAATATACTATGATTAAGTTGTTTGAAAATCCAAATAAACTGGGTTACCTCCCGTAAGTGCTTTGTTTAACGTCGTTTAGCTCGACATAGCTCGGGTAATTAAACAAAGACAAAAGGGAAACCTAAAAAAAAACGGTAAAGAACGATGATTCAAAGTAGGGATGTTCAATAAGGGCCAATGATTATATCAATCATTCGACTTTGACATCATCTAACTTTATGAGCTCGATGGTGTTGACATTGTGAAGGCTGCTTTCATGGAAGAGTTTTAACCGATGTCCATTAACAACGAAACGTCCTCCATGATGGTCTTTCAGCTCTACCGTTCCATACGGAAAAACTTGTGAAATCTCGAATGGCCCAGACCACCGTGATTTTAACTTTCCGGGGAATAACTTAGCCCTTGAATTAAAGAGAAGCACTTTATCTCCTACAAGGAACTCTCGTTGGATGATACGTTGGTCGTGCCAACGCTTATTACGTTCCTTGTAGATGTGCATGTTATGGAATGCATCGAGCCGTAGTTCTTCCAATTCTCGTAATTGAGCGGCTCGCTTCTCGCAGAATAAGGTGGGGTCCAAATTTAGAGTTTGGATCGCCCACCAAGATTTGCATTCCAGTTCCACCGGTAGGTGACAGGATTTCCCATATAAAAGCCGGAACGGGGTGGTGCCAATAGGGGTTTTGTTACACGTCCGGTGGGCCCAAAGAGCGTCATCTAACTTTAGAGACCAATCTTTCCTATTTGGGTTTACCACCTTCTCGAAAATCCTCTTGATTTCCCTATTAGCTACTTCCACCTGTCCTTGAGTTTGGGGATGGTAGGGTGATCCAACTTTGTGCACGACTCCATAATTTTTCAATAATTTATTTAGTTCGTGCTTAGCAAAGTGTGATCCCCCATCACTTATGACTATTTTGGGAACACCGAATCGAGGAAAGATTATGCTTTTAAAAAGCTTAATAACCACTTTGTGATCATTCGTAGGTGAGGCGATGGCTTCCACCCACTTAGACACATAATCAATTCCTACTAAAATATATTGGTTCCCATGAGATGAAACAAATGGGCCCATAAAGTCAATTCCCCAACAGTCGAACACTTCACACTCAAGGATGTAGTTTTGAGGCATCTCATTTCGCATTGAGATGTTGCCAACTTTTTGGCACCTCTCACAGCTTTTCACAAACGTTTCAACATCCTCGTGTAACGTTGGCCAATAGAAACCTGCGGTGGCAACCTTAGCAGCAGTGTTCATTATACCATGGTGACCGCCACACGCGTAGGAATGACAATGAGTTAGGATTTTTGGAACTTCCTCTTCAGTGACGCAGCGGCGGATTATGCCATCTGCGCAAGCATGAAATAAGTAGGGATCATCCCAAAAGAAGTTCCCGACTTTACCAAAGAAAGCCTTTTTCATAGCCCTTGATTCGAACTCTGGAAGTTCTCCACAAGCTAAATAATTCGCAATATCTGCGAACCAAGGGGCTTTCCCAACTACTATTGCTGTCATTAGGGTTTCTTCGACCATTTCGTCTTGGATAGGTACGGCGTCGTTATTAAGCTCGGGTAGCCTAGACAAATGGTCAGCTACCACATTTTCGCTACCTTTCCTATCTCTCAACTCAAAGTCAAACTCCTGTAATAGGAGCACCCAACGGATCAACCTCGGCTTTGCATCTCTCTTGGTCATTAAAAACTTCAGAGCCGAGTGATCAGTGAATACTACAACTTTTGAACAGATGAGATATTGGCGCAGTCTCTCAAAAGCATAGACTACTACTAGCATTTCTTTTTCAGTTGTAGTGTAGTTGCGTTGTGCAGGGTCCAGTGTTTTACTGATATAACATATAACATGGTGCTTTCCCTCCTTTTTCTGCCCAAGGACAGCACCAACAGAAATATCACTGGTATCGCACATTAATTCAAATGGCAAACTCCAATCCGGAGCTTGCACGATGGGCGCAGAAATTAGAGCCTCTTTTAGCTTGTTAAAGGCATTCATACATCTCTCATCGAAGTGAAATTCGACATCTTTCTGAAGAAGTTCATTCAAGGGTTTTGCTAGAGTCGAAAATCCTAGGATGAGACGCCTATAGAATCCTGCGTGTCCAAGAAAGGATCGTACTCCTGTAACTGAGGTAGGTACAGGAAGATTCCTTATCACGTCAATTTTGGCAGGATCCACCTCTATGCCTTTGTGAGACACTTTGTGGCCTAGGACGATGCCTTCTTGAACTAAAAAGTGACATTTCTCCCAATTTAGTACAAGATTCGTTTCTTGACACCTTAATAGTACTTTCTCAAGATGTGTCAAGCACGTGTCAAGAGAGGACCCTCCAACAGAAAAATCATCCATGAACACTTCCATAAAGTCCTCTAACATATCGGCGAATATAGCCGACATGCACCTCTGGAAGGTGGATGGAGCATTGCATAAACCGAAGGGGATTCTCCTGTAGGCAAAAGTCCCAAAAGGGCAGGTGAAAGTTGTTTTCTGTTGGTCCTCGGGGTGGATTGGGATTTGAAAGAAACCCGAGTAACCATCTAGAAAACAATAGTACCAGTGCCTGGCCAGTCTTTCAAGCATCTCATCGATGAAGGGTAAGGGAAAGTGATCTTTTCTGGTTGCTTTATTGAGTTTGCGATAGTCAATGCAAACTCGCCATCCCGTGGTGGCTCTTGTGGGGATCATCTCTCCTCGGTCATTCTCGACGATGGTTATTCCTCCCTTTTTAGGAACAACATGAACTGGGCTAACCCATCTACTATCTGAAATTGAGTAGATGATGCCGGCCTGGAGGAGTTTGAGGATTTCATCCTTAACAACCTCTTTCATGTTGGGATTGAGCCGTCTTTGAGGCTCAATGGAGGAAAATTGTTCATCATCAAGATGAATCCGGTGCATAACAAGGGATGGACTAATCCCTTTTAAATCACCTAGTGAATACCCTATGACATCTCGATATTTCCTTAATAAAACAAGTAATTTTTCCAAAGAAATGTCATCGAGTTCAGAATTCACTATGACCGGGCTTCCTTCATCTTCATCGAGATAGGCATACTTTAAGCTAGGAGGTAGAGGTTTTAAAGTCACTTTTGGGAAAGATTTAGGACCTTCCCTTTTATGCGTAATACTTTCCTCTACCTCGTAAAGGTGCTCATATTCTGCTTCTTTTTCAGAATCCTAGGTCGTATCTAACCGGCCTTCCAACAGCTCATTTATAGTAGGGGTATCCTCATGAATCATTTGACACCCAACCTCTACTTCCTTGTCCTCAAAACTAACCTCACTCTCCCTTTCACCTTCTTCAAGGCGACAGACCTGCTCAACCATAGACTTCTTTAAAAGGGGAGAGATTTTGAAAACTACCTTTACTTGGGAAACTTCTACCGTTATGGTATCATCATGGCAATTAATAATTGCCCGAAGTGTTTTCAGAATGGCTCTGCCCAAGATAAGTGGAGTATAAGGGTCCTCTTCCATTTCCATTACCACAAAATCACAAGGGACCACTAGTTCTCCTACTTGTATAGGTATGTCGTCGAGCTCTCCACATGGCACTTTAATGCTCCTATCAGCCAGTTGGATTGTTTTCCTTGAAGGTCGGAGGGCAAAGGGGAGCTTTTTGGCGATCGATAGGGGCATAAGACTAATCGAAGCCCCTAAATCGGCGAGCGCCCCTTTAGGATCAAGGTTTCCCAACTTCACAGGGAGGTTATAAGGGTCGGGATCTCGCTCCTTCATAGGCATTTTCCCTTGCAGTATAGAGCTAACTTGATGAGGCAGACTGATTACCTCTTCCTCAAGCTTTTTCTTGTTGGACAGTAAGTCTTTCAAGAACATAGCATACTTTGGCATTTGTGCCATAGCATCGAGGAATGGGATTTTCATCTCCATCTTCTGAAGATGTTCAAGAAACTTCTTGAACTTATCATCAAGTTGTTTCTCAACTTTCCTGTAGGGAAAAGGAAGCGGTGGTGCATATAACCTTTCTAACCTCTTTCTTTCCTCAGCTTTCTTCCTCCTCTCCTCCTCACTCATTACTGGCTTCTCACTCCCTGCCTTAGCATTGACGTCCTCCCTACCTCTTTCATCTTTAACCTCTGGTATTTTACAATGTTCCTCCTCTTTTTCATCATCGTGTACTCTCGTCTCATCACTCACCCGCACCATAGGTGTATCCACCGGATACGAAGGACTGTTATACTGAGTCCTTGATCTTAGGTGGATAGCCTTAGCAGTGTGTTGGTTTGGGTTCGTTTGCTGAGGTGGAGGTTGTATAGAGGGGTTAGGTTGAGGGTGAGATGGGAATAGCGGTGGCGCAGGAGGATTGGCCATTTGGGCCAGTTGAGTTTCAAACAACTTTTGCTGAGCTTGAAGTTGCTGCATTTGTTGGATGAGGGTCTGATTAATTTGCGTCAGATTCTGGTTCTGTTGAGCAAGAGTTGTTACTTGGGAGGATAAATGGTCATTGGTTGAAGTGTGACCATGTTGTGGTTGAGGAGCCACATGATGAGGCTGACTAGGGGGAAAAGGCAGGTTTGAAACATTTCTAGGTCCTTGGTGAAACCCTGGGGGTCTATACACATTGGCCCTAGGTACGTTCCCATTAGCCTGGTTCCCCTGGAAACTTTGGTTATTAAATCCACCTTGACCATTTATGTTGTATCCCGGGTGGAAATTTCCCTGGTTTTGGTTGGAGTTAAAGGGAGGTTTGTACTGTTGGTTGTTTGGGAAGGGTTGCTGCCCATACCCTACTCCTTGGCCCTGTCCACTATAGTTAAGGGCTGCCACATGATCAGGGTTATACCCATAACCGTCATAGTTCATCACCTATGGTTCTGGGTTATACCCTCCATAGTCAACTGCAGCTACATGCTCGGAGTGCGAACCACCACAATAAGATGTATCATGGTTGGTACCCCCACATATGGCACATGCAAAGTGCTTTTCACGCACTGTGGGGTTGTTCGAACTACCGGCTAGGCTTAGTTTGGACAACTTTTTATCAATAACGGCTTCTATTTTGGCGCTAATGTTGTCCAAGTTAGTTGTGTCTAGCATCCCTCTAGGTAATCCCTGACTCCTAGTTCCTCCCCAGGCACTATTCTTAGCAACTTCCTCTATTTTGGCCTTTACCTGGGTGCAAGGAATTTTGGAAAGCTGGCCACCTACAGCTGAGTCTAGAAGTGCTTTGGTGGAGTCGTTAAGACCATCGTAAAAGAATGTGTTGAGATGGGTCTCCCCGTACTCATGGTGGGGACATGCTCTAATCATTCTTTTAAACCTACTCCATGTAGCACTAAGGTTCTCATCATCCTCTTGGGTGAATGACGCAATTTTCTTACGCCAATCCTGCGTTCGAACCGTAGGATAGAACCTTTCTAGAAATGCGGTTTTTAGTTGAGCCCAATTAACAATTGAATTGGGTTCTAAGCATTTATACCAATCCTTGGCATCTCCCGCTAGACTCAGATGGAAAAGGTGCATTCGCACATAATCAGGGCTATTAGGAAAAGGAGGGATAAGTCCACAAATATCTGAGAATGCCTCTAGGTGTTGAAGAGGACATTCATTTCTTAAGCCACTGAATGGTGTTTCCTTAACCATTCTTGTGAACTGAGGGTGAATTTGGTAAGGTGTAGTAGCAACAGGAAGTACTACACCCCCTTGGAACTCTTGTGAGCCAGGAGTTCCGAATTGGCCAAACAATTGATGTTCTTTGGCCATTATGGATATGGTAGGGTTTTGGATAGATTGTGAGGTATACTTTGAAGGGCGTTGTCTACTAACACGTTGGATTTCAGGATTTAAGGGTGTAATTGGGTGGTTTGACCTACGCGTGCTATGGGGCATGCAAACACTAAGTCAAAGACAACCACACACAGAATGGGAAAACAAAAATAGAAATAAAATAAATAAAGTTATGCTAAAACAAGTTAAGTCTAAATATTACGCCTTGTCCCCGGCAACGGCGCCATTTTGATAACCGGTTTTCTAGGTCGTTAACTAAAAGACAGGTTATGCAAACAATATTATTTCCAACCTACAAACTATACTCGTATAGTTTGTAGGTTGGAAATAATATTGTTTGCATAACCTGTCTTTTAGTTAACGACCTAGAAAACCAGTTATCATACTCGCAACTTGGTTAGTATGAAAAGCATAAACATTATTGCAATGAGGAGCAATTAAAATAATTTTACCATCCACCTTTCTTTGCACCTCGCATTTTTCTTCATCAAAGATGACTTTATTACCTTTATCGCATAATTGAGAGATGCTAAACAAGTTGTATTTAAGACCTTTAACTAGGTACACATCATCAATGGTGTTTGATGCATTATCTCCAACTTTTCCAATACCAATTATTCTACACTTTCCTTTATCACCAAGTGTAATTGTTCCAGTAGATTGCTCTTTGATCATTGGAAATAAAGAGGACTTCCCACTCATGTGCCATGAGCATCCACTATCTAGAATCCACTTATAATCTTTGCTCTTGGTGATATCCTACAAAAGAACAAAACATCAAACCTTTCGACTAGACCAAATTGCAAATTTAGATTCATAATCGGGATGGACCATGTTAGGTGGTCTAGTCCCTTTAGGAACCCATACTTGCTTGATCTGGTCTCGAAAAAAATAGGAAATGAATTTTTAAGAATTTGAGGGTCATTCCTACGAAAAGGACAAGTTAGCTTAGTATGACCCTTTTTGCAACAGTAAAAACATGTAGGTGTTCGCTAATTATCCTTTGCTTTTACAAACGTGGTCATAGTTTTATTTGGAAAAAAATTTTTGTAACCAAGACTGCTTTTATTCATGGATGATTGGTGCTCACCTAGCATTTTTTCAAGAGTAGATTCAGAGTGAGAAAATCTAACCAAGGAATTATGTTTCTCTCTACACTTCCCAGCCAGTAGCTTCTTTTCCTTCTCCAAGTTATCATTACAATAATTCAAAGAGGTGAGCTTTCATTTTAAAACAATGTTTTCAGTTTTCAGGGACTTGACCTGGGTGTCAAATGATGACTCCAAGGCTTGAATCGTGAGTTTAAAAGCTGACTGAGAGGCTTTGAGATCAGTTAGTTCCTTAGCGAGACTTTCAGAAATACTTACCTGCTGGTTTATCTTCTCCTTGAGAATCTTGGATTCAAGAATCAAACTCTCTTCATTTATAATCATATTTTACAAGAATTCGGACAGAACATCAATAGGACTTGAGATTAAATTTTTCACCATTACCTCAAGATGTTCTTTCTTTGCATCATCATGATTCGCCATAAGACATAGGTTTGCTTGTTCATCTTATGAGTCACTAGATGAATCTGAATCACTCCATGAAGCAACCATAGCTTTCTTCTTATAATCTTTTTTTTGGAAAGGCTTCTTCTTTCGTTGAGGGCAATCTTTCACTAAGTGATCTATTCCACCACACTCATAGCATGTTAGTGTATTAACTTTATTCATTGAGTTTGATGACTTACCTTTATATTTATTTGAATGATAGTCTCTGCCTCTTGAGAAATTCTTCTTTAGTTTTAGAATCTTGGCAAGACTTCTAGCGATGAGAGCAAATGGATCTTCATCATCACTATCATCACTATCTTCATTGTCCGTTGTAGCTTCTTCTCTCTTTGCTTTGAGTGCTAAATTTTTGGTTGAAGATGCTGGTTCTCCATCTTCTTCATTAAGAGACATCTCATGTGTGATCAATTTTCCAAGAAGATCATCCAAAGGCAAGGTTCTCAAATTTTGAGCTTCTTCTATCGCGGTTACCTTCGGACCCCACTTTGATTTTGGAAGACACCATAGAATCTTTCTCACCTTTACTTCATTTGTGAATACCTTACCAAGAGAATCCAGATTGTACACTATTTGGGTAAATCTTGTGAACATCTCTTTCACAGTTTCATTAGGCGTCATTTTGAACAACTCATATTGTTGAAGGAAGATACTTATCTTGCTCTCTTTGACTTGAATCGTTCCTTCATATGTGACCACCAATTTATATCATATCTCTTTAGTACTTTTGCATGCAGAAACTCTATTGAATTCATTTGCATCTAAACCACAGTAGAGAAGGTTCATGGCTGGATAGTTTTTAGCAACACTTTCTAAATTCGATTGAGTAAAATCATCATCTTCTTTAGGAACCATTGTGCCGCTTACATTAGTCTTCATTGGCACCCTAGGACCTTTCTTGATAATATCCTAGAGTTCCAAATCTTGATCAATCACAAACATTTGCATCAATGAACTCCAATGGGCAAAATTATTACCACAAAATAGAGGAGGACGATTGGTAGACCTTCCTTGAGTAAAACCACCATCACCTATTGAATTCATTTTTCCTCACAGATGATTAAATCTTTTCCTTGTGAGTAGCTCTGATACCAATTGAAGAATCAATAGGGAGATGGAATAAGATTAATTATACTCTAAATGGGGGTGAATAGAGTATGACCGATTTTCACGTTCAGGATCTCAAGGTTTTAAACTGACTTTCAAAGGCGGAATATAAGCGTTCAGACTTATCTTTGAAACTGGATGTCAAAGACTTAAAATTGGTTTCAAAGGCTTTTGCTCAGGCTTTGACTGTTCGCTACTTTGCTTAATGAGCAAAGCAAACATAAAATGTAAGCAATGAAGACAGAAATAAGATGAGACAAAACACAGAGATTTGATGCGAAGTTCGGCAACTAATTTGCCTACGTCTCCGCCTAGGGTTTTCCAACCCTTAGGATTTAACTCGCTCTTTTATTACTTCCTTTAGAGACCTAAAGCACCCTAGAAGATCTTAATCCCCATCTTCTACTCCATAGCACCCCAGCTACACTTTAGCATCTCAGATCCTAGTAATAAAAAGCTCTCTCTTTTTCTATACGTTTGAGTATTATGGGTATACTCTTAGTATAACACTCTCTCAAAATATTCTTTTAAACACTCAAGAGATTATACTTTGATTTTCTCTCAATCTAAATACAAGATAAATTTTATGGAACTAGAGAGAAAATAATGAAGCTTTGTTGATGTAGCTTGTGACTGAAATTCACGATTAAAGCTTTTGCTCTTGTCCCACTTTTTGTCTCATTGTGTCTCACTTGTCTCTTCCTTTCTTCAACTTCAAAGCTTGGAATATATACTGAACCTGATTTCAAGCCGTTGAAAGGAGGCTCAAAATAGGCTGCTGAAAATCTAATTTACCTTCAATACTTTTAGCAAGATTTCCTCCAATATGGTTGTAGAGAATCATTTATTTTGGCTGTTGAAGATTGATATCATTTGAATATTTTACAGCAAGAATCTTTTCACTTTATTTGCTGCACTTTGAAGCGTCAACATATTTCTTTTTCCATAACCACAATGCTTGAATTTTGGTAATTACCAAAATTAACTTGAATAATCTTCAACATATATGAGCATCACTTATTTGCTGAAATTAAGAAATATCTTTGACAGTAAAATCATGTCTAAATAAGTTAGCTTAGAGAATAAGATAAGTGAAATAAGGAAACGATAAAACACAAGATTTAGACAATTAGAATATTCTTATCCTTTGACAAAGTGTTTGAACTATGCTGACTGCTTTGAGACGTGGCTCAAGCTTTTGAAGACGTGGCTCAAATGTTGTATTCTCGTCCTTTGACAGAATGCATAAAGCTTTGCATTTTAGATTCCATTACTGCCATCACATTGTCAACTCTATGCATTTTGGTTTCCATCATGTTTTCAACTCTATTTGACTTTGCATTTTTGCTTCCATCATGTTTTCAACTCTATTTGACTTTGCATTTTGGCTTTCATCATTAGACATAAAAATGTTAGTAATCAAGGTGGAGTCTTCAGGGCTGTTTTAACTAGATCCTTATCAATCCTAATTGTATAGATACCCATTGGGAACATTTATACAATATGTACAAATGTAGACATGGCTGATGATCTTGATAAAAGAAAGTCTACCTTAGATTATGTGTTTACATATTCAAGGGGAGCCATTTCATGGCAATCCAAGTTATAAAAAATGTACAGCATTGTCAATTAATGAGGCAGAGTATATAGCAGCCGTGGAAGCAAGCAAAGAGGTTGAATCAAGGTAAGTATGTAGTATTTTGTGAGTGTTAGGGTTTTATAGATTTGAACAAGAATGCAATGAACCATGCTCGCACTAAGAATATGAAATTAATATATCATTGGTTGCGAGATGTGATTGAGGATAAGCTTTTGAAGCTGAAGAAAGTTTATACCGGCAAGAATGGTGAGATATGTTGACTAAGGGTGTTCCTGTAGGCAAACTTATGGTTTATAGTAATTTTACGGGATTGAAGTTCAATTGATCATGGAGTTTATCATCTTCCTCATGACGCTTTGGAAGGAGAGATTGTTACATGTCCAGCCCCTTGTGGTTAGCTTCTTTGAGAAGCGTGGTTGTTGCATGTTCTATACTCTTTGTGAGAATATAAGGGGATAAAAGCTAGGCTGGCCAAGCAAGTGAATGTGTAGGTCAAACAAGTGAGTGTGCAAGCCAAGTAAGTGTGCATGCCAAGCAAGTGATAGTGTATGCCAAGCAAGATTTTATCTATAAATATATTCTCAAGAGAGAAGATAATGAGACACACACAAAGACACAAAGACACAAGAGAAAAGTTAGAGAGGTGGTGGTATCATAAGAGGTTCTGCAATAGCCTTCACAAAAATGTACAATGTTGGAATTTGGTCAACTTGTTGAGGACATATAAGCTTCAAATTCAGCGGTTGGATCATTTGTTTGAGCTTCAGTTTGTCAGATATTGCATTTGGACAAAACCCTATATTTTCGGTGATTTCCTCTTTTTCTCTTCTCATCTTGTTAATTCTTTTATGTATGAACTTGTTGGTGGGTTGTGAGTTATTATGAACTGTATTAGGTTCATTTTGACCCTTAATTTTATCATAATAAGAGAAGAAGAAAGAGTGAACTCCTTATACGTTCTGTTCACATTAAAAAGATTTTCCATGAAAAATTATCTTGTGTTTTTGCTTTATCTTCTACATTATATTGTTTATATGTTCGCTGTGCATAATTGGTTTTGTGCGTAGTCATTTGGTTTGTTGAAACTGTTATATACAATTGGAAAGTGTTCTTTGATTATTGTCTTGTATCGATCTTGTGGGTAATGTTGGTATACCCTTTGGGTCCGATAGTATTGATTGTCTTATATCAATCTTGAAGGTATTGTTGGTAACCCCTTCGGGTTTTTTCTCCTACTAATAATGGGCTTGAGTTCAGATTCTTAATTTCTACATTTTTAAATGGTAAGGAGAATGTGATTTATTGAGTCGGGAATTCTTACTAATCAATCCAGCCTCAAAGTGCCTAATGGGATTTAAGCCTTTAACCTTGATGGTGGAAGGTGAAAAACTTTCCACTAGATTAAGCCTACAACGTAAATGAACTTGAATATGGATATCAGCCTACTGAAATTAATTACCAGTAAAACCAAGTCTTATGCACATCATTATAATCCAATTACAAGTTCTTATCAAACCTTCACAACGAATAATACTAACTAGATACTGAGAATGGTATCACACTGTCTCAAAATATATTGGCATCCACAGACAATGCTTTACATCAAAGAACTCGGAATCGATAATATTGCCTAATTCTACTTCATATTGAGATGCTGTTTGGAATTCCCTTACCTGTAAGTCCCCCAGCGTTGCTGTAATCCGATGAGTTGGGGTACAGTAAGGTGTATGGAACCTTGACTGGTCCCTGTCTATTTTTCAGTCTCTTATCATTGTTCCTTTCTGTGATATTCCGTTCAATATCTGACAGCTTCACCTGAAACTTCTGAAATGCAGCTAGCGGTTCAGCATCTGAAGTCCATTCAGGAGTGTCCCTCTGCCCAAGGTAGACCTCATCTGTGGAGTGCCGCGACAAAATTTCTATCAAGGAAACACCGAGGAGTGTCTGAAATTGAGCTGTTATTGTTTTCAGGAAGGCTTTCTCAGGATCAGACTCGAGCTCAGCGTATTCTGCAGTGCCTGGCTGAGGCATGAAACGCCTGCTTACAGTAGGGCGGTTTGGGAGGTACCCTGCATAAGGATACTGCCCAAAATTAACAGCAGCATGGAGGGCAGAAGCAACCCATATGATGATGGTGCATGTCCTTGTAAGATCAAGCCTGGTTTTCATTTCAGGCCACCATGGTTCATCTTTCTTATCACCATGGCCTACAGTGCGGATTTCGTACCACCATGATTGTAATTCACGATCGGCTTCAACTAAGTTGTCTCTTGGGTAGTAAAAAGAGCAATAATCATTCACCCATGTCTCAATTGCAAACCAGATTTCAAGCCCGTCAACTGCAAATGGATAATCCTCAATCAACAGCCTCAGGCCATGGGGGTAGCTGGAATCCTCAACTGCCATCCCTCTGAAATGAAGCGTCAGCATGTGATAAGAAAGCCTAAGATGCAGCAGAAGCCATGGTACTTAATGATGATACTATGAAAACAAGAATACCTCTTAAGAAGGTCGGCAGGAAGTGCTTCGTCTGTGAATACCCAATTTTTGTATATAAATGAGGACATCTCCATTGCAAATTTTGCTGGGAAGACTGTTCGTTCTAGCACCCCACCAGCATTGATGAGGATTTGCCTAGCCAAGGCATTTATGTTCATAGTGTCACGGAAATGGGGTTGCAGAATCTTTTGAATCGGGTGGAGTACACTCAGCTGCCTGTTACTAGCAATAATGAATGGCTCTATTACGGCGTGGGTGTACAACCTGCAACAAAAATTGAGTGATATGGTAAAAAACTTCTGAAGCCTTAAGTATATATCACTGCTTAAGATTATTTTAGAAGGAATTATACCAATGGCTTATGAGCTGATGACAACCAGAATCGTTCACAGCAGCATAAGCTTTAGCTAATTGCCACACCGAGGCTTCAACACCCTCTTCAGCTGGTGTACAAACTTGACTGATAGCACCATGTTTATCACCTTGTGGATGCGGCAAACTGAGTTCAATAGCCAATGGCTTTAGTGTCCCATCATATTTCAGAAAAAGGATTGTTCTTGTCGCGTATGTCTTTGTAGGAGTGGAATTTATCCGCCTGAGGTATGGCATTAAAGAATCATGATGATCTAATATATACAACCTGTTGATTTTGAGTGCCTGAGGTTTATCATTAAAATAGGAGACGTCAAGGACATTAACTGTGAGAAAAGAAAATCAACGATAGATCAAGAAGATGCAAGGAAAGATCAAAGCACACAGCCTTACTTTGTCAACAGAGTATCCATCCATATTCATTTCTATATGCTCCCTCGTTATTGAACTGTTTTGATTGCCGTAGAGTCCAGGGTCCAGCTTGCTCTTAGGTGGAAATTCCTGCAGATTAATTTTGATGGATTTGTAAGTGAGTTATTCAGTAGTTTAAACTTGTAGAAGGTCATTAAAACTATAATAGTTCTTAGAAGCTTTTATAGTACTTCAAGATGGCGTATGAGAACAGGATTCACTCCAGCTAGCATTTCTCGCCCAAACTCTTCATCCGTTCTCCAAGCAGACTTATCCTCTGAAATATAGTGCAAGAAAAAGCATTTCTTAAGCCAAAATTATAGCCTAAAGCACCCAGAAAATTTTGATGTATCAGTCAAGAGCATAATTCTTGAGTAGAATACGATACCTTTGATAACATCAGGCATAGGGAATTTGAGAAATTTTTCACCATCACTGCGGACAAGCTCCTTCAGCATTTCCCAAGGGATTCTATCTTTGAGCTTTGCAAGTGCCCCTTCTGGTAGCTTGAAACCTCCCTCGTAGAGCTTTAACACATCATCAAATGAGTCAAACTCATTAATCGTTTTATCACAGATGGATTTCAGTTCGGGGAGTAATATCTGCACCAGAGATTTTAAGGCATAAGCCAGAAAATCCGACATTTTGAGGTGTCCAAACCGTTCATCTCTTGGTACATAAATATCAAGACTAAGAAGATGCAGCCGGCTTTCAGTGTTTGGATCTGAGGAGGCAGACAACAACATCGATAATCAGTATAATCGATTGAACAGCAGCAATTGAGCTAGTAAACTATAAAACAATACTATCTACTTACTGCAAACTAGATAGCTTATCACAAGTACTGAAGTTTTATTTACTAACCAGTTTTAGCTGGTTTACGACCTGTTCTTCCTCTTCGTGGATAAGGATACTCATTGGAGCCCCCAAGAACAGGGCGCTCATACTCTTTTCCCTTGTCAGGCATCCCTAAGTCATTGTAGTAATCGTAGTCGTACACCCTATCCCATTCCTTGAGCACACCTTTTCCATCACCTCGTAGATTTACAAGCTCTTCTTCCCTATATTTTCGTAGTGCTTCTGGTGTCTCATGAGGAAGGTAGGTCTGGTGCAGAATTGAACTTTCAAATTAGCAAGAGTTTCATACAATAGCTAAGCATAAGCACGTGACAAACATGCATAAGATGGATTTTTTACATTTCTCAATCTCATAAAATTTATCTAAATACAAAGTTAATCTGTTTGTTTGGAATGATACTTGTACATAGTTATTGAAATTTTTGACGTATAATTCTTTTATACATTTCTCTTTCAATTTTTTTCTGTCACTTGCCTTATTTAGTCAATATATTGTTTCCTTGTCATCCCCATTAGCCAAATTTCAAAATAAAATCATCAAATATTATGTAGAAAACCTACAGCATCAACTATTTGGGTACAACAGAAAAATAATCAAAAGATAAATGTGTATATGAAAAGGTATATATGAGTCAAAACAGAAGAGCCAAATATATATATATATATATATATATATATATATATATATATATATATATATATATATATATATATATATATATATATATATATATATATATATATATATATATATATATATATATATATATATATATATATATATATATATAGGTAAGCTTCTCATACATAAAAGTGTTGCTCCACTGCATTTTGTGCAGTTTGATGTAGGCGCTAAATCACTTAGCTAGAAAGTTATGATATTGTCAATTTGTGACAAGCCTATACCAGAGATTCGCCATTCGCCTACGTCCGTACATACATTAGACTCCTCTCTTCTTCCCTTCTATATTCTATATCCCCTCCCATTCCTCCAAATTTAATCAAATTGGCCTGGTTTAGTGATAAAATAGGATATGATTGATGGCCTTTTCTATTTCCCCCATATTATTGGATTAGGACAAACTATTCCTTATTTACTTAGTACAATCATATCGCCCAAAGAACGTTGCTAATCAACCACCAATATTCTAAGTTGGATCACCAAAATCAATTTTGAATTACGGATTAGTAAAGTCAATGACTCCTTTCCCCTCAAAGAAAGTCAAAGACTACATATTAAAGTGATGAGAAAAAACGAAAAATTAGAGCAAATTTAACTTTCATAGTACTCGTAGGTAGAACCGGCAAACACTAATCCAACCTGTCAATCCAACTCAAACCCAACCCAGGGTTGGATGGAATTTTCAACTCGATTATTTAAATGGGTCAACTCATCCTAACTCAATTAAAAACCAGGTTGGGCCTGGTTAAAATTTTCAACCTGATTTTAACTCGCCTAACCTATATATATTTTTGTTTGGTTTTGCTTTATGAGTCGAGTTGCTAATTTTTCCTCCACAATTCATGAATCCAACAAGTATAACCCTTGCCTTAACCCTAGCTTGCTAATTTTTCCTCCACAATTCATGAATCCAACAAGTATTAAGTGTATCTCACCAGTAATGTTAATGTCTTTGACTTTTATTATGTTAAGCTTTGCCTCATCACTAAACTATTATTATGGAGATCTAACATTTTGTCAAACTTTTCAATTTGGTTGTACTAAGGCTATGTTAAAATTTGAAAATTTTCATTATACATTGCTTAGAACTTGGAAAATTAGAAACTACAAGACTATTTTACTTTCTAAATCGGTTGGATTTGGATTGACCTAACCCGTAGCGGGTTGGGTTGGGTTGAAATTTTCAACACATAAAATAATCAGGTTGGGTCTCAATTCGAAATTAATTGGGTTGAACCTGAACCTGAACCCAACCCAACCCAACCTAACCTATTTTCAGCTTTACTTGTAAGGGTTAATTAATCACAAAAAAGATACAACTCGTTAAAATATATCAATACTAGATCTATCCAAATGAAAGAGGCCCCATTAAGGGTCCTTAACCGACTGTTTATAAAGGGTTTAATCAATTATGAGCTTCATTGGGTTCGTCTTTTAAAGGGTTATGTTTTATTGGATCTTTTAAACGGTTTTGTTTTATGGGTTTTTAAATGGTCAAGTGGGGTCAATAATGAGTCAATAATTTTCTAAACTTTTAAACACTATTAGTAATGAATGTTTTTCACTTGCTTGTCAATGATCCACTACCAAACATTAGAGGTGATACAAGTAGGCTATCGCTCTTCATAGAAAGAACTAAACTCTCTTTAGACTAAACCGACCCGTTTTGCATCTTCTTTGAATCAGGCCACAAGGTTTGTGGCCCACCTCGGTCCTGACTTGACCCAATACTTAGATCTAATATAATTAATGCAATAATGAATGAAAAAAATGGCAACATAAGAAGGTAGCCTATAACCCTAATTGTATTAGAAATTAAAAGAAATGAAGTTGAACTTATAACGGAATGAAGACCTTGTTTCCTTTTGAAATCTTCAGACCTGACGCATATGATGAAAATTAGGCGCAAATCTTGTGAAAAACTTCATATTTCCAAATGAGCAAATGATGTGCATAAAATAAATCTTGGGGTCACTTCTGTTGCATAATGGAAACTGCAAATTCAAATTTACACTACATACACTAAACTTATTTAACATAGTTTGATTAGTGTTACACTATGTCCCTATTTCTTTGCTTCCTTAACTTTTTCACAATCTCCAATACATGATTTAAAACGCTTTTATCTCTAAATTCGTAAAATAAAAATTTTATGTTATAAAAGTTTATCCAGATGAATCAAATAAGATCCCACTAAAATATATTATTTTTTTTTATAAATGAGAATTTGAGATCAAAATTTTTAAAATTTGACTCTATAATTAAAAATAGGGCAAAAAAAAAAAAGACGGAGGGGTACCTTGTTAGAGAAGAAGATGCGATTGTGTTTGTAACGATGAGCCGGATAAACCCATGAATTACAAACAAAATGTACACGGCCATGTCCAGGAACATCTAGTGTTACAGCTTTAAGGTAAAACTGACTATGATGATGATTTTTAATGATGAAAGCACCGGGAACACCCAAGCTCTCATGCCACTCAAATGTTACGTCAAATGTAGTTTCTCCAGCAGTTATTGGTGTTATTGTTGAAACCCATTTTTCTAAGAAAGCTGCCTTCCCCAACTTTCCTCGTAGTACCTTGCCTGCGCAAAAGTAAACTACAGTCCTTAGTACATTTGTCAGAGAATAATCTATACTACTGCGTAATAATTTTGCTGCTCTAATGTTAAAAAATATGAAGTATTACGAATATAATAATAATAACAATAATAATAATAATAACAATAATAATTTCATTGATTAAATTAAAAAAGAAAAAGAAAAATAATTTTGTTGATGGGCCTTACCTCTGCATAAAGTATGTAATTATTTTTGGGAGATAATATTTTGATATGCTATTTCACTTGGGTACAACTTATTTTTGAAACGGATGATCCTTGACTTCATGTGAACATGGAGTAATTTGCAATTGACTATCAATTTAGTTACGAAGCATTTACCTAACTAACCAAAGAGTCTAAGATTCACATAGCTCCAATTCCCTAGATCTCTGGTATTAATAGAAATGGCGATAATGGGATGATATGTCTATCTTTTTTAAAGATTTTATATACATAATGAATACAATAAGATTATTATGTAGTTTGAGTTAACATATAATAAACCTCCAAAAATTTCATTTGGATCAGTGTTTAGTTGTGAATTTTTGAGTGAATCTCATTTTAAACATAAACTAAAAGTCAATTAACCTCCAACTTTCTAAGTCTATAAAAATAACTCAACCTTGCGAAAACCGAACTCTCCTTCCCTACACCTCTTCCTTCAACCTATAAATCACAATTCACAAGGCACTACTAACAATCCTACACAACCCCCCTCCATAATATAAACAAATTAAACTAAACAATACAAAAAACTATCGACTAAGAAGTAAATCAACAATGCTAATATCAATAACAAATCAAAACCCTAACCAGCACCTTTACGTTACCTTTACCGTCAAAATAGACAAACTCCGAAACCAATAGATAGGGGCGACTAGGTTAGATGCACAATTCACCTCTAAGCAAGACCTAATCCCACAATCTTTGAAGCTAGCACTTCTATCATAAAAAGGAACCCCTCACCCCAATTTACGTTGATGAGGGAGTTTGTCATTGACGGTATTCAAGAAAACTTTGGAAATAGGTGACCACTTAAGGCCAGATATGAAATTTGAACCTCCTTTTGCTCGAAACACGACTTAGAAGAATACAACCACGCTCATAGGAACAAGGAGAAGAAGACAAGTTCAGATCCAAATTCAAACTGCAAGTCCTTTTGCCTAAACCTACAGCTTAGGAGAGACACCACACCTAAGGTTCCTTGCCGACGACCTGAATAGCATGTTGTCAATCTTCTCTTAACTTCTACTCTCTCCGTTCTTTTTTTTCTTCTCATTTGGAATCAGGGAAGAAACGAAGACAATATTAAATATTATTAAAATTCTATGAACTAATTTGAATTAATTTAAAAATAAGAATAGATTCTATTAAAAAATAATGCAAGTGAATTGAGCATTAAATAATTAGTGGAATTTTTAAAGTTAATGACATTAAAAATTAATAAATCAATCAATGGGCTACGTATCACATGGATAGTGATCCCAACCAAATTTTTTCATCCAATCACAATATTAAACTAAAATAGAAGGATTTCAAATGAGAATAACATTTTGAAATTTCAGAATGGGAAAATAAAAAGGACAAAAAAGAACAAAGGGAATATAAGCTGACCATTAGTTTACAGAGTTATTTACATGTTGAAATTACATCAAGTTATATTATGAAGCAATCAAATAACTTGATGTTATTTTAACATGCAAATAATGCACTAAATTAACGACCAATTAACAAAAAATAAATGCAGGGGTACAGTTGAGAATTTTTTTTAAAGCATACGAGTACAATTGAGATTAAAATTAATATGAAAGATACCATTAAAAATTTCGAAAAATACGGGATCACTACTGAAAATTTCCCAAATACTTAATAATTGAATATGAGATCATGGGTTCAAAGATTATATTGATGCTAAAATATACCAACTAAAATAGGCACGTGGCAAAATAACATGTATCCCCTTACATTTATTAATAATATTAATATAAATTTTATGAAGTGTAATTTTTTGATATTTTGTACAAAATAATTGCAAATAATTTTCAAATCATATTCAAGAGTTATGGAATTTCATCTTGACCATGCATTTTAATGCGAAGGTGATTTTATGTGGTGCTAGATCCTCTTAAAAAAAGTGGTGATAGATAAATGTGAACTAAAACATACACGTATAGTTGAAGGTGAGATATAGTAAGCAATTATGCAATTCATCTATATAATGTAATTTACTGTGAATGAGGTATTCGCTGGTTTTAGATTCTCTAAGATAAGTGGTACGGATAAATCATAAATGCATGAAAATTTATGAATCGGAACATAAGAGTATACGGAGGATTTATTGAGTGTCAAAACACTATAACTAATGTTGCACTCATATATACTTTCCTAGTAAAAACAAACATAAACTTGAAAATATTAGAACTTTAATTTTTGAGAACTAAAATTGTCTTCTTTGATGGTCTACCAAATCGATGGTGGAGAATTTGTGATGATGGTCACATGTTAGTCGTCTTGTTATATTCATAATAATTGGAGAAAATACGTGCATGTAGTCTTCTTATAATTTGAATGATAATGACGCAGTTTGATAAAAATATTAAGGAACTTGTACAAAAGTTAAAAGGTGAAGGTGACTTTAAGGGTATGTTTGGATTGAGAGTAATATATTAGGGGAGTAATAAAAGTCAAACCAATGAAAAATAAGGTTAATGAATATGGTTTATAAGGGAAATGTAATGTTTGTAGTGTGATGAAAGGGGAACTAATACCCATATTTGAGGAATAATAGATACTCTTCATACCCTAGGAATGTTATTATCACTATAATGAGGCCATGAGGGTAATAATCAATCTTTCAATTTCTTCTTCTTCCTTATACCACCACTATAATATTTTATTTTCCTCGTCATCCCCTTGTCACCACCTCTTTTTACCTTCATTCATTAGTTTGACTTTAATCATTCTCTTAATACATCTCTCTCAATCCAAGCATAACCTAAAAGTAATCATTAGATTTGTTTTACGTAACCATTAAGGATTTAAAGAGTGAACAAAATAATAAAATGGGATATTAAAAGGGAAAATATAAATTTCCCGACTATGAAATTTGAGAATGTAGAGGTACACACGATAATCTTATAAATTTTCATACTTCGTATTTACTTTTAACATACAGATAAGTAAGGTTACGTACTACAGAAGTAAAACAAGTAACATTCAGCAAATCAGCGGCACTATTTGTTTAGTGTACATGAAGTTCTCAAAATTTTCCTACTATGTTGCAATAAATCAAAGTAGACATGATTTCTCATAATTTGAAGGATACATTTACCATTCTGTTATCCTTTCTAGTTGGTTACAGTAAGAGAGGATACTCATTATTAATGAATCAATAATAAGTCTTATGGTTTTCAAAAAAGTTGATAACTTTATTAACCCAAAGGATAAATCTTTCAATAGAGTTTTCTAGTAGTAGATACCAAGTACCAACTCATCAATTTTAAATATTTTTATAATTTCTATTACTCTTTCGCTTTCTTTATGTTTGTCTACATTAAAAAATTGTCATGTAGAATTTTTTTTGGAGAACAAACACTCCCACTTAAGAATTTTCCCCAAAAAATATCTCAAAGTTTTGAGAAAAAAATATGATTGAATTTTTTTTCCATATCCGTTCAATGCTGTGAGTTGGGCCTCACATGTTGAGTCAGCTTCTCTTTTCATGTCTTTTGTGGCTTCACTCCTAAACGGGAGTGTCAGATCGCTCAACTAGAGCGCGACTTGTGTCCAAGTAATTTCTATCAACCTTTATTTCGGGTATTCACAATTATTCAAAAATATTCACCAATGGTCATATTTAAATTTTCTTTATAAGTAGACATTCATTTTGACACACTTGAAAATTCCTCATTTCTTTCTTTAACGTCATTAAAATAATTATTCATGTGTTTATTGAGAAATATATGAGTAGGAAAAATAATAATTTAATAATTAGTGATTGAAAAATTAAAAAATGAGTAGGAGAGAATATGGTGTGGAATATAATGGTAAAAAGTAGGAGAGAGTGGAGTAAAAATGTTTGAGTTTCTTGTTGGTGGATGAAAGAAATTATTAGGGTAATGTAGAGATAGAGTGGAGTGAGATTTTTTTTTCTCTACTAAACGAGATATTTCAAAAAATTTGTGCACTTTGAAATATTTACTACTAATAGCATATGTTTTGGATAAAAATACTCTAAATTTTTTTATTGACATCACTATATTTTTTTAGCAAATAAAATTCTTTTAATTGTTTTCTTTAGTAAAATATTAACCCTATTTTACCTAATATTTCAAAGTGGACAATTATAAAGGAATGGAATAAATCAAAGTACACATGATTTCTCAAAATTTTCCAACTATGTTGAAAAAAAATCAAAGTACACATGATTTCTCATAATTTAAAGTATACATTTAATGATTTATCATTTTGTTATCCTTTTAGGTTCGTTATAGGAAATAAAGATAACCATAATTAATGAATTAATAACAGTTCTTAAGTTTTTCAAAATAATTGATGAAGTTTTGAAAAATAAACTTTATTAACCCATTAGATAAATTATCATTATTAATAATATTTTCTAGTAGTGGATACCAAATCATCAATTTTAAATGTTTTTCAAATTTTTGATTATTATCTTCATCTCTTTATATTTGTCTACATTTATACTTGACCCAGAGGATAGGTCTAACTATCACCAAAGTTATTCCCCTTGGAATAAGAATTTGTTGCCCATCAAATACTTGCATATGGGGATGGGATATTAACACCAACCATACGGATAAAAACTTGTTGACCCATCGTCTAGATTATAAATCCATATCGTAGTGGAATTCAACTCATAAATTTTTATTTTTTTTAATATTTTATTAATAAAAGCTGTCTAAACTAATAAATATGTATTATATCCATTCCTATTATTTTTTGCCCTATATGACTTTTCACAATTTTCAAAACACAATTTAAATATATTTTTATCTTCAAATTTGTTAGACAAAATTTGATATTATAAAAATTTACATTGAAATGCATTCAGACTCATAACAATAAACCACTTGCCACTTTTCATTGCTACGTCTCAAAACGGTCTTTGAACAGTACAGTTGCTTAAGGTAATTAACCATCTACATGTCAACATGGGGATATGATTTGGTAAGGAAGAATAAAATGTGTATTACTTGGACATAATGTATTTCTAACTTACTAATACCAACTTTTTTTAGGCTTTTGGATTATAAATTATTGTATAAAACAGTAGACATACCTAGTGATATGCATGTCTTTTTCTCTTTGGAATGAATATATACGGAGTATATAACATGAACCAAATACGTATTTTTATAAACGCAAAATTTGGATATAAACAAGGAGAGTGACCTGACCTGGTTCGGAATGGTCGGCACTAATGAGTTGGAAGGACACACCCTTGCCCATGAGTTCGTAAATATGATCAAGAAACGAAGCCGGAACATCGGTAAAGTCTAGTAGATTCTTTTTCATCAAAACAACCGTCCCTTTGATCTTCTTGATGCCACCAGTAGCATTCTCATGCACGTTCATAGCGCTGTTATCGGGGCGATGGCCCTGGCTACGTAGAGCCACGCCATTCCCTACCTTATAAACACTTGATCGGCCGCAAATTAATTTATCTGCGGCCTTGTTTATAATTTTTATGATGGGGCAGAAACCCATTCCTGGTTCGCTTACTCAAAACTTGTGGAGAGGGAGAAGAATGAAACTTAGGGTATCGCTTTGCTGTTGCAAAAGTGAGATGCTTGATGGTAGGAGATCAGACAGATATCCTTTAATTTATAAAAAAAATAAAAAAAAAAATTAAATAAAACTTTAGACTTTAAATTTATTTTGTCCTTTTCTTTCATGTGGAAATATTGGATGGAATCTATTAAAGGTATTTTATTGTAAATAAAAGAGATGGATGGATAAGACGAGAGTTAAAAAGTTTATATGAACAACAAGAAGTTGATTTGAGTATCATAAAAGAATTAGTAAGCTTTTTCTCTTTGGTAGCTTTATTAGGTGTAAATTAAAGTACCTGATTCCCAGCTTAGTTGTTCATTAATCAAATTATTGATCTCGGGTCACTACAATAAAGTTTCGCCACACACGTTTAATTAATTTTTTTACTTTTTTTTTATACATATAATGGCTTGAGCTAGTTTCCAACTTTCCACCTACGTAAACCTCATTTACTTGAGGTTGTATATATGCACCCTCTATTTTTTTTTTCTTGGTTCAATTTCAATTTTTAAAGTCAAAAATTTAAAATATTTGATTATAAATTCTTATCTGATTATAAAAAATAATATATTAAAGTGAGATCTTATTGGATGCATGTAAATGTAAATTTTTATATTTTTAAATTTTCATAATTTTTTAATTATAACAAGAAAAATTATTATTGGTTATAGAAAGGAGTATATTATTATTGATGCAATTCATTAGTTGTTTAATCAATTATAAAACACTTAAAGTGAATATTAAATGGGAAACATGGATAATTTACGTTTTTGTTGTAGGTACTAGGTAATAAAACATAGTCTTTGCTGATCCCAAGATTCCCAACAAGTCAAGGGTCTTTAAGCCTAACTAAAAGTCTAGATACTTTGGAGTGAGGGAAATGTTACAAAATTTTTGTTGAATACTCCGTATAAACGTAAGAAGTCAAAGTCAAAGTCAAAAGAAATAGTGAACTCCTAACCCTAAAAAAATGACACTTATCCAATTAATTCTACCATAGTTTGAGGTAAAACAATTTGTACCATTGTACTAGATTTGTGATTCAATTATGGGAAATAAAATATAGCATCTTCATTTATTGAGTAATACTCATGGGTAACCTTGTATATCTTCAAGTTATATTTGGTTGATGAAAATTTTTATTTTTTTTAATGGTAATCATTTAATTTTTAAAATTATGTTTTTTTTTTACAGGGTTTAAGCTTTTTTCACAACCACGATGTAGCATTTTCATCCAATTTTTAAATTTTTCGCGGTTAAGTGCTTAGTTTAAAGGAAGGATTGAGAGGGAAAACCTAACTATGTTTATATGAGAGTAAAAAAGGTTAAATTTTGTAATAAGATGTCATTAAGGTTAAGAATATTAATTTTAAAAGTTACAGGACTACATTTGAAAAACAATTTTTTTCCGTTGACCAAATATAATTTAAAAATATACAAGGCTACCAATGACAATTACCGCAATTTATATTACTCATTTTATATAGATTGAGAAATTCAAACAAGTATGATACTAGTATGTAAATTAAGAAGTTTAAATGAGTACAAGGGGTGAAAAAATAAATTTAAATGATAGATTTTTGGTTCTTCACAACTTACTTTGCTAAATTTTTTTGAATATTTTGACGAACATTGTTTTTGTCGAACTTCACTTATTTTGCTAAAGATGATGCTTTTCTAAACTCATCTTTTGCCGAATTCAATTTACTTTTGCTAATTATTGATAAAACTTACTTACATTTGTTTTAAAACCTATTCTAGTTTCATCTTGTCGCTGATAATTAAAGCACAAGACCCATTAGCTTGGTCGTTACGACTTCAGATGCCAGCGGAATTGTCTGATTGAGTTCCTTCATTTCAATAAGCATGGATATAAAAAAAATAAAATATTGTACAAGAGAGGGCCACGCCCTGGAAAAATAACACACTAAAAACTACAACCATTTAAAATATGATATCATAAGCAAATATGAGGGAGCATCGGGTTAGAAGGTAAATCTTAGCAAGTCAGAGGTCGTCTTTAGCAAATTAGAGCACGTTGAGCAGAGAAGGGCCTGGTTGAAAGTCTTGGAGTTAGGGAGGTCGATAAACATGGAAAGTATCTAGGTATTCCTATAGTGGTCGAGGAAGGAAATTCTCATTAAAGCAGTAGCCAAGGTTATACCCACCCACTTGATAAGTGTATTTTGGATCCCGGATAGCATTATTGGCATACTCCATTCTCTGTTAGCCAATTTTTGTGGAGGGATGGTATGACAAGAAAAATCCACTAGATGTTTTTGGAAAAACTGTGCCTTTCAAAAGCTCAGTGAAGAATGGGTTTTAAGAACTTGAGGGTTTTCAACCAAGCAAGTTTGGTGCATCCATCATAGCCCTAATTCGATTGTTGCAATCACTCTTAAGGCGAGGTGTTTTAAGAATCTTGAAATCCTAGAAGCGTATTGAAGAATCAATAGGAGATAGGATAGGATCAATATACTCTAGAGGGGGGGTGAATAGAGTATGGTCGTTTTTCGAGTTAGGCTTTCAAGGCTTTGAAACGGGTTTTGAGATGCGGAAAATAATTAAAACAGGTTTCAAGGTCTTGAAGTATGTTTCAGGCTTTTGAACAGAATAGGTTATTACGAGATGAAAGAATTGGGTAAAGCAAAACGATATGTAAATGCAATAAGTAAAGGGGACGAGTATTTGTTACGAAGTTCGGCAATGTGCCTACGTCTCCGCCTAGGGTTTCCTACCCTTAGGATTTAACGATCTTTATTTCCTCCTTTAGAGACCTAAAGCCACCTTCGAAGATTATCACCCAATCTTCTATACCGTAGCTTTCCATAGCTACACTCTAGCGTCTCAATTCCTAGAAATAAAAATCTCTTTTTTTTTTCTGAACCTTTGAGTATTATAAACTTTACTCAAGGTATATCTCTCTTTTGATATTTCTTTTTCACCCCACAAGATATACTTTGTAATCTTTTCTCTCAATTCTAAATTATAATAAAGAGTAAGCACTAGAGAGGAAAGTAATTTTGCTGTAGCTTAGATGTGTATCACATTGGAAAGCTTCTTGTTCTTCAATGCTTCAGCTTCAATCAATTTATAGGCATACGAACAACGGATAGGCTTCATAACTGATTTATTCAAAATGTCGTTGCTTCAGGGTCTTGACTGACTGCTTCAAGGGCTTGAAATGTAACAGATTCTCCGAATAGCTCGCATTTCGGTTGTTGAATGATTTTCTTTTACGAGAACTCGTCCAATGAAGTTGTTCAACCCAGCATATCTTCAATTCAACTCCTTAAGCTTAGGAAGACCACTTTGAATATTTTTCATCCTTATCTTGATAGAGTTTGAATTAATTCAAAAGCTTGAAGTCCATGAAGTAAC
The DNA here is from genome assembly GCA_026401315.1 of Dysphania ambrosioides. Lineage (NCBI taxonomy): Eukaryota > Viridiplantae > Streptophyta > Magnoliopsida > Caryophyllales > Amaranthaceae > Dysphania > Dysphania ambrosioides. Next base: position 14,574,522 of record CM048662.1, read on the forward strand.
AAATTCCTTATTTTAAGGAACCTATTTGAATTACTTAGCTGAAAAATATTTAATCATTATCCACTAATAACAACTTATTAGATGAATCGTTAGTATAATATAAAATCAGTGGGAGTCGAAGGACTTATGAAGTATCATACGCATATACCAACTATGAACATATACAATCAACATATATTAGATGATATATACTTGGACATTTATTAATAGGGACTTTGTATTATCATTTTGACTTCCATCATTCATACTTATATAAGCAACATAAAACATATACATAAATATCAAGGTAACAAAATATATACATCAAGGTGGAGTCTTCAATCTCCCCCTTGATGGAAGTCAAAACATATGCATAATAATTTAAACATACACGCATAGCAATGAGTATAAGCAACAACATAAACACAATCATTCTCCCCCTTTTTGACTTTCATAAAGGGTGAGTAATAATGTTGGATCAAGTATAAAGAGTGAAAAATATACCAATTGAAAATTTGTAAAACAAAAACAGAAATGCATAGATTAAAATAGAAATTATCCATTACAAACCAACACAAAAAGTTCAACACACTTATTCAAATAAAGGCTAATAAAATCGAAAAGAAATCACGGCCTAAATAGAACTTTAAAAAAAAATATTTTGTAAAAAGATAATTAGCAATTATCTAAAAATATAATACCAAAAATAGTTAATCCAAGTTAATATAAAAAAAAACTATTAGTCAAGGTAACGAAATACAGTTTAAGACCTTGACATGCATATGCTATAAATTTATGCAAGTACGTAAACTAAAACAAAACATTAAATACTTACGTACCATTGCTCCCCCTAAATTGATGCTTCTTTATTCAACATATCAAGCTCAAATTAAATCGTTCTTCACTCAATGGCGTAATAAAAATATAACAAGTAGAAATAAAAGAGATGGTTGCATCACCTTTCTCCACATAATCATTGCTCTTGGCGATTTTCTACAAAATAAAGAAACATTAAACCTTTCTAGACTAAATTGTAAATTTGGTTTCATAATCGGGATGGACCATATTAGGTGGTCTAGTCCCTTTTTGAACCCATATTTGCTTTACCTGGTCTCGAAAATACATAGGAAAAGAGTTCTTAATAATATGAGGATCATTCCTTCTAAAAGGACATGTTAATTTGGTATGACCCTTTTTGCAACAATAGAAACATGTAGGTGTACTCCAAGTATCCTTTGCTTTGACAAAAGTGGTCAAATTTTTCTTTGGAAAGTTTTTATTGAAACCTAGACCGCTTTTGTTTAAGGAGGCTTGGTGTACCCCTAACAACTTGTTTAGGGTTGCTTCTGAATGAGTAAATTTAACCAAGGCGTTATGTTGTTCTTTACACTTCCCAGCCAGAAGCTTCTTCTCCTTCTCTAAGTTATCATTGCAATAACTTAAAGAGGCGAGCTTTCTTTTTAAAACAGTGTTTTCAATTTTCAAGGCCTTGACCTGCGTTTCAAGAGATGATTCCGCGGCCTTGACCTTGCTTTCAAAGGCTGACTGGGTAGCTTTGAGATCACATAATTCCTTTGAGAGACTTTTCGAAATACTTACCTGTTTGTTAAGCCTTTCTTTGAGAATTTTTGATTCAAGAATCAAACTTTCTTCATTCATTATCATACTTTGCAAAAATTCAGATAGAACATTTGTAGGGCTTGACATTAAATTCTTCACAATTACCTCAAGGTGCTCTCCCTTTTCGCTTTCTTCGTGATTTGCCATCAAGCATAGATTTTCATGCTCTTCTTCTTCATCACTAGAGTATGAGTCAACCATTTTCTTCTTCTTATAGTCCTTTTTTGGATATGGCTTCTTTTTTCGTTGAGGACAATCTTTCACTAGATGGTCTGTTTCACCACACTCATAACAAGTTAGTGTATTAACTTTATTCATTGAGTTAGAAGACTTACCTTTGTATTTGTTTGGATGGTAGTTGTCTCTGCCTCTTAAGAAGTTTTTCTTCATCTTCAAGATTTTGGCGAGACTTCTAGCAATGAGAGTAAATGGATCTTCTTCTTCATCATCATCATCACTATCGTCATCTTCACTAGGAACTTCTTCTTTCTTTGCCTTGAGTGCTAAATTATTTGTTGATGTAGCTGGTTCACCATCATCTTCATTTAGGGACATTTCATGGTGATTAATTTTCCAAGTAGATCGTCCAAGGGCAAGATTCGCAAGTCTTGAGCTTCTTCTATTGCCGTCACTTTAGGACCCCACTTCGATTTGGGAAGACAACGAAGGATCTTTCGAACCTTTTATTCATTTGTGAATGATTTGCCAAGAGAATCCAGATTGTTCACTATTTGGGTGAATCTTGTGAACATCTCCTTCACGTTTTCATTATTCGTCATTTTGAACAATTCATATTGTCGGAGATATATACTTATCTTTGTTTCCTTCACTTAGCTAGTTCCTTCGTAAGTAACCACTAGCTTGTCCCATATTTCCTTAGCACTTCTGCAAGATGAGACTCTATTGAACTCATTAGCATCCAATCCACAATAGAGCAAGTTCATAGCACGATAATTATTTGCAATACTCTCCAAATCGGTTTGAGTGAAGTCGCCATCTTCTTTAGGGATTGGAACGCCACTTTCATCGTTCTTCATTGGCACCTTAGGACCTTTCTTTATAATGTCCCATAATTCAATATCTTGATCTATGAGAAACATTTGCATTAGGGAGCGCCAATGGGCAAAGTTATTCCCACAAAGCAATGGAGGACGATTTGAGGAACGTCCTTGAGCAAAACCACCATCACCTATTTGATTCATGATGCCTCATAAATATTTAAATCCTTTTTTGTGAGTATAGCTCTGATACCAATTGAAGAATCAATAGGAGATAGGATAGGATCAATATACTCTAGAGGGGGGGTGAATAGAGTATGGTCGTTTTTCGAGTTAGGCTTTCAAGGCTTTGAAACGGGTTTTGAGATGCGGAAAATAATTAAAACAGGTTTCAAGGTCTTGAAGTATGTTTCAGGCTTTTGAACAGAATAGGTTATTACGAGATGAAAGAATTGGGTAAAGCAAAACGATATGTAAATGCAATAAGTAAAGGGGACGAGTATTTGTTACGAAGTTCGGCAATGTGCCTACGTCTCCGCCTAGGGTTTCCTACCCTTAGGATTTAACGATCTTTATTTCCTCCTTTAGAGACCTAAAGCCACCTTCGAAGATTATCACCCAATCTTCTAAACCGTAGCTTTCCCTAGCTACACTCTAGCGTCTCAATTCCTAGAAATAAAAATCTCTTTTCTTTTTCTGAACCTTTGAGTATTATAAACTTTACTCAAGGTATATCTCTCTTTTGATATTTCTTTTTCACCCCACAAGATATACTTTGTAATCTTTTCTCTCAATTCTAAATTACAATAAAGAGTAAGCACTAGAGAGGAAAGTAATTTTGCTGTAGCTTAGATGTGTATCACGTTGGAAAGCTTCTTGTTCTTCAATGCTTCAGCTTCAATCAATTTATAGGCATACGAACAACGGATAGGCTTCATAACTGATTTATTCAAAATGTCGTTGCTTCAGGGTCTTGACTGACTGCTTCAAGGGCTTGAAATGTAACAGATTCTCCGAATAGCTCGCATTTCGGTTGTTGAATGATTTTCTTTTACGAGAACTCGTCCAATGAAGTTGTTCAACCCAGCATATCTTCAATTCAACTCCTTAAGCTTAGGAAGACCACTTTTAATATTTTTCATCCTTATCTTGATAGAGTTTGAATTAATTCAAAAGCTTGAAGTCCATGAAGTAACAAATTCCTTATTTTAAGGAACCTATTTGAATTGCTTAGCTGAAAAACAAATCATTATCCACTAATAACAACTTATTAGATGAATCGTTAGTATAATATAAAATCAGTGGGAGTCGAAGGACTTATGAAGTATCATACGCATATACCAACTATGAACATATACAATCAACATATATTAGATGATATATACTTGGACATTTATTAATAGGGACTTTGTATTATCATTTTGACTTCCATCATTCATACTTATATAAGCAACATAAAACATATACATAAATATCAAGGTAACAAAATATATACATCAAGGTGGAGTCTTCACGTATAGAGGCTATGAGCCTAGCTACACATGGCGTAGTGTATGGGGAGCTATGGCACTACTTCTTGAGGGGGTTAGATCGCATATTAGAGATGACAAACAATTCAAAATATGGATGGACCCTTGGCTGCCTACTATGGAAAATAGTGGATATGTTCAATGGCTAGATCTTACGATCCCAAACTCACTGTGGATGTTCTAATCGATCCGATGAGCACACTAGATTATGGGAAATGGATGTCATACATGCAATGTTATCATGTGAGGAGGTTACTTTGATACGTAACATCCCATTACCGATTAGTACGAGAAGGGACACACATTATTGGATAAGGAACCCAAAAGGTGAATTCACGATGAAGTTTTGCTTCTAAATTGGAATGCAGGTAGCTAGCGTAGGCTAGATGAAGATGTAAAGGTGTGGAAATTAATCTGGCACTTAAATGTCCCGCCAAAATTGGAGCACTCCCTTTGACGTGCTACTAAAAACATTCTAGCCACGAAGGAGAGATTACAGCGACGCAGTAAGGGGTTCAGTGGGTTGTGCATGCGATAATGAGGCTATCACAACCCTATCATTAGTACCTAACTATTCGTATTACTATATAGTCGGGCAAGTAAGGTCATAGAGAAGGCAAGATAATGTATTGAATCACTATGAATACAATAAATTGAACCAAATGGAACAATGAGTTGAGTGAAATATGGTCCAATAAACTAATCAATGAACTAAGAGCCTAGAATTAAGTTTCTCCACTAATATAAATCAATGAAATCCTTAATCCTTCCTTAACTAATCATATTAGGTTCAACATGATAAATGCACCCTATATCAATACCAAGGATTTTGCTTCTATCAATCAATAGCTTTTTAAACAATGAAACCATTCCTACTTAGAATCATTCAATATAAACACATTAAGCATAACATCCTTAAAATCCTAGCAAAATCTGTCAACTACTATTGTGATTACTTCTCTTACTTTAAATTAGGGTACCATTATAAAGTTAATTAAGATCCAACTATTGTTACAAACCTAATCACATTAATTAAACATACTATGTCTTGTAGAATAATAAATATATATAAAACCAACCCTAAAATACGAAGAACAATAAATAATTAAATTGGGGATTATGATGAATTTAAAGCATCAATACATACTAGGGTTAAACAAAAATCTAGAATAATAACACTAATCTAGCATAATTTAAGAAAAAAAACAAAACATAAATTAAATAAACAAAAGAAAAAGAGAAGAAAAGATAATACTTGAATTAAATTTGGGAATGAAAGATTGAATCTTAGAGGAATACAAAACTAGAGAGTGTTAGGAAGGTAAAAGTTAGTATCTACGTCTTCCTCCCCCATGAAATATCAATACTAGGGTTATTTATAATAAACTAGAAAAGTGTGTGTTTAATGAAGGAAAGCCGTGAAAAATAAGCCTAGGGAGAAAGACTCGGACGAGTCTACAATAGACTCAAACAAGTCTAATTTAGAAATGCTAAAAAATTATTTCTAACTAAAATTCACTTTTTGGCACAAACTCGTACGAGTCTGCAGTAGACTTAGACGAGTCTACTCCCGTAATGCTAAAAAATTGTTTCTAACTTAAATTTACTTTCTAGGACATACTCGAACAAGTGGCCTGCTAATAGGCCTGTGCATTGGGGCGGGTTAGGGTCGGGATGGGTCACAAGCAAAACGGGTCGGGCCGGGTCAAAGAAAATGCAAAACGGGTTGGGCCGGGCCAAAGGAGACATATAACAGGCCGAGTCGGGCTAGGCCGTCCAAAGAGAGTATAGTTTTTATCTATAGAGGGGGATAATTTACGTGGATCACCTCCAATCTTTGGTAGTGGATCATTGTCAAGTAAGTGGAAATAATTCGTTACCTTATAATGTTTAAAAGATTTGGAAACTATAGGCCCATTATTGACCCGACTTGACCCATTAAAAATCTAATAAAACATGACCCTTTAAGAGACCGACCCATTAAGCCCATTATTTATTAGGCCCTTTTACAAATGGGTCGGTCAAGGGCCCTTAACGGGCCCCCATCCCTTTGAACAGGTCTACTTGCAAACTCATTCAATCTCCTCTATTTCTTGAAAACCTAACTTTTTATCTCTTTTTTTTTTATCTTCATGGTGTTAGGACTTGGAGGGGTGCTCTGCAAGCATATCTGATCGAGTCTCCTCTTTTGCACTTGTTTTCACTCATTGCTATGCGTCTCTTTTCTCACACGATCTAGCCTTTAACTTTCTTGCTCCAAAGACTTGAGTTTCTTTATTTCATCTCAAAGTCTTGTGGATTGCTCCATGATAACTCGAGCATGTGTAAAACTGTGGGATCGCTCTAATATTCTTGAAATCCATCAAAAACACCCGTGAAGCACCAAATGAAGGAAACTGAACTAAAATTATGTGAAATCACACTAAATGCATCTAATATAAATTCAAATAACTCTAGTAGCGATCCTAAAAAAAGTACTAAAGATGACTTATCAAATTCCCCCACACTTATTCTTTACTCGTCCACGAGGAAAATTAGGAAAAAATAACTAAACTAAGAAAGTAATAAATCCTATTACTCACTTTCGTCGGAATCACAGTTGCACTTAGCATATGCAACAAGCCTTTTAAACCTTAGGCTTCCCCAGTAGACGAGTTTGGTCTTGTCAAGGTTTATAAGAAGGGAAACCTACAAAGTCGAATATGCAAATGTAATGAAGAAAGAAAAAAAAATGAAATTATCACTATTCCATAAGGAAATACAATCTAAAAGGCAACTATATGATATTAGATGACAAACTAAACCTCTCCCTCTTACCAAATGTTTGCTTGTTGATAACCGTTCTTTTAGGTCGTTTAACTAAAAGAATAGTTATGCAAACTAAATTTATAAACACCCTAATACTACTACAACTAGTGTAGTGGTAAGTCGGGGATCGAACCAATAGGACAAGGGGCGATAGTCTCTAGACTTGATGCAGCAAGAACTAAAACGATAATATGCTATGGAAAGAAAACGGGGACAGATCAGTTCCACCCTAGGAAGGACAATCAAACTATCAATACGCTAAATTAGGAGAAATCAGTCAACAATGAATCGTGACACTCAAGATAACGAGAGGAAGTTTGTGACCCTATAAATCACATGAACAACCTATAATCGCCCTATGTCTCCAAAGGAGTGGCAGGATAAGATTCGCATCGAATATCAATCAATCAATCACTAACAATCTCAAATCTTAACTCTACGCATGAAGAACGAGCCAACCTAGGGTTTCACTAATAAAACCCCTAAGAAAACTACTCACACATAGTAATAAAGACTAGAGCATAAACAACGAAAAAGAACATGATTGAAAGCACGAATGATTTGAATGTAATGAACAAGAGAATGAAAAATGAAGACCTATAACAAAACGGACAACTACTCTATCAAAACCGTAAAAGAAACAACGATAATAGCAAGAGGAATGAAATTCAGAAAAACAATACTTGAAAGAATTAAATGAAATAAAACAGAAGGGAATTGATACCTTGCATAAATAAAATAGCATGAACGAAAGAGAGTCAGAATCCGAAATACAAAGCTTGAAAATGAGAACAATGAAAGCTGTAAATCTAAACTAATGCATGAATGAAATGAAAAGCTTTAAAGTGATGTTCTAGGTTGTGGCACAAAAGCTCTCAAAGTAGGCATGAGGGTTATTTACAGAGCAAGAGGGTATTTATACCCTAGGGACATAAGGGGTAAAACCCTAGGAAAAACCCTCGAGCGCCAGCCTAAGAAAGAACTAAGAAAGTCGGAAATAGGCTCCATTTGGCCGAATGGAAGAGGTATTCGGCCGAATGGTTTCCTCATTCGCCTATATCAAAAACTTGGCGTTTTTGCACCCTGTCCACCATTCGACCAAATGAGTGCAACCATTCGGTCGAATGGTCCTTGATTCGGCCAAATGAGTGTTCATTCGGCTATTCTCGAGAGCTTGAGTTATGTGCTTGAATCTCTGTCTTCCATTCGACCGAATGGATGTCAGATTTGGTCGAATCTAAACCTGAACCTTGCTGAACAGCTCCTTTGAAGTGTCTAATGGCTTCTGGAGTTTAGGGGATCTTCGAGAGTGACTTGGAATGCATGCCCAAGCTATGATACATGCATCTAAACTCTTGATAAGAGTGTCAAAGCCTGGAACACGTCTCATTTTACCTCGAAATCATCAAAATCACATTAAATGACCTAAAAGCAGCTCGAGGACAAGATCAAGGTAAAATTGAATGTAATATGCATAAAACTGATATAAAAGCATGAGACTCGACACTAAAATGGGATTGTAAACGTGCTTTAAAACGAGCACATCACCTGTCCTTAAGCAAAGAAACTACATAATACTGTTAACAAGTGATAATTATGAAAAGAATTTTTTTTAAAAAAAAAACTAGTTTTACAGTCACAAGACTAAAGAAAAGTTCAAATAGTAAATTACAATGCATTACTTATACCTTAGTTTGGGTTGATGACCCATAGCAAGACTTGTGCTAATTCTTTCTCTTAACCGGTAAGGGACCAAAAAAAGATAAGTTGAATAAAGAGGACTTTGTAAGGGTAGGCCAAGATGACAATGTGGCAAAAGTGTAGTTTGGGAATGTGGTTCTTACAAACAAATTTGTAGAGAAAATAACACTCTAATCTCCTAATGTGAGATGCAAGTGCTAAAAAATTATACGAGCTTTGAATTCATGTACATAATTCCAAAAACAAAAACAGATATATTATTCCTTATCAACTTCAATAATTTCTTTCGCCCTTCTTTATTCATTTTTTTCATCTATTCATAACTTTGTTTTTCTCTTATTTTCTCTATACCACTTTCATTGCTTCGTTGTCTTTTTTTTATAGACTTATTCAACACCTTCCCCTTAAGTAGCACATGATTATAAAGCAATCCAAAATAGTCCACTTATCAAACTTGGACTCTTGGTTATAGGCCATTGGCTTCTAATGTACGGTAAACAGAAAAGTGGTGTAGGCTCAACATGGCTAGCAAGAGGTAAATATAAAAGTAAAAAAGAAATCTCCTAAAAATGGACTCTAAAATTTCTAAATAGTAAGAATAAATGCCTTAATCAAGTTTCATTATTAGTTTGGTCATCGATCTAAGGAATCTAAAATACAAGTCCCAATTCAGGTGATTAAGGAAAAAAAGGTGAAAATCAGACTTACAAAGTTTGTGGCCCTCTATTGGGGCCTCTTCGCACAAGGAGAAAGTGATACCATCTTACCACAAACCATTTCCATAAAAGGTTATTTACCCCATCATACCAAATTAATCAACTAATGTAGTCAACTAATGAAAAAAACCGTAGCAAAACATTTTATCAAAAGTCACTTGTGTCACATATTGGTTTATATAAACTTTATCAGGATATGGATACAACCTAAACTTAAAACTTATGTCCTAAAATGAAGCCTAAATATAAAATTTAAATCCTAAAATGCAACCTAAATGTGATTCTAAATTCCATCATGCATATTATATACAAGCAATGACCTCAAAAATCAAGATAATCATAAGATGAGAACACAAATTTTCAATTTATAATCATTAAGTCAAACGAAAGTAATTGGAAAAAAGAAAAAGCTTCTAAAAATTTCAAGAGAAAGATATAGGAAAGAGTATACCAATAATGTGGTGGGTGAAAAACCCGCAATTAAACCTCTTCAAATAACCAAGTATTTAAATACATGACATGTAATTAGTACTTAGACTAGATCAATGCTTGCTTATATTTTGTAAGTTATTCCATGATAAGAAAAAAAAAATAAAACTACTATATGCTCTAAAAAAAAGAACAAGTTAGTGATTGAGTGATCTTCCACACATATCTCATAAAAGCCCTTAGAGCTTGTCAAATGCATCTATATGCATCTCACAAAAGATATACAATATACATATCATGATACTCACCATAGGGAACACATGAAATTTCATAGGAGTTTATAAAAAAAGTGTTAGAATAATTTTGATAAGAAGACGCATCATTAACATGATAATTCCCATTATAATATACATACCCCTTATAATAATCATATGGATACTCCCCATTATGATAATTTGACTCCATAAAATCAAATTTACAAACTCAAATAATATTCCTTAAGCAATCCAAAAACAATCTGTTACCTTCCCCGACAACGACACTAAAATTTAACGAGGCTGTTGCAAACCTATCAAAAGTACCTAACTATTCTTACTACTATATAGTCGAAAAAGTAAGGGTTGAATTCCATAGAGAAGGGTGGACGATATATTGCATCACTATGAATCTAATAAGTTGAGTCAAATCAAACAATGGGTTGAGTGAACTATGGTCTAATAAACTAATCAATGAACTAAGAGACTATAATTAAGTATCTCAACTAATATAAATCAATGTAATCCTTAATCCTTCCCTAACTAATCATATTATGTTCAACAAGATACATTTACCCTATGTCAATACGAAGGATTTTTTTTGATCAATCAATGGCTTCTTAAACAATGAAATTATGCCTATTGTCGTGGACTAATGAAATTTTAAGACATTAAGCATATCATCCTAAAAATCCTAGAAAAATTTGTCAACTACTATCATGATGAATTCTCTTAATTTAAATTAGAGTTTTAATGTCAATTAAGAGCTAACTGTTGTTGCGAACCTAATCACATTCATCAAACATACTATGTCTAGTATAATAATGAGTATAAAACCAACCCTATAATAAGAAGAACAATAAATGATTTAATTAGGGATTGCGACTAATTCATAACATCAATATAAACTAGGGTTCACCATAACTCTATAAGAGTAACACTACTCTAGCATAATCAAAGAAATAAAAAAATACAAATGAAAAAAAGAGAAAAAGAGAAGAAAAAATAATACTTGAATTGAATTTGAAAACAAAAGATTGAACCTTAGAGTAATACAAAACTAGAGAGTGTTTGGAGGGTAAAAGTCAGAATCTTAGTCCTCTTGCCCTATGAATTAGCAATACTAGGGTTATTTATAATATCCTAGAAAAGTGTGAGCTTATTCATGGAAAGCCATGAAAATAGGCCTAGGGAGAAAAACTAGGATGAGCTCTGTAGTAGACTTAAACGAGTCTACTCCTAAAATGCTAAAAAACTGTTTCTGACAAAAATTTACTTTCTAAGATAGACTCGACTAAGTCTACAGTAGAATCTGACGAGTCTATTCCCGAAATGCTAAAAAATTATTTCTGACTAAAATTTATTTTCTCCTCTATATCTCAAAAACTAAACTTTCTAATATTTTTCTGATCTTCATGGTGCTAGGACTCGGTTGGGTGCTCTACAAGCACATCATAGTCTCTATTTTGTGCTTATTTCCACTCATTGTAATGCGTCTCTGCTATCACACGATCAATCCTTCAACTTTATTGCTCCAAAGACTTGAGTTTCTTCATAAACACTCTCAAAGTCTCATGGATCACTCTATGACAACTCAAGCTCGTGCTAAAACTTTGAGACTGCTATAATATTCCTAAAATCCATTAAAAATACTAAAAACACCCGTAAACGCACCAAATGAAGGAAAGTGAACTAAAATCATGGGAAACCATACTAATCCATATAATTTACATTCAAATACCCTTAAAAATATTACTAAAATATGCACTAAATATGACTTATCATGCGATGTGGACAAGAAGAAGAGAATGTTTTACATGCTATCTTTACAGTCAAACCAACGTATGTGGAGTCACATCATCATTTGGAAATTAAGATTGATTAAGATTATGCATGGGAAAGGAATTATGGCTTTGGTTGCATGAAAAGTGCTCGATTAAGGAGCAGGTGCGTGTAAGAACTTTGGCTAGAGTAGCATGCTTTGTGCGAAATAAGGACACAAGGGCTGACCCCATTGCAATTGTAATAGGCTACTTGAGATAGGTAGAGAATTATAAGGTTGATCAATAATTTGAAGGTCTATGGTCATATGCAACTGGGGTAACCTCATCTTATAAGGAAATGTAAACCACTTGAGCAGGGATGGTTTAAGGCCAGGTGAACGTTAATGCGTACATTGTGAAAGACATATATTGTGACCTAGGAGTGGTTCTAAGGGACGATGTATGACAAGTTTTATTATGTGTGAGTAAAAGGGAAGAAGTCACAAGGGATGCACCTATGGCAGAAGCGACTGCTCTATGCTTTGGAATCTAAATTGTGCTACGGTTTAGAGCTAGGAAAATTGTCGTAAAAGGAGATACAACTTTTGCGATGGAGGTAGTAGTTAAGAAGTTGAGTAATGTAGCCCTATATTCATCCTTTTTTATCATATCAATAATTTACGTAGTTAATTTGAGGATATTGCATTTCTCATTGTAGAAGGGTCAGGAATAAAGTTGCACATTCAATTTCCTAATTAAATACTTGGGGGCATTAGAATACATCTGTAATGGACCTTTTACTTTAATAAATCATCCCTTGGGGGATCAATTTGGCTTGATTTATTGAATATTTAATTTTATTTAAAAAGCAAGTATGCTTTCTAAAGTTACATCATTAAGATCCTTTAATAACATAGTATGAAGATACATGAGGATTGCATCAAACACAACTAACTATTGCTCTAAAGATACACCACAATTGGAAAATTGATCCACCGTCCAATGGTCTCAATTGCCTCATGATAGAATGATTATCGTATGCTCAAACCATTGTGATCACAAAGATCCATAGCTCTATATTTATGGAAAATATAAAAATATGGATAGGAAGAGATTATAGCACCTAAGGCCATGCTTGGATTGAGAGAGATAGATTAAGAGGGTGATAAAAGTCAAACTAATGAAAAATGAAGGTAAATAGAGGTGGTGATAAGGAGATGAGGTGGAAAACAAAATATTGTAGTGGTTGTACGAGGAAGAAGAAGAAATTAGGAGATTGATTATTATCCTCATTGTGGTGGTAATAACTATCCTAGGGGTATGGTGTGTATCTATTACCCCTTAAATGAGGGTATTAGTTCCCTTTTCATCATAATACTAACACTACATTTACCTTACAAACCACTTCCACTAACCTCATTTTTCATTACTTTGACTTTTAATACTCCCTTAGTGTATTACCTCCAATCCATGCATGCCCTAAGATTAGCTTGAAACCACGTCCAAATTGATAGAAAGTTGTATCTTATGGTGCCCACCAATCCATGCAATGGCTAGGTCTCATAAGACAACCTAAATTATGCCTTAGGACAAGATCAGACTGCACCTCATTGCAAAAGCTTTATTCATGTAATTTTTTACTTTTATATTACAAAGTATGAAAGCAAATTATATACTTCGTATTAGGAGAAATATTTATTTGTGGCTAATGTTTATATCAGTTTTATATCTTAGTTTAAGTAATTTTTTGAAACTATCTTAGTTTGACCATATTTATCTAGAAGGATCTTAGTTAAAATTATACTTTTTTAGAAGGATTGTAGTTTAAGTCTCTAATATAAGGTGTGTGTGTGTGTGCATATATATATATATATATATATATATATATATATATATATATATATATGTTTTTGTTAAAAGATTAAAATGGATTACTTGATAACAACAAGCAAAGGAAATTAATGTATGTAGGATTGCTAGTTGGACCAATTGAGGAAACCCACTATAATGCCTAAGTTAGTGAATATATTAGGATCAAGAGCCTCCCTCAAAATTAGTGTTTAGTATAGGTGATTCTCAATAAATACTTAAAGAGAATATCGTGTGTTTATGTGAAAAATTAAATAATTTTGTCTTTAACCCATAAATAGTTATTTATAGTATTAAAAATGAAGTGAACTTGTGGGCTTACATGGGCCACTGATGGTTAGTCTAGCATGTCAACCAATTAAGCCTAGCCTAATAGCTTATAACCCTACTAATGATCTGATTCATGTAATTAGATCAAGTTTTTTGGCTATGTTGCTTTCGAATAATCCATTGTCCCAAAAGGGCTTATGGCCCAAGCTACTTAGGCCAACCCATACAATCTATCTCCTAGACCTAATAAGTAAATAAAGGATTGGGTGGTATGGTATTGTTGAATGGCTGATTCCAACCATGAAAAACGATGTGTATGAATTTAAAGAACACAAACAAGATATGGTGACCAGGACCTAGCTTGGCTGCTGTCTACCTTTGCTTGGCTCCCAAACATCCCAAATCTAACTCATCCATTTCTGAATTATTTTCAAAAACCCTTCGAAGAAGTTGAATTAAACCTAGTGATTTTAATTTCAAATGAGTGGGAACCATATCAATAACTTCCCTCTTAAATTCTATAACTAATTTTAGGCTAATGTATAGCTTACATGCATGAGAATCTTGGATCCATTACTCCTTGAATTTGAATGGCTTTCCTAACTCCTATAAATTGAGATCCTTGGCAATACTTTAAAGTTTTATCCAATTCCAAAATTCTCTTACCTTGGTGTTTTCTTCTCTCTCTAGCGATTTAATTACTTGTGCTTCTTCAACCTATTTTTGCACAATACCTATTGGAAGTCTTGAGACCGCTCAAAATTAATATGTAATTCTTCTTTGAATTCTATAGGTAATTTTCTTCTTTGTTTTTGAACTTTATTATATGTATAGGTTTGATATATCTCAATGTGGCTATAGTGAATTCCATATACCTTGGACCAATTATTATTGAAAGTGTGAAAGTTATTTCTCCTTCATTTAAGAAATATAAATTAATTTTCCCTAATCCTTACTCTAACTCTAAAGTAGAAAGTCCATATATCAACATGTCAATGAAGGCAGCCCAACGTCTGAATTGGCGCAAGCCATTACTTCTGAGTTAGCCCCGTAAAACATTTACCCTCTACTCACTAAACCCTAGAGCTAGGATTTTGAGTACACCAAGGATATGGCTCAACATAAGGACATCCCTCCACCTAGAAAGCTCATTGATACGAATGAGGGTATGAACTTTGAAGGGTTGATTGAAGCATCAAAGAAGGATGCAACCATGAGAGAGTTGTTAGCTTATGAAAATACAAATCTTCTAGGTGCATCTAAGGGGAATATTTGTATGTGCATGGTAACATGAAACAATAATTAGCACATATAAATATAAAAGCTTTGGTTGATACAGGGGATAAGTTGGTTTTGTCTAGCTATGAGTTTTCTCCCACCTCACTTGATAATGTTTTTCTCATTTTAGTCTATGTCTTTATATAGGGTCCTATCCATGATAGTATGTGTGGAAGCCATGAAAAAGAGCATTGATGAAGGTTTCTTGGTTAAAATATTTGATCTTGAAGAGTTTCTTAAAGATTAAAAATTTCGACAAAAGGGATAAATCTTTAGGACAATGGTCGGTTGTCTCTTACATGTTTGGTGACTTCGCAAGTGACATGGCATACATGGATGACTTGGCAAAGGACATGAGATGCACGGGGATGTGGTTTTCTTGTGTGTATGTTGGACATTAGAGTCTTTGTTTAAATAATATTCGATTAAGCTTTTGTTTTAAAGTTAGTGAAGTTATAATTTTATCTTTTAATAGGATAAAATTATAAGTCTACTAGGATTAGGACAGTGGCAATGTTATAATCCTAGTATAAGTACGATAGGATGATTTGGAAAATTGTGAGCCAATCTTTCAATGTCTCATTATTCTATTAGGACTAATAATCTTAAGTATAAAGGATTACGACACTCAAGGCTTAGGGTACAAATATATTGTGAAATTCAAAAATGTAGTCGTGGTTTTTGAGCTAGAAAAGAAGCAACACCACAAGGTAGCTAAGTTTATGGTTAGTCTAAATGATACAATCCCTTTAAGAGTTTTAATGAGGTTTTCACCATAGTTACTACACTTGAGAAGCAATAAGTGCGCAAGCTAAGGACCTTCTTTAAGAATTTCGTACAAAAGGAGAAATATGAGGTTGCTCCATTCATGTCAAGCCTTGATAAACCCACGAAATTTCAAGATTTTTGGAGGGATAAGGGAGGAAGTTTAAGGCCTCTTACAGGGGATCAACGAACTTGTTTCAAGTGTAAAGGACAAGGTCACATTCAAAGGGATTGTCGACATGCTAGAGTTGCTACTACTTAAACTTAGGATGAAGATGGTGCCTTGATAAAGAGGAGTATAAGTTTAAAGAAGAAGGACACACATCCTATGAAGCTCAAGAAGATGAAGTTGAAAAATTTATGGCTAAAATTAAGGGACCTAGCTTAGTTTTGAGTAAGGTTTTGCAATCAAAGTCCACGCCTTTTTAGGAGTATAAAAGGGAGAAGATTTTTCTCACTAGATACAATGTTCAAGGGAGACTATGTGATGTAGTCATAGACTTAGGTAGTTGCACTAACATGGTTTTAACCCTTTATATTAAAAAATTAGAGGTTCCCATGCAAAATCATCCTCAACCATACACGCTTCATTGGCTTAGCAACTCTAATGACGTGAAGGTTAGTAAACAAGCCTTTAGTTTGTTTAAAATTGGCAATTATGAAGATCAAGTGCTTTGTGATATTTTTTCCATGGTTTGCTTGTCAAATTCTATTGGGTAGAACTTGGAAATATGATAGATATGTCAAGTTTATAGGGAGAATAAATGTTTATGTGGTGAGGAGGCACACACATAAGGTTTTTTCTTTAAAGCCATTGATGACTCCTAAAACTAAATCCAACACTAGTAAAGTTAAAGGCGTTTTATTAGTGGGTGGAAGGGAGTAAGAGAAGAAAGCCAAAGAAAGTATATTAATGTATGTGCTCCTGGCAAAGAAGGTGAAGGATGAAGCCCACGAGGTTCCTAGGGATTTACAACCCCTACTCATCGAAATCAAAAATTTCTTTCCCTAAGATTTGCCATCGAGTTTGCCACCAATCCGAGATATTGAACATTAAAATGATCTCATTATAGGGTCCCAAATTCCTAATAAGCCAAATTATAGGTGCCATCTGGAAGACACTAAGGAACTTCAATGGAAAATTGCAGAGCTTATGGCATGTGGTTATGTGAGAGAGAGCATGAGTCCTTGCGCGGTGCCTACTTTTATATACCGAAGAAAGATGGAAATTGGAGAATGTAAATTGATTCAAAAGACGTAAATAACATCACCATTTAATATAGGTTCCCTATACCTAGAGTTGATGACTTGTTAAATGACTTATATGGGGCGTAAGTCTTTTCCAAGATCGATCTATAGAGGGGTGATGTGCTCGTTTTAGAGCACATTTATTAACTCATTTTAGTGTCAAGTCTCATAGTTTTGTATTGGTTTTATGTACATTATGCTTGATTTTACCTTGGTCTTGTTTTCGAGTTGTCTTAAGTTCATTTCAGGCACTTTTGATGATTTCAAGGTGAAAGGCGATACATTCAAGCCTTTGACACACGTATCTTAGCTTGGGCAAGTGTTTGAAGTCACTCATGAAGATTTCACGGAGTTCAGAAAAGAAGGAAGTAAAAAGAGGAAAGAATTCTCTCAGATTCGACCGAATCTGAGAGACATTCGACCGAATGCTTGCAGATTCGACCGAATCTGAGACTCATTCGGTCGAATAAGAGGCAGTCTTCAGAGTTTTCGAGCCTTGCTACTGGAAAGGCCGAATGGAACTCATTCGGGCGAATGAGCTTCCATTCGGCCGAATCACCCTGTACATTCGGGCGAATGCTTAACAGAGATCGATTCCCTGAAGCCTCTGGAATGGGCGAATGGAAGACAATTCGGGCGAATGGGATCACATTCGGCCGAATGATACCTATATTAGGGCGAATGACAGTGTTTTCCTCCGGATCAACTACTTCTTTTTAAGGCCGGCTCCTATACATTTTAGGGTTTTTCGTAGGTTTTTATTATTTTGTTATAAATACCCCCTTCCTCTGATGAGGAGGGGGGATCTAGGTTTAATACTTTTATGCACTTTTATATTTCTTAGCCTCCAAATTCTTTTAGTTTTAGCTTTCGATTTTCAGTTTTTCTTCAACGCTTTGTAGTTCGAATTCTTTTCGTGGATATCAATTTGAAGCTTTTGTAAGTTTAATTCCTTCCTTTAATCTTAATTCATTGCTTTATTTCATTGCATGTTTAGTTCTAAGTTATTCGTTTATTAATTCTGATTGTGTTTTCATTCTCGCGATTTCATTCCATGTTCGTTTCTGCTGCATCTTTTAATATCTTTATGTCTTTAAGCATGAATATGAGTGAGTAAATCCTTTAGGGGTTTTGATCGGTGAAACCCTAGGAAAGCTATGATCTTTATTGCTTAAGGTTGTGGAAACGATGTTAATAAATAGTTTCGGATTCCGATGCGAATCTTGTCCTGCCACTCCTTTGGAGACATAGGGCGATTATAGGTTGTTCGTGTGATCTATAGGGTCACAAACTTCCTCTCGTATTCTTGGATATCCATGCTAGTTATTATCAGATTTTCTCTAACCTATCATGTTCGGTTTTAAAGCTTCATTCCTAGGGTGAATCCAATCTTGTCCCCGTTTTTCTCTAGTTGCTTTACTTCGTGATTTATCGTCATCTATTTTCCACCTATTAGTTTTAACTGAATTTCCAACCCCAAATAGTCCGGTTGTGTTAAAAGTCAAAGTCTTGATATACCTTGTCTTCGTGGTTCGACCCCCTACTCCACTATACTCGTATAGTTTGTAGGTTGGAATAAATATTGTTTGCATAACCTGTCTTTTAGTTAACGACCTAGAAAACCGGTTATCAAAATGGCGCCGTTGCCGGGGACAAGGCGTAATATTTAGACTTAACTTGTTTTAGCATAACTTTATTTATTTTATTTCTATTTTTGTTTTCCTTTCTGTGTGTGGTTGTCTTTGACTTAGGTGTTTGTATGCCCCATAGCACGCGTAGGTCAAACTAGCCAATTACACCCTTAAATCCTGAAATCCAACGTGTTAGTAGACAACGCCCTTCAAAGTATACCTTACAATCTGTCCAAAACCCTACCATATCCATAATGGCCAAAGAACATCAATTGTTTGGCCAATTCGGAACTCCTGGCTCACAAGAGTTCCAAGAGGGTGTAGTACTTCCTGTTGCTACTACACCTTACCAAATTCACCCTCAGTTCACAAGAATGGTTAAGGAAACACCATTCAGTGGCTTAAGAAATGAATGTCCTCTTCAACACCTAGAGGCATTCTCAAATATTTGTGGACTTATCCCTCCTTGTCCTAATAGCCCTGATTATGTGCGAATGCACCTTTTCCATCTGAGTCTAGTGGGAGATGCCAAGGATTGGTATAAATGCTTAGAACCCAATTCAATTGTTAATTGGGCTCAACTAAAAACCGCATTTCTAGAAAGGTTCTATCCTACGGTTCGAACACAGGATTGGCGTAAGAAAATTGCGTCATTCACCCAAGAGGATGATGAGAACCTTAGTGCTACATGGAGTAGGTTTAAAAGAATGATTAGAGCATGTCCCCACCATGAGTACGGGGAAAACCATCTCAACACATTCTTTTACGATGGTCTTAATGACTCCACCAAAGCACTTCTAGACTCAGCATTAGGTGGCCAGCTTTCCAAAATTCCTTGCACCTAGGTAAAGGCCAAAATAGAGGAAGTTGCTAAGAATAGTGCCTGGGGAGGAACTAGGAGTCAGGGATTACCTAGAGGGATGATAGACACAACTAACTTGGACAACATTAGCGCCAAAATAGAAGCCGTTATTGATAAAAAGTTGTCCAAGCTAAGCCTAGCCGGTAGTTCGAACAACCCCCCAGTGCGTGAAAAGCACTTTGCATGTGCCATATGTGGGGGTACCAACCATGATACATCTTATTGTGGTGGTTCGCACTCCGAGCATGTAGCTGCAGTTGACTATGGAGGGTATAACCCAGAACCGCAGGTGATGAACTATGACGGTTATGGGTATAACCCTGATCATGTGGCAGCCCTTAACTATAGTGGACAGGGCCAAGGAGTAGGGTATGGGCAGCAACCTTTCCCGAACAACCAACAGTACAAACCTCCCTTTAACTCCAACCAAAACCAGGGAAACTTCCACCCGGGATACAACAGAAATGGTCAAGGTGGATTTAAAAACCAAAGTTTCCAGAGGAACCAGACTAATGGGAACGTACCTAGGGCCAATGTGTATAGACCCCCAGGGTTTCACCAAGGACCTAGAAATAGTTCAAACCTGCCTTTTCCCCCTAGTCAGCCTCATCATGTGGCTCCTCAACCACAACATGGTCACACTTCAACCAATGACCATTTAGCCTCCCAAGTAACAACTCTTGCTCAACAGAACTAGAGTCTGACGCAAATTAATCAGACTCTCATCCAACAAATGCAGCAACTTCAAGCTCAGCAAAAGTTGTTTGAAACTCAACTGGCCCAAATGGCTAATCCTCCTGCACCACCGCTATTCCCATCTCACCCTTAACCTAACCCCTCTATACAACCTCCACCTCAGCAGCCGAACCCAAACCAGCACACTGCTAAGGCTATCCACCTGAGATCAGGGACTCAATATAACAGTCCTTTATATCCGGTTGATACACCTTTGGTGCGGGTGAGTGATGAGACGAGAGTACACAAAGATGAAAAAGAGGAGGAACATGGTAAAGTACCAGAGGTTGAAGTTTAAAGAGGTAGGGAGGACGTCAATGCTAAGGCAGGGAGTGAGAAGCCAGTAGAGAGTGAGGAGGAGAGGAGGAAGAAAGCTGAGGAAAGTTGAGAAGCAACTTGATGATAAGTTCAAGAAGTTTCTTGAACATCTTCAGAAGATGGAGATGAAAATCCCATTCCTCGATGCTATGGCACAAATGCCAAAGTATGCTAAGTTCTTGAAAGACTTACTGTCCAACAAGAAAAAGCTTGAGGAAGAGGTAATCAGTCTGCCCCATCAAGTTAGCTCTATACTGCAGGGGAAAATGCCTATAAAGGAGCGAGATCCCGGTCCTTATAACCTCCCTGTGAAGTTGGGAAACCTTGATCCTAAAGGGGCGCTCGCCGATTTAGGGGCTTCGATCAGTCTTATGCCTCTATCGATCGCCAAAAAGCTCCCCTTTGCCCTCCGACCTTCAAGGAAAACAATCCAACTGGCTGATAGGAGCATTAAAGTGCCATGTGGAGAGCTCGACGACATACCTATACAAGTAGGAGAACTAGTGGTCCCTTTTGATTTTGTGGTAATGGAAATGGAAGAGGACCCTTATACTCCACTTATCTTGGGCAGAGCCATTCTGAAAATTCTTTGGGTAGTTATTAATTGCCATGATGATACCATAACGGTAGAAGTTGCCCAAGTAAAGGTAGTTTTCAAAATCTCTCCCCTTTTAAAGAAGCCTATGGTTAAGCAGGTCCGTCGCCTTGAAGAAGGTGAAAGGGAGAGTGAGGTTCGTTATGGGAACAAGGAAGTAGAGGTTGGGTGTCAAATGATTGATGAGGATACCCCTACTATAAATGAGCTGTTGGAAGGCCGGTTAGATACTGCCCAGGATTCTGAAAAAGAAGCAAAGTATGAGCACCTTTACGAGGTAGAGGAAAGTATTACGCACAAAAGGGAAGGTCCTAAACCTTTCCCCAAAGTGACTTTGAAACCTCTACCTCCTAGCTTAAAATATGCCTATCTCCATGAAGATGAAGGAAGCCCTGTCATAGTGAATTCTGAGCTCGATGACATTTCTTTGGAAAAATTACTTGTTTTATTAAGGAAATATCGAGATGTCATCGGGTATTCACTAGGTGATTTAAAAGGGATTAGTCCATCCCTTGTTATGCACTGGATTCATCTTGATGATGAATAATTTTCCTCCGTTGAGCCTCAAAGACGGCTGAATCCCAACATGAAAGAGGTTGTTAAGGATGAAATCCTCAAACTCCTCCAGGCCGGCATCATCTACTCAATTTCAGATAGTAGATGGGTTAGCCCAGTTCATGTTGTTCCTAAAAAGGGAGGAACAACCATCGTCGAGAATGACAGGGGAGAGATGATCCCCACAAGAGCCACCACGGGATGGCGAGTTTGCATTGACTATCACAAACTCAATAAGGCAACCAAAAAAGATCACTTTCCCTTACCCTTCATCGATGAGATGCTTGAAAGACTGGCCAGGCACAGGTACTATTGTTTTCTAGATGGTTACTAGGGTTTCTTTCAAATCCCAATCCACCCCGAGGACCAACAGAAAACAACTTTCACCTGCCCTTTTGGGACTTTTGCCTACAAGAAAATGCCCTTCGGTTTATGCAATGCTCCATCCACCTTCCAGAGGTGCATGTCGGCTATATTTGCCGATATGTTAGAGGACTTTATGGAAGTGTTCATGGATGATTTTTCTGTTGGAGGGTCCTCTCTTGACACGTGCTTGACACATCTTGAGAAAGTACTATTAAGGTGTCAAGAAACGAATCTTGTACTAAATTGGGAGAAATGTCACTTTTTAGTTCAAGAAGGCATCGTCCTAGGCCACAAAGTGTCTTACAAAGGCATAGAGGTGGATCCTGCCAAAATTGATGTGATAAGGAATCTTCCTGTACCTACCTCAGTTACAGGAGTACGATCCTTTCTTGGACACGCAGGAGAGATGATCCCCACAAGAGCCATCGTCGAGAATGACAGAGGAGAGATGATCCCCACAAGAGCCACCACGGGATGGCGAGTTTGCATTGACTATCGCAAACTCAATAAGGCAACCAAAAAAGATCACTTTCCCTTACCCTTCATCGATGAGATGCTTGAAAGACTAGCCAGGCACAGGTACTATTGTTTTCTAGATGGTTACTAGGGTTTCTTTCAAATCCCAATCCACCCCGAGGACCAACAGAAAACAACTTTCACCTGCCCTTTTGGGACTTTTGCCTACAGGAAAATGCCCTTCGGTTTAAGCAATGCTCCATCCACCTTCCAGAGGTGCATGTCGGCTATATTTGCCGATATGTTAGAGGACTTTATGGAAGTGTTCATGGATGATTTTTCTGTTGGAGGGTCCTCTCTTTACACGTGCTTGACACATCTTGAGAAAGTACTATTAAGGTGTCCAGAAACGAATCTTGTACTAAATTGGGAGAAATGTCACTTTTTAGTTCAAGAAGGCATCGTCCTAGGCCACAAAGTGTCTTACAAAGGCATAGAGGTGGATCCTGCCAAAATTGATGTGATAAGGAATCTTCCTGTACCTACCTCAGTTACAGGAGTACGATCCTTTCTTGGACACGCAGGAGAGATGATCCCCACAAGAGCCATCGTCGAGAATGATAGAGGAGAGATGATCCCCACAAGAGCCACCACGGGATGGCGAGTTTGCATTGACTATCGCAAACTCAATAAGGCAACCAAAAAAGATCACTTTCCCTTACCCTTCATCGATGAGATGCTTGAAAGACTGGCCAAGCACAGGTACTATTGTTTTCTAGATGGTTACTGGGGTTTCTTTCAAATCCCAATCCACCCCGAGGACCAACAGAAAACAACTTTCACCTGCCCTTTTGGGACTTTTGCCTACAGGAAAATGCCCTTCGGTTTATGCAATGCTCCATCCACCTTCCAGAGGTGGATCCTGCCAAAATTGATGTGATAAGGAATCTTCTTGTACCTACCTCAGTTACAGGAGTATGATCCTTTCTTGGACACGCAGGAGAGATGATCCCCACAAGAGCCATCGTCGAGAATGACAGAGGAGAGATGATCCCCACAAGAGCCACCATGGGATGGCGAGTTTGCATTGACTATCGTAAACTCAATAAGGCAACCAAAAAAGATCACTTTCCCTTACCCTTCATCGATGAGATGCTTGAAAGACTGGCCAGGCACAGGTACTATTGTTTTCTAGATGGTTACTAGGGTTTCTTTCAAATCCCAATCCTCCCCGAGGACCAACAGAAACAACTTTCACCTGCCAGCCTACAGGAAAATGCCCTTCGGTTTATGCAATGCTCCATCCACCTTCTAGAGGTGCATGTCGGCTATATTTGCCGATATGTTAGAGGACTTTATGGAAGTGTTCATGGATGATTTTTCTGTTGGAGGGTCCTCTCTTTACACGTGCTTGACACATCTTGAGAAAGTACTATTAAGGTGTCCAGAAACGAATCTTGTACTAAATTGGGAGAAATGTCACTTTTTAGTTCAAGAAGGCATCGTCTTAGGCCACAAAGTGTCTTACAAAGGCATAGAGGTGGATCCTGCCAAAATTGATGTGATAAGGAATATTCCTGTACCTACCTCAGTTACAGGAGTACGATCCTTTCTTGGACACGCAGGAGAGATGATCCCCACAAGAGCCATCGTCGAGAATGATAGAGGAGAGATGATCCCCACAAGAGCCACCACGGGATGGCGAGTTTGCATTGACTATCGCAAACTCAATAAGGCAACCAAAAAAGATCACTTTCCCTTACCCTTCATCGATGAGATGCTTAAAAGACTGGCCAGGCACAAGTACTATTATTTTCTAGATGGTTACTAGGGTTTCTTTCAAATCCCAATCCACCCCGAGGACCAACAGAAAACAACTTTCACCTGCCCTTTTGGGACTTTTGCCTACAGGAAAATGCCCTTCGGTTTATGCAATGCTCCATCCACCTTCCAGAGGTGCATGTCGGCTATATTTGCCGATATGTTAGAGGACTTTATGGAAGTGTTCATGGATGATTTTTCTGTTGGAGGGTCCTCTCTTGACATGTGCTTGACACATCTTGAGAAAGTACTATTAAGGTGTCAAGAAACGAATCTTGTACTAAATTGGGAGAAATGTCACTTTTTAGTTCAAGAAGGCATCATCCTAGGCCACAAAGTGTCTTACAAAGGCATAGAGGTGGATCCTGCCAAAATTGATGTGATAAGGAATCTTCCTATACCTACCTCAGTTACAGGAGTACGATCCTTTCTTGGACACGCAGGATTCTATAGGTGTCTCATCCTAGGATTTTCGACTCTAGCAAAACCCTTGAATGAACTTCTTCAGAAAGATGTCGAATTTCACTTTGATAAGAGATGCATGAATGCCTTTAACAAGCTAAAAGAGGCTCTAATTTCTGCGCCCATCGTGCAAGCTCCGGATTGGAGTTTTCCATTTGAATTGATGTACGATGCCAGTGATATTTCTGTTGGTGCTGTCCTTGGGCAGAAAAAGGAGGGAAAGCACCATGTTATATGTTATATCAGTAAAACACTGGACCCTGCACAACGTAACTACACTACAACTGAAAAAGAAATGCTGGCAGTAGTCTATGCTTTTGAGAGACTGCGCCAATATCTGATCTGTTCAAAAGTTGTAGTATTCACTGATCACTCGGCTCTGAAGTTTTTAATGACCAAGAGAGATGCAAAGCCGAGGTTGATCCATTGGGTGCTCCTATTACAGGAGTTTAACTTTAAGTTGAGAGATAGGAAAGGTAGCGAAAATGTGGTAGCTGACCATTTGTCTAGGCTACCCGAGCTTAATAACGACGCCGTACCTATCCAAGACGAAATGGTCGAAGAAACCCTAATGACAGCAATAGTAGTTGGGAAAGCCCCTTGGTTCGCAGATATTGCGAATTATTTAGCTTGTGGAGAACTTCCAGAGTTCGAATCAAGGGCTATGAAAAAGGCTTTCTTTGGTAAAGTCGGGAACTTCTTTTGGGATGATCCCTACTTATTTCATGCTTACGCAGACGGCATAATCCGCCGCTGCGTCACTGAAGAGGAAGTTCCAAAAATCCTAACTCACTGTCATTCATACGTGTGTGGCGGTCACCATGGTATAATGAACACTGCTGCTAAGGTTGCCACCTCTGGTTTCTATTGGCCAACGTTACACAAGGATGTTGAAACTTTTGTGAAAAGCTGTGAGAGGTGCCAAAGGGTTGGCAACATCTCAATGCGAAATGAGATGCCTCAAAACTACATCCTTGAGTGTGAAGTGTTCGACTGTTGGGGAATTGACTTTATGGGCCCATTTGTTTCATCTCATGGGAACCAATATATTTTAGTAGGAATTGATTATGTGTCTAAGTGGGTGGAA
This sequence comes from Dysphania ambrosioides, assembly GCA_026401315.1. NCBI lineage: Eukaryota > Viridiplantae > Streptophyta > Magnoliopsida > Caryophyllales > Amaranthaceae > Dysphania > Dysphania ambrosioides. The sequence continues at coordinate 14,600,637 of CM048662.1, forward strand.
GCCATCGCCTCACCTACGAATGATCACAAAGTGGTTATTAAGCTTTTTAAAAGCATAATCTTTCCTCGATTCGGTGTTCCCAAAATAGTCATAAGTGATGGGGGATCACACTTTGCTAAGCACGAACTAAATAAATTATTCAAAAATTATGGAGTCATGCACAAAGTCGGATCGCCCTACCACCCCTAAACTCAAGGACAAGTGGAAGTAGCTAATAGGGAAATCAAGAGAATTCTCGAGAAGGTGGTAAACCCAAATAGGAAAGATTGGTCTCTAAAGTTAGATGACGCTCTTTGGGCCCACCGGACGTATTACAAAACCCCTATTGGCACCACCCCGTTCCGGCTTTTATATGGGAAATCCTGTCACCTACCGGTGGAACTGGAATGCAAATCTTGGTGGGCAATCCAAACTCTAAATTTGGACCCTACCTTATTCTACGAGAAGCGAGCCGCCCAATTACGAGAATTGGAAGAACTACGGCTCGATGCATTCCATAACATGCACATCTACAAGGAACGTACTAAGCGTTGGCATGACCAACGTATCATCCAAAGAGAGTTCCTTGTAGGAGATAAAGTGCTGCTCTTTAATTCAAGAGCTAAGTTATTCCCCGGAAAGTTAAAATCACGATGGTCTGGGCCATTCGAGATTTCACAAGTTTTTCCATATGGAACGGTAGAGCTGAAAGACCATCATGGAGGACGTTTCGTTGTTAATGGACATCGGTTAAAACTCTTCCATGAGAGCAGCCTTCACAATGTCAAGATCATTGAGCTTATAAAGTTAGATGATGTCAAAGTCGAAGGATTGGTATAATCATTGACCCTTATCGAATATCCCTACTTTGAATCATCGTTATTTAGCGTTTTTTTTTTAGGTTTTAAATGCTTAGTTTCACTTTTGTCTTTGTTTAATTACCCGAGCTACGTCGAGCTAAATGACGTTAAACAAAGCACTTACGGGAGGTAACCCGGTTTATTTGGATTTTCAAACAACTTAATCATAATATATTGATTGATTTTGAGAGGGCACAAGTGATTTGATCTAAAAAGAGCGAAATCGCTGCCCATTAGGCCGAGTGATACGTCCATTCGGCCGAATGAAATTGAAGATGGAGCTTAACCCAATTTTGGCCAAGTTCCTGATAATGCCGAATGAAGCTTCACTTCGGCCGAATGAATCTAATTCGACCGAATGTAGTGTTCCTTTCGGTCGAATAGATCTACTTGGGAACATCTACGACACTGCTGATAACACCGAATGAAGCCAACATTCGGTCGAATGTAGTTACATTCGACTGAATTACGAAACCTATTCGGTCGAATGGGAGCGAAGATTTCTTCGTAACATTACTCCATTCGACCGAACAGGTTATCCATTCGGGTGAATAGGACACCATTCGACCGAATGTAAGCGCCATTCGACCCAATGGAAGTCAGTTCTATAAATATCAGCTCATTCCACGTAAAATCGCACCGAAACTTTTCTACTTCTTTCACTCGACCGATTTCCTCTCCCACATTCTTGCTCTTTCTCAAATCCCTCTACTCCCCTCCAAATCATCTTCAATTACCATGGGTCCAAGGAGAACTTTAAGGAACCCCTTCAAAAGGTCCAAGAAGCATGGAGAGGGTTCCTCTTCGGGTGCGGCTCAGGAAGCTCAACAAACCGGTTCCCAACAACCGGAGGGTCAACAAAGGCTTCCTGGCCAGGAACTATGGTTCGATGAGGACCACCCTATGGTTATTTTCGTATCTTTGGAGCAATATGAGCGTTTCCAAAGACTTGGGTACGAAAAATCAACTCTACTCGTTATTTAGACCTATCAATTTTGCAACGAATGGGTATATACGAGCAATTTATTGCATTATTAACTGCATGTGGGTTAGAAAACTGGATAAACATGTGGCACCCGACTCATAAGCTCTTAACTTATGAGTTTCTTAGTTCCCTAACCCCGTGCCAACGGGATAGTAGGTTGCATTTATCTTTTAGGCTAAGGAATGCAACCTATTTTCTTGATTATGCTGCATTTTGTATCGTATTTGGTTTCAATAATGAGCCTATTCCAGATAAACAACCGGACAACTCTCGGGTTTTCGAGCTATGGCCTAAAATAGTTGGCCGGCTTGTTTATCCGAATAGGAACATATATGCTTCTGATGTGCAACACCCAGTTTTGCGCATGTTCTTTAAATTTGCTAGGGAGACTTTGTTCCCTTCCCGTAGCCCTCACCTAGTACGAACGCACGAGGTGCACATCTTGCACCACTATCTTGCACCACACGACGACTCTGCACTAAGCCTGCCAATAACGTTGTGGAAGTTTCTAAACAACACAGCCACCCTAAACGCTACTACTGACTTATGTTTAGGGGGACACGTATTCCGTATTGCTGAATTCCTGAACGTCATGAATCCTGTGGAATTTAGCGAAAGATATGTCAGTTCCACTACCCTTCACGAGCAATGTCTCGTACGGGCTGGCTTCATTTTTGTGGATCCCATGCGTTGGCGATACTTGAAAGACCGCACCATCCCCCTTCCCTGCCCTTATTTACCTCCCCTGGTCCAGTTTGGGGCCTCGTATCTCTTAGAAGGCGATGTGCCGAGATATGCTATCGAGCCCCCACTTGTACCACCTCCTCACCCTCACACACTCTCTATGCGTGACCGACCTAGAGCCTCTACCTCGGTCTTACCAGACCATGACGATTCAGACGATGAGTCTGAATTTGACATTATGTCCTCCCTAGGACGCATAGAGAGAAGGCTTGATCAGGTCCTCACCACCCAAGCCCACCACATCGCCCGACAAGAACACCTCGAACAAAACTTTGAGCGGGAGAACTACCCATGGTATGATATGGCCTACCGCTCCCACATGGTCGGCGAAAGCATGGCCACCTCTTCCTGGTACCCTCGCCATGACAACTATAACAAAATATCACTAAGTCATGGGTTTGACCGGTTGCGGGTGGGTAGGCGTAGGTTTAATAACTTCACTCCGCCGGCTCCTAGAAGAGCCTCGGATGACTATGGGATGGACTACATGGGTGGGGAGGAAGAGGTTAATGCGGAGGGTGACCAAGGGGATGATGAGGAATTTATGGGGGATGAGTAGTGGTGGACCTAACGGCCTCCCTTAGTGCCGAGGACGGCTTCATCCTGGCTTGGGGGGGGATATCCATAGTCCACTACTCATTCTTTCGCGTGTCCGTTGGTCTTGGTTATCAGTTTAGTGTTGTGTAGCATTTCGTTGCTTCGTGTTTTATTTCTAGGTGTTATTTTGTGCTTTGCGCTTTGCTTTTTGGTGTTGTTTTCAGGTATATATACAAGAAGTTCCACATACCGCTGCACCCAGTACTGGTATGATTTCTTATGCGAAAATCCAAATTCATGTATTTAAGTTTTGTTTTTTTTATATATATATTTTTACCCTTCTTTGCACCACATGCCCCCTTTCCCATCATATATCCCAAACAAGCATGCAAGCCTCTATTGTGCACTGACTTTATGCAAACTCGTATTCCCAAAGCCCTGTGCCTGTTTTGGGTATGAGTTTATCAATTGTTTTTCACTTAGCTTGGGGGGATCTGAGCTTGCTTTATATGTGGTTTGGATGACTACCTATTGAGGCGCATTTCGACTAACCTAGTAAGGATTGAGCCTTTAGGACTCTATTATGAGTCCTATATTGATGAGTGTTAGTCAGGCAATCTTAAGAATTGTGTCTGTTCTCCTCCAGCATAGTCTACTTTTCTAAAGGTTAGGGATGATAACATGTTTGTAGTTAAAAGCTACATAGCCAAAGTGCCTACCATGAAAATCAATTTACTCTAGGTTGAGCCAAATTTGTGCATTTACCTTCTTTTGTAGCCACGCTATCTAACTCCACATGAACCAAATACTCCCTCTTTTTACCTGGAGGATAGTCATGTGATCATAGTGAAGTTGATATTTGTAGCATTGTAATATAGGATTTTGGTTTGGGGAAATGATCATTGGATGATTTGACTATATACACTAGTCTTAGTGCATTTCAAAGAAGTATGCACATAGAAAGTTCAGAAAAAGCTTGAAAAGCACAAAAGAAAAAAAAAGAAAAAAGAAAAAAAAAAGAAAAAAGAAAAAAAAAGAAAAAAAAAAGAAAATAAACAAAAGAAATTAGAGAAAAAGTTGAGAATAAAGTTGACATAGTGTATTAGTCTACTATTGGGAATTTTGGGATTGACATGGTTGTCGGAAGGCGTAATCTTCCTCGGTTTTACTTCCTTGGATCACTTACTATCCTCTATTTCAACTCCACATTCCCAAATTCTACCATACCTCGATCAAAACCTACATTACAACCCTTTTCCAAACCTGTTCGACTTAACCTGATTAGTAAGATCAGTGCTGGAGAGCAGATAAGACACGATTTACGGGATTTCTCCCTGCTTAGGTGTTTAATTCCCGACTCACCTTTAGTCGGATGACTTCGAGTGAAACACATACCCCATAAACACATGAGCGTAATGGAAATTTCCCACACCTCGTGGGAAATAACCTTGGGAGCGTAGACTTGCGACCTCATTAGGTAGTGGGCGGAATGAATTATGATGTCGCTTGCTCGGCAATCCCAAGTAAGTGTAAAAAGTTGATTATGCTCTTTAAATCCCATTGTACTTGCACACCCATGGCTAGGGAGGAGTTTCGCACGTGCACGGCTTGCATTGACTTGAGCTTCACTTCCCATCTCTTCATTCATTTCTTCATTCATATTGCCTTAAGCTGTCATTTCACCTTTCTATTTCGTTTGCTAGGGACTAGCAACGGTCTAGCTTGGGGGAAGTTGATGTGCTCGTTTTAGAGCACATTTATTAACTCATTTTAGTGTCAAGTCTCATAGTTTTGTATTGGTTTTATGTACATTATGCTTGATTTTACCTTGGTCTTGTTTTCGAGTTGTCTTAAGTTCATTTCAGGCACTTTTGATGATTTCAAGGTGAAAGGCGATACATTCGAGCCTTTGACACACGTATCTTAGCTTGGGCAAGTGTTTGAAGTCACTCATGAAGATTTCACGGAGTTCAGAAAAGAGGGAAGTGAAAAGAGGAAAGAATGCTCTCAGATTCGACCGAATCTGAAAGACATTCGACCGAATGCTTGCAGATTCGACCGAATTTGAGACTCATTCGGTCGAATGAGAGGCAGTCTTCAGAGTTCTCGAGCCTTGCTACTGGAAAGGCCGAATGGAACTCATTCGGGCGAATGAGCTTCCATTTGGCTGAATTACCCTGTACATTCGGGCAAATGCTTAACAGAGATCGATTCCCCGAAGCCTCTGGAATGGGCGAATGGAAGACAATTCGGGCGAATGGGATCACATTCGGCCGAATGATACCTATATTAGGGCAAATAACAGTGTTTTCCTCCGGATCAACTACTTCTTTTTAGGGCCGGCTCCTATACATTTTAGGATTTTTCGTAGGTTTTTCTTATTTTGTTATAAATACCCCCTTCCTCTGATGAGGAGGGGGAGAGCTAGGTTTAATACTTTTATGCACTTTTAGATTTCTTAGCCTCCAAATTCTTTTAGTTTTAGCTTTCGATTTTCAGTTTTTCTTCAACGCTTTGTAGTTCGAATTCTTTTCGTGGATATCAATTTGAAGCTTTTTGTAAGTTTAATTCCTTCCTTTAATCTTAATTCATTGCTTTATTTCATTGCATGTTTAGTTCTAAGTTATTCGTTTATTAATTCTGATTGTGTTTTCATTCTCGCGATTTCATTCCATGTTCGTTTCTGCTGCATCTTTTAATATCTTTATGTCTTTAAGCATGAATATGAGTGAGTAAATCCTTTAGGGGTTTTGATCGGTGAAACCCTAGGAAAGCTATGATCTTTATCGCTTAAGGTTGTGGAAACGATGTTAATAAATAGTTTCGGATTCCGATGCGAATCTTGTCCTGCCACTCCTTTGGAGACATAGGGCGATTATAGGTTGTTCGTGTGATCTATAGGGTCACAAACTTCCTCTCGTATTCTTGGATATCCATGCTAGTTATTATCAGATTTTCTCTAACCTATCATGTTCGGTTTTAAAGCTTCATTCCTAGGGTGAATCCAATCTTGTCCCCGTTTGCCTCTACTTGCTTTACTTTGTGATTTGTCGTCATCTATTTTCCACCTATTAGTTTTAACTGAATTTCCAACCCCAAATAGTCCGGTTGTGTTAAAATTCAAAGTCTTGATATACCTTGTCTTCGTGGTTCGACCCCCTACTCCGCTATACTTGTATAGTTTGTAGGTTGGAATAAATATTGTTTACATAACCTGTCTTTTAGTTAACGACCTAGAAAACCGGTTATCAAGGGGGTATTATCAAATCTGCGTGAAGGAAGGTGATGAATGGAAGACCAACTTCAAAACAAATTTAGTGCTTTAAGATGGTTGTTATGTCTTTTGAATTTACTAATGCTCCTATAACCTTCATGAGATTGATGAATGAAGTCTTAAAACCTTTCTTAGGTAAGTTTTTTATTGTATTCTTAGATGATATTTTGATTTGATGAATCAAAGATCATCTAAGCCACCTAAGTAGCATTTTTGAGATCTTAAGGAAACAAAAACTCTATGTTAAGCTCTAAAATTATTATTTTATGATGCCTAATATCACGTTTATGGATTGTATTATTTCAAAATATGAGGTTTTGATTAATCCATTTAAGGTTAAAGCAATCCAATCATGACCTATTTTAAAGAGTGTGATAAAGGTGTATGCTTTTCATGGGCTAGCCTCATTCTATAGAAGGTTTGCGAAGAACTCCTCCATTGTTGTTCATATGACTGAATGTATCAAGAAGTATAAGGGGAAATTCAAGTGGAATAAAAAAGATCATCTAGCCTTTGAAGCTATTAAGAAGATGATATGCAACGCCCCTAGTCTAGCCTTTTCAGTATTTACTCGGCCTTTTGAGGTTTGAATCGATGCATACGTGGTTAAAATTGACGTCGTATTAGTTCAAGGTAAAAGTTTCATTGCCTATTACCGTGTGAAGTTAAATGGAGCCAAGTTAAACTACTCCTCTTATGACAAGGAATTTTATGCAATAGGGAGGGCTTTGGATCTTTTGAGTAACTACCTAAGGCCAAATCACTACATATTGCATTTGGATCATGAAGCTTTGAAGCACAATAATGGCCAACATAAGCTCAATACACACCATGCTAAGTGGGTTGAATTCTTACAATCCTTACACTTTTCTTCAAAGTATAAGGAGGGTAAGTCTAATGTGGTGGCTGATGCTCTTTTGAGAAGGTATTCATTCCTTAGTGTTATATACTCTAATTTACTTAGATTGGATCTAATCACATAATATTATAACCAAGACAAGGTGATATAGATTAGGAGCATAAGAACACTAGAAGTGAGGAAACCTATCTCAATATAACTTAGGATCAAGTTCCAAGCTATGAAGCAGTTGAGATAGTTCTTGATACCGTAGGGGTTGGATTGGACTCTCTTGGGAAGTCAAGATTGGTCACATGTATTGCATGGACCAAATATTAGGAAGGTGTTCTAATGTGTAACAAGGTGTTCTTATGTGTTAGTTTGTTCTAAAGAGTCCTATTAGCCATAGTGTTCTATTAGTAGTCTATTAGCTTAGCTAGTCATGTTATCATAAGTTAGAACACTAGTTTATTCTTTTATCTTATCTTTAGATAGTTTGTTAAGTATTTTAGTCCATCTAAGACTTTTTGTAATGCCTATTCAAAAGTCCTAACCGTGTGTTTAGAAACATATGTTTGATGAATAAAAAATTTCAAATTGCTTAAGAAGAATTCTTAACTTTCTTTTGTGTGAGACTAGCTTAGACTAGAGAATTAACGTTATTGCCTTTAACTTAGCCTTAAGTATCGTTGAACTTAAAGATTTAATCAAGGATCTTGTTGACTATCATCAAGAGTAAAAGCAAGAAGGTTGTTCCTTGCCAAAGCGACGAATCAATTGGCCAAGAACTGTATTAAGTGGTATCAGAGCAAGAAAAAGTTTTGGGTTATTATGAGAGTTCTACTAGGAATTTAAACGTGATTCTTTTTCCATTGGACTCCTTAGATCCTGATCTTGCAAATATTCAATGTGATTAGATAATGAAGTATCTCGCCAATTATGAAGAATAAATGTAGTTGATACCCCACATGTATGAAGGAGGGTGTTATCTCGCCAATTATGTCAATACCCCACATTGATAAGGGTCGTGGTGACGAATAAGGGTACAAGAATGAAGGAGGGATCTGTCAAAAATTTGTGCCACTTCTAGCAAGTGACTCCCTTTTTGACGTACTATGTGAAATCTTGCTCCATAGTAGTCCATTGATATCCCAACCTTGATATATTCAGGGCCAACATCCAGTCACTCATGCGAGTACCACATGCATCACTATAGACACTATCCATTATGGTTTCAACCTCTTGCTTGCCAATGCACTTCAAGCGAATACCTCTATGAGTGCAGTTATATAGTTTATCACCTTGAGCAATAAACTGTGCGACCAAGAGTCTTAAGCCTCATTGATCGTTTTTAGAGGAGTTCATAGGGTACTCCTTTTTTGTATATATTTCAAGAGATTGATGTACAAAGGTTCACTATCCTGTATATATTTCAGAGGCATTCTTATAGTAGCTAAATAATTTTCAGCTACTTATAACTCTTTAATTAGCTAAATGTATAAGCTTAAGTTAATTAGCAGGATGTTATCTCAATAATATAACTTGGCTAGGTGTACCAAATCGCACTATCGACTAAAAAGAGAAACCATCATGAAGGTTTAAGTCCTTGTAGGAGTTTAAAGATATAAATGTACTTACCAAATACATTTAACCTAATTATAACAAAAAAATGAGTCGTTATTACAACTAACTTGTCAACTAAACACATAGTTACCAATGTAAGATCAAGTTACGTCACAAAATAAGTTAACAGAATAACTCATATTCATTGGGTACTGTTGATATATGGTTGTCGTTACTCCATAGCTTTATCCTATGGGTTTGCCCATACCCGATGAAGTTCACAATATAAAACTCAACACGTCAGCCAAAGTTGAGTTCACAATAAAATGAAAAGGAAATTTAAAAATAATAGATAAACATTTAGTTACTCCCCATCCTTTGGTTAATTAGGAAAGGAGAGAAAAAAATTGAGTTATAGCTTATTAGTATTTTCGGTGACTTTCATTAGCTATTGTTCTTTTATGAAAGCGGAAACCGTCGTCTCTCAATGCTTGACTATAAGACTTTGCCAATATCTATTATAATCCAAGAACCTCATTGCATGCCGCCCTACCAGACCAAAATCCATCGGCCATATCTGACTTTCCCCGACTTTTAAACTATTCAAAGAGTTTCTGGCGGCACCGTCTACCAGTGGTTTAGGTTATTACTCTTTTGCGAATTTCATTTCTCTGTTATATATGTTTTTTTATTCGGGTTCTAATAATTTTCTCTTACTCGTAGCCAAAGTAAGCATACCTCTCTTTTATGCCTTTCAGCGTCCTCTTATTCTTACTTGAGAATAGGGGATTTAAGGTCCTTAGGTATAAATTGTCAAACAATCATTTCTTATTACATGGGTTCAATTATTCTTTAAGTGACTCTATCATTTCAAAAGAAAGATTTCTTTAACTATTCTCAATGGCCTACAAAAAGACCTTTGCTTGTTTGGAAGGGTTGAGAAGTGTTCTCACTTTCTTATTAAGTCATAAGGTTCAAGTACTTTTTTAAACTATTATGTTTTCTTATCTGATAACATTCTCTTTCTTATTAAGTAATTTTTATTAAATCTCTTAATTTAGATTTGGGAAACTAATAATTGAGTTCAATTCCCTCTTGTTAAGTTCAATATTATTAGAAGTCCTTGTTCTTATTAGTGCAAAAGAGTTTGGCATGGGCTAGGCCGACACGCGTGTCAAGCAGGCAAGGTGACCTTTTGGCACGATATGACAAACGTACGGTCATGACATGTCACGATACGCTATCCATGCAGTGGGGCATAGCGAACGCCGTGAACGACAAAAAGAATAGGCATGAGTACATGAGCGGCATGCCAATTTGACATGAGGCACAGCCCGAAGCACGCTATTATTTAGTATTATTTAATACTATTATTATTAATGAAAATAAAATTATTACTACTACTATTAATATTACTATTATTTTTAATATTATTATGTTCTTATAATATAATTTAAATTATCTAAAACTATTTTTTTAATTCTATTATGTACTTTTATTTTTATTTTTTATTAAAAAATTAGGCCAGCATGAGACACGACACGACACGCTAGGCACGGGGCCGTGTTAGGCCATGGACCGACTTTTAAGAAAAGATAGCATAACACGATACAACCACAACAAGAGGCCAAACACGAGTTGTCACAGTCCACGGCGGGCACGACACGACTCGTGCCCACCTCTACTGTATAATATTATAAAAGACAATTATAAGTGCAACCATGCACAAGCTTAACCATATAAACTTCACAACTACAAAAATCATCCCTTATCACATTTGAATTGCTAAACATCACCCGCAATTACATGGCATCGCTCGTAAATTTTCAAATGAAATTACCGTTAGACCCTTAGTTCATTTTATCAATTAAATCAAACCCATCCATACAAAAACCATTTCAATTCTTCTAACCCATCCATACAAACCATTCAATAATCCTTTCAAAACAAAGTTTAAAGTTTACAAAATTCCTTCATACATTATGTGTAATACCCCATATTTTAGACATTATATTAAGAATATTTTAGTACAAAATAAATAATTTAAAAATTATTTTGGCACCAATTACAATTATGGAACTTTATTTATATATTTATTTTATAAATTTATTAAGAAAATTATTTAATTTTATAAATAAATATTTAATTCCTCAATTATTCCATTAAAATTCCAAAAAAAAAGCCCTCTAAAATATCCAAAGTATCCACTTTTATTTTAGAATATTCTAAAATCTTTTAAAACATTATTCTTAACAAAAAAATATAGTTTAATATATTTATAAAGATTATTTTTTTTAATTTAAAATGGATAATGTTGAAAATATGATATATTTACCAAAGAAAAAAAAAATATATATATAAAAAAAAAAATTCGACCATATCTAATAATGGTCAGCTACCATGATTAGAATTTAAAAAAAAAATTATTATTATATATATTTAACCCTAATTTAAAGGATAATTTTAGTTGAAAAGATAAGTTTAAATTAAAAATAATAGATTTTCAAAAAAAAAATAATAATAAATTCTATCCTTATCCTATCCTTTTTCTATGATTTATATTTCAAAAAAAAAAAATTTATTATAAAATTTTATCTTTTTAACTAATTCTAATTGGTTTGTTTTCAATTAAATAATTTTAATTGGTTAAATTATTTAATAATTTAATTATTTTATAATTAAAAGATTTTTCTGAAATTTTGAGGATAGTTATCAATTTAAATTCATATTTATCTTTTAGTGTTTTAAAATTCTAAAATTCATCCTAATTTCTACTATAAATAGACCCTTAAATCTCACCTAATTCTTCACACAAAAATCATTAAACCCTTTCTCTTTCTCTCGAACTTTCTCCCTCTCTCTCAAGCCACTCTCTGCATCTCTTCGGCCATCTGGTGCCACCAACAACCACCAGCCTCCGTGAGCATCCTATTTCCCTAACTATTTAATTGTTTTAATTATTTTGCAAACTGTTTAATTCTTAAAACTATTTCTAAACATAATTAAAGTTTCAATATTATATGCATAATTATTGTATTGCATTGTGTTGATTAGTTTATCTTAAATTTATAGGAGGATCAACTTGAAGTTTAGTAAAGAGTTGTTAGAAAGTACTAGAATTTAAGGTACGTATATGTGTTAAATCTTTTTATGTGCAATTGAATATATTATTTTGTGAATTATATTGTGCTAAAATATTTTTAAATATATGTTTATATATGGCTATGTATTTGAAATTTCGATAACAAAAAAAAGGGTGATATACATTTACCTTATTTTATTTAATATGTATCATGTTTCAAAAGGGCCGAATGGCATTTGAGATTTTATAAATTTCAATGAACTTTAATAATTAAAGCAAGGTATTTGTATTTAAGGAGTTATAAAAGGAGAGTTATTATTATTATTATTATATATTACCGCTTGATTTCATAATCAAGAAGGGTTCATGCTTCAAAGTCCACTTGTTGGCAAATAAAAGGAAACTCCAAGGATAGATCCGTGATGGGATAACTAACTTGGGGGGTGTGCACACTTAGGATCAAGGAGGGGATATAAGAAGAGGAAATTGTTTTTATTAAGTGTTTTAATAATTCCATTTGTATTGGATTATTATAAAGAAAGGTTCGAAGTTTATTAATATATAAGAAGGCAAGTTTGAAATGAAGGAATTTAAAAGTCAAAGTATTTCTTTTATCATGTATACGTACACAGTGTTTTTACATTGACACGTATTTTCCTATTTGTTTTGGTTCGCCCTACTTACCATTTATGGTGAGTAGGTTTGCAGGAATAAATATGCATGGGAGCATTACATCAAGGGGCACATACTAGTTAGGAGTTTTATAATTTTTCTTAATCAAATTTTGTACCTTTGGATAATCAAAATTATAATTCTTTTTAATAAATAAATTGAGTTTTTCTTCCGCTGCAATATAGTAGTTAGTTAGCACAGCCGAAGCGTGGTGACACGTGGCGGTAATACCCCTAAGTTACTAAAATTACTATCATTATTATTATTATGTTAGTAATTTGGGGGTGTTACAAAGTGGTATCAGATTTCTAGGTTATAAAAGATTAAAATTTGAAATAATAAACCTGTGGGTAGACATAGCAATGGGCATGTAGGATAGAGTTTCGCATTCTCATGCATAAAATAAAGTATTTTTTCTTACAATAAATTATTTTGTTTTGGAAAGATGGAAATGTTGGTGATCAAGTGTAACACTCTCTGTCTAAGGAAGGTTTGACCGACTTGGGAGAGTGTTCCATTAAGTAATGGTTTCTGGCTAGGAAAGGCTCTCGTCAACGTTGTACGTAACTTACCTGGGAAACCATTGGCTTGATTTAACCGCATAGACATCAAGTACACTATTAAAAGTTTCAAAATTAAAATAGTTGCAAAATAAAAGAATTTCAAGCATACTTAAATACAATCAAGGATGGTCTAATAAAATGACCAATCTGGATTACTTGTTGCAAATTTAGGTTATAAACTTTCTCAAGGATAGGAGAAAGTATGTTTCCTTTGCATGAAATCAAGAAATTGTGAATTATGTGCTTAAATGTATCCAATTTTTCATATGCCTATCTATAGTCAAGTAAAGCCAAGTATTTTAGTCGAGAAGTTCGTTACATGCAAAATTTATTTGAATAAAGTGAATGTTTGTTCTAGGATTTATATGTTTTAAAGTGTTTTCAACATGATTATTTGATCATTCAGGCATTATGTCGAGTCGAATGCTTAATCGAAACTCTCGAACCACCCGAAGTGGCCTTACGAGGACAGTCAAGCACCTAACCGCTTTAACTCAATCTCTAGCTCAAGTAATGACTAATCAATTGAATAGGCAGCCAATAAATGACACTTTTGGAGAGATTTTCAAAAGAATTTCAAGTAGTAAACCTCCGAGTTATAACGGAAAAGAAGACCCAGCTAGCCTAGAGAACTGGATTAGGGAGTTTGATAAGCTTTTTGATGCTGTACATTGTCCCGAGAATATGAAGGTAAATAGTGCAGTCCTCTACCTTAAGGAAGAAGCTGACTTATGGTGGTCTCAATCTAAGGAAAATATCAAAAGAACTCCTGATTTTGGGTGGTCAACTTTCAAAGAAGCCCTTAGGAGTAAGTTCTATCCGCCTTACCTTAAGAAATAAAAGTGCATGGAATTTACAAACCTTAGAATGGGAGGCATGACCGTTAATGAATATTATGCTAAGTTTATTGAACTTATGAGATTCGCTCCAGAGGTAGTCCCGACTGAAGCCATGAAGGCGCAGAGATTTGAACAAGGCCTAACCTTAACCTTACAAGGGAAGTTAGGAGGGGTCACTTTCGAAACCTTAGATGAGGTGTATGGGAGAGCCGCTCACTTGTATGGGATTAGGGGAAGAGAATTAGAGAACCAAATCTTAGGGGAAAAGAGAAAGGGAAATGGAAACTTCTATGGAGGTGATAAAAGAGTTAAAACCAATGGGAATTTTCAAGGGAAAAGAGAATTTAAGGGAAACCTTGGAAAGGGAAGAGAAAACCAAGGGGAGAGTGAGAAGTCTAAGAGAATTTTCCATTGCAAAAGGTGTGACAAGAATCACCCCGGGAGAGACTGCGAAGGAAACCTTGTAACCTGTCGTTTTTGTCAAAAATTGGGACATCGAGAGTATGAATGTTATAAAAAGACCTCTGGTGGTCCTAGTGTCCCTACTCAAAATGGAAAACCTCCTCAAAATGGTCAGCCTAGTTCAATCCAACTAAACGAGAATCCTAAACCTGCGTTAGGTGCAAATTACAATCCTCCTAAAGGCCGAGTATTTGTTATGAATAGTCGTGAGGCTGGATCAACTTCTGAAGTAGTAGCTGGTACTTTCTCTATCTGTAAATTGCCTGCAAAAGTTCTTTTTGATTCTGGAGCATCTCATTCATTCATTTCTAAGAGTTTAGTAGAAAGTCTAAAGTTAGAAGAATCAGAATCCATTTCTTTAGACGTGGCTTTACCGTCTGGGGAAGTTATGTGTTGTACTAAGTTGCATTCTAAAATACCTCTAGTAATTGCCGGAGTTGAATTTCCATCAGACTTAATAGAATTTGAAATGGGTGACTTAGATGTGATCTTGGGTATGGACTGGATGGGAAATTTTAAAGCTCGAATTGATTGTGAAGCTCAGAAGGTATCATTGGTTGGACCTAATAAGGTCAGGGTTACTTATCGTAGAGAAGGGAAGAAACCTGGATTAAAGATCATCTCTGCCTTACAAATAAAGAAATGTGTTCAGAAGGGCTATCCTTTATACCTATGTAGTGTTCAAGAAATTCGAGAAGGAGAAGATGGAAATAAGCAAGATATTTCAGTTGTTTGTGAATTTCCGGACATTTTTCCAGAAGAGATTCCAGGGATGCCTCCAATAAGAGATGTTGAGTTCACTATAGATCTAGTGCCTGGAACAGGACCGATCTCTAAGGCCCCCTATAGGATGGCACCAGCTGAATTAAAGGAGTTGAAAGCTCAATTGGATGATTTACTAGACAAAGGCTATATCAAGCCTAGTTCGTCACCTTGGGGAGCCCCAGTGTTGTTTGTCAAGAAGAAAGATGGAAGTTTGAGGTTATGCATTGATTATAGAGAATTGAATAATGTGACTGTGAAGAATAAATACCCACTTCCGAGGATAGATGACCTATTTGATCAGTTAAAAGGGGCAGGGGTATTTTCTAAGATTGACTTGAGGTCTGGATATCACTAGTTGAGGATTGCCGAGCAAGACATCTCAAAGAGTGCGTTTAGGACTCGTTATGGACACTATGAATTTACAGTAATGCCATTTGGGTTGACTAATGCACCAGCGGTGTTCATGGATTTGATGCACCGAATTTTTAGGCCTTACTTAGATAGGTTTGTGATTGTCTTCATTGATGATATTTTGGTGTACTCAAGGGATACGAAGGATCATGAAAAACATTTAAAAACGGTCTTGACAACTTTGAGGGAAAATCAGTTATATGCGAAATTTTCTAAGTGTGAGTTCTGGATGGAAAAAGTATCCTTTTTGGGACATGTGATATCTAAGGAAGGGGTATCCGTGGATCCAGCAAAGATTCAAGCAGTAAGTGAATGGCCAACACCGAAGAGTGTATCGGATATTCGAAGTTTCTTGGGATTAGCAGGCTATTATCGGCGATTTGTGAAAGACTTTTCGAAGATATCTAGACCCATGACCAGCCTTATGAAAAAAGAGTGTAGGTTTATCTGGACTCCAGAGTGTGAAGAGGCATTTCAAACTTTAAAGGATAAGTTAACATCGGCACCAATCTTAGCCTTACCAGATGGAAGTGACCAGTATGAGGTATATAGTGACGCATCCAAGTTTGGGTTAGGTTGTGTATTGATGCAAAACAGAAGGTGATAGCCTATGCCTCTAGGCAACTGAAACCATATGAAGTTAACTACCCGACTCATGATTTGAAGCTAGCAGCGATAGTTTTTGCCTTAAAGATTTGGAGACATTACCTTTATGGAGTAACTTGTAAGATTTATACAGATCATAAGAGTTTAAAATATATTTTCACCCAGAAGGAGTTAAACATGAGGCAAAGGAGATGGTTGGAGCTTATCAAAGATTATGATTTGGATATTCAATATCACGAAGGTAAAGCCAATGTGGTGGTAGATGCATTAAGTAGGAAGTCAAACCATTCGATGAATGCAATAATTTTGCCTGATCAGTTATGTATAGAATTCCAGAAAATGAACTTAGAGGTAGTGGAACAAGGGGGAGTACAAGAATGTATTAATTCCATGGAAATCCATCCATCCATTTATGATGAGATTCGGGAAAGCCAACTGAAAGATGAAAAATTAGAAAATATCAAAGAGAAAATCCGGGAAGGACATACCCTAAACTTTACGATTGCTGATGATGGTAGTATTAGGTTTAAAGGAAGATGGTGTGTTCCATCCAATAAAGGAGATTTAAAGAATAGATTGATGGAAGAAGCTCATAGTTCACCTTACTCTATGCATCCTGGAGGAGATAAGTTGTACAAAGACATGAAGAAGACATTTTGGTGGCCCAATATGAAGAAGGAAGTAGCCGAGTTTGTTGCTAGGTGCCTTACTTGTCAGAAGGTAAAGATTGAGCATAAGAGTCCGCAGGGTAAGATTCAACCATTGGCAATTCCTTGTTGGAAATGGGATTCGATCTCTATGGATTTTGTAGGAGCTCTACCTAGAACAAGGGCCGGTAATGATACTATTTGGGTGGTTGTAGATAGACTCACTAAGACTGCCATTTTTATACCCATGAAGAGTACTTGGACAATGAACCAATTAGGAAAAGCTTATGTGAAATTCGTGGTGAAGTATCATGGGGTGCCTAAGGACATTGTGTCGGACAGAGATTCGAGATTTTTGTCCAATTTTTGGAAGAGTTTGCAGAAGGCAATGGGAACGAAGTTACTTATGAGCACAGCATTCCACCCCGCTACTGACGGTCAGACTGAAAGAACCATTCAAACCTTGGAAGATATGTTAAGGGCATGTGTGATGGAGTATCAAGGGTCATGGGAGGATTACTTAGACCTAATCGAATTTTCTTATAATAACAGTTATCATGCCAGTATTAGAATGGCACCTTTTGAGGCACTTTATGGAAGAAAGTGTAGGAGTCCAGTGTGTTGGAATGATATAAGTGAAACTGTAATACTTGGACCAGAAATGATCCAAGAAACTATTAAACACGTGAAGATGATCCAAGAAAAGATTAAAGCAGCACAAGACCGTCAAAAGAGCTATGCAGACTCCAAGAGGCGAGATGAGGAATATGAAGTTGGAGAAAAGGTTTTATTAAAAGTTTCTCCCATGAAAGGAGTGACGAGGTTTGGGAAAAAGGGAAAATTGAGTCCGAAGTACATTGGACCCTATGAGGTGTTGAAAAGAGTGGGCAAAGTGGCTTATGAGTTGGAACTGCCTAATGAACTAGAGAAAGTGCATAACGTATTTCATATATCTCAATTGAAGAAATATGTACCGGATGCAAGTCATGTGTTACGTCCCGAATCAATAGAAATGGACGAAAATTTGACTTATGAAGAAAGACCAGTTCGAATCTTGGATAGGAAGGTAAGAAGCACCAGAAACAGAGATGTAAAAATAGTGAAAGTGCTATGGTCAAATCATGAGACCGAAGAGGCAACTTGGGAGGCAGAAGATGAAATGAAGAAGAAATATCCAAACCTATTTTCTAAGGTTAGTAGTCGAGTCATGGGGACGTGATTTTCTTTTAAGGGGGGTAGAATGCGATAGAGTTTCGCGCTTTAATATTTTCAGGACATGCAAGAGTCAATTATATTAGTTATAGGAATTAGCTTCATATGTCACATGCATTGCATTCAAAAGTTTCTTTAAAATGTTTTCAAAGTTTTGCGGACAAAACTTCTTTTAAGGGGGGTAGACTGTAATACCCCATATTTTAGACATTATATTAAGAATATTTTAGTACAAAATAAATAATTTAAAAATTATTTTGGCACCAATCACAATTATGGAACTTTATTTATATATTTATTTTATAAATTTATTAAGAAAATTATTTAATTTTATAAATAAATATTTAATTCCTCAATTATTCCATTAAAATTCCAAAAAAAAAGCCCTCTAAAATATCCAAAGTATCCACTTTTATTTTAGAATATTCTAAAAGCTTTTAAAACATTATTCTTAACAAAAAAATATAGTTTAATATATTTATAAAGATTATTTTTTTTAATTTAAAATGGATAATGTTGAAAATATGATATATTTACCAAAGAAAAAAAAATATATATTTAAAAAAAAAATTCGACCATATCTAATAATGGTCAGCTACCATGATTAGAATTTAAAAAAAAAAATTTATTATTATATATAATTAACCCTAATTTAAAGGATAATTTTAGTTGAAAAGATAAGTTTAAATTAAAAATAATAGATTTTCAAAAAAAAATAATAATAAATTCTATCCTTATCCTATCCTTTTTCTATGATTTATATTTCAAAAAAAAAAAATTTATTATAAAATTTTATCTTTTTAACTAATTCTAATTGGTTTGTTTTGAATTAAATAATTTTAATTGATTAAATTATTTAATAATTTAATTATTTTATAATTAAAAGATTTTTCTGAAATTTTGAGGATAGTTATCAATTTAAATTCATATTTATCTTTTAGTGTTTTAAAATTCTAAAATTCATCCTAATTTCTACTATAAATAGACCCTTAAATCTCACCTAATTCTTCACACAAAAATCATTAAACCCTTTCTCTTTCTCTCGAACTTTCTCCCTCTCTCTCAAGCCACTCTCTGCATCTCTTCGGCCATCTGGTGCCACCAACAACCACCAGCCTCCGTGAGCATCCTATTTCCCTAACTATTTAATTGTTTTAATTATTTTGGAAACTGTTTAATTCTTAAAACTATTTCTAAACATAATTAAAGTTTCAATATTATATGCATAATTATTGTATTGCATTGTGTTGATTAGTTTATCTTAAATTTATAGGAGGATCAACTTGAAGTTTAGTAAAGAGTTGTTAGAAAGTACTAGAATTTAAGGTACGTATATGTGTTAAATCTTTTTATGTGCAATTGAATATATTATTTTGTGAATTATATTGTGCTAAAATATTTTTAAATATATGTTTATATATGGCTATGTATTTGAAATTTCGATAACAAAAAAAAGGGTGATATACATTTACCTTATTTTATTTAGTATCATGTTTCAAAAGGGCCGAATGGCATTTGAGATTTTATAAATTTCAATGAACTTTAATAATTAAAGCAAGGTATTTGTATTTAAGGAGTTATAAAAGGAGAGTTATTATTATTATTATTATATATTACCGCTTGATTTCATAATCAAGAAGGGTTCATGCTTCAAAGTCCACTTGTTGGCAAATAAAAGGAAACTCCAAGGATAGATCCGTGATGGGATAACTAACTTGGGGGGTGTGCACACTTAGGATCAAGGAGGGGATATAAGAAGAGGAAATTGTTTTTATTAAGTGTTTTAATAATTCCATTTGTATTGGATTATTATAAAGAAAGGTTCGAAGTTTATTAATATATAAGAAGACAAGTTTGAAATGAAGGAATTTAAAAGTCAAAGTATTTCTTTTATCATGTATACGTACACAGTGTTTTTACATTGACACGTATTTTCCTATTTGTTTTGGTTCGCCCTACTTACCATTTATGGTGAGTAGGTTAGCAGGAATAAATATGCATGGGAGCATTACATCAAGGGGCACATACTAGTTAGGAGTTTTATAATTTTTCTTAATCAAATTTTGTACCTTTGGATAATCAAAATTATAATTCTTTTTAATAAATAAATTGAGTTTTTCTTCTGCTGCAATATAGTAGTTAGTTAGCACAGCCGAAGCGTGGTGACACGTGGCGGTAATACCCCTAAGTTACTAAAATTACTATCATTATTATTATTATGTTAGTAATTTGGGGGTGTTACATTATGTCCCAAAGACTCGGGAAAGAAGTGGCACAGAGGCTGACAACGCAAGCGACGGTGGCGGTGGCGACTATTCTGGTAGTTGAGGTAATTTTTTTTAAAAATTTGTTGGCTTCGGCATGGAGGTGACCGGCGGCGATGGCGGCGATGGCGTTTGGATTAGGCGGTTGCTTTAGGATATAGTATTATTATAATTATGTCATGTAATTAGGAATCGAGCTACCAATTAGGAAAAGGGAAATCATTACCTGCTCACATGATTAGACAACACTTACAGGAAAATTTCGGTCCTAGGCATCCACATACTCGTGGTGTGTCTGCCTCGGCTCGAAGGGAGAGGGTATTTACTCGATACAAGCCGTCAGTAGATACGGAGGACGAAGAAGAAAGTGCTGATAGTTGGGAAGATGATGAAAACAACTTCGAGGAAGATGAAGATGATTATATAGATGAATTATAGGTTCAATTAGAGGGTGTTCGGGCTGATCGAAAAGTAACTATTCGTAAGGGTAAGGGTGGTTTGTTTGTTAGTACTTCTGGTATAACTTGCTCTTCTATTTTTGGTGAAAGCCAGAAGAAGATGAAGGTCGATAATTCATGGGTTGTGAAACAGGTGGTTCCTGGTGGGCTTGTTAATGGGAGTGTCATTCCCAGTTTTTTGGGTCAACATTGCTAGGCGCATATGGGATGGTGAGGAGAGGGAATCTTCATCATACATGGATATTTTAAAATATCATAATAGAGAGAGAGAGCGTGTGCAAATTTGAAGTTATGGTATGAATCATGGATGGCTGATGGTTCACCTATTTGTGCATGCTTAGATAACACTAGAGTGTCCCACCTATCTTGGGCCATGTTCAACCATATTGATGCTACCCTTTTATCAGGTTTTATAGAGCGTTGGCAGCCTGACACCAACTCTTTTCACTTTCCCATCTGGAGAGATGACGATTTTATTACATGATGTGCAAGAAATCCTTAGGGTCCCTATAGAGGGTAAATTAGTTAGTGGAAAGTCAGATGTTGGGGATATGAAGACTTATTGTGCTGAGTTACTTGCTATGAGCATTGAAACATTAGATACTTATAAATATTGGCAAGGAGGTGGACTAAATATCAAGCCGGTTGATGATTTATGTAGGAAGGTGGTTCCACCTAGGCATTTGAACAATCAACTCAGTGCCTATTTTCTTTTATGCCTTGGATGTTGTTTGTTCCTTGATAAGAGTGGTTGTAGGGTGAGGCCACGGGATATAGTAGAGGCGAGGGAATATAGTACTATAGGAACATACTCGTGGGGATCGGCTACTCTAGTATTCTTGTACCATCAGCTTGGATTAGCCAGCCGTACTGATTGTAACCAACTCACTGGTTGTCTTACTCTATTTCAGGCATGGATATACGAGTATTTTCCTGACTTTCGTCCCCATAAAGATCACATTCCCATTGAAGAATGGTACCCTTGTACCGGATGTTGGAATGTTTGCATGGCTACTAATTCTGCAAAGCAACTAAAGGTGATTCGAAGGCAGCTTGATAATATGACTGCATCAGAGGTTAGTTATCCTTGTTCTTGTGTTCTTATTTTGGTTTACTTGATGGATGATTGCTAATCGTTTGCTTTGTAGATTGAATGGTTGCCTTACTTTTCGGGACCTTGCTAAGAAGGTACTAAGGACTGCATTCCTCGGTTTCTTACAGTATCGGGACATCATTAAGCCTTATATGCCCGATCGATGCTTGCAACAGCTTGGGTATGTATAGGTCATCCCATCTCCCGATCCTAAGCCTACCTTCGCTTATCATCTAGAATTATCGGCCAAGTATAAGGTGGAGTGGCCTATTTCTGTGGTGAAGAACTTGTGGCTTCAGTTCCCGAGGGGTGCAAGACTCTTCCTAGGTGATTTGACGCGGGCTGAGGTTCCTTCCATGTGCAATGATTTGTACATGACATGGTTTAAATTGAAGTCACATCCTCGCCTTGTAGCAAATGGCGGAAGACGCCCCACCATGGTGAGTGACGTCTTTCGAAGACGCTCCGGCAACACGTCGGTAAAACGACCAATTCTTCAAGTATAGTCTGAAATTTTACCTGATTTTCGGGAGAAGGTGTTCTTGGTTGGTCCGACATCATCATTTTGTCACCTTAATTTGTCATGTACACCGTAATTGTGAGTTTTGAATATTTTTGGTATAGTAAAAATAATTTTACAGAATTACAATGTTATAGTGACTGATGAAAATGAACTTATTTATCTTTTATAGGTATTTTTTTTAAAAAAAAAAATTAAGGGCAAAAAGGACATTTTCTGGTAAAAATGAGGGCGATCCCTGATAATACGCGGGCGATAAATAGTAACTCCCTATCACATAAGCACGGGGACTTCTTAGAAATATATATCAATTTATATTTTATATATATAATTATACCTCAACTATATATATAAGAGTACGTAGAAAACATGTCTCTTTTTGTAGAAAAATATGTATGATACCCAGGTATATACGTATAAAATACTTAAGTTTATACGTATAAACAATCTTATATGTGTAATGCATGTAGATAAATGCCGAATCAATAAGTACATAAATAGCTTTGACCAGTAAAGTCAAGGAACAACTTTTGCATGCAATGCAAGATATGAATTGGCAGAAATAGGGGTATCCAAATTCCAAGGCAAGGCTAGCTGCCTTGAAATCAGGCTTCCCCCTGGTGACGTACCTGGGGTGGGGCGAGCGGGCATCCACCCAGGGCTTCCGTAGAAAAATGTCCAATTTTTTCAATATTAAGACATAAATAAAATGTGTTCAAATTTTATCATATTAAGTAAAGTAGTTCATTGGTAAATATCCTAAAATATAATTAATATAATCCTCAGGGCACATGGTAACTAAACTTCACGAAAACTTTTTGTTGCCATATTGATACTTGAAGACTCTTGTTTATGCACAGTGATTTTTCATTTTTTGAGGGATCCACGCTTTAAATCATTTTGATAAAAACAAGATTCATTACAAGCGTGTTTCATCACTATTCTACACGAACTATTGACTCATCCTTCACTTCTTTCCTTCCGACAATACATCATTCTCCACCCTGGCCTACCCCTCTATTTCACTCTTCTGTCTAAGCTTATTTAATAAAACTTTATAACCAATGAAGATACACATGGATATAATTTAAATGATGGAATGATACACATGAGGATGATACTACGTACATGATCGATAAGGTTGTACGAGTACATAAAACATGTTAAATTAAAGTGATATTTTAAAGGGGATGAACTATAATTTTTTTTAATATTACATAGTGAGAATGTTCATGTGCCACTTCCTACTTGATGATGAGTAAAGACTAAAACAAAAACATCTGACGTCAGACGTTAGATGTCAGACTGACGACGTCTAACGTAATGTAGAGAAATGATTAAAAAAAAGTTGAATTATGAATAGGGCATAAGAGATTCCGGGACTCTTTACACGCCTAACCGTTAATGACGTTTCAAAACAGTTATTAATCAGTAAAACTACAACTAACTATGCTAACGAAAAGTCACAAATTTGGGACCAATTAAATTATAACCAGAGGTCTTACAAATTATGTCATCGAATAATGACGCTTTCAAAATCTACAATAACGTGTCTATAAATATTAATGTTATGATTTCTATTGTAATAGAGAAAAAAATGTTGTAACTAAAAAGGTAAGAGGAGGTTTTCATATTTACTATGATCCAGATTTGTTTATATCAATTTTTTGATATGTAGTACATTTTTAAGGTTAAATGTTGTTCGAATTTTTTTAAAAATTATATTTAAATAGAAATTTATGCCATATACATACAACAAATATTATATTTTTAATATATAATATCTGTCATATATTTTACATAATTACATTATATTGTGTTTTAATATAAAATAATTAATATTAAATATGTAACAAATAATCTGATGTAAACCAAAAATGTTCATATAAAATATAAATTACGGATATTCCATATTAAAAGGGCTTTTTAAGGTTTTCCAAAAGAAAAATTGGAAGGCTATTTCATATATATGAACATGTCTATTCGAAATCACAAATCGAAACATCACTCTAATTACACTCCAATTAGAATTACATAAATCTTATATGATGAATGTGAAAATTTTATTGCTGGATGCTGCTGTTTACTGACTAATCTTGACTACAATCAATGTGAACTTGTTGTCTTCATTGATTTTTGTATACTCCGAATATTTTCTCCAGTTTAGTAAATGTGCTTATTTATTTTTGGTCTGTTAAAATGTATGATAGAAAAATATGATAGTGCCAAATAGAATTAATATGTAGAAAATTTATGATGCCCTTTAATATTTTTGGTTTAGAACAAAATGAAAGTAACAAAGTAAAAAAGAAAATTGTGGGGAATAAAAAGGGAAGTTAAAATAAGACAAGTGAGACTGTGCGGATGTGTTGGCGCATCGCACTTTACCATTCACGAAGACTACGATTTGTTGGAGAATCATGCATGTGCCCGCAAAAGTTGCTTTGATGGAAAATGGGACCACATTTACCTTTTATTTCTTAAAAAAACTCACCACTTTTCAACAATTTTAAATTAGGTTTCAATATTAAATAATTTATATATTTTGTGTTTGCTGAAGTATTATTTAGGAAAAGGGAAAAAACTTTATAAAGCAAGTGAAAAGTCTTAAGACATTCTATTATCCTTACCTTAAGGTTGTAACCGGTATATCTCTCCTCCATAACTACAAAGCAAATGATACGTTTTTTAATGTATCACTCATCATTTATCCAATGAGCGGTTACACAAAGAAAAGGTTCACTGAAACAAGAGATCTATGTATCACTAGTAAGGCTAATACGACCGTTAAATTGTGTGAAACATTTCTAGTAAACTACTTTTATATTTGTAATAAGCATTTTGGGTATGGATTTTAAGTGTGTTCTTCGGGACACATCTATAAGCGGGTTGTAAAGAAATTCTAGTGAAATGTTCGAAGTTTGGACTCTCACCATGACTAAATGGTAATTCATCCGCAATTACAAAGTTAGTCATTTCATCAAGCATCCTATCTCTGTTATATATAAAAGGCATAGCTCCTCTGGGAATGGAACCCATATACCCGTGTAGTTGTGTCTAACTTGACGATTCTACTGCGCATGCGGATTCGGCTGCTTTCAGGTTGATTTCGTGTACTCCGGTCAAGTGACGAGATAATGTCCCCGTCCCATAACCGGTCTTCCGTGAATAAGAAGCTCTTAATTGGCTTCTTCCCTTGTTTCTTACATATCAAGCAATAACACATGAGTTTCTTTCCTTTGGAAGCAGTGTCGGTCATTAAAACCTTCTCAAAATATAACCATACAGGTGAAGATTTCTTTCGACAGTGAGTAGACTCGGGTAATCTAGCTTCACCATCATCTTCACCTTCACCTTCACCTTCACCTTCACCTTCACCTTCACCTTCACCTTCATTTCATATCAAGTTAAGCCAAAAACTAACATAAGTAATCAATTTAACTTTAACATTATCAACTAATCTAACATAACAAATCTTAACATAACATAATCAACTAATTTAACTAACCTAATCAATTTAACTTCAACATTATCAACTAATTAAACATCAACAACTTAATATAACATAATCAAATAATCTAACATAACTAATCAATTTAACTAATCTTCACATAACATATTCAACTAATCTAACATAACTAATCAATTAAACTAATCTTAACATGACATAATCAAGTAATCTAACATAACTAATCTTAACATAACATAATCAATTTAACTAATATTAATATAACATAATCAAGTAATCTAACATAACTAAACAATTTAACTAATCTTCACATAACATAATTAACTAATCTAACATAACTAATCAATTAAAACTAAATCAACTCATCTAACTAAACTAATCAATTTACTTAAATTAACTAAACTAATCTATATTAATCAACTTATTTATTATCATCAACCTAATGTGCTTAATTTATAACATCATCAACTATTCAACTAACTCAACAATATCAACATAATTTACCTAATTAGCATAATCAACTAATTAAACTATTTAAGATAATAAATTTAATTAAACAAATTTAACTAATTTAACTAAATCTACTTAATTATCATCACTAAAATAATCAACATAATCAACATATTAACCTAATCTACATATTATCATCGACTACTCTAACATTATCAACTAATTAAATATTATAAACTTAATTAATTTATCTAATTAAACTAACTATTTTTCATATTAACATTAATTAATTAGAAGTTTACGAGTTACCTTGAGCAGTAGAAGAAGGTGGATGCATCTCCAAAGTTGGAGTTTGAGGAATTTGAGCAGCAGGAGTACTGAAAAGTTATTGCTCCAAGTTTTGGGCAAAATCTGCGGTATCATCAAATGAGTTGCTAATGCCGAGTCTACCTCTCAAAACCATTTCTTTTATGAAATGTAGTAGTAAACAATTAATTTAAGAATAATAAACCAACTAATTAAGATAACTAATGAAGATTAAGAGAGTAATTAATAAGAAGATTAGTAGTAATAAGTAAACTAATTGTATTTAGTAGTAATTGAGAGATTGATAATTGAGAGATTGAGAGTGAGTTTGTGAGGATTGAAAAATCAAATTGCTCAATTCATATAGGGTGGTCATCAACGACTAGTACAACGGCTACTTTGCAACGAATTCACCGGGCCAAGCCGGGCCGAATGAGTGGGCCGGTCCGGTCCGAATGAGTGGGCCGAATTGAATTTTTTCACGAACCAAATTGAATAGGGTCAAGGTTGGAAATTAGAGATTCGTATTCAGCTCACTAAGGAGCTGTGCCAAATCGGGCCTGGCCCAATCCCTCAGTGGGCCGGCTTGGGCGGGGCTTGAAGCGGGCCGGGTTGAACCGCCTCACTGCCCATCTCTATATTTGACACATTTTACCTTTTATGGTGATGTAGGACGACCAAACATAAATTTTTTTCCCTAACCTCACTTGACATGTTATATATATATATATATATATATATATATATATATATATATATATATATATATATATATATATATATATATATATATATATATATATATATATATATGTATGTATATTTAAGCCTTACTTAGGTAAATAAGTCATTAGAGTCAATATTAAGCTTTCTATAATCGCTTCAAAGTTTAGAGCTATCAATTTTCAACCTGAACCGTAAAACCTAATTATACCGATCCGATCTATTTTAACCCGAATTGCTTTACAACCCGAAAGGTGTAACTCGTAACCCGAATCGACCTAACCCAAATTCAACATGGAAACCGATTTAACCCAAAATATAGCCCGACCCAAACTCGACCAGATCCAACCCGAATATAACCCTGTTTTGAAATGATCCAACCCGATTGTAAATCGATTAGTAACAACCTGAACGCGATTCAACCTAGAAGAAACCAATAAGACCTAGTTGATAGTGATCCTTAACCTAATTTAGACGACATATTTAAAATTAACTTGTTAGAAACCTAATAATAGAGTTATCACAGTCAAATCACATTTCTTGCAACTTATTAGGATTCTACTTGATTGTCATATTATTTTGCAAAATTGCAACTTAGATGCATCAATTACTTAAGCTATTAACTATAAATATTAAAAGATTAAGAATATTATCTTAGGTCCGTAGTTTATGATTAGTTTGACCACAAAATCCAATTATTACATACATAAAAAATGGTTACGAGAATTGTCGATGTGAAAATATATGAAAGTAGACATATTTTGGACATCTACATCATTATGAAAGTTTGAATATCAAGTTGTTAACTGTTAATATTATAGAGACTAGTTAGTGTGACAGTGTATATACAAAATTAATGATAAGTACATAAAAATTTTAATTATGAATTTAGAATTATTTTATTTAAACTAATTTGTGAAAATTAAAAAATTTGTTAATTGTGCAAAAGAAGTCTAAAGATCATCTAATAAAATAGACTTGCATTCATCATTAATTGGTATCCACTTTCTCTTTTCAAACACAAAAATAACTAAGAAGCCTCAAATCTAATAATGTTGATTAAATTATTAAAATTCTAAGTAGATAGAATGATAGAACTCATATTCTTATAATTTCATTATTATCTTACAATGATATTCTATTAAGATGCAAAATCTTATTCAATTGTATATCACTTGTAGATTTATTGTTAATTAATTCTTATCATTTAATCTGAAATATTTGATATACTATTTGATTTTTTGGGCTTCATACTTGATTGAAATGTTAATAGAGCATCATTAGTTGGTTTTAACGATCTTGAATAAGATTATGATTTTTGGATATAACAATTGATAAGTCAATTGAAATAACAAATTCATACCTCTATACTTTATTTGTATTGGTTTCCAATAAGTTGATGAGTATATTTTTTTAACAATTTATAGTTTTATAAATTTCCTTATTTTCTAAAAAATAATAAAAAAAGTAGGCATATTGTTGATAAGGTTGAGAGTTATAAGTTTAAATACATTATTAAGTAGGATCGTCAATTCTACGATTCGATCAGAACCTGTCAAGCTCCTTATATCAAAATAAAAGTCATGATACTAACAATAATGATTATTTTCAAAGAATTGACAAGTGCATAATAGAAACTAAAGAATTATTAATTTAAGCTAACTTTTAAAATGCTATTTGCAACTTAATTGTAAAATAATCAAAAAACGAATTGAATTGTCTCAAAATGGCTTGAAATAAACTATCTTAACTCGTCCAAATTGGACTCGGCTCAAAGTCAAGTCAAATCCGAAATAAACCGTCTTAACCTGTTTAAACCCGAACCATTCAAACTCAAACTAGTCAAACCCGAAACGTTCAAACCCGAATCAAATCCGAGCAAAACCGATTAAGTAAATAACCGATTGAGCCAAGTCCGATTATTAACCAAAAGTTGAACCAAATCTATTCAAAAATTATTAACAATCTGTTTTTACTCGACTTGATAGTACCGAATCGGTTAGCCTAAACCAAACCCCAACTACCCTAATTGACCCCTACATACCATTCACGAAGACAACGATTTGTTGGAGAATCCTGCATGAGCCCAAGATTGTAAAAGTTGCTTTGATGGAAAATGGGACCACATTTCACCTTTTGTTGCTTCAAAAAAGTACATTATATGGCTCATACAGTAGCAACGCTTAGAATTTTGTGATGTAGGCCGACATAACATAAACTTTTTTGCCTAACCTCACTTAGGGATGGCAACGGACTGGATCTGGATCGGGTCCTTATGGATCCAGATCCAAATCCGTTTTTCAAGGATGGATCCAGATCCAGATCTACAGGGTATGAAAAGTAAGGATCCAGATCCAGATCTGTCGGGTATGAAAATTAAGGATCTAGATCCAGATCCAACGGATCTTGGTTCAAAATGGATCCTATATATTTTGCCTATTTTTTTGCGACAAAAATATATTTCAAATTTATAAATCTATATTTTGCATCTACTACAATAGTCCAACTAATGATATAAGTTCAATACTTAATACAATTCATATAACTAATCAAATATTACAAAACAACAAAGTACAAATGAATAAAATCAAATTTTTAGAAGTCTTTTAAATAACAATATAAACAAGTACAAATGAGTAAATTTAAAGTCCATCTCTCAAAAGAACCAAGAGGGCTAATCTTCATCATCATCACTATTAACACCATCATCATCCTAAAACAAAGAAGCAACCAACCAAAGAAAAATATTAGTGATCGACAAAGAATAAAAATTATGTGTCTTAACTAGTAATAATAATTGTTAAATATCACCATATCAATGATATTCACCTCTTGTGCATCAATATCACCGTCACAATCGTCGGTAAAAGTGGAATATGAAAGTGATCCTTCAAAATTGTCTTACATTAGTTACATAGTTACATTTTATTAGGTGACAAAAATATAATAAAAGTAGGGAAAGAAATATAACTAAGTAAACATTACCTTCCACATCATCAACCATCCAACTTTGCAAGCACATCAAAGCCTCCACATTTGAGAATGAAGTCGAGAATGATGGACACTAACCACTCTTCCACTGCATACTAAATGCACTTTCCGAAGACACGTGAATCGCAAGAATATCTTTGGCAATTTTTTCAAAGTTGGATAGTTTGATCTCTACTCCACCACTTTAAAACATCAAATTCATTATCTTTTAGCATAGTGACACTCTCTAAATACTGATCAACCTCACTTCTCAAAGGTGTTGTTCTTACTTTTTGTCTCTTTGATCTAGCAAAATCATCTTCATCACTACACTCATTAAACCCTCTCTCTAATGATGATTGATCATTTATTACTTCATTATTACTTTGGAACTCATGGACATGACTATTAAGGGTCTTTTTTACTCTAGTTATTTTATCATTTTCATAATCTCCATATAATTTTCCAAATATAATGAGCCACATAATCTATTTTGTTTCTAGGATCTAAAATGGCAGCAATAGCCAAAATCCCATTGATATGTGACCAATATTTGTCAAACTTTTCAACCATACTCTTAGCCATTGTCCTAATAATCTCATTATCATTAGTTTGTACCCAACGATTCAAAGCAAGTCTAATCTCACAAAAAGTTTGAAAAAATAAATTAGCAGTTGGACGATTTCTTAAAGAAAAAACCTTGGTGGCCCTAGAGAATATTTCTAACTTTTGACAAACAATAGTAGCCATAGTCCAATCATGGTCACTAGGAATAGAAAACTTAAGCCTTTTATTTAGATGTTTTAACTTATTAAAAACATCTTTAAAAGGCAAACATGACTCTAACATTAAGTAGAATCACACCTAGTTTTAGAATCAAGACCCACCCTTTTAGGTTTACTCACATTCAAAAGACGACAAGCTTCCTCAAATTTTTCAATTCTTTTAAGGGTGGACATCCAAATGCACTCTCTTACTTTGACAATTGCATGATCAATCACTTGTAAACCATCTTTCACAATCAAGTTCAAAATATAAACACTACACCTCATGTGCAAAAAATCTCCATTTAATACCAAGTAATTACTTTCTAATTTTTCTAACAAGACATGGATCATTGCATCATTTGTGGTATAATTATCAACTACTATAGAAGAGATTTTTTTCCAAAAAATATTGAGACAAACTATCCATTATAATCTTAGAAATAACCCCCTTTTTATGTGGACATGGCACAAAACAAACCTACACATAAACATACCAAATTCATGAATAAAAAAGCTAGAATAATTAGCAACAACATAACACAAGTATCATGTAGTCGGAATTCAATTAGTCTAATATGAAAGGAATATTTAAATATATTAACATTAATTTAAGGAATATTACCTTAATGTTTGATTATGCAAAACCCATTGTTGATCAATAAAATGTGAAGTAACAGCCATATATCCCTTTTTTGGTTGGAGGCAGTCCACATATCAGTTGTTATTGCCACTCTACCCTCATTAGCCTCTAACAAAACCTTAAGATAAATTCTCTCATTGTTGTACATCTTCATCACATCACCCCTTAATGTGTTCCTTGAAATAATCTTGAAATTATCATTTAAACTCATTATAAAGCTTCTAAAACCAACATGATCTATAATTGACAAAGGATACTCATGTATTACTACCATCTTAACCAAATCTTGCGTTGAAACATCTTGATCAAATATCATTTTCTTTTGCTTTTCCTTAACCGCCAAAGAATTAGTCCCATCAACTTCAGTGTTGATCTTCAATTGTCATTGACCAATTGCAAGCTTTAAATGCTTTCTCGAACATGAAGTTCTTGCATTACTTCCCGAGTAAGAGAGTACCCTTTTGCAATACTTACACTTTGCCTTTTGTATTCCACTGATTTTAACCACATCAAAATGTTCCCATGCTTCAGAAGTTAGTTTCTTATTTTTCTTTGTAGTACTAGATTCATTTTCTTTGCTAGTACCATTCTCGACCTCAACAAACCCCTCTGAATCCCCTTCCTCATTTGTATCAAACAACACCACAAATGGTTCTTCATTAGGGTGGCTAGAACCGCCATCACTCTCTATATAATTTGATTGTTCATCCATAATCTGAAAAAATTACAAAGGATAAAATTTTTTTTGTATCAATATTCAAAAATAATCACAAGTTAAGAAAAACAAACAAAAAAAAGGTTATCTTAGATGGTAAGATATTTTAAATTTTTGTGTGGAAGAATTCCACTAATGTAACTCCGTATTATGTGGCTAATATCATCAAAGGGACTAAATTATTCCACCGATGGGATTCTTGGGAAAACAGATACATAGTTTATAGGATAAGATAGGTGTAATAAAAATAAAAGAACCAAAGCCACCATTCTATGATTCCCGGCCCATATTCTCTGAAGTTCACCCATACATATAAAGCACAATCATAAAAGTCACCCTATCCAAACATACATCAGTATTAACCTAGAACAACCAACAAATAAGTCACAAGCTAATGCTGCAATCTTCACAACTACTACCATGGTACAAAAGCCCAATATAGTAAGGTGCAAAAACGTTATTAATTCATGACTACTAACCTAGGCCAAAAACCAAAAGTTTATTTTTCCAACCCAAAGACATGACCGATTTTTGCATAACCCAAACCTACAATGTTTACACAATATCATTACAAAATAAAACTATATTACACTAATCCAAAACTTTTGGCATTTTGACACTAGTCTTTTTTTCTTTGATTTTTTTGGGTTGAAAAATGAAAATAGTACGTTGTGAATTGTGATATAATGATGCTAATACTCCATGTACCATTCCAAACAAATCCTCATTGTTATTCCTCAATAAGTGAAATGAGGATTTTGTAAATAAAAATAAGTGAAATGAGCATTATTGATTATAATTGAATGCAGTATGGAACAGAGGAAAAACTTGGCCAAAGAGAGGTTTGAAACCAACTACTCTACCATCAATCTTATATCTTTGAAATGGAAGGTAAAGTTTTTACCAGTTCATCTGACATTTCATTGTTGAAAATGCATGTATTTTTTTTACCTATCATTGCTTATTATCGACTTATGTTTTCTGATTCACATGAACTAAGTGAAGAAGAAAGAAAGATTTGGAATGATAAAGCAGCAAAGAGCATGTCAGCATACAAAATTTAGCTAGAAGAATACAACAAGTCAAATGATTTGAAGCTGGAGCTGCAAACAAGTAAACATAGGTATGCGCATATGTTCAAGTGGCAGGGTTGAATATTTTTCTTTGAACTTATATAGTAATTAACTACAAAAACAAGTCATATTATTATAGGAATGCCCACTCCCCAATCCATGTTCTAATACTTAGCATACCAAAACACAAGCATCACTGTTTTAATATGTAAAATATTATTTTTCAAACTAGGTTTGATCCAAAAACAGTATATTCAAAACAACTATCTTCAATAATAAATCTCCAAGCATGGATAATAGTAAACGCAATCATGCACTTCATAGACTTCAATTCCTGAGTCCTAACAAAATAACTCAAGCAAAAGACTTCATCATTACCAAAAAAAAAATGGCCCAGGAACCCAAGGACCAGGTTATGGCGAAGCGGGAGCAGCGGCAAAGGCAGTATTCGGTGTTCCTGATTGTGGCACCGAGGTGAGACCGTGAGAGTGAGAACTAGAGACTGGTGAAATGTGAGATTGGGAGAGAGACAACAAGAGTACCAGAAAAAATGAGAGTGCCACCGAGATCAAGTTAGGGATTTAGGGTTTAAATTGAGCCTTATACATAATAACAAATTTTATTTTTAAAAAAAGGGATAAATGGATCCGGGTCTGAGTATTATGGTTGGACCCGTACCCGGATCTGTTTTTCAGTCATAGGACCCGTATCCGACCCGTATCTTTCGGGTCTAAATTTTGAAGATCTATATCTGCAAAGACGAATATGGATCCACGGATCCGGGTTGGGTCCAATATCCGTTGCCATCCCTAACCTCACTTGACATGTTTTTTTAAGCCTCATTAGAGTCAATATTAACTATTAAGCTTTCTATAATCGCTTCCAAGTTATTTTTAACTATTTTTTATTCTAGTGTGTTAAGAAACTGTTTTAGAACGTCCGAATTATGTTATTAAGGAGTTAGAGTCATAAACATGTTATAAGTCTAACCTAATTGTATTTATTAAGAGGTTATAATTTTATGTATAAGAAGAGAAGTCACACTGCTAATGTGGAACATTTATAAATTGTAGACACTAAATCATGTCTTGTCATATAGGGGTTTGATGACAAAACAACCCTAACGAGCAACTTAGCTTAGGTTGAGTTTGAGTATATGTAAACCCAAAAACACCTCAAAGTCAAACTCCGAAAAGGCCTTAAACACAAACCCGAGCCCAAGACCCTTATCTTGGCCTAAATACAAAGATAAAGTCACAGAGTCGCATCATCAAAACACCAAAAACAAAACCCTAAACCCGTTTAAAACCGAAGCTCAAAGCTCTTATGCTCGGCGCATGAAGTAAGCATCGAACGCCAGAAGCACATCAACCAACTCAGATGGGCGTCCAACGCACAGAGTCTGGGCGTCCAACGCCCAGACTGGTCCTGCTCAACTTTTCTCTAGCTCATCCTCTGCAAGCGTGTGATGCCCGACCTCATCATTTGATGCATAACCCCTGAGCGTTAGCCAAAAGCGCCCCTGTCCCATTTCAAGCCTTTTCAGCCGAGCAAAAGATTTTCCCTTGAGCATTTGGCGTACGAACTTGGCATTCAACGCTCAGGAAACCGACTCTTATTTGCATATAAATACCCTTCATTTGAAAGACCAAACGGTTGACATTTCTCCTAATCTTAAGGGTCGTCACTTTTCCAAAATACACTTCCAAACACTCTTAAACACAATCAAACCCTCTCAAACATCAGCACATTTTGGGTATTCTTGTA
Source organism: Dysphania ambrosioides (assembly GCA_026401315.1). NCBI lineage: Eukaryota > Viridiplantae > Streptophyta > Magnoliopsida > Caryophyllales > Amaranthaceae > Dysphania > Dysphania ambrosioides. The sequence continues at coordinate 14,635,891 of CM048662.1, forward strand.
AGAGAAGTTTGAGTGTTGCTTCCTACCTTCATTATATGTTCGAGAATGGGTCAAACGACCTCTTTGAGTTGTTGTAGATGTCATTAACTTGCTCACTACCCAGATCACCTATAGTGTGCTAACAATGACTCACATCGTGCCTTGTAATACCACAAACCTCACAAGATGCAACCAAAGCAGGTTTCCCATGTATCTTTCCAATACTTTTAGTAAGATCTTGCATGGAAGATACCAGCATTAAGATATCTGAATTCACTAAAGAAGAAGACGACTCCTTTCTATACTTTACTCTCAAAGAACGTGAAGTATCAATAGCAACCATCTTTTCAATTAGTGCTAAGATGCCATGTGCGCCATTCATCTGGATGTTACCCCCTAAAGATGCATTGATGTACAACTAGGTATCATGTTTCAGACCATTATAGATTGTCTAAAATAAATGTTAATCTAGTAACCCATGATGAGGACAACGTTTCAGAATTCTTTTAAACCGTCTCCATGTCTCATATCATACAACTACTGAAAGTTGTTGATCTCGGCTCTTAACTTATCCGTCTTATCCTGATCCAAGAACTTCATGAGAAAACCTTTAGCTAGCCTATCCCATGTGTTGAATATACCCGGACCTTCATCTCTAAGACATTCACATGCTCTATCCCTCAAAGAGAAGAGAAATAACCTTAGTTTGAGAGCATATTTAGAATAATTCTTCATCTTCATTATATCACAATTCTCCAGAAAGTTCTCAATGTGTGAAATGGGGCTCTCTATAGGGTATCCTGCGAATGCATTGCTCAAAACAAATTGAATAAACACCAGCTTCAGTTCAAACTATGCAGCTATAACTTGCGGTCGAGAAATACTTGGCATCGTCAGAGGATCGGGGATGCCATGGTCAAACAGAGTTTACTGAGGCGGGGTTTTAGCCATGTTGTTTTGTTTCTTTGCTTTCTTTTTCTTTTTCTTCTATTTTCTTACTGAGTTCTAGATCTCGGGATCTAGAGAAAAGAAGCTCCTCAGAACCTGTACTTTGAGTGTGCATGCAAAGTAAACACTAGAAAGGAGAAAGATTAAATCAACAAACATAATAGCCGAAACAACTACCTAAGAAAACAGAAAATCCTATTAGAAAGACAACGACGCTAAAATTTGATCGGGCTTTCCTTACCCTATAAAAAATAACTTATTCACCTAAACTAATGTAGCTCGGGTAAGTAGGGTCTAAATCACAAAAGAATATCAGGACCTAATACTTCTATGCTAGTTCTAACTTCTATTAGGAATGTTACGAACTAAGGGAGGTCTATTCTAACTAATGACTAGGCTAAACTAATCTAGAACATGAACTATAGCTTAACTGGATACCAATGTATGACAAATATCTAGGACAACAATTCCCCCTAATATGACTTAGGTATAGATTTCTATCGAAATCCTGCGAATTCAATACATAAAGTAATTCCAAGGACGAATGCACCCTAAATAATGGTAAGGATCTCTTTCGAGTATCAATAGCTTCCTCCTAAAACAATCCTATCTACTTACGTAGATTCATGCGATAGCAAGACATTAAACACATCTTATGAGTTATAATGGTCATGACGTCTACTTTTGTGATCATTAATCACATCTCAACCAGTGATTCTAATATAGATTGTGAAACGACTCTCGCCAAGAACCTAATCCATGCCATTCATCAACTAAGTCTAGCCTTTTAATGAAATCAAAGCCAATCAAAGATTAAATGAACTATTTTTATGTATTTATATTCAGGTCTTGAGATATTTCAATACCTAATCCATAGTAGGGTTCATCAGGATCCTAGATTAATGAACTACTCACATATATTGAGCTTTTTGAGTGCAATTGGAAGAACAATACTATAAGCCTAACATGAATCACCCACCATAGTAGAACCTTCCATAAGCAAAGAGTGAACACACTTAGCATCAAGAATATCATCTAACCAAGCAAATTCATTCAAAGGAGGAATATCGAGATCCTTAGGAACAACAGATATGTTAGCCTTAACCACTCCACTAACGAATGATGATGTCGACAGTACAGCATGTACTTGCTCTAATGGATATGCCACGGTTAACATAAGCATCAAACCTCAAGGACGCATTAGAACACCCACCAATTTTATCATCACAGGAGGCCTCTGGGCTAGGCCTTACTATTACAGTAATTTAACCCAAGTCCTTGAGTAAGGGATGTTAAGGAGAGTCTCCAGTGTTATTTGAAACTGGTAGGTCTTAAACTTGTGACTTGTGAGGTAAAATCACAGGGCGAATTCCCTAACAATTGCACTAAACACGCTTATTTGAATTAGTTCAACATAAACTATGTACTTGGAAGAAATCTCAAAACACAACCTATCATCCTTACGCTAGCTGAATAGTAATAAAAGCAAAGGGTTGCCATTTTTCGAGCTACCTTGTCCACTTTTACACAAGGAAATGACAAAATTGATAAGATGGGAACTTAAATCCTATATTTTAAAATAATATCCAGATGCTAAAAGAAAGAAACGAATGCAAGACAGATAAGGAAAAGAAAGACGCAAGTAACTTCGTTGTCATTAGCACTCCGAAAGAATCGCGACAAATTCCAATAGAGTGAAGTTACAAGCATCAAATGGCCGAACACCATCAGAAATTTTACGCTTCTCCTTGCCGCCATCAATCCTATGTCTATGTCTGTACATCACATCTAGGGCGGCGGTTCTTACAGGAGGATGAATATGAGGTAGAACTAACTGTAAGAAGTGGATGTAGTCATGAATGGAAGAGGTACATAAGCCAAACCGCTAAATCTAGGATCCTCCAGAAATTCAATATTTCACTGTTTTGGTACTGATGACTTCTTTTCCAATGCAGTTAGTTTCTTTTCTTGCTCTTTCTTCAAAAAATTCTGAGCAGTTCCATTCACAATTTTGATGAAGAAGTTTAGGAGGACAACCCAGACTAGAGTATTCCAAATTGAAGTAAAAGAAAGGCCCCACTTCTTTACCTGAAACACAAAACATATATCATGTTTATCTGACTTGACCAAAATGTTCTGATCTGAATGCTCTATTTGACATATTTTGTCTAAACTCGTCTCATTTTATCAGAACTCATCAAAATTTATCCGCTATCGTTTTGAATGAATTTGCTTTGTAATCCCGACCTGGACCATGCTTGAAAAAAAGGTAATCTGATTATGACCCAAATCCAAATTTAAGTGAATAAAATGACAAATAGAACCAAACCGATACCAAAATGAAGTGACCCAAACAAAGATTTTTGTGATTGAAATTGATTCACATCACACCAAAATTTGACAAACCCAAACCAAAAAAAATGACCCGAATAGAACCTTCCCCAAACAACCTGTTTTCCACTTGTAAGATTCACTAGTCAGGCAAAGAAACTTTATGCATATAAAGGAAGCTACCCTCTACCTGGATATTAGTAGCCACAGGTGGTACTGTTACTAGATACTTGTCTTTTGCAGCATGCAGTTTGGCAATTAATGTAGGCAGCACAGAGGAAAATCTAGGTATATGGCTAAGCACCCAAATAAGTTCATTCTCCATCCAGTCTAGGAGCTGATTGTTGCATACTAAGATAATAAAAACTGTCTGCATGGAAAAAAAGGTGATAAAAATATTAATACAAATACAAATGAAATATATAAATGCCTCAAGCTTGGAATATCTGGAGTCTGGAGAACTAAAACCAACCTGAATATGCGTCTTTATAACTGCCTTTCCAAATAAAGTTGCCAGAAAAAATTGCCAGAAAGGTATTCCAAACTGTCCACACATTATACCAGCCAGATCAAACAGAGGATTTGGCACCTACAGAATTACAAGTTATCAGATTACAAAAATCATTTTATGCTGAATAAATTTACACAGCATGAACAAACACTAATGCTCATCAACTGGACCTCTTCTCACCAAACCAATCATTCCAAGCTGATTTACAAAGGAAATCAAAGGACATACTAAGTGGAAACTGATACATATATATTTTGTGGCAAACAAGTATTTTGAAACCATACTCCTTCCATCACTGCAAATTCGATTTGAAACCTAGTACTAAAAATTCCAGGTACAGGTTGCTGTTGACAAGTTGACACAGCACCTTTCGCAATTATCGATGGCAAACTCTACACAAGAGCTACTATTTCTTTTTTTCCATACCATGGTACTCCATACAGGCCCTTCAAATGTAGATCTTTAATGTCTTGAACATTATATTGATGCAAACAGATAAGCAAATCTTTGAACTTAGGAAACGACATCAAAATACGCATAACCATTGAGCTTACAATTATACATCACAGACCTGACTGTCACAACACAACTAGCAAAACTTGGATATCTCAGTCACTATCATATAGCAAATTATCTTAATATTTCTCTATATCAGTCCACAGAATTAAATTTGACACGAGAATAGGCAAGGTGCAAAGTGTCAAAGGTGAAGGCACAAAGTAAAAGGGGAGCACGTCACACAAGAAAGGCATGCTTTTTTTAGGGAAAAGAAAAAAAAAATTCTCTTAGTTTCATAAGAGCTCTTTTGTAAATCATAATAAGCAAAGCAGCAATGTCTAATGCAAAAGTGGCAAAGACAAGAAGGTGCCCCCCGAATAGCAGACACCTAATTTTTTTTATCTAGGGAAGCATCCGAAATGTAGGTCAAACACCAAGTATATCATTTGTAGAATTAAGAGACTTCATGTAACTAAGTTCTCATGCTACAACAAAACGATGGTCCTCATGCTAATCAATGATACAGCATGTCTCCAAAGTATTACAATGACAGAGTATTCTTGACCACAAAATACTTGATGTCCAGTTAACAAGTGCACAGCCAGGAGTTCAGTTGGATTCTAACTTAAGATTCTACAAGAAAAATGAGGCCGAAGATTCTTCAAAACAAGAAAACAAAACATATCAACAGGACACCACAAACTGAAAAATTGAGTACTTCTATCACTAAAAGTGCAGGATCCAAAAGTTATGTACATATTTCAGGGAGAAAACAAAGAAACTTCTAATCATTCAAGGGATATTTTACTGAATAAACGAGTGCATTCGAAAGAGAGCTTGAGGCCCAAAAAGACCAAAGGTCACTGATGAGTGACATAAAAATGTCACTCATTTGCATCTTCCTAGCAGAGTTTTGTACTCTTTTAGGCTCATGTTCATCCCGTTTTGTCCCATTTTGCATCACTTTGTGCATGGTATAGGCTTAGGAACTTTCTTCATGTTCTTGTCGTGTTTTCCTTGATTTCCCGCTATCTTTTCTTCTTTTATGCGTGTTTTCGTGGCAAAGATGTAGGTATTCAACTGGAATGAGCACGAGAACCGAGGAATAGGAGTGCATAGTAGAAAAGTTGAGAATAGAAGCTACGAGGTTGCTCAAGAATTCAACCAAGAGGCCTCTCAAGAGAAAAAGGCTTGAGCGGTCGCTTAACCTATCTCAGTTCAATGAAAATCGACAGACAGAGAGTTACGAGCGGGCATTGAGCAGTTTCCAAGAGGGCGCTCCAAGGCCTAAGCAACCGCTCATGGAATCCGGATATTTGGCTTATGAGCGGGCACTTGACTCTGAACTAAGCGCTCACTCAGCTCTATTCGATGAGATTACATCAACGCTTGTTAAACATCAATTCAATCTATGAAATTTAATATTTTCTTTTCCTTCTCTTGTTTTATTTTTTGCATTTTCTATTGTTTATGCTTTTGCTTGACTTATGTTTATTAGTTCTAGGTTTATTTCATATTAGTTGTTAATCTTTGTTTGTGAATTTGGTAGTATGTCTAGTTTATTCAATTTTGCAATGTTTGTTAATTCTAATTATGAGGAGTTAGATTAGTTAGGGGATAGGGTAAAAACCCGATCCCGAGCATGGATGATGTTTAAAATAAGGAGTTGGTTCCTTAATGATTGGTTGGAGTCTAGATTAGCCATATAGATTTCTTCCATTTGCTTTCTTAGGTCAAAGACATTGAGAAATGTAGATTTAGGAGTGACCCGATGTTAAATGTTATTGACTTGCGAGCTATTGATTATTGATTTGAATCTATTGTGTTGCTTGGATGCTTTAGAATACGATTATGCGAGAAATCCCAATTGTAATGCTCCTTCCTTGAAGATGACTGAGAGGTAGATTCCTAGTTGAAACCCCTTCCATACATCATGTTTAGGTTCGATTCAAAGGTTGGTAGTGCATAAGTGAGTCTCATATTATCTCATTTTGAGTCCAATTCCCAATATTAGCTCATTTGTGTTAGGAATCGGTGTTGAATCTCGAACTCCTAACGCTTTTACCTTCATAAAACAAGTCCTTTAGTTTGAGCTAGCTTGTAGTTGAACTGCTAGAATTCGGTAGCTATTAGAAGTATTTCTTTGTGGATTCGACCCTTACTTGTCCATTACTTGTAATAGGTAAAGTCGAGGTTTTGTTGATAGTAGGTGTCGTGACGACCGATCCTTAACCCTATCTCGCACTTTGAGGTACTCAAAGTACAAGATGTATGCATCAAGAGCTATAGAACATATTATAAGACTTGGGATCTGCTCTATTCAACTTATTTTAATTTAATTTAGCAAAAATAAAATAAGTTCTCAAAAACAACATTAAGGAAAAAAAAAAACTTTAGATAAAATAAAATAAACCAAGTTTAAATAGAATAAGACAAAGTAAGTCATATAAAACAATGTCTTGATGATGCATTACTATGAACACATTTCTAGGGTTCTAGATTTCCTTAATCTTTTTTACCAGAAATTTTGTGTAAGATTTCACTCTTTAAGCATATTAATTGGTAGGCATGGCCTATGTTACATGGATTCATTTAGGAATAATAGATGCAGGTGTGGATCCTTGTATCTAACATGGAAATCACAAAAAATGGGGACCTAGGGACTCGGCCAAGGATTTGGACATGGATACGGGCACATGACTAGGGTGTGTATATTTAAAAATTTTAATAACATATATAACATTTATTAATAAATGCACCTTTTCTTAAAGAAAGCAAAACAAATGTTCGGCCTTTCTATGTATGTTAGTAGATAGCAATTCATCCTAATTAGAATAGTAAGAGAAGATGTAAGTCGAGATGCCTAAGTGCCTAACCAATAGTTTAATGTGGCTAGCTGAATCCAAACACTCAAACCCTAAAATAGCAACCTACATAAAAGAGAGACGGGAGAGAAAATGAGATGAAAAATGTCTGTGTTCCCTTCCCCTCTCCTTCCCTCCTTTTCTCACTCCATTTATATGGAATCTACAACTAGCCGTATCAGGGATATGCGGAGGATCCAATCAAGATTTCATATACATGTTAGGGTAGGTCAGGTTAGGTCATGCCAACACGGATACATGAGCTTTTCTGCCGTGGATAATTAAGGGTATGGGAATGTATAACTCCCATCACTTAGTGAGGCATGCTCCATCGCCATTCAACCTGTATGTCGGTCCTAGCACCCGACCCTAGAGAAAATTAGAATCTAAAACATATGCACTTTGAAAAACTAAAAAGACAATATGTCTATATTTTAGTTGACTTAATACTACGTCTCCTATCTTTTGAATCAGTTGAATACAAAATAACATTCACCCACGAGAATATATCCCCAGCAATGCCTCTTGCCCTTGTATCAATCCATAAACAGATAGACAAATGATTTAATCCACATAAGGCTAGACTAAGTTGACAGAGACCACATTAACAACTAACCTATATTACTCAAACTCGAGTACGGGTGTTGGACATAGGTATGGATCCAAGTGTAGGACACAGAAAAATTGGAATTTCAAGAAATGGGGACGCTATCCTTTTTTTGGATGTTTGGTTGGGAAGACGTGACAATATAAAAAATTATTTTTAGTATTTATTATTTATTTTTTTGTGTCTAAAGCTCTAAAAATATAGTTTTTCGATAGAGTTCATATTTTGATTCTTTACATGTGTCCTTTTTTAGGGTTAGAATGCTTCAATGAACCCAAAAAAAAGGATGTAAATCCCACAATGTTTTTCAGTTCATTTGGATGGTGAAGATTCCTACAAGGTTAAACCACTTTTCATAATTCAAAGGTGCAGATTGAGTGCATTAGCTACTACCATTTTGCATTGTGTTACGCATGCAAATTCTAGTCTTCAACTCTTCCTTCAATGTGAAATAGTTGGTGCTTTCATTTTAAAGGAGACTTTTAGTAATATTCTAAATTTTGTGATAGGCCATGAGCAGGTAAGTTGTCTTGGCTAAGTTTTTGTAGTCCCTACAGCTGTTAACATTCTTCTCATTTTATTTTGGCACAAATATTAAGATAGTCATAAAATTTAGTAAAAACTTTGGTAATGAAGTAGAGAGCCAAGAAAAGGAAAGTGACGAGATGGAGATGAACAATATTGGACATAATGGAGAAAGGAAAAGTTACTTGAAATTGATTTCAGGACTCACAATGAGAAGAAGTAGGTAAAAAGGATTAAGGGAGTACAAAAGATACCATTACATATTCTACATACTACATTGTAAGGGATTCTCCTATATCATAAATAAGAGCTCATAAAGGCCACAAATGACATGTTTTCAATGAATTTGCTCCAACACTTGAAAATTCAGCAGATATAGATCAAATACATTGGGCAAGCTTGGGAAAAAATGTTTTGGGTAGAAAACATGTAATGGTGTAGTCTTTTTGTCTCCCAAACTCTCTTGCTCCACTAGGCAATGGATAGTGGCTAGCATGTTCAATGCCAAAATGGAGTTCCATCACAGATTTTGTACCCAGTGCTGCGTAGTATAGGGTCAAGACCAGTATTCCCAAGATTAGTCATCTGGGTATTATAAACTAAACATTAAACATTTCCAAGTCAAACGCTTTCTCAGTTTCTCCTACGTTTTAGGTTACTCTGATTTGTGCCCCTATTTTGGATGAGGGTTGTAAATAAGTATTCAACAGATACCAAACATAAATATTTACAAGGTGATTATCAAACATTGAGTCAAAAGCCTTCTCCTATGTTCTAGGTTACTCCTATTAGTGCCTTTCTGATATAATAAATACGTTTTAGGTTACAACATTGAGAGGAAAACACCACATATTAACAATCACAAGTAGAAGGTGATTATCCTTCCGCACCTCCTTATCCTTACTGCATTAGGATCCTCTCCAGAATAACTACTAAATCACATATACAATCTATTTTCACAACTTAAACCTTTAGCAAAGGCTGTCTACTAAATAAGCATTCTTACATATTCCTACAGCTTGAAATGATTTTATATTTTCTCCTTCATAATCTAGTACCCTAGCTACGCCCACAAGATTATATACAACCCGGTTCTGCTGCTCCAAACTATACATTGACAAGAAGATTACTATATTTTCCACTGAAAACTAGATTATCATGCCAATATAATTGGGTGCTTGCTTGTATGGATATTGCATTTTACATTACTCCAAACGAATCTATTTTCATGTGGGACAGCACTAAGGGTTGGCACCAATGTCAACCTATGTAGCACCGATACGAATATAGATACGCAAATCGGTAAAATCCAAATTTCTAAAAGCGGGTATGGCATGGATACGGCAAAAAAATATAAAAAATTAAAAAGCGTTCAAAGGTAACTACTATTAATTAAAATATAACATAATAATATTTATATAAGAGATTAGTTCCTTCTTTATATTTTCATTTTGTTCTATTTAAAATATTTGAATTAATTGAAGAACACCAACCCACGTGATTTTTGAAGAAAGTATTTCCTTCTATCCACCCAATCTGGTTTTCATTTATGTATGGAAACACTTTCAACCCTCCACCTCATTCCCCCAGTTGCACACGCCACACACACACCCATGGCCTCTCCTTGTACCAGAAATGTTGACACGCCATATCTAAGAATTGAACCAAGGTTTTGATACAGATTACATGCCTGGATCCATGCCGGGTCATGTCAAACCGGGTATGTGGTCTTACCTTATCACCCAAATTATGACTAGTTGTTGCCTCCTTTAACTTCTTCGGTTCCACCTCAAGCCAAGAGATTTGGAGTTATGGAGGTGTGAAGGAGAAGAGAGAATTATATAACTTCATAAATGTTGGCCAGAGTAGAAGAGGACGAGGAGAACATTTAGTTTTTTGTGTTCCACTGAATTGGTACGTCTATATTTATCCCAATTGTACCCAAAACGTATCCAGATCTGTACTCACCCGAACCCGCATTTAGATAGTCGTACTTGCTTTTTGAAAATGTTTGGGGATGTATTTTGGCCGTACCCGTACCATACCCTGCCTGTACCCGTTTCCGGTATCCGGTACAGGACATGATGAGCAAGTGGCGTACCTGTGCTACATAGATGTCAACAGATAGGCATTCTTTGGTTACTTCTACAGCAGCATAAAAAATGGTAATTTAGTAGCCCGAGTACAAACTTATAACCAATAGTAAATGAAGTGAGAAGGTATATCATCAACTACAAATAACATGTGGAAGCATATCATCGGAATTCAACTTTTGAACAGAAACATATTTAACAGGCAAAATTACTCCTCAGAAGAACGAAAACAGGATCAAACACAACGATAGGAAACCTAAGAACAAAGAGACAACGGAAAAGTGACGGGGCAGTAAAAATAGACAGTAAACCGTAATTAGCAAAGAGAAATAAAGGGGGCAAAAAAGAAAGCTAGATTGGGAGAAACTATGACTGGAGTCCCAGAAGATAACACAACACCCTAAAATGCAACAGCAGCCATGACACCAATATTTTTATTCAAAGAATGAGATCCCCTTTTCCAGGCCAAGGTTTAGAAGGAGAATCTGCTATATAACGGAAAATATTTAGTCATTCATGTCTTTAACTGGATGCCTTGATAGTCCATACCAATAATATGGTAAGAGATGCCAAACATAGACAATGCTGAAATAGAAGCTGCAATAATAAAACTGACCGAAGCAAGTAGCAAGATTGTCCAACCATTCATGTACTGAGAATGTGACAAAAGCCACTGTTCCAATTTCTTCAAGTGCCTGCCAATGAAGCCATGATTTTCAGGGGAGGACCCATCCAATTCCTCCAGTGAGTTCAATCTGCGTCCAGATAAGCTTGCTGCATGAAGTTTTAGGCAAGCCCAAGAAATTATCAACTTTCTAGTACTACCATACAATGCATGCACAATTAAAAATGTGTGAGCAAGAATGACCAGCAGGAGTCTAACATATTAAAGAACTTGCGCAACATTCATCCAGGATTTTGCAAAATATAACGTAACTGTTGACAGAATACTAGCATGAGTGGAGCCAGACCAGGGATAGAACAAAAGTAAAGAGAAAAGATGGAATGGGATGTACAGAAATTGAGAGAGTAATAATGAATAAGCACATAAAAAAAAGGAACCCCATTAAAGTGTGATTCTGAATATTTTTGAGAGAGAAAGTTCTTGGAAGAGTTTCATCTTTGAATGTGGTGATTATATGAATTCCCATCACAATATTATCCAGGCATCAATAAAATCAATCTATCCTTCCCCAATCTGTGCATTGATTTAAATTTCATTAAATTCACTGTTTTCCTTAGTGAGATCTTAGGAGAGTTCTAGCTCTCAAATATGGAGAGAGAATCTAAAAATTAACTTAGGAAACAATGTAAGACAAACCAAAAGTTAAATTGTTTGAATTTGGTATTACATATATACATGGAATTCAAGTTTAATAACCATTTGAATTGCAAACCTTTCAAGAAGAAACTCTTGCCTTCTAGAGGTTTTGGACTTATATAAATGGGTAAAACTAAAATGTGCCGAACATTTGGCCTTCTTATAAAATTTAATTCTTATAGAATCACCAATTTTACCTATTTGATATAGATCTTACCCAATCCTGCTTCTCAGGTCATGTCTTTTAGAAAGTAAGTCAGATGTCCTGTATCTCAAAAAGGGGATTCTGACAACATCGAAGATCAGCAAACCTTATACCAAATACTCAGTGAAAAAAAAAAAAATGTTTTCCGACATACCATGAAGAGACATGATAAATGAAAATTTAACACAAACACACAGAAAAACAACGTTACAATCCGGCATCAAAAACAATAATTTCAAAATCAAAGTCAGGACACCATTCATAATAGCACGCTTGTCTAATGGAGCTCATCAAATTTAGACAGAAAAATATAATAGAACAATTAAAGCAGATAAGTGATGACATGTAAAACTTATGATGTGAAGACCCTACCTGCTCTTGAAATGAAATATGGCGGTAGTTCACCCAATGCAGTCCCAACACCCCATAGAACAGCTTCCAACTGAACTTGAGGTAAGATGCTGCTAAGAGGAACTCTTGAACCATGAACAGACTTAAATAATGGAGGTCCAAATTCAGAACAGTCCTTATCAAGCCATGAAGGACCTTGTTTCAATTGGATTGTATCATATGGTGCACTTTTCAAATCAACTCGGCCACATTGCATCGCTTTTATGGTAAAAAGGGCAATATGTGGCCCAAGATAGAGAACAAAAGTGTGCAAGCCAGATCCTGAAAGGGTTATAAGGTAATATATGTAAGCAATTGAGCTTAAATTGTGCATTATTAAATATTTTAAGACTGGAATAACATTACTAAACTGATGCTCAAAGTAAAGGTGAAAATAGAATTGCATGAACTCTTTCTATGATTAATATAATACAAAGTATAAAAGTAATAATAAAAAAGACATTTTAATTTTTTTGACAAGAAAATTCTAGAGTATAGAGAAGCAAGATAAATTAGAGTGCTATCACTCTCCAACAGGTACGCACATACCAAGGCCAATAGATGATGCAACACCAAGAGCAGTCCACCACAACACAAACTGAAGATACCGGAGAGCTTCCTGCTGTTAGAAAAAGCAATACCAAAATGAACCCAGTTACTGATGATTAGAGAGGATACTAAAGTGTGTCCCTATGATAAATCGACTCCAGAATAAGAAATCCATCAAATAAAAATGATCCATCTTGACCTCGACTATCTAATGACCATGAAACATGGAACATTCAATGATTCCAAGCACTGATAAAGTTTGAATCTTAAGACCATTGTTTACCAGTATGCACAGTTTACCAAGAAAAAGCTAGACTACATCTACATGAATATGAGTTATGTGACTAAACACAATAGCATAAATTACCTTTGCATGAGAACCTTCGATAGTCGCCAACAGAAGTCCACCAGATAAAACCAAGGTACTCATGACTAAAAGCCAACCACCTTTTGCCATGAGATATGCAACTGATTGCTTCACATAATCATATATAGCAAAACCAAAATACTTCAATGTTTTGCAAGGTTTTGTAGTCAATGTCAAAGTCTCAAAATCATGTTGATGCTTCCCACATAGTCCTGAATGTAGCATATATGGTGTCAGAAAGCATATATAGCAAAAACAAAATACTTAATGTTTTGCAAGGTTTCGTAGTCAATGTCAAAGTCTCAAAATCAAGTCGGTGCTTCCCACGTAGTCTTGAATGTAGCATATATGGTGTCAGAAAGCACTTCAAAGACATTTATTGGGGGCAAAAGAAGAAAACGTTATTCAAAGCATTGCTTGCATCCAAAGACTAAAAATCTGGAAGACAACTTGCTTCTGACTTAACTTGTTATTGAAGAAAAGTTTGACACTCACATTTCCAAAAGAAAAGTTTTGGTTTCCTCAACCACGAATAAAAAATTAGATCCATAAATGCTCAATAGCCCACAAATTAGTTCAAGATAAAATAGTAACAAGCCAAGATATAAGTGAAATATTCTTTAATATGAATCAGACTAAGTACATAAACTTCCAAGATGAACTGCCTTGATTACCTTTTTTGTTGTTTGTTAGATGAGTTCAATCATTACTTTTCTACAATTATCCCTCCCCCCTCCCCCAGGTATTCATCCTAACTCTTGTACTTTTCTTCAACTAACCAACTTAACCATCAATATAACCACTTTGACCATTTCTTTAGACCACCACCACCCCCAAACAATTGGCATCACCCAAACCCCTGCATACCCTCCTTCCTCATGAACATCCAACCACCCCCAAAATATCCACCCATCACCAGACACCATCCAACAACTACCAAAAACACCCTAACAAACATGAAAACCACCAACCACTTTCATAGATTCATAGCAACCATCTCAAAAATCACCCACCAGCTACCGTAAAACCAACCACAACCTTCCAAAGACACCTACCCTCCACCACATAAACAAACCCTAACCACTCTAAAAAACTAATAAGTAAATTATACATACAATATTAACAACCCTTATAATTGATAAAATCTACCTTAAAAACTTTAGATAAATAGGGCAGAGATTAGTAAAAAAAGGAAGTTTTTTTTTTTTGTGTGTGTGTGTGTGTGGGGGGGGGGGGGGGGGGGGTGTGGAGCTATGAAGGATGAGAAAAGTAGAATGGGTGGTGGGTAGAGGGAAGGGTATTGGTGGTTATGGTAGTAGGGTTTTCCTTTGTTATTGTATAACAAAACTAAGGATCTGGCTTTCCATTCTGCTTGTATCCCATCCTCTGAGTCATTCCCTTTCCCAAACACACACTAAACGCAACCCCAAGCTTCATTCTTTTCACTTTACAAAAATGTATCAGGTCCAATAAGTTAAAATAAGTTTGGATAAAATATACAAGTTCTGATAAATTTAATAGAAGCTACCAAAATTATTTCACAGCTAACATATCTTACAAAGTGAATCTAGCAAGTCAAATACTCATACAAATTTTGATCATATAAGGTTAGAGGTTTCCAAGTGAAAATTATATGGTCTTACCTAGCTGTTGCAGCTATGAAGCCGTCCAACTGATTTTCAAACCAGCTTAAAAGTACCTACCATGTTGACCTATGAAGTCCAGCCACAGATTGACAAGCCCTAAACATTTTACAATGCTTAACATGTTCTAGTTAATAGCATATACTATGGACAATCTTTCTCTAAAGACATCCATGTCATTGAGACTTTAGAGATCAATTCAAACATGGACTTCCCATCCAAAATAACATAGTTAATCGTTCCATCATCCAATTATCTAGAAACTTATCATAATTTTCTTAAGTACCTCTATAGCTCTAAATTTTCCTTTTACCTACCTAGATATCCTTTACAACTTTGGAATATGAATTTTGAGGGAAAGCTATGACATCTCCCTCAGATATATAGAAGTAAACTCTGATAGGCACTCCTTTTACAAGAAATACAATCCATTAATGAATGTTTCCAATGCTATAGACCATTTTGATGATAAATCTAACATGATCGTAATTGTATTACAAAGGAATTTACCATCTTTATGCAAATACAAATCTTCTCATGGAACACAAAACACCTTTTTGTTTACTATTGTTCATCAAAGAACTATCATTTACACAAAAGTGAGGATCATAAACAATGTGGAGCACTCTGAGCTACCCTAGTTCATAACACTAGCATACAGAAGCACTCCAACCACCAGAATCCACACAACGCAAAAGTCAAAAGGTTGACCTACTTCATAACAACCCAAGCTAGTACTGCCCATCAACAAAGGTAACCACTTTGAAACCCCCATTTATGCAGTTCTAAATCCGAAAAAGCCATACACAAAATGTTTTACACTTATATCGCGTTTTACTGTTCACGTGTGCGAGAATCATCAATGTCGAATATTAACATAAATCGAGCACGGTTGACCTTCAAGCTTCAAAATAAATTAAACCAAACTATTCATGAAATAAAACCCACTTAACAATTACACCAGATTCTTCTCAAAAAGATCCAAACTTTACGCTAAAAACTTTAGAAATTACACAACCCAAGATCAAAATCAGAGTCATACAAAAAAAACCCAATTTTATAAAAATCACAAACAAGTGAAACTATACAAGAATAACCAAGTAAGAGTAGAAGGGTAACCTGAGATGGTAGAATTAGGGTCGCTTGAAGATGAAGCAGCAGCACCAGAAGAAGTGGATTTTTTCTTGGACCCCATCTCAGAAATTCGCCCTTTTATTGAGAAATAAAAGAATTGATCAGTACATCACCTTTGTTCGGGACAAAACACAAAAACAGGACCCAGATGATGGATTTTCGAAGATGGTATTATAGGAAGTGCAAATGATACGAGGAACTACAATGAAATGAGTATTTTATGATGATTTGTTTGGGTATTCTGATTTGTGTTTTTATTTTCTAGCTATACGACTCTCTCTCTCTCTCTCTCTGCACTCCTCGATGAGAACAGAAGTTAGTTTGCGTAGAGAGGGAGGGACGTCATTGACATTGGGTAGTCGGTAAGTCAGGGATGTTCAAAACTATCGGAGTCAAATGATCCGATCCGATGATCCGATAATAAATAGTCAGATTTATTTAAAAAATTTAATTTAAGATTAGAAAATAAAACTATAAACGGATACTGACTGGCTAAAGTAGGATCACCTAATAAAAAGTAATTCCTAATGCTATTAACTAAAATACATAAAGAAGTAAGGTTGAATCCATAGGAAAACAAGTCATTCTATTCTTAATCAATCAATATAGTCTAAATTATCAAGTAGCCAAATTAATTTTATAGAAGGAATTAAACTAAGGAAAATAAATAAACTAAAGCAAATTAATTGAGGAGAAAATCAAGGAATCAAAGCCTAGGGTAAAACACAATAATCAGTCATCAATGCGTCAATTAATCAGATCATAAAGGGTATTCACAACGTATTACAATCACAGAATTAATCTACCGGTATTAAATCTCATATCTCGAATCTTGACTTAACCATTTATAAATTAACTTGCCTATTGAAACTAAACCTAAACATCAATTCTCATCTCTCGAATCTCGAATTAATATTGCTTGACTCATACAATTAAACCTGACCATATCTAATTTCATAACATTAAATCAATCAATAGGAAGTCAATCAAGCATTGATAATCAACAATAATAAACTACCCCTTCATATTATTTATGGATTCCCAAAACCCTAGAAATAGAACTACTCACACATAATTAAATTTAAACTAAGCAAAGCAAATAAACACGGCATTATTAATCATTACCAAAATAAACGGAAATAATGAATTTCATAAAACCTCAAAAGTGTAGAGTGATAGACAAGAATATTCACCGAATGCTTCAAACTAAGAAAACTAGAAATTAACTTAATGAGAGAGAGTCATACTTCGTTTGCTTCACAAGTTCTCCCTACTTCAACTCTTAATCTCAAACTAAAACACATAAGAAAAAAAGGCACGCGCCCGATAGGGTGGATGTTCGCCCGGCCCGTCGCGCCTCTGGACAACTTTCTTTCTTCTTACAATGTGTCTCGCCCGGCCGGGCGCGCCTCATCTCTCGAATCTCGAATTAATATTGCTTGACTCATACAATTAAACCTGACCATATCTAATTTCATAACATTAAATCAATCAATAGGAAGTCAATCAAGCATTGATAATCAACAATAATAAACTACCCCTTCATATTATTTATGGATTCCCAAAACCCTAGAAATAGAACTACTCACACATAATTAAATGTAAACTAAGCAAAGCAAATAAACACGACATTATTAATCGTTACCAAAATAAACGGAAATAATGAATTTCATAAAACCTCAAAAGTGTAGAGTGATAGACAAGAATATTCACCGAATGCTTCAAACTAAGAAAACTAGAAATTAACTTAATGAGAGAGAGTCATACTTCGTTTGCTTCACAAGTTCTCCCTACTTCAACTCTTAATCTCAAACTAAAACACATAAGAAAAAAAGGCACGCGCCCGATAGGGTGGATGTTCGCCCGGCCCGTCGCGCCTCTGGACAACTTTCTTTCTTCTTACGATGTGTCTCGCCCGGCCGGGCGCGCCTCAGGACGAGGGCTCCTAATTGGCCTAATCCGAGTTTCCTCTTGGATCTTTAAGAATCGATCCAATGCCCCAAAATCTTCTTCTTCACTGAGCCCTTAATCATCGATTTCATGACTCTATCAGTCTTAGACTACGAACTAATGTCACAATAATGCGATCCTACTCCAATGCTCATAGTGGCTCAAATAAATCCAGGAAAATGCTCTATATCCGCAATTTCCTATGAAACAATGGCAAATCTACAAAAACACTAGAAAACGCATATTACCAATAAAAGTGGCTCCGTAGAGCCAAATATTACTCTTAAATATGACCAAGAGACGGGGTGGGGTAAAACACTATATAAAATAAACATATCAAACTCCCCCAAGCTAAACCTTTGCTTGTCCCAAAGCAAAGAGCTCATCAATGAACAAATAAAACATACTTCACCCCAAAAATCATATAAATTCAAGCATAACCAATTCAAGGCAATTCCAACAAATCCATCAAATTACTCATCCTTCTTAACAATTATGAAGTAGAGCATACCACAAGTGGATATGGAATTCAATACTAGTGCTCATGCACTCCTCACCCTTTATGTGGTGG
Source organism: Dysphania ambrosioides (assembly GCA_026401315.1). Taxonomy (NCBI): domain Eukaryota; kingdom Viridiplantae; phylum Streptophyta; class Magnoliopsida; order Caryophyllales; family Amaranthaceae; genus Dysphania; species Dysphania ambrosioides. Next base: position 14,654,377 of record CM048662.1, read on the forward strand.
ATATAAAATGTATCCGATCGCTCTCTATCCAACCCCTTTAATGTGAATAATGCCCTCCCAAAGTCACAACACTCTTGTATTTAAAAAACAAGCATTCAACCTAGTAGTCAACTCGAAATATATCAAATTATTCTTTGTATTGATAAACAACTAATTTCACATTCATACAACTCTATGCACAAAGGTCGGAAGGTCTTTAAAGCTTGTAATGTAAGGCTTAGGGTAAAAGGTAGGATAAAATTTTGGGAAACTGTGAGAGTAAAGCTATGCTTAAGGGAGCCAAAAACCTAGTAAACAAAATCAAGGTAAAAAATCAATAATAACCAAATTATCCCCAACACAAACTCAACTTTACAAAAATTCACCAAACAACTGATCCAATAATATCACAGATTTTCCAAAACTTACAACTTCACTCAGACAAATTATAACATTATAGAACTTGAGTGAACAAACAAACCTTGAACATGAATTTTTTTTTCTTTTGAGCAACCTTCGATAAGAACACTTTAACATTGAAACTATATATATATAAATATATATATATATATATATATATATATAAATATATATATATATATTCAATCAACGAATATAAGAACAAACAAACAACTTCTCAACACCGGCCAAATTGTGCAAAAACAAGCACACTACAAACTCCCTCACCTCACTCACTAATAGTTCCCCCAAGCCAAACTTGGAACTAGTGACCAATGGGGCAAAAACTGGCTTATAATGTGGCAAATAAACAACAAAAGTCAAGGCAACAACATGGGTGGCAAGAAGGGAACAAATGTATCTAATTTTGTCTAAAGGCCACCTAAAAGAACAAATGTATTCGTCCTCCTCAATGTGCATAATAATGAATCATATAGACATTACTAAAAGTTGAAAACCAATACTTGACTTCATTGACATATCAGAAACTAACACACGATTCCTAACCAAATCAACTACCCAAGCACCAAGTCCACTAGTAGTTAGACAATATTTATTCATGTTAGGACATCCAAGCAATCAAATATCAAATCATGATTAACCCATCTACAATACTCATCATCATATACCAAGAATCAAAACAATTTTCATGTGTAGGGCATAGGGAAGCATGATTTATCATTCTTTGGAACGTATTTTTGGATTTTTTTTTCTTTTTTTTCAAAGCATTAAAACTACTCTAGAAAGCAATAAAACTATGCTAAGCAAAAGAGAGAGAAGAAATATGGTACCTCAAACTAAGAATCTCCCCCAAGCCAAAATCAAACAATGTCCTCATTGTCTCGAGAATTAGCCTCAGCATGGCTAATCATCAGCATCCTCATCCATCTTCCCAATTCCTCCTTCGCTACCACTTGCACCACCAGAAGAACTCCCACCAAAATAGTTAGGGTCAACATTACCCCATCCCCCCAAAAGGAAAGTCTTGGTTGTAGTGTAAATGCCACGGGTGATGGGATCCATATAACCTTGAGGTGGTGGCTGGTACTAGTTTGAGTGGATAACATCGTTTAGAATAGCACCACGATAGGCATAATCATCATACATGGGGAAAAGGGCCCTACCCTGTTTCCTCTCAACATACCCTAGCCTCTAGTTAAGGGAGCCAACCATCCTCCTAATGTCTCCTTGGATGTGCTCTATGCGACCTATAGCCTGACCTAAACTCTAAAAGTCCCAAATAGTCTTGGGGTCAGGTCTAGGGGGTTGCTGAGGTGGTGATGGTGCACACGGTTGAGGTTGTGCCAAGCTCTAGGCATGGGCAATTAGAAAATCATAAGTGTAAGAGTCTTGCCTAGGGGAAAAGTGGTCAGCTTGAGGTTGGGAAGAGGAAAGATGGAAAAGGGGTCATACCTACCCTCACATGCCACCTTAGAATCCGTTGGTTGTTTGGTTTGACCTAGTCTAAGCTCTGAAAGTAAGGCAAGTTCATGAGAGTCCCTCCCCCATAATTGGTTAATTCCTCATACCTAGACTTGATAAACCCTACCTTTTTTAAGTGTTATCCTAGTGATTATGCCTCTAAGAAAATAGAGGTTCCGGCGGAGCCGCCATAAGCAGTGGCGTGCCTAATCAAATGAAAAATGGTGTATTTAGCAATATTCAATTTCCTAAACCCATAAACATAATGTTCTAGGATGGCTAGCTAATTGGTTTAGGTGTTGTGAGGTTAGTGATGAGCTAGAAAGCAAGTCCCCAAAAATCTTTGGAAGATTTTACAAACGGGGTGGTGAAAGGGTCGTGCACTGGCATGTTGGGAATTCAAGTAAGGTAATCCCATCAAAACATAATATATATCATTCGATCTATAGTTCTCATGCCATTGAGTGGGGGATGGAGATCAAGATCAAACAATTTGGCAAATTCAACATAAGTTAAACTAATATTTCTATTATTTAACTTAAAATGCATAACAGGTCCATTATTTGATTGAATGACATCTAAGGATGAAAGAAATTAACAAGTAATTTCATGATAAGTGGGATAATGTATATCAACAAAGTTTTGCATTCCTATATCATTCATAAACCTCTTAACATGCTCAAATACTCCTAAAGTTTCAAGAGTATCTCGATGTAACCACCGAGAGGGAGTTACCTTGCGTTCATAGAGATTCAAGAGTCATTGATGTTGCGTCAAGGTTGTAATCCTGATCATTGGCCACTCTTGTAGTTGTAAATCTTGGTCAGACGAAGTGCTCGATTCCGAATTGTGCCCTCTTTGTAGTCATTTTGTATAGGGGTCTTCATAAAAATTTGCTTAAAATAGAACCAAATTAGTATAGGAGTGTAGAGGATGAGGAAAGGAGAAAGGATATGTAAATTTTTTTAAGTTTGGGTGAGAATCGGAGGAGAGATCTTAGAGAGAAGAAGGAGAAATTTAAGTTTTAGAGATAGAAAGTATGAAGGAAAATAGATAAAGAATAAGGAAGAAGAAGGGAGAAAGAAGAAGAAAAGAAAACATAAGAAAAGGGTGTCGGTAGGGTTAGACAGGTGCACCCGGTCGGGCACGTTTATACCTTTGATGGCGTGTCCTCTTGTGCGCCGTTTTTGCCTGGTCAGGCGAATTGGACTCGTTTTCAATCCTTGCTCTCGCACCTGGTAGAGTGGAGGTTTTCCCTGTCAGGCAAATTTTCATGCCAAAATCATTCTTCCTCCGCGCCCGGTAGGGCGGATTTTCACCCGATCAGGCAATTACTCTACGGACTATGAGTTCAAAATTTTTCTTCTTTTCTTCAAAACGTGGCTAACTCTTTTTCTCCCACCTATACAAAATACTCTAAAGCACATTAAATTCCCTCCTCTCTTCTTCTCAAAAGACAAAAATAAAGAAAAAATATTTCAAAAACTAAGAAAATACGAGTTACCTCCCGCAAAGTAATGGTTTATCTAGGTCTCGCACGACCTCCTTACTGTATGTTGATCAAGATGAGCTGGAATCGATTAGATGAAGTAATTTAACTGCACCAATCATAGCCCCTTCATGGTATAATTTCAATCTTTGGCCATTTACCTTCAAAATCACCACCATGTTCATCATATAACTCCACATAACCGAATTTATTTGCCCTTTTAGCAGTAAAAGGAACCAACCACCTTGACCTTAACTTTCCTGGAAAGAGTTTAAGTCTAGAATTGAACAACATAACCTTATCATCCTCTTTGAATTCTCTTAAAAGGATCATCTTGTTATGCCATTTCTTAGTCTTTTCCTTGTTGTCAGAGGCCATTAACCTAAACTCATCTAGTTGGTTAAGTTGTAGTAGCCTCTTCTCTCCTACTAACTTAGCATCCAAATTTATCTCCTTAATTGCCCAATAATCCTTGTACTCTAGTCCAACAGGGAGGTGACATGCTTTCTCATACACAAGTCTATAGGGAGAAGTACCAATAAGGGTCTTAAATGTAGTTCTATATGCCCAAAGAGTGTCATCCTAATTATTCCTCCAATCCTTCCTAGACTTTGGTACCACCTTCTCTAGAATAGCCTTAATCTTACGATTGGAAACATAAACTTGGCCACTAGTTTAGGGATAGTAAGCTAAACCCATCCTATGGTAGACACCATATTTCTTGAGAAGGGTTTCTAACTTTCGCTCATGAAAGTGAGATCCTCCATCACTAATAACTTCTCTAGGGACTCTAAATCTAGGAAAAATGATTTTCTTAAAGAGCTTGTGGACCACCTTTGCATCATTGGTAGGTGTGGCAATAGGTTCAACCCACTTGGACGCATAATCAATAGCGACAAGGATATAACAATTTCCTTTTGAAAAGGGAAAAGGTCCCATATAATCAAACCCCAAACATCAAAAACTTTAACTTCCAAAATACATGTTTGAGGCATCTCATGCCTCCACGAGATGTTGTCAGTCCTCTAGCAAGAGTCACAAGCTTGAAAAAAAGAGTGGAAATCCTTAAACATGGTAGGCCAATAGAAACCTAACTCATTGATATTTGCAATCGTCTTGGTGGGACCATGATGTCCACCATATGGTGAGTTATGGCACCTTGTAAGGACACCGTCGACTGTCTATTCGGGAACACACCTACAAAACAGGCCATCTACACACTCACAAAACAAAAAAGGATCATCCTAAAAATAATGTTTATCATCCTAAAGGAACCTTTTTTTTCTGTTGGTATGACAAATCGGGAGGTAAAGTACCACCCACCAAGTAATTGGCATATTCGGCATACCAAGGGTGTTGCTCTACAATTACAAACAAATGATCATTAGGGAAAGAATCATCTATAGGAAGAGAATTATTACACTCATCATACATGATCCTCAACAAGTGATCTACAACAACATTCTCCACTCCCTTTTTATCCTTAATTTCCATATTGAAATCTTGGAGCAAGAGAACTAATGTGCTCGTTTTAGAGCATATTTACAACCCTTTTGTAGTGTCAAGTCTTCCAGTTTTAGATTGATTTTATGCACATTACACTTGATTTTAACTTGATCTTGTCCTCGAGCTGTTTTAAGGTCATTTCAGGTATTTTCGATGATTTCAAGCTAAAATGCGACATGTTCCAGGCTTTGATACTCTTATCAAGAGGTTAGACATGGGTATCAGAGCTTGGGCATGCGTTCCAAGTCACTCTCAAAGATTCTACGAAGTTCAGAATCCATTAGACACTTTGAAGAAGCTTTTTAGCAAGGTTCTGGCTCAAATTCGATCGAATCTAATCACTATTCGGTCGAATGGATAAAGGAACTCAAGCATATGATTCAAGCTCTCTAATATGGCCGAATCATATCCCATTTGGCCGAATCATGGTCCATTCAGCCAAATCAAAGCTGCCTTCGGTCGAATAGTGGACAGGTCCCAGACTTATGTTACTCTACTCTCTACTTTGGGCAAATCAACCTCCCATTCGGCTGAATCCACTCCCATTCGGCCGAATCCACCCATCATTTGGCCGAATGGCCTTTAATTCCCGTAAAATCTAACTCTTCGCAAGCCGGCCCTCAAGGATTCTTCTAGAATTTAACCCTCATATGTCCTTAGGGTATAAATACCCCCTTTCTCTGTGTAAAACCCTCATGCCTATTTTGAGAGCTCTTATGCCTAAACTTGGAACATCATTTTATTTCTTTTTATTTCATTCATGCCCTAGTTTAGATTTAAGGCTTTTATTTTTCTCCTTTTCAAGCATTGTATTTCAGATTCAGAATTTCTTTCATTCAAGCAATCTCATTCACGTAAGTTATCGTTTCTTTTTGCTCTATGTCGTTTAATGCTTTCACTTATTGCTTTTGTTGATTCCATTGCTCTTTCTATTATCCTTGCTCCATTTACGGCTTTGATAGAGTAGTTGTCGGTTTTGATTTCTTCATTATTTCCCCTTTTCGTCCTCTTATTCATTTACGTTTAAATTGTTTATGCTTTCAATCATGTTTTTGTTCATTGTTTATGCCCTAGCTTTTACTAGTATGAGTGAGTAGTTTTCTTAGGGGTGTGATTAATGAAACCCTAGGTTTGGCTTGTTCTTCATGCGTAGGGTTAGGGTTTGAGATTATCGATGATTGTTTGATTGACATTCGATGCAAATCTTGTCCTGCCACTCCTTAGGAGACATAGGGCGATTATAGGTTATTCATGTGATTTATAGGGTTTCAAACTTCCTCTCGTTACCTAGAGTATCTTGATTGATTGTTGATCGATTTCCCCTGACCTAGCTTATCTACTAGTTTTATTGTCCTGCCTAGGGTGGAACTAATCTATCCCCGTTTTTCTTTCATTTCTATTTATCATTGTTTTAATTCTTGCTTTACTTTCCCGTCATTAGCATAGTTTAGACAATTTACATCTCAAATAAACTCTCTACATCCAGTTTAGAACCTAGCATACCTTGTCTTGAGGTTCGATCCTCGACTTACCATTACACTAGTTGTAGTAGTATTAGGGTGATTACAAGTATTGTTTGTGTAACTAGTCTTTTAGTAAACGATGCTAAAAGCCGGTTATCAAAATGGTGTCGTTGCCGGGGAACAGGGCGTTATGTTTAGATTATAGTCTTGTTGTAATTCATTTTTGTTTTATTTATATTATTTTCCTCTAATCTTGCTTGTCAGTGCTTACGCTTGGTTTCTAGTGTTGTTTGCATGTCCTATAGCACATGCAGATCAAATCAACAGCTAGTACCTTATGACCCTAAGATTCAACGTATTGAACGGCGAGTTCCATCCCAAACTCAGTTACAACCAAATACTCCCAATCCTCCTACACCACCAATGGACGAAAATCAGCAACTATTTAGCCAATTTGGGACACCTGGGTCCCAAGGATTTCAAGGGGGTATTGTGCTACCCATAGCTCTAACTCCTTATTAGATACATCCACAGTTCACCCGGATGGTGAAGGAGACCCCTTTCTGCGGCTTGAAAAATAAATGCCCCCTCTAACACTTGGAAGCATTCTCAGATATTTGCGGGCTCATTCCTCCATGCCCCAACAGTCCAGACTATGTGCGGATGCACCTATTTCACTTGTGTCTAGCTGGCGACGCTAAGGATTGGTATAAATTCTTAGAGCCCAACTCAATCATTAATTAGGCTCAATTAAAGACAACTTTTCTAGAGAGGTTCTATCCCATGGTTCGAATGCAAAATTGGCGCAAGAAAATCGCGTCCTTCACTCAAGAGGATGATGAGAACCTCAGTGCTACTTGGAGTCGGTTTAAAAGAATGATTAGAGCATGCCCCCATCACGAGTACGGGGAGAACCATCTCAACACATTTTTCTACGATGGTCTCAATGACTCCACCAAGGCACTTCTAGACTCAGCAGTTATTGGACAACTCTCAAAAGTCCCATGCAATCAGGTGAAGTCTAAGATTAAAGAGGTGGAAAAAAATAGCTCTTGGGGAGGAGCAAGAGGTAATGGACTACCGAGGGGAATGATTGATTTAAGCAACTTGGATACGATTAGTTCGAAAATCGAGGCTATCATGGATAAGAAATTGTCCAAGTTCAAACTTGCTCAAGGTAGTTCAAATGTATCATCAGCTAATGAAAAGCCCTTTTCATGTAGAATCTATAGGGGCACCAATCATGATACATCCTATTGTGGGTACAATCCCGATTGTGTTGCAGCTGTGGGTTATGGTGGCCAAAACCAAGGGTTTGCTCAACAAGGTCCCTACAACAATCAACCCTTTAGACCTCACTTTAATCCAAATTCTAACCAAGGAAACTTTAACCAAGGCTACAACTCCAACAATCCTACACCCTTTAGCAATCAAGCAAATGGGAGTTTTCCTAGGCCGAATGGGAATAGGTCGTATCCTCAAGTTCCAAGGCCTAACCCTAACCTACCCTACCCACCTACACAACCACCACCAAACCCGCCTCCAAATCATGATTAGCTTTCCTTTCACGTGAACTCTCTTGCTCAGCAAAATCAAACCCTCTCCCAAATCAATCAAACCTTGATCGCTCAAATGCAACAACTTCAAGCACAACAGAAGTTGTTTGTCTAGTTGTAGCTCCAAGAGATAATTTAGGGGAATGGTCGTCAAAGGATCTTGGTTTTCAAAGGGAAATTGAGCATAAGGGTGATCTTGAGGGGAGAGAAGAGAAGTTAGTTGGTGAAAAAGGTGAAAAAAAACAATGTTTAATTAGAAGAGCATGAGGAGAGAAAGAAGGATGAAGAAGAGAGATGGAGGGAGATACAAGAAAGGGGGAAACTTGAGCTTTAACATGCTCCACCTCTACCTTTTCCTTACGAAAAGGTAGAGAAACAATTGTAAGAAAAGTTTCTTAAATTCCTAGAGCATATGCGGCAGCTTGAGATAAAGATATCATTCTTAGAGGCCATGGAACAAATGCCTTAACATGCTAAGTATCTGAAGACTCTCTTAAGGAACAAAAGAAAGCTTGGGGGCGAAGTGATTAGTTTGCCAGAGCAGGTTGATAACCGGTGTTTTAGGTTGTTAACTAAAAGACAGGTTATGCAAACAATTTTTATTCCAACCTACACACTATACGAGTATAGTGGAGTAGGGGGTCGAACCACGAGGACAAAGTATATTAAGACTCTAACTCTTAACACAACTGGACTATTCGGGTTTAGAAAATCAACTAGGCTAACAACGAGAATGTAAATCACGACAAATTTACTGGTAAGTCAAATAGAGAAAAACGGGGACAAGATTGGATTCACCCTAGGAATGAAGCTTTAGAAACCGAACATGATAAGTTAGAGAAAATCTGATAATAACTAGCATGGACATCCAAAAATACGAGAGGAAATTGGTGATCCCACAAATCACAATGAACGACCTATAATCGCCCTATGTCTCCAAAGGAGTGGCAGGACAAGATTCGCATCGGATTCCAAAACTATTCATTATCATCGTTTCTACAACCTTAAGCAATAAAGATCATAACTTTCCTAGGGTTTCACCAATCAAAACCCCTAAAGGAATTACTCACACATATTCGTGCTTAAAAACATAAAGATATTAAAAGATGCGACAGAAACAAACATGGAATGAAATCGCGAGAATGAAAACAATTCAGAAATTATGCTAATAACCAACAAATATAGAACTAGACATGCAATGAAGTAGAGAAATTAATTAAGAGCAAAGGAATAGATTAAAACTTACAAAAGCTTCAATTTGATATCCACGAAAAGAATTCGAACTACAAAGCGCTGAAGCAACTGAAAACCGAAAGCTAAAACTAAAAGAATTTGGAGGCTAAGAAATCTAAAAGTGCATAAAAGTATAAAACCTAGCTCCCCCCCCCCCCCCCCCTTCTCATCAGAGGAAGGGGGTATTTATAACAAAATAAGAAAAACCTACGAAAACCCTAAAATGCATAGGAGCCGGCCCTAAAAAGAAGTAGTTGATCCGGAGGAAAACACTGTCATTTGCCGGAATGTAGGTCTCATTCGGCCGAACACATTTCCATTCGCCCGAATGGTCTTCCATTCGCCCATTCCAGAGGCTTCGAGGAATCGATCTCTGTCAAGCATTCGCTCGAATGAGTATGTTGATTCGGCCGAATGGAAGCTCATTCGCCCGAATGAGTTCCATTCGGCTTTTCCAGTGACCAAGGGTCAAATGCTCTTTGGACTGTCACTCATTCAACCGAATGAGTCCAGATTCGGTCGAATTTGCATACATTCGGTCGAATGTCTCTCAGATTCGGTCGAATCTGAGACCATTCTTTCCTCTTTTTCACTTCTCTCTTTTCTGAACTCCGTGGGATCTTCATGAGTGACTTCAAACACTTGCCCAAGCTACGATACGTGTGTCAAAGGCTTGAATGTATCGCATTTCACCTTGAAATCATCAAAAGTACCTGAAATGAACTTAAGACAACTCGAAAACGAGATCAAGGTAAAATCAAGCACAATATGCATAAAACTAATACAAAACTGTGAGGCTTGACACTAAAACGAGGTATTAAACGTGCTCTAAAACGAGCACATCACAGGTGAGTGCCATCATTCAGGGCACATAGGCCAAGAAAGAAAAAGCTAGAGGGCCCTTTGTGCTCCCAGTCACCCTTGGAAAACTCAATTCTAAGGGAGTACTTGCTGACCTTGGGGCCTCCATTAGCCTCATGCCGATGTCCATTACCAAACAGCTAACCTTTGAGCTCCAGCCATCAAAGAAAATCATCCAACTAGCCGACCAAAGTATAAAAGTGCCATTTGGGGAATTTAAGGACCTTTCGATCCAACTAGGAAACATTGTGGTTCCATGTGACTTTATGGTTCTTGATATGGTTGAGGATCCTTATACTCTCCTCATCCTAGGGAGAGATTCTTTGAAGACTTTGGGTGCCTTAATCGACTATGAATCAGAGACTATCACTGTGAGGGTAGCCCAAGAGAAGATCGTGTTTGCCTTTTCAAAGTCCTCCAAAGAACCCATGGTCGAGCAGATTTGTTCGTTTGATGTTGTTAAAAATATAGTTGAACAAAAGGTTGAGGGGTGTGATGTTTTTGACCCGGTGTTTGTTGAGGTGTCAGATGAGGAGGAGACAATAAAGAGTGTTGCTTTTGAGGTCGAGAAGGAAATTGGTCTAATAAAGGAAATTTCTGACAAGTCTAAGGGAACTAACAAGCCATCCCACAAAAGAAAAAGGGCTAAAAAAAAGAAGAAAAACCAAAAAGAGAATGATGGCTCCACCCTGGCTTGGGGGAGCCCCGCTTTATAGCCCACTTCCAGAGGACCCCGATTCCACTTTGGTTACTTCTACCACTGCTGCTCGGTGGATAGTTTTGACTCCCCACGCTGGTGGTGATGGGGATGCTAGGAGTGAGTCCACTCCTACGGCATGTATAATTTCTTTGTCTTCATTTTCTGTCTAAGCTTGTGGCTAGCTGTGTCGAACTTATCAACGTTAAACAAAAGTACTTACGGGAGATAACCCGGTGTTTGTATTGTTTGTTTATTTGCATAGCTATAGTTTCCATAATGCTGATCTTTTTTCCTTTTGGTTCTCTTATCCACCTTTCCCAAGTGCCGAGATGGCTCTTGAGCTGGCTTGGGGGAAGGGTTCTTGTGTTTTCAAAGTTTTAAAAGATTCGCATTATTGTCACTATTGCCTTGGTTTTAGTGAAAGTTTTTACATGTTTAGTTTTTTTTTATTTAAGTTATGAAACCGGCATATAAGCTTCTGATGTGTACATTCTAGTGGTCCTATGCATGCTCATATTTTCCTAGCCTTGTGCCTGTTTTGGGACCAAATGATTGATTGTTTTCCACCTGACTTAGGGATCTGGGCTTGCTTTGTTTTTGGCTTGGATTCCAAGCCAAAAACTAGGGATTCTTATCAAGTTAAACTACTTGTGAGCTACTCGAGCTCAATTGAGTCAAAACTTGGTCAAAGCTCGACTCGAATGGACTCGATTCGACATCGAACTTGACTCGATAAGTTAACGAGCCAAGTTGAGTAAAAACAAACTCAACTCAAAAAGCTTGTGAGAAGCTCGAATAAAGATTTTTATAAGCTCGACTCAAAAAGCTCGTTAAAAGCTCAGCTCGAAAGCTCGTGAGAAGCTCGATGCAAAAGCTCTTTAAAAGCTCGACTCAAAAGCTCGTTAGAAGCTCGACTCGAAAGCTCGTTAGACGCTCGACTCGAAAGATCGTTATAAGCTTAACTCGAAAGCTCGTTTGAAGTACGGCTAGAAAGCTCTTTTGAAGCTCTACTCAAGCTCATTTGAAGCTCGATTTGAATGCTAGTTAGAAGCTTGACTCGAAAGTTTATTAGAAGCTCAACTCAAAAAGCTCATATGAAGCTCAATTCTTTTTTAATATTTAGTATATATTTATAAAATAATATATTTTGGATTAATTTTATTTTCTATCAAAAAAATACAATTTTTATTTATACTGCAAAATTTATTCGTTCTTGATATTTAGGAAAAACATCAAATATCATATAATTAATATTTAAACTAGGATGAGGATCGTTAAGCAAATCCACGAACTATAACTGTCAATTTGGGTGCTCCAGACGGGTTAGAATCAAGTCATGTTGGGTTTCGTCATTTTCAATCATATTTGGATCAGGTTATATTAAGTCAATTTTTTATAGGATCAAGTTTGGACTTAACTCGGGTTAAACTCATATCAAGTCATGTTGAATTATTTACTCTTTCAACTAGAGGTCGTGTTTGGTTAAGATAATTTGGGTCCGATTCAATTTTGGGTTCAGGTAGTACTAATTCATGTTTGAGTTAGTTTTGTAGTAGTTACTTTCGGGTATAGGTCATATTTAAGTCGGATATTATCGGATTGAATAATTATCAAGTCAAATAGTACTGAGTTTGAATCAATATTAGAGATGTTTAATCAACTATTTCGAGTTTAAATTATATTTGTGTTGTATCACAAGCAAGATGAAATATTAAATTTTAGAAGAAACTATATCCCTTCAAAAAGTAACAAAACATTACAAAATTTTCAATCAAAGTTAGGTCAAATAATTATCAAGCAGGATGGTATATCATGCACGTCAAATTTGGGTTGAATGACTATTTGGACGAATAAATTAAACTTATAAAAGAAATTATGTCCCTAACAAAAATTTTCCAAAATTTTCTAGCAATATTATAGAATTAAAGCTATAATTAACACATAGCAATAAAATGTAATTGCTCATATCAAATTTAAATTTTTAGTATTGCAATTATTACTAAGTAATATTATGTTTTTAATAATAATTATAACCTCTGCACGTTTAATTAGTCAAATATATCATTTAAAAAAATAATAAGTTAAAAAAATATGTTGTTTGATGATTAATCACTCAAAGCTCATATAATTATATATATGTAAATATATAGTCATATTGATATCTTAAATAAATGAAAATTATGAAATTAATGTGGATGATATAATATTATAACTATAATAAATAATTTGATTAACATACATGTAAAGTTGAAGTAGCAAAGCCATGCATGTACGATACATCTTCCCTAAAAGGCAATAGAGAGCTCAACATAAGAAAGATAACAAGTGAAATACATTGAACCATTACTTTATGTCATAGGTCGAATAATAATATGGATCTTTGTTCAGTAGAGGCGTGCAAAAACTAATTAAATTGGAAGAGCATGCAGTTTGTTTACAAGTTGAATTCCCAAATCTACCAAAGTTTGATTTTCCAACTTTATTTAAACAACAAATAAAATACTCTACAATTGAGTACACTAGGGACAAACTAGATTTTTACTCATAATTGACTTATCATAGGAAGTAATCAATTCGATAATACAAAGAGAAGTGAGATAAAACTCCCAGAGAAAGTAGTCAATTCGATACTTCAAGCAAATATGTACGTGCAAGCATCTTGTCTTGCAGAAGGAGTGGAAGTTCGTGCATTTGTGCAAAACTTGCATGCAGCTGCTTGTAAGCTATCCATGGACAACCAAGTTGTTCATGTTTCCGATTACGTAGCCAGTGAATCTAAGGTTGAATAACGAACAGTCATAATTATTGATAGATGGAACAAATAAATTATGTTTTGTGTATATCAACACTTACATACTCCCGCATGGAAGAGTAAAGAAAACTTAAAGCATTGGTGAGGTTTATAAATAGGTAGACTTCTTATCTTATGAAAATAAGATTTAGAATCTATGACCCTTATAATTATTGATTATATATGAAGTAAAATATTGCCACATATGCTCTCTCGGGCCCCAAGGCCCATACACGTGGCGTATACACTGCATCAAGTTTCGAAGAGAAATTGTTTTCGCAGTTGTAGATTATGCTGTTGGTTGCCCGAAGAAAGGGTTTTTAGCTGGTGTTGTTTCTACTTGCAGTAATTGAGACTTGTCGAAAGGGTCCATATGCTTTTGACGATATGGTATCAATGGGAAGAGATGCTGGAAAGGAGCTTCTGTCAAGGGCTGGTCCTTGATTTTTTGATCCGAGATAATCTTCTGAAGAAGCTTGATTTCTGGTCTCCGATGATCCCCTCAATCTTGTTGTAGCAATAGATAGCGCAGTGTTGGGCATTGTAGCAGTAGCATGGTGTCGGGTATTATAGCAATAATAGGATGTCAGTTTTCTTTAGGCTTCTGTAGTTTTAGGACCTGCATCTTTTCAGTATTCAGAAACACACGTACTAATCCTATATAATTTGAATGATATGATTTGTCGGGTTCAATTTTGGCCTTGATCTCTAATCTTGAGCACATCATGGATGATGAACAATACTATTGTTTATATATGGCCTAATTAAAGGGCCAAATCAAACCATTCATCTGATCAATTCTCATTACAATAATATTAATGTAAAATTAGTTAACCTTGATGTGACTTGTAAAGCTAAACTTATCCATTTGTAAATTTTGTATGTAACTGATCTCAATTCTACTCCCAAACAAATAGGGAAATTCTATATCACTATGCCAAGTAGAAATCGATCACAAGTACCAATTCATCACTATGCAATCACTTTGGTTGTAATATTATTTAATGTATAACTCCCCTACTTAAGAACATCTATTTGCATGACAACGAAATCATCTCATTTTGTATTTCACAATGTCTAACAAACATAACAGTGCATGCTCTTGGTTTCATATACAATGTCAACTATCAAGACAAGAAAGAAAAAACCAGAAAATAAATCAAAACAGGCACTTGAAAAGGAAGAGAGGGAGTGACCAAAATTGGGACACGTGGCTACATGATGACATCAAGAGAATCATCTTGTACAAGTGCAAATGTCAGAGAGACACACGTCCTGCTCACTTTTGCATGAGTCGTGGAACCATGAGGCCCGCCCAACCGCCTAAGTCTCGCAGGTTCCACCCTCCCTTACATCGCCTTTTTTTGACCTTCAAGTAGAGTGCAATATCGACAGGGGTAAATCACAGAACATATCTTACTGACAGACAAGCAAATAGAGATGAGCACCGGGCCGGTTCAGCCCGGTTCAACACCAACCCCGCCCAGACCAGCTCTGTTCGGCCCGTTAAAAAAAATGTTAGTTAGTTGAATACAGTTTAATTTATAAGAATGTTAGTTTATTTTATATAAATCAATGAATGTTAGTATAGTTAAATTTAGTTTAGTTTATATGACCCAATTAATTTAGTTATATGAATTTTAGTTTAATTGAGTATAGTTTAGTTTATATAAATATTAGTTTAGTTGAATATAGTTTAGTTTATATGAATCAATGAATGTCAGTTTAGTTGAATTATATATAATTTATTTTATATGAAATAATTAATGTTAGTTTAGTTTATATGAATCAATAAATGTTATTTTAGTTAAATATAGTTTAGTTTATATTAATTTTAATTTACTTGAATATTGTTTAGTTTATATGAATCAATAAATGTTAGTTTAGTTGAATTATATATACTTTAGTTTATTTGAATCAATGAATGTTAGTTTAGTTGAATATAGTTTAGTTTATATGAATTAGTAAATGTTATTTAGTTTAATATAGTTAGTTGAACATAATTTAGTTTATATGAATGTTACTTTAGTTGAATATAGTTTAATTTAGATGAATCAATAAATTTTAGTTTAGTTGAATCTTAGTTTAGTTTATATAATGTTAGTTTAGTTGAACATAATTTGGTTTATAAAAATTAATGAATGTTAGTTTAGTTGAACATAATTTAGTTTATTCATTATATAAATCAATAAATGTTAATTTAGTTGAATACAGTTAATTTATATGAATAATGTAAGTTTAGTTGAATATAGTTTAGTTTATACGAATAAATGAAGGTTAGTTTAGCTTAATATAATTTAGTTTATATGAATCAAATATGATTAAGTCTTTTTTGTGATTATATGTAATTTATGTAAATATGTAATGAAAAATGAAAAATATTAACAAAAGAAATGAAAAATGAATGCGATTAGTCAAATATAAAAGTTTACAACGAATGTCATTATGTGATTCGTGAATATAAACATTTAATTACTTTAGAAATAATTCATTTCTTCTAATTTATAATGTCATTATATGAAATTCAGTTTGATTCGTTTCGTGAATTCGATTCGATTCAATTCATTAATTCCATTCATAATTTGGTTTGATTCTGTTCGTGAATCGGTTCATGATTCGGTTTTCGATTCGGTACGAATCAACCCCCAAAACCCAGCCCGAAATCGGCTCGCCCCGCCCCAAGGACCGGTTCGACCTCGGTCCCCATTTCCCCAGCCCGCCCCGGACCTAGACCTGTGCATTGGGTCGGGTCAGGGCTGGGATGGGTCACAAGCAAAACGGTCGGGTCGGTTCGGGTCAAAGAAGGTTCAAAACGGGTCGGGCCGGGCCGGGTCGGGCAAAAGGAGATGTATAACTGGCAGTTCAAAGAGAGTATAGTTTTTATTTATAGAGGGGGATATTTTACGTGAATCACCTCCAATCTTTGGTAGTGGATCATCGACAAGTAAGTGGAAATAATTCGTTATCTGATAGTGTTTAAAAGTCTTGAAAACTATAGGCCCATTATTGACCCGACTTGACCCATTAAAAACCCAATAACACTTGACCCTTTAAGAGACCGACCCATTAAGCCCATCATTGATTAAGCCCTTTTACAAACGGGTCGATTAAGAGACCTTAACGGGCCCCTACCCATTTAAACAGGTCTACCCGGACCGGCCCCGTGGCCATCTATACAAGCAAACGCCCAAAAGATATTTTTTTGGTCATAACCTTTTCACGGGGGAGGATACTATTCAAATCAAGAGGTGCTTAAAATAGCATGATATATATCATAACCTTTCTTATTACTCGTAAGATAAAGTTCATGATATTTCATGAAATCGACATTCGCCACGTGTCAATAACATTTGGCTAGAGTGGGGTCATTGGATCATGTAATTCTTTTTATCTTTAATTAATTATAATTAATTTATCCTATTCACCTTAATGAGTAAAGCTATTTGTCAACGAGCACTCTGCCAATACACACGGTTAAGCTAAGCAAATCAGACTAAATATAATCCAACTTCTACATCACCTCCTAATTAAATAAAGGGATGGAGTGAAGTGGACCAACCATTAATTAATAAAATTTGTGGGAAATATTATTATTTTTTTTTAAAAAAAAAAAAAAAAAAAGCAGAGGCGACCCACCACAAATAACTCCAATAAATCAAATTTGTTTGGCTTTCATGTGCCGTCTGTGGTGCATTACCCATTTACCCACTACTCTACATCATACTTTCATATTAATCAATAAAAAACAATTACCAACATTATCATTTTCATTTCTGGACCGCAAAATAGCAACAATATCTTTTCCTTTTTTTTTTTTTCCATGAGAAGGGCTTTACATTTATGAATTATGATCTTGAGCCTAGATGATTGACTGACTATACATTAATACATTATACACCTTCCCACTGCATTATATCCCTACCAAATAACAACTTAATAAAAAAATAAAATAAAAAAACCAAAGAAAAAGGAACCAAAATCTTTTCTTTTTCTTAAGCAAGGGAAGAAGGAAACTTTGTTCTTACATCAAACTATTATGGCCCCGTCAAAATAGGATTCACAATGACAGGGAAAATATGACATATTCACTTCTTCCTCAGTTACTCCTAAGTCCGTCCTTCACATTCTAACTTAATTTACTGTTATCATCATGGAGAGGGCCATGAAATTGCCATCAACACTCAACAGCTCCCACCTCTAACCCAAAGTCCTTATCAGCTGACATCCCAATCGGGTAGCGATTTTAGGCCACCAGGACACCACTGCAATTTGCAAGGATGACCAATCAGCCACTTCAGAAGTGCTCAACTTCCGCAACTGTTACGAGTTCCATCAAGGTATAGCTTCAAGGACGAAGCAACATTGACATCATCATCTTTTTTAGCAATCTTCCAGTCATTTCTTCTCAGGCTGTCAGCATGGATTTAAATTGTCATTTCCTATGCAGCAGACACCCCAAATTCTTGCCTAAATTCACAATTTCCCCTTTGTTCAAGCTTTCAAAGTCTTAAACAAAGACTAATGTTCTAGTTTTCTAATTTGGTTTCTTTCTTGCAAAATATTGGGGAACATGACAAAATTGAACACCAAAAAGCTCGTGAGTTTTACTCACCAGCAGGTTGCTTCTGCTCAGCTGGTTTCACCTGCACTGCTGAGGAAACAGCATGAACATAAGGAAAACCTGCAGGCATCAACTGATGTGTACCTCCAGCAGATTGTGCAGCAAACTGAGCGGCATGGAAGATCCCCTGAGAAGGCATAACAGCCTTCATATTGTTTGCAAATGCAGCCGCTGCCACTGCTTTTGCTGGATCAGTCGTGCTTGTATGTGCTAACGAAACTGGAGCACATAATGACAACATTCCACTCGATGAAGTAGGAGGTCCTGATCCTTGGGATTTTGATCCCTGTTGCTGCTGCTGCTGCTGCTGCTGACTATCAGGCCTGTGCCTTTGAATATAATAACCACTACCAGCCATAGCAGCAGAAGTATTAGCAGAAGCTTGCATGTAAGCATTAGAAAAGAACAGTTGGGCTTGCTGAATACTTTGCTTAGACAAGTGTGGTTGCTGCTGTGACTGCTGCACCTGGGGTTTGCTGGTTGAAGTAGACATGATATGGGGACTACCAAGGATGGATGGCTTCTGGCTGGATAAAGATGGGGACTGCGAGTTCTTCCCCTGCTGGGATGACAATGTTGGGCCTTGAGCTCCTCCTTTACTGCCTGTAGATGCACTTGCAGTCGTCCTAGGGCTTCCACTAGCACCCTTAGATACCGAAGAGTTTGAGGGGGACCCAACTATCATCGGAGAAGGAGGGGCTTGGTTATGATGCTGGTTTTGCTGCCCTTGTGATGTTGAGGATGCTTTAGAGTTAGCAGCAGTGGCTCCAAAGGATATTTGGGTGTGGTTTTGTTGGGACCTTCCTTGCTGTTGCTGGGGAAGATGGTTCTTCATATTGGAAGCAGTAGAAGTAGGTACAGATGGAGAAGAAACTTGCGATGATGTGTTTGGCCGAACAGAGTTTTTCCACTGGGGAGACTGAACAGGGGCACCACTTGTCTGTACAAGAGGCGGAAACCCAGACAAAGAGTTGGGAAACTTGGCAGCCATGACCGATGACGAATTGAGATGATCAGAATAGGCATTTCCATTACTCGTTGGAGTTTTGCTACGACCACTGGCTGCACTAGGAACCCCATACTGCTGCTGTTTAGCAAAGAGCATTTGTTGCTGTTGCTGTTGCTGCTGTGGGTTTGATGCATTAGAATTGCTTACAGAATTGGGGCCAGGAGAACGAGTTGGCCGAGCAGATGACCCATGAATCATATTAAGGCTTCGGGCTGAGGTATCAATCACATTGTTACCAGGCATTGTTGACATGGAATTCTCAGCAAAATCCCTTGAAAAAGCAATGGACTGTCCAGCTGAGGCTGCAGAAGCTCTTGCAGCCATGGTTTTCCTTTCTTCATCGGCACTGGAAGAGTCAGTGGCAGCATTTACTCCTGATTTCCCATCCTCAGCAACACGGTAATTATTCTTTTTCTGCTGGGCTGCTTGGGCTGCAGCTGCAGCAGCCATCATTTGATAGTTCGGTCTGGCAGCCTCTGGAAGACTTTGCATAATAGTATGATTCTGCGCTATTGACGAAATATCAAGGCCAGGAGTGGTAGAACCATTGATAGTAGCGAAGGACATGGGAAAAGCAGGAGTCTGCTGTGATTGTTGCTGCTTCTTATCACCAAGAACACCAGCAGCATAGCCACCCATTGAAGAAGGTGGTGTCATCATTGCAAAGTTGGGAGAATGGAAGGGCATTGCGAAGTTCTGGCCATAGACACTCATGTTTGGCCGGTTCCGACTGTCAGCAGTTGATGGGCTGTCCTCACCTCCCACGTCATGATGTGACTGAGGGATCCAACCTTTGGTTGCTTGAAAATTCTGCAAGCCTTGGTTTGGATTCCCAGAATTAGGTACACTATTTCCCTGGGGTCTTGGCTGTTGATGCTGCAAATGCTTTTGTGAAGACGAGGAAGCAGTAGAAAGGCTACCATTCTGCTGATTTTGCTGTTGGATTTGCATGGACTGAGATGGCTGTGAAGCTTGCTGTTGCTGCTGCACTTGTGCAGGATGGAGCATTTGAGAAGAGTAGAAAGAGCTGTTGAAAAAAGACATAGCTTGTGGATGAGTTCCCCTGTAAGGTGGTGCAGATCCAACATGTGCAGGAATTGGGTAAGGATATGGCCCATTCCCCAGAATCGCCATAAACTGAGTCTCATTCCCACCCATGTTCGGGTAGCTGAAACTCATTGCATGCCCAGAATTTGAGCTAGCAGGAGCCACACCTATCGGAGCTGAAGTAGCCGAGCTAGTAGAAGCTGCATTCCCACCAGCTGATGGCAATTTTGTCGAACTGGGACGAGCATTCGGCACAGCCGCTTGTTGCTGGCCCATTGGGAAGAACAATGCAGCAGGGCCATGCTGAAATTTAAGCAAATAAAAACAGTTTCAGAAACCACTCATTTTACCATGAAGGCATTGGACTTGAGAAAAAGACGGCTTAGAAGAGAAAACTTACCATGATGTTACCAGTAGCACCAGGATTCAAAGTGGGCTGAAGCAAAAACTGCTTCTTCTGGGCAGAATCAGGCACATTAGGAGGCTGAGGAGACTTGTCCTTCATCGAAGACGCTGGCTGACCAGGAAAGAAAGTGAAAGGCTGGCCTTTGTTATCTTGTGAAGAGTTAACCACTACACCTCTCCCAGCAGCAGCAGCATGTAAATCAGCCGAAGGCACCATATTCAAGTTATAGGGCTTGGCACCAAAGAGAGGAGCAGTCCCAGCCGCAGCAACAGCCGCTGCTGCCGGCCAAAAAGGGTTCATCTTCATCACCTGCTGATGAACCGAGATACTTCTTGCAACATAGCAATGTGTTGCACATCTCTTAGGCCTTGGTTGCGAGAATAGAGAATGGGGTGACTGCACAATCATATACATACACAAAATAAAGTTATCAGCATTCCAATAATAAAAACATTAAAAGCAGACCAACCATTTGTACGCTGCAAATGGTTTAAAATAATGAAAAAAGGCATTAAATTGAGAAGGGCAATACGGCAATTACCTGAATTGGTGGAGAAGCCATTGGGGTCCCATCCATTGAAACAACTCCTTGCAATGGTCCCACATATCTGCTCAGCAATTACTATGTTACTTTTCCCATTTATTTTTTCCCTTTTACGGTAAAATAAAAAAAAATCAACAGTAAAAAAATCAGAGTTGAAAATGCAAGAAAAAATATATCCGACCGTACCCCATGGGTGGAAGCCCTCCATGCCATCCTCCAGGTACTGACATTGGCAGCGGCGCTGTACCCGATTGAACTCCTGCATTATCATAAAAAATCAAAGTACATATTATATGATTTCATTTCATTAAATAAAACAACAATCCAAAATCCAAGATAAATTACAATTCTTGGAAAAACCCTTGATCCATCAATTTAATTCCAAATAAACTGATTCATCAATTTTTGAAAAAAAAAAAACACTTACCCGACTTATCTGTATTCGCATCATCTCGGGTGGCGGCCTTGGGCGGTGGGGCGGGCTGCTTTTGAAGATTCAACTTGTCCTCGTTCAAACTACTACACTTCTCCAAATCAAACTGAAGATCAATGTTCTTCTCTTTACTACCACTACTACTATTAAGATTCAGCTGCTGCTGCTGCTGCAGCAAAGGCTGCGAGATCGGCAACGGATGTTTTGATACTTCCACCTTATCGCGGCTGTTCTTGGCCTCGGCTGTATTCAAATCAACACTACCATTATTACTGCTTTTCACTTCCTCCTCTTTCGGCTTCGTACACGCCTGTGTCAAGATTAAATACGAACCCACCCACCGAATCAATCAATTGACCAAGTCAAAGAAATTACAAAAAAAAGGGAAAAAAATGATAAATCGTGAAGATAGTTATTTTTAAAAAAAGTTGTACTATCACAATTGACTACCACATCACAAATTTCAATAAAATAATTAAAATCATACAAACTACCAAAAACAAAAATTAAGATCGACAAAAACAGAAGTGGATCCCATTATTGAATCCCCCCTCTACTCACCGCCTCCCTATCCGTGACCATCGACTTCTCATCTCCTCCTCCGTACTCGGCCATCTCCTCCTCCCTCTCCGGTGAAGGCGGCGCCTGTATAATAAAAAATGTTACTTAAGAATACGAAAAAAAAAAAAGAAAAAGGAAATGATGGTTAGAGATTTACTTACCATGAGATCGATCTCGAACTTATCTTCTCTGTGATTTTCAGAGTTTCTGCATGTTACAAAAAATATATAAAAAAAATTAAATTAATCCGGACAAATTAATCTGGAAAAAAAATAGGGGAATAATGGGAATGACACTGACGGTCTAGTGGAGGTAGTGGTGGAGGATTCAACATGATCATGATTTCGAATATGAAGAGATTCCATCTTAGTTGGTGAAGATGAGGAAGCTTCCTCCACTTTTGCAGTTACTCTCACCATTCTCACCGATTCTTCCACCATCTGCTTTCCATCTGAAAATACACCATTCGAAGGCACCTCCTCAGTCTCATTTATCTTCTCCACTGCCGTTTCCAGCTTTGGAGCTTGATCCGATTCTGATTTAGGAATGGGACTGCTTCGCAGTCCCAATCCACTAGGAGTCTCCTCTGGGTACGATCTCGGCCGTTTTCGCTTTGGAGCTGAAAATTCCAATCACACCAAAATTAGCGAAGTTACCAATTAATCCTTGTTCAGATAAAGGAGGAGAATTTGAGGAGGATTGACTTGCCAATAGTTGTCAGAGGGAGAGGAACTGATGATGAGGTGGAGGGGTTGCTATTATTAGTTTGTAAAGGAGATGAAACTCTGGATTTAGAATCAGCAATAGATCTGGTTGAATCATTCGGCGTCGTCCCGTCTTGCTGCTTCAATGGAGCATGGGATTGCCTCATCAGACCGTATAATACTTCAGCGACCTCAATTTCAATCTCGTCTTGAATCGAAGGAGACGATGATTTCGACATCGATTTCGGGGGCCGTTGTTGGTGCTGATGCTGTTGGTGGTGCTTGGGTGCGGTTCCATTAGCCTTCTACACCGGAAGATAATAGAGTCAAATCCACAGAAAAAAATGGAACTGTGACTGGACAAGGGGGAAACAATGGAGGAAGACACTGACAATTTTCTTCTTGACTGTAAAATTTGAATGCGACGGTGACAATGGTGGAGCGGATGAAGGAGATGGAGCTGTTGATGGTGCTGGTGACGGCGTGGCTGTCATTGTTGACCTCACCGGTGACGATGACGCTTGCCCGTTCACCTGCTCCCCACCACTTCCTCCTCCGACCCCACCTGCTGAACTCCAGCAATCATGTCCTCTCTTTGTTGATGCTGCAATTACCATCAAAATCAACCAAATTTTCAAGTTAATCAAATAAAAAAGTGAAATTACAAGACCATCCTTAAATATATAATCTCCAATCACTCACCTGAGCGAGCCTTGCGAGGGATAGAAACTCCGATCATTTCATCGGGAGCCTTCCACGTAGGCGCAACCCTAAACAACTTTGACGGGGGAGGATAGCTCTTCCGGTGACTAGTAAGAGTAGATGCCGCCGATGTGGATAATATAGGAACCGGATTCGACGGCGGAACGTACCGTACAAAACCATCATCGTCCTCATCCTCGTCATTTACGCTTTCTTCTGAGCTATCATCAACACCACCGCCGCCGCCATCCCTATGCATATATTTATCCCCTCGTCGTCGTTTACTCCTCAATCTCTCCCGCTCCCTCTCACGGTCTCTATCTCGTTCTCTCATCTCCCGATCTCTCTCCTTCTTCGCTGTTCGATCCCTCAACCTCGCCGCCGTCTCCTGCAATTCCACCGGTCCGTCATCCTCTGCATCAATCCAAACACAGAAAAACACATCTAGGTCAAAATCAACCCTTAAATCAAAAGAGACTGACAAACAAGAGTACTCAGATCTCAACCAGGTGACTCCCGGGTACTACCGCTACCACCAGTGGTGGTTCTATGTCGTCGTCTCGGCAAACCATTTGTCATCGCCGCTGCTCTCCTTGCTTCTCTATTCCGGTCCATCATCTCCTCTATCTCATCTCTCAAAACCTAAAGGGTTGAACCTTTCGCCGGAAAAAATGGCGGACTCAGAATAATCGTGGATTTTGATTGGATCGGACAACAATCAACAACAGAACAGCAACAACAACAAAAACGAAAACTTGAAAGATCTCTGCTTTAGCTTTGCGCTTGTTGTTCGTCTGCGTTGCTCCTTGCAAGTCTTCTCTCTCTAAAAAGATGTGTGTGTGTGTTGTCCTCTTTTCCTGCTCCTCTCTTTTTCTCTCCCTCCTACCTATCTCATCTACGGAGCATTTCATTTCATTTCAGCTGCCTAACCCAGCCCTATAGACTAGTGGAGAGCTGGATGTATCCCAATCTAGTACACTCGTGAATCCCCACCCTTCATTTCATATTCCATCTAACGGTCACCCTTCTTTTCTCCTGACATGGCATCATCCTACCCCTTGGATTATATATTTATATATGTCACTCTATTAAAACCTACCGCCACGTGGCACGAATATCTTTCTTCCCTCATAAGCTTCCAATCTTTTCCATTTATTTATTATACTAATAATACTAGTAACAACCGATCTCCTTATTAATAATCACAATCTTATATTATATGTTTTATATTATAAAGTTACATTCTTCATTATATAATTTAAATGGTGAGTGGGGGCAAATTGGGGGTGACCGGAAACCGGAGATAGGAGGTGGTAGATTGGAAATGGACTTGGGTAAAAGGCCAAAAGCGAATCTAATTAATAGCAGAAAATATCGTTGTAGTAATTTTTAGCTGGTTAAAAAAATTTATTTAAAAAAAATACCACATTAAAAGTACCCTTTTTTTTTTGTTAAATAGGGTGGGAGACTGGAAGTACCCACTTAGGAACAGCCTCCACCTGTAGCTGTGAGTCAGTAACTGATCCTACTAAACTATTTCCTTAATTAACGCGTTAGGGCGCACAGTGGACGGTGTAGATCTTCTGAAGTGGGGAAATAAGGGAGCTGTGTACCGTTGGATTATACGGTGACGTGGAGATTGAGCTTAGTTGGCAGGGGAAGGATTGATAAGGGGCGTTGATTTAGGGGGAAGGGGATGAACGGTTTCGATGGATGAGAGAGAGCGGCGGGAAAAACTCGGAGGGTCATGGTCACGGAAGTTCCGAGAAGTGTGGGACCCGGTGTTGGAGCACTTTGCCGATCTGAGAGAATAATTTTCTCGCGTTGGCCTATTGTCACGTTCGTGGGATGTGGCAGCATTCAAATGACGTGTTCGGTTGGCCCGCATTTTTTATTTTTTTAATTTTAGATAGTGTATAATAATTAAATAGTCCTATGCAACTAGAAAAGCAAGAAAAGGAGGAAATAAAGCGCAACCACAATCATCTTTTTCTTTCTATTCATTTGTTGTCATGTTAGAAATTGCAGAATTTAGAGAGAGATCACATCATATCTGGCTTTTTCCTTAAACAAAAGTCAAAATTTTACAGCATGGATTATTTCCTTTTTTTTTTCTTCTAAACAATAATGTTATTCCTTATCTAAATTCAAAACTTAAATTCAATAATATCGAAGTATAAGTACTCCCTTTTTTTCTTTATACTTGCTCAATTTTTATTAATAAATTAATGTTTAAAAGGTTTTATCGTAAATTTTCAAATTTTTAAAATTTTAAATTTTTCTAAATTTTTTGTTTTATAAATTTTGAGATATGAATGTTTTAATTTGTTTATGGAGACCATGAAAAATAATATTAGGTAAAAGTTAGGGATGATGATAGTAATTCATATAACTCTTCATGTATTTGGATTCAGATATTATTTTAATAGAGTATGATTTGATTTGGTGATACACTTGATAATCTAATGAATTCAACTTCGTATTGAATTATGATATGATTTCTTGATTTACTTCATTGGATTTCAATATAGATTAAGTTTTTCACAAATTCTCTAATAAAGCAGGTGTACAATAATATTGATGAACATTAAGTCCAATAGATCGGGTCAACTCATCTCACACGTGCCAAATCCAATTCTCTTTCATTTTCGTGTATTTCATTTCTACATTTTTTTTTTCTCTCCACTTTTCTACACATTTATCTTCATTTATTTGTCATGTATAATATTCAACAAAAGTTACCTTCGTTTCTACTAAAGTTGTCCCCCATTTCACTTCGCTCTCATATTTTCTCTTCTCATTTCACTTTTGCTCTCATTTTCTCTTCTCATTTTTCCCCGAAAATCTTTGATACCGTTTTTGCAACGAATTACCAACAATTTTTGCCCATTTTTATTATTATTATTGCTATGACAATGAATAATTGAATAGCTAATGCTTATAATTAAGGTATCCAAAGTTTTTTTTTGGCAGCCGGTATCCAAAGTTAATTTTGTCAACTTTTTGGTATTTTTCTTTAAGTTAAGCTTTTCTAAAAAAATCTTCATTTTATAGTTTGGGTGGGCATTTTTAGTTAACTTTTGTTTTAATCGAGTTTTTTGCTTGTGCTTATGTGCATATTCTACTTGGTTGAAGAACAAAATCACCAAGTCTTTCGAAGAGGTAATTTTAAAGTATTTTGAGTTTAATCAATATATATGCTTGATTTTGTGGTTTTACTTCGCAAATGCGTGTTTTTGAAACTATTTTTCAAGAATTTTTTGCTGATTTCTTTGGTCTATAATTATGGTAATATGTCCAGTAACTTTATTTTTGTTTATGTTTATATAAGTGATTGTCATATTTTATTTTTTTTACATAGATGATGATTTGAATAGGTTATTTGGATGAATTGGTGTTTATAATGTTTTTTTATGTACTCCCTCCGTTCTCTTTTTCTTCCCATTTGCTTTTTTGCAAACTTAAAAATTCGATTATCTTTCCTTATGCATTTGTAAAAAATTATTAAAAAAAAACTAATATTTGAAAAATATACATAGAGACTAATCTATCAAGATCCCAAATAAATATGATTTTTGTCTAAATTGGGGAGAATTTATAGTCAAAATTTGACTCTTAAATCAATAATATTCCAAATGAGAAGAAAAAAAGAACAAAAGGAGTAGTTTAAGTCATTTTGACGAATTTATTAGGTCATTTTAATGAATGTTTTAGCTCCACTTTGGGTGAATGAGTAGAGTTTGTGTAGACCTAGTGGTATGTAATTGAGTGAATAGAACTTGACTAAGTGATTGGGCTTGAAATGTCAGTTTAGACTTTCTACTTCATTCATACTTATAAAGTTGCAATATATACACATGAATGATCTGTGGTTATTTTGTTTTTGAACAATCAGATTAGGGGTGTGCAAAATAATCGTAACCCTTAACCGTATATAACTGGTTCATATTAATAGTTATTTTACCGAACCGTTAAGAAATAACGGTTACGGTTACCGAACCGTTAACCTTAACGGTTAACGGTTACGATTATGAAATTTTTGTAACGGTTAACTGTCGGTTAACCGTTATTATTTTTTTAAAAAAACTAAACTTAAAAGGGTAAAACAAGAATGAATACCATAAATTTTTTTTATGCATGATCATACTTTATATAAATATATGTTATTACTATTGTAGAAGACCCAAATGAGCTAAGAAATTATACAAATAATTTCACAATATTAGGTGTACAAGTGCCTAAAAATAGAGTGAAACGGTTAACCATTAATCGTACCGTTAAATACCGGTTACCGCTTATCGGTTACCGTTACTTAACAGTACGATTACAGTTAGCTTTTTCCAATAATCGTTTATGCACACTCCTAAATCAAATTGTGGACCTTCTTACAATGTTGGTAGTTGCAAAAGTAAATAGAAAAAGAGGAGGTTTGCAATATCGCAATATGCTTTTTAACTCTTATTTTGTTTGACTTTTGTTCACAATTAGGTGAAAAATTGTGTTCTTACCTTATTGCTATGTGAATTAGATGACAATGTGTTAAAATTTGTCCTCTAATTTTGTGATGTTCCTTGTGTGGTCAATTTTTGGGGTTGCATAAGAAGAGAGTGGTGATTGATTTTTTTTCTTTTATATGCTGGTATTGCATTTGATTAAAATGTCTCACATGATTCTTTATTTTGAGATTGGTTGTTCCTTGTTTCAAGAATAAGTACTCTTGTAACTATAGGTATGTCTTCAATAGATTCTTACTTAAGAGGTTTATATGTGATTAATTAATGCGTATTCATCAAAATAAATGTGTGTTCAATGAAATAGTTCAAATTCTTTTGAGTGCATACTTTGCTGATTTATATGTAGATTTGCTACACTTTTTCTTTTTAGTTATATGTAGACTTATATGTCAATTTGCTACACTTTTCTGATTTATATGGTGCTTTAAAATGACATTGATGTTTATACCTGTTAAATTTGGCTTGCAATTTGATGGTGTCTTGTGTTTGGCCAATGGTGGATGTTAGTAAACACAAAATCGTGTATCCTTGTATCACGATCCCATGATGAATCAACCCTTGTAGGAAGACCTAGCTCGTCTCAGAGTGCTTAAAATCCAACTTTAGCCCAAACACAAAACCTCATAAGTTATCAAAATCACATCCTTAATCCCCAAGATTTAGTAGCATAGGTGTCCAATGCTCAGTTTCGGCGATCAACACCCCAAGGTTTAGTGCTCATGGTCCCTTGCAACCTCAAAAGCAGTTGAGCTAAAGATGCCTTTTTGGTATTTTGTCGATCAACATGGGATGCTGCGCTCATGCCATGCGTTGGACCCTCGAACTCAGCTTTTTTTGCTAAAATAACGACATTTTTTGCCTATAAATACCTTGAAATTTTATGAGTAAAGGATCTAAAATTTTCAAAATCCTAAGCACTGTTACTTTACCCAAATATCCTCTTAAACATCCTTAAAGCTTTCTTAACCCTAATCTAAGGCAAATATTTGCCTCTTAACCCAAGGAAACATAAAACCTTCAAGGACTCATCCAAGACTAAAGTAAAAACCTCATCCTCAATGGTAACTAACTGATTACCCCTATGTTTATTTTAGTTTACAATGTCTACTTATACTCCATTCACTACTCCTCTTGATCTCTATTGGTTTCTATTCACTCAAAGGGTTTAAATAAATCACTTTTATGTAATGAATGTAGAGGAGGAAACCTCCTATACATGAACATCTTATTTAATTTTTATACCCTTTGATGAGTCTTGATCAAACAAAGAGACATCAATCTTGATTTACTCTTATGATCAACTCATCCACTTTGAATTCATGTCTCTTTTATGCATCTATGACGTGAATGACAAGGAGCAACTCTTTCCTTCACTAGGTCCAACCTCAAAAGTTATTCTTTTTAGGGCTATTTTTAAGGATCCAATCTTATGAGAAGGACTCCTCATAATCTCCAAGCAATCCCCTTCCCTAGCATCTTTATTTTCTTGCAATGCATTTACCTTATGCACTTTTTACTTAGAATATAATGAAGATAAATAAACATCTTTAATCTATCTAGGCTCATTTCAAATCTTGCCTTTACACGAGCAAGACCCTAAATGTTCATCGTACTTGAATGAATATTTTAACCTAAAAGCTCATTTTCTAGCATCATGAAGCATATATGTTTTTCTATTTTCGAAGTAAGTGGTTTAACCCTAAATAACCATTTCTTCTTTCTATTTACAAATCTAGCCCCTCCTACTTAAACCTATATTGGTTAGCCCCTAACCTCTCCATTGATTGACATAGCTTGCACACCCTAAAACTCTGGTCACTCGGACTCGGCGTGATTGACCAGCCTGTCGCAACCCTAAATTAATCTAGTTCGAGTAACTAGGGTCGAAATCCCAAGAAACTATCTAATTAATTAAGTTACCCTAAAGTTTATTTCTACTAAGTGAGAATGGAAATTTGGAGATTATGATCTAAAACTAACTCTAGAAAACCAATAAAGGTTAAGGTTGTAAGCAATATGATAAAGACACTATGGATAACAAATCCCCACTAATATGGACAGACATATTTTATACCCGATCCCTAGAATTCAAATCATTAAACAATTCTTAAGATAAATGCTCCCTAAATAATACTAGAGACCTCTTTTGAGTATCAATATCTACCCTTTAATATAATTAAGTCTACTTTCATGGAATCAGGCATGGAAAGACCTTAAACACGACATTCTTAAAGTCTTAATGCTTATGCCATCTATTTTCATGATGGCACTCACACCTTAACCTAGGATTCGAAATTAGATTATGAACCAACTTTCGACTTGACCGGGCTATTTCTACCCTATCAAAAGTATCTTATTCACCTAAACTAATGTAGCTCTGGTAAGTAGGGTCAAAATCCCAAGAGATTATCGGGCTTTAATGTTGTTTATGCTAGTTCTAATTTCTACTAGGAATGTCACAAACTAAGGGGGTTTATATTCTAACTAAAGAATATACAAAATTGAACTAGGACACGAATTACAACTAAATTAGATATCAATATAAGACAAGTATCTAGGACAACAAATACCCACTAATATGACTTGTATATAGATTTCTATCCTAATCCGGCAAATTCAACACATAAAGTAATTCATAGGACGAACGCACCCTAAACAATACTAAGGAACTATCTCGAGTATCAATAGCTTTCTCCTAAAGAAATCCTACCTACTTTTGTTGGTTCATGCAATAAAAAGACATTAAATATAGTATCTTATAAGTCCTAATGGTCATGGCATCTACTTTTTTTTTATCATCAATCACACCTTTACCAGTGATTCTATGTAAATTAATAATCGACTCTCGCCGCAAACCTAATCTATGCCAATCAAAGATTAAAAGAATTATTTTATGCATTTATATTCGGGTCTCGAGATTTATCAACACATAATTAATATTAGGGTTCATCAAGATCCTAAATTAAAGAATTACTCAAGCACATTGACTATAAATCAACAAAAGCAATAATAGTAATCATGATCAATACTATAAATGATATTAAAGAAATTAATAAATAATATTAAAGCAATTAAAGAGAATATAATACTAAAGTATTGAATATAAAATAAACCAATTGTTGTCCACAAGGCTAGAGTTGCAATCTAAAAGCTTCAATGTAATCTAAGAACAAAACATGAATCTAGAGAGAATTTAAGAGAGTTTTGTGATAACTAATGAAAACCTAAGCAAAACCTAATGACTATTGATTCCTAATGCTAATTAGCCTAATGATAGTCATCCTTTATAACCTAGAAAAGTATATAATATATATACAAGGATTTTAGGCTTGAATAAAACACGTGTAGAAAATCGGCAAAAAAACTAAGGCACTCAATCGAGTCTAGTCTCTTTCTTCATATTTTGAATTAGGTCAGAAATAACTGCTCAAGAAGTGACTCGATTGAGTACTCTGCACACTCGATCGAGTGTCTTTGTTTTCTTCACTTTTTCGTCTGGAGGCTACATTCTACCTATTTTGACACTTACTCGGTCGAGTTCATTGCACACTCGACTAAGTCCTCTTGCTTTCGACTCTAATTCTACTCCTTTGCTTTATCCTATGTACGGGCTATGTGCGGGCTCTCTTAGATTTGTGTTCTTCATTTGGTGTGAGATTTGTTCCTTAAGTTTTGAACCTGTTTCATGACACTAATTAAGTCCTCAGAAATCTTGAAAAAATGACACAAACACTATAAAAATTTGTGAATGCATCAAATGATAACAAATGAACATAATTCACTTAAAACTAAACTAAAATACGAATAACTAATTGCAAAAAGACCTAAAATACCATATATTTAAAATTATAATTGTGACTTATCAAATTCCCCCAAGCTAAACGATTGCTTGTGCTCAAGCGTTCAAGATCAAAGATGAGAGAAATGAGATGACGTGCCCCTCAGGAAATACAACATGTCTTAATTTTATAAAATTCTAAGTCAAAACATGATTAAAAAAATAAGCACATATATAAGTTATATAAAGTCCATGAACAAATTGATAGTCAATAAAGTCAACTATATTCTCCCCTAAGCTAGTCTTAGTTATATGTCATAAACTTCTCACTTTAAAGTGTGCATAGGGAAGTAAGCTACTCATGTTTTTGGGTTTAGAATGTTCACTCTCAACCTAGTAATCACGTCAATTATGTGAAATTGTCCTCTTTAGGCTTACATTAAGTATTTCTCCACTGCTAAACATGATGTTAACTCATTAAGGTCATGACTCTCTAAATAGGTAGGCTAGGTCAGATAGGGTAGGGAAACATTCTTTAGGAAAATAGAACTCAACCTAAATAAAACTCCACTACTGTATGATGTACAAGTTCAAATCCACCTTATAACCCCCTATACTCTGGAGCACAACTTCTTTCTTCGTACTTGGATTGATGCTTCACCTCAACTATGTACTAGATGATGAGTATAGACTTCAGGAAATCTTCCACTTTTCTTATTCTTCTTCTTATTTTCTCTCTTTTTCTGTTTTTCTTCTTTTTCTAAATTTTTTTCTTTCTTTCTTTTTCTAAATTTTTTTTCCTTGCTACTACTCTTCTCTTTATTTTCAATATGTACTAGAGAAGGAGATGGAAACCCTCTTCTATAGGATGTGATCAATTCGATACAAGAGGCATTGAGAACTACATATCTCTTCTCTAAAAATAAACCTAACAAAAATGCTCTAAGGCTTTTTAATGATAGGCATCAAGAAAAAGGGAATATAGGCTTAATGGGTTTCATCCTAAGGGCGAGTGAAAAGAAAAACATTTTTTGTAGAAAAATAACCTAAGTAAGTGAAAAATGGCACTAATTTTAAGGATAGTTCATTCATTCCTATAAGTTGCACCAAAATGTCTCGAATAACCAAATAGCAAACCCAATAGTAAAATTACACAAAGGATGGAATCTAACTCACATGAAAAGAAACAAACCGAAATAATTCCATTAGTCTAAGGCTTAAGTCCTCACAGGTAAACACAAGTCTATAACACTAGGTGAGACTACACTAGTGGAAAAATTCACATATGCTACATATTAAATGCTCCGATTCCTTGAAGTAACGAAGCATAAAAGTATTGGAATTACGTATGCTACATATTACATGCTCCGAGCTTATATAAACCGAAGCGTATAATAATTATATGCTCCGGGCCTGTATAAATCGAAGCATATAATAAGCTTATACTTCGGGCTTGTACAAACCGCAACATAAAACCCCAGAAATTAAAGGGTCTATAGCATCCCTCGTATTCGCTCTCAAGTCTCACCGAAAATCTAAAACGAACCCTCGCATTCAGCTTCCACCCACAAAACTCTCACCTAAAATCTCATTCCCTCTTACTGTCATTCAAATTTTCTAACCTAACTCTTGCATTCTCTCTTACCCGAAAACTCTCACCCAAAACCTTTGCATTTCGACACTCCAACTTTTTTTAGGGTTTCTTTCTAAGCTGAAAAGTTGAATATCAACATTGATTGTGGCTATGTACTAAATTTTCAACACTCCAATAAGGTTAGTTAAAATGAATTTATGTATTTCCAATTTTGCCGTGTTGTTTTATATTTTGTGGTTTTATCATCTTGGTGTTTTGAAGAATAATTAGTTTTATAATGTATGTAGTATTTATTGTTATGATTAGCAAATGAGTGATTGCTAGGGAAAAATAAAGCTTCTGGCTTGGTGTTTTGAAGTGTTTATTGTGCTAAATATTTATCTGATTTGGGGTTATTTTAAAATAATTGGGTAATAATGAGGTAAAGATTCGAACTTGGTCAGTTGAAGGATTTTAATGCATACATTATTTTACAGTGTGGGTTCTTGGCTTGTTTAGTTATTGGAGATTGTTAGAGAAAGATATCAACTTGGTTTTTGTGACCCAAGCATAAATGCAAGTATGGATGCATGCGTTTAAAACATAATTTGAGAATAACTATGATTTTTTTTTTAAAAAAAACACAGTAATTCAGTCTATGTACTGATTTCTGATTATTGCATTATAATTGAACAACATAGATACATAAAATACAAACTTAATACTTGTTTGTAAGATAAGGATTTTTGTGAAATTCACATCATATTAGTTGCAATATGGAGTATTAGAATTTCAGTTAATGATCATCAAAAGTCAGTGCCATTTAGTTTTTAACTAAGTTAAGCCTTAACCCTTGAAAATAGTAACAAAAAGGGGCTTGTACGAGGCCACGGGAAGGTAGCAAAAAATTGAGCTTTCTTATTGCCTTGATGTAGATTACAAAAATGCAAACAACCGGAGCATATATCTAATAATTTTTCCCGCGTGCATTTTTCTTCAAGCTAATTCAAACCTATGACTGTGCGCAACACCAGTGTTAGGGTTGCATGCCTAAAACTGTGAACTGGACTAGTGGACCTATGTTACTTTGTTGCCAAAAATTGCGATTGTTAATGCTATAAAATATTATACACCTATAGATTATTGTGTAATTTTATATAAGATCATTTCTAAAGTGTAAGCTAACATATTACTTATCTTGAATGGGAGGAGTCTTACTTATTAGACTTTTGAGTCAAGATTCCACTTTAATATAATTTTCCATTTAGGAATATTTCTATTATATTGTTAGTAAACCAGATCATTTCTAAATGCTTTTTATTTTCAAGGAAGTCGTTCAAGATTGACTCATTACTTATAAGTCTTGATTAGTCAAAGGATGGAAAAAGATCGTTTGTGGATGTATGGTAGCATTGAATCATCAGAATTTGTGGATAGAGTCTTGGAATTTTGTAGTATTACTTTCGAACATCAAGCTAGGACAGGGGAAATTGGATTCTATAGCCTGTGTGCCAAGTGTGGCAATGTATCAAAGGTCGATAGCGTTGACATCCTTAGGGAGCATATACTTCGGCGTGGATTTAGGCCTCAATATCATGTTTGGGTTTGGCATGGTGAGGAGGGAGTTTACAAAGGAAACAATGTTCCACAGAATGTCCATGAAGAAGAAGATGTTTCTCATGTGGTGGATAATAATGAGTATGGGAATGACAATGATGATGTAAATGAGGACATAAATCATGTTGATGAGATGATGGAAGGGGTCAAGGATGAGTTAGGAAAACGTCCTCATGTTTTTGACTTGTTGAAAGAGGCCTCTGAGAAGCCTCTCTACCCTGGATGTACAAAATTCACCAAATTAACAGCCGTGTTGACACTTTTCAATGTTAAGTCAAAGTTCAACTGGAGTGATACTAGTTTCACAAGTTTATTGGAAGTGTTAGGTGAGATGTTTCCTAATGGAAATGAACTTCCAAAATCGACATATTATGCCAAAAAGCTCATGTGCCCTTTCGGCTTAGAGTACCAGAAGATACATGCTTATGCGAATGATTGTGTATTGTATTGGAAGGAACATGAGAACTTAGAAGAGTGTCCGCGTTGTGGGTTATCGCGTTACAAGCATAAAGGGGCTCGTGGTGCTAAAGGTCCCCCATCTAAGGTGTTGTGGTATCTTCCAATAATTCCAAGATTCAAGCGCTTGTTTTCTCTAAAGAAAGATGCTACAAATTTGAGGTGGCATGCAGATAGGGTGAAGAGAGGTCGTCTCCTCACACATCCAGCTGATTCTCCCGAGTGGAAGACTATTAATAGGTTGCATAAGACATTTGGGGATGAAGATCGTAATTTGAGGCTCGGACTGTGTACTGATGGAATGAACCCATTTGGGACTCTTAGTTCTTAACATAGTACATGGCCGGTACTCTTAGTTATCTACAATTTGCCTCCTTGGTTGTGCATGAAACGTAAGTACATTATGCTTTCGCTTCTAATCTCTGGTCCTAAACAACCTGGAAATGATATTGATGTATATCTTGCACCCCTCGTTGAGGATTTGAGAAAGATGTGGGATGAAGGGGTTTATGTGTATGATGCACATGCTAATGAAGTGTTCACATTGCGTGCAATGCTTTTATGCACCGTCAATGACTTCCCAGCATATGGTAACTTATCCGAGTATAAGAATAAAGGGAAGAAAGCATGCCCAATTTGTATCAATGACATGGAAGCTACGTGGATTCCTAAGTGCAAACATGTCTTCATGCACCATCGAAAGTTCCTCCCACGTGATCATCCCTACCGTAAGAAAAAGAAGGCATTCAATGGAGAGGTTGAAGAGAATATAGCTCGATGACCGTTAACCGGTTATGAGGTTTATGAACAAGTTAAGGGTATTGAAACAGTTTTTGGTAAACCAGGGCAAGTGGGGGAAGGGTTATGGAAGAAAGAATCAATTTTTTGGAAGCTTCCATATTGGAGAGATCTACAGGTTAGACATTGCCTCGACGTTATGCACATAGAGAAAAATGTATGTGATGCCATACTCGGGACGCTCATGAACACTCCGGGTAAGACGAAGGATGTGAAGGCCATGAGAGATTATTTGGAATGTAAGGGGCTTCGGCCAGAGTTGTGGCCATAGGTTAAGGAGGGTAAGAAAAGAAATCGAGCCGAAAAAGGAGGTGACAAGAACAAGGGAAAAGGAAAGGGTAAAAATATTGAAAAGAATTATTTACCTCCAGCTTGTTACACATTGTCTAAAGAAGAGAAGCGGTTTTTCTGTGAGTCTTTATATGGCATTAAGGTTCCATCTTATACACATGGAGTAAGGTACCGGAGGGTTTTAAGAAGTCAATATGGGAAGATACAGTGGTAAGCAACTACTTATTGATATCCTATGCATTATTGCTAGAGTAATTGAATTCAATTTTTTAGAGCAATATTACTATACTAATAAAACCATCCAAAATTTCCTTTTTTGTAGAATTTATTTCATATTCAACCCGATCAAAGCAAGAAGGATATTTTTCTTTCAGCTGTTGCAGAGAGATTTAGAGATTTCAAGTCCAAGTTAGTAAGTGGATGGATTTCTAAGAAAAGAGATAGATCCCAGTCTTGTAAGAAGATCAAGACAGGAATGGAAACTAACCAAGATGAAGACCAAAGTATTAAGGAAGCACCACAATTAAAGCCATATGAAATATGGGGTCACATCACTCAAGATGAATGGGAAGCATTTGTTTCCAAAAAAATAACTCTGAAAGAAGTTGTTAGTCTAAGCAGTAGCATTATTTAAAATGATATCTACTCATTAAGAACTTCATTAAATTAACATTTAACTTGGTTTTTATTTCTATTGATTAATTAGGAAAAGCGTAGTAAAGCTTCACAATCTTCAAGCCAAAGGAAGTTTTACCATCACATGGGTCGTAAAACTTATGATGAGTCTCGAAAGGAGTGGATTAATACTAGTTTTTACCCTATTCCAAGCTCATCCTCATCGGCGACAACTAGTTCTGTAGTTACAAACAGGGGAGATCGGGTTCTTGATTGGTATTGTTCGCTTCATGTTCGAGATTCAAGCGGTAAAAGAACCATTTCTGATCCAGGAGTTAAGAAGATAGCTGATGCAGTGGTGAGTTAATCATCATCTAAAGTTAATAATCATCAAACACATGCATTTATAATATAATATAGACACTTAATTAGAATAAAAACTAAGCAATTTCACATTTTCTTTAAAAAGATGGGATGGAAGACCAAGGAGGCTACAGGCGAGTTCAATCCTAAAGGCAATGTTGATGCTTTATACATGGTGCTAGGAAAAGATCATAGAGGACGTGTAAAAGGAAAGGGAAGCGTTCGTTTAGGGATGAAAAAAGCCTTTGGAAAAGATTGTGTGGTAGCACAATCAAGTGCAAGCATAATTACACCAAAAGATATGGAGGCCATCACTTCTAAGATAGAAGAGCAAGTTATGGAGAAGATGAATAAGAAATTTGCCTCAATCTTGGAGCAAATGGGATTACCCATTGTTGACTTATTGGATGTTAATCATGGGGACAAATTAAGCCAAAAAAATCCAGAGACTCCACTTAAGATAATTGAGGACCGACCAAGACCTAGCCCGATAGATCCTTCAATGCCTGTTTTAGAGGTAAATAATTTGAATGTATTTAATAAGTTACGTAGTTAAATTAGAAGACCCCTCCTTGTGATGCTAATTATGCCCAACATTGTTTTCAGATAGAGACCCCTTGTTGTCTTTTACTACCCCAACTAGGTGTGGCCAATGGTGGTGACTTAATTAAGGTTGCTTTTGGTCGGGCGCAACCACCAATGGAGGGCCAAAAGGTGCATTTGTTGCCTGTTTCTGGTGGTCAATTAAGTGTGTCCATAGACACCATTGTTAGTGGCTTTGAAGATTTCTCGCTCCCGGTTCCAAGGCCAGAATGGAACCTTAGTACAATGTCAGATGCACAAGGTAGTTTCATAACATGGCCATGTGCTTGGGTTCGATTTTTAGATGAGGTAATAATTATGTATTCTCTTTTTTGCAACTATTCCATGTATGCTATTTTTTGCAATTAATCAAAGTGTTTAAGTTTCTATATAGGTTTTGCAAAAAATAAATAAGGCTTCTAATAAGAAAGGAGATGAGGCAAACAAGGAAGGATTGCAAGCAAAAGAAAAAGAAGTGGAGGCCAAAAGTAAGCCAAAGAGAGTAGTTTCATCAAAGGGGTCAACTCCAGTACGAAAAACAAAGGAAGATCCACTTGTGAGCATTCAAGTTCTTGAAACTCTTACCAAAGATTGTTTATGGCTCCATACATGTGTCAGCAATATTGATGATGAGAAGCCAATTCAAGTTGATCTGGCAAAAGAACAGTTCCACTACATGGAGGACACATTAACATGGGTATACAAAGTGGATGTTCGTGAATTTCTATCCGGAGATATGTTGAATATATCCATAATACAAGTCTTCATGAGGTGACATGTACTTATATACACTATTGTATGTTATTGGTTAAATGTTTTAAGTTTATTTTCTAACATAACTTATTTGTTATGAGTTTAGTGCACTTTATGAAGAATTAAATGAATGCGAGTCTGGTTTGAAAGTTGGGTGGTTATGTCCACAACTAATTTGTGGCACACACTGCATGACAAACCAACCCGAGGTGAAGGAATACATTGAACAAACTTTGATAAAGTCAATTAGAGATGGAGACAAGTTTATTATGGCTCTATATATTGAAGAGTATGACCTAGTTCCAACATGTTGTGTCTTCTGTTAATGTTATCTAAGTTATCCTTCTCCTATTTATTGACTTTAAATTTTTGTTTGTAGTAAACATTGGTTGCTCCTAGTTATATGTCCCTTTACTCACACAGTATATCAATTCGATTCTGTGCATCTACAACCACCTCGGCATTTACTAATCAAATCCTTATTGAATAGGTACATATTTTTAAGCTGACCAGTTGCGATTTAGTTTGATTCTTAATTAGCTTTGATATCACATTGATATTTTTCTCATCGGAGTGTAGTGTAATGAAGAAATTGCGTGGAAGTATTGGATTACATTCAAGGGCCACATTTCCTAAATGGAAATCAGCAAAGGTACATGTTTTTTGAATTTAAATGTTTTTTGGTTTACTTTGATTTTAACATGAATATACATTTTATTCTTATGTAGTGTGCACAACAAGTAAATGGGGTCGATTGTGGCTATTATGTTATGAGATTCATGTACGACTTAGTCTCTTCTACCACGAAAGTCGATGATGTAGAAAAGATATATCTAATTCCTTTACTTACATTTTTTATATGTACATATATATTAGACAAGTATTCTTAGCTTATATAAGTAGATGTATGATAATCATGGAGGATGTCTTTACCATGGAATTGTGGAATTGTTAAATTGTGGAATTGTGAAGTTGTTGAATTATGGAATTATTAAACAGGTTATTTGGATTAAAAAATTGGGATAATGTTCATTGTACAGAGGAAACTCTGCCGAATTTTTTAGAACTTTCATAAATAACCGAAAATTGCTATATTTGTTTAAATTAAACATATATATAATTAATTATACATGTATATACGATAATCTAATTTGTTTTTTATTACGTTTACGGTGGCTAAATTTAGGTTTTGGACACACCGAGAGAGGAGCCTTTCACCATTGACGAAATCAAGGAAATAAGAGACAAGTTTGCACGTTTTCTTAGCAACTGCATTTAGTTGTTATGTTTAATTCATTTTTCATACGTTAGTTGTAGCAAATTAGTTATCTCTATTTTAGTTTGTAATATAACTCAAATTATGCACACTTATATTTGAAGGTATTTTCCACATATTTATGGAAATGAAATTATATCTTTCGTATAAACAGTATTGAAATCTGATTTTGTCGTAATCTAATATGCCCATTAATAACAACAATTCATCTTTATTAAAAAAATGTGGATTTTATGCTGCGGGCTTTCAGAAAACCGAAGCATAAAACCCTTATTTTTTTTTAAAAAAAGGACTTTATGCTGCGGGCTTTCAGAAAACCGCAGCATAAAGTCCTTTTTTTTAAAAAAATAAGGGTTTTATGCTTCGGTTTTCTAAAAGCCCGCAGCATAAAGTCCTTCTTATGCTTCGGTTTAAACCGCAGCATAAAATCTTTTACAATATGCTCCTATCAAATATAGTTCGGGTCGAAACCGGAGCATAAAACCTAAAAAACCCGCAGCAAATGATGTATTTTCCACTAGTGCTAATTGCAAAAAAGGGAGAAATAGTATAATTCTCAATAGTTTAATGTTCATGATTTTCGAAAATCAACTAGTATATCAAGTACAACCATTTCGACAAAGAGACATATGTATCTATTTATGCTCATTGAAAGGCGAATCTCTATTGTACAAATAAAATATGGTATATATGTAATGTTATACACTACAAAGTGTAAGAAAAAAACTAAACAAGGAAATCATGACCAAAACATCTGAACAAGGAAATAATGAAAACTATACTATAATGCAATGCATGCTCTAAATGATCTCTCCGCCCAAGCTAAACCTTGTAATGTCCTCATTGTAAGAACTAGACATCAAAGGGAAGCCAAAAGTGAAAGAATGTAAAATCTAAGTCTAAAACACACCAAAAACAAACAAAACAAAAGAAAATGAATGAAAAACTAATGCTGATCCGGGGGAGGGTAGGATCAAAAGCTAGGCGGGCCATATCTAAATAAAGA
This sequence comes from Dysphania ambrosioides, assembly GCA_026401315.1. Lineage (NCBI taxonomy): Eukaryota > Viridiplantae > Streptophyta > Magnoliopsida > Caryophyllales > Amaranthaceae > Dysphania > Dysphania ambrosioides. Next base: position 14,695,485 of record CM048662.1, read on the forward strand.
AACGTGACTACCCCCAAAATATCTTGCATATCTTCTTCCATGGAGGAGAAGTGTACCTGCATAGAGCGGTAGTTAATCCTCATCTAATCATATTGCACCTCATAGCCTCATGGGACTTTTGCATAACATGATAATCAATCCGCATATCATGGAACGAATCGATCATGGGATGATGAGAGGCTCTCAATTCTTTGTTATTATCTCGCATATGCCCAAAATCGGTCCATAAAAGACCAAAACCGTGTTGTAAGGCAACCAACTAACCCTTATAGGACTGAGACTAACTATTACTCGCCTGATTATGAGGAAAGTCGGGCATGGGTTCCTCCTCTATCTGACCGGTAGCCTCTTGATCATCATCAATGTCCCCACCCTCAACAGTGAGTGGGGACCTTTGGCAATCAAGGGAGGCTATTGGAAATTAGGTGGAATAATCCATGTTTTAGCTCCCACTAGAAAAGGAGATGAGCCCGAGGTAGGAAGGTGTAGTGGGCCAGCAAATTCAATGTCAGGCGCCTAGAAGCCATCCATACCCCTGGTGCTGACCTCTACGGGGTCGGATCCATCGCATGTTCTGCATGCTACTTATAGATATCCGAGTGTGACCTAACACCTCATAGGAAAAACAACTAGAAATGTCAACATTATGGGATAACACTAGAAGGATAATAAGGCCTCTTACGGCTATCTTGGTTGATCCCTCAACTACTTGGGCTAGGTATTCCATAAACTATGTTGTTGGGCAAACAATAATAATACCAAAGGCCTTATTTAACCCAAGTATAGGCATAGACTCATTGGAAATTAAATGCTAAAGGAAATAAAGCTCGCGAGACAAGCAAACACCATCCTCAACATATCTAGAGGATAGGGTTCAAGACCCTATATGCTACCCAAACAACGGGTAAATGATCTAAGTCACCTTCAATAAGCTTGGGTCATAGGTTACGAGCCTAGTGATATCTCTCTAGAATACCCTATCTTTGTAATCTTCTAGACTAGGGTTTTTAGGGGTGAGAATCGCGTTTAAGGGAAATCATAGTGCCCTATGAACATCCTTTAAGGAGAACCATAACCGATTATCGAGAACATTAAAATAGATTCTAAAAGGGGTATAACTAGCGTTACGGTTTATGTTGAAGGTCAAAAGGGATTCTAGAGTCAAATTTCTATAGGTAGGGGCATAAAGGTTTGGCAATGATTCCTACCCAAACCTAGAAAAGAGCTCATGAACCGCTCCTTCAAGTCCTAGGGCCCTAGCGACCGATGGGTCATGGAATCGGTTTGTGAAGGTTTTAGAGCACTCAAGAGGGGGGGGGGGGGGGTGAATTGAGTGTTAAGTAGCCTTGGACTATTTTTCTTTCTTTTCGTTCTATGAGAGGAACCAATTGGGATGGTTCCTATAAGCAGCGGAATGTACGAAAGGCAATAAAGAAAACACAAGATTTAATGAGGTTCAGCCAACTATGGCCTACGTCCTCCTACCCTATGCTCTTCTATTAATCTACTCCAAAAAATAAAGAACACAGATGCTCTACTGTTTCCCTACTCCGGAAACCAGTATACCCCACACTCTACTCCGAATGTGCGCTCGACTTACACTAGTAAGCCCCTTGTGTTTGAACTCACAAACACTCACCCAGCCTTTCAACCCTTGTGTTGAAGGCTTTGACAAAATCAAATGTTCTCTTTTAATCTCACTTCTAAAAGCTAATTAAGAGAAAATGTTTAAGCTCTAATAGTGCACTTGTATATGACTCGATGAATAGGCTTTTGTGCTTAAGTGTATATGGCTCTCAAATATACTCCTTTTTAATTCTAGAGAGACTTCCTTGAATATGAGAGACTAGATGGGTTTATATACTTGGATACAAAAACCCTAGTTTCCTTAAATCACATAAACTTGATAAAAGTAATAGCGTGATTTTAGGAAAGTATTTATCTTATTTGATTTACTCATAAAGATAGAATCAAATAAGATAGATACTCCTAGTTTTTAGGTAACTATAATATTCTCATCTAATCTCTAGCTGCTTAGGATATTCTTAAAATAATTCTTTGAAAAAGTATTTTTACAAAATCTTTTATTTTTCTCAAAAACATGCAGCTCGGATATTCCGTACAGTGAACCTGGTTCCTCAACCTGGTTCCCTGAATTGAGTATGTTATGAATTATGTTCCAACTTTGTACCAGAATTCATAATATGACTCAATACACTTATAAACACTTATTCTACCCAAACATGCAAGTCATACTACGGAGCACATTACATGATTTAAGCATTAAAGTACACATCTTCTTTTCTTCATGTAATCTTCAAGACTTGAATCTTCCTTGAATACTTCCATTATGAGCAATGTATCTTTATTCAAATGTCTTCGAAAGGTCTCCATGCTCTAAGTCTTGGAATCAACTTAACTACTGCACATGTAACATGGTTAATGTACAATAAAGAGTATGTGACTTCTTTTTAGCATATCAGTCCAGGAAACAGTTCCTACTGGTTTCTCACCAGTACATGGATCAATTTACATCCAACCATTTCCTACATATTGACAAGTTGGTTAAATGAATATCATAAATAAGTAATAATTTGTCTAGGAAAACAGTGTTTAATTCCAGCTGGTTTCCAGCCAACCATTCACAATGCTTATTGTAACCTGTTTCTTGTAACCGTTTGTCATCACTCAAAACCTAAGGGACTCAACAAATTCCCCCTTTTTGATGATGACAAACTAATTGAAGTTCCTGCAACCAATCAAGTTAAAAGAGAGAAAAACTCCAATTAAGTACTCAAATAGGTTTGAGTATAACCAACAAACTCAAGACTCAAATGAACAAAGTTCAACAAAAGGAACCCAAATCCATATCAAAAGGAAAGTTCATGGATTGGGTGAGAAATATACAGACCAACAGAATCAGTTATTTTAGAATAGATATAAGGGGGAGGAAAACAAGAGCGGGAACCAGCATCACTCCTCATCATCGTTCTCTTCCTCTTTCTCCTCCTCATACTTAGCATCATCGTCTGCATCAGCAACTGGTTCCTCTTCATCCTCCTCATCTTCTTCACCAGGCTCTTCTTCCTCAGGCTGAGTCTGTGCTTGAGTGTTAGCTAGCATTTTTTCCATCTGTTCCATCCTGGTACTGAAAGAAGATGACAAGCCTTGAACCAAACTGATTATCTTTCGCAGCATATTCTCCTGATTCTCTAACCATTTCAGAATCATTTCCTGACCTGGTGGTTCCTCTACCTTCTTCTTCTTCTTTGATGGGGGCCTCATCTCCTCTGTTGGTTCCTCAAGCTTAAAACTTAACTTATCACCACTTATGTCAAGACCCTTTAGCTTCAGTATTGCTTTTGTGAACACCGTGACAGGCATGGTGGACCCACTCATAGTAACATTGTTATTCATAAGCAATTGAGTAATGATAGAACCATAGGGAAGAGAATGGTGAGATGAACCATAACAATTCATAATGTGATCCAGCATGAAGGAGGGGAGATTAATCTTAATTCTCTTCATCATGAGATACAATAGAACCATCTCCTTGATGCGTACTGTTCCCCTTCCTTGAGCCCGTGGTATCAAGACCTTGTTGTACAATGAATGCAGAACCAGCATTACTGGTTCCTTCAAATTAGCAGATTTAAAGAAACCCGGTTTCTTGGACATCTTTCCTCCAAACAAATGCTCATAAATCTCATCAGGAGTGACCCATACCAACACAGGCCACCAATCACTAGAATACTTATCAAAACCATCCCTAGGCACCCTCAACATGCTAGACAAAGTGGCAACAGACAAGCTCACATCCACATCATTCACACGAGAACCAACAGACATATCAGGCAACTGTTTCAAATTCACATAAAAGTTTCTAACTCCAGACACATTAGCAGCACTACAATCAAACAATGGCATCCATCCTTGATACTCAATCAAACTTTTAAACTTAGATAAAGCAGGCACATCAAAATATCCCTTCTCAACACGACAACCAGAAAGAACCAATCGAGCACTTAAGTTAGTAGAACTAGTATTTTGAGATTCTATAGACGTACCTTTTGTAGTGCGAGGGGTTCTTGTTGGTACCTGTTTCCTCTTGGTTCCCTGAACAGAACCAGTGGACTGTTCCTCTAGAACTTCCTCAATAATCTTCTTCACTGAAGACCAAGTTACCCTACCATGTACCAGGACTTCTTTAGTTAATGTCCCCTCCTTGTGACCAGTGATCTTTACTTCATCATCTCCTATACTCTGACTGATATCTTCCAACTCCTGGCTTAGGGTTCTTCGTGCTTCCTATTGATGTTCCCCCTGAGACTGAGCTGATTCCTTTATGATGGAACCACCAGCTTCTGAAGGATCGATGATAAGCATGGTTTGTTGTGATTTTGGTTGGGTTGATTTTGGTGGTGAGGTAGATTCTTGTGGTGGATCGAGGATGGTGGTTGGTAATTTTGTGGGTGATGAAGTTGTGGAAGTGAAATTAGGTGGTGGTTCAGTTGGATTTTGATCGAGGTGAGGAGAGTGAGGAGTCAAATTAGTGTTTCCCTGAGATTATGAGGAATCACTTGCATGTCCCCTTCCTTTGCCTTTTTTGGCTAAGGATGCGGTTGATTTTCTACCCATGGTGATTATGCAATTATAGGTCAGAGAGTAAAGAGGACGCTGATGAACAGTAACCGTTGTGAGCAGAGAATTCTGAATAGAGCACAAGAAAGAGAGAGAATTTCGAATGATGAAGAGAGTTGTGAGCTGCACAAAGGGTTAGAGATCATATATTATAGCATAGAAAGAGGAGAGAAGAGAGGAAAAAAATAAGTCAGTTAAGCCAAGAAGAGCAACGACACAAAATTTAAAAATTGAATTCAATTTTGGCAATGATTTTTTGCCTTGAATATCTCAACCGACCTAAAAATTTGGCATGTGATATATTGCCTTGATCAATAAGTCAAATAACCAAAATAAGATTATTTCCTTCCAAAAGGAAAATATCTTATAGTAATCTTCCAAAAAATATAAAAATATTAATCGGATGACATATCTGAGCTGATCTGCTGTTTCCCTTTGCTGGTACCTATACAGAACCACGTCACCCTATTTTTGGTAACTTAACCTAATTTTACCTGTTTCTTGCACCAATAATTCTCAACCCTTTTGGGATCTTGAACCATTTACACAAAACTTGAAGGATTTCGACATAGGTATATACACATACTATACAAAAGAATACCATTCTAGCCAATCATTGAGGGAAGTAATTGAAGCCAAAGACCTAAAATCTAACTAGACCTAATAAGACTCTTAACTTACAAAAAGACTCTCAACACAAAGGTTTTGTGAAGATATCAGCAATCTGATCTTCACTTTTACAAAACAACAACTCCCCAAACCTTTCTCCACATTGTCTCTTAAGAAGTGATGTCTTATATCAATGTGTTTGGTTTTGGAATGTTGGACAGGATTCTTTGAAACATTAATAGCACTAGTGTTGTCACAATATATAGGAACACTATCATAAACAACACCAAAATCCTTCAGCTGGTTCCTTATCCACAGTAACTGGAACAACATGAAGCTGTAACAATATACTCCGACTCTGCCGTGGATAAAGCCACTGAATTTTTCTTTTTAGAACCCCAAGAAATTGGGCAAGAGCCAAGAAAGTGTGCCATACCTGAAGTGCTCTTCCTATCAACAAGAAAGCCAGCATAATCTGCATCCGTGTACCCAATAAGATTAATTGAACTACCTTTGGGGTACCACAAGCACAGATCTGTTGTTCCCACAAGATATCTAAGTATCCTTCTAACAACCTTCAAATGAGACTCTTTTGGATTGCTTTGAAACCTGGCACATAATCCAATAGAGAATACAATGTCAGGCCTACTTGCTGTTAGATAAAGGAGGGAGCCAATCATCCCTCTATATTGTGAGGCTTCAACATCTTTTCCCTTTAGATCAGAATCTAATTTAGTGGATGTGGGAACAGGTGTATCATAAGCCTTGTTGTTCTCCATACCAAATTTCTTCAGCAACTCTTTCAAGTACTTTTGCTAATGAATCATGATTCCATTTTCCATTTGCTTAATTTGCAATCCTAGAAAGAATCCTAATTCTCCCATCATGCTCATCTCAAACTCACTCTGCATAAGATTAGCAAACTCATCACATAGTACCTGATTAGTAGCACCAAATAAAATATCATCAACATAAATTTGTACTATAATCAAGTGGTTCCCTCTGGTTTTGATGAACAATGTCTTATCCACTGTTCCCCTCTTATAGTCATTCTCCATCAAAAATGTAGACAACCTTTCATACCAAGCTCTTGGAGCTTGTTTCAATCCATATAACGCTTTGTCCAGCTTGTATACATGATGGGGGAACAACTTGTCCTCAAAACCAGGTGGTTGCTCTACATATACCTCTTCCTTCAAGTAGCCATTCAGGAAGTCAGTCTTTACATCCATCTAAAACAATTTCATATTCAGGTTTGCAGCATAAGCAATCAAAATTCTAATGGCCTCTAGTCTAGCTACAGGTGCAAAAGTTTCATCATAGTCAATTCCTTCTTATTGATTATAACCTTGCACCACTAGCCTTGCTTTATTTCTGACTATTGTACCTAGGTCATCCAATTTGTTTTTGAAGACCCATTTTGTACTAATGACTGACCTGTCCTTTGGTCTAGGTACAAGATGCCAAACCTGGTTCCTATGAAACTGATTTAATTCATCTTACATTGCTAAAACCCAATCAGGATCGGTCAAAGCCATTTTAAAGTCAGTTGGCTCTACACTAGACAAGAAGGAATAAAAAGCACAAAAGTTTTGAAAAACATTTCTTCTCGTTTGAATTCCCTTGTTAATGTTACTAATGATCTAATCTGGGGGAAGAGAGGATAGGTATTTATAACTTTTGAAAGTGAAATCATTTTGTGCTTCTTCATTAGGTTGGGAACCAACATGATCGTGAATCACTTCTTCTTCCGTGGAACCGGAAGAATTCATGTTCACACTGTTTCCATTAACATCACTTACCTCTGGTTCAGGGGAGGCCTCTTCATCCATTCCCCCTGAACTTCTTACCTGTCTATCACTTGGGAATCCATTAGGTCTTGGTTTCCCTTCTAAATTATCGTTGTTCTCATTTTCTTCTCTAGGATCTTCACCATCATCATCTGGTGAAGCATTAGGAGAGCCTAGATCTGCTTGTACTTCACTTAGAGAACCAACGTCATGATTCCCCGTAAACTCCATCAATCTAATCATTTCATCAGGTTGTACCTGTGCAATCTCAAAAGACATGTTAAATTCATCAAAAATGACATGGACACCCTCATCAATACACAGAGTCCTTTTATTAAAGACCCTATATGCTTTACTTTGAGCAGAATATCCAAGAAAGATTCCTTCATCACTCCTAGGATCAAATTTATCTAGCTGGTTCTTCCCATTGTTATGTACATAGCATTTGCATTCAAAGACACGAAATTATGCAATATTAGGCTTTCGACCTTTAAGGAGTTCATAGGGAGTCTTATTTAACTTTGGTCTAATGAGACCTCTATTTAGTATATAGCAAGCAGTGTCAACAACTTCACCCCAGAAACTCTTGGGGAGACCACTCTCATTGAGCATCGTCCTCGCCATTTCCTCAAGAGTTCTATTCTTTCTTTTAACAACACCATTTTATTGTGGTGTTTTGGGGGCTAAGAAGTTATGACTAACTCCTTGTTCCCTACAATAATTAACAAAGTTAGCATTTTCAAATTCAGTACCATGGTCTGATCTTACCGAGACCAGCTTGTGAGAAAGTTGGTTCTCAACCTGCTTCACCAATGCTACCCACTCGTCAAATGTTTCATCTTTTGAATATAGCATTATCACCCAAGTGTACCTGGAATAATCATCAACCATAACACAGACATATCTATGACCTCTTCGACTTTGTACTCTCATGGGACCACATAAATCAATGGGTACAAGTTCGAAGTGTCTGCTGGTACTCAAAACTATTTTAGGCTTAAAAGAGATCTTGAACTATTATCTGCCTCGTACGTAATTTTAGGGAGTCCTACCACCAAGTCACGAGATTTAAGTTTATTCAAGAGTGTCAAGCTAGCATGTCCAAATCTCTTATGCCAAATCCATTGATTATTGTCAGACACAACTCTCAAACAAACAGACTTGTCTTGAGGAATTTTATCTAGAAAGGTAATGTAAACATCATGTTTCCTGATTCCCTCACACACAAGCTCACCTGTTAGAGAGTTAATTATGTGACAAAGATTGGCTTGGAACTCAACTCTATTACCTTTGTCACATAATTGAGAAATACTTAAAAGATTATGTTATAAGCCTTCAACATAATACACATCATTAATTGCGTTTGAAAGTGTCTTACCTACTTTATCTAACCCAGTGATGGTTCCCTTGCTGTTATCTCCAAAGGTGACATTTCCACCATCAAAGGCTACTAGTGAAAGGAATTGCTTCTTATCCCTGGACATGTGTCTTGAGCACCCACTGTCCAAATACCAATAGGTACTTCCCTTCACTTTAGCCTGCAAGAACAAATCAAACATTAGATTTAGGAACCCAAATATCCTTGGGTTCCTTTTCAACAACAATAAGCTCTTGTTGATCTTTTCTTCTCCACACTAATTCCATATGTTTATTGTTCTTATTCACACTGTTCCTCCTAGTTGGACATTCATGAATCTTATGTCCATTCATACCACAATGATAGCAAACAAACATCTCTTTAGTCATAACATACTTACCTCTTTTGAATTCTTTAATCCAAGTGGTTTCTCTGGGGGACCACTTAGTCCTGGTTCTCTGTCTGGTATATCCAAGACCAACCTTCCCTTTGTTACCTTTCGATGAGGTTAAAAAACTCAAGGTTTCCTGTGCAGTCAATAATTTTTCAACATGTCTATGACTATCATGAAGTTCCTTTTCTCTGGTTTCAAGAGTCATAGTCAACAACTCATTTTTCTCTTTTAGAAAATCAAAATTACTTTTTAAGGCTTCAAGTTATAAATTAAGCTTTGAAACCATAGAGTCAATAGTCATGTCAACAACTACTGGCTACTTGCCCTTTGTCAATTGATAGATTTCAGCATGCAATTCACAAATAGTATTTTCATATTTATTTATGACATCACTAATTTCTACGCTGGTACCCGAAGGGGAGACAGTGACTTGAGCAGCTTTAAGTGAAGTAATTTCCTTGTTAGAATCTTCCAAGTTGCAAGCTAATATCTCAAAGGCTTTCAACAAAGAAGTTCTGCTACAGGAATTTGCTTTATCCCTAGCTGCTGAAAGATTAAGAGATTCACTAGTGGTTGATAAGTCTCTGGGGAACCAGGAGGTCAGATCTTCTTCACCATCACTAGGATAGTCAGGTTTAGAAGATCTTGCCTTTTCTAGTTCCATTTTATACTTGTCCAATTCAACTTCTAGCTCTTCCACTTGATTTTTCAGATCATAGCAAACTTCTTCTAGGTAGTCACAACTAGCAACATCAATTTCACATTCAACACGTTTTTTCTTTAAGCTCTCTTTTGCCAGTATTGTAAGTTTCACCCAATTTATAGCATTCATCTAATAAAGAGTCAATACAGGCAATCATATTATCTCTATCATATTCATGCATATCTTCTCTAACTTGTTCTAAGTTTACCTTGTGTTCATGTAGTACATCCTTCTTTGCCATCAAGCATTTTCTGAATGTACTGGTTCCCCCTTTGGTTCTTGGATTAGTGTTGTTTCCCTTAATGTTTGCAAAGGCGGTCAAGCAATCATCAGAGTTAGGTGATTCTTTATCCTCATCGAACCCTGAATCAGACTCACCCCACATGGATGCTATCATAGCATTCAAGAAGACACAACTATTGTCCCTTTAAACTTCATAACTCCTAATTTACCATTCACATACTCATATCATTCTTCTTTCTAAATAAATCCCATAAAGATGGAAGTAGTGAAAGCATATATTGGTTCAATGGCTATTAATATGAATAATTTTGGAGAAATTCAAGATCAAGTTTGTACAAAAGGTGTGAAAGATAGTATATACAATAAAGGAAGAAAGGTTAATTGTTAGTGAAGTAGGAATAGGGTTTAAGAGTGCCTTTTTCTTTCCCAAAGAAGTTCGGTCCTGATTTAGGGTTGGCATAGGACAAGTTCTTGATCAAAATATGACAAATTAAGGATCCATGCCACTCAATGCAAATCATGTTGATGGCTTCAAAATATTTCCTGAACATGGGTTACAAATGCTAATCCTAAGGGTTTCATTCATCAAGGGAGAAGGTGGGGTACTTAACAAAGGGTCATGATCATAATAGTTCCTTAGCTACCTTAACAAAAGTCCACCCTAAATTCTTTCTAATGTAATTTTAAGTCTAAACCATGTAATCTCTTAAAGCTTAGGAAGAAGAATATTCAATAAGATGAATGCCCTATTTATGCCTAGCTCAATGCAAGAAAAACTAAACAAAAAGGAAAACAACTACTTACCTTGCAAAATAAAATTCAAAATAATTTTAGATTTTTTGGATTGTTGTAAAAGAGAAGAAAGGAAATGAAAACGTGAAGATGTAAGCACGAAAGTATGGTATGGGAAAGGTTGTCTAAGTAATTTAGCACATTCAACAACTAACCATGATCATCAAACCCAATTATTTTCACCTAACTAATCCTAAAAAATAGGCTAAACACATTCAACAATAAAAATTTGTACATCATCAAATAATCAACTTCCTCTAAACTAAAAAAAAAGAAAATATGCCTATGAAAGCAATAAAAAGGGGAGTAAAAAGTATTATACCTTAACCTCTTACTTTTTCTCATTTATTAAAGCAAGAAACAAGAGAAGTCAGGGAATAATAGTTCCTACTCTAGCTCTAAACACACTAAAACGAAGAAAGAAAATTCAAAAGGACAACTAAACATGGATTCTACAATGAAGGAAGTGTAGAAGAAGCTAAGACTTGAACCTTTTGAAACAATCCCCCCAAGCTTAAGTGAAGCACATTCCTTGGTGTGAAAACCGAGAAATAAAGGGGAGGGTAATTCATTTGGGGTATAACTAGCTAGAACTAGATCCCTTACCCTTCCTACGCCTCTTCTCATCATGATGGGAGAAGAAGTTGTACGTCGGGTTGACATCGGGACCCGATGCATATGTGTAGGGAAACTTGATATACCTCAGTTCATTAGGGTAGTTTCCAAAAGGTGGTAGACCTATTGGGCCATACCACCCTCCCGTATAACCTAAGGGCCAACCTGGTCTATTATATGGGTTGGCGGGATTGCCTCGTTAGTTACAACCCCTACTCTCACTGTAATCATGAGGGGAAAAAGAGGGAGGGGTGACACTAGGGATGGAAGGACCCATCCAACAAGGTTAGGTAGGTGTACCGTCCTCGGCCATGAGGGGACGAGACCAAGTTGAGGGGGATCATAAGGGTAGTTAATGTAAGGGCTAAAATCCCCTCAGTTAACATAATAATCAAATATTTGATTCTCACAAATCATACTACCCCTTTGAGACTCATCCTAAACTTAAATGAACATACTAAGCTTCTTAAATTCTTCTTCTAAGTAAAATATGGGGAGGGGACATGAGAAGAAGGCATACCTCCTTCAGATCTCGGTGGGACTATGTGGGCATTAGAGGCACAAGACCACTCTACATTATGTGCGAGGATCTTACACATGTTGCTCCCTTCCCGCGTTACGCTGCTCATATCGGGGTTTGGAAGGTAGAAGTTAACTACCCTCTGCACCATCCACCTGTAGATCTTCGAGTCAGCCGTATACTAGAGGAAATCCATCCTCTTCATGGCATTAATATCAATGTAAATGTCATGTATATCAATGGGGATAAGGAATTAGCATTGCTCTACAAACCCAAAGCATGGGCAATAATAGTAACCATACTCCTTGATGTGAATGCATTCATTGAATTCTTACAAGCTAGTTGAATCTTGTCCCTCTAGGATTCATCATATCTTTACTAATCTTATGTGGATTAGGATTTATTTCTTTTATTTTTGGTAGAAGTCTTATCCATTGTATTATATATGGAAGCCATGGAAAAGAGCATTAGGAAAGTTTTCTTGATTAAAAGAGTCAATCTTGAAGAGTTTGACTAAGAAGGAAAAATTTTAAGACAAGGGGAGGTGCTTAATACATTGGATGGTGTTTATTACATTTAGTCAGTGCTTTATTACAACTTTAGTGACATGGCAAGTGACATGGCATGGGCATGGATGTGGCTATACACATGTGATTAGATATTTAGTGTTTTACTTTAAATAAAATAGGTTAAGAGTAGTTAATTTGTAATTTTATCTTTTTAGGTAGGGTAGAATTTTAATTAACATAAGATAGTGTTAGAGTTTTGGTAGGATTATGTAATAAATAGGTGGAATTATCCTATTGGTTATTAGGAGGTTATTAGGAGTCCTTTTTGAAGTAGGATTCCTAGTTTTAATGTGATTCAAACTCTCAAACTATTGGTATAAATAGATGTACACCCAAGCTTGGAAAAATCGAATTTTGTACTTGCTTATTCATTTTATGTAATAAATTTCGAAGAGTTTATTATTCTTTGTGAGTAGCAAAGATTATGAACTGGTGTTTCTTTAAGTTCATGTGAGTAAGTGAAAATAATTGAGGGTGTTTCTTTAATCAATTCTCCTAACTTTTTCCCTAAATTGTGAGCCTTTGGTGCATTTCTTTAGAAGGTTTCAAATCTAGTTTTATCACTTCATGTGAAATAAGGTTCTTATATCTAGATTCACATCAACTTTTGGTGCTTTTTTGAGAGAATTCAAAGCATACTCAAGCAAGATGGATATTAGTGGTGATGATGCACACGAGATGCCACCAGGCTTTAGAAAAGGTTTGAACTTGCAAGAGGATAAAGTATTGTGCATGGAACTTAAATTGAAAGAACTCAACGAACGTATAGATAAGCTTTAGTAAATCATGGGGAAGAAGGATGAAGAATCAATAGGAGATAGGATAGGATCAATATACTCTAGAGGGGGGGGGGGGGGGTGAATAGAGTATGGTCGTTTTTCGAGTTAGGCTTTCAAGGCTTTGAAACGGGTTTTGAGATGCGGAAAATAATTAAAACAAGTTTCAAGGTCTTGAAGTAAGTTTCAGGCTTTTGAGCAGAATAGGTTATTACGAGATGAAAGAATTAAGTAAATCAAACGAATATGTAAATGCAAATATAAAGGGGACGAGTATTTGTTACGAAGTTCGGCAATGTGCCTACGTCTCCGCCTAGGGTTTCCTACCCTTAGGATTTAACGATCTTTATTTCCTCCTTTAGAGACCTAAAGCCACCTTCGAAGATTATCACCCAATCTTCTATACCGTAGCTTTCCCTAGCTACACTCTAGCGTCTCAATTCCTAGAAATAAAAATCTCTTTTCTTTTTCTGAACCTTTGAGTATTATAAACTTTACTCAAGGTATATCTCTCTTTTGATATTTCTTTTTCACTCACAAGATATACTTTGTAATCTTTTCTCTCAATTCTAAATTACAATAAAGAGTAAGCTCTAGAGAGGAAAGTAATTTGCTGTTGCTTGAATGTATTTCGTTGGAATGCTTCTTATTCTTCAATGCTTCAGCTTCAATCAATTTATAGACATACGAACAACGGATAGACTTCATAACTGATTTATTCAAAAAGCCGTTGCTTCAGGGTCTTGACTGACTGCTTCAAGGGCTTGAACTGTAACAGATTCTCCGAATTACTTGCATTTCGGTTGTTGACTGAAGTTCTTCTATGAGAGCACGTCCAACCAAATTGTTCAACCCAACATATCTTCAATTCAACTCCTTAAGCTTAGGAAGACCACTTTGAACATTGTTCATCCTTATCTTGATAGAGTTTGAATTAATTCAAATGCTTGAAGTCCATGAAGTAACAAATTCCTTATTTTAAGGAACCTTTTGAATTTGCTTTAGCTGAAAAACATTTAACATTATCCACTTGCAAGCAATTTATCAGATGAGCCATTAGTAATGGATTTAAGCGTATAAAGCAACATGAGTGAAGATTTATGAACATAAGTGTTCAACACATAAGCAACTTCAACGTATAAATAATTTCACGAATATGTTGCATGGTATTAGGCAAGTTATGTGAGTTTATTAATTCCATTTTGACTTCCATCATCCATACTTATATTAACCATATACATATACATAAATATCAATATAACAAGATGTAATCATCAAGGTGGAGTCTTCAATCTCCCCCTTGATGGAAGTCAAAACATATCAAAACATATGCATAATAACATTTATGAACTAAGCATATATCATGTAAGATCTTAAGCATATATAATCGAACTATTTACGCATAGCATAAGCAACAGTAATAACAGCAAATAAACATATGCATATTGCATATTAATCAAAGCATATAACATGTAACCATTCTCCCCCTTTTTGACTTTCAGAAAGGGTGAGTAGGAATGTTGGATCGATTTGTGAAAAGAGTTAAGAGAAAACAAATTGCAATTAAAAGAGTTGTAAAACATAAACATAGAAAATGTTTAGTACAAACCATAGCAAATTAAAAAGTTCAACAAGAGAGCAAATAATTAAGGATAGTAAGCATTAAACTGGCTTCATTTCTTCTTTGATGGCTTCGAAGACTGAACTGCAGCAATCAAAGCATCAAATTTATCATCCATCCTTGCACGAAAGTCTGTTAAATCACGCCTGAGACAGTCCACATCGAATTCAATAGCTTCAAGCCTGGAGGAAAGATCCACAAGAGAGGCGCCTGTAAGACGGGAAACACCTTTCACCGGAGGCAGGGCAGCCAATGTTTCAGGGGACAAGTCCTCACGGAGCTTCCATGACCCATCCTTTGACACACATATACCAATTCTATTGAAGGAGTCAAGGGTCACGCGGGACTGTGCACAGCTCTCAAATTCTTCATCATGCACCGGGACTTTGAAATGAGCAAAGATCAAAGGGAGCAAGTTTGCATACGGCAGAGGGTTTGCACGGGATGAAGAAATAGCATGATTCATATGAGAGAGGATGGTGACAGGGAGGTTGACATCAAAACCATTTAGAACTAAGAACAGCAGTGCTAGACACTGGTCAGTAATAAGCTCACGAGAATTGGCTTTAGGGACAACACACCTAACCAATAAAGCATAAATAACTTTGGCTTCGACCTGTAGAACATTGTGGGTGAGCTGCTTTGACTGAGGAGGATGAGGGATAAATAGGGTCTGCTTAGCCTGGGAGACACACTCAAAATACTCAGGCTGAGAATTGGACCAGTCCTCATTGGGGACTTTCAAGATCTTGGAAAGGACCTCAGGGTTTAAGGAGACGGGTATACCCTTGACAATCGTGTTCAAGGTCAGGACACCTTGTTCACGTTTGGATTGCATATTGAGGTAAAACAAACGAGTAAGACGAGGGTAGAACCTATCACCAACATTAAGCATTCGGGCTAAAGAGGTCTTCAAAAATAAACCAACACCACCCAATTTAGAAGATCGTAAAAGGGCAGGGTCGACTAATTCACTAATACAGACACGCCTATTCCTAAAACCATCCTGCCAAACACCAGCTAATTGACATGTTCTAAACCACGATTGAGGATAAGAACCAAAAGGGGTTTGAATGAGAGCAGATACCTCAAGCCTGGGAGAGGAAGGAATAATGGGATTAGCAGCAATTGGAGGTTCTTCAGGAACTTGGGGTTCATCAAGAACTGGGGGTTCTTCGACAGGAGGTGGAGGAGGAGGAGAAGACTGAATGTCTGCCTCTTGGAGCGATGGACTCACAAGTTCTGGAGATTTGTTGGGGCTGACCTGAGATTCTTCCAGGAGAGGAGAGGAAGGAGGAGAGGGGGAAGTAGAGGGCACCGAATACTCAACAGAGCGAACGGAGTGCTTGGATGATCTAGAGGGAAGGGTTCGCCTTTTGGGTGCCGGCTTTTTGGAAGCAATTGTTTTGCGTTTTGGAGCCATTGAAGAGGAAAATTTCTGGAGGAGAGAGTGAAAGAAATTACGGGGTTCAGAGGTGAAGTGAAAGGAGAGGCAGAGGGGTATTTAAGCAAAGGGAAGTGACGGTTGAAGAGAGGAAGGAGCTGGAAGGGTTATGAAGTGACGGTTCAGGGTATTGGTAAAGGAGAGAAGCACGACAATTAAGAAGAGGAGTCAGAAGGATAATCATGAGGAGTCCTTGCAGCAATAAAATACATATAGGCACACCAAGATATAAACACGTATAAGCATAAAACAGGTGATATAATTATCTAAAGAGATAATCATCACACCTAATGATCCATTTTTCTGAAATAACGTTTAGGCAAGAAATGTCTAAGAAAAACATCTTGATTTAAAAGCGACAATCAAAAAAAATATTGTAATGCAGCATAATTAAATCACATACGCCATGTAATTCAGTGGTATATATGCATAAAAACAGATTGTAAAGAAAACGTACCTTAGCTCCCCCTAAATAGATGCCGCTTTATTTAGCATACCAAGCTCGAACCGAATGAAATTAAATCGTTCTTCACTTAAGGGTTTAGTAAAAATATCGGCAAGTTGAAATTCAGTAGAAACAAAGGATATATTTACGTCACCTTTTTCAACATGATCACGAATAAAATGATGTCGAACATCGATGTGCTTGGTTCGTGAGTGTTGCACCGGATTTTTTGTAATTGAAATGGCACTAGTATTATCACATTTAATAGGAATGCCTTTGAAATCAAGTCCAAGGTCTTGAAGCTGTTGAGATATCCAAATGAGTTGAGCACAACAAGCACCTGCCGCAATATATTCGGCTTCGGCTGTGGATAGGGCTACGGAATTCTGCTTCTTCGAGTGCCAACTAATAAGAGATGATCCTAGAAATTGGCAACATCCAGAAGTACTCTTTCTATCCACTTTATAACCTGCAAAATCGGCATCCGAATATCCAACAAGTTCAAAGTTACTATCTCTAGGGTACCAAAGACCGAAGTCCTTAGTCCCATTGAGATATCTTAGTATCCTTTTTACGGCACTTAGATGAGATTCCTTGGGGTTAGCTTGAAATCGGGCACACATACACACACTAAACATAATATCGGGTCTACTTGCGGTAAGATAGAGAAGAGAGCCAATCATACCTCGATATTCTTTTTGATTAACGGACTTACCACTTTCGTCTTGATCTAATAATAAGGTGGAGCTCATAGGAGTTTTTGCTTCTTTTGATTGAGTCATATTGTACTTCTTAAAGAGATCTCTTGTATATTTTCCTTGATTAACAAAGATGCCTCCTTTTTCTTGTTTGACTTGTAGACCGAGAAAGAAATTTAATTCTCCCATTAAGCTCATTTCGAATTCCCTGCACATAATCTCAGAGAATTCCTTGCATAACAAGTCATTAGTAGCACCGAATAGTATGTCATCTACATAAACTTGAACAATTAAAATGTCTTTACCTTTGGTTTTTACAAAAAGAGTTTTATCAATTAAGCCTCATTTAAAATTGTTTTCCAAAAGATATTTTGACAAACGTTCATACCAAGCTCTTGGAGCTTGTTTTAGACCATAAAGTGCTTTGTCAAGTTTGAAAACATGATTTGGAAATTGTTCGTTTTCAAAACCGGGAGGTTGAGCAACATATACCTCTTCTTGTAAGTAACCATTTAGGAATGCACATTTTACATCCATTTGAAATAGTTTAATGCGCATGAATGAGGCAAAAGCAAGTAGCATACGTATAGCCTCCATTCTTGCTACAGGAGCGAATGTTTCTTCATAATCAATGCCTTCTTCTTGATTGTATCCTTGGGCAACAAGGCGTGCTTTATTCCGTACTATCTTTCCATTTTCATCAAGCTTATTTCTGAACACCCATCTTGTTCCAATGATTGAATGATTTTTAGGACGTGGAATGAATGTCCAAACTTTATTCCTTTCAAATTCATTGAGCTCACATTGCATTGCAATGATCCAATCCGGTTCTTGAAGAGCTTCATTAACGTTCTTTGGTTCTACAAGAGACACAAAAGCATGAAATGCACAAAGATTTTTAGCACTAGAACGAGTTTGTACACCAGACTTTGGATCGGAGATGATATTGTCAATTGGGTGAGAAGAGGAGTGCTTAAATTTTTGTCTCATCATCAAGGGAGTAGAATCTGGCTGTTGAAGTACTCCTTCAAGACCTGGAGATAGTTCTGAGGGTCTTGAAACGATTTCCATTGATTGCACTGATTCTTGAAGTGAAGTTTCAAGACTTTGAGACGACTCGTCAGGCTTTTGAGTCGACGTATCATGGTCTTGATCTATCTCGTCTGCATTTCTTATGGGATCTTGCATGTTACGAGCAGGTTCTGGTCTTTCTTTATCAGATAAATTTTCATCTTCATCAGATGAAAAACCTTCATGTTTATTTAACTTTAGACCTGTAAAAATGTCACTCAAAATACCATTCTCGGTTTCATCAAAGATCACATGAATACTTTCTTCAACAATTTGTGTACGCTTATTAAACACTCTATAAGCTTTCGAATTTAAAGAGTATCCTAATAAGATTGCTTCGTCACTACGAGCATCAAATTTCCCTAGGTTAGCTTTGCCATTATTATGAACAAAGCATGTACATCCAAAGGGTTTAAAATACGAAATATTAGGCTTTTTACCTTTGAAAAGTTCATACGGTGTTTTCTTCAAAATAGGTCTTATTAGACAACGGTTTAAAATGTAATTAGCTGTATTAACAGCTTTAGCCCAAAAGTACTTTGGTAAACTATTTTCTAAAAGCATAGTCCTAGACATGTCCTCAAGAGTTCGGTTCTTTCGTTCCACAACTCCATTTTGTTGAGGTGTTCTAGGAGCCGAAAAATTATGTGAAGTACCATATTTTGCACAAAATTTGTCAAAGTTAAGTTGATCAAATTCTCTACCATGGTCACTTCTTACGGCAACAATAGGTAGGTTTTTCATAGTTTGTAGCTCTTTGCAAATTTTCGAAAATTCTTGTAAAGCTTCAGATTTTTCTCTTAAAAATGAAACCCAAGTAAATCTTGAAAAATCATCAACTACCACAAGGATGTACTGTTTTCCCTTAGGAGATTTGACACGCATAGGACCGCATAAATCAATATGAAGAAGTTCAATGGGTCGAGAGGTACTTACAACCTTTTTAGCTTTAAATGAGCTTTTGGTTTGTTTACCTCTAGCGCAAGCTTTGCATATTTCAAATTCTTTGAAATCCATTCTAGGGAGGCCACGTACTAATTCTTTTGATGAAAGCTTCATCATAGTATGTACATTAATATGGCCTAGACGCCTATGCCAAAGTCTTGAGTCACCTGTCGTGGCTTTGAAACACTTCAAGCTTTCACTAGAAACTTTGTTAGTATAAAAAGCATAGACATTATTGCACCGAGGGGCTGTAAGGATTACTTTACCATTTTCTACACTTTGAACTTCACATTTATCCTTGTCAAAAATAACTTTATTACCTTTATCACATAATTATGAGATGCTAAGCAAGTTGTATTTTAGACCTTCGACAAGATAAACATTATCTATAGAGTTTGATTCGGTTTCACCAACTTTTCCAATGCCAATAATTCTGCATTTTCCTTTATCACCAAGAGTTATTGTTCCGGAAGATTGCTCTTTGATTATTGAAAATAATGAAGATCTTCCACTCATATGCCGAGAGCAACCGCTATCTAGAATCCACTTATGATCTTTACTCTTGGTGGTTTCCTACAAAATAGAAAAACATCAAACCTTTCTAGACCATTTTACAAATTTGGTTTCATACTCGGGATGGACCATATTGGGAGGTCTAGTCCCTTTTTGAACCCATATTTGCTTCACTTGGTCTCGAAAATACATAGGAAAAGAGTTCTTAATGATATGAGGGTCATTCCTTCTAAAAGGACATGTTAGTTTGGTATGACCCTTTTTGCAACAATAGAAACAAGTAGGTGTACTCCAAGTATCCTTTGCTTTGACAAAAGTGGTCGAATTTTTCTTTTGAAAATTTTTATTAAAACCTAGAACGCTTTTGTTTAAGGAGGCTTGGTGTACTCCTAACAACTTGTTTAAGGTTGCTTCCGAATGAGTAAATTTAATCAAGGCATTATGTTGTTCTCTACACTTCCCAGCCAGAAGCTTCTTCTCCTTCTCTAAGTTATCATTGCAATAACTTAAAGAGGCGAGCTTTCTTTTTAAAACGGTGTTTTCGGTTTTCAAGGCCTTGACCTGCGTTTCAAGAGATGATTCCGCGGTCTTGACCTTGCTTTCAAAGGCTGACTGGGTAGCTTTGAGATCACATAGTTCCTTTGAGAGACTTTTCGAAATACTTACCTGTTTGTTAAGCCTTTCTTTAAGAATTTTTGATTCAAGAATCAAACTTTCTTCATTCATTATCATACTTTGCAAAAATTCGGATAGAACATTTGTAGGGCTTGACATTAAATTCTTCACAATTACCTCAAGGTGCTCTCCCTTTTCGCTTTCTTCGTGATTTTCCATCAAGCATAGATTTGCATGCTCTTCATCTTCATCACTTGATTCTGAATCACTCCATGAGGCTACCATAGCCTTCTTTTTGAAATCCCTCTTGGGATATGCCTTTTTCTTTCGTTGAGGGCATTCTTTAACAAGATGATCTATTTCTCCACACTCATAACAAGTTAGTGTATTAACTTTATTCATTGAATTAGATGACTTACCTTTATACCTATTGGGACGATAGTTGTCTCTTCCTCTTGGAAATTGCTTCTTCATTTTTAAAATCTTTGCTAGACTTCGAGCAATAAGCGCAAAAGGATCTTCATCATCCTCATCATCATCACTTTCGCCATCTTCAATGGAGACTTCTTCCTTCTTAGCTTTAAGTGCTAGATTCTTAGTTGATGAAGCTGGTTCTGCATCTTCTTCATTTAAGGACATTTCGTGGGTGATAAGTTTTCCAAGAAGATCGTCCAAGGGCAATGTTCGCAAGTCTTGAGCTTCTTCTATTGCCGTCACTTTAGGACCCCACTTTGATTTGGGAAGACAACGAAGGATCTTTCGAACCTTTTCTTCTTTTGTGAATGATTTGCCAAGAGAATCCAGATTGTTCACTATTTGGGTGAATCTTGTGAACATCTCCTTCACGTTTTCATTATTAGTCATTTTGAACAATTCATATTGCCGGAGATAGATACTTATCTTTGTTTCCTTCACTTGGCTAGTTCCTTCGTAAGTAACCACTAGCTTGTCCCATATTTCCTTCGCACTTCTACAAGAGGAGACTCTATTGAACTCATTAGCATCCAATCCGCAATAGAGCAAGTTCATAGCACGATAATTCTTTGCAATACTCTCCAAATCGGTTTGAGTGAAGTCGCCATCTTCTTTAGGGATCGGAACGCCACTTTCATTGTTATTCATAGGTACTTTAGGACCTTTCTTTATGATGTCCCATAATTCAATATCTTGATCTATAAGAAGCATTTGCATTAGGGAGCGCCAATGGGCAAAGTTATTCCCACAAAACAATGGAGGACGATTTGAGGAACGTCCTTGAGCAAAACCACCATCACCTATTTGATTCATGATGCCTCACAGATGTTTAAATCCTTTTTAGTGAGTATAGCTCTGATACCAATTGAAGAATCAATAGGAGATAGGATAAGATCAATATACTCTAGAGGGGGGGTGAATAGAGTATGGTCGTTTTTCGAGTTAGGCTTTCAAGGCTTTGAAACGGGTTTTGAGATGCGGAAAATAATTAAAACAGGTTTCAAGGTCTTGAAGTAAGTTTCAGGCTTTTGAGCAGAATAGGTTATTACGAGATGAAAGAATTAAGTAAATCAAACGAATATGTAAATGCAAATATAAAGGGGACGAGTATTTGTTACGAAGTTCGGCAATGTGCCTACGTCTCCGCCTAGGGTTTCCTACCCTTAGGATTTAACGATCTTTATTTCCTCCTTTAGAGACCTAAAGCCACCTTCGAAGATTATCACCCAATCTTCTATACCGTAGCTTTCCCTAGCTACACTCTAGCGTCTCAATTCCTAGAAATAAAAATCTCTTTTCTTTTTCTAAACCTTTGAGTATTATAAACTTTACTCAAGGTATATCTCTCTTTTGATATTTCTTTTTCACTCACAAGATATACTTTGTAATCTTTTCTCTCAATTCTAAATTACAATAAAGAGTAAGCTCTAGAGAGGAAAGTAATTTGCTGTTGCTTGAATGTATTTCGTTGGAATGCTTCTTATTCTTCAATGCTTCAGCTTCAATCAATTTATAGACATACGAACAACGGATAGACTTCATAACTGATTTATTCAAAAAGCCGTTGCTTCAGGGTCTTGACTGACTGCTTCAAGGGCTTGAACTGTAACAGATTCTCCGAATTACTTGCATTTCGGTTGTTGACTGAAGTTCTTCTATGAGAGCACGTCCAACCAAATTGTTCAACCCAGCATATCTTCAATTCCACTCCTTAAGCTTAGGAAGACCACTTTGAACATTGTTCATCCTTATCTTGATAGAGTTTGAATTAATTCAAATGCTTGAAGTCCATGAAGTAACAAATTCCTTATTTTAAGGAACCTTTTGAATTTGCTTTAGCTGAAAAACATTTAACATTATCCACTTGCAAGCAATTTATCAGATGAGCCGTTAGTAATGGATTTAAGCGTATAAAGCAACATGAGTGAAGATTTATGAACATAAGTGTTCAACACATAAGCAACTTCAACGTATAAATAATTTCACGAATATGTTGCATGGTATTAGGCAAGTTATGTGAGTTTATTAATTCCATTTTGACTTCCATCATCCATACTTATATTAACCATATACATATACATAAATATCAATATAACAAGATGTAATCATCAAGGTGGAGTCTTCAAAGGAGAAGTCCTCAAGCAAAGGTAAGCATTCTCTTCATGAATCTAACTCTATCAATTGTGATGGTTAATCAAGTGTTAGGAATTCAAAGAGACCTAGTAAAAGAGACCCATCATATTCAAGTGACAAAGAGTCAAATGAAGGGTAAAGAAGGAGGATTTCAAGGGGGCAAGAAGATCAAAGCTTGAGACTTGAGATTCTCGAGTTCAAGGGCAGCATGGATCCATTCAATTTATTAGATTGGGTTCATAGAGTGGAGAGGATTTTTAAGCATAAGGACTATGATGGTTATAGATCCTTCAAGGTGGCCGAACTAAAGCTCACTTCTCATGAAATCTTATGGTTTGAAGGTTTACAAAAGAAGAGGAAAAAGGAAGGAAGATCCAAGATTGCATCTTAGAGAAAAATAAAGAGGTACATGAGAAAACACTTTTTTCCCCAAGAATTTGAGCAATATAACTTTATTAAGATGCATACATTGAAAAAAGATAGAAAATTTATTGAAGATTATATTGTGGAATTCAAAAACCCCATCATGACTTTTGAATTAGAATAGAAAGAAGTCTTGTTGGTGAATGAAAAGGAGATTTTTCATAAGATGGAACATGAAGTACAAGGATATGTTATGATGACTTTAAATAATAATGATGATGATGATGATGATGATGATAATGATGATGATGAACAACCTAATGTTTTGAATCATTTGTTGGCCAAATTCAATGATATACCTCTAATATCTGATAAAGAACCATCACATGAGTCAAATGGTATGAGTTCTCTTTCATTTTATGCTATGCTAGAGCATGAAAAAAGTGTTGGAAGAAAAGCTTGATACTATTATTGATTCCACACTAATTTGGCTAGTTTGTTCTTTTATGATTGCTAACTATCCGTCTTTAAATGTTCTTGGTGATGAAGAGGGAAATATTGAATCTTTACATTGTTATAATCAAGTGATTCTAATTTCTAATAACCAACATTCTAATGATACATTTTCTACAAGGAAATCAAAAGGATCATTAGGACTAAAATTAAAATTTTGCAATTTGGACGAAGTCATGGTATAGTTATCAAAATCTTGCAATTTGGACGAAGTAATGGTATAGTTATCTCTCATCTTATGCTTGATGGTTGGCAACATTGGAGATCAAGGGAAATAAAGAAACATTGGTACTTCAAGTGTTGCAATATCTTCATATTTGTTTAGAAAGATTTGGATGATCTCCTAGCCATAACAAAACTTGAGGGCAAGTTTTTCTTAAGAGGGAGAGCATGATGTGATTGCATGTATGGAATTCTTACAAGCTAGTTGAATCCTATTCCCTCTAAGATTCATCATATCTTTACTAATCGTGCATGGATTAAGATTTATTTCATTTATTTTCGGTAGGAGTCTTATCCATCGTATTATATGTGGAAGCCATGGAAAAGAGAATTTGAGAAGTTTTCTTGATTAAAAGATTTAATCTTGAAGAGTTTCTTGAATATTGAAAATTTTGACCAAGAAGGAAAAATTTTAAGACAAGGGGAGGTGCTTATTACATTGGACGGTGCTTATTACATCTTGTCGGTGCTTTATTGCTACTTCATTGACATGGCAAGTGACATGGCATGGGCATGGACGTGGTTACATACATGTGATTAGATAATTAGTGTTTTACTTTAAATAAAATAGGTTAAGAGTAGTTAATTTGTAATTTTATCTTTTCAGGTAGGGTAGAATTCTAATTTACATATAGTGTTAGAGTTTTGATAGGATTATATAATAAATAGGTGGCATTATCTTATTGGTTATTAGGTGGTTATTAGGAGTCCTTTTTGAAGTAAGATTCTTAGTTTTAATGTGATTCAAACTCTCAAGGTATGGGTCTAAATAGATGTGCACACAAGCTTAGAAAAATTAGAATTTGTACTTGCTTATTTGTTTTATGCAATAAACTTCAAAGAGTATTATTCTTTGTGCATAGCAAAGATTGTGAACAGGTGTTTCTATAAGTTCACGTGAGGAAGTGAGAAGAATTAAGGGTGTTTCTTTAATCAATTCTCTAAACTTTTGCCCTAGATTGTGAGCCTTTGGTGCATTGCTTTAGAAGGTTTCAAATCTAGTTCTATCCCTTCGTGTGAATTAAGGTTCTTATACCTAGATTCACATCACCCCTATGTGTATATCCCTAGTTAGTCTACCCCTCTTGTTCTCTAAGCACCTCACTAAAAGTTGGTGCCCAAAATTAAGCATACTCCCTGACTTCTCTTTCCCTATAACTTCCATTTGAAGCAGCTCTATCTTATCTAAGGCAGTCTTCCCTAGGTTTTTCTCATCAAAAATAGAATACCCAAAAAATCTAAAAAGGATCCTTAGACAAGGGTGGATAATGTGGGAGACGTGACAGGTGTTAGATTGGTATTCCATGTCATTGGTGATTGTCCTCCATCATCCTACTTCATTATAGTTCATAAATTGGCCCATGTCTAGTGCATATACATCAATGGTGGGATCCCATTTGAAGATTTGGTTCAATTTAGCTAGGGTGATATATTGAGGTTGGTTAAAGAGTTGAAATCGGATTTGGTAATCATTCTCCATGATTGGGGTCCTCTCTAAGGAAGCTTGGAATTTGAAAGTGAGCCTCTCATATGTATAGTGGTGGAGGAGACTAAACTTATCCCACCCTAAGTAAGTGATCAAAATGAAGAGATCATTTGGTATTCCTAACCTCTTTGTAGAGTCTGTCTCATAAAATGGAGTTCTTAAAAATTTTCTACCTTTGATATTGTCATATTAGGACTTATGGTTAGGGTTTGTGAATTTAAGGTTATGGATAGTCGGTTATGATGAGTGGGAGGCTCCTGATGTTTTTGAGATCTTAGATTTCTTCCTAATTAACATTGTTCTTGATTTTATAAATCCCAAAATCACAACAATAACCTAATCCCAAATATTCAACACCAAAATGCAACTATGAAGAGTTTAAGTCCACCAATTCTATGATCACAAGTTATAAGATCAACCTAAATGACTGATAGGGTTAGGGATTGGTCATCACAATACCTACTATCAACAAAACCTAGATTTAACATATTATAAGTAATGGGTAAGGGTCAAATCTATCTGGAAAGGTTCATAATAAATACCGAATTCTAGACTATAAGCTAGTTTTAACTAGGGAAAAAAGGTTTAAATCTAACTAAGAACTAATGTGAGGTTCTAAGGAGTTTGCTCTATGGGATAAAAGCGCTAGGGTTTGGGATTCAACACTAATTCCTAACATGAGTGAGCTAAAGCTGGAAATTAGGTTTAAATGGGATAATATGAGGCTTACAGACTCACTATCAATCTATGCATTGAACCTAAAACATGTTGTAGGGAAGGGGTTTTCATCCAAGAACCAACATCTCGGACATCTTCAAGGAAGGAGCATTACAATTAGGATTTCTCACCTAATCGAATTCTAAAGCATCCAAGCAACATAATAGATCCAAAACAATGACAAATAGCTCAAAAGTCAACAACATTTAATAAGGAGTCACTAATTAAATCAACATTTCTCAATGTCTTTGTCCTAGGAAATATATGCCTAATCTAGGCTCCAACCAAAACCCAACATCAAATCACACATTATTCATCAAGAAACCAATTCCAAACTCTAAACATCATATAAGCTCTAGATCGGGTTCTCACCCTATCTCTTAACTAACTTAACTACTTATATCTAATATAAGAAAACATTGTAAAATTAAATAAACGAGACATAGTACCAAATTCACAAATAACGATTAACAATACTATGTGAAAAACTAAAAATAGGCAAGCATAAACTACCAAAACATAAAATAAATGAAAACAATGAAATATAAAGCAAGAGAGAGTAATAAAAATATTGATATATTGATGTAGAAGTGATGTCTGACAAGCTTTGATTGTAATCCCGTTGAAGATAGAAAAAACCAATGATAAAATCTACCAATAATCTAAAATTTTGTGGATGAAAAATAAGAAACCCTAGAACTATGCTCTCTACTTTAAACTAGGCTAAACTATGCTGAATGATGAATAATGATGAATCGTACTTTGTTCATTCTCCTACCCCTTCAAAGCCCATGGAAGAGTTTAAAAAGAATATGAATCTTGCTAAAATAGAACTAAGTGGGAGCTTAGTTCAAGGTTAAGCGCCCACCCATAAGGCAAAATTCGGATTTTTAGTGAACTGAGCGACCGTTCAGTTCAACCATGAGCACCCGCTCAAGCCTTAAAGTGCCCTCTTGAAAACCTTTTATTGTCCACTCGTAACCTCCTGTATGTCAACTCCCATTGAGCTGAGTAGCCGCTTAGGATTCTTCTAAGCAGTTACTTAGGCTTTTTTCTCTTGAGAGGCCTCTTGGTCCAATTCTTGAGCGATCTCTTGACTTTTCTACTACGCACCTTTATTCCTTGGTTCTCGTGCTCATGCTAATTAGATACCTACATCAAGCCATGAAAACACGTATAAAACTAGAAAACATATGGGAAATCAAGTAAAATAGAACAAAATTACGAAGAATGCTCCTAAGCATAGATCATGCAAAAAGTGATGCAAAATAGAACAAAACGGGATAAACTTGGGCAAAAAGAGTACAAAACTATACTAGAAAGAAACAAATGAGTGACATAAATGTCACTCATTAATCACCAAATTCAAGTTCATAACCCAGTGTCACTAGGTTCAAAAAACACAAGTTCTCCAATATGTTCAAAATTAACACCAATACTACCAAATTAAACTAAATACAAAAAAATTTCAAAATATTCAACAATATACATGGAAATTTGAGGCAAGAATTGAAAAGACAAAGTTAAGTAAGAAATACCAAAAATACCAAACAAAATTTCCTCTAAAATCTCTTCTTGAGTGCCAAATCTGGGTTGAGAAGCACAAAACCTTGAAAATCCACCTAAAATAACCTAGGGTTTCAATTTGGGGTCTTTCTCAGAAGTGCGAGTTTCTGAAAAATTCTTGTACTAGGTTATTGATAAATGCAAGGATAACAACGATACTTTGAGGTATCCCAATGCTTAGCATTAAAGTCAGAAATAGGGAAAGGAAATAATGCAAGTTTAGAGCTTAAGTTTAAGAAGACAATGAAGATATAATGCTTAGAAGCCTTGGGGAAGACATGCACGCCTGTATGATCTCCTACACGCCCGTGATGGGAACCTTAGAAGTGAGATTAAGGTTTAGTCCCATTCTGTACAATTGTGCAGATTTTGACATGTCCGTGCAAGCCTACTCTCCTGAAGCAAGTGTTAGTTTTTACCCCAGTCTACACGGTTGTACAAATTTTGGCATGTCCGTGTAAGCCTCTTCTCCAGATTTTTGAAGTTTTTGCCTCATTTACGGGTATGTGCCAACCTTGGCACGTCCGTGCTACTTGTTTTCGGGCTGACTCTTGTTTTCTCTGTCCTACTTTCCTAGAGGGACTATAAATACTTTCCCTTATTACAATTGTAAAGGGGGATATAATTTTCATAACTTCTTAGTTTTTAGCTTAGTTCTTAAAGTTAGTGAGTATTTTAATGTAAGAATCTCAAGAAACTCAATCATTGAAGGAGTTAATTAAAAGTTTATGTTCTGATTTTTAGTATTTGTATCAACAATGGAGCTCCAATTTTATTAATTTCTTTTGCTATCTCTCTCTACCTACTGATTTAGTTTGTCAATTAAAAGTTCTCTAAATCTCTTGGGATCTTGCTTATTAGTTGTTGCATGTCAATTCTATAACTAGGAATTAATCTTCCCTAAATTGTAGAATTACTTAGAACTTTGAATCTATTACTTACATGCTATTTACCATGAGTTGTGAGTAGTCCTTTTATCTAGGGTTGGGGGAAACTCAACCAAATGGTTAACTGAGTGATTTTGGGAGGAATCTTAGTGATTTATTTGTAATTAAATTAGTTATATGATATTACTTATTGTTCTTGTTGATAAGAGTAGCTACCCTAGATTTTGAGCTTAATGACATGATGTTCTTAGTTTGACATGGGAATTTAAATTATGTTTATCATTACTTGAAGAAAGTTTGATTATTTATCTCTTATTGCTAAACTCATGAGGGATATAAGTTTAGAAGTTTGAGTTGTATTCTTATTTGCATAAGGTTGGTCTTACATGTAGTCTTTGCTTTCTATCATCTTTGTTACTCCCAATTTTCTTGATTTCCATTATTGAGTGAATCCCCTTCCCTAGTGTCTATATTTTTTGATTCTAAATCCATAGTTTATTAGTAAATCATTGATTATTGAAACCTCCACACTACTACTCTTTGAACTAGCTTATGCACTATGATCTTTAGCATCTACACCCAGTTTTCTTGTGGACCAAACTCTTAGTTATCATTGTGCTTAGTTTATGAGGAGTTTATTTATAAAGGAGTAGCCTTGTTACTTATAATCTTGTTGAGGGTGTATGTGCAGAATCCATAGCACGACATTGGTGTCGCCCGACATTGAGATTAAACAAACATTTAGAAGAAAAAATGAGGACTACCTAAAGTTGTGAGAACATCCCCTCCTAAGGAGTGTATCTTCGAAGAATCAAAAGTAGATATGGAACCACCATGACCACTATCGCTAAGAGCTTTGAAGGAGATGGGAATTCTTGGGGCTTATAAAGCCTCAAGTAGAATGACTCCCTCAAAGACCACTACCACCTCGACTTTTTATTTTAAAGTGTGATCATAAGTTAACTAATGCCGTATTTAGAGATATATTAGAGATTATAAGGGAGGTGTTTCTTGATGCAAAATTGTCTACTTCTTTTAATAAAGTGAAAAGTGTTTGAAAGTGTTGGGGTTGGAGTTATATAAAGATTAATGCATGTCCAAATGATTGCATGATACATTGGGAAGAGCATGAAAATGCAATAAGTTGTCATGTTTGTAAAACACCAAGATGGAAATCAAATGAGAAAGAGAATGACATACAAAATAATAATGGAAAGACATATAGGATTCCTCAAAAGATTCTTAGGTACTTTTTGATAAAGAAAAGGCTTCAACAACTATTTATGTTTTCAAGAGACGGTGAGATAAATAACTTGGCATGTTGATGGACTTGAAAATGATCATCTTTTACACCATCCAGCTGACGGCCAAGCTTGGATGAAATTTGATTCCTTATATAAAGAGTTTGTTGATGACCCGCACAATGTGAGGCTTGGGATAGCCACAAATGACTTTAGTCCGTTCAACTCAAATAGAATTATACATAGTACTTGGCCATTTATGTTGATCAATTATAACTTACCTCCTTGGATGATTATGAATCTTGAGTTTTTGATGTTAGCATTACTAATCCCGGGTCCTCCTTCCTTAGGAAATGACATTGACATATATTTTTAACCACTAATTAAGGACTTGAGGGATTTATGGGAGTTTGGATTGGAAACTTATGATGCTTCGAGTAATCAGAGGTTTGACATGCATGTAGAATTGATGATTACCATGAGTGATTTTCCTGCTTACGTAATGTTATCTGGGTGGAGCACAAAAGGATACTTGGCATGCCCTAAATGTCATTATAAAACAAATTATGAGAGATTGCCTTATAGTGGTAAGAATGTGTATAAAGAAAAGTGTAGATTTTGGACCCATTGCACCCTTATGATAAGAGGAATTTTGATGGAAAAATTGAAGAAAGACATAACCTTCTCCATTAAATTGAATTGATATTGAGAATATGTTGCATGATTTTCCAAATCAATTTGGAAAGAAGTAGAAGAAACCATGCTAAGGATGATCTGAATCTGTGGAGAAAGATGCCCATTGTTTTTGAGTTATAATATTAGAAGCATTGTCTTAATTGTCATAATCTTGATGTAATGAATATTGAGAAAAATATGTTGGATAGTGTCAATGGGAAATTGTTAGACATTTCTCAAAAGACCAAGGATCATGTGAGTACTCGTCGAGAGTTGGTAGAGCTTAATTTGATGCATGAGCTTCAACCAATAGCATTGGAAGATGGTAGTGAAGAATTTCCAAGATCTCTCTTTTGGATATCATTGGAGCAAAAACGCAAGTTTTGCAAGGTCTTTAAAAATTCCAAGCTGTCATAAGGCTATGATTCTAACATTGGTCGATGTGTGCCAGTTATAAAAAGGAAAATCGCAAGTTTTGTAAGGTCTTATTTAAGTGTGTTTGGTTTCACTCGGAAAAGATGATGATGAGTTTGTTATAATTAATATGCATAAAACCCATTGTAAAGAAGAACCATTTATCTTGGCATTTTAAGCACATCAAGTGTTTTATGTAGAATATAAGAGGTTTGGCATTATGCTACTCAAATTCATCCTAGAGAGCTTTCGGATGGTATTGACGTACAATTTAAATTATTCACTACATTTTCAATATAGCTTATACTTTTCATATTATTAACTTTTCTAGAAAATAAATATGTTCTTATTAATTTTTTTTTAGATGAAAGGGAATGAAACAAAAGCTTCTAATTCCCAAATTTAGCTTACAGATTATAAATTACAGAGACTTCAAAACTTAAAATGCAATGCCAAATGGATGACAGCTTGAGGATCAGGATTCTTAGCGAATAAGATACTAGAAGAAAAAACAAAAGTCATACTTTCCCCAGGATAAGAAGATATATATGATGACTCCACGTTACAATATGATGGTGAAAATAAGAGCAAAACTATGGAAGATTACAGTATTGCTTATGGAAAAAGAAAAGTATGTAAATAGGTGTGCCCTTCTATTTTCTACTTGTGAGTTAAATCTAGTTTTATTTCATATCTTGTCACTAATAATAGATATTACATTGATCAATAAGTTGAGGTTATGTTATTTTGTTTCTGATTCAAGTTTGTGTTATTTGCATAGTATATATACAACAACTTTGTGGCTTTTGTTTTATAGGTATCAAATAAAAATGAATCAGTTCGCA
Source organism: Dysphania ambrosioides (assembly GCA_026401315.1). Lineage (NCBI taxonomy): Eukaryota > Viridiplantae > Streptophyta > Magnoliopsida > Caryophyllales > Amaranthaceae > Dysphania > Dysphania ambrosioides. Next base: position 14,727,382 of record CM048662.1, read on the forward strand.
CACGTCAAATGGATTTTTTGGAGATGAATAGCCAAAAAACACATCTTTTCAGTGAATTTTGTAACAATAACTCTATTGAAGTGGCCAAGGACTTTCCTGATCATGGCATCCAAAGGAAGCAGCAAATTGGATAAAAAAAAGGAATAAAGAGAGCATTATGTTCTCCTGGTTTCACGTCAACATACCTTGAGTTTCGGAAACGAAAAAAACAAAACAATGAAGTGCTTGAAGAAAGTAATTGATCTAGGTCTCATTCCGTGACTAGGCAGAAAAGGATAGTCCAATATGATGATGGTGCATTGAATGAAAACAATGATAATAATGCACCAAATGAGAATGACGTTGATGATGGGTTGAATGAGACTGTTGATGCTATTTAGACTCGTTATGAGGGCGACCAAGAATTGGACTGACTAGTTGTAGCACAATACAGAATGGAAGGTATGGTTTTTCTTATTGCTAATTTCTTTAGTAAAGTTTTTTTTTGCTTTCTCTAGCGACTGGGTTCAGCTGTCCTCTTAGTATCAATTGTGACAGATTTGTCTAGCTGGGCAGCCCTTTTAAGAAGTGGAAGGCTTATTTGGGTTGAGTAAATTTTGTAACATCGTATTACTTTTTACTAATTTACTTATCTTTAACGTGTGTGTGTGTGTGTGTGTGTGTGTGTGTCTATATATATATATATATATATAAGTTACATCCAAATCAGTTTATGATAATGGCAAAGCCATTTTAGGCTAAGTTGGGGCACCTGCCTCACTTGGCTGATTTATAAATCAACGATATTCAATGCATATCACTATATTTTAAGAGGTCTAGTGGTTAAGATGCATATATTTTTGTTTTTACCTAATAGGCTAAAACTCACTTGTTCAACTCTTAAAAAGCTCATATTTATTGTTTTTCATATATCACAACATCATTATTATTATTATTATAACTCACTATTTAGACTATATTCCTTTCTTATATAGTGATGATCCCAATTGAAAATTTCTAAATTCGCCACTAGTTGATAAGCAATTTGATTCACCATTCACTAATATATGTATGGTGTTGGTGCCAAAGTCCCTTTTTAAGGTCTTTTTTAGCATAATATAAAGTAATCAAATCGTTATAGACAAAGTTATACAATTTTCCTTATAATTTTACTCATTGTCTCATCTAAACCTGCAATAGATTTAAGAACTCAATTAGACACACTTATGCGTAATGAAGACTAGCTGTAATTAACATTTAACTAATTAACGGCACCATATGCTTATCATGTACCCCATATGCTTGTTTGAGTGAGTGTTGAAACACATTGAGCATCTATTTGTCATGTGAACACTTAGCTTTTCGTTAACTTTTTGTGGTAACTACCAACTTAAGTAGTTAAGCTACAACTTACATTAGAATCTGAGAACAAAAACTAAGGCTGAAACCATTTATCACTTAAAAACACGCAAAATGGACCAAAACAACATAACAGCTACTTCAACTATCCGTGAAGTACCGATATCTTCATTTTACCAATCAGAAGAAGTCAATCAGCACCAGCAAGAGTTCTGCGCCATTCATTCTACCCAATTTAGACAAAAAACCTTTCAAAAAGATAGCATCCTAACCAACCATTTAAGGGTTGTAACATCCAAATTTCAGATTTAAGCCATCAGTAGGAAAGGTTACTCATTGGTAGGTCTCTGTCTTACTCTCAGCTTCACCCATCAGCCCTAGAGAATTATGTCTTACTCTCAGCTTTACCCTTCAGCTTCACCCTAGAGAATCATAAACCTGAGAATCATGTCCTACACAGAATCATGTCACCTATCAGCTTACCTCAGATTTGCAGCCTTACCTCTGATTTTGTTTCAAGTTTGGACAGAGGTGAGGATAGTTTGTGGTACCTGTCAAATTTCAGATTACTCACTAAGTTCATTTTAGTTTATCATGAAGCATGACTACATATTTGGTAAGCACAATGAAATTTTTTATTTCACATGCATTTATCTACATAAATTTCTTGATAATTTGATATGGCTCCTCATTAAGTCTACACAACAGATTACTAATTTGGTATTTTCTATATTACTACAACAAGAAATAGAAACTCAATTATCTTCAAAAAGGAAAGAGAATCGAGATCCAACAATGCTACCCCAGGTTCATGCACGTACAAGAGAAGAGCATCGAGTGATTGCTCTCATTTGGCCAGCCAGTTGGACCTACAAAGGAGATTGTCCAAGAGTTCAAGTTTTTTTGGGGAACCATGGCAAGGGATTCCAACTTGCACCGCTTAATTATGTTAACTTTTCAAGTTTACCCACACTTGATAAGATATGGGATTATATCCAAGTATGTAGTGATACTTTTTTTTAGCATTACTATATTCTACTTTCCTCCTAATTAGACCTACACATGTTCCTATTGTATTAGCATAAAAATTTGTATAGGAAAAGTATATGGTTCCACATGCTGGAATAATTTGGGTGATGGATGTTGTGAACAGATCACATAAAAATTTCATAAATGCCAAATCAAGAAAAAAGAATTTCTATGCACATCCTGTTGATGATGTAAGGTGGAAAAATAAACCAGATACAATTTCAGATATACAGTTTAGAGATCTTTTACAATATTGGCATACCGATGAGGCTAAGGTATTGTATAAATGGATTCTAAAATATTTTTCTTGTTTATTCTTATCACATATGTATTTAATTTTGAGCTATTGTTGGATTATAATTTTCCTTAGGCAATCTATAACCATAACAAAGATAATCGTCTAATGTTAGATGATATGCACAATTTGGGTTGTAAGTCGTTTGCCATTCTACGCCATGAGTTGGTAAATATTGTTATCTAATTTTAGGCAATTACATTATCAATTTCATAATTATCACTTGTCCTATATGAGGCATTTATTCTTTTCATTTATTAATTATGATGATCCAGATAAGCAAGAGCCTTCCCAAGCAAAGGTTTATAAGAAATTAAGAAAAAGAAGTGCTAAAAGGATATACATTACCAGTTGTGAAAAAGCACATGAGAAAATTGTGATTTATCATCTTAGATATAATTTGTATGTGTGTGTACTTATTCGATATATAGTAAAAAATTGATGTATTTACCTAAATAGGCCAAAATTGATGCTTTGGAGTCTTTCCAACATGAAGATGGTAATAATTGCAGATGCCCTTACTATGAAGTGAGTTCAGCTCCTAACTGTAAAAGTAGTGTGCATCTGTATGGATCGGGTGTGAAAAAGGCAAATTTGAAGAGCAAAGATAAAAAGTCCGATTTCATTTTCCCAAAGGAATTCCTAGCAAGTATACAAGCACAATTAGTCCAACAACTTGCACTAAGCGTTACCACTGCTATTTCAGCTCGAATTCGTGAGGATAACCCTAGGATTAATCTTGTGATTCCTAATGTTGTGGTTCAAGTGACTCCGAATGATGCATCTAGTGCCGCATGTCGTATCAGTAACCAAAGAGGGCAATCTTCCAAATCTGGTGCAGTAATTAATCAGGTAAACGTTCTACTTTCTCTTGATTTTGCGTGTGAACATTCCTTTAATAATTGTGAACATTCCCTTTCCTTAAGATATATCACCATAATCCATAGTTGAATGGAATACTAATACTATAGATGTCCTTATCCACTATCTTATACATTAATTCAAGAATAATAGGGTATAATTGTTGCTCTTATACATGTAGGTCTATGATGAGCTAAACAATGGTAATGAATGAAGAAATTCAATCGAGCATGTGAAAATTTGGCAAATTATTGCACTGTTGTTAATTATTATTAAACTTTTATTTATTATTAGTAAGACAGGATGAAAACAATATTACCATTTGTAATGTAATGTAATGTGTGTGTGTGTATATATATATATAAATATACTTTGTTTATTGTTATAATTAAATATAATGCTACATTTTATATTTATTATTACCTTTATTAAAAAAATTTATATATAATGTTATATTATATTCATATATAATAATGCTAGGACATTTTATATTTATTAAAAAAAGTAATCTAATACTACGGCATAAGGAATCTAATCCAATGGCTGCCATTGTATTAGGTACAATCTAATCCAATGGTACAAGGAATCTAAGCCAACGACACAAGGAATGTAATCCAACGGCATAAGGTACCTAATACAACGACATCAATAATGCTTTTGTATTAGGTACAACCTAATCCAATGGCAACCGTTGTAACGGCATTATTGATGTCGTTGTATTAGGTCCCTTATGCTATTAGATTAGTCCTAATACAACACCAGTAGATGTGACGGTACAAAGGCGTTAGATTAGGTCTAATACAACGTTTTTTGACACCTAATATAACGGAATTTGCCATTGGATTAGATTGAAAATGTAGTAGTGAAAATATTTCATTTTAAAAATTTATCGATATTAAATAAACTTTTATCATATCATAGAACATTATAAATGACATTCCCAATCAACCCATACAATGCATGTTGTTTTTTGATTGAAGTCACTTTGGTATACTAAGATTTTTAACAAGCTAATTAGGTTCGATTCTAGGTTTTTACAAGTTAGGTTCATGTAAATTGCATTTGGTAATAACCACAGTGTTTAAGCCCCATCTAAGGTCACCATTTCCCTAGATAGCCCACGCAAAGCATACAAGGATTGCATTACAGTACATCTATTATTCAACTCTACTCTTTTGTTTAGGGATAATGATGGAACCCTTATTGTTCCTCTCACAAAAAATACAACATAATGAGTTTGTGATCAAATCAACCCATACCACGCTACACATCAATTTGAGAACAAAATGGGATCCCAACATTGATCTTGGGACAGGGCACATAAGTGGTGATCAGGATAGAAATACTGAAACTTTTTACCAAATATTTTGTTCTTAAAAATTTATCGATGGTAAATAACTTCTTATCATATAATAGCACAATACAAATGACATTTCTAATCGAGTATTGTTCTTTGATAGAAGGGTATATTAAGGTTATTTACAAGCTAATTAGGTTTAATTCTACATGATTTTAACAAGTCATGAAGGTGGTTCCCTTCATATCCTCTTTTGTTATTTTATAGTTTTAGCCTGCACACCCATATGTGAGTAAGGGAAAGGTTTATTTTGTTAACCAGAATGCTGATGAGGGGTAGTGGAAACCCGATTTTTGGACTAGCCTAGTTCAGATCTCGGTAATCCACACAAATTTGGACTTTGCAATCCTTCTCTAGAACAGGCGCTATTCAATTAAGATAGTTATAATTTTGATTAACCTTGTTTCCAAGTGTATCTTTGTTTATCACTGCCATATCTTGGAAGGACCAAGTAAAGACATCGATGTATTCTGTAAGAAACTATATACGCTCTATGCATTCTTCAAGGGATAGCACAACCCGCCTTGCATATGCTTTAGCTCTTGTTTGGTACTTGTTAATCTTTTTCAATTTCTTTGATTTAGGCTATTCAATTTCAAGTTCTTCCATTGCTTTAATGAATTCAAAGGTATGTTCATTAGAGATAAAGAAATTGGTAGGGATTAGGGTAGAAGAAAAATAAATGAATATAAAAAGCAATTTTCATTGATTGATTTTAGGGGTTGTTACATTAAGGGAGGAATTCTATTTTTTTCCATCTAACACAACCTACACAAGCCTAGAATCAATGCATTTAGATTCAACTAACTCAGACTTAGACTAAGGTTACGACTTTGACAACTTGACTCATTCATCTTTGGGCCTTCTCTGTTGACAATATTTAGCTTCTTGCCAATGGGAGTTGTGATATTCAGTGGATCTTCTTTCATCCATGAACCATGTCAAGAACTGGCACTATTATTTTTTATGGAAAAGATTCATGACTTAAGAGAGACATTTGGACTTCTTTTTTAGTTTTGAAGCTTGAAGAGTAAGGTGAAAGCCTTGCGGTTGATACATTCAAGTTGCTTTAATGATTCTTAAGATTTATCATCGTTTTCATGTGCGCCATACTTTGAATTTTGTGACAAGATGATTTTCCCATTCAGTGTTGGGAATCCCTGGAGACGATTAAGGGAGATAAGCTATTAGTAGAGCCATCCTCCAAGACAAGTAGGATTGTAAGAAGATGGTTTATTGATAGAGTCATTGTTTTTGTTATTGTAGGTGTCATCTTGAGATGCTAGAGCCTCAAGAGCATTGTTGTCATCATCAGATTCAGGGACGAAGTTAATTTTGATTTCGTTCCCCATCAATTTCTCATTTCCTAGAGCGATATAATTCTTTGTCATATCATCTTCAATATTGGTGTCAATGCTATAGGCAGGCTCAAAAGATTCGAGACCCAAGTACTTCATATGGTTCTTATACACAGGTAGGAGAGTTGAGATAGATAAAGGTGTTCACAACTTCCATTCTTTATGTCCTTGAGACCATTTAAGAGGCTATTTTCCTCCAATAATTAAGGTAGGTCGTGAACCCTTCGTTGGTACTTTGTCATAGAACCTCTAACTCTAAGAGAGTTAATTGTAATTGCATATTGGGTCGGTATTAGTTCATGAAGCATTGGTAATGTTCTCCCGTGTCTAAGTTTTCTTGTCCTTCTAGGCATAAAACCACTATTGGCAAATTGGTTAAAGGGACATAGGAAAAATTACTTAGAATAATTCAAGTTCTATCTCCTTGATGGCCATGGTGGCCTTAAAGTTGTGAAGATGATATCTTGGATCATCTGTTGATATAAGCTTTGGGATATCTTCTGTGGAATATTCCTCTAGGAGGCTGTGTCAAAATATCATCCGCTGTTGGTGAACTGATGGACCATACTCTCGACTCGCTCTAGACGGGCGTTCATACCCTCCAGTGACTTAGCTAAACCATTGAATGTTGCCAGGAGTTTAGTCATTTATTTTATGGTTGCCATTGGTTGAGAGAGGAGGTGAGAGTGTTCTCTTTAACTTTTTACCTAGTGTTCGTACCCAAGCGATGAAATCCTGTAAAGGGATATATGATAATGACTTGACTCAATTAGGGTTGAGTGTTTTGGGTCTGCATCAAGAGAGAGAGGATACCTATATATGATGTAATTACATGTATGATGTAACTACATAATCACCTTTAATGTGTATGAATGCGTGGCCTAGTTTAGGGAGTCGACCTCCATTATAAAATGATTCCAGATGTATGACACAGACTCGATATGCATGACTCACTACATAATGCCTATGAGGATTCAGGCTTTTTGTGGTGCTCAAGGGTAATTTCAGAGTTTTACCTAATGGGGCAATTTTGGAATTTTTCCAGTGAGGGGTAGTTTCGAGATTCTACCACATATAATGTTTTAGTGGAAATGTAAGGTTTTTATCAATTGGATGGGGAATTTTTGGATTCTCACCCCCAATAGAATTTCCGTGGGAAGGTGGAGGCCTTACTGGTTGAAGAGGCGCTTTCAAGATTTCAACCCTACTAGGTTTTTGGTGGGAAGATTATTTTCTTATCGGTTAAAGGGGCAATATCATGATTTTACCCCTACTAGGGTTTTTGTGGGAAGATTAGGGTCTTACCGGTGCGACGGTTCAAGGGTAAGTTTAGGAGTTTACCAAGCGGCAATTTAGAGGTAAATTCATATTTTTACCAAGGTCATGAGGCATTCAGTGGTAAAGTTAGGGTTTTATCAAGGATATGAGGCATTTTAGAGGTAAACTTTGGGTTTTACCAGGGTCTTAGGTTATTTTAGAGGTAAACTTAGGGTTTTACCGAGGGCATGTGGTACTTTAGAGGTAAACTTAGGGTTTTACCAAGACAAGAGGCATTTCAGAGGTAAGGTAGGATTTTTACCAGTAGCTTAAGGCATTTTAATGGTAAGGTAGGCTTTTTACCGTTGTTGGAGGCGTTTTAGAGGTAAGGTAAGATTTTTACCGATGGTTTGAGGCATTTAGAGGAGAGGTATGATTTTCCCCAATGGCATGGGTTATTTTAGAAGAGAGGTATGACATTCCCCAAGTGCATGGGTTATTTCACAGGAGAGGTTTGATTTTCCCCAAGATAATAGCTTTTGGGAAATTTACGAGATGAGGTTCTCATTGTATTTGAGGCAATTTGAGAGGCAATTTTAGTCATTTTGTGAGGTAAGGTGGGAATTTTATCGTGCTTAAGTCATTTTTGAGAGGTAAGGTTTGGTTTTTACCATATTTGGATCATTTTATAGTGCGAGGCTAGGATTTCGTGCGCCATGGTTTGACATAACGCGGGCATAATGAGACTTAGGATGGACATGATGTGGTTTAGACGTAGTTTTGATGCATGATATGATGCGAATGAGCCTAATTGGTGACCGTGACCAAGGATGCATGTAATTTATGTTTTAGGGGTTATATTTCCCTAGGGTTTTACAAAGCTAAATCCAGCATTGACGCAAAAAACATGTCAATAACACACAAGTTCACATAGTCATGCTAGCATGCTTGGATGAATGCAACAAATAAAATTCTCCACCTAGCCAAGGTTCTAAGTTTTATCATGAATAGAGTTGAATACATTACTAAAAGGGTCTATGGCCTTGAGGAAGATCCATTTACCTAGAGCCACTACTTGAAAGAGGCCAAGGTAAGAAGACAACCCCCTAACACAATGCTAGGAGCGCATGCTAGACGCTACAGTTTAGTAAGCTTCGGAAAAGCCAAAGGTTAGGGTAGGAACCTAAATTTTTATTGCCTAATCTTTCACTCCCATGGTGTCTCGAACGTAGAACACATTTGTATGAGACGGAATCCTTGGGTGTAACTTCCATCCATGAAGAGTTACATGTATGAAAGCAAGTGTGCCGAATACAAAATCTAGCCAATTATAAGCACACAAACTAGATTTTTTCATCGCTCATTTGTATGTATAGCCAAGTAAGCTTTAGGCTTACACCTCCCTAGCAGAGTCGCTAAATTGTAGGGGCTTTTTCATGTTGCGAGTAGTTTTTAGGTTCTGGAACCCAACTAGGTTTAGAGTGGTTTCAATGAGAGAATTGCCACTAGAGAGCTTGATTTTTGCAATTGAACCTCCCCTTTTCGATGAAGAAAAGATGGAGGAGCTCTCCTCCACTAGTGCCCTATATGTTTGCATATCGGTAAGGATAAGTTGTACGGCTTTTAGAGACATCAAATGGGTTAAGAGTTGCCAACAAACATTTAATGGGTTGTTTGGAAACCCTGGGACTAAAATCCCTAAATGATTCATGTAAGTGGTCTGCGAACCATGAGAATGTTTGAGGATGAGCAGCTTATTTGAATTATTTAATGTTTGCAAACAAGAGGCACAGAGATAAATCACAAATCAGAATCAGTTCCTACGCAAACATGCAAAATCAAGGCAAAGAACACTCTAGATTTAGTCGGTTTAGCAAGTTAAGAATTATGCACATAAATTGAAAGTTAATGTCCACTTGGTTAAATATCCACAAGATTAATGGGTACCTATGACCAAATTTCCATTGTTTATATTTCTAAGAGTGGCTAAAATTCAATATGTCTTGATTATTAGCGCAAGTAAAAGTGATTATGCAACTAAAATACAAAGTAAGGATTATATATAAAAGCACAAAATTACAATAGAGTTAAGAGTCAGTGTGTTAGATTAGTTAGGATGAAAGATAAGTATTATGCATAATGATAATGAGTTGAAGATTTGATTGTCAAATGAAGATTAAGGCCTAAAGAGACCTTTCTCCATGACATACTTCAACTAGAAAGGCAAGAGTCTAGTTTAAAAGGCATTTATTATTTAGCCTTAGAATATCATTGACAAAGATAGGCAAAATCAAGATCAAGATGTGTTTTAAAATGCTTGAACAAGAAATGAGCCTTAAGGATAACTTCTAAATGTACATTCAAGTGTAATGTACACCTATGGTTTGCTCATGAAAGGTTCAAGTGTTGATAAAGTCTAGAGAGAATAAAGATGTCCAAATATCGTCATCATAGAACAAAATAAAAGAGGCAAAGAGATATAGTATAACTTGCAATAAGTAAAATGCAAGGGAGGGGTTTTTGTTTGAGAGATTGAGAGAAGACTAATCTTTAAAGATGGTTCTTTGATTGAGATGCTGAAAATTAGGATTTTGAGGCTTAAGTTAGTGAAGTAAGAGTTTCTCCTAGCTATTCACATCATAGGAAAAATGAGACATTAGAAATAAAATGTGTCAAGGCTCATAAAAAGTGACAAAAAGATTGAAAAAGATTTTCATGTGGAAGGGGGTTTGTACCTCCCACAATCATCACAAAAAGAGTCCAATCCAAGGGTTTTGAGTGAATGGAAACCACTAGATCCAAAAAATAAAAGAGGAATGGAGTAGAAGTAGAGAAAGCGTAAAATGTGTTATAAGAGATTGAGGGGTTCTCGGTGTTTACCATTGAGGAGTGTCCTTTTGCTTGAGTATGTATTGAAGGGATAAGATTTCCTTGGTTGGTTGTGTCAAATGTGCTTGGATTAATCCTTGGTAAGGGTTAAGGATGTTTGAGAGGCTTTGATTGTATTTGAGAGTGTATTAGGTCAGAGTGATGACACATGGAATTGGGAAAATACTGACCCTTTTGTTGTCAAATGAGAGGGTATTTATAGGCAAAAAAGTCGGTTTTCCCTAGCGCCGAGCGCTGGGTTCGAGCATCAAATACTAGAAAGCGTCAAGAGATGTGCTCGAGCGTCAATGCTAGGAGAGAGGTAGGCACTAGGACTATGTGTGAGGCGCTAAATCTAACAACTTATTAGATTCCTTTTTAGTTTAGGAGTTCAGGCGTCAGACGCTGGGAATGAGCGTCAAGCACCCGAGGATGTGCATGAGACACTTGTAGGGGATGAGCTGGAACAAAGTGGAGACGAAACTGAGGTGGAGATGAGCCAGGAACCTGGCTCCCTGTGGTTGGGCGTTGAGTGCCCATGGTGGGTGTTAGACGCTCTAGGGTGCGACGCTAGGCGCTTGGCTAGAAGTTGCTTCGTGCTCGTGCGCTGAGCAAAAGAGCTCTAGGCTTTAGGGTTTGCACGGATTGAGGTTTACTTTGGGTTGTTTGGATGACGTGATTTTATGATTTTGGATTTGGGTTTGGGCCAAAGTGAGAGCCTTAGGCTTGGGGCTGTGTTTGAGGCATTTCGGGGGTTTAATTTTGAGGTGTTCTCGGGTTTACACATACTCAAACTTAACCTAAGTTAAGTTCGCTCGTTAGGGCTGTTTCATCATTGGACCGCTATATAGGGAGGCACAATTTCTTGTCTACATAATTCTAACTATAATTCCTATCATAGTTCTGTTTAGCTTAGTTCCTAGTTTAGAATAGAAATCTCCTTTGATCGTGACATTCCTTGTAGAAATTAGAACAGTAGACAACAATAGATTTCCGATAGTCTTTAGGGATTTCGACCATACTTACCCCAACTACATTAGTTTAGGTGGATAGGTTATTTTTGATAAGGTAGCAACATTCTTTTCAGAATTTGGCGCCATTGCCAGGGATTAACGGTTTTATTTGTCTATTTGATATTTTTCCTTTCTAGTCTTTTCTTTGCATGCATACTCGAAGTACAGGTTTTGAGGAACTTATTTCTCTAGATCTTGAGATCGAGAACTCAATAAGAAAACAAAAGAAATAGAACAAGAAAGTATAGAAAAAGACAACATGGTTGGGAATCCACCTTAGAAGACACTATTTGAGTATGGCATCCCTGATTTTTAAACGATGTTAAGCATATCTCGGCCGTAAATTCACTAGTACAAAACCATTTATTTACTTCACTAATATTGTGTTGGTTTTGTAGACAAAGAGCCAATTAAAGAAGACAAATAGGGGTTTAGTATAAAAAAAATGCTCGGTTCTTTCCTAAACCGAAGCACTTGTAGAATTAATGATTCGGTTTAAGCAAGAACCGAAGAAGCTATTGGCCTAATGCTTTCGTTTAGGCATAACAGCAACACTCTAACACACGCCCCTTCATATTCTAGCATAGCTCATGCAAAAACACGGTAGGTTTTTCATTCCCTCGACTAATACCACAATAGTTCCTTTGTATACAACCGCAACAATTCACAATTCACAATTCATAATTCCCTTCAATTCCCATCAACACTTAACTAATCCTAGTGTTATTGGCATACATTAGCCACACATTAGTTAGCATACACCACTTCATTTGCACACATCAATTCACAGCATATTATAGCAATTCGCACACATCAATTAACGCAGCTATCATAGCAATTAGCATATTCGCAGCACTCATTAATCGAAGGGTTTCGCATCAATTCGCAGCAGCATCTTTGAAGAAACAGCTAGCCAATCGAAAATTCCTTCAATTCAAATTAGGGCATAGCTAGTTTCGGCCCTCTCATTCTCTCAATTATCTCCATCCCCTTCCAGGTATACTTGCTTTGAAATCAATCTAGATTTTTATTTATAGAAAATCTGGAATTTTACAAGTATCATATTTCCTTTGTTAAATTGATCTTAGCTTTATTGTTGGTGTTGTTGTACATGCATTTAGGATTGCAAAAGCCACGAACCCTAAGCCACGGATTGATCTTATTGACTTATTTATGGGCTCTTCAAGATCCACTTTTTTTTCTGACGAGAAGTGTCGCGATTTAAGCTTTCTTCACGTACGTTCTTTGTAATTGCATGGAGTAGAAAGTGATACGGAATGTTTGATAAACATACAAAGTTATACAATTTTCCAAATTTTTCTAATTTTAAAATATTGTCTATTTAGAACTGTATACTAGAGCGAGCTTCATGATTTCCAGTAAATATTTTTAGGAAAACAATTATTCCATGTAGGTATTCCAAGCATTTATACGGGTATAAGAATCCCCAGACCATTCGATATTTAGTTCAGTCCTCGACTTCTAACACTACAGAATATCTGAAGAGTCTGAAGTTTCAGGAAACTGAACTATATATATGTCTCACTGTTGGACTGTTCTTCATTTTCTAGGTTCTTTATCCAAATTTGGAAACCTAGAATCTGTATTCTATGTTAGATTACGCACAAATTCCACTTACTATTTCATTACATGAAAATTTGCAAGCTTAATCCTTTGAAATGTGTTATGAGAAAGACATATTGAGTTTAAGGCTTATTTTGCAGCTACCTCAAAATAAACGTGCCCCTCCAAGGGATTATTCTTTGGCATCTTCAGAGGCCGTCAGAGTTTTCAATGCGTTCAATTCCATTTCCATCATAGCTGCAATATTCGGGAATGGTCTACTGCCTGAAATACTGGTAATTAGCTTCTCTACTTCCTTAAAGTTTGCATCATACATGAATTTAGGTATGTGTATAAGATTAATAAACATAAGTTCTTTACATCTTGGTTAGGCAACTGTGGCTCCGCCAGCTACAGGGAAGATGTTCAAAGGCCTTCTAATGTGCTACTCTATCATTTTTGTCAGTTTCTACACAATTGCTCTAGTAGGATGTTATATGTTTGTTAACAAATCTACATCTAACATACTTACGAGCTTTCTACCTGGTAACAGACCTTCTTTGGCTCCATATTGGGTTTTAGGACTCGCGATTATCTTCATTCTTCTCCAGCTTTTCGCTATTGGTTTGGTAAACTCAAGCACCGTCATGTTGTTTTTTAGTTTCTTTACTATTTTTCATTTTAACTGCTTAGAAAATTAAGAATATTATACATACCAAAGAATTCAGTATTGCCTAGTTACTTACGAGTTATGGAAGGCAAAAATGCTTCCCTGAATCTTACATGTGGGATGATAGGACTTTATATTATCATTATATACTATAATCTTACAGATTACATATAATGCATAAATTAGTGCAGATGGTAGAGATAGGTAGAATCAGTAAATTAATCTTTTTTTTTTTTTTGTAAATGTTCATAATACTTGGTCCATAGAGACATGAATGTCAGTATAAACATTTTTATAGACGTATAGGATCAAAGAAAAATGATATAGGATGAATTATAAAACAGTTATTGGAGGGAAATTTAAATAAAAAGGTTAGCTTCTTCGTTAAGACAGGTTGTTAGTAGTGATAAGGTTGTTAGAATCATTTCTGTAAATAATGAGATATGTAATACAACTATGAAAAAAAATTCCAACTTCTCTTTCTCTCTGTTCTCTTTCTCTTTCCCTCTTCTTTCTCTATCTTCTCAATCGTTGCTGAGGTTTCAGATCCACGAGGGTCGGAGCCTTATCATTAGTATTAGAGCAGTCGTTGCTTCGTCTCTGACACACACTCAAGTTTGGCACCAACTGTGTCTAACCGTGTGAGTAAAATGGAGGAACAGATGGCGGCATTGGAGGCGAGGCTAGAGGCACAATCAATTAACTCTTTCCATAAAATTGAGGAGTTCATGAAGATGGTGCAAGCAATGCGAGATAGCATGTTGAATGGCAGATTGGATGATCATTGGAATCAGCTGATATTTCGGTATTTTCCTAAACTCGAATTTCCTAAGTTTGATGGATCTAATACTATATTATAGATGAAGAAATGTTGCAAGTATTTTTCATTGTGTAATATACCTGATGAGCAGCGTATTGATTTGGCGTCTCTTAATATGGTGGGTAAAGCCGAAATATGGGTGTCAAGCTATTTGGCAGGTAGGGCAGATTTAGATTGGAATGATTTTGTGATGGTTGTGATGGGGAGGTTTAGGGATGAAAGTAACATAAGCATGGTGGAAGAATTCAATAGGCAGGAACAGGTAGGGAGTATTAAGGCTTATATAGATGAATTTGAGAATTTAAGGGCAGTTATGATATAGAGGGGTTATCAGCTTCCAGAACAATACTTATTGGAGAGCTTTGTTGAGGGCTTGAAACTTGGAATCAGACCATTTGTGAAAGCTTTCAAACCTCAAACAATTCAAGTAGCAGTTGAGTATGCCAGACTCCAAGAGGAATACTTAGCCTTGAATAAACCTACTTACACAAAAATGTGACCCTTAAATCCTTTCAATCAATACCTCCATATAATAGCTACAAATAACCCCTATTACCCTTGCCAACTTCTAAACCTTTACCATCTATAAATTCCAATCTGAAACCCTTTCAAGAACCCAGATACATACCTACTGACATAAGGGTGGAGAAGATAGCCAAAGGGTTATGTTATTACTATGAATCACCTAGTGGTGAGGGTAGCATATAGGGTCCTGACTTGTACCCTATTCTCCAGAGACACTAAGGGTGGTGTTTTCTCAAACCACAAGTTATAAATCCTTTGGCATATGATTGCCAATGATTCTAGGGAAATCTTTGGATTTAATAGGGCTTTTGGGACTAGCTGGTTTATGGAATACCTGGCCTAAGTAGCTAAGGGCTTAACCGAGATAGCTGTAGAAGGAATTCTTACCCTTCTTGTGTTGTCTCATGATGTTTACCTTTCATGTTGTATTCCCTATGAGATACTTGGCCTTACGCGCATTACTCTACAAAGTATGTAGTCTATACGCTGGATTCGACCTTATAGAGGTTGGAACTAGGGGTATGAGTGGCCTGTGGAGAGTCGGTCCTTGAATATCCCATCCCCTAAGCCTATCTACCCAAGGCACAACTCTCTTATCTAGGGGGAATAGAGACATGGGTTCTACATCTTAACTTTTAGTGGCCTCTCCCGATGGTCGAAGGAGTCTTTCCCTGTAGAGGGTGGGAATGATGATGGGGAGGCCACTAGTCTTATGGAAGAGGATGTCGTGCATAATTTTGCTAAGAATTTGGCATCTGGTAGCCAGCCCTACTCCTTAGAAACTCTGATGGCCGCCCTGCAGCATAACTTTGGTATTTTACAGATCGATTTTGAGCGTATGCAGGATGGCTACGCAAAGTTTTGAGCCTCTCATCAATCCATGAGAACATCATTTCATGACATACAGACTGATTATCATGCGATGTAGGAGTCCTATTGGGCCATGACTGCATCATATGGTTGGATAAGGGCAGACTACCATCAGATGTAGGCGAGCTTCCATATGATGGAAAAGAGTATGCACCGGTAATTTAGGGGTTGTCCCAGTACTTCCCCTAGGTTTGGCTCCCCTAGCTATAAATCTTCTCCTCCCCCTGGTCAGTATTAGTTTTTCATTATTTCTTTTGGTTTGTTTTTAGCTTTATTTTTTTACATTCTTTTCCTTTTAGCTTTCCTCTAATGTCTAGAGTTTGCACTAAGGACATTGTCAGGTTTAGCTTGGGGGAAGAGATCATTTAGAGCATGTGTCGTAGCTTAGTTTTCATTATTTCCTTATTTAATTTTTTTAGAGCATTCTCATTATTTCTGTGTTTATTTTTCTTTTTCATTATTTCCTTGTTCAAATTTTTTAATTTATTTTGTAGTGTAGAGCATTGCATTATATACCTTACTTATTTGTATAATTGAGAGAAGCTTTTAATGAGGATAAATAGATACATATGTCTCTACTTGATATACTAGCTGATTGTTGAAAATCATGAACTCTAGATTGTTAGAAATTTTACATTTCTCCCTTATTGCAATTAGTATCACCCAATGTTATAGACTTGTGTTTACCTGTGAGGACTTGAGCCTTAGATTGATGATAGTATTCAGGTTTATATATTTTCATGTGTGTAAGACTTCATCCTTTATGTGATTATGCTCTTGGATTTGCTATTTTTCTTTCTGAGACTCTTTGGTGTAAATCATAGGAATGATTGAACTCCCCTTTAGAATTAGAGCCATTTTCTCATACTTAGCTTATTTTTTCACAAATTTGTTTTTCTTTTCATTTACCTCTAAGATGAAACATGTATTTCCCTTTTCTTGATACCTATCATTAAAAAGCCTTATAGCCTTTTTCTAGGTTTATTCTTAAAGAGGTGTTATGCAGCAATTTAATGCCTCTTGTATTGAGTTGATCATATTTATAGAATAGCTTGGTTCTCATTCCCTTGTCTAATATATATTGATAATAAAGAGAAGATTAGAAATAAAAGAAAGAAAATAAGAAGTAGAAAAGGAAGAAAAAAAATAGGAAAAAAAGAAGAGAAAAGGAAAAAAATATATAAGAAAGAAAAGAATAAAATAGAAAATAAGAAGAAGAACAAAAATGATTTGTTGGAAAGATTTCCTTAAGGGATTTTTCTCATCATCAAAAGAGCAATAAGAAGTTACACTAGATATTTAGTTGAGATAAAGCATTGATCCAAGTATTGAAGAAAAGAGGTTGATATTTGGGAGTTTAGTAGGTTATAAGGTGGTTCTAAACCCATACATCATATAGTAGTAGAGTTTTATTTAGGTTTTTAGCACCATTTTCCTAAATAACGTCACCCTACCTATCTGACCAAGCCTACCTAATCTAGAGAGTCATGAACTTAGTGAGTTGGCACCATGCTTAGTTGTGGAGAATGACAAAGTGCAAATCTAAAAGAGCACAATTTCATAGAATGGACTTGATTACTTGGTTGAGGGCAAATTCTAACCCAAAAACACACAAGTAAGAAGTCTATGACATAAGACTGAGACTAGCTTGGAGGAATATATAGTTGTTATTCTTGACTGTTGAACTATTTATGGATTTTATATAACTCTCATATGTGCTTATTAATTTTGAATCATGTTTTGACTTGAAGTTTTATAAAATCGAGACATCTTGTATTTCATGAGAGGGCATTATCTCAATTTTGCCTTCTTTTCTCTTGAACTCTTGAGGACAAGCATTTGTTTAGCTTGGGAGAATTTGATAAGTCCCAATTATACTTATAAATTTAAGGTATTTTAGGTTTTTTCATGTAGTTGTTTGCATTTTAGTTCAAATTTAATTGAATTTTGTTCCTTTGTTATCATATGATGCGTTAATGAATATTCACAGTGTTTGTGTCGTTTTTCAAGATTTATGAGGACTTATGGTCATGAGACTAGTTCAAGATCTATGAAAGGATCCTACAAGGCCTAATACAGGTGAAAAACATAAAGTTACAGAAACTCAAACAAGGGATGAAGTAAAGGAGCAGAATAGGATCCAAATTAAGGAGACTCGGTCGAGTGTGTACAGGAATCGATCGAGTGTAAGCATCAAAACATGCATAAAGTGGCTTCTAGGAGAAAAAGTGAAAAAAAGAAGAACACTCGATCGAGTGGGCAGAGCACTTGATTAAATCCCCTCTCGTTCAGCTAATTTTGACCTACGCCAGAAATTAAAGAAAGAAGACATACTCGACCAAGTGCCTTCTGCACTCAATCGATCGAGTGCCTTCCGTACTCGATCGAGTGCCTTATTCTAGGCCATTTTTCTACAAGTATTTGTTTCGAGCCCAAGTGCCTTGTATATATATGGTTATTAGAAGAGGTTAAACAACATTACTTCATTAGGTTTTCATTAGATTCTCTCTAGTTATCTCTCAAAATATTCTCTAGATTTCGTATTGTTCTCTTAGTTTATATTGAAGCACTCAAACTTGCAGCAATAATCTAGCCTTGTGAACATCATATTCTGGTTTGTTTTATATTAAGTATTCTAGTACTTTGGTCTCTAGAATTGCTTTAGTATAATTCAGTATTCAATCATGTCTCTTTTTATTGCTTTTGTGTTTTTTACAATCAATATGTGTTAGTAGTTTCCTAATCTAGGATCCCGATGAACCTTAATATGGGTTAGGTATAGATGAATCCCAAAACTCGAATATAAATGCATAAAACAATCACTAGTAGAAATTGTTTCAATTTCATCCCTTAATTGCTTCGGTTAATGTATAATTAAAGCACTTATACCCTTTAATGCTTTTGTTATAAAACAACCAAAGCACTTACGCCCTTTAATGCTTTAGTTATAAAACAACAGAAGCACTTATACCTATAATGCCTTGGTTATAAAACAACTAAAGCACTTATACCCTTTAATGCTTTGGTTATAAAATAATCGAACAACTTATAACCTTTAATACTTCGGTTATAAAACAACCAATGAACTTATACCCTTTAATGCTTCGGTTATACAACAACCAAATCACTTATACCCTTAATGCTCCGATTATAAAAATAACTGAAGCAATTATAGCTGATTTTGTGTTGGATATATAGAGTGGTGTATAAATCGTTATAACAAAAGCAATATTTGAGGCTAATAATCCGATACTTTCTCAACATATATAGGAATTTAGCATACAATTAAGTTTTTGTGATTTAATTGACTTTGAATGCATGAGTTATTTTGGAAAATATATAGGAATTTAGCATACAAATTAGTTGAAACACTTTTTTTTTATTGGCACGTAAAATATAATGTAGACAAATTATCCCAATACATTGGAAAATAGAAGCATACATTATATTGGAAAATAAAAAGATTAATTTTATCCATAATTACTTCATATAAATTTTTATCTATAATTATTAACTATATATATAAATATAATATTTATTTTATAAATATATATATATATATATATATATATATATATATATATATATAGGAGAGGGATCATGTGATAACCCCTCCCTTATGTCAAAACTCTTTTTATGTGAGAACTCATCTAAAAGCATCCACTTGCTAGATCTAACGGATGATATTGAGTGAAAAAGAATGGCAAAAGCGTAAATAATGACAAAACTGATACACTTTTTAATTTTAAAAAAAAACTGACACACGTTTCCCTATTTCAGAAAAATACTGAGACAAAAACATTTTTTTTTTGGTTTTGCAAATATTTGTTTCTGTCTCAGTATTTTTCTAAAATGGGGAAACGTGTGTTAGTTTTTTTAAAATTAAAAAAGTGTGTCAATTTTGTCATTATTTATACTTTTGCCATTCCTTTTCACTCAATACCATCCATTAGAATTGGCGCGTGGATGGTCTTAGATGGGTTCTCACATACAAAAGAATTCTCATATTAAGGGGGATTCTCACATGAACTATATATATAATAGTCTCACAATCTTTCACTTCATCTCCATCTTCTACATCTCTTAAGTTTTGAAGGAATGACTAAGGGATTAACTGCATGCAACAATTACTAGAGCTAATTACACACGCTAAATTCTAGAACAAAATTAGTTTAACAACATGGCTTCATCCATTGTTAAATTAATTGTTGTTCTGTTCTAGTGCTTTTTTTTCTAAGGCGGACGAAAGAATGAATGGCATATACAAGAGGAGGGGGACTTATAAAGTTGGACAGAAATCCAAGCACGAGTGGCTGGAAAAAATGAGGTTTTCTTAGGCAGAATAACGTGGTCATCATTGCCTAGATTGGCTGGCGTACTGAACAGGGCGGGTAGTTGCGTGGTGTGTGGTTAGGATGGTTAGGTCATGAGAACTTGAGAAGGGAGTTTTGTGTTTTCTAGCTTTGTCGGGTTTATAATGTTGAGCTCTTAAAGGGTTTAGGTCTCTTTCTACGCCAAACCGATCCCATTTGATCTATATTGACTCAAATCGATGCATTTGAAGTGTTTAGATCACTTTCTACACGAAACCGATCCCATTTGACCTATATTGACTCAAATCGATGTGTTTCAAGTGTTTAGGTCACTTTCTACCCGAAACCGATCCCATTTGACCCGTATTGACTCAAATCGATGTATTTGAAGTGTTTAGGTCTCCTTCTACCCCAAGCCGATCCCATTTGACCCATATTGACTCAAATCAATGTATTTGAAGTGTTTTGGTCACGTTCTACCCAAAACTGATCCCATTTGACCTATATTGACTCAAATCGATGCATTTGAAGTGTTTAGGTCACTTTCCACCCCAAACCGATCCCATTTGACCTATATTGACTCAAATCGATGCATTTGAAGTGTTTAGGTCAGTTTCTACTCAAAATCTATCCCATTTGACCCATATTGACTCAAATCGATGTATTTGAAGTGTTTAGGTCTCTTTCTACCCCAAACCAACCTCATTTGACCTAATTCATAAAGTTTCCTATGTTCCGTTCTCCTGCTCTTTCGCCTTCATCACATTCCTCGTCTTTCCTATAAAGCAATATGTGCCCTTCCGTTCTTTTCCGACTATTATGAAGAAAAGATGGAGAATTTATCCGCTGGAAAGAGAACAAGGAGTCAAAGAGCTAAAATGGTGATGGAACAAAACAAAAGGGCGCGTCTTGCTGCAGTTAGGAAGTATCATTCGATAAAAGAGACTGATGAGGGTGGTAGTAGCCGAATAAAAGATAGAAATTTGAGGGTTTTGATGGATGAAAATGAAACTGTTGTGATTGATAAAAAAAAGAGTTCCAATAGGGAGTAAATCTCATGAATCCAATAACCCCTCTTAAAAACTCTTCTTCATTAATCACTACAGCCTCATTATCACCCATCAAAACCCTCATATTTTTAACTTTTACTAGGCTACTACCACCCTCATTAGTCTCTTTCATCTACTGCTACTTCCTAACCACAACAATACGTGACCTTTTATTTCGTTCCATCACCATTTTAGCTCATTAGCTCCTTGTTCTCTTTCCCATAGATAATTTCTCCTTCTTTTTCTCGTAAAAGTTCAAAAAAGACCAGAGGAAACAGAATCATTTTATAGGAAAGCAGAGGACTACGATAAAGACGGAAGGACAGGTAAAAGTAACAAAGGAAACCGTAAAGTTTTAAGGCCAATAATTTATCCTTATTATCATAATTGAGTTACATTAACTCAACCAATCCCACGTAAAGTGTTTGAGGCATGATTTAGAGGGAATTCAATATTAAAGATACTCAAAACGATAAAATTATGGGCAAAAGCTCTTACCTCCTCCATGGGCATCCCACTACTGCACCCGTTGAGGACGTCAAGCATGAAACGCATCACGAAGTAGCCGCACTCAGTTCCGCTACGTCGTTGAGCACACTACAAATTACAAAATAAAAGTGTTAGCCATACTTATGATAGTATTATTTTACAATGTTTTAATTAGTTAAGGAACTTATACCATCACTTCTATCCATGTTGATGTCTGCTTTTCGGCTCGTTCTCCTTGCAAAGTAAGTCTTTTTAGCACATTGGAAAACGGAATTGATTAGTTTAAAAGTCCAAATCATATCAACCTTATCTTGCAATGTAAATCTATTGATAATACTTACTAATTAATAATTACTCTCAGCTTAGTACTACGCATTGACCGAGCCGAGTTGAAGAAGTATATTTTCCCACTACCCACAAAAATGACTAAAAACATCTAGTGTGCACTACATTATTGTAAGAATTGGTTTAGAGGCATGATTTAGAGGGAATTCAATATTAAGTATACGTTCAATGTCCATATGTCATACCGTGGAATCGGGACAGGTAGTGCTGCTTCTTTGAAGAAGTTAGGAACAGTTTCAACCTTCACCACTTCATGTCCTTCGAGTCTCGTTTCTTGGTGAGTTTGTGTGAACTGCTAGCCTAACTGACCAAGGTACGCGACACCACCGGCCACATCGTATATCATTCCCGTACTTGGATCTTGAAAGAGTAGACGACAACTGGTAGGTCCCTAGGAATTGAATTTAATATGTAAAGCATATAGGTCATTATTAATGCAAATAATACCAATATAATACCAATGGAAATTGAATTTAATATACAACACACCTCTACATGGGGAGTAGACACCCATGCATACTGGGATGCTAACTGATCGGCGCTGATACCAATGTCTTGGAGTAGAGAGAACAACTTGTCCTTCATAGTGGCATCAAAACTCTTGTCTAAGTTCCTCTTGGAGTTGAGCCTTTAACGTTTCTCGATCTTCCCTTGAAACTCCGCTTTGACTCTGTTGGCCTAATCTCAGTGGAGGAGGTCCAAATACTTATCGGTACAAATATTAGTCCCTCTAAGTCCAACGCAACGTCCTAGGTGATCTGGCTTCCCAATGGCCATGGTTAATGCGTCTTGGGCACTCGCGGGAATGAATTTCCCTTGAATCTGCTTATCTCGGAACTCCAACTGAAAATAAAAAGGAAATGATTAGAAATTAATGTCACATCTTATAAGCATCGATAATTGTACCCTAATGCAAATAGAATTCTTATGTATTTCCTAGCCACAGCCTGCGTCTGTTCATTGGGAATGACTATCTTCCTAGTTTTCTTGTCCTTTTTGTGCCGTGAACAAAACCATTCATCCCTACAGCTTATCTGCGTGGTGGTGGATTCTATAGAAGAAGGTCCAGAGCAAGAGGGATAAAAACCCTCAGATATCCATTGTTGCCTTGCGTTGTTGTAGCTTGGCTATCCAAGATAATGTGGATAAATGTTCATCTTGGAACTCTTGCTCGCCTTCTCGCGTTTAGCCTTTCAACAACATTAAGGTATTTGACTTAAAATTAAAGTACAAAAGAGACCAAAACTAAATACAAATAACTATTTAACTTACCACTGCAGCTTCCGAAGTCTTGTTCTTCACAAAGGTTACCCAGTCACCTTCCTTAATATGCTTCCATATTTCATAGGGAAACCTATTAGCTTCCTTTTTGGACATATTTCTTGTCTTGGTAATCCAACCAATAAACAACTTCAATTTGAAGTCCCAAAATCTATCGGCGACTGTAGATAGAAAAAGCTTCTTCAATTAGGGGTTGTCTGGAATGTGAAACAAAGCCTAAAATAAATTTAAATTGAGTTAATTTCATTTAGTAAGGTAGTTTACACAAATATTTAAGTAATTGAGATTAAGTTAGGAATACGTACCATTTTGTCCACCCACAAGGTCTGTCGAATTCCTTCATTCACTCCCGACCACTCCCAATTGATGTTGAACTTCCGTATAAGAAGTCCAATGTGCTGACCGTACTTGAGACACCACCTACCAATGGGGCGGTGCAAATGGCCGAACTCAAGATGCATAGGCTCGACCACTCTAAGGCTTCTAGTCGCACCTCTAGGTTGACCTATGCCCCGAGCACCACCCTTCCCCCTCCCAGTACCCGAACACGAGGGGATGACAATGTCCATATGTACAACATCCCTTAAAGGTGATGTGGCTTTAGCAATCCTTTTGTGTTTATAAAATAGTTTATCTAATCTCTGTGCTTCTAACTCAGCAGCCACGTCTTCTGGATCACCTCGATCAGTTTCGAGGTGCACATCATACTCCACGTCCTCAGAATAGTCACTGAAATCTTCGTCACTAGCCACGATGCAAGTCTGTAACTGCATACAAAAACAACAAGAGAATGTAAATTGAATTAGTGAATCGTATAACAATAGTATAGGAAATAAGGTAAACATTAACATAAATACGAAATAATTAAATACCTAGACAATGAATACTACTCATCTATAGTAACTCCTTCATGGTGATCCATTCTCATATAATTTTTTTTCGTTTCTGGTCCAGCATCCATGTCATCATTACATGGCATCGAGAATGGTGGGAGATCATCAAAGTCGTCATACTCTTCCTCATTAGTGACATCACCAATTCCAAGGATCTGTCGTTTACCAGGGACAACAATAGCCCATTGAGGGTCATATATGTCTTTAATGTATAATACTTGTTTACTTTATGATGGAAGAATAAAAGGTTCCTCCGTATCATGCATCCACTCAGGTCGATGAAAGTCCAATTCGATTCATCCTTTTTCACCGAACCACGTCAACTGATATCTGCCTACTTGCATTGAAAAAGGGGAACATTAAACCCACAGTATTCAAATTCCCATATCTCTTGAATTATCCCATAGTACGACAAGATCGCATCAACTGGTGTTTTATCTTTTGAGCTAGCATATTCTCGAGAAGAAGCCACTATTGAAACACCACTATTTTGAATAGACTTTGATTTCTTATACCGACGTTCAGTGTAGAAGGTATATCCATTGATATCATACCCCTCAAAAGATCGAACAGTTGTTCGAGGACCATAAGCTAACCACTTGATTGTATCAGAAATGTTATGCCCCGTTTCAGACAATTCATGCATAACTTTTTCATGAAACCAATCGATGAAGGTGTTATTGTGTTCTTGCATCAATGCCCGTTCACCTTTAGACGGGTACTTCACCTTTAATTCATTCATATGCCTTTCTAAGTAAGGATGAACCTCTGTGATATGGTGCAAAGCAAATAAATGAGCTTGTCTCTCTTTTGACAATGGAATTAAGACCTCCTTAGAACCCATGATGCCGTGCCCTTTGAGTCTCCCTTCATGCCTCGTTTTTGATAACCCAATTGCCTCCCCCTTGGATAAGAACTCACTAAGAAACTCACCTACCTCCTCTGTGGTTATACCTTGAATTATACTACCTTTAGGGTGTGCTGGGTTTCTCATCTTCTTTTTTAGAGTACCCATGTATCTCTAGAAAAGATAAGCCCATCTTAGGAACACTGGACCACATAACTTGATTTCTCAGACCAAGTGCACAACTAGATGTACCATAATATCAAAGAATAAAGGTGGAAAATACATCTCTAGTTGACATAAGGTCGTAACAACACTAGCTTGTAACTCATCCAAACATGACGGATCAAGCTCCTTGCTGCATATTGTAATAAAAAAAAAGAACAAATTCTAGTGATAGAATCCCTAACATGCTCGGACAAAATATGGCGGATGGAAATTGGTAGAAACACTTGTATCATAACATCACAATCATGGGACTTCATACCCACTAATTTTAGATCTTTCATGGATACGAAGTTCTTCAAATTAGACAAATACCCAGTAGGAATCTTGATCCCATACAGACACTCACAAAATATCCTCTTCTCTGCTCGGGACAAAGTGTAATAAGCCAGAGAAAGGTATGTAGATTTACCTTTTCCATTCCTAGGCATTCTGCCTTCAGGCCACAACTTGGATCGAATCTTCATCGTCTGCATATCTTTCCTAACATTAGGACCATCCTTAGTCTTACTAGGTATATTCAACAGTGTCCCTAAGATGGCATCACAAACATTCTCTATGTGCATAACATCAAGACAATGTCTAACGGGTAAATACTTTCAATACTAAAGTTGTCAAAATATGGATTGTTTCTTCCATAACCCCTGAACATCTCTGTGTTTCACAGTTTTCTCAAACACATTATCTATTCCTTTCACAATGTCATAAACTTCCCTTCCAATCAATGGTATAGGGGCTCTACGTTGCTCAACTTTACCATCAAATGAGATCTTTCTCTTACGATAAGGATGAAACCTATTCAAAAACCTCTGATGCGTGAGATACACATGTTTCCCACAATGAGGCAAATAAGTTGAGTCCATATCATCCACACAAATAGGACATGCTTTCTTTCCCTTCACCTTATACCCCGACAAGTTTCCATAGGCTGGAAAGTCATTAATGGTACAAAATAGGATGACACGGAGTGTAAAAGTCTCTTTAGTATATGCATCATACACTGATATACCTTTATCCCACAATAACTGTAAATCTTCAATAAGGGGAGCAAGATAAACATCAATGTCATTCCCAGGTTGCTTGGGCCCTTATATTAGAAGCGATAACATAACATATTTATGCTTCATGCATAACCAAGGGGGCAAATTATATATCACTAACAAAACTGGCCATGTCCTATGTTGACTACTTAGTGTACCAAAAGGATTCATTCCATCCATGCAGAGACCAAGTCTTAGGTTCCTATCTTCCCCGCCAAAAGCCTTGAAAGATTCATCAATTGTTTTCCACTGGGGAGAATCTGCAAGATGTCGAATCATCCCATCTTTCTTCCTTTTATTTGCATGCCATCTCAAATTCTTTGCATCGCTCTTAATCGAAAATAAACACTTGAACCTTGGTATTATAGGAAGGTACCACAACACCTTTACACTAGGACCTTTAATCCCCACTACAGGCAGTATCCCATGTGGGAGTTTATAACGTGATTGCCCACATTTAGGACATTGAATGAACTCTGTATAATCATTTCAATACAATATGCAATTATTCGGACAGGCATCAATCTTATTATACTCTAATCCAAGGGGACACATTAACTTCTTTGCATAGTACGTGGATATAGGCAAATCATTACCCTCTAGAAACATGCCCCCTAATATTTTCAATAAGGCTGTGAAACTAGTATCAGTCCAAGCATATTTCGCGTTTAAGTTAAACAACGTTGATGTGGCAGACAACTTAGTGTATTTAGTACATCCAGGATACAACGGTTTCTCAGCAGCCTCCCACAAACGCTCAAAAGTACGAGATTGACTATCAATTTGATCCCCAACCCCTTCAAGCATTTCATCTATATGATCTTTATCACTAGGGTCATTATCCTCCAATTCATCCTCCCCATCATCTTCCTTCTCGGCATCAACATCTTCAACGTCATCAGATTCTATTTGGCCATGATGGTCTAGCTCAACTTGATGAATGGAAATTTCATTAGAACACAACCCCATGTCATTAGAAGCAGGAACCTCACCATGTCATACCCATACATGGTATTGTTGCCTAAACTTACGCCGAATCACATGGTCCCTCAACTCTCTTATACTAATAATTGTATTCACATTATCATAATCAACACAAGGGCAACACACCTCATCATCTCCAATGTTATTTAGGTGTTTCAACACTTGTCTACAAAACTCCTCAACTCCATTCATGAACTCTAACGAAGCACGATTACCATACATCCATTTTCGCTCCATAATTTGTGTTATGCCCTATTTAACATGTAAGAGATTAAATAACACTCTAATCCATACTCAATTTACGCATAGTTATATATATAATTGCACCTAAAGGGTCCTCAAGTAGCTTACCAAAAATAAGGTTAAGCAAACTCCACAATGACCCACAAACACTCGCTCTATAGTTTAAGTTACTAAATTCTTATAGCGATATTCTTTATGTTCTATGCTTTGTAAATCACTACAAATTCTACAAAAAATTTGGCAGAGTTTCCTTTATAAACCCAACATTTCCCATTTTTTGAAAATCAATAACCAAACTTATGTATATGCATTTTAGTATAACCAACACACAATTTATATAAGTTGCCTAATTCAATTCCTAATATAAGTTAAGAAAGAAACACTAAGAGTTTCAAACCTAATACATTACTCAATTCATATAAGTTGCCTAATTCAATTCCAAATATTATACATACCCATTCATATACTATACATTCACATTTAACAACACCAATACACTTGCTAGCATTTTCATATGAAAAATGAGTGAATGGGAGACTCACCTTGAAGAAGCAAGGCGGCGTTGGGCGGTTCTCGACAGTGAGGACTAAGACACAAATGGAAGAAGCGGTGGGCAAGAGGGTTGGAATGGGGCGCTGGCAAAGGAACTCAAACCGAATGTGAGTATCGGAGGGCTAGGGCGCAACGACTGAAGGAATACAAGTAAGAGGTTGAAGAAATGCGGGGGAACGAATACGCGTGTTGGTGGCCTGGTCATTAAGAATACTAATCTGCGGCGATTCCTTGTATAAACGCCGCATATTAATGTTGATTTAAATTAATTTGCGGCGGGTTCATCATAATACGCCGCATATTAATGTCTTCTGTTAATGAAATGCGGCTTTTTTGGTTTTACGCCGCATATTTTTAGCCGCAAATCATTATTATTTTATATGTGCATATATATATATATATATATATATATATATATATATATATATATATATATATATATATATATATATATATATATATATATATATATATATATATATAGAAAGGGATCATGTGAGAACTCCTTAGTTATATAAGAACCTTTGTTACATAAGAACCAATCTAGTACCATTGATTTAGGTGAGATAAATGGTTATGATTCAATAAACATTAATGGAAAATTGGTAATTAAAATAAATTCGAATTTGTTAGTTATGGAAGTTTATTTGTTTCCGTGATTTATGGGTAATTTTCATTAAAATTCGCATAATTCAAAAACAGTAGTTTTCCTATTTTACTCTATAATCAAATGTTAATATTCAAATTATTCAGGAAGTTATTTAAAACAATAGTTTTGCTATATTTCATACCCCAAAGCTTAGTTTGCTGTTTTGGCATTGAAAAATAAGATAATTGATTCAATTTTTTTCCGTATTTTATTTAATATTCTAAGTCATATATTATATCGTATAGAGATTGTTGTATTTGATTATTTATAAAGTGCATGATTGCGAGTGCGTATGAAATATATTGTTCTAATATATATTCTTAGAACAATAGAATTCTAAATTAGAACAATAGAGTTCTGATTTAGAACATTAGTATAGATAGCTTAGTACAATAGTTTTTATGTTTAGAGCATTAATATAACTCACTAAGAACAATAGAATTAAAAATCAGAACAATAGCTTTATGATTTAGACCATTAGAATAGATAGCTTAATATTTTTAGAGCATTAATATATATTCTTTGAACATTAATGTATATAGCATTAGAACAATAGATATCTTTATTAGAACAATAGAGTTCTGATTCAGAACAATAGCTAAAACTGACTCATTGTAAAAGTCATCTTCAATGTATAAAGTTCTGAATCGCATTAGAACAATAGAATTCTAAATTATAACAATAGAGTTCTGATTTAGAACATTAGTATATATAGCTGAGCACAATAGTTTAATATATATTCTTAGAACATTAATGTATATCGCATTAGAATAATGGAATTCTAAATCAGAACAATAGAGTTCTGATTTAGAACATTAGTATAGATAGCTTAGTACAATAGTTTTATGTTTAGAACATTAATATAGTACACTAAGAACAATAGAATTATAAATCAGAACAATAGATTTATGATTTAGAACAATAGAATAGATAGCACAATACAATAGTTTATATGTTTAGAGCATTATATAGCTCACTTAGAACAATAGTATACAACACAATTGGTCACTCGAACATATTTGTATATTTTTAGAACATTAGTATAGTGTATATAGAACATTAATATAGAATTAGAACACTTTTGATATTGTGTAGAACATGATTTATATGAAGGGTTATATTTGAAAGACTCAATGTTCTAAATAATACACTTATTGTTCTAAATTCTTATTTGACAACGATGGATCTATTTTTCAAGCATTAATGTTCCAAATATTAGTACTAATAATGTTCTTAGTTTATTTATGTGGCCTAATAATATAACCAATGTTCTAAATATTATTATTACTGTCATATGATGTGTAAACAAAAAAACGAGTCACATGTTTTGAATATTATTTTATATTCAATGTTCTTAATATTCATTTATATTCACACATGTTCTGAATATTGGTTTATATTCAATGGTCTGAACAATAATATGAGTTTTTAGAGCAATGACGTAAATAAAATAGAACAATATAATAAAAATTTAGTACATTAATATAGAATCATATAATAACATATTGTTGAACAATAAGACACAAAATACGAACAACTTCATATACATCTAGAACATTAGATCTGTTAATAAGAATAACTGAAGATAATAATATTACATCAACAGTAAATAAATATGTTGTACAATAGTATACCGAACAATTGGTTTAATAAGTAGAACAACTACGTATGAATTTAGAACATTAGATTTGTTAATAAGCATATTACATTTATAACATGTATAGTATCAAAAGTTTAGAACAAGTAGTTATGATATTTAAACAATAGGATACAAAATACGAACAATTGCACATAAATATAGAACAATAACCAAATTAATTATAATAAATTTAAATAATATTATCCACCAAAGAAAGGGCTTTATATTTAGAACAAGGGGTTTATATTTAGAACAATTACCTATAACTAGTTTATTGTATTACCTATATTATGAATATGGCAGTTTTTAGAAAAAAATACAAAAATATAAATTCCAAAACTCGATTTGACCAGAATAGCGGAAATGAAGGGAAGTTTAAAAAAATAGATTGAAGTTGCATTTAATACGGGTTGTAGTTATTAATAATTGACCAGTTCCATTTGAAGATCAATGCATCTAAGCCATTAGATTTATTATTTTAAAGGTCGAAGATGGGTTCTTATATATGAGGAGTTCTTATATATTAAGGAGTTTTCACTAGAACCCGCTCCTATATATATATATATATATATATATATATATATATATATATATATATATATATATATATATATATATTACGAATCCAAGTGCTTCGGTTTTCTTAAATCCGAAGCATTAAATCATAAGAATTTCGGTTAAGAACAGAAGCACATCTAGATTTAAATTAAAAAGTCAGCTAGCATGCAACCAACTCAAGTGCTTCGGTTCAATAAACAACCAAAGCACTTAAAAGATTATGTGCTTTTGGTTTTCTATTAAACCGAAGCATTTATTGGCTTTTTTTTTTTTTTAATAATGCCCTAGTCAACAGGTAGCCGGCTCTCCTTCAAAAAAAATTTCTTCAACCTTGCAGCTAGCGCAGCCCATTCAAAATTGCTCCCAATTTCTTCCTCAGTCGAAATTGCTTCCCCAATTTCTTCCTCATTAGAAATTGCTTCCCAAATTTTCTGACCTTCGAAATTTCTTCAAGTTGGTTTGTGCATTCTACTCGAAATTTGATTACCTTGCAAATATGAAATTGTTAAGATCAAAGTTGCTTCCTTCCAAATTTTTTGAGGAGCCCATTCGAAATCTCCAACTCCTACTGTAAGCCCTTTCGAAAACTCCAACTCCATTAGAGGTGTGTACAGTAACGTCTATTTTCGTATTCCCATATTCGCTGATTGCCCTATCTTTGATTCCTTTTTGTGTTAGTGATTGTCAGAGGCCTATTTAGTTTTGAAGCCTATTTAACTTACAGATTTCTTTTTCCTACTGAAAAAAATTGGACAAAAGCAATACTTTGGTTGATTCCTCATGAAATACGTATCTAATGAGTAATGCGGACTCTGCTTCATTATTCATGACTAATGTTTTCCAAGATTAGTAATGAATTTTAGTGGAGGTTGGCTCGTATTGATTACCTTGGTAAATCTACGGATACTCATGAATCTTCCAAGGGTGTCGACCAAGACTATCCAGATAGAAGCATTTCATGTTTTCAAGATATTTGCTGCAAAGTAAAACATTCCAGCTGATATTGCCAAAATCCTTGTTGCAAACAAGAGCAAGCTTCTTCGATTACTAGGCGATCTCAAGACCGTCAAAGAGGATGAACAATTTGATGCAGACAAGGTCCAAGTCATGCAAGAAATTGCTTCTTGAACCCGAAGAGCTCGCATCATAAGCTATCTTTGTTATAGGTGTATTATCTTTTTCCGTTATGTCTCCAGCCTTCTTTTTTCACTTCAACCTTTTTTTTCATAATTAAGAGTATATATGTTCACAAAAAAAATCATCTACAACGGCTGGTTTTAACTACAAGTTATATGATAACTGCATTTTCATAATAGTGGATTATAAATTCATAATTGAAGAACTGATTGTGTCGTATTGGTGTATAAGTGTGAGCAGTATGTTTCATCACTTAATTAATTTTGAAAGAGCTGATTGGCTCCTGTAATTATTTTGGCACTTTAATTGACTCCATCCCCTTGCCTCAATTTAAAGTTTTCTTATCTGGAGACAGAAAGGTTATCCATGATCACTAGTGTCTTGCATAGAGCTTACGTGTACCATTCTAATGCTGTGCTGTTTTTTTTAATTCTTTGGACATGATACATGTGGGTCCTAAGTGGGCTATCTTTATTTGTCCCCTTAGTCTACCTAGGTCCCTTATAAATAAAGTCATGAGGACGGTAACCAGTGATCTTGAATTTGGAAGGTTAGGTGGACGAGCTTAGCTTTTGCTTTTAAACAAGTAATGTAGACTTGGTTCCTTCGGCAAATCAAAGCCTTGTTTTTTCTTTTTTCCTCCTTTTTCTTTGAAGCTTCTCTTTGAAATTATTGTAAACTCTTTCCAGGAATATGTAGTAGTGGATGTAGATTGTGAGATGTCAGGACTGATTGGGCTCCCTCGCCTCTGCCAGCAGAGCATGTGCAGCAGCTCAAGTCTCTAGTAGGGCTTCTGTAAGCCAATTTGCAGGAGGTAATTTTGTATTATTAATGTAAGATTGGCTAGCCAGTCGACCTTGCATATTTGTCACAGATTTATAGCAGTGTCCTTCAGAAATAGTTTCTCATGTATCTTTCTTTGGCCATTTGCTAGGTGATTGAATCATCCTTTACGGCAGCAAATTCCGGTGATGATTTCCTCTTAATTGTTTCTGTACGGGTACAATTCGATTCCATGCACATGCCATCTTTTCTAATGATATTTTTTGTTTTTTTATGCATTTTAGTATGATTAGGAAAAAAAGTAGGACATTATGAGGGGAGCTACGAGGGGTATATTTTTCTAAGAAATTGAAGTTATAATTGGCTAGTTATGGTCTGTACAGAAGAATTCTTTTGCCAATATTCTAATAGCATGGTGGACTATTGCTAGAGCCAAACTAATACAGTAAAATCATATATTATTCAGAAGAACCTTGAATCCATACTTCTCCACCTGTAAAGTATTATCCCATAGAATAACAAGGAACTCTTCTTAAACTTCGATACACAGGGTAGTGAGTAAGATAGTGCTCGCACCATGCCAAGACAAGTATGAATAATTGATTCTAGCATTTGTTTATGATAAATGTGAGGTGAAGGCAGCTTGCATAGCCTCCCCATATCTTGCCCCAACCTAAATAAACTTGGTTGCTTCATGAAATGCGTACATTTTAGGTTCTGAACATGATTTTGCTGAACTTTTAGAAATCATGGTTCATTTTAGTTATAGAACATTTGCACTAGTTATTTTTGGTTCCGTGTCATTTTTTTATACTCTAAACTGTAAATTTCAATGAAACTATGAACCTGTATTACTGCATACTTGTATTACTGTAAAGTGGGTAGTGACTTTTTATAACTGATGATGCTCCACGAGTAGAGTTACTTTTAGATTTTGTATATGTTATTGAGAATTTTCTGATTCTTGGGACTTAAGGGACAGTCTTAATGCTGTTGGAAGTTTTAATTTATTATATATATGCTTATTGTCATGTAGGCAGCTGATATTAAGGTTCTTGCCTCCCTTGGCAGAGAGAAGTTGAAGAAAATATGTGGTGATAGTTTTTCCGAAGTGGATATCTTTTCCTGTTTTTAAGCAGGTTGATCATTCTATTTTCCCCCTCATATTTTAAATGTCGATGCATGTTTTCATATATTCACTATGATCTTGTAAGGTACTCTAGTTAGTCTCACCCTATTGTCTACGTCAGACTGAAAGATTAATATGCTAAGTCAATGACAAAATGATAGAATGTATTGATTATGTGATATTCAGCGAATGGATGTGACCAAAAAATTTTTATGGTTGTACAAGCAGCTGAGCAAGTTGTGGCTGTATGTAGCTGATATAATTCTTGTACATACTTCAAAATCAATAATGGATGAATAACTCTACTCTTTCTATCTTCATTTTTCCATCAGGCTTCTGTGTGTAGCTCTCATTAGTATTTCTTCTCTGTCATCCATTTGCATGATTTTCTGTAACTGAGATGAAGTTGATATAGTTTTGTCACCATGGAGAAAGTCTGTCATTATATCCTCCATTATCAGCTATACAAGCTACGTACCCTTTGCTCCCTGTCACAGGGCTTGGTTGCATGGAAGTGAATGATTTATTACCCTTCTCTCCCCCACAACCTTGGATGAGCTCTTATTAGTGTCATTAATTTTCTGCCAGAAGATCTGAGTTGTGGGGAAAATTAGTAAATTTTAGTGTCAATAATTTTCTGCTTAAATTGAAAATGTCTTTGTTTCCTTGCGAATGATAGGTTTAGAATTGATTTAGTTCATTCGATGATTTTTGATGCCTTAAACATCAAGTTGATATCTGTTTTCTTATTGTGTTATTCCTGGATGTTTAAGGTTAGGTCTTGTTTCTGCTTGAGCTATTGAGAGTTTAGGACTCGGATATTTTCATCTTCAACTGAAAGGCAAATACAAGGTTAT
Source organism: Dysphania ambrosioides (assembly GCA_026401315.1). Taxonomy (NCBI): domain Eukaryota; kingdom Viridiplantae; phylum Streptophyta; class Magnoliopsida; order Caryophyllales; family Amaranthaceae; genus Dysphania; species Dysphania ambrosioides. The sequence continues at coordinate 14,762,216 of CM048662.1, forward strand.
CCTTACCACTTTGGCTTCCCACAGAAAATTCAATCACTTTCATTGATTTTCAGGTTTTCTCGAGAATATCGTACGTCTATATAAAGTTGAGCGTAATTTGAGAACTTTCAGCGGAGTATTTCCTAACAACCAAGAGTAGTTGCTAAGTGATAAGAAATGTACATTATGGTATTTGGGAATAGGATATGTGAATGTATTTTAAATAATTGCAAAATTTTATAGAGTTTAATTTCAATCAATATCGTGATAGTCTTCGTTTGTATGAAAATTGAATCTATTATTAATGAAATATTAACCTCTTATGTTCTAATATTGTTACTTAATTAGTCAAAAGCTTCATATAAAATAATAATTTACCATTTAAAATATTTTTTTAAAAAAACTAAAACCATTATTTGCTTCATTCCAAGCAAAAGCAAAGCACTTGGTATATTTAGTGGTTCGGTTTTGCTTGAAAGTGAAGCAAATAATGGTTTATATTGGAGATAATTGGCTTGTTATCAAGTATTAATTGCTTTGGTTCTTTGTGAAACCGAAGCACTTAATGTTCCAAGTGCTTTGGTTCTAAAATCAAAGCAATTGACTATTATTTGCTTCGATTATATAACCGAAGAAATTATTCATTATTTGCTTCAGCTCCTAAACCGAAGCAATTGCACCATTTCATAAGTGTTTTGCTTATATAGTCGAAGCAAATAAGCTATTTGAACCAAAGCAATTGAACCAAAGCAATTGAACCATTTTCTACTAGTGAATTATATTAATTCCTTGATTGGCATTAATACCATTTAAAGGTTAGACATAGTTGATTGATGGCATGGATTAAGTTCAATGGCAATAGTCGATTCATAATCTGAATTAGAATCATAGGTTAAGGTGTGATTGATTATCACAAAAGTAGACATCATGACCATTAAGACTTTGAAAATATCATGTTTAATGTCTTTCTATTGCATGCCTCCACGAGAGTAGGTATGATTGCTTTAGAGAGAAGCTATTGATACTCAAGAGAGATCCTTAATATTAGTTAGGGCGCTTTGTCTTAGGAATTTCATTTTGTGTTGAATAAGGGATCGGGATGGAATCTATATCTAGTCTAATAAGTAGGGATTCGTTGTCTTAGATGTTTGTCTCATATTGATATCAATCCTAGATATAATTTGTGTCCTAGTTTAGTTTAGCTTAGTTCCTAGTTCAGACTAGAAATCACCTTAGATTGTGACATTCCTAGTAGAAATTAGAATAGTGGACAACAATAAATCCCTAATAGTCTCTTTGGATTTTGATCTTACTTGCCCGAACTACATTATTTAGGTGGATAGATTTTTTTATAGGGTAGCGAGCCCCGTCAAGCAGGCATTAAGCGGCCTCTAAGCGGCCACTTGAGAGAAAAAGGTTGAACTAAGCGGGCGATCAGAGTTTGTTCCAAGCATGCTCTTAGAAGGATTTTAGCAGCAAATTTTCTCTCTTACGCGAGAGCTCGTGATTTTTCCTAAGCGGCTATTTAGGCCTTATTTTGCAAGGATCATGTATTCTTTAGTTTGACTTCTTACCACATATCCACCACTTCTCATCTACACCTTGGTTGGAACAACCTCCCCTTTCTTTCTCAGTTTTTGCGTCGAGGATTAGACTTTACTTAAGTTTGGGATATGTTTCACGAAAAGGGTTGAGTTGTAGCTTCCTTCATTTATTTTCCATCTTAGAATCCAGTCTAGATTCTTCTTTGTTTTCTTTTCTTTGTGTTAGTTTATATTTAGGATTAGAGTAGAAACTATTATACACATGCTTATCTTGTTTCTTTCTTTATAGGTGACCATTGGCCATCATTCTACTAACTGATGTTTTTGTTCATGGTGTTAGCTTCTTAACCTTTTTTGTGTCTTAACCAATCATATGTTGTGTGATCTCATAGTACCAGTTTATTATTAGCAGTGCACTAAGAAAATTAGTTTACAAATTATAATCGATTGCTAGCAAAATACTATGATTACCTAAAATAATTTATTATAGTTTACGTCCATAATCTGTCCATAATTATATTTAATCGTTACACTTGATCAAAAGACATTTTCCTTCACTGAAATAGGGAACTACTAATGCCCAATTATGCCTTTTAACTGGCTTTGTAATTGGCTATTGCTTTCATATTTTATCTTTTTCTGTAGAGGCTGAATACATTTCAGTTTTGTTACTCGCTTACAATTTCGCAGATCGTGTTTGGAATATTTAGTGGTATCATTGCTAAATATATGTGTGGTTGTGTGCGTGTCTATGCACGCTATTAAACCTAATGTACTTCCCTTCTACTCATACAGTAAAACCATGTTGAAAAAGATTTGACTTAGGTGTAGGACTATAGATGCGATTAGCGGAATTGCAAGAAATAATTTCTTAGCATCTAAAGCAGGATCTCATGCATATAATAATACGAATTATCAGAATAGTATAACATACCCTTGATGCGTGAATTCCTCAAAGCAAAAGGGCATATTTTTCAAATAATCTAGAACGTCAAATGTTGTTCCTCTAGTATTGGTCCAAAAGCAAAATTGGATTACCCACGTATACTAGTACGGAATCAAGAACAATTCTTGATTGCTTTTTAGGGCTTTGATGAAATTATGTGAGATGAAGCTAGTATTGAAATTAGGGTTGTCAACCCCATATATCTATCTATCTATCTATCTATATATATATATATATATATATATATATATATATATATATATATATATATATATATATATATATATATATATAGATATATATATATATATATATATATATATATATAATATAATTATTAAGGAACTCAAAGTGACTTAAATACCTAATTTGATCAATTTACAACTCTCACATAATTATCTTAGATTTATCCAATCAATTGCTTATTTGTTTGACCTCATAGGACTCGATAAAAGTTAGTAGTATATTAATCTAGTTAATATACATATTATAGTTGGTTTCTAGTAAAACACTATAATCATCTAAAATAGCCAAATTTTATTATCTTAATAATTAATCCTAATTATTTCTAGTTTGTTACACTTGTTAAGGACATTCCTTCAATCTCTCACTTGTCTGAAAACAAGTGCGTAACTATGAACTCCCTAAGTCTCTTACAGTCAAATTTAATAGTATGATCACATCTCATGTCATCCATACTAATATTCAAATCATTTCTTGAAATCTGAGCTTGAACTATCAAAATAAATGATTAACTCTTAATCTATTTGAGCATGACCATGCATTTTCCAGTTCTAACTCTTTAAGAGGCCCAAGAAAGCAATCCTAACAATTAGGAGGACTTATTCAATCTTGTACAACCAAAAATCACACTTAATTTTTAGCAATCCCGAACATTCCGTTTATAACCTCCTTTTACGGCACGACGTTTGAGAATGTCAAAGACTACTAATCACTAAATGAGAATAGTGTCGTACTCATGTCAAAGGAATCCACTAAATATAATAAATGATATTCTTAAAACATTTTGAAGAATATCAAGTAGGTTTATCCAATATGTATCCATATACATATCTATCTAAATGATTAAACATCTCCATATCCCCATAGCCCATGAAACTGCCTATCAATCAACTTACACTCTAGTCCTTGAATGAATCATTTATGTCCAATTTAATGATTCGGACTAGGGACTAATGATATTTATAACTTTGGTTCACTTAATAGGGTTTGATTCATCAAATCACGTATTTGACAAACCTATCGAATATTATACAATACTTTGGACATTTTATTAAACACCAAACCACAGTTAAATAAGAAAAAAACTTTATTGATAAACATAAACATATATATCTTGTTTTATGTCTGTGACTAATTTTAAAATAAAATAGTACACAACTAAAGTCACTCTCCAATATGCTTAAGCCCTAAACCCCTAGTATGACTTTCATGCTTGGGTTGAGGCAACAGTTTAGTTAACGGATCAGCGATATTATCGTTCGTATGAATCTTGCAAACAACGACATCCTTCCATTCCATTATCTCTCGAATGATGTGAAACTTCCTAAGTACATGTTTAGACTTTTGATGTGATCTTGGTTCCTTACTCTGAGTAATGGCACTATTTTTGTCATAATGTAAGACAATACCACCTCTAATACTAGATACTACTCCTAGTTTAGAAATGAATTTCTTCATCCAAACTGCTTCCTTTGCTGCATCAGCTGCAATAATGTACTCAGCCTCTGTTGTAGAATCAACTATGGTGCTTTTCTTTGAACTCTACCAGCTCACTGCCCCTCCATTTAGACAAAAGATGAACCCAAATTGAGAATGGAAATCATCATTATCTATTTGGAAGCTTGCATCCGTGTAACCTTCAACAATCTATTCACTTTTACCTACATACACTAAGAAATGATCCTTAGTTCTTCTCAAGTACTTAAGGATATTCTAAGCTGTATTACAATGCATGTTGCCTGAATTCGATTGGTATCTGCTGTACATACTCAAAGAATATGAGACATCCGGTTAAGTACAAATCATGGAATACATAATTGACCCTATAGTCGAAGCATAAGGTACATCACTCATTCGCCTAATCTCATCAATGTTTGAAGGACATTGAATCTTGCTTAGCGACAAACCATGTTGCATTCGAGTTTTCCATATTAAACCTAGTAAGAACCTTATCAATATAATTTCTTTGACTAAGTCCAATTAATCGTTTTGATCTATTTCTATTGATCTTGATCCCCAAAATGTACTCAGCCTCTCCAAGGACTTTCATAGATAAACAATTCTTTAGCCATTCTTTGACAGAGTCAAGCGTGGGAATATCATTTCCTATGAGCAATATGTCATCTACATATAAAACCAAGAAGACAATGCTACTCCCAATAAACTTCTTGTATACACAAAATTCTTCTTCATTTTTTAGAAAACCAAACTGTTTGATAGCCTCATTAAATCAAAGATTCCAACTCCGAGATGCTTGCTTTAGTTTATAAATAGACTTTTGAAGCTTGCACACCTTTCTAGGATTCTTAAGATCCACAAAACCCTTAGGTTGTGTCATATACACATCCTCTTTCAAAAAAGCGGTTTTGACATTCATTTTCCAAATTTCATAATCAAAGAAGGCAACAATCACTAGAATTATCCGAATGGATTTAAGCATCGCAATTGGTGAAAAGGTCTCATCATTGTTAATACTATGAACCTGCCTGAAACCTTTTGTAACCAATCTAGCTTTGAAAACATCAATGTTTATATCTTTGTCTATTTTCAATTTAAAAATCCATTTACAACCAATAGGTCTAACCCCATCAGGCAAATCAACCAAGACTCATACTTGATTCATAGACATGGATTCCATTTCAGATTTCATGGCTCCAAGCCGTTTTTCGGAGTCTTGACTTACCAAGGCATCTTTATAGCTAGTAGGTTCCTCATGTTCTTAAATCATTATTTTAGAACTTTTAGTTAACAAGAAGTCTACAAACCTTTTTGGTGGATTTCTTAGTCTACTAGATCTACGAAGGGCGACAACAAGAGAAATTTCCTTCTCAACAATTTGAGAATTTTCACTCGAATTAGATTCGAGTGGAGCAGTAGGAGGTTTAAACATTAAATTCTCTTCCTCTAGTACAAGGTCATGCATGGGAGATGGTTCATGCATTGGATGCACACCCTCTACCACAGGCAATGGCACAAGTACTTCTGCTTCTGGCATGGGTTTAACCACATCCGTTTGTTGTTCGAGAAATACATTACTCTCACTTACCTTTTGGGAAATGAAATCCTTTTTCAGAAAGGTACCATCCTTAGAAAAAAAAACACTTTGTTCTCATGCCGATTGTAGAAGTAATAGCCCCTTGTTTCTGTAGGATAACCTACAAAGAAACACTTCTTGGCTTTGGGAGCAAGTTTTTGAAGCTGTAAACGTTTTACATAAGCCTTGCATCCCCAAATGCGTAAATAAGACAAGTTAGGAACTCTTCCTCTCCATAACTCATATGGTGTCCTACCGAATACCTTGCACGGAGTCTTATTTAGTGTAAAGCAACAGTTTCGAGAGCATGTCCCTAAAAGGATACAGGAAGGTCAGTAAGACTCATAATATATCGAACCATATCTAAAAAAGTTCGATTTCTCCTTTCAGATACACCGTTCATTTGAGATGTTCCTGGTGGAGTCTGTTGTGAAAGAATCCCACAACTCTTCAAATGATCACTAAACTCTTGGCTCAAATATTCACCACCACGATCTTATCGTAATGCTTTTATTGTCTCACCAAGTTGGTTCTCTACTTCATTTTGGAATTCTTTGAACTTTTCAAAGGATTCTGACTTATGTTTCATTAAGTAAATTTACCCATATCTACTTAAATCATCAATAAAAGTTATGAAGTAGCTATAACCTCCCTTAGCTTTTGTACTCATTGGTCTACATACATTTGTACGTATTAAGCCAAATAGTTCGTTGGATCTTTCTCCTTTTCCAAAAAAGGTGATCTTGTCATTTTTCCCATCAAACACGACTCACATACATCAAATGATTCAAAATCAAACGATGTAAAAAGCCCATCTTTATGTAACTTCTGAATGCAATTTTGGTTTATATGGCCTAAACGACAATTTCATAGATAGGTGGGGTTTATATCATTTGATTTGTATTCCTTTTTTCTATGTTAAGGATAGGCTTATGTTGATTAAGTAGATATAACTCATTAGTATTATTAGCACGGGCATAAAATATTTCATTCTTACAGATAGAGAAACAACCTATCTTAATCGTAAAAGAGTATCCTTCATGATCTAATAAATGAATTAAAATAATGTTTTTATCAATATTAGGTAAAAAATAACAATTATTTACTTCTAATACTAATCCAAAAGGTAAAGGTAGATAATAAGTTCCAACTGCTATGGCAAAACCTTTGCTCTATTAGCTACGCGCATTTCTACCTCCTCTTTTGTCAGCTTCTTACTCCTTTTGAGTCCCTGCATATTCGAACAAATGTGAGAAACACAACCGGTATTAAATACCTAAGAAGAAGTAGAAGTTGCTAAATTTACTTCTATAACATAGATACTTGAAGTGGAAGCACCAGACTTCTTATCCTTCAAGTACTTGGGGAAATTCCTCTTCCAATGACCAATTCTGTCACAGTAGAAGCATTTGCTCTCAGCATCCACCCTTGGCTTAACCGTAGCCTTTAGCTTTGCAGAAATTTTGGCAACAACTCCTTGTTTTCCCTTCTTTTTATCCGCCCCAACCTTCTTAAACCCTTTTCCTTTTTGAACCATTAGAACATCCTTCTTAGGTTCGAATCGGATATTTTGCTCAGCAGTATTGAGCATCCCATGTAACTTAGCAAGGGTTTTCTCCACTCCATTCATATGGAAATATAACCTGAAGTTTTTAAATCCATCATGAAGTGAGTGGAGTATGATGTCAGTAGCCAACTCTTGGCTATAAGGAAAGCCCAGTCTTTCCATGTTTTCAAAATGACTTATTATTTTGAAGACATGTTCTCCCACTAGCTTGCCCATCTCTAAAGGAAACTCAAGGATAGTCTTGTGAGTTTCATACCTTACGACTCTAGTGTGGAGTCGAAACATGGTTTTCAGCTGTTGGATGATGCTATAAGCATCCATTTTCTCAAACCTTTTTTGGAGGGAAGATTCCATGGAAGCTAACATAAGACAAGTAACAGGTACTGAACTTGTTAAGACAACCCTATGATTGGCCAACTCAGCATCCAAAGGGATAGGGCTTAAGGTTGGGATAGGGGTTTCGAGGACACCCTCTCTTCCTTCGGACCTTAGACATGATATCTACAATAGAAAATATTTTCCCATTCAGTTTATCCATTTTCACTTTTTAATTTTGCTTATGACTTGAAATCATATTTTCCCATGTCACGATTCAATAACAAACCAACTCTTGCAGGTGGACTTAACTTGGCTTGACGTTGAGTGTGCAAAAACCAGAAGAGTTCTCAAAAACCCCAAACACAATTAAACCCAAATCCTAACTTTTCCCAAACACAAAACTTAAAAACCCCAAAGTACATGCTTACTCATAAGCAAACCCCAAAAACTGACCTAAGCTAAAAATGCTCGGAGCATTAATGCAAAAACTCAAAGTTAGGCACCTAAGATCTAGACGTCCAACACTAGAATTTTTGCAACCTTTGAAGTACTTGAGCAAAAGATTCCTCTTTGGAATTTGGCTAAAAACATAAGCATTAGACACCCATGCTTTACGTTTGATGATCGAACTTAGCGTCTGTCATGTAGGTACGGTCTTTTTGCCTAAAAATACCTTGAATTTTTATGAGCAAAAGAGTATAAAATTTTCCAAAGCTCAAACACTATTACTTTGCAAAAATCACTACTCAAATATACTCAAATCCTCCTTTAACCTTACCCAGGATTAATATAAGGCAACCCTTACCTCTAAATTCAAGAGAACATAACTCATCCTAACACTCAACAAATACTCAAGCAAAGGACTTATCCTTAATAGTAACTAATCGAGGACCTTTCTAAATCTATATTTATATTTATTTTTTCTTTATATACTTCTATTCCATTCACACTTTCTGTAGTGATTTCCATCCACTAAAGGGTTTAAGTTGAGTCCTCTTTTATGTAATGATTATATAGGGTGCAAATCTCCTTCTACATGAACTCCTTGTTTTATGTTTTTTTATGAGCCTTGATCAACCAAAAGGCCATCATCCTTGATGGACTCTAGTGATCAACTCACATACTTTCAATCTTGTGCCATTTGTTCACCTATAATATGATTGACAAGGAGAAACCTCCTTTCTTTACTAGGTTAAGCCTCAAAACTCTTATTTTGAGCGCCATAATCAAGGATCCATTCTCATAAAATAGACTCCTCTTAACTTTAAATGGAATCCCCCTTTTCTTGTATTTATTTCAAGTATTATACATTTAATCTTATGCATTCATGTTATTTAACACTTCTCTTAGTCTGTGATGATGAGGCTTAAACATCTTAACCTCTCTGTACTCTCTTAAATCTCACCTTTTTTATAAGCAAAATCTTAGGTGTTCATCATGCTTAAATAAACATTTAAGAGTTGTCAAAATGCTCATTTCTTGGCATCATGAAGCACATTTTGTGATATTTTAATTTCAAAGTCCATGATGTTTAGGGGCTTAATCATACAAAGTGCACTTAACTAGACTCTTTCCTTTAGTTGAAGTATGTCATTTGGGATAGCCTTATTAAATTCGATCCTTCATTTGATATGTAAATCTTCAATTACTTGCATGCATAAATCATACGTACTTTGCATATTTAAATATTGTATTTTTCTTGCTTTATTTAATTTTTGCACTTCAAATCCTCAATTTCAAATTTTCACCTTTATTTATGCGTAATCCTTACTTTATTATAGTTTGATATTCAAATTTGGTTTAATGACCATTCACGTGGGTCAATTTTGGGATTCAAACCCAATTAGGCCCCTAAATAGTTTGGTGGCGGCTACTCTTGACCATTTGGACCCAATCCATATAGAAGATAACAAAAAAGTTGTGTAGCTGACCCTAAACGTCGCGCACAATTAGTAGGGCACTAATGGGGGATGGCAAATTTCCTTTCTCTTAGCTGAAAAGTGAAGGTTGGGTTTTAAAAAAACAAAGCTTTCTAATGATGATTCACTCATCAAACCATCATCTATTTGAAATTTAGTTTGGTTTACCTCAACCCTTACCAAATTTCTTCCCCCCTACAATACTACTATTCATATAATTAGGGGTAAAATGAGTATTTTTATTTATTTTTCGTGTTATTATACTAATTAGAAATGAAATTGTAATACATGAAAATGACGTTGTACTAACCCAACATGAAATTGAAGTATTAGAAAATGAATTATACTAAATTTTATCATTTTTATGTGAAGTTTTTTAACTTTTACTACTTTCTAACTTATTCATTTATCTTTGAGCATAATATATGTTACCATTCACATAATCAAATATAAATTTGGCATTTTTGTGGTTAAAAAAGGATGAAGGATGAAAAGGAAGGAAAATAGGGAGAAAAGCCAAAAAAAACAAAGTTTTACAAGAAAAGTGAAAAACATGATATCTATTTTATGTCTTTATTTTCAGCCATTAAAAATAGAGGATAAATAATTAAATATTTTTTTATTTAAAAATGATAAAAGCATTTGCTTTTTCTAACAGATTGGTTACAGATTAGCATAATTTTCACAAATTTTGATGAAATAAATAGTCAATAGGTAGGCATCAAACCTAAAGCATTTCATACTATTTTTTAATTTCATTCATCAAACCTCTTACCAAGTTACGTCATTTAATTTGTAACTATCAACACATTCTCAACATGAATTTCAAAATTATAATATTGGCAGTAATGAAGGCTATTATTGAAAGTCAAAAGTCAACTAAGATGGAATTCACATTGTATGATAACTACACAGGTAACATCCATTCCACCGTCGCTAATAATGCAATAATATTAATCATAGGAATCAAAAACCATAAGCAAATATTTCAAAAAAAGACTGGTCCAATCCAATTTTCCCATTACACTGTAAATAATAGTTCCTAAAAAGGGTATTGCGTATCTTAACTTAGAGTATGCCATTAAATTCATACACAAATTAAGCAGTCCAAGTTTTGACTACTTGCACTATGGAGGAGTAAGCAAGATAGAATTGACCCACTGACATACGACAATAGCTAGATATACACAAGTACACAACTTCAAAACTAACGAACCGGAAGGCCGCCTATATAGAAACATATAGAATAGAAAAGTCCAAGTCAACAATCACACATAAGAGATCGTAAACTACTGAATCCTAAGCGTTTCATACTTACAACACTATGAAGGAATTTTATTTCTCAAATGCTCCGGATATAGTCCATGATCATAATTTCTATTGCAAAATCGGATATGTAATGTATATTTTAACCTATATTTTGATGGAACTGGAATTTTTCATAGACAAAATGAGTGTGATTTGACTATAACCTAAGCCACTGCTTAAATGAGTATTTTCTTCCCAAGCTTCGACAACAACTTTTCTTTCTAACCCTGCAACTTTTTTAACGGCCTGTCAAACACCTCTTTCTTTGCCTTCCTAATCACTGTGAGGATGCCAAGATACTTCCTATGTCAATCGACCTCCTTTACTCCAAGAATTTTAACAAATTATCTCCATCGCCCGACATTCACTAATTGGTTAAAAATAAAGTCTGATTTGCTATGATTGACCTTTTGACCCGATACTGTCTTGTATTTGTTTATAATATTAGGAATAGTCGAGCACTCTCTCGCATTTACTCTACCAAATAGGATATTGTATGTGTGAAATTCCCTTACAAATTTTTGCTCCATGAACTTTGTTTTCATGCACTGTTTTTGAAAGCAAAGTAGAGAAAGCCTCAGTACAAATCAAAAACAAATAGGGGGATATGGGGTCACCTTGCCTCAATCCTTCGGTGAGTGTTACAAGCCCTGTAGGGTTTTGTTAATTCGAAAAGAGAATGAGACACTTGACAAATAATGCAACATCGATCTGATCCACCCTGGCTTACTGAATCCCAATTTCCACATTACCCTTTGTAAAAATGACCATTCAATCCTATCATATGCATTACTCATGTCTAGTTTTAGTGTAAACGACCCCTTCTTACCTTCCCCCTCTCTTCATGACATGTAAAATTAAATCTCATATGCTATCGAAGCATAGTGTATATATTACTAAATTTAAGTGCACACAATATGTGAGATAATTGTTAAAACTAAAGTACACTTGAAAATATGATATTTTTAAAAAATATAAAAAAAAGTGTAAAAAGAAAATTATTTTAAATGACACATTAATATTTCGCATAAAGTCTCCAAATTCTTGATATTTTGTTTCCAATTATTTCTTACAGAAAAAGTAAGAAATAGAAAGTCCAAGTCAACTATTACACGTGTAAAGATCCTGAACCGCTGGAATATGACCAATTCTCTCATTCACATGTGTGACACCATAAACCTTAATTATCTCACTTTGGATTTAATATTTATTTTCTCTCTCCTTCCCCATCCTATTACACTCCTCCACCTTTATAAATACCCCGTCAAGTCTCATACTTAAACTTCATTACTCGGTAGTAGACAAAACGTACATTTTAGAAAAATTATAGAAACTGATATATAGGAAAAAGAGCGAAAAAAAATTTAGAGCCAAAGCAATGGCTGGCGGGGGATTCTCTGCGCCGGCAAACGGCGGGGTTGTGTTCGAGGCTAAGATCACCCCGATCGTGATCATTTCCTGTATCATGGCTGCAACTGGTGGCCTCATGTTTGGTTACGACGTTGGTATCTCAGGTTTGTTGCTTCCCCTGATTTTAGATTTTACTTTTCGTCGTAGTCTGCTTACATTATTGTATATTTGTACGTTTACTGCTTACTGCTTGATAAACCTCCCTTTTTTCTACTTTTTTTTTAGTTTTTAATGAAAAGTGTACGGGGAATATGCGTGTTTTCTGTTGATTTCTTTCATAGGCTGTGATTTCATCTTTGATTTTTCTACTTTGTTGTGTTTTGTTACTTGATCAGTAGAAACAAAGATTCATTTTCTAATATAATTATTTAATTCCTAAACGTATATCAGATAGTAAATATGATATTTCCTTGATTTGATTACAAATCTTTTTATTTTATTTATTCAGAACAATTTTTAAGTATTTTTTCTAAATATATGAGTATCTATATTTAAATAGAACTCCATAAAAAATAAATTATTAGTTTATTATTGATAAAACAAAGTTTTTTCTAGGTATTACTCTAATAAAGTATTTTAAGAAAGTAATATTTAAAATAAATTAGTTAAATTATAATTTATTTTTCTGTGTTAAAGTCAACTATTTTAGTTGGTTAAATTCCTGGAAATTGATATATCCAGTCAAATTTCATGTATATTATTTATTATTTTGTCGCTTGTCCCTCTCTTTATATACAAAAAAATAATTTATTTCTCGTTACTTGATTGGTATATTTCTTTGTGTCACATTTTGTAAAATTTACGTTCATTAGTCGTTACTCTGTTTTCTATTTAGAGTGGAGAAGACAAGCAAATGGGAAAGAGATGACATTTTTGACTAACACAGTATTTCTCTATGTCATATTTTGTCTTTTATTATATGAGAATCAGAGGCATTATTTCAGACGGAATTCAAAACCAAATAACATATTCTCCATACAGAGTTTATTATTTTTTATTATTATTAATATTATTATTATTATTATTATTATTATTATTTATTAAATTATTAAGAAATAGTTGCTACCATGAATAAAGAGATCCTTGTTATTCCCTGTGGAAAAAGAAAATATATATATATATAAAAAAAAAAGGATTTCCCGCTGACTTGGGACAACCACCAATAGTTTGTCAAAACTGAAGTTACGGATGCACCCTCCATTAATTACGTATAATTATGTGAGTCTCTTCACATCATGGTAGGTCTCACGGGCAGTGCCGTCAGAAATAAATACGGAATAGGCTCACTGGTAAAATATCTAATGAGTTTCGAATTTTGTCTTGTCAAGATTAGTATAATAATAATAATTCAAAAAAAAAAAAAAAACAAAACAGAATGTCATACAGTTGTGTGTGACTTGTCTTTTGCTCACCAACTACTAGTACTAATAAGTCAAATGAGCTGCCTATTTTACGTTAGAATTGAAGTTTTTATATGGGTGCTTGATCATTTTGAAATTGAACTCTATGAATATAAGAATTCTATAGTTTTATACTTGTGTTTGTCACAACTAACATGAACAAAAGTATCTGAATATAAGAATTATATAGTTTCTTACATACGTCTCTTTCGAATTAATTATATTTGTTGAAATAATTGAGAATTTAGTTAAAATCGCGACTTGTTTACATACAATTCAATTTCTTATTCGATTGAAAATAATCCTAGGTTTACATGCATACAATTCAATGTCTTATTCTACTGAAGATAATTGTAGAGTATTGACTATTATTGAACATTAATGAATTATGTTTGTCTCACGAATCTACTATTGCTTGTCTAACAGATATGTGAGATTTTTTCTAATACAGTTTGAAACTGTCCTGAAAAAACCTAAACATTCTTAATGACTATGCAGGGTGGTCCAAATTACATTAATGTAATGCTCGTGTAAAAATAGGAAGAGCAATATTAATTAGGATTTAAGAGGGTTTAAATTAAAGTTAGTTTTTTTTTTTTTTTTTAATATCCCAAATAATTTAGTAGTTGCTAAGAAGTGTATGACTAAATAATTTGTCAAAATGCAGGAGGAGTGACATCAATGAACCCTTTCTTGAGGAAATTCTTTCCAGTGGTATACCGTAAGAAGAATATGCCAGATGCAAACCAAAGTAACTATTGTCAATATGACAACCAAGGGCTTCAACTATTCACCTCATCCCTGTACCTTGCTGCCTTAATTGCGACGTTTTTCGCGTCCTATACTACTAGGCAGCTAGGGAGGAGGCTAACCATGTTGATCGCCGGGTTTTTCTTCATCGCAGGCGTGGTTCTTAATGCCGCTGCTCAAGATCTTGCTATGCTTATTATTGGCAGGATCTTGCTTGGTTGTGGAGTCGGTTTTGCTAATCAGGTACTGCATTTTTTTTTTTTTTTTTATTTTTGACATATTTTCATTTTAATGTTAATGCCAATAATTTCACTTCAATTTATTTTTATTTCCAAAGTCGTAATGGACATAGGAGGACAAAAGTCTAACTGCATGATATACAAATTTGTCGGCTATAATTATTTTAGTTTAGGGTGATTTTCTCCTAAATTTATTTTTAAGAAAACACTCACCTAACATGGTACCCCTATCATTCTTTAATTACTCCATTTTTCTTAAGAAGTTGTAAGCAGAGTTTGTTTTAAAGAACAATTTTTGTTTTACATTGTTATGTTGCACAATAGCATATACAGATCAGAAAAAATAGCATACCCTATTTTAACTCTTATTCTAGAGTATTTATATAATAATATTTTTTTTAATGTAAAGAGAGTCGTAAACGATAAGTATAACGTTGAACAACTTCAATTTGTCATTTGTAACTTCAAAAATTTCAAATTTGGGAGAAAATTAATCAAGTCCACCAAGGTAGACTGAATGACAGGATAAACTATGAGCGTCCAGTACGTAGCCTTTAACGCAAATGTTTGACTTTTCATGATGCGTATGAGTAATCAAATTTGTGGAACGTTCATTTACAGTTGTTTCTTTACTAACCTCGAATAATTATCAAGTTTTTGGTAAGATGTGAGACTATTTTCGACTAATTACTGTACAGAATAATTTATTATGAGGCTTTGTACGTCATTTATTTAGATAACTAAATGTTTGAGTTTCACAATAAAATTTAGTAACAGTCACAGTCAAAATAACATGGAATGGACCATCTAATCTTCACTTGACGAGTTGAAGTAACCAAATTGGGTAGCTTGTTAGTGGTTCCATATAAATTATCTTTATTGCGTAATTGACCGACATCCTTGTACATCACTGATTTACAGCTCTATAAATCTAACCTGTTCCGTTGAGGGACCTGTCTTTCTCATGGCATGTTTTCCTTCCACTTAAAAAATACATCTTGGATTTCGACATATATGTACATGTGATCTAACAGTTTTTGCTCAAAATTTTCTAATTATTTTTTTTCTCTTCTAGAATCAAGGTTTTTTTTTTTTTTTTTTTTATTGCATCTTGTCATGTGAAGTCGGGTTTTAATACTCCTATCTTAATATAGTGGGGTCTACTTCATCTAAATTTTTTTTTTTTTTTAATTTCGTCGTGCTTATTCAATTTTTCTTTCTTTTTAACTATCGAATTAGAGAAGTTCGTGGAACTTTGTTTGACGAGATCATCTAATGAACACTTTTTTGGTTCATATATGAATATTTATGGAGTTAATAATGCCGTGATTCTCTTTCTTATCAGTTAGTTTTATAAGTTTTGAAGGATTTGAATTTTCCTAGTTGCTTTTCCTTGTTCTAAGACTACGTATTCTAACATTTTAGTATGCCGGTCTCTAAAAAATTACCTTATTTCTCTTTTTAGAGTCAAAATTTGAAAACTTTAATTATAAATACTTATCAGGTTGTAAGTAATAATATATTCAAATAGGATATTGTTGGATACATCTCAATGTAAATTTTTTGAATATCAAATTTTCATATTTTTTTGCCTTACGGTTTTAGAGATAAAAAAAATGTTTAGATTTGTGTCTAGAAAACCACGAAAAGTCAAATTGGGCAATATTTTAGAGAGAGATTACGCACTTGCATCTTGCTTGTTGTGAACTGCCCATGTAGCAACCATATAAAAGGAAAAAGGGAAATTGTGTTTTCTTATATGCATTTGATATTTTATACAAGAGTATATGGCAGTTACTCTCATTTTCCAAGAGTTTGATTCTGACAAGAGGTTTCATCTTTCATGTGTTCTATTCATTTTACTATAAAATATTGGAATTGATATTTTATGGATCACCTAATTAGTTGAAATTCTCTTTACAAGATAGCATACAGTTCCTCAAGGTGAGGAGGTGCTTCATAAATCTAAGAAATTTGACATTCATGGTGATCTATAATTTAATATTACAAATGTTTAGTAAAAGAATTAAAAGATGCAATAAAATTATAGAGGTCATGGAACCAACGTTAGAAATAAGATAAATAATAAATTATGACTTTTGCTGATATGACAATGAGCTCCGCAAAAATATTTACTTTATTTTAAATTAAAGTACGTGCATAACGTAATGTGTAAACCGTATGTTATGCACTTACTTATGCATGCATTATTTGAGAAGCAAATAAAGAGTAGGAAGGTGGAATTGCCACCGCCTTTGTATACCATTGTATGTCATTTTTTTAATATTATTATTAGATAATTTATGTGCGATGTACGTTTTGATAATAAATTATTTTTGTCAAATACTTTAATTATAAGAATATTTTTATTTATTGGTGAAAACTTATAAGTTTTATATAACTATCGTAGGAAATTTAATTGATAAACATGAAATAAAAGAAAAAAAAGGTAATTTTATACTCAAACAATTTTTTGTGCATAACAATTTTCAATCTATTATTAATGTAAAGTAGAAAAAAAAATAACATCATCATTAAAATATACAGAAATTTTTTTAACAATAGCTAACACTACTTCCAATGAGGTTTTTGTTTAGTAATAATTATAAATGTTCATAATCTTAACTTTTATTAAATTTGGATGGACAACAGGCAGTTCCCTTGTTCCTATCAGAGATAGCGCCCACCCAAATTCGGGGAGCTCTCAATATTTTATTTCAGCTCAACGTCACAATCGGTATCCTTTTCGCCAACCTCGTGAATTATGGCACTGATAAGTAAGTCTTATGTATTTCCTCCTCCTATGTTTATTTGTTGTTCAAGTATCATTATAATTTGGTTCTTATGAATGGGTATTCTTTAACAGAGGAAAAGTGTTAAATTTACCACCTACTTATCACGCATTTTCCTATTATATTACAATATTTTATATTAGAAGTATCAAAATAATTATTTTTCTATCATATCTTATTTTTAGGCTGGATTAGTTTACAAACAAATTATACGAAGTATGAAGGATTAATAAATGTTTGTAATAATTATAGTAAAATATAATATTTGTCTCATTGATTTCAAATCTATTCGTTGAATTGAGATGATTAAACATTTAAACTATGAATTTGCTTTGCTTCGAGGAGATGGGTCGTTGAATTCTCAGCTCCCAACGTATCATAAATAATTAAGCATGAATAATGGCTTTATGTGTCATAAAACAGGGACAAGGTGGAGTCTTAAATTTTACTTTTAATTTTTTTTTTTTTTTGTATGAAGATGTATACCTTTTCTGTTTAGATCGCAGGAACGTAGAGTGTGTGTGTGTATTTCTCGGATTCTAATTAGAAAAACTAAATGACTGACATATTAAGTGCATAAACACTTAGCCAATGTGTGTCTGTACCACTTATTCTAGGACATAATCCATTCATTATGTATTGGTTAACTAATGCATTAAAAGTTTTCAAGTACCCAAATTAGTTGAAATTTAGGTGTCAGTTGGTCGTAAGCTAGTAGACTTAGTGGAGACCGGGTCTTATGCAAAACGTTGGAGTATTCTTCAAATTAGAAAGTGCACCCGGGTGCATCATGCTCATGGTACACACGCTTTTAAAAAATGTACATTACGTACATGTAAAATGTACACAGTATACATGTTAATTATGTGGAATGTAAAAATGTACATTTCATATAGTTAACATATGTGTTATGTACATTTTTTTTTATGTACATTTTTTTTGTAGCAAGTGTATTTTGAGCATGAAGCATCTGTCGTGTTATCTGAATAGTTTTGTTTAACTTTTGATTGGGTGTCAGGTTACAAAGTCTTCAGATACATAGATTAAAGAGTAGATGTAAAGCTTTTAGGTGTTTATTTTTTTGAGATCAAATTCCGCACCTTACTATTGTACACTGCACGATGCTCCTGTACACCAAAAAGATGATAAGAACAAGAGCGAAAAAGGCGAAGTGGCCCAGTTCATCAATGCATTTGTATGAGCTTCTTTATGGACCATCTCCACAAAGAATATAAGCCAAAAGTAGAGAGCTGTACCAGTGTAGGAAAGAGTAACCATGACTTAAGAAAGTAGGACCAATTTTTGTAATGCCCAAGTTATTTTCTAGTGTAGAACATCAACTGTTCTAAACATATAATCATGAGCCTAAAGTGATTACTGTGACATTCTATTAGATTACTTGTTGACTATATTATTGATTGTATAGCTAATCTAAACTTACTGTAATTATTGTGCTAACAATGTAACTTTGACGAATGTCACTAATGCAGAATGAAAGGGGAAAATGGATGGAGGGTGTCACTAGGAATAGCAGGAGTTCCAGCCTTACTACTGACCTTAGGAGCTCTTATTGTTACGGACACCCCTAATAGCCTTATCGAAAGAGGACGATTGGAGGAAGGCAAAGCAGTTCTCAGAAAAATCAGGGGGACAGATAACATTGAGCCAGAGTTTAATGAACTCGTCGAGGCTAGCCGTATAGCTCAGCAAGTCAAGCACCCTTTCAGAAACCTCCTCAAGCGAAGAAATCGCCCACAGCTTATCATTTCTGTTGCTTTGCAGGTACAATATCATAGAGCAAGTTCCCTATGTAATGTTATAGCTGTGTTACTTGAGCTAATTCGCTCATTTTTTTCGTTTAGAGAACACTATCCTGAAGATGCTAATTTACTGATGTCTTGTTTTGTGGCTTGGGTAGATATTTCAACAATTTACAGGGATCAATGCAATCATGTTCTACGCTCCGGTTTTATTCAACACCTTAGGATTCGGAGGCAATGCGTCTTTGTACTCAGCAGTGATTACTGGAGCAGTGAATGTCCTCTCCACTATTGTGTCCATTTACGCTGTTGACAAAGTAGGGAGACGTCTCCTTCTCCTAGAAGCCGGAGTTCAAATGTTTTTCTCTCAGGTGATCATAGCCATAATTCTAGGGCTCAAGGTTAAGGACCATTCAAACCACCTTGGTCATGGGTATGCCATTTTCGTAGTGGTAATGGTATGCACTTTTGTCTCCTCTTTTGCTTGGTCATGGGGACCGCTTGGTTGGCTCATCCCTTCAGAGACCTTTCCCTTGGAAACCCGGTCTGCAGGGCAAAGTGTGACTGTCTGTGTTAACATGCTCTTCACTTTTATCATTGGACAAGCCTTCTTGTCCATGCTTTGCAAGTTTAAGTTTGGCATTTTCCTCTTCTTCTCTGGCTGGGTCTTGGTGATGTCCCTCTTTGTGGTCTTCTTGCTCCCCGAAACTAAGAACATCCCAATCGAGGAAATGACTGAGAAGGTTTGGAAAAGGCACTGGCTTTGGAAAAGATACATGGACAATGAAGAGGACTATGTTCATGGAATTGAGGTTAACGGGATCAAGGATGCTCAGAAGAACAAGCATAGTGGCCATAATAATGGGTCTGCTCTTGCACCTTAAACTTGGTTAAAGACTTTAGTGCAATACAATCAGTCTTTGTTAGTAGGACATCTGTAATACTGTACTTACGCTAAAATGATAAGGTAAATAGGATACGGATGATAATCAGTGTACTTTTGGTGGCGAAAATTGTGCCTATTCCTTCTCTTAGTGGAACAGGATTTTCTATAATTAGTGTAACATGCTTGTTTCTTTTACACCATTGATTCTGAATCAATTTTGGAAAACCTAATGCAATATGTCATTAACATAATGTTGTCTCCATAAACATAAATCAATTTCAGATGGTCTGTAATCTCAGTGATGAATTCCACAACAATACTTGAAACGTCAATTGTATGTGACAATCCTGATTTCCATGATCACACTTAGAATTTGCTTCAGAATCCATTGATCACGTTACAATCTCCATGAGCTAATGAATGTAAGCTATCTTTGTAACCACTTTAAGACAGCCTCACATGCTCAAGTCTTGTCTTCAGAGTTTCTGTCAAAGAATTGTTCATCTTGTGTTAGATTGGTTACGTCTATGTTTCCTACTATCACTTGAAAAGTCGGACAAATTTTTTTTCCCTTGCAATGTGATTCCAGATGTGTCTACTTTTCAAGGAATTACTAGTGTCTTTTTCATTCATCAAGCGAATTCAGAGTGAACCATGGCTCAATAAGTTGCCAACTCAAACTAGACCAATGAATTTCTCAGATGATAGGGGATTTGATTGGCTTACTTATCAGTACGTGGTTTCTTAACAGTCAGTCCACAAGATCTGAGCCGTCTATAAAAGTATATTATTAATAATTAATATCTTTCAAAATCATTATATTTGCAAATCTAATTGTTATATACTATTACAACACAATACATTTAATAAAGAACATAATCTGATCTAAGCTAAGAATATCATGCATAATATGTCATAAAAGATAAGAAACGCTAAGAAATGATCAACCGTGAAGCATATAAATCAAAAATTCTATTATGACCACTCGTTTTGGCACGTAAAATTGCGATCTACAATACTTTACACTCAAAATAAACAACCAATTCATTCTTCATAGATTTCGGGTGCTGTTCCAAGGTTTTGAAAAGTTCGGAGAGACATATATCTTAGCCCGGTAGTTTGAATGGTGTAATTTTTTTTAAAACCCCCTATTTTTAGTGGTACTACACAACTATGTTACCCTTTAGCGGCCTCAGTGACATATTATTTGAGATATTAAAAAAAACTTTGAGAAACCATAAAATTGGCTACGGGACTCCGAATGGAGCTTATAATATGTCTAACTTGTGTATTTTTTCGAGATCTATAGGGTGAAATCATTCTTTGGGGGATTTGTTCACTTATTTTCTCCAAAAAAGGCATCTAACACCCTATAATCCATGAAATTTGATTTTTTAGGGTTATTCCTTCATAAACACAACATATAACATGCATATATGAACATACAAGAGTTTTTCATCTTCACATTTATATAATTATGCAAAAAAAATTTAAAAAAATATATACTAGGATTCAAGGCATATACAAACCATTAGATTTTGAACTTTAGAGTATGTAGACTTCTTCAAAATGGGAGAGATGAGTAAGCTTCAAAATGCTTCACTACGCCATATTCATTGAGACACGAGTGGGAGAGATAGGCTTCAAATTGCGTGAGGAAGAAAGTTAGGTAGTGGGTGTTATGGGGTTAGAGCTAGAGACGAAAAAGGGGGATGTTAAGTTATGGGGTTAGAGCTACCTAGAGAAGACGAAGGTTAGTAGAGTTAGGTTCTTTTCATGCGCTGAAGTGTTGGGAGTCTGGGGAAACCTTTTCGTGTTTTGAAATGGCCTGGAAAAAGAAAAGGCTGAAAAGGCTAGGTTTATATATTAATGAACAAATGTTGCGGTTATTTAAATAATCGCAGCAATTATAACCGCAAGTGCTGAGGTTATTAGAAATAGCCGCAACACTTATGACCATGATATTTTTTCCAGAATTCTTTTTTCCATGAGCATTTCATGACGGAAATAAATGCTGCGGTTTTTTTTAATAACCGCAGCACTTATAACCACAAGTGTTGCGGTTATTTAAAAAACCGCAGCATTCGTAATAAATGCTGCGATTTTTTAAATAATCGCAGCACTTGTGGTTATAAGTGCTACAGTTATTTAAATAACCGCATCATTTAGATTCATGTTCTTCGAAATGTATTTAACCGTAGCAATTGAGACGAAGCAATTGAAGTGTTTTCTACTAGTGTGACTTGCTTAACCCTATTAGGAGTGTAATTAAATGGATTAGGAATATGACCTCGGTTAGAAAGAAGTATATGGCATTGTGTAAGGAAAGAGGCCTTAAGAAGAGACAATGGCGTCTCGATACACCGACCCGTTAAAACTCAACATATAGGTTGTTAAATGATGATGTTAAATACCGTGAGGTTTTGATCATTCTCTATAACGAAACCCGAGTGACTCTTGATGAACTTTTAACTGATTTCTAGTGGACTACCGCTATTTTTGTTCATGACATTTTAGCAGCATTTGACCATGCAACCAAAATTTTCTCATACATTTACGACCCTAACATTCATTTAGTTATATTAGAGTGTGTTAGCATTGTTAACACTCTTAGCAATTGAGCATTTTAGTGTCACCTAGATTAGTGACGTTCTTACTAGTATGCTAAGTAAGTGGTATGCTTAATTTAGTGAATTCCTCATCATATATGGTATAACGGTTATTCTAGATCCCGGGATAAAGGCTTCGGGTTTAGAAAATGTGTTACAATTTTACTATAACACTCTAGGTCTACAATACGGCGACCAATGCCTACATAGAAAAATGTAAAAATGTTTTATCAAGTTTGTATGATTATTATGCTTCTATTTGTATACCTTCCCAACATATATCGTCTAGCAAAGTTCCGGTTTGCGATTCGTGCCAGCACTCGGTGGAATTTTTAAAAAATAAAAAACATTGGCTTCTTCTTCTTCTTCTTCTTCTTCTTTAATTTATGTTATTAACGAATATCTTTCTTACAAACATAAAACCGATGAAAATTTTTCAATTACTAAGTGGTGGCGCAATCATGAACGACAACTTCCCGTTCTGGCAAGAATTGCAAAGGATATCCTTGCAATTCTCGCCTCCTCTATTGCTTTCGAGTCTGCTTTTAGTGTAGATAGAAGAGTAATGGACGAGAAGAGATCCCGCTTATGCCCCGAGAGCATAGAAATATGCGTCTGTAAGGAAGATTGAGATCAAGCGGAGCGTAGGACATAAGGATTGAGGGACAACAACAACGACGAAAACGATCCTTGGATGATGATGGACACGAGCAAGGAAGCGACAACGCAGGTGAAGGAGGGTCGGGGACTGCCCCTGGCTAGGCACCCCTAGAGGTACGTAATAAAACTACGTGTGCTTTGATTCCTTCGGAATTCATAAGCAACTTAAATTTAAAAATCAATATTTTATTATATAATTAAATTTTGATTTCCAAAA
The DNA here is from genome assembly GCA_026401315.1 of Dysphania ambrosioides. NCBI lineage: Eukaryota > Viridiplantae > Streptophyta > Magnoliopsida > Caryophyllales > Amaranthaceae > Dysphania > Dysphania ambrosioides. The sequence continues at coordinate 14,785,797 of CM048662.1, forward strand.
TAAAGTACAAGCCCTTTCTTTTCTCCCCCACCCCCAAAACTTGTTTAATTAAAATAAATTAATATAATAATAGATTATAAGTAAATATATAATTAGCTAATTACATTAATTAGTTTAATAATAAATAATTAGTTTAATAATAGGTTAATTAGTTTATTTATTTTATTTGGTTTAATAATACGTAAATATGAAATTAGGTGAATATACAACATACAAGCTTAGTTAGTTTAATAATACATAATTATCAAGAAAATAAATAAAAAATGAATGTGATTTAAAAGTTTACAACAAATGTCATTATGAGCATGAATATCAACGTTTAATTACATTCGAAATAATTTCTTTATTCTAATTTGTAAATGTCATTATACGTAATTCGTTTCGATTCGTGAATTCATTTCGATTCGATACCAAATTCATTCCGAATTGTGAATTCGATTTGATTCGATTCGCTAATTTGGTTCATGATTCGGTTCGTGATTCAGTTATTGATTCAGTACGAATCATAATACCCGACCCCAACCCCAACCCGGACCGGCCCGCCCCCTGGATCGGTCTGGTTCCTATCCCTGTCCCTTTCCCCCGGCCTGCCCGAACCGGCCTCGCAGCCACCTCTAATTTGTGGAAAGAACAGAAGCAAGATAACTAAGTTATAACCACTAAAAAATGTTATAATCCAAATATCCAATCTGTAGTTGAGATAGCTTATCAACAAAGAATACACATATAGATCTAAAGGTTCATCAGTGCTATCTTATTCAATCAGTAATCCTATACTAAGTAACTGACTCAAAAACTCTTTACTAATGCCTCATTTAACATTAACGTATATTAACTGATGCTATTGTTCGCTTATCAAACACTTATTAATCTCAGGTTTCAGTAAATAGTCATCTGAAAAAGACATATCTAGGTAGCTTATCCACAAAGAAAACTCATTTATATTTAATAATATTGGTCATCATGGCATCTTTTTATTCAGTCTTTAAGACTATAAGTTTGTAACCCAAGTTACTAACACAAGAAGTCCTTTACTGATGTAAAGAAATGGACTCGTTACATATTGTCTATTAATTGGGGCCTGAGTTCGCTCATGAAAAAAACATTCGTTAATTTGTTTGGCACTCATGGTCTTTTTTAAAGGACATCTGAGAATAAGCAATAGTTTGGACAAATTTGAGATAAAATTGGAACACGATTAATGAAGCGAGAAAGAATTCATATGAGCACAAGGCACTCAAAAGTATACGAGTAAAGAGGAAACGGTGCACCCTAACAAAATTGACTGAAAGTATTGGCTGTCACCCTTATGTCAACATTTGTGAAGGAATTATACGTCATACAATCAAGCGCTAAGATAACTAATTTCTATTAGGATTAAATAATGAAGATTATTAATTCGATTAATTTAATTGGTCGTAATGTTTAGCTAGAAATCATTTATGAATTGGGTTAGCGGCTACAATTAACAATCCTATAAGATTATACAATAGAGTCATGGATCATATCAAACTAATAAGAGTATTTAGAGGCTTATAAGTATGATTAATTCATTTATCTTTTATTTTAACTGCATAAGGATCTTATATCTTCCTAAGTATTCTTTAGTTGTCGATCTATTGCCTCTATTGCAAGTCGCTGAGCCATTGGTGTCTCATCCAGTCATCCCATATAATTAATGAGCCTTGTGAACTAAATCTACATGATTTGAGGCTTTCTTGAAATTACTTATAGAAGCATCATCTAGATCAATCGGAATCTTGAAAGTAGAATGTGTTGTTTTCCCTCCAAGTAACAACAAAGAAGCAATTCCTGAAAATGCAACTAATAGTACAATTTTCTTTCTGATCTAAATTTCAATATCAATGTATTCCACGGGTATATTTTTCCTCTCCCACCACTACCATACACAAAGAAAATTCCTCCATGTCCTTACTCACTTGCAATCAATATTGTGGAGTACACATGGTATTACTCTATGTTAACTCCGTGTATGTAATTTTCAAATTTAACACCACATTGTCAACATAGTTTGTTGTAATCTTGGTTGGTGCAAGATGTGATGAAGATTGTCCTTATTATGAAAGAGAACAAATTGTTCTCCTTGTAGATGAAACTATAGTAGCTCTAATGGTTGATTTTGGTGTTGTAAATAAAATTTTGAAATTCTCCAACATGCTTCAATTGCAGAAAAATAACTCCAGTCTAGATATTGTTGAATTTCATCCACCTAAATCATTTTATAGCCTTCATTGTTGGATTGTGATAGCTTACCCTCTATGACCAAAGTCTCTCGATCATGCCCTTTGTGAACATACTTTTATAGGTACTTAACCACACTTCTTGCTACAACACGCTCCACATTGATATGTACAGTATACTTAATACACAGATCTCTATTGTATGGTACAACCTAACTATTGTCTATTTCACGTCCATTCACAATTATAGGTTCTTTGTTTGGCATTCGTCTGTACCTCACAAAACCATTTTTATCAAAAGTTGTCTCATTGCATAAACTTTTTGGATAACCTTTCAAATATCTTCCATCTTTTAAACATGGGCCACATGGTCCATGGTTCATGTTCTTATAAAAGATTTCAAATGAATTAGGATCTTTATCTTTTTATCTGGTATTTTTGCGTTAATGAATTTGTTGATATCATCAGTGCATGTTGTTTTATCCTCAGTTGCTATGTGAATAGGACATGAGCGTGGGGATGCCTCATTTTCGGAGTTCAACGATATGTAAGTCTGAAAGAAAATGCTTTATGTTATATAAATATAATTTAGGTAAGTATATGAAGTATTTAAATGTAAGATTCTAACATGTAATAATTTTACCATAGAGTTTCCTTTCTCGAAAATCACGAAGGAATTTTTTTATTTGAGCTTGAAAACACGTGCAACAATGTCTGATATATCATTAGCACGACGACCAACGCCACATGTAGCTAGTTCATTGATAATTTCTGGCCACCATGGCATTGCAAGTGAAAGTTATAAAGTAGTCTGGAGGCCCCATTTCTCGAACTATTTCTATAGCATCTTGGTAATGTTGAACCATGTTACAGTGTCCTCCTGTGAAAGATGATGGCAAAATGTATCGGCGACCTATTATAATAGCATTCACATAACCTATAGTTACAACATCACACTAGTAGAAAACCATTTAATTACTTCGGAATAAATGATGTGGTTATTTGGAATTCGAAGCACTAATTGGTTTGAAATATAGCTTAATATCAAGTGCTGCGGTTTTTAAATTAACCGCAACACTTGATACAACAAGTGCTGCGGTTAATTAAAAACCCGCAATATTAGTAATAAGTGTTGTGGTTTTTTAATTAACCGCATCACATGTTGTATCAAGTGTTGTGGTTAATTAAAAAGTCGTAGCACTTATAGTTGATATATTTCAAAATAAAAAATTCCCAATACCTACACATTCTCACAAAACACTAGCAAAGAAAGTACTCTAGCAAATTCCCACACATTCATACGAAAACACTGGCAAAGAAACACCAACAAATTCGCAGTAGCCACACATTCTCCTTCTCTAACCCTCTTCAAATCACCCATAAACTATAACCCCCAATTTCTATGAAATTCCGAGCATTTGACTCTTACTTTGAAACATATAATCCCATCCTTCCCCATAAACCCTAATCTCAATAATTCGAAACCCCTAATCTCTTCCTACTTGTGACACACAACTATGTAAACTATGGATTTGTGGTGAAGCTTTGGTTGCTTTTGCCCTCTCTCAAGGTGTCTTAAAATATTTCTTGCTTGGTCAAAATTTTCAATCTTCTAGAAACTCTTCAAGATTGAATCTTTTAAACAAGAAAACTTCCCTAATGTTGTTTTTCATGGCTTCTACATACAATATGATGGATAATACTCCTACCGAAAAAAAGAAACAAATCATAATCCAAGTAGGATTAGTAAAGATATGTTGAATCTTAGAGGGAATAGGATTCAACTAGCTTGTGAGAATTTCATGCATGCATTCACATCATGCCCTCCCTCTTAAGAAAAACTTGCCCTCAAGTTTTGTTGTGGCCAACAGATCATCCAAATCTTTCGAACTAACCACGGAGATATTACAACACATGAAATATCGGCGTTGCCCTCTTTCCCTTGATCTTCAGTGTTGCCAACCATCAAGCATAAGATGATAGATAAACATACCATGACTTCGTCCAAATTGCAAGACTTTGATTGTAACCCTGATGATCCTTTTAATTTCCTCGAAGAAAATGTATCATTAGCATGTTGGCTATTGGAAATTAGAATCACTTGATTGTAACAATGCAAAGATTCAATATTTCCCTCTTCATCAACAAGAACATTGAAAGATGGATAGTTACCAATCACAAAAGAACAAACTAGCCAAATTGGTGTGGAAACAATAATAGTATTAATGTTTTCTTCCAACACTTCTTTTTCATGCTCTAGCATAACATAAAATGAAAGAAAACTCATACCATTTGACTCTTGTGATGGTTCTTTATCAAACATTGGTGGTAGTCCAGGGTAGATCATTATGAAGTACATCCTTGACTTTGTCCAATGAATGATTCAAAACAGTAGGTTGTTCATCATCATCATCATCATCATTTAAAGCCACCATAACATATCTTTGTCCTTCTTGTTCCATCTCATGCAAAATCTTCTTTTCATTCACCAATAAGACATCTTTCTTTTCTAATTCACAAGTCATGATGGGGTTTTTGACTTCCACAATAATCTTCAACAGATTTTCTATCTTGTTTCAATGTATGTGACTTAATGAAGTTATATTGCTCGAATTCTTGTGGAACAAAGTCTTTTCTCATGTACCTCTTTAATTTGCTCCAAGATGAAATCTTGGTTCTTTCTTTCTTTTTCCTCTTCTTTTGCAAACCTTCAAGCCATAAACTTGCATAAGAAGTGAGCTTTAGTTCGGCCACCTTGAAGGATCTATAATCATCATAGTCCTTGTACGTGAAAATACTCACTACTCTTCTAACCCAATCCAAGAACTTGTCTGGATCCATGCTGCAATTGAACTCGGGAATCTCAAGTCTCAAGCTTTGATCCTCTTGCCCCCTTGAACTCCTCCTTCTACGCCCTTCATTTGACTCCTTGTCACTTAAAGATGATATCGGTCTCTCTTGCTAGGTCTCCTAGACCTCCTAACACTTGATTCATCATCACTATTACTAGAGTTAGATTCATAAAGAGAATGTTTACTTTTGCTTGAGGACTTCTCCATCTTCTCTATAATTTGCAATAACTCCTCCATTCGTTCTTTTAGTTCCTTCCACTCGCGTTCCATGCACAAGGCTTTGGCCTCTTGCAAGGTCAAACCTTTTCTGAAGCCAGGTGGCATCTCGTGTGCATCATCACCACTGAAATCCATCTTGCTTGAGTATGCTTCGAATTCTCTCAACAAAAGCACCAAAATTAAAGTTGATGTGAATCTAGGTATTGTAACCTTAATTTACACAAAGGATAGAAACTAGACTATGAACCTTATAAAGCAACGCACCAAAGGTTATAATCTAGGGCGAAAATTTAGAAAATTGATTAAAGAAACACCCTCAATTCTTTCAACTTTTTCACGTGAACTTAAAGCAAAGCACCAGCTCACAAATCTTTGCTACACACAAAGAATAATAAACTCTCAAAGTTTATTGCTTAAAAGAAGGAAACAAGCTCAAAATCTGATTTTCTTCAACTTAGACACACATTTATTTATACCCTAAGATTAAGAGTTTGAATCACATTGAAACTAGAAATCCTACTTCTAGAAGGACTCCTAATAACCAATAGGATAATGCCACCTATTTATTACATAATTCTACCAAAACTCTAACACTATCTTATGTTAATTAAAATTCTATCCTACCTAAAAAGATAAAATTATAGATTAACTACTCTTAACCTATTTTATTTAAAGTAAAATACTAAATATCCAATCACATGTGTGTAACCATGTCCATGCCCATGCCATGTCACTTGCCATGTCAATGCTGTAATAAAGCACCGACAAGACGTAATAAAGCACCGACAAGGCGTAATAAGCACCTCTCCTTGTCTTAAAAGTTTTCTTGCTTGGTCAAAATTTTCAATCTTCTAGAAACTCTTCAAGATTGAATCTTTTAATCAAGAAAACTTCCCTAATGCTATTTTTCATGGCTTCCACATACAATACAATGGATAAAACTCCTACCGAAAATAAAAGAAACAAATCCTAACCCAAGTAAGATTAGTAAAGATATGATATCTTAGAGGGAGTATGATTCAACTAGCTTGGAAGAATTTCATGCATGCATTCACATAAAATAAGATCAATACAAATAATGAGTTTAGTAAGACAAAGAATTCAAGAAATAATGATTCTAGAGAAATAAAAACAAGTTAAATACAAACAATTTAAGCCAAGGAGAACAGACGTCAAGTATTTGTTTCATTAAGTTTTCATCCAGACCAAATATGTCCATAACTAGTACAGATATGAGTTTTAAGCCGGCAGAAAGGAGAAAAAAAAATCAAAACAAAACAAAAAGGAAAAAAAAAAAAAGGCTTGTATACAAGCACTGCTGAAATATTTACAGCAGTACGACAATAGAACATTACATTAGCTTCCTAAAAACTCAGGTTTGATTTCCAACTATGGAGAAACTTGGTGTCAACTGACAAGTGCCAACCGTTGCAACTTTACATGTCCTGCGGAGGTGTACCTTTCAAAATAATTAGTTTCCTAAAAATCAGGTTTGATTTCAAACTAAGGAGAAACTTGGTGTCAAGTGCCAAGTGTCAACTGCCAAGTGCCAACCATTTGCAACTTTGCATGTCCTGCTCAGGTGTACCTTTCAAAACAAATTCATTCTATAAGCTTGTTCGTCTGATTTACAGTTTTACACTTTACAACACAAATACATGTGATTCTTGTCCCTATACCTTTGCTTAATTTTGTGTATTCGTACAAGAAAAAAAAAGAATTGGAATCGACAAAAATGTTTGAGGATGTAGATAATAAACTCCTGGCTTCAGAAAATTACAAAACCTACGTGATGTTAGTGTTGTTAATTATTATGGATCAGTAGGCCATTTAGCAGTGGTTGCTCCACATCAGCACTTCTATATAACAATCTTCTGTTACGGTGTTGAGATCTGTCAAAACCACAGAAGAGCAAAATTCATCAAGAGAGGCCAATAGGTAAGAAACATAATATAAATATAAATTTTTAACAACTCTATCACAGCAGCAACTAATGCAAAGCTCTTTTCTTTTCAAAACTCCAACTACCCATAAATGATGGCCTTCGATAACTCTTATGGCTTTCGTTTATCAAAGAACACCTATGGTTTTTTTTCAAATTTTTATCACATATAATCATTCCTTGCTTACCTCACCAACCACCTATCCCCCCATGAGGTAATGATGTGCAAAACCAAGGACATATAAGGATTGGGTATTGTCATGAATGAAATCACTAGGTTAAGAAGAGAATGAGGATAATTATGCCGAAAATGAACTCAGTAGCTCTTCACATTGATCTTGGCATCAAAACAATGGCAAACTAAAGTAAGAACAGGTGCCTATAGGAGATTGGAAGCACACATAGCACAATAGTCAAAGTTTCATCCTCAGTATGAAGAAATGAAAATGAGGACAAGCAATGAATTTGATGGTATAAACAAAATCTTTCAATATCAGATTTAAGCTACTAACTGGAATGCAACTAGAGTCGGAGTATCAACCAGAAATCAGACCTGCAATTTCTTGAACATAAATTCCACGTTTTTTTCAAGCTTATAAACAAGAACAGATTATCAACAGTAAGAGACCTTACACTAGTCGATTGGAGTTCTGTGTCAGAATCATCATCATCCTGCAATTGAATCCATCAAATCCTTTTTAGGCACAACTCAAGTAAATTAGCATATTGAAAAGACTATAGATACAACAATATACCTCAACTATTAAATCCTTTCGTGTAATTAAACCTAAAACTCGGGAAGGCCGAGGAACAACCAATATATGCCTCAATCCTAACTGACGGAATAGATTATAAACCTGAACCGATCAATGTAAAACTGTGAAAATTCAGATTATGGGACAAAGAAATTAGCTGAAATAATAGCCAGTATCTAGAAATTGATCAACTTGAAAAGAATCAAAATATTATAATGTAAATATGTAATGAAAACATAAAAGAACTGAAAATGCTACCTTCGTCAACGACATATCTTCAGGGACTATATACGGAGATGGGTTCAAAAAGGGGGCAAGATCTATATACATATCTAAGTCATCCTGACAAAGATTAATATCATCAACGCTAAGCCCTTTACTTGAGACTGGTTTGATAAATTCACTAGTGTTATGCCTGAAAAATTGAAGTCTCCGTCAGCTCATCAACTACATAGAATTATAAACCAAGTTCTAAGCAGCAGAGGATAGCTTGCCTTATTGGAAAAGATCCACCTCTGGAATCGCTAGGCAAAGAGCTATGTTGGAAATCCACCTTTGACTGAAGAAGCACCAATAAATGACTGTTTGGCAATTCACATCAGTTCCAAATATGTTGAACTAGTAACAAATGCCCAACAAAAATATAAAGCAAAGGTACTCATGGCATACCTCCGAAGCATCAGTCCTATAACGAGTGTCTCTCCGCTCCTTGTGTGATCAATCACCTAATTGGTAGGTCAAACCAAAGAAATAAGTGGCCAAATTTACAGAAATGCTAAAAGCCACAAATTTATTCAACTTACAGGGAAGCCATTGTGCTTGTTGCATCTCAGAATAGCAACAGCATCTGCAACTTTGATAACACGGGGAAGACTAACAACCTTCAAGAAGACATCCGAGAAACATATTAGCACAAACACTCCCAAAAGGTATGCATGGAACATACTTATTGATTTGAACATGAGACACAATCCTAAGACAACACTGACCTTACGAGTTCGACAACCCTCTTTTGCAGTCATTCTCCGCATTTGGTACTTAGGTCTTGACTCAAGTAAAGGGATACCCTTTAACCGAGCCTGTTCTTCATATAAGCCATCGTTGAAGGCATCACCAACAGCCTGCACGTTTACCAGAATAAAAGCTATTAGCTGCCAAACCATGCACACGGAGTAGACCATAATCAAGAAGAAAATGTATAAAGATCATAATTTAAATGATACTTATTCAAGCGTATTTAGAAACTAAACATAAATCAAATAATACAATTCATAATCCTAATTGTTTTTTGAAAGAACGTAAATCCTACCTATTTCAATCTCTTTCTAAATAGTGGGTCACAACACATTCTATTTATTTATTAGTTTTTCAAGGGATGAATGAATCAACTAATTTTATATAATATTTTTTTAACCTTCATGTACGGAGTATATATTATAAATTAATCTTGTTGTAAAGTATTATTCAAGCTATAACTAGTGCTATAACATTAACAATTTTCAAATAGTCAAACAACAGTTATAATCAATTTACTTAATTTGATCGAACTCCATAAGTCCCTATGCTACTTATAAGTTGCTCTCTTATATTGATAGTTAGATTTAATATGGTAGATGACTCCCTTTCATACAAATTATTTGTGTACAAAAGAGATAAATATTGATGATTCCATCACACAAGCTCAACTATCCAGACTATCATACCTTTGATATAAGAAGAACAAGCATGATAAGAGGAAGAAACTTCAAATTATTTGAAATTTCAACCATGATGACACAAAGGGATACAGTCACACGCATTGAGCCACCTAGAAAAGAAGCAGCACCCAGAAGAGCATATCTGTAACCACAAAATCATATTGCATTAGAAAGCCACAAAAGAGTTACGTATGTCTGAACAGAGTACAATATATAACATACAGTCTAACAAGTCAAGTAGGATATGTCAATTAGACTCAGCTAAAACTCTAGAAGTGTAACATGGACATTTGTCCAAGCGTCAGACACAACCGTTGTATGTAGTGTTCGAGTGTCATACTTATGTTCAAGTGTCGAGTATCTGACATGGACACTTATAAGAAAAGTATAGTAGGATATGAATATACATAATTATATGATGCCATTATTATGTGCTGGTGCTATCTTCGTCTTTATAAAGGTAAATAATGGTCATTTGCTAAGACAGCTATAGGTCTTTTTATTTTATTTTGGTACAATCAAAATTTTATCAGACACCGAAAATCTTGGGACTATGTTGTTGGTGGACCAATTGCATCATAATCATTTAATGCTCACAAAAGGTCTGTCAGTGTCTGAGGTATACCATATAAGAAAGAGATAGGGCAGGATCTCAAAAAATCATTAGGAGTTTCTTAGGGTAATATCTCTTTTATGAAACTGTAATCAGTAATCACTCCAATATCCATATCGAAGCTTTTATTCAAAATAAAGTCACTTACAGCATCATACTGTCCAGCATGTCAATCAACACCCATTGCATTTTCAGTCCAGATCTTCATACCAAAAAGGCCGCTCATGTTTTTCGAATGTATTCATATTTTTAGTGTCTATGATTGACTGTCATTAATACAAAGACTTCAATTTATAGGTGTGAGCATGGTTCCTATCAAGTAAATGCTCAGATAACTGTTAAAATCTAATCCACACACAAGTTTCATAAAAAAAACGAAAGAAAAGGAAGACGCAGAATGATGCACCATACACCACTGACATCAACAGCATTCACAACATTAGCATCAACATCATCCCATGGCAGCAAAGCCTCCAAAGACGCTTCTTCCCGGAGAGTGGGAAAGAGGGATAGAAGAGGGGGGGGGGGGGGGGGGGGGGGGGTCATTTACTCACTTTTACCCATTCATAGTGATTTATATCAGTTGCCCTTTCATGAAATATGCCATCACCCTTAGGTACTCCATATGAGTAAAGCAGATCTAATGATTTTCCATGGTTCAGGACTTCTATCTTGTTTAATCAAAGCTAGAGGGCAGAAGTAACAGAGATAAAGAATACTCACGTTCCCTCTTCTATATTTGGCTTTTTGTAGAAGCTGACAACAAACATCCCAACAAGACGACCATAAGTTGATCCTATCATTATTCCAGGAACAAACTGACCAGCAGGAACAGCTGTTCCAAATGTGACCACTGCCAGAGAGTAGAACATAACCTGCAAAGCACAAGAAAAAATAATTAACGCCTAAAAGCAGGCAATCTACACACAAACTTGATGTAAGACACATAAACTTCATCTTTCCCCCAACTAGAAAAATAAGACATTATTTGTAGTATATTGCTCTCAGCTACATATGAAAAAGCAGCTTGGTCCTTTTTCTACAACTCCAATTCCATATTGCTTTCATCATAGAAGAGCTAGTTGCTTATCTTTGGAAAATTTTTAATTATGGGAGCACTCAGTTCAAGAGATAGACTTTCGGTTCAAGCAGCCAAACCCATCTTTTTGGAAATACGGCTTGGCTTTGTTGTTGTTTTTGGAGCACTGAGTTAATTCAAATGCAAATGATAATTTCACTCTAGTTCCCATAGGCCACATGTTCACAATCGCGTTGTGTATATGATACTGCCATAGAATATCAGGTGAACTTAACCATGAAAACTTATGAAGGAGATCAAGGAAACAATAGCCAAACTACGGCAGAGCCAAGGAAGCATAGAAGAAGTGCCTAGCCATAAAAATACAAAGGAGCATATTACTTCATTCTTCAGGAACAAAGTTAGCCAAAGGGATGAACCCTTATATTGCCCTTACTTCTCACCCATTACTTTTTTATGAACCCTTTTTTTAAACACATTGTAATCTTTTAGAGCTAACACTTCCCTGTTACCATTTGAGCATAATCAATTAATAAGGAACTTCAGTTACACAATTTCTCCTTCATCTTAGAGGATTTGATAGTGATTTTGTCTATAATTTGAATGCATGGACCTTTGCAACAACACTCTTGGGTAAGGGTTTATACTGAAGTCCCCATAGTGAAGCAAGACACATTTTGGGGGGGGGGGGGGGGGGGGGGGGGGGGGGGGTTATGTGTCAAACATGCTCATTGAATCACAAGGGGTTAAAATGGAAGACAAAATATTAAGTGATTGCACAAATAAGAGTATTCCAACGAGTGGTTCATCTTTGGAGAGTGTCTATATTCATGTTGACTTGTACCAAAAGGCTGCAAAAGCTGACATTTCTCAACATAGATGTGATGTTGATCCCTCATGACAATGAGAAGAAATTGAACACAACACATAGTGTCCTTATCTACAATCGTTTTCATTTATCCCTACCATCCAAGATAATTGCATCTTTGTCTGAACTATATTAGCTTTGGTTTCTCTTAAGAATAGGTATTAGGGGAGAAGTTTAAGGGACTAGACCTTAATTAGATTAGAGAAAGAATTTCATCATTTTGAAGTTCGTAATCGACAATTTTAATATTCTTTACTTCAGATAATTATTCCCAAACATTTACAGTGATATCCTACTAGACTCTATTTCTCTTATTATCATTCCGAGCTTCTTTCTTTTGAGTTCAATTTTATAAAATTTGTAATATTTACGATAAAGTTTTTCCCAGGTTTGATATAGCATGGTCAAGAAGGTTCGTAGCAGGAATTAGACAAAGCACAAATGATGTGATAATGGATTATTTTAATTTGATTGAAGATCACTGGACATATGAAGATTGATACAATATTTGTCAGATGGGAATTTAAGGTGTAAGCTAGTCATATATTACCATTCCATTTCCCTCTTTTCATTGAAGAAAGTTGTCCAACTAAGACTTAGGTTCCAGATGTGTGATAGTGGCTTAACCCTCAATATGGACACATAGAAAGGAATGTGGATAGACAATTGGGTGTTTGGTAAATAGCTTGAGGTGGCTTTTGGATTTTCATTGTGGTCAAACAGCCAAAAAAAAGTTGGTAAATTGGCTTTTAAGCTGCTATTCTTACTAGCTTAATAGTTTTTGAAACTGGCTTTCGGCTTTTTCTTTTCCAAATTACTTTTCTACCTTGCATTTCACTAATAATTACTAAATAAGACAGCATCTATTGTTCGGCCTCTAATAAGCCTAAACCAACATAATCAATGCTCCATTAATAATTGCTCAATATTTATTGTTCCAAACATTTTATAGATATTTATATTTCTAATTTTGTCTCTCAAAGTGTTCTCCTACATCCACCTTGATATTTGCAACTCCGCTACAATCATCTTCTTAACATGTTTCCTCTTGAAAGTTGCAGTTGCTCTCCTCATTTGAGTCACCCAGATTTCATTCTATGGGTGACATCTTGATCAATGTCTCCATTCCTTTAGAATAGAAAAATGATCCTAGATATTTGAAAAATTTGCTTAGGAAAATCTTGTTATTAGTAGTCACACTATCTTCGCTTGGCCTCCTCCCAGTGTTAAAATAACACTTAATATACTCTATTTTACTCCTACAAACTCTGAAACTTCTAAATTTCAATTATTGTCTTTATTTCTCTAACTTAGCATACGCCTCCATGCTAGTCTTGTCCACCGAAACACCACGATATTTCATCTTGTATTGACCGTTTACTTCATCAGGATTGTCGCAAAAAGGAAGAGGCTTAAAGCAGAACCTTGGTGCAATTGTGATAGGAAAGTCCTCTGTCTCCACCACCTATGTTGTACCAATACACATTCGGATACATATACAGATATGGAGAAAAAGGCAAAATCAAAATTTCTAAAATTGGGTATGTCATGATTACGACAAAAACAAAGACAAAAAAAAAATAATTATAGAAATCAAAAAATCATTCCCATGAAACCAAACTAATTTACACCTAAGTTTACATATACCAAACAAAACTCACTTCACAAAAACACAAATGAAACAAAATTGAGTAAATCCTCCTTGACAAAGTCAAGAGGCATATTTAAGGAAGCATAAAGGTGAGTAGGAGTTGGAACTTCATTACTCTAGACCTTCTCCTACTTCCATGATAGTCATATTGGGTAAACTGACAAATTACAAACTTAACCAAATTCCAACATAATTCTACCAGTTATACACAAAGGTACAAGGAAACCTTAGTCTCAAACCTTCCTAACTTTGGACCTCTTGCGTTAACCACCGCCCCCCCTTCCACCACCATTACAATGGATATTGATGCAATGGCGACTTGCCTCAACAACAATCTCTCGCAAGTTGATCGAGACTCTGTACACCTCCCTCGCAGAGAAGACTTCGACATCATCATGTTTCTTTTTTATATTTTTTTAGTTGTCCTCTCCAAATTTCGCTTTTGTTAATTCACAAATCATCTGAATCATTTTAGTCTTATTTTTTTATTCAAAAAGCAATGACAATGATCTACGAGAAGAGGACAACTCAAAGGGTTTGCCAACATTATTATTGTTGATCACCTCCCGTAGATTCCAAAAGAGAATTTTGATAAACTAGAGAGCATAATATACATTTACTCTCAAATTAGTGTGATTAAAGAGAATGGTTTTTAGATGCCTCTTCATCCTAATACCATCAAGAGGGTACGGTCTAAACACAACTTTTTGTTGTTGTTAGGCTTTAGAGCGTGGGTATGTTCTAAAGATTGCCTGTCTTACCCCATATGTATATGAAGTTGTACCAACTCATCTAGCCATACCCATCCCGTATCCACAAAGATGTAACCAAGTTGTATTTGTATCGTACCCTATACGTAATATAGGGTGCAGGATATGGTTGGGTATAGGTAAATTCATGCTTTATAGTCCACCACAACTTCTAACATTTATTGTAATCTCCTGATATATATATCCTTAACTAAATCGATGAACTATGTGGTATGCCCTTCTCAGTATTGCTCACCAAAGTACTTCTCTTGATACCAAATCAATGAACACTATATGTAAATATTTCTTCTTCGCACGATAGTGCTCAATTGTTTACCTCGTCGATCAACTTAGCATAAACCCAAACACACTTCCTCAACCTTTGCTCAATGACTCTCTCTCATAATTTTATGGTATGACTCATAAGCTTTATTCTTCGATAGTTTCTTGAGCATCTCCTTTGTTCTTATAAATAGGCACCAAGGATAGCAAAATTTATGCTCATGCTCATGCTCATGTAACCCTAGGTTCTATATGGGAAGGAAAAAAATGAAGGGGGTTATATTTAGTACAAAAGTATGACAATTGATTGACACACATGTCCTTAGAGGTCATTTTGCATAGGTTAAGCCCATAACAGAGAAGTGATTTTATCAAACACTTTTATGAACATTCAATACTCAAAGAGCCACTCAGTCCACCCAAGCAAGTCAAACAAGCCAATGGCCGACAGCCAACCGCCAACGTTCGATGTCAAACAAGGCAAATAAGAGCACTAAACGACTATAGATGTAAAACTACCTTGAGTACTAGGTTTTTTGGATATAGAAAAGCTAATTTCTAAGGAAAAACGAGATAATCCACCATGTTAAGAGTCTAAGAGGTTAGAAAGGTAACTTTTGTTCACAGCTTTAGACCAAGGAAATTAAAGTCCTCAAGTTCAAGAAATTAGGAGAAGGTTTTAAAGAAAAACAAATAAACAATAGACATACCAGAAAGGTCAACAAGCTTTGAGCACTGTACTCATGAATCGTTTTAGCACTAAATAAATTTCTAATAGCATCATCCTGCATGGAAAACCAATTTTTTATGGGTAAGAAGAAAAAAGAAGAAATTTTAATGAAGAGAGGAAAACAAGTAAGATTAAAAAGGCATTAATGTCATCTAGTCACCTGAGTGTTGAAGAATATGGTTGCTAGATCATTGTATTCCTTGTCACTGCGACAGTAAAACTGCATGTGACAAAAGAAAACTCAAATGTGATTCAAGGCTATAGGATAAAATCTTGCAATGTTTCATCACGCTGAGACAGAAATTTATATCATCTAAGTTTATTACCACCACTAGCCATGCTTACCGACTGTGAGAGAGGAGAATATTTTAAAACCTCTTTCAATTTGTATGAAGAAAGAAAAGACACCATTATAAACCTTCTCTTTCACTTTCTTTCTTAACTGATGGAAAGCACCCTTTCTCCCCCTTAAATGACCAAGCAACCTCCAACAAAAGAAAGAATAAAGGATAATTCTCGTAAAACCCACAAATGTCCATTATCATTTCACTTTTAATTGAGTAAAATTCACAACGTATGAGCAAGTAGGCAACATCATACGCTCTTTCTAACCACCAAGATAATAACTAGATGCAGCCATCATAATGTCTATAAAGAAAACATTATTTATTTTAACATATGCTCAGAAAAACTCATTAATGAGCGTACAATTCTTCTTCAAAACATTTAATTGCAGTAAATGTCATTCCACATAATAGGCTAAATCAGATAATTCCTTCAATGAACTTATCCAATAAAAAAAAGTATCATGATATGAAGGCTATAGAAGGAACATAAAAAGGTGACATAGAGTACTCACATTTACATAATTCCCATACATTCCAGGGGGATTAGGACATTCAACTTCCGATGCTGGGCAGGGGCTGCATTTTCTTAGGAGTGGTAACCCAAAAGAAATTGCAGAGGTGATGATTGAAATAAGGCAGACTTCAATCACCTGTCCGTGAAAAGAGCTTGTAGTGAGAAATTGGGAAAATAGCTTATTTAATGCAAAAGTATGGGGCATTAATTACCAGAACAGAACATTTAGCACACCGAAGAGATCAACAATAACATACTTTAACTCGTGTCCCTTTCTTGTGCAAATAATTGCGACGCCAATGAGTTATGTAACGTGTAAGCTGATTGAATAACGCCCCTACAAAATATCAGCAGTTATTATATGATGGTAAAAGAAAAAAAATGTCCCTTAAAAAATACGGAACAAGTAGGATAAATTAAACAGAAACAACTGAGAGTACTCACCAAGAAGACCACCTATTACGCCAATAATTGCCATTGGCAATAGCTCTGCAAATGAGTAATCCTCTTGACCACTATCAAGAATGGCTTTGTTAGATACCAAAGCACATAAAAGTATGACTTGATAACAGGAAATCTGAGAGAAATTGAGGTTCTAACTCTGAAATATCCCATATTATAAAACCACCAGCACCAAAGTGTCCACATTTTCCACTTTTACACCATGCCATTGCAGTACGTACGACAACCGCAACAATAGCAGAAGTGAAAAAGACACGCCACATAAGCTGACTTCTCCACCTTCAAGTGAGCAGTGTTCGTAAAATAACATGAAGTAGCAATGAAATAGTCACATAAAATCTAAGTATATGAGTTGATGGAGATGCAAAACTATAAAATATGCTACATAACCATGGACTTGACAGCAATTATATCTAAGTTAAGAAGATTATTATACCATGACGTGACCTCTTCAAGTGCAAACAAGACCCCGCCAACAGGAGCTCTAAAAGCAGCTGCAACTCCAGCTGCACATCCACAGGTCACCTTTTCAAAACATGACATAAAAGTTTAGTTATTAGTGAGGAATATCCGACACATACATACATCAAAAGATAAGACTTGCCAAATATTACATAAGAACATCAACAGCACAGACATTAAAATGTAAGGCCATAAGACATCAATAATTTTGAGAGCAGGATCAAGTTTATACAAGGGAATAGGATATTTATAAAAAAAAGTAGATCATCACACCAAGCACCATTTCTGTACAGATACAAGGATACATAATTTACTCTTCTCTTTGCAGTAAACTACTTATAATAGTAACAAAGAAGTTAGATTTCTCAAACTAGTTGTGCAGGAAAAGATGACGATGGATCCCTATGATAATAAAATTAAAGAACCAAACCAAACCAAAAGAAAAAAACTTGTTTCAACTTCATGTTCATGAACTCAAATTCGGGAAAAAGAAAAGGAATAAAACTCAGTTTTCCCTCAGTGGCTGTTTAGTTTGCCTTGTTTTTCATTCCCTTTGCCCCTTATTATTTTTGGAGTTACTCAAAACCACTATAGACATATCCCCAATGTACCCTAGGACTTCTACAACACAGCCACACTCCACCAACTTCTTCTCAGCTTTCATCTCGAGCAGCCTACTCATCTGATCCACTCCCTCACCTCCTCAGCCATCAGTTCGCCACTACCACTATCAACAACTTACCCTAACTGAGTACCTTGAAGGCTTGCATCCGGCAAGTTCCTTGAAGGCTTGCATCCGGCAAGTTCCAAGCGCCCAAATCCAGATTCATATATTTGGCATCACTCTTATATCAGGAGCCAATTCTTTGATTATCTTTAGCCATGGCTAATTTATTGAGGTTGTCCACTTGGCCACCCTTCGATCTGTCTATTGACCTATAGCTATGATTTTGTGCTGAAGACACTCAATTAACATATAATGTCTACCAAAGTAACTCGGGATCTTATTGGCTGGTCAGTTGGTTTCAACTGATATTCTCCCATATCTCCCCTCCCTCACCATCTCTTGTCTCCCCCATCCCTCACCCCTATGAAACAACTTCCACCATGTAAAACAATAATTTTGATACCACATGACCAAGTATACATGCACTTGAATCAAATACCACATAATGTAATGCAACAAAAATGTTAAGTTACTAAGATGTTTAAAGTATGTAGATGCCTATTTGAACAAAGAAAGTATAATTCATGAAATAGAGGATAATTCACAAGTCAATTTACTTACAAGATCACGACGATCTCTATCACTGTTAAAGCCTTGAAGCCATCTTGAACTTAAGTGGTATTTTGTAGATCCACCCTGAAATCACACGTCCATATTTTGTTGTATTACGGTTCTTAAACAAAAATAAAGGAATAAAATACGTAGGAAATTTGCATATCCAGTAGCAGGATTTTAATACTTATGTACTGTTTATCTTATTTCTCATTTTCCATATATATTCAGAAAACAGAAAATAGTTAAATGACATGGGTTGGGCTAGGATATGGCAACATTGGGCGTAACCTACATACTCTTGTCTTTGAAGAAAGATGAGACTAAGGGGAAGGCAAGTGAGACTGCTTATGCTGCCATTGAGAAGATGAAGGAGACGGCCGAGATGGCAAAAGACAAAAGGAGATAGGTTATGGAGTCAGCTAGCTGATGCAGCCAAGAATAAGACGTGGGAGAAGAAAGAGGAGGCCAAGGTTAGAATTAAGTTCACCTCTCTTTAAGAATATACGTACTATTATTCCACGAGTTGACTATATATATTTTGCAAGTATGGTTTAGACTTGTATTTCAAACATAGTAGAGTTACTCAATGTTAATAAAATTAGAGCATGTTTTATACATATATATTGTGACTACAATTATATATGTACCCAAGTGCATTCTTAGTTTATCACAAAATGAAATAAGAAAAGTAGCCCTATTGTTGTGATTAGAATTTCTTGTAATTGTAAGTTCACAGATGTTGCATTTAATGTGTATTAGTACATACTACATAACAATGATTTCTGAAATATGATTGGACACTAGGACAGGACATATACAAGGGTACAGAGGAAGAAGCTAAAAGGAATTATGAAGAAATTAGGCTAGAGATACTAAGAGAGAAGGGCTATGATGTTCAAGATGACAATCTTAGGGAACCACACTCTGAATCTGCTTCATATTATTTGGTATTAAGTCATTAAACCTAGAACCTCTACAATGAGTTGGGTCCATTTGGATTTGGATCAGTTGCTGAAACCATTGGCATCCTAAGCACCATCAACTTTGTTGTCTCATTTACGAGTAAATGAAAAAATTTCTGTAAATATTTCACATTGATTTCAATTAATCCCACCATCCCATTTCGATTTGAATGACAAAAATTTTGCAATAAAATCTAATGTCAAAGTTACCATAATTTCATACAATGAAACCTAAAAAATCTGTTATATTCAAATAATATGATATATCCCAGATAATATGGAAAAAATATCTTGTAGAATGGGATGGATTAGACATGTTTTAGAAACCATTATGCAGCATTACACTATTGCTAAACCAGTCTTACAATTTTCTGAGGCATTGCAGATGGCTTAAGTTAACGAAAATCCAAATCAAAATGAAAAACAATGGATCTAGGAGCCATAACAATTTTGCAAAGATCCAACATAAGTACAAAAACCTAGCTCCTCTGACATGATAACCAGCAAAGACCAACCCATTTTGGCTAGATCAATCTATTTCAACATAGGTTTGGGTACACTATTTTGTCTCAGACTCCGGGCAAACAAAAACACACTCAACCTAACAACCCTAGCACAAAATGCAGATGGCCATAAAATTTCATCCATTCTTTTCCATCAACGCCCCTCCAATAAAAATATCTGTTTATGTAGCTTACAATAGCCCCAGAGCTAGTTTGAACACCCTTGACGATTGGCCATAGAGAATGTTAACACCAAACTACAGCACAATAGCCAACTTGGAAATTAGAAGATAGACATCCAAGGCAGAAAACCAACATGATTTTCCAAGAATACCCAAATATCTAGTCCAGAATTTGAATTAACTTCCAACCCATATGCAGGCAAAGAACATTATAAGAAGCTTTCCTAATGAAATACGTATTTTTTTCAATCATGAAGGCCAGAATTACAAGAGATGTATTCGATTCAACCTATTATGACAATAATGCTAACAACACATTAACCACCTCTCGGAATTATGAAATATCCCAGAATGGAATAACTCAATTGACCCAACAATGATATAATGGGTCATCTACAGCTCCAATTGACTTTAGATTAGGGCTGTCCTCACCCAACTAACAAATGGTACCCCAGCAAGGGCACACCTTCTTAGATCCCTAACAGTGTTTCATTTTTATTGTACTTAATCAATAGAAGAACACTGCATAATATGAAGATCCTTGGTCACATGCCCAATAGGCCTAAGGATGGTGATGTGTACATATAATTTTTTGGCTTCCATTTCAAGGCACCTTCTCTTTAGTCATTTGCCATCCTAGTAAATCAGTTAAACTGCTCTCTAACCACTCCTCATCCCCGCCACCCACCATCCAGTCTATAACATTTAGCTCTCCCTTTCTCTTTGCTTCATTTTATTTATATTTGTTCAGAACATGTTGGATAAATAATACATCATTTATTCGTCTCTTGCTGCTATATTTGAGAAGGTCTTTCATCATGGCTTAGTCTTAACTCTTATTAGGGTTTATTGGGTTCTCCAGCTAGTTAAATATGATTGGATGACACAACTAGTAATTGGTTTTTCTATAAGAAAAAATGTTTTTTTTTTAAATCTCAAAAAGGGTAATAAAAAAGGAAGACGAGCTCTAATGAATAATTTGGGAAATCCTAAAAGTAATATATTAATCCAATTCCACTGTTTTTCCCCTAGAAAATAATTTGAGAAAGCACCAGCTACCTAAGCCCAGAAAGAAGCTAACAAGACAATTTATCCCATCTCAAACAACACGAGAAAGCAGCATCCTTGAACATTTGGCCATAACCTGTTCGCCTAACACAGCACAAGATGATTGTCACTGCATTTTTGCCAAAGAAACTTCTTCTCCTTCACCCTACTAAACTCACAAATCAAAACAGAAACCACTCCTGAATATTCAAAGAGCACACCACTGCCAATTGGTTTGCCGCATGGAAATAACCCGCAAGATGTTATTGGATATGATACCCTCCTCCTTTGCCCCTAATTTAAAGACCCACCAAAGGTTAATGTGCTTCACACCTTAAGAACAGACAAAATTTGCATATACATCAAGTTTTCATTACTTAAACAACAAATTTTAACAAATCTAGCCAAAGAATAAACACTAAGCTCAATAACTAGCAAGTAAAAGTGAATACAAACCAAAGCGTGGTAAGACAATCAAGTTGGATGTGCAATATTTAATCTAAGACCTATGTAACCGCTGGCCCCAAGGGATAATATAGTTATATCTACACATACTTGTCCCAGGAGCGAAGCTATACAAGCACCAATATGAACAAGAGGGCCTTCTTTACCAAGAGCTAGTCCACCACCCACTGAACCGATGCTTCCAAAGATCTTCAAAAATAGTGAAAACAAAAAAGATAAAATGATAGGACAAAGGTAAGATCAATATACTGAACATTATAATGGAAAACTGGAAAATGGTATAGAGATATTTCAGACCTTTCCAACTAAAGTTCTAAATAGAAGTATGCCACGGACATCAATTCCTGCAAAAAGCATTCAGAATTGGGTACTAAGGTTTAATGTAGTAAGATACCAGGCTGGCAGTAGAATTTTTAGAACATGCTAGACAGACAAACTACTTACCATTCAAATAGCCCTTTATTTCTGGAATACCAGATCCAGCTGCTGCTGGAGCAAAATGGGTAACTATATATACAGAGGAAAAAACTAGTGCCAAATTGAAAAGCACATAAATCAAGAGCCCTGCAATATATGACTTCTGAATTATTGCAAATGTCAATGCAAATTTCCACCCCGCAAAGTTTTCCACCGAGATATTTATAAATATAGCCGCAAGCCCCGTACCTGACAGTAAATACAAAGAGGCACAAAAATCAAGACATTCATTAATTTCCAAGGTATTGACATTCCATCGAAACTTATGAAGCAAATAAGTAACAAGCAACGGCTGCTATTTATTGTACATACAAACAAGATAAGCACTTCAAGTTCAACACTCAAATTATTAGCTCTTAACAAAAGATTAGCAAATAAAATATATATGAAACTAGGTTTTATTATCAGATAGCATCTAGCGCTCAGATGGACGGTGTAACAGAGCAGACTAGCTGACCAGTATCCTCCAATATGTAGAATAGATAAGAAAATTTGTTTAAGATTTGTCCAGTGAGTATGCTAGCTGGCAACTTGATAAGCATTTAGAGATTGTAATACATATAAATATCAGTTCAGTTTATTGATCAACTTATTGGTTTGCAGATCATGAAGCTGATGCTCTTGGTCAACCACACTAAGGGGGTGTTTGGTTCACACAAATTAGGAATGAAGTATGAGTTTAGAATGAGTAAAACTCATACCTAATGTTTGGTTGGGAGAGCTTCATCTCGAGAGATTTGTAAAATTGTACGATTATCATCAGTCATAAAGCAGCCATGGGAGCGATAGTGTCTTGTTTTTCTTCAAAGTATGATTCATCAAATAAAATTATTAGTTTGAAAACATTTTATATTATTTTGGTCAATCCATAGTATTAAGTTGATTATTCCTTTTATATCGAATTTAGGTGGTTTAAGACTATAATTTTTCAATTAAGTTTTCCTAGATTTCCAATCCATCAATTTGAAGTGTTGTGTAGAGTCTTAAACCCATTTTCCATACACAATATTCATGCAAACTAGTCAAAATTTCAAATGTTATCCTAATTGACCGATTGGTGAAGCAGCAAAGTCATGAGAAATACCACAATGTCCAAATTTAATTAAAATAAGACATCTTCTCCATCATTTACTCATGAACGTCATTCCCATGATTTCATCTCTCTCTCTCCCAAGAAGGCAGTGACAACTATAAGAGACGTCTAGGACCTGACCTTACCTTACTAGCAGCTGATTAATCCTATACATCAAATGCAACACCAATCACATAGATGTCCAGAGAAGGTTAAACTGACCAATTAAGTCAAATCTAGTTATAAGGGAATATAATTTCACAACCAGAAGCCAATAACCAAACAATGGTTCAATTTACGGAATCATAAAGATGACCCCGAGATGGTCAACTCATCCGTCACCACTATTCTATAGCTGAAGATTAACAAGTTTACAAATTTCCCGTATTGCACACCATAAGCAAGCCACTAAATAGAAATCTACTTTACGAAGAGTAAGGCCGAAGGATTGCGTAAATTAAACCAAACCGAAGAAGTAAACAAGAACACGATCCCGAATCATATCAAAACTCACCAATGCCGATCAAAAGCGCTAGGAACCACTTCAACGACACTTGATAACTAGCAAATACCATTCCTCTCTTCTCCTACAAGACAAAACGAAACAAAAAATCCATCAAAACAAGCCCCAATACACAGATTACACAAAACAAAACAAAACACAATGAATGAAAATGAAACAAAACCTGTTCGTATCGATACGCGTAATTCTCAATAACTTCGTAATCAAGACTCTCAGCCTCATTAGACTCACTCTTCTTAGAAAACCCGACCTCTTCCAATTCTCCGTCTTCCGAATTCGGAAGCCGGGACCATACTAGTCGCGCCGTTTCCATCCCGCTTTGGAAATGATTCGACAACATAGAAATCACTAAACCCTAATTTAATTTTATTTTGATTCTCCTCCGAAGTTGGAATTGAATTGATTTTTGATGAGTGATCTCTAATTTACACCATTGAGGGGCAGGGATCAGAGATCGAAGGGGCAGGAATAGTTGCTGGATTATGAAAAAGATTGAGGCTTGAGAGAGAAGCTGAAGCGAACCGTGGTTGGGCTGTCAGCTGTCTTTACTTGTTGCTGGAATATGACGACGGAAAATGACGTGTAAGGCCGTGCTCTTACCTTTCTCTGCCTAATACGGAGTACTTCAGTGGAGTATTTTATAACTCACATAGTACTCCATCTACTTAGTCCATCTATTTACCTCAAATAATATTTAGACAATAGAGTTGTTACAAGTATGTAATGTTTTCCACGTATCGCAGCTGCGAAAGTATGTGTCTCATGTGCTATCGTTATAATGCCGCTGTATATAGGCAAGAGTTTGAGTTACGAGGAGAGATCCCTGAGGCATAAATTATGAGACAATGGACCTCTTGGTTGCATTCTAGGGGACGTATTTCAAGTCAAATTTGGCAAGCAAGACTAGTCATCCTGATAAACGTCCATTAAGAGCGAGTTTCTCAAATAGAAGTTTCATATGAACCATTTTAGATACAATATGGATTGTATGCGATAACATGTAGTGTTTAAACTTCTTAGTAGCCCAAATCAAAGCAACACTAAGTCTGTTCAAGAGTGTATATATGGTTTCATACTTAAAGAGTTTTATTGCCAAGTTAATAGATTGCATTGTCCTTTTCCTCTACCTCTTGAGTCATCATAGCCCTAACCTTTGAATCGATGACGATGAGGTATAGGCAAAGAGGAATTTTTTGCAATATGGAAGAAAGTAGGGGGATTCAAAAGATATCTTTTTATCTGGCCAAAATCTTTCTAGCAATCTTCGTTCCATTCTATAGGGGTATCCTTAAAGATGTTGAGATTGAACATTGGACGCTTGAGCAATGTATCGTACGCTCAACAAAACATCTTTTGCTTGGTTGAAAACAGGTGTGTAAGGAGTTAGGAGTGCGTTTGAGGGAGCGCTCAAGGGTTGTGCGTCAAACACACTAAGGAAGCGTCAAACGCTCGAAGTAGGAAAAGGGTTGCTTACATTTAAGGTAGGGCGTTGGACGCCTTCTTAGAGCATTGAACACAATGCCTTTGTGCGTTGAATGCACATAGTTGTTGCTTCAGTTTATTGTTTAATGCTCACTTCAAGTGTTAATGCCTCGAGCATTTTTAGTTTTGCGTAGATTAGGGTTTTTTTTAGTGTTTAATGACTTGATTTTTTGTGATTGGGCCAAGGTAAATGTTTTGGGCTCAGTTTGTGTTTAGGGTCTTTGATGATTTGATTTTGAGGTGATTTCGGGTTTTCGCACACTCAATCTCAACCTAAACTAAGTCCACCCGTAAGAGTTGGTTTGTCATTGGACCGCTACACGAAAAGACACGATTTCGTGTGTTAAATACTAAAATCAAATTCAAATCGAAATTGAAATTAAAATTAAGATTAAAACTATGATTAAATATAAATTAACAAATCATAAAAGAGAACATGAAGCTAAAATAGTTTTAATTAAATAAAACATAAATTTCTATATTAATAACTTAATAACCTAAACTAACTAAATTTACATTCCTAACTGAAAACTTAATTAAAGACAAAAGTAAATGATGCATAAGATAATACACTAAACTTACAAAGACATAAAATATTACATAAAATATTAAAAGGCGTAAACTTAAAATATACAAGAACTTAAGAACTTGATTACCACCATATAATTCCGAAAGCAATTTTTCCTTATAACTATTGTAAATAAGACATTCTTGGATAACAACATTTGCAACAAGTTAACTTTCAACCTCTTTTCATCCACTTATAGATTCTTTTCCTCTAATTCCATTTGCTTCTTCTTCCTCAAGTCATTTTCCTTGTCTATCTTCTTTGAATAGTATATCATGACCTCTTACTTTTGTGTGAGCATTAAGCTTCTCACTAATACTCAAACCATCTTTATGAAATGCTATCCATTTACCCTTTCATCTTCTCTTAGCTTTATTCGCATCATCTGGTCGGGGCACACCCTTAGATACATGACTATTGCTCACTACGTCGATGTCACCATCTTTATTGAGTCTAATCACTTACTACTACCCTTACTGTCCTCTCCATTAGAAGCATGAGGAAGTGCATTCCTTTCCTTATTTGACATCATCACCCTAACCCTTCTTTTTCATTTGATAGCAAGACAACATCGTCCAAACATGCTTATATACAAAGTGTCTTCTTTTAGAGTTGCGAAATAGCATGTGTGTGCACAATTGATATGTCATATTTATTGTGTGTTTGGAGTTTTTTAGGGGTATTTTACTGTATATTAGATGCATTTGGTGTGATTTTGCATGATTTTAGTTTACTTTCCTTCATTTGATGCGTTCACGAGTGTTTTGATGGATTTCAGGAATATTAGAGCAATCCTAGAGTTTTAGCATGAGCTCGAGTTATTGTGGAGCGAACCACGAGACTTTGAGAACAATTATGAAGAAACGCAAGTCTTTGAAGCAAAAGGAATGAATACTTGATCATGTGAGAAGCAAGGATACGTTAGATTGGTGGAAACAAGCAGAAATATAGTAGACTTGCACATATATGCAGTAACATTTCATCATTATAATTTGATAGTGCCTCACTATTTTGATCATATCTCGAGATCTACAAACGATATTAATGTGATTATAATTGGGTTGGAAACTAGACTTCATTTTCAATGATATATTACATGCCTCAAACAAAGGTCTAGATCATAAGATATGGATGTTTTAAAATGAACTGAAACTGACCTGTAGCGTAGTAAACTCGATCGAGTGTGCAAAGCATTCAATTGAGGCCCCTCTAGAAACTCAAATTTGTCAATTTTCTAGAATAACATGAAAGAAGCAATTTGCATCACACTCAATCAAGTGCCTTTGTTTTGGGGGTTTTCAGCGTGTGTTTTATTTAATCCCAAACTCCCCGTATATATATATTAGGCTTTTCTAGGTCATTAAGCATGTTTTCTTATTAGAGAATAAAGCCTTAGGAAACACTAGTCATTAGGTTTTTCTTAGGTTTTTATTAGTTATCATAAAACTCTCTCAAATTCTCCCTAGATTGTTATTTTGTTCGTAGATTACATTGAAACTTTTGGATTGTAATTCTAGCCTTGTTGACATCAATTAGTTTGTTTTACATTCAGTACTTTTAGTATTCTATTCTCTTATTGCTTTAATATTTCTTCCTTACTAATTTAATGTTATTTCTATTATAGATCATGGTTTTTATCATTGTTTTTGTCGATTTTATAGTCAATATATGTGAGTTGTTCATTAATTTAGGATCCGAAGAACACTAGTATAGATTAGGTATTGATAAATCCCGAGACCCAAACATAAATGAATAAAAATGATTCCTTTAATATTTTATTGGCTTTAATTCCATTAAAAGTCTATATGTAGTTGATTAATGGCATGGATTATGTTTGCAGTGAGAGTCAGTTCATAATCTACATTAGAATCACTGATTTAGGTGTAATTGATGATCATGAAAGTAGACATCATGACCATTAGAACTTATAAGATGTTGTGTTTAATTTCTTACTATTGCATGAATCCACAAAAGTAGATAGGATTGCTTTAGGAGAAAGCTATTGGTACTCGAGAGAGATCCTTAGTATTGTTTAGGGTGCATTCGTCCTAAAAACTACTTTATGTATTGAATATGCGGGATTGGGATAGAAATCTATATCTAAGTCATATTAGTGGGGATTTATTTTCTTGGACATTTGTCTTATATTGGTATCTAGTCTTGTTATAATTTGTACTCTAGTTTAGTTTAGCTTAGTCATTAGTTAGAATAGACCTCCCTTGTTCATGACATTCCTAATAGAAGTTAGAACTAGCGTAGACAAAATTAGAGTCCAATAGTCCCTTGGGATTTGAACCTACTTACCTAGGATACATTAGTTTAGGTGAATAGGTTAGTTTTGACACGATAGCGACAGCCTGATCAAAATTTTGTGCTGTTACCTAGAACTAACAATGATTTCTTTTGTAATCTTAGTTTAAATTTCTATTAGGATTTTTTATTTTCTTATGTAGTTGCTGTTGAGTCCCTTAGGCTTTGATTGATAGTTTTGAATGATGACAAACAACTAAGGGAAACAGGTCTTTGAAAGTGTTCAATACAGTTGGGGGAACCAGCTAAAATAGAACACTGTTTCCCTAGATAAGTTATTACTTATATGAGATATTTGTTGAACTAACTTATCTTTATACAGGGAACAGTTAGATGATAAATGAGCTATGCACTGGTAGGGAACCAGTATAAACTGTTCTCTCAAACTGCTTTTATGAAAGGCAGTTACTTATTTAGTGCTGTACATTAACTTTGTTAAATGTGCAGTATCTAAGTTGATTTCTAAGATTGGAAGCTTGAAAGGATTTTCGATCAACTTAAAGGAAGGTCCTTTGGTCAATAATTGTGTTCATTCATGGAAGCTTTCAAGACTTAACGAATGCATGAAGGAAGACTACACTCAAAGAGTTATTTAGGAACTTCATGTAAATGCTCCGTAGTATAACTTATATAATTGAGTATATAAAGTGCTTTTAGTATATTAAATATCGTTATGAAATTTGGTACAAGGTTTGGAATAAATTTCATAACATATTCAGTTCAGGGAACCAGGTTAACTGAACAAATTATTTAAGCTGCGGTTTTTACAAAGATTTTACAAAAAGGATATTTTCCGAAAAATATTGATTTAAGATATATCCAAGCAGCTAAAGATAAGATGATGTTATTGGTTAGCTAAAAACTAGGAAGTATCTTATCCTAAATTGATCTTATCTTGTGATCAAATAAATTAGGATAAATACTTATCATAAAATCGCATATATCTTATATGCATGATTTTATGGTTTAGCCAACCAACTTATAAATACATCTTACTCTGAATAATCATACACACGGCTCTCACGCATTTTAATAGAGTTCTATCTTTGAGAGCTAAAAGCGCTAATTCAATTATTAAGTGATACACAACAGCATAATAGTGCTTTAACGTTTTTCTCTATTTGACTTTTGAGAGTTAGATCATTAGAGAATTCTTGATCTTGTATTAAGTCTTTGACAGAGGGGTTGAAGACTCGGTGAGTGTTTGTAAGTTCAAACACACTAGGAACTTACGAGGGTAAGTTTAGAGCACATTCGGAGTAGAGTGTGGGGTTACTGGTTCCCGGAGTAGGGAAACAATAGAGTGTTCTTTGTCTTTAATTTTCGGAGTAGATTAATAAAGGACTTAGGATAGGACGAC
This sequence comes from Dysphania ambrosioides, assembly GCA_026401315.1. NCBI lineage: Eukaryota > Viridiplantae > Streptophyta > Magnoliopsida > Caryophyllales > Amaranthaceae > Dysphania > Dysphania ambrosioides. The sequence goes on from CM048662.1 coordinate 14,815,413, forward strand.
GTAGGCCAGAGTTGGCTGAACCTCGTTAAATCTGTGGTGTTCTTTATTGCTTTGTTTTATTCCGCTGCATAAGGGAACCAGCACAACTGGTTCCTTACACATAATTCGAAAAGAAGCAAAAATTGTTAAAGATTACTTAACACTCAATTCACCCCCCCCTCTTGAGTGCCCATTGAACCTTCAATTGGTATCAGAGCCTAAGCTTCTCGAAAGAGTAACATCTAGAGGAGTTAAGAATGAGTACTCAAGAATTAAGTGCAATCGGTTATGACAACAAGACACCAAAGTTTAATGGAAATAATTATGCCTGGTGGAAGAACAGGATCCAGAATGTTATCATGGGTATTGATTATGAATGCTGGCTCGTAGTTAAAAATGGTCCTAATATCATTCTCAAGACAGAAGCTGATGGGAAACAGGTTCCTAAGAAGGATAGCGAATTGGTCACTGCTGATTACAAGTTGCTGGAGAAAAATGCTAAGGCAATGTCAATTCTACAACAAGCAATAGGTGAGACCGAAACAAATCGTATCTCTGGTTGCAATAGTGCTAAGGAGATATGGGACACCCTTGAACTTGCGTTTGAGGGAACTAGTGAGGTAAAACGGTCTAAAATTGATTTACTCATGTCTAAATATGAATTGTTTGCCATGAATAAAAATGAAAAAATCAATGATTGCTTTCGTAGGTTTATGACTATTGTTAATGATCTTAGATCACTTGGTAAAAAAATTTCTGATGAGGATCTTGTGAGAAAAATTTTGCGTAGTTTAACAGATACATGGACAGCTAAGGTAACAGCAGTATATGAAGCAAAGGATCTGTCTACCTTGTCTTTGGAACAACTGATTGGTTCCCTTATGACTCATGAGATGCTGATTGACTCTAAGTCTGAGAAGGAACCAGCTAGAGGCATGGCACTGAAGGGAACAGTAGAAGAAGAAGATGAGATCAGCTTGATCGCAAAAAGATTTGAAAGATCTCTTCGTGATCAAAAGAGGAATTTCAAAGGTAGGAATTTCAAAAATACTAAAAAATCTAACTCGTCTTCATCTTCAGGTTGCTTCAAGTGTGGTGAGAAAGGACACATCATTCGTGATTGTCCAAAATGGAAGGACAAGCAATCTCAATCTGGAGATAAGAGGGCTTTCAAGAATGCCATGATAGCATCTATGTGGGGAGAATCTGACTCAGGATCTGATGAAGAAGAAGATACACCTAGTTCTGATGTTTGCTTAACTGCTTTCACAAACATCAAGGAGAACAGCACTGGTCCGGGAACCAGAGGGGGAACCAGTATGTTCAAGAAATGCTTGATGGCTAAGAAGGATGTACTACAAAGACATAAGGTAAACCTTGAACAAATTAGAATAGATATGCATGAATATGATAGAGAAAATATGCTTGCTTGTATAGATTCTTTGTTAGATGAATGCTATAAACTAGGTGAAACTTATATAACTGGCAAAAGAGAATTAAAAGAAAAACGCAATGAATGTGAAATTGCTATTGCTAGTTGTGATCACCTAGAGATGGTTTGCCATAACTTGAAAAATCAAGTTGCTGAACTAGAAGTTGAATTGGACAAGTGCAAGGTAGAACTAGAAAGGGCAAGATCTTCTGAACTTGACTATCCGAGTGATGATGAAGAAGATCTGATCTCCTGGTTCCCCAGAGACTTATCAACTACTAGTGAAGTCCTTGATTTTTCAACAGTCATAAGTAAAGCAAATTCTTGCAATAGAACTTCTCTGTTGAAGGCCTTTGAAACATTGGCTTTCAACTTAGAAAATTCTCACAAAGAAATTGCCTCACTTAAAGCTGTTCAGTCCCCTGGTTCTCCTACTGGAACCAGCGTTGAAGTCAGCAGTATGATTAATGAATATGAAAGTACTATCTGTAAGTTACATGCTGAATTTAATCAACTCAAAAGTGAAAAGCAATCAGTAGTTATTGACATGTCTAATGACCCTACGGTTTTAGATCTTAACTTACAACTTGCAACTTTAAAAGGTAACTTTGAGTTTTTGAAAGAGAAAAACGAGTTGTTAGTTAAGACACTTGAAACAAAAGAAAGGGAATTGCATGACAATCATAGACATGCGGATAAGCTACTGAATGCACAAAGAATTTTGAACCATTTGACTTCGTCAGGAGGAAACAAAGGAAAATTTGGTCTTGGTTATACTAGACAGAGAACCAGGACTAACTGGTCTCCCAGAGAAACCCCCTGGATCACAGAATATCAGCGAGGTAAGTATGTCATGACTAAAGAGATGCACGTGTGTTTTCATTGTGGTAAGAATGGACATAAGATACATGAATGTCCAGCTAAAAAAATTAGTGCTAATAAGAGCAGCAAGAGTGTAATGTATGTGTGGAGAAGAAAGGATCAACAAGATGTTAATGTTGTGGAAAAGGGACCCAAGTGTGTTTGGGTTCCTAAAACTAATGTTTGATTTACTCTTGCAGGCTAGAGTGAAGGGAGACACCTATTGGTATTTGGACAGTGGTTTCTCAAGACACATGTCCGGGGATAAAGATCAATTCCTTTCACTAGTGGCCTTTGATGGAGGAAGTGTCACCTTTGGGGATAACAGTAAGGGATCCATCACTGGTTTAGGTAAGGTTGGTAAGACACTTTCTAACGCAATAGATGATGTTTATTATGTTGAAGGCTTACAACATAATCTCTTGAGTATTTCTCAATTATGTGACAAAGGTAATAGAGTTGAGTTTCAAGCCAACCTATGTCACATAGTTAACTCACAAACAGGAGAACTTATATGTGAGGGAACCAGGAAGCATGATGTCTACATCACCTTCTTAGATAAAATTCCTCAAGACAAGTCCATCTGTTTGAAAGCTGTTTCTGAAAATAATCAATGGATTTGGCATAAGAGGTTTGGACATGCTAGCCTAACACTTCTAAACAAACTTAAAGCACGTGACTTAGTGGTAGGTCTTCCTAACATTAAGTACGAAGCTGATAAAGTTTGTTCTGAATGTGTAAGGGGAAAACAGGTCAAAATCTCTTTTAAGCCTAAAACTGTTTTGAGTACCAGCAGACCCTTCGAACTTGTACACATTGACTTGTGTGGTCCCATGAGAGTACAACGTCGAAGAGGTCATATATATGTCTGTGTTATGGTTGATGATTATTCCAGGTACACTTGGGTAATGATGTTACACACAAAGGATGAAACGTTTGAAGAATGGGTAACATTGGTGAAACAAGTGGAGAACCAGCTCACCCATAAGCTGGTCTCGATAAGATCAGACCATGGTACTGAATTTGATAATGCTAACTTTATTGATTACTGTAGGGAACATGGAGTTAACCACAACTTCTCAGCCCCTAGAACTCCTCAACAAAATGGTGTTGTAGAAAGAAAGAACAGAACTCTTGAGGAGATGGCGAGGACAATGCTCATTGAGAGTGGTCTTCCAAAGAGTTTTTGGGGTGAAGCTGTTGACACTGCTTGCTATATATTGAATAGAGGTCTCATTAGACCAAAGTTAAATAAGACTCCCTATGAACTTCTTAAAGGTCGAAAGCCCAACATCACATACTTTCGTGTCTTTGGATGTAAATGTTATGTGCATAATAATGGGAAGGACCAGCTTGATAAATTTGATCCTAGAAGTGATGAGGGAACCTTTCTTGGATACTCCTCTCACAGCAAAGCATATAGAGTCTTCAATAAAAGGACTCTCTGTGTTGAGGAGAGTGTCCATGTCATTTTTGATGAATTTAACATGTCTTCTGAGATTGTGCAGGTACAACCTGATGAAGTGATTGGATTGATGGATTTCACGGGGAACCAGTATACTGGTCCCTCAGATGAAGTGCAAGCAGAGCTAGCCTATCAAATACTCCACCAGATGATAATGATGAAGTGCCTAGAGAAGAAAATAGAGATAATGAGGATTCTGAAGGGGAACCAAGTCCTGATGGTTCCTCATATAATAGACAGGTAATGAGTTCAGGGGGAACAGAAGAAGGTACCACCCCTGAACCTGAGGTAAGTAATGATAGAGGAAACAACATGAATGTGAATCCTCCTGGTTCTTCAGAAGGAGAAGAGATTCATGAACATGCTAGTTCCCAACTTAATGAGGAAGCACAAAACAGTATTAATTTCAAAAGTTTTAGATATCAATCTTTTCATCCCACTACTCAAATAATTAGTGATATAAATAAGAGGATTCAAACGAGAAGAAGTGTCTTTCAAAACTTTTGCGCCTTCTATTCTTTCCTGTCTAGTGTAGAGCCTACTGACTATAAAATGGCATTGACTGATCCTGATTGGGTACTAGCTATGCAAGATGAGTTAAATCAGTTTCAGAGGAACCAGGTTTGGCACCTGGTTCCCCGTCCAAAGGAAAGATCAGTTATTGGTACTAGATGGGTCTTTAGAAACAAGTTAGATGACCTCGGTACTATAGTCAGAAACAAAGCAAGGCTAGTGGTGCAAGGGTACAATCAACAAGAAGGAATTGACTATGATGAGACGTTTGCACCAATAGCTAGGCTAGAGGCTATTAGGATTTTAATTGCTTATGCTGCTCACATGAATTTTAAACTGTTTCAGATGGATGTGAAGACTGCCTTCCTTAATGGCTATTTGAAGGAAGAAGTATATGTGGAGCAGCCACCTGGTTTTGAAGATACACTGTTTCCCCAGCATGTATATAAGTTGGATAAAGCATTATATGGCTTGAAACAAGCTCCAAGGGCTTGGTATGAAAGACTGTCCAATTTCTTGATGGCTAATGATTACAAGAGGGGAACAGTAGACAAGACCTTGTTCACAAGAACCAGGGGGAAACACTTGATTGTAGTACAAATTTATGTTGATGATATTTTATTTGGTGCTACTAATCAAACTTTGTGTGATGAATTTGCAAATCTTATGCAGAGTGAATTTGAAATGAGTATGATGGGAGAACTAGGGTTCTTCCTAGGGCTACAGATTAAGCAAACAAATGATGGTATAATGATCCATCAACAAAAATACTTAAAAGAGATGCTGAAAAAGTTTGGCATGGAGAACAGCAAAGCTTATGATACACCTGTTCCCACATCCACAAAGTTGGATGTTGATCTTAAGGGAAAAAATGTTGAAGCTACGCTTTATAGAGGAATGATTGGTTCTCTACTTTACCTAACAGCTAGTAGACCTGACATTGTGTTTTCTGTAGGTTTGTGTGCTAGGTTTCAAAGCAATCCAAAGGAATCTCACTTGAAGGCTGTTAGAAGGATACTTAGGTATCTTGTGGGAACAACAGATCTATTTTTGTGGTACCCCAAAGGCAGTACCATCGATCTCATTGGATATACAGATGCAGATTATGCTGGTTTCCTAGTTGATAGAAAGAGCACATCAGGTATGACACACTTCCTTGGCTCTTGTCTTATATCATGGGGCTCTAAAAAGCAAAATTCAGTGGCCCTATCCACAGCAGAGTCAGAATATATAGCTGCAGCTTCATGCTGTTCCCAGCTACTGTGGATAAGGAACCAGCTGAAAGATTTTGGTGTTATTTATAAAAGTGTTCCTATCTTTTGTGATAACACTAGTGCAATTAATATTTCAAAGAACCCCGTGCAAAACTCCAAGACCAAACACATTGAGATAAGACACCATTTTCTAAGAGACAATGTGGAAAAAGGATTGGTGGAGATGTTGTTTTGCAAAAGTGAAGATCAAATAGCTGATATCTTCACAAAGCCTTTATGTAGAGAGTCTTTTTGTAGGTTAAGAGTCCTTTTAGGTCTAGTTAGATTTTAGGCTTGGCTTCAATCATTTCCTTCAATGATTGGTTAGAATAAGTATGCTTTTGTATTGATTATGTATATAACTACGTTGCTTACTTACAAATATTGTGTAAATAACCTAAGTGGATTATTGTTGCATAGAAACAGGAGAAGTTATTTTGAAACATGCTGAAAATAGAATGACTGGTTCAGTACAGGTACCAGCAAGAGGAAATAGCAGTTTAGCTCTGATATGTCATCCGAAAATATCTTACTTTTGGAAGATTACTATAAGATAATTTCTTTTTGGAAAGAATTATCTTATTTCAGTTATTCCTATCCTACAAAGAGGCAAATATATTTAATTGCCTAATTTATAGTTGGTTGACTTTCTTGTAAAAAGATAACTACAATTTTTAAATTTTCAATTTTGAAATTATCTCTTCCGTTTATTTTTGATTCTCAACCGGCTAATTCTTGGAATTCCTATGTCTGTGCAATTGATATAAATACACATCAACACATTGATACAGCTTCACATCACATCATCATTCTATTCATTCTCTCTCTCGTTCAAAAGTGGTACCCTGATCACTGTTCACTTCGTTTTCATCTCCCTCAAATTCCTCAAAGCTGTGAAGCTTGTTTGCTACAATGGGAAGGAAATCAACCAGGGCTCCAGCTAAGAAAAGGAAGGAGAAGACTCAAGCAAGTGAGTCCACTCAATTGAAGGAGACCTCCATCACTGAAATTAACCCTGCTCCGACTTCATCGAGCAACTCACCTCCTACCACCACAAAGAACCCATCACCAACTCCGTCTCCATCTTCTAAATCTCCCTCACCTCCACCTCCCAAAAATTCACCTTTACCCAAAACCCCTGAGGCTGATGATTCCATCATCAAAGAACCTGCCTCATCTCAGGGGGACCAGCCCAAAAGCGCTGAAGAATTCTTCAATACTGTTGGAGAAAGGGAAGAGGAGGAAGTTAGAAGTGAAGAAGAGGATCTACAAATTATTGGGCAGAAAAGGGGGACTACAGAAACCTTGGTTCGCAGCAGGGTGACTAGGTCTTTCCTGAAAAAGATTGGCGAAGTAGTAGTAGTAGAGGAACAGTCGATGGACTCTGCTGGTTCCAAACGAAAGAGAACAACACGGAAGTCTACAAGAGGTATGTCAGTAGAATCTCCATCTGTTGGTATGACTGATTTAGGTTATAGGGTTGTGTTATCTGGGTGTAAAACAGAAGTTGGTTATTTTGATGAAGTTGCCTTAAGTGATGTGAAAGAGTTGTTAGAATATCAGGGTTGGATGCCTTTGTTTGATGTCTGTGATGCTAATATTGATGGTGTTAGAAGGTTTTATGTGAATTTGAAACAAATGTTGGATAGATCGTTAAGCTCAGTTGTGAATGATGTTGAAGTGAATATGTCTGTTGCAAGTTTGGCTGGGTTGTTGAATATACCCAGAGATGGTTTTGATGAGTATTCTGGAGATGGATGGCCCATACTTATAAGGGGTCAGTTCAGATGAAGTGCATGACTTTGTGTTTGGAGGGAAAGTTCCAAAGAAAGCTGGAACGTTTAAAACTGGTAGCTTGAAGGAACCACTGATGCTGGTCCTTCACTCTTTGTGTAACAAGATGATTATCCCTCGAGCACAAGGTAGGGGTTTTGTGCGCATCATGGAAATAATGCTTATATATTTGCTGATGAAAAAGATTAAGATAAATCTTCCTTCCCTAATGATAAACCATATGATGAATTGCCATAATTCATCCCACCACTCTCTTCCTTATGGTTCTTACATAACTAAGCTTCTTAAAGAGAATAATGTTTCTCTTAGTGGATCAACTGCTCCTGTAGTAGCGTTTACCAAAGGTATTCTGAAACAAAAGGGGTTGATCATAAGTGCTGGGGTGTTGAAGTTTAGGGAGGAGGACCCAGTAGAGACTCCTAAGCCTGCCAAGAAGAAACAGAAGGCAGAGGAACCAACAGGTCAGAAGGTTATTCTTAAGAGGCTGAAGAGTCAAGAAGAGAAGATAAGTGCTGTGGGGGATCAGCTTAGCAAGTTAGTGACCTTAGTGGAAGGTCTATCTACTTCGTTTATTATGAGGATGAGCAAGTTAGAGAAACAGATTGCTGGCAGTTCTGGAATTGAGAAGGAACAAGTTGAGGAGGACCAACAAGTAGACCAGCAGGAAGATGACAATGAAGAGGAGGAGAACTAGGAAGAAACAGCTGAGGAGGCTGACACTGAAGAAGAGGAAGGAGATGATGACAATGATGATGATGATTGAATCTGTTCTCTTTTTCATTTAGCCTACCTTTATCATATTATATTCTGAATAACTGATTTTGTTGGACTGTTTTTATTCCTCCCAATCCATGAACTTGTTTTGATATGGATTTGGGCTCTATCGTTCACTTTTGTTGGTTTGTATTAAACTATGATCTTTATTGATGGCATGGCTTAACTTTGACTATTCTGACCTTCTTTTGCAGCACTTTATTTGTATAATGGTTGATGCCATTGGATGGTTTAGCACGTTACTTTATGCATAAGATGTTACTTTTGCATATCTTTTTAATGATGCCAAAAGGGGGAAAATAGTTGAAGTTGAAGCCTAGAGTCTTTACTAGTTTAGATTGAGTCGTTTTTTAGTCTTTTTACTTTTACTTTGACTTTATTTTATTTTTTGTTTCTGTTTAGGGAACCAGTTGGCTTAACGGACTTGTTCCATTGAGTCTTGAGTTCTTGAAGTTTTTGACTACCTTCTTTTGAGTATGTTCACAGGTGCAAAAACTTCAAATGTTTGTCATCATCAAAAAGGGGGAATTTGTTGAGTCCCTTAGGCTTTGATTGATAGTTTTGAATGATGATAAACAACTAAGGGAAACAGGTCTTTGAAAGTGTTCAATGCAGTTGGGGGAACCAGCTAAAATAGAACACTATTTCCCTAGATAAGTTATTACTTATATGAGATATTTGTTGAACTAACTTATCTTTATACAAGGAACAGTTAGATGATAAATGAGCTATGCACTGGTAGGGAACCAGTATAAACTGTTCTCTCAAACTGCTTTTATGAAAGGCAGTTACTTATTTAGTGTTGTACATTAACTTTGTTAAATGTGCAGTATCTAAGTTGATTTCTAAGATTGGAAGCTTGAAAGGATTTTCGATCAACTTAAAGGAAGGTCCTTTGGTCAATAATTGAGTTCATTCATGGAAGCTTTCAAGACTTAACGAATGCATGAAGGAAGACTACACTCAAAGAGTTATTTAGGAACTTCATGTAAATGCTCCGTAGTATAACTTATATAATTGAGTATATAAAGTGCTTTTAGTATATTAAATATCGTTATGAAATTTGGTACAAGGTTTGGAACAAATTTCATAACATATTCAGTTCAGGGAACCAGGTCAGGGAACCAGGTTAACTGAACAGATTATTTAAGCTGCGGTTTTTACAAAGATTTTACAAAAAGGATATTTTCCGAAAAATATTGATTTAAAATATATCCAAGCAGCTAAAGATAAGATGATGTTATTGGTTAGCTAAAAACTAGGAAGTATCTTATCCTAAATTGATCTTATCTTGTGATCAAATAAATTAGGATAAATACTTATCATAAAATCGCATATATCTTATATGCATGATTTTATGGTTTAGCCAACCAACTTATAAATACATCTTACTCTGAATAATCATACACACGGCTCTCACGCATTTTAATAGAGTTCTATCTTTGAGAGCTAAAAGCGCTAATTCAATTATTAAGTGATACACAACAACATAATAGTGCTTTAACGTTTTTCTCTATTTGACTTTTGAGAGTTAGATCATTAGAGAATTCTTGATCTTGTATTAAGTCTTTGACAGAGGGGTTGAAGACTCGGTGAGTGTTTGTAAGTTCAAACACACTAGGAACTTACGAGGGTAAGTTTAGAGCACATTCGGAGTAGAGTGTGGGGTTACTGGTTCCCAAAGTAGGGAAACAATAGAGTGTTCTTTGTCTTTAATTTTCGGAGTAGATTAATAAAGGACTTAGGATAGGAGGACGTAGGCCAGAGTTGGCTGAACCTCGTTAAATATGTGGTGTTCTTTATTGCTTTGTTTTATTCCGCTGCATAAGGGAACCAGCACAACTGGTTCCTTACACATAATTCGAAAAGAAGCAAAAATTGTTAAAGATTACTTAACATTCAATTCACCCCCCCCCCCCCCCCCTCTTGAGTGCCCATTGAACCTTCAGCTGCTTTGGCTATTGTGTTTGTCTATTTGATACATGGTTTTTCTAGTCTTTCTTTGTGCATACAAGTATAGAGGAAATGGAAGAAAAAGGTGAAGAAGGCAGATAATAAGGCTGAGAATCCTCCTCAGAAAATGCCCTTTGATGTATGAATATATGTTGGTTGTTTTGCTTTTGGTTTGCTAGTTGAGTTTGTAAATTTGATTTTTATTTCGTTTATGTCTTCCTTATGCATAATTTTCTGCTTTCATGAAGTTATATTATCATAATGGGGAATATTCATTTGATTATCATAGGGGTATGCGTATTCAAATGGGTATTATCATGCTAATGATTTTAATGCATCTTCATATCAAGATTATTCTAACAATTTCTGCATGAATTCGTATGATGTTTCACATATTCCTTATGGTGAATATCATGATTATAAATGTTACCCTTCTCCTTAGTTTGATTCACAAACTCCTTTTATGCCTCAATCATCTACTTCTAGGTTGGAGCTTCTCATGGAACAGTTTATTATTGAAACAAAGTAGAGAAACCAAATGCTCATCTTGATTCTATTCAGTGTGATCTTGATACTTATCATACTCGTGTGAATGCTAATCTTGTTTTTGGCTACTTAGGTGATGATGATGGTTTAGGGTATATTGAGAATCTAATCTGATTTGAGGAAGATGATAACTATGCTTAAAATTTAGGGGAAGGTAAGGAAGAAGATAATAAAGCTAAAGATGAGACTTGACATTACTCATTTTTCTCCACCTTTGCACCTCCTATCCTCTCTTCATTCATTTATAGTACTCCATGAATCTTTTGAAAACAATGAAACCCATTTAGATGTAATTGATGAAAAATTTGAGATTCCTTTTTCCAATGGGACGTAAAGAATCGTATATAATCTTTCTTTTTCTTTTGATTTTTCATTGTGTGTGTGTGTAAAAGAGTCCCTCCCTCTTTATACATTCCTTATCTATTAATGTCCTATTTTGATCTTTTGCGAGATGCATACAAGTGCATTTGACAAGCTCCTAAGGGCTTTCATGAGCTATAATTGAAGGATAATTCAATTTACTAATTTTTCTTTTGAATTTTTTGTATTAATTTATTTTTCGTAGTTATTTTATGTATTTTCGGCTATGTCATTTATTTGGAAGGTGGCATTGATGTCCAATGTCTATTAGATCATAATTAGGTTTGTAAGTAGGAGTACAAGTTCAAGAAAGAGCCAAGGGACTAAAGAAAAGTTATTGATAGGCTGCAGATTACAAAGACTCAATTACGTGTGCAGAGCACTCGGCCGAGTCTCCTCAAAATCCTTCACTTTTCGCTTTCTGGCAGAAACTGAGTATTTGCTAAAAATTAAAGACACTCAATCAAGTGTGTAAAGCACTCAATTGAGTCCCTTCTAGAAAACCAACGTTCGCCAGTTGTTTAGAATAACAGAAAGCATGACTTTGGCAATAAACTCGATTGAGTGTGCATAACACTCGATCGAGTGTGCATAACACTCAATCGAGTCCCCTTCCTCTAGAATGTTATGAACTTATTAGATTACATGAAAGCATCGACCCACCACATTATTGATATACTCTTTCCTCTATCTTTCTCCTAAAATTTTGAGAAATTTTCTCTTTTTTCCAATAATTTTGGTTTAACTTGATGATTGTATGATTAAGGAATTTTTGTTCCCACCCTGTGGTTATATATGGATTTTCTAAGTCATTGCTTGTATAAAATTTGTATGATGGCATATATAATCACGTTTAGGTTGCATTCATATAGTTTGCATTTAGGTGAACACTCCCAATAAAGTTTGTATAAACTAATTTGTGATACAAGTGACTTTTGATAAAATATTTTTCTAAAGGTTTTTGTCATTAGTTGATTGCATTGGATTAAGTAATTCGGTATAATAATAATCCTTTCATGGAAATGGTTTATGGTAAGATGGTTTAGCTTTCTCCTTATGCGATGAGGCCTCAATGGAGGGCTACTAACCTTGTAAGTCTCTTTTTCACCTTTTGCTCCTTCTTGATCGCCTAAATTCAAAATTGTATTTTAGCTTCCCAAGATTGATGACCAAACTACTAATGGAACATGATTGAGGCATTTCTTCTTATTACTTAGAGCATCTTGAGTCCATCTTTAGGATTTTTCTTTTTTACTTTTACATTTACCTCTTGCTAGCCATGTTGAGCCTACACCACTATTCTGTCTACCTTACGTTACAAGCTAATGACCTATAATCGTGAGTCCAAGTTTTATAAATGGACTGTTGTTGATCATTTTATAGCACTGTCCTATTCAAGAGAGACATGTAAGAATAAAATAACTCTATGAAAAGAAGACAACGAAGCAATCAAAGTGGTATGGTGATGGAAAAAAAGAAGGTGTGGGTTAGTTACGATGATTGAGTGGGGAATTTGAAAATTAAAAGTAGAGTTTTTCTAGTGGTGATGAATGTTATAATAGCTCATAAGTCAAGACCTTAGACCCACCCTTAAAAAAAAGAAAAAAAAGAGAAGAATATAGAAAAAAAAGAAGAATAAGAAGGGCAAATGACATTGTTGGTGTTGATAAGGAAGAATGCTCTCTGAAGACTCCACCTTGATTACTAATGTTTTTATGTTTAATGATGGAAGTCAAAATGCAAAGTCAAATAGAGTTGAAAACTGATGGAAACCAAAATGCATAGAGTTGACAATGTGTTGGAAGTAATGGAATATATAATGTAAAGCTTTATGCATTCTGTCAAAGGACGAGAATAACTCTTAAGCCACGTCTTCAAAAGCTTGAGCCACGTCTCAAAACAGTCAGCAAAGTTCAAACACTTTGTCAAAGGATAAGAATCTTCTAATTGCCTAAATCTTGTGTTTTATCCTTCCCTATTTCACTTATTTTATGCTCTAACCTAACTTATTTAGACATGATTTTACTATCAAAGATATATCTTATTTTCAGCAAATAAGTGATGCTCATATTTGTTGAAGATTGTTCTAGTTAATTTTGGTAAATATCAAAATTCAAGCATTGTGGTTATGGAAGAAAAAATCTGTTTTGAAGCTTCAAGGTGCAACAAATAAAGTGGAAATATTCTTGCTGTAATATATTCAATGATATCAATCTTCTACAGCCAAAATGAATTATTCTCTACAACCATATTGGAGGAAATCTTGCTGAAAGTATTGAAGGCAAATCAGATTTTCAGCAGCCTATTTTGAGCCTCCTTTCAACGGCCTGAAATCAAGTTCAGTATATATTCCAAGCTTTGAAGCTGAAGAAAGGTACAGAGACAACGTGAGACACAACGAAACAAAAAGTAAAGAGCAGAAGCTTTAATCATGAATTTCAGTCACAAGCACATCAACAAAGCTTCATTATTTTCTCTCTAGTTCCATAAACTTTTCTTGTATTTAGATTGAGAGAAAATCAAAGTATAATCTCTTGAGCGTTTAAAAGAATTTTTTTTAGAGAGTGTTATACTAAGAGTATACCCATAATACTCAAACGTATAGAAAAAGAGAGAACCTTTTATTACTAGGATCTGAGATGCTAAAGTGTAGCTGGGGTGCTATGGAGTAGAAGATGGGGATTAAGATCTTCTAGGGTGCTTTAGGTCTCTAAAGGAAGTAATAAAAGAGCGATTTAAATCCTAAGGGTTAGACAACCCTAGGCGGAGACGTAGGCAAATTAGTTGCCGAACTTCATATCAAATCTCCGTGTTTTGTCTCATCTTATTTCTGTCTTCATTGCTTATGTTTTATGTTTGCTTCGCTCATCAATCAAAGCAGCGAACAGTCAAAGCCTGAGCAAAAGCCTTTGAAACCCATTTCAAGGCTTTGACATCCCATTTCAAAGATAAGCCTTAACGCTAATATTCCGCCTTTGAAAGTCAATTCAAGACCTTGGGATCCTGAACGCGAAAATCGGTTATACTCTATTCACCCCCCCTCTAGAGTATAATTAATCATATTCCATCTCCCTATTGATTCTTCAATTGGTATCAGAGCTAGACTCACAAGGAAAAGATTTAATCATCTGTGAGGAAAAATGAATTCAATAGGTGATGGTGGTTTTGCTCAAGGAAGGTCTACCAATCGCCCTCCTCTATTTTGTGGTAATAATTTTGCCCATTGGCGTTCAATGATGCAAATGTTTGTGATTGATCAAGATTTGGAACTCTGGGATATTATCAAGAAAGATCCTAGGGTGCCAATGAAGACTAATGAAAGAGGCACAATGGTTCCTAAAGAAGATGATGATTTTACTCAATCGGATTTGGAAAGTGTTGCTAAAAACTATCGAGCCATGAACCTTCTCTAATGTGGTTTAGATGCAAATGAATTCAATAAAGTTTCTGCATGCAAAACTGCTAAAGAGATATGGGATAAATTGGTGGTCACATATAAAGGAACGAGTCAAGTCAAAGAAAGCAAGATAAGCATCTTCCTTCGACAATATGAGTTGTTCAAAATGACGCCTAATGAAACCGTGAAAGAGATGTTCACAAGATTTACCCAAATCGTGAACAATCTGGATTCTCTTGGTAAGGTATTCACAAATGAAGAAAAGGTGAGAAAGATTCTACGGTGTCTTCCAAAATCAAAGTGGGGTCCGAAGGTAACCGTTATAGAAGAAGCTCAAAATTTGAGAACCTTGCCTTTGGATGATCTTCTTGGAAAATTGATCACACATGAGATGTCTCTTAATGAAGAAGATGGTGAACCAGCATCTTCAACCAAAAATTTAGCACTCAAAGCAAAGAGAGAAGAAGCTACAACAGACAATGAAGATAGTGATGATAGTGATAATGAAGATCCATTTGCTATCATCGCTAGAAGTCTTGCCAAGATTCTTAAAATGAAGAAGAATTTCTCAAGAGGCAGAGACTATCATTCAAATAAATATAAAGGTAAGTCATCCAACTCAATGAATAAAGTTAATACACTAACATGCTATGAGTGTGGTGAAACAGATCACTTAGTGAAAGATTGCCCTCAATAAAAGAAGAAGCCTTTCCACAAAAAGGATTATAAGAAGAAAGCTATGGTTGCTTCATGGAGTGATTCAGATTCATCTAGTGACTTAGAAGATGAACAAGTAAACCTATGTCTTATGGCTAATCATGATGATGCAAAGAAAGAACATCTTGAGGTAATGGTGAAAAATTTAATCTCAAGTCCAATTGATGTTCTGTCTGAATTCTTGCAAAATATGATTATAAATGAAGAGAGTTTGATTCTTGAATCCAAGATTCTCAAGGAGAAGCTAAACCAACAGGTAAGTATTTCTGAAAGTCTCGCTAAGGAACTAACTGATCTCAAAGCCTCTCAGTCAGCTCTTAAACTCAGGGTTCAAGCCTCGGAGTCATCCTTTGACACCCAGGTCAAGGCCTTGAACACTGAAAACACTGTTTTAAAATGAAAGCTTGCCTCTTTGAGTTATTATAGTGATAAATTGAAGAAGGAAAAGAAGCTACTGGCTGGGAAGTGTAGAGAGAAACATAATTCCTTGGTTAGATTTGCTCACTCCGAATCTACTCTTGAAAAAATGCTAGGTGAGCACCAATCATCCTTGAATAAAAGCGGTCTTGGTTACAACAAAAATTTTCCAAATAAAACCATGACCACATTTGTAAAAGCAAAGGATAATTGGTGAACACCTACATGTTTTTACTGTTGCAAGAAGGGTCATACTAAGCTAACTTGTCCTTTTCTTAGGAATGACCCTCAAATTCTTAAAAATTCATTTCCTATTATTCTTCGAGACCAGATCAAGCAAGTATGGGTTCCTAAAGGGACTAGACCACCTAACATGGTCCATCCCGATTATGAATCTAAATTTGCAATTTGGTCTAGTCGAAAGGTTTGATGTTTTGTTCTTTTGTAGGAAATCACCAAGAGCAAAGATTATAAGTGGATTCTAGATAGTGGATTCTCACGGCACATGAGTGGGAAGTCCTCTTTATTTTCAATGATCAAAGAGCAATCTGCTGGAACAATTACACTTGGTGATAAAGGAAAGTGTAGAATAATTGGTATTGGAAAAGTTGGAGATAATGCATCAAACACCATTGATGATGTGTACCTAGTTGAAGGTCTTAAATACAACTTGCTTAGCATCTCTCAATTATGCGATAAAGGTAATAAAGTCATCTTTGATGAAGAAAAATGCGAGGTACAAAGAAAGGTGGACGGTAAAATTATTTTAATTGCTCCTTGTTGCAATAATGTTTATGCTTTTCATACTAACCAAGTTGCAAGTACTAGCTTAAAATGTCTTAAGGCCCTGACCAGCGACTCAAGGCTTTGGATCAGAAGGTTAGGTCATATTAATATGCATACCATGAAGAAGCTTTTCTCAAAGGACTTAGTACGTGGACTACCAAAGTTAGATTTCAAAGAAAAAGAGCTTTGCAAAGCAAGTGCAAGAGGTAAACAAACAAAAGGATCCTTCAAAGCCAAAAAAGGTTGTAAGTACCTCTCACCCAATAGAGCTTCTACACATAGATTTATGTGGTCCTATGCGTGTTAAATCACCTAAAGGTAAACAATACATCCTTGTTGTTGTTGATGATTTTTCCCGTTTTACTTGGATTTCATTTTTGCGTGAAAAATCAGAGGCTTTACTAGAGTTTTCAAAAATTTGCAAAGAATTACAAACATTAAAAAACCTACCCATAGTTGCTGTGAGAAGCGATCAAGGTAGAGAGTTTGATCAACTAAAGTTTGATAACTTTTGTGCTAAATATGGTATTTCTCACAATTTTTCAGCTCCTAGGACACCTCAACAAAATGGAGTTGTGGAACGAAAGAACCGCACTCTTGAGGATATGTCTAGGACAATGCTTTTGGAAAATGATTTGCCAAAATACTTTTGGGCAGAAGCTGTTAATACAGCAAACTATATTTTAAACTGTTGTTTGATTCGCCCTATTTTAAACAAAACTCCTTACGAATTGTTTAAAGGTAAAAAGCCTAATATTTCCTATTTCAAACCTTTTGGATGTATGTGCTTTGTTCATAATAATGGCAAAGATAACCTTGGTAAATTTGATGCACGTAGTGATGAAGCAATTCTGTTAGGTTACTCCTTGAATTCTAAAGCTTATAGAGTTTTCAATAAGCGTACTAAAGTTGTTGAAGAAAGTATACATGTGATCTTTGATGAAACCGAGAACGGTATCTTGAGTGATGGTTTTACAGGTTTAAACTTGAATAAGCATGAAGGATATTCATTTGAGACAGAAGGAGAAGAAAGTTTGTCAGATAATGAAATGGAGAAATCTGCCCAGAATATGCAAGAGCCAATTTTAAACGCAGATGAATTAGATCAAAGCCTTAACCTGCAGCCTCAAGATCTTGAAACTCCATCGCAAAGTGTTGAACAGACGAACAATATTATATCAGAAGCCACTCCAGGGCCTTCAGACCTATCTCAAGGCCTTGAAAGGATAATTCAGAAAACTACATCAGCTCCTTTGATGCTGCCACGAAAGTTCAAATACTCCTCATCTCATCCAACAAACAATATAATTTCGGATCCAAAAGCTGGTATACAAACACGCTCTAATGTTAAAAATTTGTGTGCATTTAATGCTTTTGTTTCTCTTGTAGAACCGAAGAATATCAATGAAGCACTTCAAGAGCCCAATTGGATTTTAGCTATGCAAAGTGAGCTAAATGAATTTGAAAGAAATAAAGTGTGGACACTCACACTAAGACCAAAGGATCATTCAATTATTGGAACAAGGTGGGTGTTCAGAAATAAGCTTGATGAGAATGGAAAGATAGTGAGGAAAAAAGCAAGATTAGTAGCTTAAGGTTATAATCAAGAAGAAGGGATAGATTATGAAGAAACATTCGCTCCCGTGGCTAGAATGGAGGCTATTCGAATGCTCCTTGCCTTTGCTTCCTTTATGCGAATTAAGTTATTTCAAATGGATGTCAAATGTGCATTATTGAATGGTTATTTACAAGAAGAAGTATATGTTGCTCAACCCCCCGGTTTCAAAAATGAGAAATTTCCAAATCATGTTTTTAAACTTGACAAAGCGCTCTATGGTTTGAAACAAGCTCCAAGGGCTTGGTATGAGCGTCTTTCAAAATATCTTTTAGAAAATAATTTCAAAAGAGGGTTGATTGACAAAACTCTTTTTGTGAAAACCAAAGGTAAAGATTTATTAATAGTTCAAGTTTATGTTGATGATATTCTTTTCGGTGCTACTAACGATTCCCTTTGCAAAGAATTTTCTGAGATTATGTGTAGGGAATTTGAGATGAGTTTAATGGGTGAGTTGAACTTCTTCCTTGGATTGCAAGTCAAACAAGAGAAAGGAGGTATATTTATAAATCAAAGCAAATACGCAAGAGATCTCCTTAAGAAGTACAATATGACTCAATCTAAAGAGGCTAAGACTCCTATGAGTTCGTCATTACTTTTAGATCAAGATGAAAATGGTAAGTCAGTAAATCAAAAGGAATACCGAGGTATGATTGGATCTCTTCTCTATCTCACGCAAGTAGGCCAGATATTATGTTTAGTGTGTGTATGTGTGCTCGTTTTCAAGCTAACCCTAAAGAATCTCATTTGAGTGCACTTAAGAGGATTTTACGCTATCTCAATGGGACAAAGGATTTCGGTCTTTGGTACCCTTGTAATAGTAACTTTGAACTTATTGGATATTCAGATGCTGATTTTGCAGGTTATAAAGTGGATAGAAAAAGTACTTCAGGTTGCTGTCAATTCTTGGGATCATCTCTCATTAGTTGGCATTCAAAGAAACAAAATTCGGTGGCACTCTCTACTGCCGAAGCCGAATACATTGCAGCCGGTGCTTGTTGTTCACAAATTTTGTGGATATCTCAATAATTAAGAGACCTTGGGTTAGACTTCAAAGGCATACTTATTAAGTGTGACAACACGAGTGTTATATCCTTAACGAAGAATCCAGTTCAGCACTCTCGCACTAAACATATTGATGTTAGACATCACTTCATATGCGATCATGTGGAGAAAGGAGACGTATCTATATCTTTTATTTCTACTGATTTGCAACTCGCTGACATCTTCACCAAGTCTTTGAGCAAAGAACGATTTAACTTTATGCGTCTTGAGCTTGGAATGTTAAATGGGGAAGCATCCTCTTAGGGGGAGCTATTTCAGTAAGTTATATATGTTTATTTTTGCATGTGTATGTCAAAGTCTTGACACTCTTGTCATTGCCTTGACGTACTGTCAATTTTTAATATTAATATTGGATCAAAATGTTTGGTACTTATCTTATAGATAATTATCAAATATTTATGATTTTTTGAAATGTTTTGGATACATAAATTGTGGATGGATCTGTTTCTTTTGCTTTCAATGTTTTTAAAATCTCATTCCATTCATTTTAAAAAATTCTCATGGCCTTGAAGTTGTTTTCAAAGTTTTCCGCGTCTTTTATTTTTAGCTTTCAAAGCCTTGATTGTTTGACTTTTTTAAGCAATGCCTTTTTGTTTTCATGTCTTTAAAGGTTTTACTGTTTTATATCTTTTCGTTATTTTGAACAAGTCTTCTTGTGATCCAACATTTATATTTTCCCACCTTATCGGAAGACAAAAAGGGGGAGAGTATTTATGTATTATCTATTTAAAGGGGAGAATATTTTTTTATGCATTTTATTCTTTGACGTTTGCATATAATGTTTTGTCTTCCATCAAGGGGGAGATTGAAGACGCCACCTTGATTACTAATGTTTTTATGTTTAATGATGGAAGTCAAAATGCAAAGTCAAATAGAGTTGAAAACTGATGGAAACCAAAATGCATAGAGTTGACAATGTGTTGGAAGTAATGGAAGCTATAATGCAAAGCTTTATGCATTCTGTCAAAGGACGAGAATAACTCTTGAGCCCATCTTCAAAAGCTTGAGCCACGTCTCAAAATAGTCAGCAAAGTTCAAACACTTTGTCAAAGGATAAGAATCTTCTAATTGCCTAAATCTTGTGTTTTACCATTTCCCTATTTCACTTATTTTATGCTCTAACCTAACTTATTTAGACATGATTTTACTGTCAAAGATATATCTTATTTTCAGCAAATAAGTGATGCTCATATTTGTTGAAGATTGTTCTAGTTAATTTTGGTAAATACCAAAATTCAAGCATTGTGGTTATGGAAGACAAAATCTGTTTTGAAGCTTCAAGGTGCAGCAAATAAAGTGAAAATATTCTTGCTGTAATATATTCAATGATATCAATCTTCTACAGCCAAAATGAATTATTCTCTACAACCATATTGGAGGAAATCTTGCTGAAAGTATTGAAGGCAAATCAGATTTTCAGCAGCCTATTTTGAGCCTCCTTTCAACGGCCTGAAATCAAGTTCAGTATATATTCCAAGCTTTGAAGCTGAAGAAAGGTACAGAGACAACGTGAGACACAACGAAACAAAAAGTAAAGAGCAGAAGATTTAATCGTGAATTTCAGTCACAAGCACATCAACAAAGCTTCATTATTTTCTCTCTAGTTCCATAAACTTTTCTTGTATTTAGATTGAGAGAAAATCAAAGTATAATCTCTTGAGCGTTTAAAAGAATTTTTTTTAGAGAGTGTTATACTAAGAGTATACCCATAATACTCAAACGTATAGAAAAAGAGAGAACTTTTTATTACTAAGATCTGAGATGCTAAAGTGTAGCTGGGGTGCTATGGAGTAGAAGATGGGGATTAAGATCTTCTAGGGTGCTTTAGGTCTCTAAAGGAAGTAATAAAAGAGCGATTTAAATCCTAAGGGTTAGACAACCCTAGGCGGAGACGTAGGCAAATTAGTTGCCGAACTTCGTATCAAATCTCCGTGTTTTGTCTCATCTTATTTCTGTCTTCATTGCTTATGTTTTATGTTTGCTTCGCTCATCAATCAAAGCAGCGAACAGTCAAAGCCTGAGCAAAAGCCTTTGAAACCCATTTCAAGGCTTTGACATCCCATTTCAAAGATAAGCCTTAACGCTAATATTCCGCCTTTGAAAGTCAGTTCAAGACCTTGGGATCCTGAACGCGAAAATCGGTTATACTCTATTCACCCCCCTCTAGAGTATAATTAATCATATTCCATCTCCCTATTGATTCTTCAATTAGTATCAGAGCTAGACTCACAAGGAAAAGATTTAATTATCTATGAAGAAAAATGAATTCAATAGGTGATGGTTGTTTTGCTCAAGGAAGGTCTACCAATCGCCCTCCTCTATTTTGTGGTAATAATTTTGCCAATTGGCATTCAATGATGCAAATTTTTGTGATTGATCAAGATTTGGAACTCTGGGATATTATCAAGAAAGGTCCTAGGGTGCCAATGAAGACTAATGAAAGCGGCACAATGGTTCCTAAAGAAGATGATGATTTTACTCAATCGGATTTGGAAAGTGTTGCTAAAAACTATCGAGCCATGAACCTTCTCTACTGTGGTTTAGATGCAAATGATATTGATGTGATTCTAATTGGGTTGAAGATTAGAATTTAATATCTTTCCAACGATGTATTACATTTGTCAAACAAAGGTCTACATCTTAAGATATGACTATTTTAAAATGTGTTGAAACTGGCATGCAATGCAGTAAGCTCGATCAAGTGTGCAAAGCACTCAATCGAATCCCCTCTTATAACTCTAATTTGTCAGTTTTCAATAATAGCACAAAAGAAGCAATCCGCATCACACTCAATCGAGTGCCCCCCGTACTCGATTGAGTGCCTTAATTCTGGGTCATTTTTTAGCGCGTATAGTCATTTAAGCCCAAACTCCTTATATATATATAAAGCTTTTCTAGGTCATTACACATGTTTTATTATTAGAGAATAAAGCATTAGGTAGCTGTATCATTAGGTTTTCATTAGCTATCACAAAACTCTCTAAAATTCTCTCTAAATTGTTGTTTTGTTCTTAGATTACATTGAAGCTTTTGGATTGCAATACTAGCCTTGTGGACAACAATTGAATTGTTTTACATTCAGTACTTTGAGTATTTTATTCTTTCATTACTTTAACATTGCTTCTTTACTACTTTAACATTGTTTCTAGTATAGATCATGGTTTTTTTTATTGCTTATGTTGATTTTATAGTCAATATGTGTGAGTTGTTCATTAATCTAGGGTCCCAATGAACCCTAATGTGGATTAGATATTGATAAATCCCGAGACTCGAACATAAATGCCTAAAAATATTTCCTTTAATCTTTAATTGGCTTTAACTCTAATAAAAGGCTAGACGTAGTTGATTAATGGCATGGATTAGGTTCACACCGAGAGTCGGTTCATAATCTACATTAGAATCATTGATTAAGGTGTACTTAATGATCACAAAACATCATGACCATTAGGACTTATAGAATGTTGTATTTAATGTCTTGCTATCACATGAATCCATAAAAGTAGGTAGGATTGCTTAAGGAGGAAGCTATTGATACTCGAGAGAGATCCTTAGTATTGTTTAGGGTGCATTCATCCTAAGAATTACTTTATGTATTGAATGTAGGACTGGGATAGAAATATATAGCTAATTCATACTAATGGGGATTCATTAACCTAGTTATTTGTCCTATACTGGTATCCAATCTAGTTATAATTCGTACTCTAGTTTAGTTTAGCCTAGTCATTAGTTAGAATAGACCTCCCTTGTTCTTGACATTCCTAATAGAAGTTAGAACTAACTATATTAGAGCTTGATAGTCTTTGGGGATTTCGACCCTATTTACCTAAGCTACATTAGTTTAGGTGAATAGGTTACTTATGATAGGGTAGGGACAACCCGATCAACAATTACATTTGCTTTGGTGTTCTCACTCCCCGTCATGCATATAGATTCGTCATTGCAAGTAACCCACTTTATAGTATTTGTACTTTTTCTTTTCAAACAACACTCCAACATCTTACTTTTTTATGCTGGAAGTTCTCTAGGATTTTTTACTTGAATTTCTTGGTAATAATCAACAACTTTTTCCAAAAGATTGATGCTTTCTAGTAGCTTCCAAAAACTGAATCGCTCTAATGCTGTATTTCAATACCCTAGATTAAAGAATAACTATCTCATTCTTTAACCGGAAAGATCTCGTACCCCAAAATATCTAATCTTTATGCAATATCATTAACCTAAGGTTAGCTTCAATTTCATTAAATGGCTAGAAGTAGTCAATTTATTGAAAAGTATTAAGTTCACAGCAAAATTTGGTTCATAGTCTATATTAGAAACGAAGTTTTAGGTGTAATTTCCATCACAAAAGTAGATATCATGAACATTAGAGCTTAAGGATATTGTATTTAATGTCTTTCTATGCATGATTCCCTGAAAAGTGGGTTTAATTGCACTAGAGGGGTCGAGAGTATTATTCTACACTAGTTCATATTAGTGGGGATTCATTTCCCTTGGTGTCTTCAACCAGTTGCTTACAATCTATCTTTAATATTGTCACTTAGAATTATTTCTAAAAACATAGTCAGCCTCTCTTTCGTTTTCACCAAGTAGAAGTTGAAGTCAATCTAGCTATTTGATCTATCAGGGATTCGATCCTTTTTCACTTGAGCTACATTAGTTAAGGTAATTAGGTATTTTTGATAGGTTTGCGACAGTCTCGTTAAATTTTGGCGTCGTTGCCAAGGACTAACAATTTTCGAATACTTATTTCAGATTTACCATCTTTTAAGTTTTGAGTTTTCTTTTGTTGCTTCGCCTATTTTGTTTGTTTGTTTGATCTTTTGCTTTCTTTTTTCAAGCATGCACACTCGAAGCACAAGTCAAGACAATTTAAACCGTTTTAAGTCTAAAAGCAAGACAACTGCATGTCAATAGTGAAATAGAAGAAGGAAGAATAAGAACAAAAAGGAAACTAAAATGGCTAATGATCAACCACATAAGACTTTGTTTCAAATCCACAGACAATGTCAAGAAGTTCTCGGTCGCAACTCACAACAACAAACTCTGAACTGAAGCCTACTTTTATCTAGTTCATCTCTAACTTCCCACTGAGTGTCCTATCTCCCATATTGAGAGCTTCTTGCAGAAGTGTGAGACAATGATGATGAAAGACTACTCGAAACACGATGTGAAGCTGCGTTTGTTTCCTTTCTCTCTAAGGGTTAGGGCAAGAGAGTGGATAAGGGATGAAGGTCCAGGTGCATATGACACATGGGATAAACTCACGAAGGGTGTTCTTATAAAGTTTCCTGATTAGGATAAAACAGATAAGCTAGGAGCAGAGATTAATAACTTTCACCGTCTATATGATGAATATCTCCATTAGATTTGGCGAAGGTACAAAATAATGTTGAAGCACTGCTCCCACCATGATTTACTAGATTGGTTGCTTCTTTAGAATTTTTATAATGGACTAAATCATGATAGCTAGTTCCCTAACCAACTGTTCGCAATACTTGACCTGTTTCCTGTAACTGTTTGTCATCATTCAAAACATCAAAACCTAAGGGACTCAACAAATTCCCCCTTTTTAATGATGACAAACTAATTGAAGTTCCTGTAATCCAAGCACATTAAAAACATAAAAACTCCAATAAAGTACTCAACTAGGATTGAGTATATCCAACAAGCTTTAAGACTAAAAAAAAACTGACACACACTAACTGATTCTCCTAAGTTAACTTGACTCAACTCTTATTTGACTTAATCTAAAAATCCTAAAAGGCTAAGAAGATCCTAGGGTTCAGCTTCAACTTCTTTCCCCCTTTTGGCATCATTAAAAAGTATACTCAAGTAAAAATAAGATGCACAAATTATTAAATGTACTCATCCATGCAGTGGCATCAACCACTATTCAAGTGAAATGCTGCAAAAATAGATTAGTCAAACGAGGCATGTCAGAGCAGAAATAAAATTGTTCAAAACAAACACCAAACAAAGGTCAACAAGTTAGAGACCCCAACTCCATATCAAAAGAACAGTTCATGGAGTGGGAGGAAGCAAACCAACATAATCAGTCATAAGAGATAGGGTAGACAAACAAAAACAGAAAACAGAATCAATCTTCATCTTTCTCATCCTCCTCTTCTCCTTCAGCATCCTAGTCTCCATCATTAGTTGGTTACTCATCTTCGTCTCCTTCCTCACCATCATGCATCTCTTCTTCAGGGGGAGACTTTGGAGCAGCAGCACTCGTACCAGGTGCTTCTTGATCATGAGATCCAGCAAGCTTCTTTTCCAGATTATCAAACCTAGAACCAATAGAAGAGGATAATTCTTTGACCAGATCAATGATGTTTTTAAGCAAAGTCTCCTGGTCCTCCAACCTTTTCAGAACTAGAGCCTGACCTACTGGCTCCTCTACTCTCTTTTTCTTCTTTGTTGGAGATCTCACGTCCTCCACTAGTTCCTCTATCTTGAACAGTAGCTGATCCCCACTTATATCTAAACCCTTCTGCTTTAGGATGGCCCTGGTAAACACTGTAACTGGGACAGTGGAACCACTCAGGGGTACATTGTTAGATTTGAGCAGGTGGGTTATAAAAGATCCATAAGGCAAGGAATGATGAGATGACCCATAATAGTTCATTATATGGGCCAACATTAATGCAGGAAGATTGATTTTCACCTTTTTCATCATCAGATACATCAATACCATTTCCATTATTCTCACAGTACCTCTACCTTAAGCCCTCGGTATTAAAACCTTGTTACACAAAGAATGTAGAACTAGCATAACTGGTTCCTTCAAATTAACAGACTTGAGGACCCCTGGCTTTTTGGGCATCTTCCCTCCAAACATAAAAGCATATATCTCCTCTGGTGTGACCCTAACAAGCATAGGCCACCAGTCACCCGAGTACTTATCAAATCCATCTCTCAGTATGCTTAACAAACTTGACAGAGAAGCAATCGATAAACTTACATCAACGCCATTCACACATGAACTTATGGACATATCAGGCATTTGCTTGATATTAACATAAAAGTCCCTAACTCCAGACACATTTGCAGCACAGACATCAAACAACATTAACCAACCTTGATAATCAAGCAACTCCTTGAACTCAGATAATGCAGCAATATCAAAATACCCTTTTTCAACACAACACCCAGATAACACTAATCTAGAATTGAAATCAATAGAACCAGTAGGAATAGATTCTACAGATTTACCTTTTGAAGCACGAGAGGTTTTAGTAGGCAACCTCTTTCTCTTGGTTCTTTGCACAGAATCAGCAGACTGTTCCTCCTAGGTGTCATCAAATATCCTTTTTATAGAAGAACGTGTAAAATGACCACTTCTCCTAACCTTTTCATCAGGTGATCCTCCCTTGAACCCAGTAACCTCAACCTCTTCCTCTTCTTCACTATGCTCTTCAGCACTACTAACCTCCACCTCTTGACTCACAGTTTGCTGAGCTTCTGTCTCTTGTTCCCTCTGAGATAGTACAGGTTCCTTGATGACAGAGTCATCAATTTCCGGAGGATGGAAGATATGCTTAGGTTGTTTTGATGAGGGTTTGGTCGATTGTGGTGGTGAGGAGGATTTTTGAGGGGAATCGGGGGTTGTGGTAGGAATTTCTGAAGGTGATGAAGCTACATTGGGTGATGAAGGTTCAATTTGGGTTTGTTCTTGTTGAGAGGTTGGTGGAACAACGATGGGGGTTCTTTTTTATTGAGTGGAGTCACTAGCAGACCCCTTTCCTCTTCCTCTCCTAGATGAAGCTACATTCTTTCTTCCCATTGTGACAAAGAGAAATTGAGAATGAAGATGATGAACAATACTCTGATGTTGAGCAGTACGCAAAAGAGAGAAGGATAATGATGAATGAGAAGTAATGAAGCTGCACAAAGGGTTGGAATATATATATATATATATATATATATATATATATATATATATATATATATATATATATATATATATATATATATTTGAAGCACAACAAAAATATGGAAGTTCAAAAAAAATGATGGTTAAATAATTTGATAAGTATGACAAGTTTTAAATTTTTGAAAAGATAGCTATCATTACTTGCCATAAATATCTTAACCATCCTATAACCTAGGTAAGTGATTGATTTGCCATTATCTTTATGGTAAATGACTGAAATAAGATTATTTCCTTCCACAAGGAAAATATCTTATAATAATCTTCCAAAGATATGAAAATATTATTAGGAAGACATATCAGTGCTGATCTGCTGTTTCCCTTTCCTGATACTTGAATAAAACCACCTCATCCTATTTCTGGCAACTTAGTTTAATTTCACCTGTTTCTTGCAATAATGATTTTTAATCCTTTTGGGATCTCTTAAAACATTTACATAAAACTTAAAGGATTTCGACATAGGTATGTACACATACTATACAAGAGAATACCATTCTAACCAATCATTGAGGGAAATAGATGAAGCCAAAGACTAAAATCTAACTAGACCTAGTAAGATTCTTAAATTACAAAAAGTTTCTCTACACAAGGGTTTTGTGAAGATATCAGCTATTTGATCTTCACTTTTGCAAAACAACACTTCCACTAAACCTTTTTCTACATTATCTCTCAGAAAATGGTGTCTAATCTCTATATGTTTGGTTTTGGAATGTTGAACAGGATTCTTAGAAATATTAATTGCACTAGTGTTGTCACAAAATATAGGAACACTATTATAAACAACACCAAAATCCTCTAGCTGGTTCCTTACCCACAATAGCTGGGAACAACATGAAGCTGCTGCAATATATTTTGCCTCTGCTGTGGATAAAGCCAATGAGTTTTGCTTTTTAGAACCCCATGATATTAGACAGGAGCCAAGAAAGTGCGCCATACCTGATGTGCTCTTTCTATCAACAAGAAAACCAGCATAGTCTACATCAGTGTACCCAATAAGATCAATTGCACTCCCTTTGGGGTACCACAAGCATAAGTCTGTTGTTCCCACAAGATACCTAAGTATCCTTCTAACAGCCTTCAAGTGAGATTCCTTTGGATTACTTTGAAACCTAGCACACAATCCAACAGAGAACACAATATCAGGTCTACTAGCTGTTAGATAGAGAAGGGAACCAATCATTCCTCTATAAAGTATGGCTTCAACATCTTTTCCCTTTAGATCATTATCTAATTTTGTGGATGTGGGAATAGGTGTATCATAAGCCTTGCTGTTTTCCATGCCAAATTTCTTCAGCAATTCTTTCAAGTATTTTTGCTGATGTATCATGGTTCCATTCTCCGTTTGCTTAATTTGCAATCCTAGAAAGAATCCTAGTTCTCCCATCATGCTCATTTCAAACTCACTCTGCATAAGATTAGCAAACTCATCACATAGTACTTGATTAGTAGCACCAAATAAGATATCATCAACATAAATTTGTACTATAATCAAGTGGTTCCCCCTGGCTTTGATAAACAGTGTCTTGTCTACTGTTCCCCTCTTGTAATCATTCTCCATCAAGAACATAAACAATCTTTCATACCAAGCTCTTGGAGCTTGCTTCAATCCATATAGAGCTTTGTCCAACTTGTAAACATGTTGGGGAAACAGCTTGTCTTCAAAACCAGGTGGCTGCTCTACATATACCTCTTCCTTCAAATATCCATTTAGGAAGGCAGTCTTTACATCCATCTGAAACAATTTCATATTCATGTAAGCAGCATAAGCAATTAAAATCCTAATTGCCTCTAACCTAGCTACTGGTGCAAAAGTCTCATCATAGTCAATCCCTTCTTATTGATTGTAACCTTGCACCACTAGCCTAACTTTATTTCTGACTATTGTACCTAGGTCATCCAATTTGTTTCTGAAGACCCATTTTGTACCAATAACTGACCTATCCTTTGGTCTAGGTACAAGATGCCAAACCTGGTTCCTATGGAACTGATTTAATTCATCCTGCATTGCTAGAACCCAATCAGGATCAGTCAGTGCCATTTTATAGTCAGTTGGCTCTATATTAGACAGGAAAGAATAAAAAACACAAAAGTTTTGAAAAACATTTCTTCTCGTTTGAACTCCTTTATTAATATCACTAATGATCTGATCTGGAGGATGAGAAGATTGATATTTGAAGCTTTTAAAAGAGAAATCATTTTGTGCTTCTTCACTTGATTTGGAACCAGCATGATCATGAATCTCATCTATTTCTTCGGAACCAGTAAGATTTATATTCATGCTGTTTCCATTAACATTACTTACCTCAGGTTCAGGGGAGGCATCTTCATTCATTCCCCCTGAACTCCTTACATGTCTATCACTTGAGGAACTATTTGGTCTTGGTTCCTCTTCTGAATTCTCATTGTCCTTACTTTCTTCTCTAGCCTCCTCATTATCATCATTTTGTGGAGTATCAAGTGAGCCTAGATCTGCTTGCACTTCATTTAGGGGACCAGCATCATGGTTCTTAGTAAACTCCATCAATCCGATCATTTCATCAGGTTGTACCTGCGTAATCTCAGAAGACATGTTAAATTCATCAAAGATGACATGTACACTATCCTCAACACACAAAGTCCTTTTATTAAAGACTTTATATGCTTTTCTTTAAGGAGAATATCCAAGAAAGATTCCCTCATCACTCCTAGGATCAAATTTATCAAGCTGGTTCTTCCCATTGTTATGAATATAACATTTGCATCCAAATACACGAAAGTATGCAATATTAGGCTTTCGACCTCTAAGGAGTTCATAGGGAGTCTTATTTAACTTTGGTCTAATGAGACCTCTATTTAAAATATAGCAGGCAGTGTCCACAGCTTCACCCCAGAAACTCTTAGGGAGACCACTCTCAATGAGCATTGTTCTGGCCATCTCCTCAAGAGTTCTATTTCAACAACACCATTTTGCTGTGGTGTTCTTGGGGCTGAGAAGTTGTGACTAACTCCCTGTTCCCCACAATAACCAACAAAGTAAGCATTATCAAATTCAGTACCATGGTCTGATCTTACCGAGACTAGCTTGTGAGAGAGCTGGTTCTCCACTTGCTTCACCAATGCTACCCACTCATCGAACGTTTCATCTTTTGAATGTAGCATTATTACCCAAGTGTACCTGGAATAATCATCAACCATAACACAGACATATCTATGACCTTTTCGACTTTGTATTCTCATGGGACCACACAAATCAATGTGTACAAGTTCGAAGGGTCTGCTGGTACTCAAAACAGTTTTAGGCTTAAAAGAGATTTTGACCTGTTTCCCCTTAACACATTCTGAACAAACTTTATCTGCCTCATAAGTGATGTTAGGAAGTCCTACCACCAAATCATGAGACCTTAATTTGTTCAAAAGTGTCAAGCTAGCATGTCCAAATCTCTTATGCCAAATCCATTGGTTATTATCAGAAACAGCTTTCAAACAAACAGACTTGTCTTGAGGAATTTTATCCAGAAAGGTGATGTAAACATCATGCTTCCTGGTTCCCTCACATACAAGTTCGCCTGTTTGAGAATTAACTATATGACAAAGATTTGCTTGAAACTCAACTCTATTACCTTTATCACATAATTGAGAAATACTCAAGAGATTATGTTGTAATCCCTCAACATAATATACATCATCAATTGCATTTGAAAGTGTCTTACCTACCTTACCTAAACCAGTGATGGTTCCCTTATTGTTATCTCCAAAGGTGACACTTCCACCGTCAAAGGCTACTAGTGAAAGGAATTGACTTTTATCCCCGGATATGTGTCTTGAGCAACCACTGTCCAAATACCAATAGGTATCTTCTTTCACTTTAGCCTGCAAGAACAAATCAAACATTAGTTTTAGGAACCCAAACATGTTTGGGTCCCTTTTCAACGACATTAGGCTCTTGTTGGTCTTTTCTTCTCCAGACCCACTTCACTTGTTTATTGTTCTTATTCTCATTGTTCTTCTTAGTAGGACACTCATGTATCTTATGGCCATTCATTCCACAATAATAACAAACATGCATCTCTTTAGTCATTACATACTTACCTCTTTTGAATTCTTTAACCCACGTGGTTTCCCTGGGGGACCAGTTAGTCCTGGTTCTCTGTCTAGTATATCCAAGACCAACCCTTTCTTTGTAACCTTTAAATGAAATTAAAGAATTCAAAGTTTCCTGTGCAGTCAATAATTTTTCAACATGTCTATGACTATCATGAAGTTCTTTCTCTCTGGTTTCAAGATTCGTAATCAACAATTCGTTTTTATCTTTTAGAAAGTCAAAATCACTTTTTAAGGATTCAAGTTGTAAATTAAGTTTCGAAACCATAGGATCAATAGTCATGTCAACAATTACTAATTGCTTATCTTTTTTCAGTTTATGAATCTCAGCATGCAAATCACAAATAGTACCTTCATACTCATCTATTACATCACTAATCTTAACACTGGTACCTGTAGGGGAAATGGTGAACTGAACAACCTTAAGTGAAACAAATTCTTTGTGTATTTCTTCCAAGTTATGAGCCAATATTTCAAAGGCTTTCAACAAGGAAGTTCTACTACAGGAATTTGCTTTACCTATAGCTACTGAAAAATTAAGAGATTCACTAGCAATTGATAAGTCTCTTGGGAGCTAGGAGGTCAGATCTTCCTCATCATCACTAGGACAGTCAGATTTAGAAGACCTTTCCTTCTCCAGTTCCACCTTACACATGTCCAATTCAACCTCTTGATTTTTCAATTCAAAGCAAACTTCTTCTAGGTGATCACAACTAGCAACAACAATTTCACATTCAACACGTTTTTCTTTAAGTTCTCTTTTGCCAGTTATGTAAGTTTCACCGAGTTTATAGCATTCATCTAATAAAGAGTCAATACATTCAAGCATATTATCTCTATCATATTCATGCATATCTTTCCTAACTTGTTCTAAGTTTACCTTGTGTTCGTGTAGCACATCCTTCTTTGCCATTAAGCATTTTCTGAATGTACTGGTTCTCCCTCTGGTTCCTGAGTCAGTGATGTTTCCCTGAATGTTTGTGAAGGCAGTCAAACAAACATCAGAGTTAGGTGATTCCTCATCATCATCAGACCCTGAATCAGAATCACCCCACATGGATGCTATCATTGCATTTTTGAAGGCCTGTTTATCTCCAGATTTGGATTGTTTGTCCTTCCACTTAGGACAATCTCGAATAAGATGACCCTTTTCTCCACACTTAAAGTATCCTACAGAAGAAGAGTTAGATTTCTTAAAGTTCTTACCTTTGAAATTCTTCCTTTGATCACGAAGAGTTCTTTCAAATCTTTTAGCAATCATGCCAATCTCATCTTCTTCTTCTTCTTCTTCTACTGTTCCCTTAAGAGCTGTTCCTCTGGCTGGTTCCTTCTTGGACTTAGAATCAATCAGCATTTCATGAGTCATGAGGGAACCAATCAGTTGTTCCAGAGATAGAGTTGATAAATCCTTTGCCTCATATATTGCTGTTACCTTGGATGTCCGTGCATCTGTCAAACTGCGCAAAACTTTTCTCACAAGATCCTCATCAGAAAAGTTCTTACCAAGAGATCTAAGATCATTAATTATTGTCATAAATCTACAAAAACAGTCATTAATCTTTTCATTTTTATTCATAGCAAACAATACTTAGACATATGTAAATCAATTTTAGACCTTTTTACCTCACTAGTTCCCTCAAAAGCAAGTTCGAGGGTATCCCAAATCTCTTTTGCATTGCTACAACCTAAGATTTGGTTTATTTCAGTCTCACCTATAGCCTGTTATAGAATTAACATCACCTTGGCGTTCTTCTCTAGAAGTTTGTAATCAGCAGTAACTAGTTCACTATCTTTCTTTAGAATCCTGTTTCCCTCTTCATCTGTCTTGAAAATAATGTTGGGACCATTTTTCACAACTAGCCAACATTCATAATCAATTCCCATGATCACATTCTTGATCCTGTTTTTCCACCAAGCATAGTTGTTACTGTTGAACTTTGGTGTCTTATTGTCGTAGCCCATAGCGTTTAATTCATGAGTACTCATACTTGACTTCTCTAGATGTTACTCTTATGAGAAGCCTAGGCTCTGATACTAATTGAAGGTTTTAGAGCACTCAAGAGGGGGGGGGGGGGTGAATTGAGTGATGAATAGCCTTGGCCTATTTTTACTTCTTTTTCGACCTGTGGGAGGAACCAGTTGTGCTGGTTCCTATTAGCAGCGGAATGTATGTAAAGCAATAAAGGAAGACACACAATTTAACGAGGTTCAGCCAACTCAGGCCTACGTCCTCCTACCCTATGCTCTTTTATTAATCTACTTCGAAAAACAAAGAACACAGACACTCAACTGTTTCCCTACTCTGGGAACTAGTTCATCCCACACTCTACTCCGAGTGTGCACTTGACTTACACTCGTAAGCCCTTTTGTGTTTGAACTCACAAACACTCTCCCAGCCTTTCAACCCCTCTCTTGAAAGCTTTTTACAGAATCAAACTCTCCTTTGATCTTGCTTCTAAAAGCTATTATGAGAGAAAAGTATAAGCTCTAATGATGCTCTTGTATATGACTTCATGAAAGGTTTTTGTGCTTAAGTGTGTATAATGCTCTTTAGACATGGACTCAGTTTTTTGTAAGAGCTCTCTACCAAATTAGGTTGATTAGATGGGTTTATATATGTGATTACAAAAACCCTAGCTTTCCTAAAATCACATAATCTTTTGTGCCGCCGTCTTATGTGAGTTTAGGAAAGTATTTATCTTATTTGACTTAATCATATAGATAGAATCAAATAAGATAGATACTCCTAGTTTTTAGGTAACCAATATATTCTCATCTAATCTACCAGCTGCTTAATATATTTTCCAAAATAATTCTTAGAAAATATTTTTACAAAATATTTTTAAAAATACGCAGCTTGATATTCCATTCAGTAAACCAGGTTCGCTGAACCTGGTTCCCTGAATTAAGTATGTTATGAATTCTATTCCAACTTTGTACCAGAATTCATAACATGACTTATCACACTTAAAACACTTATATCACCTACTCATATAAGTCATACTACGGAGCACATTACATGAAAAACTAGATTAACATTAAAGTACAAATATTCTTCTTTTCATGTAATCTACAAGACTTGAATCTTCCTCGGATGTTTCATCTTGAGAAAAGTATCTTTCTTCAAATGTCTTCGAAAGGCTTCTATGCTCCAAGTCTTGGAATCAGCTTAACTATTGCACATATAACATGGTTAACATGCAATAGATAATATGTGACTGCTTTACAGCATAGCAGTCAAAGAAACAGTTCCAACTGGTTCCTCACCAGTACATAGATCAATTCATACCTAACCATTTCCTGTAAATAGACAAGTTAGTTCATTTGATAACACAAGTAAATAATAACTTGTCTAGGGAAACCGTATTCTATTATAGCTAGTTCCCTAACCAACTGTTCGCAATACTTGACCTGTTTCCTATAACTGTTTGTCATCATTCAAAACATCAAAACCTAAGGGACTCAACAGCCGATATTTCCAACCAGCCGCCTCTAGACAAGCACTCACTAATAGTTTGGTAAAGCTTCATAGGAAGTCTACTACAGTTATAATGTGTGAAACGAGTGGCATTCAAGGGTATGGTATGGTTGAGTGTTATTACACCTCGAGTGAAATAGGGAATGAACATGTTAATGCTTTATACAATAATCCAAAGAGGCCTTGTGCTCCTTTTTCAAACACCTATAATAAAGGATGGAAGTAACATCCATTCTTATCCTATAAGAACACTCAAAATGTGATGAATCCACCTCAGGTCCAAGCCCTGTAATGTAATAATTTTAATCAGCACCAAGGGCCACCTTGTTTCATTACAAGGGCACCCTTCAACCCTCTTTCTTTCCAACAACCTCAGAATCTTCAAAAGTCTAATTTGGAGGTCATAATGGATGCTCTCATTTCTTCGGAGAGAAAACAGAATGTTAAGTAAGAAAAGCAAACTGCTGAGTTGAGAGCTTAGACGAAGTTGATGGGAACCCAACTTGACCATCTAGCTCAACAAAGTGAGCCATCTTTCAAAAATTCCTAGGTAATTTCTAGGGAACACCGAGACCTCTCATAAGGAATAATTGAACATTGTAACTTTGAGGAGCGATAAGGAGTTAGATGAGCCATTAATGAGGGCTACCACTCCCTTGAGTGAGCCTAACACCAAGGAAGTAGTTTAGAAGGTAGAAGAGGAAAATAAGGAGTATAAGGATAAACTTATAGCACCTTATAAGCCCCCTATTCCATTTTTGTTTAGGTTTGCTCAAGTAAGGTAGGAGAAGAAGTATAGGAGGTTCCTGGATATTCTGAAGAATGGGAGATTACTAGACATTCTAAAGAAGTTGCATATCAATATTCCTTTCTTAGACGCCATCTCGAAAATGCCTTCTTATGTTAAGTTCTTAAAGGACATGTTGTCAAGAAAGAGGAAGATTAAGGAGAATATAACGGTTCCTCTCATAGTTGAGTGTAGTGCTACCCTTCATAATACTCTTCCTAAGATGCTGGATGATTCGGGTAGCTATTCTGTTCTAGTGAGGTCAGGAGACCTAGACATAAAGAAGGCATTATATGATCTTAGGGTTAGTGTGAGTTTCATTCCTTTGTCTATATGCAAAAGGCTTCAGATGGGTGAACTAAAACCCACGTGTATCTCTTTTCAACGGGCAGATAGAACTTTGAAGTTCCCACTAGGCATTCTAGAAGATTTCCCTTTTTTAGTTGAAAAGTTTTATATCCCATGTGACTTCATAGTGATGTAGATGGAAGACGACATGCAGGCCCCAATCATTCTTGGTAGACCATTATTAACAACAACAAGAGCTATCATTGATGTAAAGAATGGTAAGATCACTTTTTCAGGTCAGTGAGGAAAAGGTGAAGTATTCCTTAGTGAACTCAATGAGCATACTATTCATGGGTAAGACAGTTTATAGGGAGGACTCGATAGATAAAACCTTTACTAGCCACATCAATGTTGGAAAAGCAAGAGATCCCTAAAAACGATCTTGGTTGGCAATAAAGGAGATCCCAAAGCAATGGAGTGTGTTAATCTCTTAAAGGCTAGTGCGTACAGCATTGGTATAAAGGAACCACATAATTAGTTAAGGTCGCCTGGTGACTTAAAATATGCGGATACTCCACCCTAGGTCGCACTCAAACCGATCCCATCCCTGCTTAGGTATGAATTCCTTGGCTCTAAGAAGACATAACCTTTGTTATAGTTAATAATGCACTTAAGGAGAACACATTGAGAAGTTAATAAGAATTCTTAAGATGCATAGAAAATCCATTGGATACACTATAACGATATCAAGGGTATCAATCCCTCTTTTTGCACTCACGAGATAAATCTTGAGGACGGTCACGCATCCTCCACGCAACCCCAAAGAAGGCTAAATCCAACTATGATGAAAGAATTTCGAAAAGTGGTTTTGAATTTATTTGGTGCGGGTATAATCTACTATGCCTCAGATATCAAGTGGGTTAGCCTCGTGCAAGTGTTACCTAAGAGAAGAGGCATGACCCGTTGTCAAGAATGACAAGGGAGAACACCTTGCAATGAGACATTTATAAGATGGCGTATGTGAATTGATTATGGCACTTATGATTATAGTAGAATGTCATTCGGCCTATGCAATGCTCCTACCATTTTTCAACATTGCATAATAGAAATGGCATGGAGTTTTCTAGTCCTTCTTTTCCACCATATTCAACATTTACTTTTCCATGCCATTTTCCACCACCACCCTAAACCCTTCTTTTCCATGCCATTTTCAACATTTACTATGGAAGAAGGACTCGACCCAAGTAAATTATTCCACTACGAAGAAGGAGCTACTTGCAGTAGTGTATGCAATGGATAAATTCCGCTCATACTTGGAGTTTGATATGAAGATACATGACAAGAAGGGTGCATAAAATATGGTTACTTTCATCACTCCCAAATAATTCTCGAGAAGAAAATTGATGATCTCCAATTAATGTTTCCTTCCCTAATTAATTCCTTGCGATGTCCATTGTTGATACCATGTGGTATGCCAATCTGGCGGCTATTGGAACCATCCCTCACGATTATTCTCTCATTAAAAAAAGTTCTTTCACGATGTAAAGCGTCATTTCTGGGATGATCCTTTCTAGTACAGATCTTGCTTAGACATGATTACCAAAAGATGTGATCTAAAGAGTGAGGTGACATCCATTATCACCCATTGCCATGATCTACCATATGGTGGGTATTTAAGAACCACCAACACATGTGCAAAGGTTCCATAGTGTGGGATCTTCTTACCATATTTATTCAAAGATGTTCACACTTTCATGCAATCTTATAATCATAGCCAGTGCACTAGGAACATTTCTAAGAGGAACAAAATTCCCATTAACATCATTCTAGAAGTTGAGATTTTTGATGTTTGGGGTGTGGATTTCATGGGCCCTTTTCCTTTCCCCTATAGGAATATGTATATCCTGGTTGTTTATTATGTATCTAAATAGGTTGAAGTAATAGCGTTGCTAACCAGTGTTTCTCATGTAGTAAGCAAGTTCTTCAAGAAGACATTTTTTTCCTAGATTTGGCATTCCTTGAGTTTTAATTAGTGATGGAGGAAAATATTTAATAGAAAAAAAGTTTGAATATATGTTAAAGAACTATGGCGTGCACTATAGAGTGGGATGCTCCTATCACCCTCAAACAAGTGCTCAGGTTAAGGAGTCAAATCGTGAGATCAAGGCCATTTTAGAAAAGACTATAGTGAATTCTCGGAATGATTGGGCATCAAAACTAGATGATGCCTTATAGGCGTATCAGACTGCCTTTAAGACACCTATAAGAACGAGCCTTTATGGGCTTGTTTATGGGAAAGCATGCCATCTACTAGTTAAACTTGAGCATCATGCCTTTTGGGCTATCAAGCTAATCAATTTTGATCATCAACTAGTGGGTGAGAAAAGACTACTACAACTCAACAAGCTCGATGAATTTCTCTAGGATGCTTATGAGTGTTCAAGACTTCATAGGGAATAGACTAAAAGGTGGCATGATAAGCATATTACATGGCACATATTCTAAGAAGGTGAATTGGCATTAATGTTCACTCCAAGATGAAGTTGTTCCTTGGGAAACTTAGATCAAGGTGGTCTAGTCCATTTCTTATTCAAAAGATTTTCCCATATGGCTCACTCGAGATTTAAAGTGAATTGATGGGATCTTTCAAGGTGAATGGCCATCGTTTGAAGCACTATCGAGTCGAAACTCCCATTGAAGGAAGGGCAACTCTTAACATTTCAAAACCTTCGTTTGAGTGACGTTGAGAGGTGGTTGAGTTTATGATCTTATAAACAAGCTCTAAATGGGAGGCAACCCATTTTTTTCCCTTATTTGTGTTCTTTCTTTGCTTTTACAAAGAAAAAAATGTAAAAAACACAATAGAAAAAATTTGGGTTTTTTCTAACCAAGTTTCTTATGTCTTGTTTAGGAGTATGTTGTTTTGAGCTATGACGGGGATCTTATACCATAAACTTGAACATTGGGTTTGGTGTTAAAAACGAGGAGACCAGGTAGCCTTGAGTACAAGAAGAAAGAAAAAAAGGGAGAAGTAAGATGAGGGAATTTTGATCTGCTATAGCATGCCCAGACACATCTGTGTATATCTGAGACACGCTTATGTCCCTCAGCACAAGAAAATCAAAGCTATTCTGATTTGTGGGAGAAGCACATACACGCGCGTCTATGTCTAATAGAGACATATATGTGTCTCTTAAGATGAAGGACATCAGAACATTTTGGACTACTAAAGGCATATAGACAAGTCTGTGTCTGTTTGTGTCTTAGTATAAAACACAACTATAAACATGGTTTCTAGCCGTGTTCTTGCTTCGTGTTTTTCCTCTTCCACTCGAGCGTGCTATTGTTTCCCTTTCTTTTCTCTCCCAAATCAACCCATTCTCCTTCCCCACTTATAATCTTCTTTCAAATCTCCTCCTTAACTCCATCATAATCTCTACACGCCAAGGATTCTCACCAATTCTCATGAACCCCATGTTTTTCAATCAATTATGGGGATTTTTTTATTTCATAATCAATTCCTAAGCCCACATACTACACGGTACACTCTAACATATTCTCTTTAGTTACTTCTTTCTTAATTAGAATTTTTTTCTAATTTAGTCTTGAAAACTCACTTATATGTTGTGTTAGGTTCATTTGGTGTTTTCTTTGGTGATTTATGGTTGGTTGTTGTTAAATTGGTGTGCTTTGATTTGTTTGATTTCTTTGAGGTTAGTCAATTTAGATAATATTGATGGTTATTATTGAGAATATTATGAGACATTTGGAATCACTTAATATCATTGTAATGCCACCTAGAAGAAACAACCCTCAAAACACTTTAACCTCAGGTCTTCGAAACCTAACACCACCACCAACCGTGCAATAACCTTTCATCAAAACTTAAGGCATTGATTTTAGGGGTAATGAGGAATACCTTAGGCATTTTATATGGTTTAGTCAACATCCTATCGTATCCAATAGCTTTTATGATCAAAATGTCATTATGGCCTAAGGTGTTGATGAGGGAATTTAAGAGTAGTTTACTTGATTTGGATGGGAGATGCTTTTAAACCTTTATGCCCCCACTTACTTAAACACTACTTACAAGATGATTTCCACTTTCCACATTACTTGTAGTCAAATGGTCACACTCTAGTAAGGATCTATTTTAATTATTTTGGTGAGCGTTTATCTTTTTTTGGTAATAGAGATTAATGAAGCTTTTGGTTTCCCATCACAAGGAATTCTATGGCCTCCTCATCTCAAAATCGAGACCTAACATGATAGTGTGATTTGGAGGGATATCACTACCTTATTCATTTATGACCCTAGTAGATCTAAAGCCTCGTGCGTTATCCACCCTACTATCTGCATTGCCTTCCACGTCCTCGCTTGGACTTTGTATGCTAGAGATTTTGTAGGGGGTGTGTGCTCTACTAGAGAGCTTTATTTCTTATGGCATAAGTTGGACTATAATGTGTTTTCCTTACCTATGGATGGTGTAAGGGCATGGCGTACCCTTTATCTTGCCGCTTGGTTCATGGATTATTTATCTACATCTTTCGATAGCTCTGGCAAGATAGCCATTGGTGGCATGTTCACTTTACTTCTTTATGTTTTTCATATAGATATTTCAAGAATTTTGAGGTATGAGTCACCTGGGTTGACTCATATCAACCTAAGAAGCATGCTTTCTATGCATTGGATTTGCTAACATTGTAGGTGGCGGTCGAGTTTTGAGTGGCTAGTTGGGAGGTTGAATCTCCACAACCCTGCCCCTTTTACCTATCTCCCTTGGGACAACATTCCTCTACTTGATAGTTTGGAGACTTGGGTTCTCCCACCTGACTTTTAGTGGCCCCTTTCAGTGTTTGAAGGCACATCCCTACCAATGGGTGGCATGGACCATGAGGAAGAAGGCTAATCAAGGTTGTCACAACCTAATTAAAGATACCTATTTACCTAAAGTAATATAGCTCGGGCAAGCAGAGTCAAATCCCAAGAGATTATCATATCAACTAAGTTAATTTAAGTTTAACTTCTACTAAGTGATAAAAAAAGATTAGGTAATTCTATTCTAAGAATAATACTAAAAATAAAATAATGATATGGGTTATAAAAATAGATTAAAAACACCTAGGATAGTGAATCCCTACTAATATGGACTAACATAGATTATGCTCCCTAAACATTATTACGGACCCCTTTTGAGCATCAATAGCTTCCCCCTAATGTAATTAAGCCTACTTTTGTGGAATCATGTAGAGGAAGACATTAAACACGACATTCTTAAGTCTTAATATTCATGACATCCACTTTTGTGATAGCATTTACCCCTTAAGCTTAGTTTCTAAAGTAGATTATGAACTAACTTTCGCTTTGAACTCAATATATGTCTTTATTCAACTACTTCTAGTCTTTTAATGAAATTAAAATCAATCCTAAATAAAAAAAAATTGCATAAGGAATTGAAATTTTAGGGTGCGGGAATTATCTATGACTAATATATTATAGAGTTTATCGATATCCTAAGTTAGAAGACTACTCACACATATTGATCATGAAAATACACATAATAAAGAACACATGATTGGATAATAGAAAATAAACAAGATATTGAAGAGAGAAATAAATACTTGTAGAATAACAAAAAATCTCACGGAAATTGTCGATTATAATTGCACAAAAACCTTCAAGAATTAATGGCTGCTTCAAAGTAATGTTAAAACTTAGAGAAAGCTAAAGTAGTTTAATTTTTCATGCCTTGGAAAATCTAAGAAAGTTAACTTAAATAACTAATAATTACATGAGCTTAAGAAAAGTGCTAACACACTCGGATGAGTGCTCTACACACTCATCTAAGTCTTCTCTCATTTAGCCAAAATCCAGAGATCGAAAGCAAATTCACATTTTTAGCATAGACTTAGGCGAGTGCTCTGCACACTCGTCCAAGTCTCTTCATTTTCTCAAACTTTTTTAACTTTTGCTCCCTTTCTAATCTTCAAGGTGCTAACACTAGGATGAGTGCTATTCAAGGCTCGTCCGAGTCTCTTCATTTTCAGCTCAAATCAACCTAAGCTTCATGCCTTTGCTTCATAATGATCAAGGCATCAATCATAAACTCCAAAAAGGCTTGCATCTTCATGACATCTTAAACTCGTATAAAAACCTCAAGATTGCTCTAGTATTCTTGAAAAAGTTCAAAAACGCTAAGAACACCCGTGAACGCATCATATGAAAGCAAAGGAGTTAAAACTAACTAAAATTATACTAAAATTGCACCTAAACTATATGCAAAAGTACCTAAAATATCCCTAAATCATACACTCAAACGGGACTTATCAAAGGCGTCTTGCCTATGGAGGAGGATATCCCATATACCATTGAGCAGCAATCTCTCTAGTAGTCAAGCATTTTCGATGAAGGCCTAGATGGCAGCTCTTCACACCCCGCCGCCCCACTTCGGCTTTTGCATGTCGCATTATAATAATACTTAGAATAATAATAATTATTGTTATATTAATACTATTAATATAATCATTATTATTATAATTATTAATAGTACTATCATTTTTATTCTATTTATTAAATTGATTACTATATCATTATTATTAATATATTTATAAATTATTATTATTAGTACTTTTCATAATATTTATTATTATAGTTATTTTAATAT
This sequence comes from Dysphania ambrosioides, assembly GCA_026401315.1. Taxonomy (NCBI): domain Eukaryota; kingdom Viridiplantae; phylum Streptophyta; class Magnoliopsida; order Caryophyllales; family Amaranthaceae; genus Dysphania; species Dysphania ambrosioides. The sequence goes on from CM048662.1 coordinate 14,857,570, forward strand.
CGTGAATAAATAAAAATAAAAATATTTTTATTGTTAATATCAAGATTATGGTTATTCATGTTTGAACCAAACAACATGTAAGGAACCAAATCTCATTCTTGGGTTAAACCAAACAAATGAAAAAAGGTTTAAAACTCATTGTTGTAGTTAACCAAACAACTCTTTGAAACTGATTTCATGCCTCCTAGGTACAATTCCTTATTCCATCCCTATAATCCAAACAGGGCCTAACTAAAACTATACTAAAATGTATATAAACTATATGCAAAAGTACCTAAAACATTTCTAAATCATAAAATCAAACAGGACTTAACAAACTCTGATACATGAATGCTTATCCCCAAGCATTTAATAGTAACATGAATGAGAAAGATAAGATAACATCCCCTTTGGAGACACACATGCCTTGATTTTATAAAATCTTTGTCAAAAACAATCTTAAAACAAAATTATCACACATAGACAAGTTGTATAAAATCCATGAACCTTCGGTTATCAGGAAGAACAACTATAAACTCCCCCAAACTAATCCGTTCATATACCATAGATTTCTCACGTCAGGTGTACATAGGGAGAATAAGCCACTCTTGTGTTTAAGGTGTTGAAAATACTCTCAACCTTTTTATGTGCATCAACTTTATAAGATCATCCTCTTTAAATTTTTTCTTTGTTTTTTTCCGCCACTGAACATTATACAAACTAAAAAAGGTCATGACTATCGAGAATGGGTAGGTTTGGTTAGATAGGGTAGGATGATGATATTTAGGAAGCTTAAAGGCTAAATAAAATCCCACTACATAACATAAAGATGTAGACACTAAATTTTAATCTCCTTATTTAATTAATAATTTACCGTGTCACCTCCTCTTACTATGATTGTTCTATTAAGCGGGACTTTTTTTTTTATCAACAGCACTAAAAGAGGAAGTACCACCATTTTAAAGTTTGTTAGCCTGTGAGAAAGTATAAATCATGCAATATTATTAAATTACTAGTATACCCTCATTAAAACTCGCAATAATATGCTAGATACATATACTACTGTACAATATGTTTTGTACTTAGTATTCCCTTTTCTTTCCCCAATTTTTCCGTTTTACTAATACCCTTGCAAATAGTAAAGGATATACAAAATAAATTAGTATGAAATACCTCACATCGATGCTAATCTACCTTTCTTTATATTTTTTTAATTAATGTGTCCTTTGTTTTTTAACGAAACCAAAATCTTCTCAATAAACAAAAAAAATGGATATGAAAAAAAGGAAATATAAGTAATAATATTTATTAATACAGTTTGTCTATTACAACGTACAAGTTACGAAATACAAATCATGTGTAACTTCCGACTAATTAGTTACAACCATACTTAAGTATAGCTAGCATCAATGCCATTAATAAAGCCACCAACACCATTAGCAACACCATGTATAACTTTAGCATACGAATATTTTCTTCAAATAAAAAATCTTGAGCTTGGTGGTGATTGTTTTGGATTATAATGTTTAGAGAAAATTGAGGAAAATGAACGGCTTTGAGTGAGAATAAAAAGAAAGATAATAGTGTATGGTAAAAGGATAAGGATAATCCCCTTTTATAAGATTACTATCTGAATACTATAATTTAACCTTAATAATATTGTTAGAAAGAATTAGATAGTTATTATACTCTTTTATGGTTTATATGTACACTTGCAAAATTTATTCTAATATAAAATGGCTTACAACTACCTGGAATCTATAGAAAAATAGTTACGTTTTTATTTCTGTGATACCTATATAAAATTTAAGATAGAACAAATGATTTACCAAAAATGTTAATAATTAAACAACCATTGAAAAGGTGCTATATATCTATAGTGCTTTGTATTTTATTCTTATTTTTTAGGCAAACCTATTCAAATATTATACAATAAATAGTAGTCACCTATTTAATCAATAAATTGTTCCTAACTTAATTTTTTTTTTTAAAAAGACGCCTTGTCTTTTAAAACTATATTGTTACAAAATATAGTAAGCTATCAAACTTAATCTTTCCCGTTAATGGATTGATTAATCAAAAGCCATATTGCATTGTTGTGTAAACTAAAGCCAACTTAGTGTTGGGAGATTATTTTTCTGGAAAATCCAATCATTAGGACTTAAATTTTAGAAGAGATTAGTCTCACTCTTGACAACTATTACATTGGAAAATCCTATCTAGCCAATCTTACCCCATCTTATGTCTTGGATAATAGAGTTGTGTACTATGCAATAGTCCAAGTAATACTAGCTTCTTCTTGTCAACTGTTACTTTATGAAATCCTATCAAGCCAATCTAGCTTGCACCATCTTATCTCTTGGATAATAGAGTTGCGTGCTATGCGGTAGACCAAGTAATACTAGCAGGTTCAATATTTCTTCTTCTTGACAACATAGAATAATACAATTTAAATTAGGGGATTCCGCTGCTGTGTGGATTATTTTATGGGCTTTGTCGACTAAGTATTTATCTACTTTAGAGATAGTGACTAAATTTAAGTGTTTTGATGTTCTGTTGCTTTATTCTCTATAATGTTTTCCATCCCTTGGGTTCGGACTTCGGTCACTTTCTTTCACAAACCTCTTACAACTTGAAGAACAACTACGTACTCCGTCCAGGTTAATGTTGGAGTGAATATTTTTTGGCTGCTAATTCTTTAAAACAAACTTGCTTAAAATAATTCGTAAGCAATCAAGTGGAGTCGACGGAGAATAAGTTTGCCCATACTAGCAAAACTTGGGGGGTAAGATTTTTCTCTTTCTCTGTACCAATTTCATCCACAAAGTTTTTTTTTTAAAAAAAAAAAAATACCATTTTCCTTAAAATGCGCTGCTCTATGCATATCCCCATATTTTTATTAATATGACCGGCCAACTAACGCAACCATATTTTTATTTTGCCAAACTAAATTTTAATTAATTTGTACTTTAATCAAACTTGATTAAGTTATAACATTAGCTAGTCTAGTGATGCACGTATTCTATATTATAATAATAATTAGGCATGATGGGCTAGAGTACATGAAAACAAAACATATATACTGTAAAAAACTCTACACTAATAAATAAGATCGTTAAAAAAAAACCATTGAAAATTTATTTTATAATTCATTCAAAGAGTTTTTCTTTAGTCCTTATGGTATACAAAAAATATGAGGTGATAATTTTGTATAATGCAAATAAAAAATTGTAAAAGTCAACACAACAAGATTTAAAGAACGGGTTACACTGCTGTTAGTATGATGCCTTTGCCTCATCAACCTGTCGTTATTAGGAGGAGCTCGATCATTGAATATCAAATTGTGCCGAAGCTGGTTCTTAAAGTAATGCGTGTATAGTAGTCGCATGAACTTTTCCATGTGAAAGCATAGCATAGTACATGGTGATAATCAACTTATTGAGTCGTACTTAGTATAGACATGTAATATGTAGTGATTACATATATCTATTAGTGCTAATAAGGGGCCCTGAACAAGCACAAATTGACTCATATGTGATTTTATCAAAATCGATACTTTTCATCACAAATATACATTGTCAATTTGATAGTTATACTTATCTTTTTGAAGAAAACATTAATAATTTCTTAAATAGTTAATACCATGCTTATTTCTTTTTATGTATTTACATATCAAGTCCCTAATGTATTTTTTATTTAAAATGCACAAATAAATTCTTAAAATTTATTAAGTAATCCCTCCCCAATTCTATAAATACTCCCACATTTTAACACCTAAGAGAGGGGGGAGTTCACTTATGAAGGTGACAAAAAAGAAAGAAAACTCTCAAAATTTCTTCTCACTAAAAAAAGAATTTCTAAATGATCCTACCAGTATTAATCTAAGTTTTTAATATTTTTTAAAAATCTAAAAATAAAAATCTCTACTTACATTTTTAGCATTAGAACTTTTTCATTATTTTGATAAAAAATATTTAAAAAATTCACAAGTTAGTTTGATATCGTTCATCTGGACTAAAAAAATTATCATCGATTACCTTTACAAAGGAGAATAATCATTCATAAGTTAGTTACTTCTAGTTCAATGTAAGATCCTTAATCTCTAATTTACAAGCGTTCATTTTTCTACAAGACGTATTGATGGAATAATTAAGAATTAGGTGTTTATTAGCCCATAATTTTATGGTTATTTCATATTAGTAAACCGACCATATGGTGAGGTTATAGGAATTAGAGAGTTTTGAGAGTTATGTTTTATATGAATGCACACCATTAATTAGCGATTATTTATTTTTAGTATAATAATAATAATTTGTACATCAAGTTGACTAGTGTAATAATATTATGAAGTTCATAAAATTCAATATTTGATCATCGATACTCTAGCTAAATCACAAAATTAATAAAATAAGCCTCTTTTTATAAATAAAAAAATCAAGTCAAATCGCCTTTAAATAAGTGCTCTCATACAAGCTTTCCTTAATAATGAATTTTTTTTTTCAAACTAGGGTAATGATTATAGTTCAAATCTCAAGTTTTCAACTACGCTAAACTTAAAAAAAATCCTTCTAGTAAAATTTCAGATTAATTTTGTGCATAAAAAATAAATAATCAATTATATGCATGTCGAGTGCTTAAACTTAAGTCATAAAGTGTAGGCGGCCTAAGTTTCAAGTTCAAGGTTGAGATTGAGATATAACTTATAATGTTGAGATATTGAACTTCCTTTGTAAAAGTCTTCAACCGTAAAATTTCGAAAGATTAATTTATCAATAATAATTAAATAGTCAATTATTACCTTTTACTTGGAAACAAGGCTTAAATGAATATTGTATTTCAAGTGGCCAATTATATTAAGTTTATTAATCTACAAAATTTTCTTTTGAGTGAATAATTCCAAATATCATTCTAATCCTTGTAAATTTATCAATTGAGATGCAATTTACCTTTGAAAAATCTTTTTCTTCAAAAGACTATTGCGGTTATTGCTAATATGAGCAATTACCTCATTTAAGTGGATTACTTCAACCTTACCTGTGACCTCCTTTCACTAGTAAAATAATAATCAATTGCGGCTATGGATTTGCAGCGTAATACCAAAAACGCTGCAAATTAATTAGAGAACTCACTAATATGCGGCGTATTATTGAACAACCGCCGCATATTAATACCTAGACATAATAATATGCGGCATATTAGGGTTAAACCACCGCATATTAATTGAATTCTCGAATTAATTTGCGGCGTATTAGTCGACACCCGCCGCATATTGCTTCTTTAAATTAAAACCACCTGCTTTTTCTTCAGTTTATTTCTCTTCGTGTTCGCATTTCTCTTCAGTACTTCCTCTAGTTATGTTTTTGGGCCCTTATTCTCTGTAATCCTTCATGTACTTGCTCCCTTATTCCCTAACTACATCTCTTTGTGTTCTTTTGCCCCAATTCTGACGTTGATTCTTCTATACCGCCGCCGTGTAGTTCGTCGTCTCCTCCCCCCATCTCTTCGTCTCGCGCGTTCCGCCTTCTTCAAGGTACTGGGTTTCAATTCCTTTGTTCTTTTATTTATTTAATTTGTAATTGTGTATATATGTATGTTTGTTTGTTTGTTTGTTTGTTCAATGGAGTAATATTTGGGTATTGCGTATTAGGGGTGTTTTGAGTAGACTATGGGTTTCGTGTTAGGGGCATTGTGTTTGTTTGTTCAATGGAATAATATATGTCTTTGTATTTGGGTTTTGAGTTTAGGGGCATTTTGAGTACGTAGACTATGGAATAATATATGGGCATTATGTATTAGGGTTAGGGTTATAGGAAGAGGATTGTTTGAATTAGGGTTAGGGGAAGGGTATTGTTGGATTATTAGTAAAAAAAGTTGGATTATTAATCAAAGTTGGATTTATATTTTAATTCGTATGTGTATTAGTTGGAATTGAATTATGTTAGTATTCATATTATTAGAAATTGAGTTAGTATGTGTTTGAATCAGTTTGTATACTAATTGGAATTGGATTATGTTATAGAATGTTTTATATAATAGTTTGAATTGAATATAGAGTGTTAATATACGAATTGGTTATGTTTATCAGTTTGAATTGATATAGTTAATGCATATAGATTAGTACGTATATGAATTAGTAGAAATTGATTTGGCAATGTATATGAATTAGTAAATGGCATTGTGTGTTGGTTGTGGTTGTTTATAATTCATATAAACAGGTTTGAAAATCTATTTTCAAAATTGGGAAATGTTGGATTTACAAAGAAAACTCTGCCAAATGTTTTGTAAAATTTGTATTGATTTACAAAGCATAGAACAAAAATAATATCGCTAGAAGAATTTAGTAACTTAAACTATAGAGCGAGTGTTTGTGGGTCATTGTGGAGTTTTCTTAACCTTATTATCGGTAAGTTACTTGAGGACCCTTTAGGTGCAATTATATATATAACTATGCGTAAATTGAGTATTAATTAGATTGTTATTTAATCTCTTACATGTTAAATAGGGCATAACATAAATTATGGAGCGAAAATGGATGTATGGTAATCGTGTTTCGTTAGAGTTCATGAATGGAGTTGAGGAGTTTTGTAGACAAGTGTTGAAACACCTAAATAACATTGGAGATGATGAGGTGTGTTGCCCTTGTGTTGATTGCGATAATGTGAATACAGTTAGTAGTATAAGAGAGTTGAGGGACCATGTGATCCGCCGTGGGTTTAGGAAACAATACCACGTATGGGTATGGCATGGTGAGGTTCCTGCTTCTAATGACATGGGGTCGTGTTCTAACGAAATTCTCATTCATCAAGTTGAGCTAGACCATTATAGCCAATTAGTATCTGATGACGTTAAAGATGTTGATGCCGAGAAGGAAGATGATGGGGAGGATGAATTGGAGGATAATGACCCTAGTGATAAAGATCGAATAGAAGAAATGCTTGAAGGGGTTGGGGATCAAATTGGTAGTCAATCTCGTACTTTTGAGCGTTTGTGGGAGGCTGTTGAGAAACCGTTGTATCCTGGATGTACTAAATACACTAAATTGTCTGCCACATCAACGTTGTTTAACTTGAAAGCGAAATATGGTTGGACTGATACTAGTTTCATAGCCTTATTGAAAATATTAGGGGACATGTTTCCATAGGGTAATGATTTTCCTATATCCACGTACTATGCGAAGAAGTTAATGTGTCCCCTTGGGTTAGAGTATAATAAGATTGATGCCTATCCGAATGATTACATATTGTATCGAAATGATTATGTAGAGTTTATTCAATGTCCTAAATGTGGGCAGTCACGTTACAAACTCCCACATGGGATAGAGCCTGTAGTGGGGATTATAGGTCCTAGTGTAAAGGTATTGTAGTACCTTCCCATAATACCAAAGTTCAAGCGTTTGTTTTTGATTAAGAGCGATGCAAAGAATTTGAGATGGCATGTAGAGAAGAGGAAGAAAGATGGGATGATTCGACATCCTCGGATTCTCCCTAGTGGAAAACAATTGATGAATCTTTCAAGGCTTTTGGCAGGGAAGATAGGAACCAAAGCCTTAGTCTCTGCATGGATGGAATGTGAAGGTTTTAGAGCACTCAAGAAGGGGGGGGGGGGTGAATTGAGTGTTAAGTAGCCTTAACCTATTTTTCTTTCTTTTCGATCTATGAGAGGAACCAGTTGGGCTGGTCCTTATAAGCAGCAGAATGTACGAAAGGTAATAAAGAAAACACAAGATTTAACGAGGTTCAGCAAACTATGGCCTACGTCCTCCTACCCTATGATCTTCTATTAATCTACTCCGAAAAATAAAGAACACAGACACTTTACTGTTTCCCTACTCCGGGAACCAGTATACCCCACACTCTACTCCGAATGTGCGCTCAACTTACACTAGTAAGCCCCTTGTGTTTGAACTCACAAACACTAACACAGCCTTTCAACCCCTATGTTGAAGGCTTGGACAAAATCAAATGTTCTCTTTTAATCTTACTTCTAAAAGCTAATTAAGAGAAAATGTTTAAGCTCTAAGAGTGCTCTTGTATATGTCTCGATGAATAGGCTTTTGTGCTTAAGTGTATATGGCTCTCAAAATTTACTCCTCTTTAATTTCAAAGAGACTTACTTGAATATGAGAGACTAGATGAGTTATATATACTTGGATACAAAAACCCTAGTTTCCTTAAACCACATAATCTTGATGAACAAGCAACACCGTGATTTTAGGAAAGTATTTATCTTATTTGATTTAATCATAAAGATAAAATCAAATAAGATAGATACTTCTAGTTTTTAGGTAACCACAATATTATCATCTAATCTCCAGCTGCTTAGGATATTCTCAAGATAATTATTTGAAAAAGTATTTTTACAAAATCTTTTATTTTTCTCAAAACACGCAGATCGGATATTCCGTACAGTGAACCTGGTTCCTCAACCTGGTTTCCTGAATTGAGTATGTTATGAATTCTGTTCCAGCTATGTACCAGAATTCATAATATGACTCAATACACTTATAAGCACTTATTTTACCCAAACATGCAAGTCATACTACGGAGCACATTACATGATAAAACTAGATTAAGCATTTAAGTACAAATCTTCTTTTCTTCATGTAATCTTTAAGACTTGAATCTTCCTTGAATACTTCCATTATGAGTAATGTATCTTTCTTTGAATGTCTTCGAAAAGCCTTCATGCTCCAAGTCTTAGAATCAACTTAACTACTGCACATGTAACATGGTTAATGTACAATAAAGAGTATGTGACTGCTTTTCAGCATAGCAGTCTAGGAAACAGTTCCTACTGGTTTCCCACCAGTACATGGAACAATTTATATCCAACCATTTCCTACATATAGACAAGTTAGTTAAATGAATAACGTAAATAAGTAATAACTTGTCTAGGAAAATAGTGTTCAATTCCAGCTGGTTTCTAGCCAACTATTCGCAATGCTTATTGTAACTTGTTTCTTGTAACCGTTTGTCATCACTCAAAACCTAAGGGACTCAACAGAATGAATCCTTTTGGTACCTTAAGCAGTCAACATAGCACATGGCAAGTTTTATTAGTGATATATAATTTTCCCCCTGGGTTATGCATGAAGCGTAAATATGTTATGTTATCGCTTCAAATATCAGGGCCCAAGTAACCTGGGAATGACATTGATGTTTACCTTGCTCCCCTCATTGAAGATTCGCAGTTGTTGTAAGATAAAGGTATATCAGTGTATGATGCATATGCTAAAGAGACTTTTACTCTCCGTGCCATCCTATTTTGTACCATTAATGACTTTCCAGCCTACGGAAACTTGTCGGGGTATAAGGTAAAGGGAAAGAAAGCATGTCCTATTTATGTGGATGATATAAATCAACTTATTTTCCTTATTGCGGGAAACATGTGTATCTCATGCATCGGAGGTTCTTGAATAGGTTTCATCCTTATCGTAAGAGAAAGGTCTCATTTGATGGTAAAGTTGAGCAACATAGAGCCCCTATACCGTTGACTAGCAGGGAGGTTTATGACATTGTGAAAGGAATATATAATGTGTTTGGGAAAACTATGAAACACATAGATGATCAAGGGTTATGGAAGAAATAGTCCATATTTTGGCAACTTTAGTATTGGAAGTATTTACCCATTAGACATTGTCTTGATGTTATGCACATAGAGAAGAATGTTTATGATGCCATCTTAGGGACGCTGTTGAATATACCTAGTAAGACTAAGGATGGTCCTAATATTAGGAGAGATATGCACACGATGAAGATTTGATCCAAGTTGTGGCCTGTAAACAGAACGCCTAGGAATGGAAAAGGTAAATTCATATATCTTCCTCCGGCTTGTTACACTTTGTCCTGAGCAGAGAAGAGGATATTTTGTGAGTGTTTGTATGGGATCAAGGTTCCTACTTGGTATTCATCTAATTTAAAGAACTTCGTATCAATGAAAGATCTAAAATTAGTGGGTATGAAGTCCCATGATTGTTATGATGCAAGTGTTTCTACTAATTTCCATCCTCCATATTTTGCCCAAGCATGTTAGGGATTCTATAACTACACTTTGTTCTTTTTTTAATACAATATACAGCAATGAGCTTGATCTGTCATGTTTGGATGAGTTACAGGCTAGTGTTGTTACGACCTTATGTCAACTAGAGATGTATTTTCCACCTTCGTTCTTTGATATTATGGTACATCTAGTTGTGCATTTGGTCCGAGAAATCAAGTTGTGTGGTCCAGTGTTCCTAAGATGGGCTTATCCTTTCGACAGATACATGGGTACTCTAAAAAAGAAGGTGAGAAACCCAGCACACCCTGAAGGTAGTATAATTCAAGGTATAACCAAAAAGAAGGTAGGTGAGTTTCTTAGTGAGTTCTTATCCAAGGGGGAGGCAATTGGGTTATCAAAATTGAGACATGAAGGGAGCCTCGAAGGGCACGGCATCGTGGGTTCTAAGGAGGTCGTAATTTCATTGCCAAAAGAGAGACAAGCTCATTTATTTATTTTTCACCATATCACAAAGGTTCATCCATACTTAGAAAGGCATATGAATGAATTAAAGGTGAAGTACCCATCTAAAGGTGAACGAGTATTGATGCAAGAACACAATAATACCTTCATCGATTGGTTTCATGAAAAAATTATGCATGAATTGTCTGAAATGGTGCATAAAATTTCTGATACAATCAAGTGGTTAGCTTACGGTCCTCGAACAACTGTTCGATCTTTTGAGGGGTATGATATCAATGGATATACCTTCTACACTGAACATCAGGATAAGAAATCAAAGTCTGTTCAAAATAGTGGTGTTTCAATATTGGCTTCTTCTCGAGAATATGCTAGCTCAAAAGATAAAGCACCAGTTGATGCGATATATCGTACTATGGGATAATTCAAGAGATATTGGAATTTGAATACTGTGGGTTTAAGGTTCCCCTTTTTCAATGCAAGTGGGAAGATATCAGCCGACGTGGTTCGGTGAAAAAGGATGAATCTAATTGGACTTTAGTCGACATGAGTCGAATGCGTGATACGGAGGAACCTTTTATTCTTGCATCATAAGGTAAACAAGTATTCTACATTAAAGACACAAATGACCCTCGATGGGCAGTTTTTGTCCCTGGTAAATGACATATCCTTGGAATTGATGATGTCACTAATGAGGAAGAGTATGACGACTTTGATGATCTCCCACCATTCTTGATGCCATGTAATGATAACATGGATGGTGGACCAGAAACGGAAACAAATTATATGAGAATGGATCACCATGAAGGAGTTACTATAGATGAGTAGTATTCATTGTCTAGGTATTTATTTATTTCGTATTTATGTTAATGTTTGCCTTCTTTCCTGTACTATTGTTATACGATTCACTAACTCAATTTGTATTGTCTTTTTGTTGTTGTATGCAGTTACAATCTTGTATCATGGCTAGTGACGAAGATTTCAGTGGCAGTTCTAAGGACGTGGAGTACAATGTGCACCTCAAAATTGATCGAGGTGATCCAGAAGACGTGGTTGATGAGTTAGAAGCAGAGAGATTAGATATTTAATGAACATGAAAGGCTAGTTGAAACCGCAACACCTTTAGGGGATAATGTACTTATGGACATTGTCACCCCCTCATGTTCGAGTGCCGGGAGGGGGAAGGGTGGTGCTCAGGGCGTAGGTCGACCTAGAGGTCCGACTAGAAGCCTTAGAGTGGCCAAGCCTATGCATCTAGAGTTCGAATATTTGCACCGCCCCATTGGTAGGTGGCGTCTTAAGTACGGTCAGCACATTGAACTTCTTATTCGGAAGTTCAACATCAACTGGGAGTGGTCGGGAGTGAATGAAGGACTTTGACAGACCTTGTGGGTGGACACAATGGTACGTATTCCTAACTTAATCTCAATTACTTAAATATTTGTTTAAACTAACTTACTAAATGAAATTAACTCAATTTAAATTTATTTTAGGCTTTGTTTCACATTCCAGACGACCCCCAATTGAAGAAGCTTTTTCTATTTGCAGTCGCCGATAGATTTCGGGACTTCAAATCGAAGTTGGTTACTAGTTGGATTACCAAGACAAGAAAGGTGTCCAAAAAGGAAGCTAACAGGTTGCCCTATGAAATATGGAAACATATTAACGAAGGTGACTGGGCAACCTTTGTGAAGAACAAGACTTCGAAAGCTGTAGTGGTAAGTTAAATACTTATTTGTATTCAGTTTTGGAAAATGCTTTCTTTTGTACTTTAATTTTAAATCAAATACCTTTATGTTGTTGATAGGTTAAACGCGAGAAGGCGAACAAGAGTGCCAAGATGAACATTCATCCATATTACCTTGGGCAGTTAAGCTACAATGACACAAGGAAACAATGGATATCTGAGGGTTTTTATCCCTCTTACTCTGGACCTTCTTCTATAGAATCCAACACCACGCAGATAAGCTGTGGGGATGACTGGTTCTGTTCACGCCATAAGAAGGACAAGAAAACTAGGAAGAGAGTCATTCCCAATGAACAGAAGCAGGTTGTGGCTAAGAAATACACAAGTATTCTATTTGCATTATGGTACAGTTACCAATGCTTATAAGATGTGACATTCATTTCTAATCGTTTCCTTTTCATTTTTAGTTAGAGTTTTGAGATAAGCAGATTCAAGGGGAATTCGTTCCCGCGAGGGCCCAAGACGCATTAGCCATGGCCATTGGGAAGGCAGATCACCTAGGACACTGGTTGGACTTGGAGGGACTAATATTGGGTACCGACAAGTATTTGGACCTCCTCCATAGAGATCAAGCCAACAGAGTCAAAGAGGAGTTTCATGTCCTAGGAACTTTGACAAGAGTTTGATGCCACTATGAAGGACAAGTTGTTCTCCCTACTCCAAGACATTGGTATCAACGCCGATCAGTTAGCGTCCTAGGGTGCATGGGTGTCTACTTCCCATGTAGAGGTTTGTTATATATTAAATTCAATTTCCATTGGTATTACATTGGTATTATTTGCATTAATAATGACCTATATGCTTTACATTTTCAATTTTCAGGGTCCTACCAGTTGTCGTCTACTCCTTCAAGATCCAAGTACGGGAACGATATACGATGTGGCCAGTGGTGTCGCGTACCTTGGTCAGTCAGGCTAGCAGTTCACACAAACTCACCAAGGAACGAGAGTCAAAGGACATGAAATGGTGAAGGTTGAAATTGTTCCTGACTTCTTCAAAGGAGCAGCACTATTAGTCCCGATTCCACAGTAAGAAATATGGACATTGAATGACGCAATTGGTACTTTTGTGCAATGGCCTTTACCTTTGATCAAGAGCGTAAGTGAGGTAAATATCAAAGTTCTAATCGAAATTCCTCTATATTTATATTTATGTATGGCTGAAGTGATGCGATATGTTCTTTTTTAATTAGGTGACTCCACAAGCTAAGAAGATGAAGGGGATGTCAGCTGATGAAGTTATTGGTAGCAATGAGCCTGCCTCGAAGAAATCAGTGGCAGAGAACCAACTTCTTCTCTCTGAAGATGTAGCGGCTTCTCTTAGTCCCGAGTGCAAATGGCTACTCCAATGTACTGCCATGATGAAGGAAGACGATACCATTGATGTGCCGTTGGACCGGGCCTTATTCCACTACTCTGAAGACAAAACAGCGTGGCTTGACAAAGCTGACATCACCCAATTCTTACAGGGAGCTCAATTGAACATATCTGTTATTCAATGCTTCATGAGGTATATGCAATTAATATATAGGATAACTTATATGGTGCATGCAATAATTTTAAAACCTTTTAATTTGTATATATAATGCATTTATGATTCCGTAGGGCACTATAAGATGATTGTGTGTCATGCGATTTACTTTCATTAGTCGGTTGGTTGTGTCCTGAGGCTACTTCGGATGCAAGAATAGATGGCAACATCGAGGAGGTAAAGACGTATGTCCACTTCGCATTCACGAAAGCCCTACAAGCTAAGTTGAAGTTCATGTTCGCCCCTGTTTTTGAACGGTACGTTTGAAGTTAATGTGTGATGCATATTATTACTTATACATTTGATGTGTGATGCATATCCAAGTTACTTATTTCTTATAATGTAGTGCACACTGGATGTTTTTAGTCATTGTTATGGCTAGTGGGAAAATATACTTCTTCAACTCGGCTCGGTCAATGCGTAGTACTAAGCTGAGAGCGATAATTAATTAGTAAGTATTATCAATAGATTTACATTGCAAGCTGAGGTTGATATGAGTTGGACTTTTAAACTAATCAATTCCATTTTCTAGTGTGCTAAAAAGACTTACTTTGCAAGGAGAATGAGCCGAAAAGCAGACATCAACATGGATAGAAGTGATGGTAAGTTTCTTAACTAATTAAAACATTGTAAAATAATACTATCATAAGTATGGCTAACACTTTTATTTTGAAATTCGTAGTGTGCTCAACAATGTGGCGGAATTGAGTGCGGCTACTTCGTGATGCGTTTCATGCTTGACGTCCTTAATGGGTGCAGTAGTGGGATGCCCATGGAGGAGGTAAGAGCTTTTGCCCATAATTTCATTGTCTTGAGTATCTTTAATATTGTATTCCCTCATAATCATGCCTTAAACACTTTACGTGCAATTGGTTGAGTTAATATAATTCAAGTACGAGAATAAGGATAGATTATTGGCCTTAAAACTTTATGGTTTCCTTTGTTACTTTTACCTGTCCTTCCGCCTTCGTTATAGTCCTCTACTTTCCTATAAAATGATTTTGTGTCCTCTGTTCTTTTTTGAACTTTTATGAGAAAAAGAAGGAGAAGTTATCTCTGGGAAAGAGAAAAGGGAGCTAATGAGCTAAAGTGGTGATGGAACGAAATAAAAGGTCGAGTATTGCTATGGTTAGGAAGTAGCATTCGATAAAAGAGACTGATGAGGACGGTAGTAGCTGAGTAAAAGGTAAAATATGAGGGTTTTGATGTTTGAGAATGAGGCTCTAGTGATTGATGAAGAAGAGTTTTTAAGAGGGGTTATTGGATTCATGAGATTTAACCCCTATTGGAGACTCTTATTTATCAATCACAACAGCTTCATTTTCATCCATCAAAACCCTCAAATTTATATCTTATATTCGGCTACTACCACCCTCATCAGTCTCTTCTATCGAATGCCACTTCCTAACTGCAGCAAGACACGCCCTTTCCTTTTGTTCCATCACCATTTTAGCTCTTGGACCCCTTGTTCACTTTTCTAGCGGATAAATTCTCCATCTTTTCCTCACAATAGCCGGAAAAGAACGGAAGGGCACAAATCATTTTATAGGAAAGATGAGGAATGTGATGAAGGTAGAAGAGCAGGAGAATAGAACATAGGAAACTTGAAATGCATCGATTTGAGTCAATATAGGTCAAATGGGATCGGTTTCAGGTAGAAAGTGACCTAAACACTTCAAATCATCGATTTGAGTAAAGATAGGTCAAATGGGATTGGTTTGGGGTAGAAAGTGACCTAAATACTTCAAATGCATCGATTTGAGTCAATATAGGTCAAATGGGATCGGTTTCAGGAGAAAGTGACCTAAACACTTCAAATGCATCAATTTGAGTCAATATATGTCAAATGGGATTGGTTTGGGGTAAAAAGTCACCTAAACACTTCAAATGCATCAATTTGAGTCAATATAGGTCAAATGGGATCAATTTCGGGTAGAAAGTTACCTTAACACTTCAAATGCATCAATTTGAGTCAAGATAGGTCAAATGGGATCAGTTTCGGGTAGAAAGTGACTTAAATACTTCAAATACATCGATTTGAGTCAAGATAGGTCAAATGGGATCAGTTTGGGATAGAAAGTGACCTAAACACTTGAAACACATCAATTTGAGTCAATAATGATATAATGGGGTAAGGTTGGGGTAGAAAGTGACCTAAACACTTGAAACACATCGATTTGAGTCAAGATAGGTCAAATGGGATTGGTTTGGGGTAGAAAGTGACCTAAACACTTCAAATGCATCGATTTGAGTCAATATAGGTCAAATGGGATCAGTTTCAGGTAGAAAGTGACCTAAACACTTCAAATGCATCGATTTGAGTCAAGATAGGTCAAATGGGATTTGTTTGGGGTAGAAAGTGACTAAATACTTCAAATGCATCGATTTTAGTCAATATAGGTCAAATGGGATCGGTTTCGGGTAGAAAGTGACCTAAACACTTCAAATGCATCGATTTGAATCAATATAGGTCAAATGGGATCGGTTTGGAGTAGAAAGTGACTTAAACACTACAAATGCATCGATTTGAGTCAAGATAGGTCAAATGGTATCGGTTTCGGGTAGAAAGTGTCTTAAACACTTCAAATACATCGATTTGAGTCAAGATAGGTAAAATGGGATCGGTTGGGGATAGAAAGTGACCTTAACACTTGAAACACGTCGATTTGAGTCAATAATGATCGAATGGGATCGGTTTGGGGGTAGAAAGTGACCTAAACACTTGAAGCACATCGATTTGAGTCAAGATAGGTCAAATGGGATCGGTTTGGGGTAGAAAGCTACCTAAACACTTCAAATGCATCGATTTGAGTCAATATAGGTCAAATGGGATCGATTTCGAGTAGAAAGTGACCTAAACACTTCAAATGCATCGATTTGAGTCAAGATAGGTCAAATGGGATCGGTTTCGGGTAGAAAGTGACCTCAACACTTGAAACACATCGATTTGAGTCAATATAGGTTAAATGGGATCAGTTTTGGGTAGAAAGTGACCTAAACACTTTAAATGTATCGATTTGAGTCAAGATAGGTCAAATGGGATCGGTTTCGGGTAGAAAGTGACCTTAACACTTCAAATGCATCGATTTGAGTCAAGATAGGTCAAATGAGATTGGTTTCGGGTAGAAAGTGACTTAAACACTTCAAAGACATAGATTTGAGTCAATATAGGTCAAATGGGATCGGTTTCGGGTAGAAAGTGACCTAAACACTTGAAACACATCAATTTGTGTCAATATAGGTCAAATGGGATCGGATTTAGGTAGAAAGTGACTTAAACACTTCAAATACATCGATTTCATATGCATTGCATTTTATATACACATTAATGATATGTTAATCAATATTAGGTATGCAAAGGATTCAACGAGGAGCCGTTCTCCAACGAAGAAATCGACGTCGTCCGCAATAAACTTGCAAAGTATTGGACATATAACTTTTTTTTAGATTTTGTACATTACCTTATTCTTGTATATTTTGTAATTTATACATTAATTTCATTAATTGGATTTTATTTTTGATGTTACTTAAGATATGGTTGTTTTTACAACCCTATTAGTACGCATAAATGAGAGATCGATGGATCATGTGTTTATTTGTATCTTGGGTTGCAGAAATTGCAAATGTAATAAGTAGGTTTTCAATTTGAAATTTGGGCGTTGTAGGGATCAGATTCATGCGTTACAAAAAAAAAAACAACTTATATGCGGCGTGAGTCCCCAAGACCCGCCGCATATTCCTATATTACAGGTCAATTTTTAACCTGGTTAAATGGCCAATTAGCGGCGGTTCTAGGTAGGTGATGCCGCAAATTATTGGAAAATTAGCAGCGATTCTAGGGAAGTGACGCCGCATATTAGTTATTAATTTGCGGCATATTTTTTACTCCGTAAATTAAATAGATTAATTTGCAGCTATCTGTATTGTTGCTAGCCTTTTGACGCCGCATATGTCACTAAAAACCCCGCTGCATATTTAAGCTTTTCTACTAGTGTTTCCAAATTCATTTTGAGACTAATAATACTCTACTATTTTATCAACCCATACTTGTAGACCATTTCTTTTTTTGTCCACACACATTTTATGAACCTTTCTCCTGGAGAAAAATAGAAAGTCGTCCTTATTCAAGTAAAAATAAGGTGGCGAATTTACATATTTTAAAAATAGTCACATAAGATTAAATCATGGGATTCCATCGATTGATTGGTAGTCGATCGTGAACAAGGTCCCACAGAAGATTGGATTTATATTATCCTTAACCCTCCAAATCACTAAACCTAGCCTCATTTCTCAATTTGCCTTGATCTTTACTCTCTTCTTAGCTCAAATCAATAGTTTGCTTCATTTTGCGTAGCTGAAGGATGAGTTAAAGATCTCTTTTGGACATTCTCAACAAATGTTTTCTTGCTTCTCTTACTTTTTCTTTATCTCTTCGATCTTTTCTTGCTATTTTCATTCTTTACTCTTCTTTCTCTTATCTTTTAATTTTCCTTCCTAATGCTAGAGCTAAGGACAAGTGAATGTGCAATATATATATATATATATATATATATATATATATATATATATATATATATATATATATATATATATAACCAATTCATTCCAAATGGCATACACCATTGCATAAAACACCTTCTAAACAAACCTAGCAAAAGGTTCCAAGGTTATAGATTTTAGGCTTCAAGAAGGGGAAAATAAAGGCTCAAAAAGATCGTCCTAAGAGTGAATAAAAAGAAAAACAATTTGCGGAAAAAGTCCAAAGTAATTGAGAAATGGCTCTAGATTCTAACGGAGAGATCAATCATTCCATAAGGTAACAAGCAAACCCAAGATTCAAATCTCACAGAGGATGAATCTAAACACAAATAAAAAAAACTAGATTAATTTTGTTACTATAAAGGTTTAAATCCTCACAAGGGAACACAAATCTATGGCATTGGATGAGACAAAAGTGGTATAAAGTAGAGAAATAGTTCAATTCCAAACAACAATTTGTATCATGATTTTTAAAACACAATCCATTTATGAGTTTGGAAAATTGTTTTTGAAATGCACATGTATATGTATAAATGATAACCGGCTTTTAGGTCGGTTACTAAAAGACTAGTTATGCAAATAATATTTATACCAACCTACGAACTATACGAGTATAGTGGAGTAGGGGATCGAACCACGAGGATAAAGGATATCAAGACAATCAATTCTTAACACAACTAGACTTTTTGGATTAAAAAACAACTAGAACTAATAACGAGAATATAGATCACGATGAATTAAGAGATAAATCAAATAGAGAAAAACGAGGACAAGATTAGATTCACCCTAGGAATGAAGCTTTCAAAACCGAACATGATATGTTAGAGAAAATCAAACAATAACTAGCATGGAATCACAAGCATGCGAGAGAAAGTTGGTGATTCCACAAATCACAACGAACGACCTATAATCGCCCTATGTCTCCAAAGGAGTGGCAGGACAAGATTTGTATTGGATTCCAAAACTACTTATTGTCATCATTCCTACAACCTTAGACAATAAAGAACATAGCTTTTCCTAGGGTTTTACCAATCAAAACCCCTAAGAGAACTACTCACACATATTCATGCTAAACGACATAACGATATTCAATAAAGCAAACAAAACGATCATGAAAAGAAATTAACGAGAAAAAGACTAAATCAGAAACTATTCTAGTAAACGATAAATACTAGGCTAAGCAAGGAATGAAATAAAATGAATGAATCCAAAAGAAAGGATAGATTAATACTCACAAAAGCTTCAATGCAATATCCACGATCAGAATTCGAATGACAAAATCCAAAACTCGGAGTACAAATGTTGAGAAAACCAAAAACTAAAAGCTAGAGCTAAAAGAATTTGAAAGCTAAACAAAGCTAAAAGTGCATAAAATATAAAAACCTAGCTGCCCCCCTCATCAGAGGGAGGGGTATTTATAACAAAGCATAAAAATAATACAAAAACCCTAAAATGCCTTTGGGACGGCCCTAAAAAGAAGTAGTTGTTCCGGATAAAACACTGTCATTCGACCGAATGCAGGGTCCATTCGGCCGAATGCTTCACCATTCGCCCGAATATACTTCCATTTTCCCATTCCAGAAGCTCTCTAGAAATGCTCTCTATCTAGCATTCACCCGAATGAAAGGTCTAATTCGGACGAATGGAAGCTCATTCGCCTGAATGAGTGCCATTCGGCCTTCCCAGTAACCATATAACATATGCTCTGAAGACTGACCACCATTCGATCGAATAACTCTTAGATTCAGTCGAATCTGTACCATTCAACCGAATCTCTCTAAGATTTGGTCGAATCTGAAACCATGCACTCTTCTTTTCAACTTCTGATCCTTTTTGAACTCCGTGGGAACTTCATGAGTGACTTAAAATGTTTTCCCAAGCTATGATACACGTCTCTAAGGGTGTCAAAGACTCGATTTCGTCGTAATTCACCTCGAAATCATCAAAAACACCTAAAAAGACCTTAAGACAACTCGAAGACAAGATCAAGGTGAAATTAAGTATAATATGCATAAAATCACAAGACTTGACACTAAAACGAGGTAGTAAACGTGCTCTAAAATGAGCACATTAATAAATCATCATTGAAGATCAATCTTAAGAATAAAACAAAATAAGGGATGTAATGTAATCAAAAGAACTAACACAACTATAAATAACAAAGCAAAAACATGAAAAAGAAACTAAAATGCATGTTCATGGATATGAGTAATGAATAACCTCTCCTCCAAGCCAAACCTTGCAATGTCCTTAATGTAAGCACAAGAAACTAGAGAAAGGCTTAGAGAGTAATGACGCAAGAAAAACTACTAGTCAGGGGGAGGATCATCATACCTGGGGGAGGAGCCATGTCCACCACAAAAATACCCATGCATCTCCTAACTCATCATGTGGAAACCTCCCTACATAGTGTGGTAGTCATTTTGCATCTTCTCGTATGCAAAGGTCATGGTAAGATGGGACTCCTTCATCGCATGGTAATTAGTCCTCATATCATGGAATATGGGGATCATGGGATGATGCGATGCTTGCGATTCGGTGTAGCCGTCTCTCATGCTCCAAAAATTGGTCTGTAAGAGACCAAAATCTGCCTGTAGACCTGCCATCTAAGCCTCTAGGGATTATAACTAACTACTCAAGGCTATGTTCTTAGCAAAGTGTAGGATATCCTCTTACATGTGAGTTGTAGCATCCCCAGCTTCGCCCCCTTCCTCAATGAGAAGTGGAACGCCCTCTACAATCGAGGAAGGCCACTGGAAGTTAGGCTAGAATATCTAAGTCCTTACTCCCACTAGCGACGGAAGCTCAGCTTTTTTTAAGAATGCATAGGGGCCGAGTTATTTAGAAGGGGTCGACCTACTAGCCTTTCATAACCTTGGTTCTAACCTCTATGAGGTCAAATCCAATGCATGGACTACATATTATGCAAGGTGATGCACGTAAGATTGGTCACCTTGTAGGGTAAGCACTTGAAATATCAATACCAACAGAAAGAACAAGAAGGTTCGTAAACCCCAACTGCTATCTCAGTAGATTCCTCAGTGACCTGGCAAGATACTCCATAAACCATGCCGTGAGGCATAAAATACGAGACCCATATGACCTATCCACCCTAAGGTTCAACTTAGTTCCATTGGCATGAATATTCCATAAGAAAATAGCTCTTGGGAAGAGCATACACCCCCAATGACATCTCTAGAGAAAAGGGTCCAAGCTAAAACCCTAAATGCCACGCAAACTACTAGATGAAAGATAAAAGTGACCTTAGGCCGATGACATATCTCTAAAAAACACTATCTTGATAGCCCTCTAACATAGGATAGTGAGGGGTAAAGATCCCATTAAAAAGGAGTCATATGGCCTCATGATTTTCCTTTAAGGTAAACGGTATTCAGGTTCTAAAATAATTAAAGAATATCTTTAAAGGAGTATTATCGATTGAACTAGGGTTTATATTAAAAGTAGATAGGATCTCTAAGATTAGGTTCGTATAGGTTAATGAGTGACATTTATGTCACTCATTTACATCTTCTTAGAAGAGTTTTGTACTCTTTTTGGCCCTTATTCATCCCGTTTTATTCCATTTTCATGACTTTATGCGTGGTCTAGGCTTAGGACTTTTCTTCATATTCTTGTCGTGTTTTCCTTGATTCCTTGATATTTTTTCTACTTTTATGTGTGTTTTTGTGGCTTGATGTAGGTATTCAATTGGCGTGAGCACGAGAATCGAGGAATAAGAGTGCATAGTAGAAAAGCCGAGAAGAGAAGCTAAGAGGTCGCTCAAGAACTAAACCAAGGGGCCTTTCAAGAGAGAAAGTCCTAAGAGAGAAATGTGAGTGGGTTTTAGTTCACCCATCTGAAGCTTTTTATAGATAGATAAAGGCATAAGATTCACACTAACCCTAAGATGACACAGTGCATTCTTGATTTCCAAATCCCTTAGCGTGACTGGAATAGAGTACCTGCCCGAATCACCGTCTTGGGAAGAATATTCTGAATGATTGCACTAGACTCAACTATGAGAGGAACAGTTGTATTATCCTTAATATTCCTCTTACTCAACAATATCTCCTTCAAGAACTTAGCATAGTAAGGCATTTCTAAGATGGCATTGAGGAATGGAATGTTGGACATATAATTTCTTCAGAATATCAAGGAATTTCCCGAACTTCTTCTCGAGTTTTTCCTGATCCAAAAACTTCATGAGAAAACCCTTAGTTAGCTTATCCCATGTATCATAAGTGCCTGAACCTTGATCCCTTAGCCACTCTTGTGCTCTATCCTATAAAGAGAAAGGAAATAATTACAACTTCATGGCTCCTTTTGAGCAATCTTTCAACTTCATAGTATCACACTTCTTTAAGAAGCTCTCAATGTGGGAAATCGGACACTCAGTGGGGAGCCTTGCGAATGAGTCGCTAGATATGTACTAGATAAAGGCAAGCATTAGTTCAAAGTTTGTTTTTGTAACTTGTGGCCGAGAAATACTTAACATCATCTAAAGATCAGGAATGACATACTCAAATAGTCTCTTTATTTTTCTTCCTTCAGTTTCTCTCTTTGTGTGCAGTCAATTTTAGGGTCAAAAAGGTTTAGGTCTTCTTGACCTGTACTCCAAGTGTGCAAGCACAAAATAAAACTAAAAGAAGAGGATCAAATAGACAAACATATTAGCTAAAGCAACCAAAGAAAACTATAAACTTAGTAGAAGTAAATCTAAAATAATTAAATAAATCAAAAATTGTCCCTAGCAATGGCGCCAAAATTTGATCGAGGTTGTCGCAATATAATCAAGATACCTATTTACTTCAACTAATGTAGCTTTGGCAAGCAGGGTCAAATCCTAAGAGATTATTGGATTAACTAAGTTAATTTAAGTTTGACTTCTGCTAAGTGATGATGAAAAGATTGGGCAATTCTATTTTAAGACTATTTCTAAAAAGCAAATAACAAAGTGGGTTGTAAATAATAGATGTAATACGCATAAGATAGTGAATCCCTACTAATATGGACTAACATAGATTATGCACTCGACCCTCGAACTCAATTAATTAAATTATTCCTAAGACGAGTGCTCCCTAAACATTTCAACAGTACGTGGGTACCTACTCCATGCACGAGTCACCTTTGATAAGTCCCATTTAAGTGTATAGTTTAGGGATGTTTTAGGTAATTTTGCATATAGTTTAGGTGTATTTTCAATATAGTTTTAGTTGTTTTAGCTCCTTTGCTCTCATATGATAAGTTCACAGTAGTTTTTAGTGTTTTTGATGTTTTTCAAGGATACTAGAGAAATTCCAAGGTTTTGATACAAGTTCCTAATGTCGTAAAGCAATCCATGAGACCTTAAGAGCTACTACGAAGCAAAACAAGACTTTTTAGAGTTAATGATTGATGACTTGACCATTATGAAGAAAAGGCATGAAGCTTATGTTGATTTGAGCTGAAAATAAAAAGACTTGGACAAGCCCTATGATAAGTCTTAATTCTACTAATAAAAATATGGTATTTTAGGTCTTTTTTCATATTGCTATTTGCATTTTAGTTTAGTTTTAATTGAATTCTATTCATTTGTTATCATATGATGCTTTCATGGGTTTTTTTTTAGTGTTTGTGTCATTTTTCAAGATTTGTAAGGGCTCAGTGTCATGGGACGAGTTCAAGATCTGAAGAAGGATCCTACAAGGCTCAAACCAAATGAAGAACACAAAACCATGGGAACCCAAATTTAGGATGAAGCAAAGGAATAGATTTAGAGTATAAACTAAGTGCAAAAACAGGCAGAAACTAGATTCAACACGAAAAAGTTAAGAAAATGAGGACACTCGATTGAGCGTGTGAAAGCACTTGACCGATTCCTTTCTCTAGTAGCAATTTTTGACTTGATTCAAAATCTGAAGAAAGAGACTGAGTGCCCCTCATACTCGATCGAGTGCTCTATTTCTAGGCCGATTTTCTGCACATGTTTTATTCAAGCCCAATATATATATATATATATATATATATATATATATATATATATATATATATATATATATATATATATATATATATTGTGCTTTTCCAGGTCATGAAGCATGGTTATTATTAGAGTATTGAGCATTAGGCAGCACTAGTTAATTAGCTTTGCTTAGGTAATAATTAGGTTATCACAAAAATCTCTCAAATTCTCTCTAGATTTCTGTTTTGTTCTTAGTTTTACATTGAAGCTTGGATTGCAAAATACTCTAGCCTTGTGATAGCAAATTTGGTTTGTTTTATATTCAATACTCTTAGTATTTTATTCTCTTAATTACTTTAATATTATTTCTAGTATTAATTCATGTTTAATATCATTACTTTTGTTTATTTTGCATTTAATATGTGTGAGTAGTTCATTAATCTAGGATCCCGATGAACCCTAGTATGAATTACGTATTGATGAAACCCAAACCTAAATATAAATGTATAAAAATAGTTCATTTAATCTTTGACTGACTTTAATTCTATTAAAAGGCTAGACGTAGTTGATTAATGAGATGGGTTAGGTTTGCGACGAGAGCCAGTTCATAATCTTTATTAGAATCATTAGTTAAGGTATGATTGATGATCACAAAAGTAAACACCATGGACATTAGGAATTTTAGGATAGTGTGTTTAATGTCTTTCTAATGCATGAATCCATGAAAGTAGCTAAAATTGCTTTAGGAGGAAGCTATTTATACTCGAGAGAGATCCTTAGTACTATTTTGGGTACATTCATCCTAGGAATTGCTTTATGTATTAAATTCATGGGATCAGGATATAAATCTATATCTAAGTCATATTAGTGAGGATTCCTTTTCCTAGATATTCATCTCATATTAATATCATTTTAGTAAAAATTCGTGTCCTAGTTCAGTTTAGCTTAGGTCTTAGTTAGAATATAAACCCTTTAGTTCATGACCTTCCAAGTAGAAATTAGAACTACCATAAATAGCATTAGAGTCTGATAGTCTCTTAGTAATTTGATCCTACTTACCCAAACTACATTAATTTAGGTGGATAGATTATTTTTGATAGGGTAGCGATAACCCGATCACCCTGAATACTCGTTCGAGTGTTAGCACCTTGAAGATTAGAAAGTGAGCAAAAGCTAAAACGTCTGAGAAAATGAAAAGACTCGGACGAGTGTGTAGAGCACTCTCCCTTTGCTAGAAATATAAATTTTCTTTTGATCTCTTGATTTTAGCTAAACAAGATAAGACTCGGATGAGTGTGTAGAGCACTCATTCGAGTGTGTTGTTCTAGGCCGATTTTTCAATGGTTTCTTTAATTAAGCTCGTGTAATTATTTGTTATTTAAGTTAATTTTCCTAGGTTTTCTAAGGTATGAAACATTATACTACTTTAGTTTTCTATGAGTTTTAGCATTACTTTGATGCAACCATTGATTCTTGAAGGTTTTTATGCAGTTGTAATCGAAAATTCTCTCGAGATTTTTTGTTAGTCTACAAGTATTTATTTCTCTCTTTAATCTCTTGTTTATTTTTTTATCCAATCTTGTGTTCTTTATTATTATGAATTATTTTCATGATCAATATGTGTGAGTAGTCTTCTAATTTAGGATATCAATGAACCTTAATATGGATTAGTCATAGTTAATTTCCACACCCTGAAATCTTAATTCTTTATACAATTCTTTTAATCTAAAATTGGTTTTGATATCATTTAAAGACTATCTATAGTTGATTAATTACATGAATTGAGTTCACAGTGAAAGTTGGTTCATATTTTACTTTAGAATCCGAGCTTAAGATGAAAGGGCCATCACGAAAGTAGATGTCATACGAATTAAGACTTAAGAATGTCATGTTTAATATCTTCCTATACATGATTCCATGAAAGTAGGCTTATTAGGAGAAAAACTATTAATATTCAAAAAAGGTGCATCTCTCCAATAGTCAAGCATTTTTCATGGAGGCCTAGATGGCATCACTACAGGCTGAATTTGGTCTCATGCGGACCGACTTTAGGAATATGAGAGCTAGTTATGCTGAGGTATAAGCATCCCATCCAACCATGACTATGACTTTAGAGGGAATGAGGAGTGATTATCACTTCATACAAGGCGATTTCCACATAATGAAGACATCTACATTGGTATTTTTAGAGTGGACATAGATCCACCCTAACGTATGATCCCCCTTTCTCTGATTCTTAGTTATTTTCCTTTATTTCATATTTTCAAGCTTTGTTCTTACGTCCTTTGTTCGCATTGAGGAAATTCGGAGATATGGCTTGGGGGGAGAAAGTTCTTCATTTTTAGTAATAGTTGCATTGCATTTTAGAATCTTTCTTAGTCCCTTGTAAATAATGTGTCTAGTTTATACCATTGCATCACATCCCTTACTTTGCACTCTTGGGATAAATCTCCGATGATAATTCATATATACGTATGTGCATTTCAAAAAAAAAAAGAATTTTCGAAAGAAGAAAGCAATGGTTTTTGAAAAATCATGACACCATTAGACTTTGGGACTATAATATTTTCTAGGCCCTTTACATCACCCAATGTCATGGTTATGTGTTCCTTGTAAGGATTTGAAGTCTATAGACTAATGGAATTATTTAAGTCTCCTTTTTACATGTGCATTTAGATTCATCCTCTGTGGGATTCAAATTTTGGGTTTGTCTCTTGGATTTTCTAGACATTATGATACTTATGGAATGATCGACTTCTGTATTAGAAATTAGAGCCACTTTCTCAATCAATTAGGGTGCTTTCCATAAATTATTTTTCTTCTCATTCACTCTTATGATGAGCCTATTAAGCCTTTATTTTTCTCCTTTCTTGACACATTACATCTATAGTCTTAGAGCCCTTTTGCTAGGTTTGTTTTGAAATGTGTTTTCTACAATGATGTATACTTTATGGAATTAAAAATATCGATATATTTTGCGTATTCAGTCGTAGAAGTGCAATGCTGGCGTAGACACGTGGTTTCAAAACATGGGTGCGTGAAAACTAAAAAACGACAATAGAACTAAGTATCCTTTGAAGAAGCCAGACACGGATGTGTGTAATAAGACACTTGCATGTCCCTAAAGAACAAAATCCTACTGAATTCTACACGAACGTGTGCAATATAGACACGTCCGTGTCTACTAAAGATCTGGAGATCTAAAAGTCAAGCATCATTACACATGGACATGTGTAATACAGACATGTCCGTGTCTAACTATCAACATAATCTTATAAAGTTACTTACGAGGATGTGTGGAAATCACACATGCCTTACTTCAAGGCTGACTTTTTTGAATCAAATCGTTTTAAGACCAATGTAATTAACCCTTAATATAAATAACTTTTTAGGCTTTTAGAGAAGATATATTTTTATGCTCTAGTATTAGAATACATTATATGATATTGAAGGTTTTTGTTTAATCTCAAGTATTTATCTTTCTCAATTCAATCTCTTGTTTTTATTTTGTTTATTAACCATGTTCTCTTTGATATATTGAATTGTTTTCACAATCAATATGAGCGAGTAATTCTCTAATCTAGGGTATTGATGAGCCCTAATATGGATTGAATGTAGATAGATCTCGTACCCCAGAATCTCTAATCTTTATGCAATTCCTTTAACTGCCATCACGAAAGTAGATGTCATGAACATTAGGGCTTAAGGATTTTGTATTTAATGTTTTTCTATGCATGATTATACGAAAGTAGGTTTAATTTCATTATAGGGAAGCCATTGATACTTGAAAGAGGTCCTTGGTATTCTCTATGGAGTATTTGTCTTGGGAATAGTTTAATTAATTGAGTTCGAGGGGTCGAGAGCGTTATTCTACACCATTTCATAATAGTAGGGATTTGTTACCGTAGGTGTTTAATAATTTTCTTACAACCTCTCTTTAAAATTATCACTTAGAATTAGTTTTAGAAACATAGTCATCCATTCGTCCACTCTTTCATTTTGACCTAGTAGAAGTTGAAGTCAATTTAGCTATTTGACGTGTCAGTCTTTTGGAATTCGACCCTTCTTACCCGAACTACTTTAGTTAAGGTAATTAGGAACATTTGATAGATTTACGAAAGCCTCGTCAAAAACCAATTAACACTTCATTGCCTCTAATAGACTAATTTCACTGTAGAATCAATAGGATATATAATAGGATCAATATACTCTAGAGGAGGGTGAATAGAATATGGTCGAATTTTGCAATTAGGCTTTCAAACCTTTGAAACGACTTTCAGATGCGGAAAACTTGTTAATAGAATAAAATTGATTTCAAGCGCTTTGAAACTGGTTTCAGGATTTTTACTTGAACAATCTATTGCGGGAAGTACGAAGTAAGTAAAGCAAATTAAGTACGAAAGTGCAAATGTAAAGGGGACGATTATTTGTTACAAAGTTCGGCAATGCGCCTATGTGTCTGCCCAGGGTTTCCTACCCTTATGATTTAATAACTTTTATTTTTTCCCTTATAGATCTAAAGCAACCTAGAAGATCTTCACCCTATCTTCTTTACCATAGCTTTCCCTAGCTACACTTTAGCATTTCAATTCCTAGAAATAAAACTCACCTCATTTTTATGATCCTTTGAGTATTATAATTTCTTACTCAAGGTATATCTCTCTTTACTTTTGATCTTTCTTTTTCACATTCAAGATATACTTGTTTTTCTTTTTCTCTCAATTCTAAAATACAATGAAAATGAGTAAGTAGTAGAGAAAAAAATGTATTTGAATTGCTATAGCTTTTTGTTAAATGACGTTAAAAGTTCTTCTCTCTTCAATGCTTCAGCTAACTTCTTTTTTATATGAGCAATAGCATAACGGATAGTCTTCAAAAATAATATTCAAGGAGCCGTTGAGGTTGAATGCTTCAAAGCCATTCCACAATTTTTAGAATAATTATCAAAGATGTTACAAAGGTTTGACTGATGCTCTTGAAGCCCACTTAGCCGTTTTGAGATTCAACAAATAAGTCTTTGAACTTTTGAATTGCCGTTGAGAACTTCTTGCTAATTAAATTTGAATATTTCTTCTAGATTCTTAGAGATAAGTACGTCCAACAATCATCCCATGCATAGCTTCAATGGAATCATTCAATCCCATGAATTAAGGAGTAATCCAATCGTATCTTGCTAGAAGTTTGAATTAGACCAAATACTTCAAAGTCCATGGTATAACTAACTCCACAAAATAAGGAAGTACTTTAAATTGATTATACCTGAAAAGTTATTGGAAAATATTCCACTAATATCAAATATATTAAACAACAATAAAAAGAATAAAGGTTTTAGAGCACTCAAGAGGGGGGGGGGGGGGGGGGGGGGGGGGGGGAATTGAGTGTTAAGTAGCCTTGACCTATTTTTCTTTCTTTTCGATCTATGAGAGGAACTAGTTGGGCTGGTTCCTATAAGCAGCAGAATGTACGAAAGGCAATAGAGAAAACACAAGATTTAACGAGGTTCAGCCAACTATGGCCTATGTCCTCCTACCCTATGCTCTTCTATTAATCTACTCTGAAAAATAAAGAACACAGACATTATACTGTCTCCCTACTCCGGGAACCAGTATACCCCACACTCTACTCCGAATGTGCGCTCGACTTACACTAGTGAGCCCCTTGTGTTTGAACTCACAAACACTAACCCAGCCTTTCAACCCCTCTGTTGAAGGCTTTGACAAAATCAAATGTTCTCTTTTAATCTCACTTTTAAAAGCTAATTAAGAGAAAATGTTTAAGCTCTAAGAGTGCTCTTGTATATGACTCGATGAATAGGCTTTTGTGCTTAAATGTATATGGCTCTCAAAAATTACTCATTTTTAATTCCAAAGAGACTTACTTGAATATGAGAGACTAGATGAGTTTATATACTTGGATACAAAAACCCTAGTTTCCTTAAATCACATAATCTTCATGAACAAGTAATAGCGTGATTTTAGGAAAGTATTTATCTTATTTGATTTAATCATAAAGATAAAATCAAATAAGATAGATACTCCTAGTTTTTAGGTAAACGCAATATTATCATCTAATTTCTAGCTGCTTAGGATATTCTCAAAATAATTCTTTGAAAAAGTATTTTTACAAAATCTTTTATTTTTCTCAAAACACGCAGCTCGAATATTCCGTACAGTGAACCTGGTTCCTCAACCTGGTTCCCTGAATTGATTATGTTATGAATTCTGTTCCAGAATTCATAATATGACTCAATACACTTATAAGCACTTATTTTACCCAAACATGCAAGTCATACTACGGAGCATACTACATGATAAAACTAGATTAAGCATTAAAGTACAAATCTTCTTTTCTTGATGTAATCTTCAAGACTTGAATCTTCCTTAAATACTTCCATTATGAGCAATGTATCTTTCTTCGAATGTCTTCAAAAGGTCTCCATGCTCCAAGTCTTGGAATCAACTTAACTACTGCACATGTAACATGGTTAATGTACAATAAAGAGTATGTGACTGCTTTTCAGCATAGCAGTCCATGAAACAGTTCCTACTGGTTTCCCACCAGTACATGGAACAATTTACATCTAACCATTTCGTACATATAGACAAGTTAGTTAAATGAATAACGTAAATAAGTAATAACTTGTCTAGGAAAACAGTGTTCAATTCCAGCTGGTTTCCAGCCAACTATTCACAATGCTTATTGAACCTGTTTCCTGAAACCGTTTGTCATCACTCAAAACCTAAGGGATTCAACAAATTCCCCCTTTTTGATGATGACAAACTAATTGAAGTTCCTGCAACCAATCAAGTTAAAACAGAGAAAAACTCCAATTAAGTACTCAAATAGGTTAGAGTATAACCAACAGACTCAAGACTCAAATGAACAAGTTAGTGAAGCTAATTGGTTCCAAAGACTAACTAACAAACTAACTCCCCTAAACTATCAAACTAAGCTACTTGACACAATCTAAACTATCTTAGTCTTTGGTACACTACTTCCCCCTTTTGGCATCATTAGAAAGTCCTCTTAAGTAAAAGTGATGTGCATAAATTATTAAATGTGTTCATCCATGCAGTGGCATCAACCACCATTCAAGTAGTATGTTGCAAGAAGAGATTAGTCAAACAGTGCATACCATAGCAGAATGACTAGTCCATACAAGCCAATAAGGTTCAACAAAAGGAACCCAAATCCACAGTAAAAGGAAAGTTCATGGATTGGATGAGAAATATACAGACCAAAAGAATCAGTTATTTTAGAATAGAGTTAAGGGGGAGGGGAAACAAGAGCGGAACATCAGCATCACTCCTCATCATCATTCTCTTCCTGTTCCTCCTCCTCGCACTTAGCATCATTGTCTGCATCAACAACTGGTTCCTCTTCATCCTCCTCATCTTCTTCACCAGGCTCTTCTTCCTCAAGCTAAGTTTGTGGAGTAACAAAACCTATACCCGGAGCCATTTGAGCTTGAGTTTCAGCGTGCATTGATTTCATCTGCTCCATCCTGGTACTGAAAGAAGTGGACAAGCCTTGAATCAAACTTATTATCTTTCTCATCATATCCTCCTGATTCTCTAACCGTTTCAGAATCATTTCCTGACCAGCTGGTTCCTCTACCTTCTTCTTCTTCTTTGATGGGGGTCTCATCTCCTCTGCTGGTTCCTTAATCTTAAAACTTAACTTATCACCACTTATGTCAAGACCCTTTAGCTTTAGGATTACTTTTGTGAACACCGTGACAGGCACAGTGGACCCACTCATAGTGACATTGTTATTCATAAGCAATTGAGTAATGACAGAACCATAAGGCAGAGAATGGTGAGATGAACCATAACAATTCATAATGTGATCCAGCATCAAGGAGGGGAGATTAATCTTAATTCTCTTCATCATGAGATACATTAGAACCATCTCCATGATGCGTAATGTTCCCCTTCCTTGAGCCCTTGGGATCAAGACCTTGTTGCACAACAAATGTAGAACCAGCATTACTGGTTCCTTCAAATTAGAAGATTTAAAGACACCAGGTTTCTTGGACATCTTTCCTCCAAATAAATGCTCATAAATCTCATCAGGAGTGACCCCTACCAACATAGGCCACCAATCACTAGAATACTTATTAAATCCATCCCTAGGAACCCTTGCTAGACAAAGTGGCAACAGATAAGCTTACATCCACATCATTCACATGAGAACCAACAGACATATCAGGCAACTGTTTCAAATTCACATAAAAGTCTCTAACTCCAGACACATTAGCAGCACTATAATCAAACAATGACATCCATCCTTAATACTCGATCAAACTTTTAAACTCAAACAAAGCAGGCACATCAAAATATCCCTTCTTAACATGACAACCAGAAAGAACCAATCGAGCATTTAAGTCAGTAGAACTAGTAGTTGGAGATTCTACAGACGTACCTTTTGTAGTGCGAGGGGTTCTTGCTGGTACCCATTTCCTCTTGGTTCCCTAAGCAGAACTAGTGGGTTGTTCCTCCGGAACTTCCTCAATAATCTTCTACACTAAAGACCGAGTTACCCTACCACGTACCAGGACTTTGTCAGTGAGTGACCCCTCCTTGTGACTAGTGATCTCTACTTCATCATCCCCTACACTCTGACCTTCATTACTGAGTCTTCCAACTCCTGGCTTAGGGTTCTTCGTGCTTCCTTCTAATGTTCCCCCTGAGACTGAGTTGGTTCCTTGATAATGGAACCACCAGCTTCTGAGGGATTAGTAACAAGCACGGTTTGTTTTGATTTTGGTTGGGTTGATTTTGGTGGTGAGGTAGATTTTTGTGGTGGATCGAGGGTGGTGGTTGGTAATTTTATGGGTGATGAAGTTTTAGAAGTGATATTGGATGGTGGATTAGTTGGGTTTTGATCGAGTTGAGGAGAGTGAGGAGCCACATCAGTGTTTCCCTGATATTGTGAGGAATCACTTGCATGTCCCCTTCCCTTGCCTCTTCTGGCTGAGGTTGCACTTGATTTCCTACCCATGGCGATTATGAAATTGAAGATCAAAGAGTGAAGACGCTGATGAATAGTAACTATTGTGAACAGTGAATTTTGAATAGAGCACGAGAAAGAGAGAGAATTTCGAATGATGATGAGAGTTGTGAGCTGCACAAAGGGTTAGAGATCATATATTTATAGCACAGAAAGAGGAGAGAAGAAAAGAAACTAAATAAGGAAAAAAATCGGTTAAGTCAAAGGAAAAACAACGGCACAAATTCAAAAATTGAAATTAATTTTGGCAATGATTCTTTGACTTAAATATCTCAACCGACCTAAAAATTAGGCATGTGATATATTGCCTTGATCAATAAGTCAAATAACTGAAATAAGATTATTTCCTTCCAAAAGGAAAATATCTTATAGTAATCTTCCAAAAAATATATAAATATTGATCTGATGACATATCTGAGTTGATTTGCTATTTCCCTTTGCTGGTACCTATACAGAACCACGTCACCCTGTTTTTGGCAACTTAGCCTGATTTTACCTTTTTCTTGCACCAATGATTCTCAACCCTTTTGGGATCTTGAACTATTTACACAAAACTTGAAGGATTTTGACATAGGTATATACACATACTATACAAAAGAATACCATTCTAACCAATCATAGAGGGAAGTAATTAAAGCCAAAGACCTAAAATCTAACTAGACCTAATAAGACTTAAATTACAAAAAGACTCTCGACACAAAGGTTTTGTGAAGATATCGGCGATCTGATCTTCACGTTTACAAAGCAACAATTCCACCAAACCTTTCTCCACATTGTCTCTCAAGAAGTGATGTCTTATCTCAATGTGTTTGGTTTCGGAATGTTGGACATGATTCTTTGAAATATTAATTGCACTAGTTTTGTCACAAAAGATAAAAACACTATCATAAACAACACCAAAATCCTTCAACTGGTTCCTTATCCACGGTAACTGGGAACAGCATGAGGCTGCAGCAATA
This sequence comes from Dysphania ambrosioides, assembly GCA_026401315.1. Taxonomy (NCBI): domain Eukaryota; kingdom Viridiplantae; phylum Streptophyta; class Magnoliopsida; order Caryophyllales; family Amaranthaceae; genus Dysphania; species Dysphania ambrosioides. Next base: position 14,891,735 of record CM048662.1, read on the forward strand.
TACTCCGATTCTACTGTGGATAAAGCCACTGAATTTTGCTTTTTAGAACCCCAAGAAATTAGGCAAGAGCCAAGAAAGTGTGTCATACCTAAAGTGCTCTTCCGATCAACAAGAAAGCCAGCATAATCTGCATCTATGTACCTAATAAGATTAATTGAACTACCTTTAGGGTACCACAAGCACAAATCTGTTGTTCCCACAAGATATCTAAGTATCCTTCTAACAGCCTTCAAATGAGACTCTTTTGGATTGCTTTGAAACCTGGCACATAATCTAATAGAGAACACAATGTCAGGCCTACTTGCTGTTAGATAAAGGAGGGAGCCAATCATCCCTCTATATAGTGAGGCTTCAATATCTTTTCCCTTTAAATCAGAATCTAATTTAGTGGATGTGGGAACAGGTGTATCATAAGCCTTGATGTTCTCCATGCCAAATTTCTTCAGCAACTCTTTCAAGTACTTTTGCTGATGAATCATGATTCCATTTTCCATTTTCTTAATCTATAATCCTAGGATGAATCCTAATTCTCCCATCATGCTCATCTCAAACTCACTCTGCATAAGATTAGGAAACTCATCACATAGTACCTGATTAGTAGCACCAAATAAAATATCATCAACATAAATTTGTACTATAATCAAGTGGTTCCCCTGGTTTTGATGAACAATGTCTTATCCATTGTTCCCCTCTTATAATCATTCTCCATCAAAAATGTAGACAATCTTTCATACCAAGCTCTTGGAGCTTGTTTCAATCCATATAACGCTTTGTCCAGCTTGTATACATGATGGGGGAACAGCTTGTCCTCAAAACCAGGTGGTTGTTCTACATATACCTCTTTCTTCAAGTAGCCATTCAGGAAGACAGTCTTTACATCCATCTGAAATAATTTCATATTCATGTGAGCAGCATAAGCAATCAAAATTCTAATGGCCTCTAGTCTAGCTATAGGTGCAAAAGTTTCATCATAGTCAATTCCTTCTTGTTGATTGTAACCTTGCACCAATAGCCTTGCTTTATTTCTGACTATTGTACCTAATTTGTTTCTGAAGACCCATTTTGTATTAATGACTGACCTGTCTTTTGGTCTAGGTACAAGATGCCAAACTTGGTTCCTATGGAACTGATTTAATTCATCTTGCATTGCTAGAACCCAATTAGGATCGGTCAAAGCCATTTTGTAGTCAGATGGCTCTACACTAGACAGGAAAGAATAAAAAGCACAAAAGTTTTGAAAAACATTTCTTCTCGTTTGAATTCCCTTGTTAACGTTACTAATGATCTGATCTGGGGGATGAGAGGATAGGTATTTATAACTTTTGAAAGTGAAATCATTTTGTACTTCTTCATTAGGTTGGGAACCAGCATGATCGTGAATCACTTCTTCTTCTGTAGAACCAGAAGAATTCATGTTCACGCTGTTTCCATTAACATCACTTACCTTAGGTTCAGGGGAGGCCTCTTCATCCATTCCCCCTAAACTTCTTACTTGTCTGTCACTTGGGAAGCCATTAGGTCTTGATTCCCCTTCTGAATTCTCGTTGTTCTCCTTTTCTTCTCTAGGCTCTTCACCATCATCATCTGGTGAAGCATTAGGAGAGCCTAGATTTGCTTGTACTTCACTTAGAGAACCAGCGTCATGGTTCCCTGTAAACTCCATCAGTCCAATCATTTCATCAGGTTGTACCTGCATAATCTCAAAAGACATGTTAAATTCATCAAAAATGACATGGACACTTTCCTAAATACACAAAGTCCTCTTATTAAAGACTCTATATGTTTTGCTTTGAGTAGAATATCCAAGAAAGATTCCTTCATCACTCCTAGGATTAAATTTATCTAGCTGGTTCTTCCCATTGTTATGTACATAGCATTTACATCCAAAGACACGAAAGTATGAAATATTAGGCTTTTGACCTTTAAGGAGTTCATAGGGAGTCTTATTTAACTTTGGTCTAATGAGACCTCTATTCAGTATATAGCAAGCAGTGTCAACAGCTTCACCCCAGAAACTCTTAGGAATACTTTCTTCAACAATTTTAGTGAGTTTATTAAAAACTCTATAAGATTTAGAATTTAAATAATAACTCAATAAGATTGCTTTATCACTACGAGCATCAAATTTCCCTAGGTTATCTTTTCCATTATTATGAACAAAGCACGTACATCCAAAGGGTTTGAAATACGAAATATTAGGCTTTTTACCTTTGAAAAGTTCATAAGGGGTTTTCTTCAAAATAGGTCTTATTAGACAATGTTTTAGAATATAATTTGTTGTATTAACAACTTCAGCCCAAAAGTATTTTGGTAAACCATTTTCTAAAAGCATGGTCCTAGACATGTCCCCAAGAGTTCGGTTCTTACGTTCCACAACTCCATTTTGTTGAGGTGTCCTATTAGCTAAAAAGTTGTGAGAAATACCATATTTTACACAAAAATTATCAATCAAATTCTCTACCATGGTTACTTCTTATGGCAACAAGAGGTAGATTTTTTATAGTTTGTAATTCTTTGCAAAATTTGGAAAACTCTTGTAAAGCTTCTGATTTTTCTTGTAAAAGGAAACCTAAGTAAATCTAGAATAATCATCAACTACTGCAAGGATGTACTATTTATCTTTAAAGATTTGACACGCATAGGGCCACATAAATCTATGTGAAGGAAATCTATGGGTTGAGAAGAACTTAAAACCTTTTTGGCTTTAAATGAACCTTAGCTCTGTTTTGTTTACCTCTCGCACAAGCTTTGCACATTTCATAATTTTTAAAATTCAATTTAGGAAGTCCACGTATTAGGCCTTTTGATGAAAGCTTCTTCATGGTATGTGCATTAATATGACCTAACCATCTATGCCAAAGCTTTGAATCACCTGTCGAGGCTTTGAGACATTTCAAGCTAGCACTCAAAACATGGTTAGTATGAAAAGCATAAACATTATTGCAACGAGGAGCAGTGAAAATGACTTTACTATCATCCTTGTTTTGTACCTCACATTTTTCTTTATTAGAAATAACTTTATTACCTTTATCACACAATTAAAAAATGCTAAGCAAGTTATATTTAAGACCATCAACGAGATAGACATCATCTATAGAGTTTGATGTGATTTCTCCAACTTTGCCAATACCAATTATTTTGCATTTTCCTTTATCACCAAGTGTAATTGTTCTAGAAGTTTGCTCTTTGATCATCAAAATAATGAAGATTTTCCAATCATATGTTGAGAGCAACCACTATCTAGAATCCACTTGTGATCCTTGCTCTTGGTGAATTTCTACAAAATAAAGAGACATCAAACCTTTCTAGACCAAATTGCAAATTTGGTTTCATAATCAAAATGGACCATGTTGGATGGTCTAGTCCCTTTTTGAACCATACTTACTTTATTTGGTCTCAAAAATACATAGAAAAAGAATTCTTAAGAATTTGAGGATCATTCCTTCTAAAAGGACAAGTTAACTTTATATGACCCTTTTTGAAACAATAAAGGCATCTAGGTATTCTCTAATTATCCTTAACTTTAACAAATATGATCAAGTTTTTGTTAAATCCAAGACCACTTTTGTTTAAAGATGTTTGGTGTTCACCCAACAATTTATTTAAAGTAGCTTCGGAATGAGTAAATTTAACTGAGGCATTATGCTGCTCTCTACACTTCCTAGCCAGAAGCTTATTTTCCTTCTCCAAGTTATCATTACAATAACTTAAAGAGGCGAGCTTACGTTATAAAATAGTGTTTTTTAGTTTTCAAAGCTTTGACCTGAGCATCAAGAGATGACTATGTGGTTTTAGCCTTGAGTTTAAAAGTTGACTGAGTTGTTTTGAGATCAGTTAGTTCCTTAGAAAGACTATTAGAGATACTTACCTATTCACTTATCTTTTCCTTGAGGATCTTGGATTCAAGAATCACGCTTTCTTCATTTATAATCATGTTTTACAAGAATTTAAATAGAACATTTGTAGGACTTGAGATTAAATTGTTTATCATTACCTTAAGATGTTCTTCATTTTCCCCATCTTCATGATTAGCCATTAAACATAAGTTTGTATGTTCTTCTTCCTCATCACTTGATTATGAATCACTCTAAGAGGCAACCATAGCCTTCTTTTTAAAATCCTTTTTCGGATATGACCTTTTTCTTTTATTGAGGACATTCTTTCACAAGGTGGTCTGTTTCACCACATTCATAACATGTTAGTGTATTAACCTTATTCACTAGGTTGAAAGACTTACCTTTGTATTTATTTGGACAATAATTGTCTCTTCCATTTGAAAATTGTTTCTTCATTTTCAATATCCTTGCGAGACTTCTAGTATTGAGGGCAAAGGGATCTTCTTCATCCTCATCATCATCACTATCGCCATCTTCACTAGGAGCTTCTTCTTTCTTTACCTTAAGAGCTAGATTCTTTGTTGATGAAACTAGTTCGCCATCTTCTTCATTTAGGGACATTTCATGGGTAATTAATTTGCCAAAAAGATCATCCAAAGGCAAGGTTCTTAAGTTCTGAGCTTCTTCAATTGCAGTCACATTTGGACCCCATTTAGATTTAGGAAGACATCGAAGGATCTTCCTTACTTTCTCGTCATTAGTGAACACTTTTCCAAGTGAATCAAGATTATTCCCAATTTGGGTAAACCTTGTAAACATCTCCTTCACACTTTCATTGTTAGATATTTTAAATAATTCATATTGACGAAGAAAGATACTTATTTTGGTTTCCTTAACTTGGCTTGTTCCCTTGTATGTGACAACCAACTTATTCCATATTTCTTTGGCACTTTTGCAAGAGGAAACTCGATTGAATTCATTTGCATCCAATCCACATTAGAGCAGGTTCATGGCATGATAATTCTTAGCAATGCTCTCCAAATCCGTTTGAGTGAAGTAATTGTCTTCTTTTGGAATTGGAACGCCACTTTCATCACTCTTCATAGGCACCTTCGATCCTTTATTAATGATATTCCATAATTAAAAATGTTGATCAATTATAAACATTTGCATCAACGAACGTCAGTGGACAAAATTATTTCCAAAGAACAAAGGAGGACGATTTGATGAACGTCCTTGAGCAAAACCACCATCGCCTATTGAATTCATGATTCCTCACAGATGATTAAATCTTTGATTAGTGAGTAAAGCTCTGATACCAATTGTAGAATCAATAAGAGATAGAATAGGATCAATATACTTTAGAGAGGGATGAATAGAGTATGGTCGATTTTCGCAATTAGGCTCCGCTTTAAAACGACTTTCAGATTTGGAAAACTTATTAATAGAATAAAATTGATTTTCAAGGGCTTTGAAACTGGTTTCAGGAACTTGACTTGAATAAGCTATTGCGGGAAGAATGAAGTAAGTAAAGCAAATTAAGTATGAAAGTGCAAATGTAAAGGGGACGATTATTTGTTACGAAGTTCGGCAATGTGCCTACGTCTCCGCCTAGGGTTTTCTGCCCTTAGGATTTAACAAATTTTATTTCTTCCCTTAGAGATCTAAAGCAACCTAGAAAATCTTCACCCTATCTTATTTACCATAACTTTCCCTAGCTATACTTTAGCATCTCAATTTCTAGAAATAAAAATCACCTCACTTTTATGAACCTTTGAGTATTATAATTTCTTACTCAAGGTATATTTCTCTTTTCTTTTGATCTTTCTTTTTCACACTCAAGATATACTTGTTTTTCTTTTTCTCTCAATTCTAAAATATAATAAAAATGAGTAAGTACTAGAGAGAAAAATGTGTTTAAGTTGCTGTAGCTTTTTGTTATATCATGTTGAAGGCTCTTTTCTCTTCAATGCTTTAGCTAACTTCTTCTTTTATATGATTAATAGCATAACAAATAGTCTTCAAAAAGAATCTTCAAGGAGCCGTTGAGGTTGAATGCTTCAAAGTCATTCCACGATTTTTGGATAGTTATCAAAGTTGTTACAAAGGATTGACTGATGCTCTTGAAGCCCACTTAGCCATTTTGAGATTCAACAGATAAGTCTTTGAACTTTTGAATTTCCGTTGAGAACTTCTTGCTAATTTAATTTGAATATTTCTTCTAGATTCTTAGAGATAAGTACGTCCAACAATTATCCCATGCATAGCTTCAACAGAATCATTCAATCCCACGAATTAAGGAGTAATCCAATCGTATCTTGCTAGAAGTTTGAATTAGATCAAATACTTCAAAGTCCATGGTATAACCAACTCCACAAAATAAGGAAGTACTTTAAATTGATATGTTATACCTGAAAAGTTATTGGAAAATATTCCACTAATAGCAAATATATTAAACAACAATAAAAAGAACACGTTAGAAATATAGACATGGTGCATGAGCATGTTTCGATTTGCATCTTCATATGTGCATGCATTGTGTTCATCTGTTCACCAATGACTTTTGACTTCCATCATCTATAAACAAATTAGATCACATCTAGGTGGAGTCTTCACAAACCGATGAAAAACTTGTTGTGCAGGTGAATTTTTGGGCAGAGTAGGCCAAAATATGAATGCCTAAGGGTAGTGAGGTGTCTTCGACACATTGCCATCACCATCTCTATCTCCATCTCCACCTTCACATTCAGCAAATTGGTTGGCTTCCTTAAAATAAAGGTGTTGGAGATTAAGGATTTGGGTTTTGAACACTAAGTGGAGGTACTTGTTGTGGAAATATTGGAAAATTGGAAGAATTTCTTCCCATTTTTCTCATAAAGGTATTAAATTGAGGATGATTGGTAAAATAAATAATCAAAATCTTTGAAATATTGAGAATATTGAAAGAAAATTAAGTTGATTAGGATTCATTTTTTTGAAAGCTTATAAAATGAACAAGATGATGAAGACAAATAAGAAGAATAATGGTCTATGTGTTCCACTTTACTAAAATTTTTATGAAAAAATTAGACTACATAGAGCCAATTATCATGTGGTCTAATACAAATATCTGCCTATTAATTGAGCTAGCGGTTTCCTATGAATGGGGAATTTTTTTTCTCATTGATGTAGAGTTTAGGATATTATTTATATAAAATATCTGTATGACCACAAGATACAATAATCTTACTATATCCCAATTAAAGTTATTCCTCAATATAACAAAAATTATGCTCATTACAACATATCTAAATTTTTATTAACTTTAAAACATAACTTTATTCCATTAAATGATAACTTTTGTGTGAGATATAATTATTTTATTATATACCATGTATATATAAGATTTTGTCTTATATGATATCCTTTTGTTCCTAAAAAAGATATTCTTTGCCCATCTCATTATGGGTGCTTTAAGTGTAATAACGCAAAGACATTCAGTTGTGATGCCTGATGCCACCGCATAAAGCGGTACTTCAACCAAAAGTAACAAGCACAAACAGATTACTGTTTCCCCCATTCTCTCTCCCACGGCAGCCGGTGACATCGCCGCATTCACTCTAAATTCAGCTTCCCTTTAAGCTTTCTCCTCCCTGGCGATCCCTCTCATATCTCATAGGTTGTTACTTTACGGGTTTTTTTTTTATTTAATTAGTTCATCGATTTATTAAATTAGACTTGAATACTTGTTTCTCAATTCGATGATTTTGATGAATGGTTAGTTTCATGACTAGAATTTAGGGTTCCAATTTGGTAGCATTGATTTGGATTTGTAAGTTAGGGTTTTGTGAATCTGATTGGAATCGTAGTGAATTATGATGTGAATTAGGGTTTTCATTGATTTAATTGATGATTGATTTTTAATAGGGTTTGTAATAGGATGATTCGTATAGTGTACGACAAAGTATTGGAAATTTATTTCAATTTTGGTGACTGCATGTTGGCTGGTCGTCGTCGTCGTCTTTGTTATTGCCATTTTGCATTAGGGATTAGGATAAGAGGGATATTAAGGTGGCATAAGGATAGGATATCAGTGGGTGAGATGGAGATCAACTTTTTTCCTCAATTCCACAGTTCGTGAGTGATAGAAAGCTGAAGTATTAATCGATGTTAGTATTTTTCGTTTTGAGTTATTGGTTATAAGTTTATGATATGGTTTGAAGTATACAACAACTAAAGCCAAGCATTATTCTCATTAAGATGGGCTTGATTGCACTCAGAGTCTATTTCATGTGATTGTCCTCCAAGAAATTTCATGTGATAGGATTTGATGAATTAGAGAAATTTTATATTTACATGTGTTTATTACTTCGTATTGGATTGCTGCCTTGTTAGGATATAATTAACGATTTGCTGAGTTGATGCTGTCATTGTTAATCTTTTGTACTTTTATTTATGCATGTTAGCTTTCTTGTTGCATCCATTTTATGCAAAGTGGCTATATTTTCATGCTCAAGTGTATGGCTTTCTTTTTTGGTGATATGGTAGGATTTATGGTCATGAAACTATTTAATGTGGCTGTGCAGCAATCATGTCGTTTGGACAATCATATCAATCTCAAGGCGGTACATTACATGAGTACCATTGGCCTGACTTTCCTAGAAACTATGACAACAGCTTTTGCCAGAATGATGACTATTGTAACTACCACAGATATAACCATTATGGTAGTAGGATATTTGATGACATGAAGAGGCACAACCTTCATTATAATACCTTAGGATACTGTAGAGAACGAGCTCTCAGACAAAAATACTCAAGGACGAATGGTTCACCATCTTTTAAAAGGAGAAAGATCTCAGAAAGTGGGTGGGAAAATGATGGGGACTTTTATTACCAACCAAATCTAAACAGACTTACCATGTTAACCCCCTCTAATGACTGTATTATTTTTCCTACTACTGCTGGACCTAGTACAAGTGCTCAGTGTAATACAGTGAGTAAACGTGGACGATCAGATTTGGAAGATGAGGATTGTTCAGTCCTTATGTCTAGGGATGAGATTGAGAGGTGCTCCCCTTCAAGAAAAGATGGTATTGATGCTTTACATGAAACTCGATTGAGGTATTCATATTGCGCCTTTCTTCAGAACCTTGGGATGCGTCTCGATATGTAAGTTTGGCTTTTGACATCTGGTTTTTTAATTCAGAGCTCTTAGTTATTGCAAATGTAGCACATATTTGACTGATTCTGAGGTTTTGTTTATCCAGTCTGTATTCTATTTCATTTATGCTTTAAATTGAATTGTATCGATGTGCTTACTTACCTATTTTTTCTATTTTACCAATGAATGTTGCAGGCCTCAAACAACAATAGGCACTGCTATGGTCTTATGCCACCGCTTTTTCATCCGACGATCGCATGCTTGCCATGATAGATTTGTAATTTGCTATGATACCCTGTTTTTTTCATTGGAGTAGTTTTCTTGAAAATAGGGGGTGGAGGTAGTACATGTTGTATACTGCACAGTAGTTCTAAGTTCTTTAATCCAAGACTCAGAGTATATGCCAGTCTTCTAATGCTCGTTCTACTAGAGTTGTTTTTGTTGAATTTAAAATATTTTGCTGAATTTATTTTCTTTTTATTAATTTATTGCTTTTCTAGACTCATCTTTTGCCGAACGTAATTTATTTTGCTTGAACGTATTTTATTTTTGTTTTACTTGTTTTATTTTTTGTGAACTTAACTTATTACTTTTCTAGACTCATCTTTTGTTGAATTAACTTATTTTTGCTGAATTTATTTAATTTTTTTAGAACTTGTCTTACTGAACTTAGCTTACTTTGTTGAACTTATCGCTTTTCTAAACTCATCTTTTGCTGAACTAACTTATTTTAGCCTCATTCCTGTGGCTTTATGCAATGCATATGGTATTTGAAATTGTTAAGCCTTTTTTTTTGGGGTTGGGGGTTGTTTATTCTAGAATTGTAAATTTTGCATGTTAAGCCACTGTCCTGATTAAAGTTGATGCTTGGAATAGTGGATGATTTTTTCCATCATTAGGATTTTTAAAATTATATTGCACTATGAAGATAATCTGTTGATAAATCTCTTACAGTTGATTGCTACTGCTACACTCTTCCTTGCTGCGAAGTCTGAAGAGACAGCTCGTCCTTTGAATGATGTGTTGAAGGCATCTTGTGAAATTCTTCACAAAAAGGATCTTAGCATCTTGTCGTACATGTTCCCAGTTGTGAGTATTATTTCTTTTGTTCTTAGTTTGTTAAGGCATGCCCATCTCCTGATATTTGCTGTAGGTTAATCTTAGCAATGAAAGTTGCTTTCAAAAGAAATATTTGGCCTTTCCATTTTTGTGTGATGTTGGTTCCATTGTGATGATCTGACTAATGATGATATTGATTTCTTTTGAGCTTAATGTCATTGATAAGAATAGAAGCTGATTGGGAAGGGTGGCTTTGGACATAAAATAAAGATCCTAATGGCGTTTTTACTTTAAATTTTGAATTATCTCTTTACTTAGAGTGCTTCTCGATAAAATTCTTATATGTGGGGTAAGGATGAGGGATCCCTTTGGGGGAGGGGGATTGGTGGATCCTGTGTTTGGTCAGGTTGACTCTGTTACTGCTGGCTTGGTTTTAAAATGATATTCATTTTATCTCATCCCATTAGTGGAATATGCATCTGCAATCGAGAAATTACTTGTGTGTAACATATTTTTTTGCCTTTATGTTTTCCTTACTCTCTGGTGTCGCATCATTATGCTCCTTGAAGCTGAATCAGTATGTCAGATTTTCACCTTTTCTCAATGATATACTCAAAGATGGTTTTCTTGATGAACTTATCACACTGCAGGATTGGTTTGAGCAATATCGGGAGCAAATTATTGACGCTGAGCATTTGATTTTAACTACCTTGAACTTTGAGCTCACTGTTCTACATCCTTTTGATACTTTGACATCCATTCTTGACAAGTTAGGTGTTTCACAGACACAATTGATGAATCTGGCATTACACTTGGTCAGTGAAGGGTAAGTTTATGAATCGCATTGTACTGCATTGCTTGCTTCTCTCTTTTTCCTGTAGTATTGTTTTGCTGGAATATAGTGACTTTGGAGATGATAAGGGATTCCAATGCTGTTGAGGTATTGCTGGCCTGGTTCCAATAGCTTGAATGTGTTTGTTCATTTATTATTGTTATATAGTCCTTCACAGAGAGCTCAAGTCTAAGTACAGGAAGATCAGTTCTATTTATAGTGGCTGAGTGGATAGATGCCATCTCAATCAAACTTCTGTTGGCTTCTGATTGACAATTAACTATTTAGGATGCTATTGTGTTTTACATGCTTCTTTTTTTGTGTTTTTATCTTATGATTTCTTGTCTTATGAGCAGTTCAGCAGTTATTGTACATGTTATGTATGAAATAAATTATTGATTACTTGGCACGGAAAATAATTGCAGGGTTGATATGCCTAGCTGGCGGATTGATTTGCTATGATGCCGTTATGTTTTACATCTGAAGTTGAACTGCCGATGTGTTGTGGTTGCTTTACCCTGAAAATACCTGTCAAGTTGGTATTTGGCTATAGCAGATAGACATAGTCTTGTTCCATGATTGGTTAATAGTTTTCCAGCTTTCTTGGTGACATCAAAGCTATAGTTATAAAAAAGAGCGAAAAAGAATATTTAGGTTTTGATTAAATATTCTTTTGCTGCTGGTTTTGATAAAATAGCTTATTAGCAACTGAGCATGACTTTTGATTTTATGGCCTTGTGGTGGTGAAAATGGGGTTTGATGAACTAATGATAAAGAGGGAGGGAGAATGCTGGAGAGTGATGAGGTGGAGGAGTATATGGACATAGAGGCTGAAATACATGTTATTGGGGTGACACTTGCTGTACGAGTGGCCCTCCTGTTTTTTTTTTTTTTTTTTTTTTTTTAATACATCTAAACTGAAGGTACATAGTCTACCAAAATTTTGGGACCTGTTGGTATTCTAGCTGCCTGTCCTACTTTTCCCTGGTTTTGAAACTCATCTTCTTCCATTTTCAAACCTTGCGTTATCCCTGTATTGTGAAATGTATTAGCTGTGTAAGCTTGCTTAATTGATAAGTACATACAGCTTTTATAAGGAAAAAATTTACCAGCCACTGTCTTCTGGTCTTCTGGAGTCTGGAGTCACTAAATGCTCAAGGTCTGGTAAGTCTAAACCAAGCTGTTCAAATCTTTACTCTTCAGAATTAGATCTTGACCTCTCAAAATACTTGGAATTGTAAGTGCAATCAGAAGTCTGGTTATTTTAACCTGACTGTTGTTAGCATCATTGCCTGAAATACAGGTTTAAGAGTTTTCTTTGAGATTGTGATAAAACTGGAGGGGAAAAGCCAAAATAACAATCAATGGGAAAAAAGTTGACCAATAGGTTATTCAGCATATTTTGCTCTCCCTTTTAGGAATCAAAGTAAGCAATGTACAAATTGAGTGGTAGCTAGCCTACAAACATCTGCAATCTCTTCTAAGAGTGAAGTCCTCTGTAGAAGAAAGCCATTCTTCTTGAATCTGCTGGAGTTGTTTATATCGAATGTACATCTCATTTTAATCACCATGAACGTGAGTCCGGTTATGCCTTAAGTCTTTTATAAAATCGAATATGTGTATAAATATATTTTGTTTCATACAAATAAGTTAGATAAATAACTGTTACTACTTAATGATTTAGGTCAATATGTTTTAAAAAAAGAACCTAATTGCTTTGCTTCATACAAATATAAAATCGAATATGTGTATATATATATATTTTGTTTCATACAAATAAGTTAGATAAATAACTGTTACTACTTAATGATTTAGGTCAATATGTTTTAAAAAAAGAACCTAATTGCTTTGCTTCCCCCCCCCACCCCCCTCTTTTCCCAAATGAGAAAAAAAGGATTCTGCAAGTTTTACATAAGAAATTATGGTAAATGTGGAAATTAATACAGTATGAACTAAAGAATGGTAGACTTATGATCCTATTTCATGCTTATTTATAACATGCTGTGATTGGTGTGTGGCGATGTGTCTATGAGAAGCATTGTCGTAATTTTACCTTTTATTCTGGAGAGAATTTAGGCCACTTTTTTATTTCATGTTCACCAATTTTATATTTTGAGTTTTGGTTGATGGGATTGAGTAATGTTGATGACCTTGCTGTTATTTTGTGATTATGCAAATCTGACTTTACTCTATGCTTTGTATTCATATGCTCCCTTATAACTAATACTCAGTTTTAAGGTATTGCTTAAAGTTTTAAACTGATTTGTTGTAACCAATTTTTGTGTCAGTATTCAGTAATTTTATGCAACTACTCATTCTATCCCAAAAAGACTTTATTGTTGACTTTGGCATGACAGTTTTACTAGCAGTTATTGAATATTATCAACTTAATTGGAAGTGTATGGAGAGAGAAAAAGATAGCAAGAGAAAATGTTATCATAGAGAGAGAAAATAGGATGACATTATGAGAGAGGAAAATATATCTAAATCTATGCCATTTACTTTATAGGGAAAAAAGTTCTTTCTGGATATCTTATTAATGTAATTTAGAAGTTTTATTTAGGACAGAGGGAAAATGAATTGTAGCTGTGTGCCTGCAGTTGTACATTCTCTCCTTGATGAACATTGAGGGTTTGAGAGGATCATGTCTACTTGTGGGTCTTCCTTGTCTTGTCTGGGTAATTTTTTTCTTCTCTTTTTTAGTGTCTAATATTGCATTTGTGGGGTTTCAGACTTCCTAGTATTATAATCAACAAAATAAAGTGCTAATAAGCCACTTTCATACTAGTGGTCATGGTAGAACTCCACCATCTCAATGTCCATAGAGAGTAGTTTATCTGCTGTTTTGAGTGCCTTCATATGCTGTAAAGATACCATTTACTTATAATGAAATGGTTGAAGCTAATCATTCACTTACTAAGTTCCCTTCTAGAAGTTCCATTGTGAAGTGGAGTTGGCTCTCTTAGAAGGTTGAAGATTATCATTTGAATTCCATGAGTTTGAAATTTGAAAGGAAGTTTTGTATGACTTTGTGATTAAGCAGTGCCCATAAAAATTTGCCAGTGTCTTTTCTAGATTCACAAACATGAAATGTCCACTACATTAGTCACCCCTGAGTTCCCATCTGTTATAGGATTTTAGGGGCTTATTGTTATTGCTGACATGACTAGCTGCTTGCTTGTCTTGTATATATTGATAAAGTTTCTTCTAAGACTGATCATGCTTCATGCATAAGAACTGAGAAGGTTTGGTTCTTGGCTTGGGGAAATAATCTTGATTGCTGCAAGTTTATATTGAACTGCTTATATTCTTCTTTATGAGTGATTAATATTGCCCAGGTAGAAAATGTCTGCATCTAGACCCGTGATATCTGTTCTAATGATCATCTTGATATTATATTGTGGTGCCTCACAGATTGTTCAGTGTCAAAGGTGAACTCTTGCTTTATTTGGCTGTTGTTGGGGGTCATGCCTAAACTGATATATTTGGGTTAAAGATAGATGATGATAAGTAACTTTTTTTGAAGAATTCTTCCTTGAACATTTCTCTTTTGGGTCATGTTTGTTGCCCTGTTACAAATTTTGAATTGTAATTTTTATACTTGTTTGAATTTTCAACCCAGTTGTTGTCTGCTCCATTTTGTATAAAAAAAAAAAATTAGTGATTTCTCGTACTTAGTGAATTGTTTGACGTCTGATACATGCCTATAGTTTGCACAGAGGAGTATCTTCATGCATGTCTTTACATGGGTGGGCTTGCTTGCATGTGTACTGAGAGCAATGTGGAAAGTTTCCATATGGATATGCTGCATAGCATTTTATTTGGGCAAGAATAGTCTTTGTACTTTCTCTTAGGCCAGACTGAATATGTTTAATCATTAAGTCTATTCATCAAGATACTGGATTTGCATGCCATATTTGAAATATGTAATGCATATGATCTCATAATCTGCTTTCTTAATTGCTTCTTTTAATTTGTAATATAACTTGTTACCTTTCACCTATATGGTGGCCTAAAATGGAGAGTGTAGATTGTTCCATGATGCATCATCATTTTTGTTGTCTTTTTTGGTCTACTATATATATCTATATATATATAATCCTAAAGAATTTGGTGGTTTTCTGTGCTGTCATAGATTTGTAGGAAAGTTTGTTCACATATTGTTGCGATCTGGTATGAGGTAAAAGTCTCTTAATTTAACCAATTACATATTCCTAGGAAGATACAGGATCTTATGCCCAGTGAAAAATAGTTGTTAACGCTTGATCATTCGCAAAAGTAAAGGAATGCATTTAATTCATTGTAGTAACTCAGAGCTTATGTATATATAATTTCTGGATGTATCTTGCTTATGAAACTGCACCCAGATTCAAGATGGTTATACTCACAAGTTACCTTCTGTAAGGAACAGAAGGATAATAAGGAGGTAGGGTGGTTATTTGCACCATAAAAGTATAAAAAGGGATAAAAATGCTCTTGTACTTTAGAATAAATAATATTTAAATTATACAAAAACAAGTGATCGAGTTATTGAGATGTGTGAAAAAGCTTAATGTGCTAGGGGTAAAGGACTATAGTTGATACCTTCTGAATGCCCCTTATTTTGGGCTACCAGAGAACACTGTCAGTGCATTAACAGCTATGCAGCTATTGGGTTTGTGGGTACAGAATGGTAGTTCTGGGACAATAACTTTTTGAGCGCATGGATGGATTCTTTCAAGTGATGTATACAATTTTCTATTATCACTTAGATTGCTTCAATTCTTGAAGAAGGGGAATCCAGTATGTTGCTAGCCAAGTATCTTCTATATTTTCTAGGATCCATACCCCAAAATGGCTCTTGTATTTGAGTCCAAGAATCATAGTAGATTTGCATAGAAAGAAAAATTAATTTGTTGACTTATTAGAATCTCACTTTGTTGATTAGTGACAAATCTGCGCTCAATTTCATGCCAAATATTCTTAAGAGATGTTGGTGTTGTACCATCAACTGCCTTAATATGGAACTTAGTTTCAAAATATCCTGTTATATAGCTTATGGTTTTGGTGAGAAGACTGAGAACCTAAGAAGGTGTGAATGATTGCCCGAGCTTCCTTCCTTTTGAGTGTTGAAAAGCTTCACAACATGACCTTTCAAACATTGGGTAGAGATGGCCGAACTTTGAATAAGGTTGGCTGTGTGTGATACCTTCTATTTGCCATGTCTTTTGCCTCTAAATGTTTTGAGTTGCTGGAGTGCAAAAACGTATACGGAAATAAATCTACCGTAGAACATCCTTGGAAGTTGGCATGATCTGTTTATGATTGTGAAGTGTTTCCGTAGTTTTCAAACTTTTCAGCAGCTCACCAGAAGCGTTCAACTAGGTTGCTGGTTAACTTTGGGTAAGGAAACATGTCTTGTTTTGTTCTTTCTTGCAACCTAGTTGGAATCCGTATTACTTTTCTTCCTATTCCATCCTGTACTTTTTGCCTGGTGCTTTTCGCCGTTCTAAGATTGTGTATTTTGTTCTGATGTGTTGGTATGACAGGCTACAGGAGGTATTTTTAAAAGTTTGCCTTGAAATTTTGGATATTCTGTTTTATTGGGCAGTTTTTATTCTGAGTATGGTCTCTCCCCCTCCAACAATTTTTTTTAATGTTGCGAAGTTATTTTTGCAGGTTTCGGAGCTCGTTGTGGCTTCAATTTAAGCCTCATCAAATTGCTGCTGGTGTTGCATACCTTGCTTCTAAGATGCTGAATATGAATTTTGACTCTGTCAACATTTGGCGGGAATTTCAGACACCACCTGCTGTTCTTCAAGGTTGGTGCATTTACTGTAAATCTGTGACTCATCATTTTTGCCAAGCCATTTCTTTTCAAGGTTATCCCTTTTAAGGTTATTTGTTTCTAAGAAATTTTATGAAGTGCACTTTGGTCGGACGCTGGAGTATTTTACATATTGTGGATAGCTCTCTATTTTTTTAATCCCCATGGTAGCCATCCTATTCATTTTGTTTTTCTTTTTGGCTAATTATGGCTATCTTCATTGAATAAAACCTCTGAATACCTTCTATTTACCCTTCTTATGGCTCATTGGCTAATCCTTTATTGTTTTATTGTATTTTATTTTCCTTCATCAATCTTTTCTTTGACTTTTACTATGTTGATTTTAATGGGCTCTTAAGGATATCCATTAATCATCATAAGGGTACTGTGTAATGTTTGTAAAGTGAATAATGTAATAAATGTCCATCTTATGAGGGTTTCCAGGTTGAATATTATGATATTTACTATGAATCTTGAAAAGTTTCCAATCAGGCCATCAGGATGATTCTCTGGTGAGATGGGCACTCAATGCAACCTGATGAACTCAGCAATAATTTGGGATGAGTGACATTCAGTCATATTTGAATTCTGTTGATAATTAGCTACGAAGTAACTATTTGCTATATTGTCTGTAATATTGTGTGATTTGCCTACACAAAATACCTTTCGTTCTTCTGAACATGGACAAAGTAGCCTTATAAATATTTAGTGTTTCTTTCATTACCATTGATTAATTTATTGCCATACAACAGATTTTATATCTCTAGTTGTGCCTGTGGTGATATGAATATTAGCCCAACAAATGTCTGTTTATCATACATCTTTGATATGAAAGTTTGTTGGTTATTTAATTTTGCCTTTTTAGCTATACTGTTTTCTTAATTATAGCTCATGCAACAAGTTTTGTCCTCCATGTATTTAAGACATGGAGGAAACTAACCTAGCCTTGTATTAAATGCTTGCGAGTGCTTGGTATGGATCTTCTGGTCAAATTTTCATGACTAGTTCCCTGTTCTTTGTCAATTTGCTTGTTTGTATTCGTTGTAGCATTTTGAAAGTTTATATATGATCTTAACTTCTGATGTATCTGATAAGATTATCTGGGCTTCCAGAGTTCCAAGGCAGTGTAGAGTGCTTTACATCTCATTACTCCCTTTAGCTCCTATAAATTCATTCATCATATGATCATATCATCAATTTTTGGTGTGCTTTCTTCCATATGCAGATGTAGCGCAGCAGTTGATGGAGCTTTTTCAGGAGTAATGGCATCTACATACATTCAAGATGGCCTGTGTATGCATCTACCCACAAATATAGTCAATTTGATATTGATATTAGTTCCTGACCAAACTACTGGAGCATGCTGGAGCTGCTAATTGCAGTCTGTTACTCTAGTTGAAGTGTGCTTGAATATTGAGTGGAAGTGGGTGAGTTTGGTGAGTACTTTTATTTCACGTTGTAGGGCACATGCTCTGTGCCTGGCTGAGGAGTGTGGTTTCAGGTGGACATTTAGCGTCCATATATGGTGTTTCTCAATGTACCTGGTTGTGCTTTTTATTTTTTCTGTTTTGTCTCAATTGGAAAAAAATTACATGACCTTGACTTAATTTCATATGATTAATGTAACATAATATCTCTTCTGCTAATGCACTCGTCACGATTAAAGTTGAATGCATAAACTTGCGAGTGGAGTTTAAGAACGCAATGATAGCTTACTGGAACTATTATCAAAATTTTAGTACCACATAAGATTGAGAAAATGAAACTATTAGAATACGCTTGAGAAGAACTTATTATTCCTTAATACACTATTCCGTACCTTTAAAGCTGGCTTAGTTTCTGTCAGGAAGATCAGTTTTGCCCTATCAGGATGAATGGTGAATGGATCTTGTATAGTGAATTTGTAGAGGTAAAATTTGTAAAAGTTCCTCATTGCGAGAATTCTGTAGAATGACCTCCAGGCGCAGTTTCTAGTCCCTTGTTCTGTCTCGTTTTGTTTATACATCGTGCACCTCAAACGAGTACCATGTCATTCTACTTATGCGCCAAAGGAAGATCATATCGGCTGTCTGAGCATCTACAAGCGCCGAGAACCTTACAGATTTAGGAGTCTTGCGCAAGGAAATCTACATCTTATGTACGGCTATATTGCTATCACTGGCTTGGGTATATGGTCCTTTTCAAGAGGTTATACCTTTCGAAACTTTGTAAGGCCATTTAATGTATCTCAGACTTTTCTTGAAATCCTAATTGAGAAGAAACTTTATTTTTGACTAGATATAGTACTATACTCTGTGTGAGTTAAATTTCCATGGAATTTTTGATAGACTAAATCAATTGACGTCCACAAAGTAACACCTTTTGTATAGGCATACGACAATGTATTATTAAGTTGCAATGTCATCGCTATCATGCGTACATTTCCTTGTGTTAAGTTTTCCCTTGGAAAGCATGCTGAGCCAAATAAGCTTAGGCTAGACGGATGTGACATGCTATTTTTATTGACCATAGGTTTTCTAGTGGGCAGTTACGAATTGTTTCATAGGTTTTGGGTCATATGTGCACATTTGATCCAAAGGGGATTATAACTGAAATGTAGGGGGCTTGGAAGACAGTGATGGAAGCATTTGGGATGTTAGGCTTGCGTTGGCTGGGTGATCGAGCAGAAGGACGGATCAACTAGGGAAGGGCAGCAACTGGTGAGAAGTCTCACGCCACTGCACTCAATAACTTTTGGCTATATGGGGGAGCATGATGGAAGCAAAGGAATTAGGTGACCAACGGAAAATAAGAGCGGATTGCCTCCAAGCTATAGTGGCCCTTAACATATTCAAAGGCTCATAGAAAGAAATCCGAATGCTTGTTCAAGATATCCTCCAACTTGAACAATTTTCATTTTTATTTTATTTCCCGCTTTAAGGTATACCGTACGTTCTTGTATTCTAGGTCCATAATCTAGCTAATTTAGCTAGAAATAGCCTTTAAAGTCTTTTCTTTTATATCTCCTTCAACATGTAGTTTGGCTAACTAGAACTTATGTTCATTAGGGTTTGACTTTATCTTGACTTGAGTAATAAAGTCAACTCAAGTTTGGAACATACAAGTTCAACTTCTTTTAACTCGATCCGACCTATAATATGAGATACATTAACTTATATTTCTGGGTTCCTGTTTGATAGCATACTTTCATCAACTTAAATTCTTCAAAACAAAAGTAGTATGCTTAATGAAAAATGGTGACCTACAAAATAGCAGTCCTTGTAAATTAAAGACAGCTAGGAAGCTCTTGCTTGCCAGGATGAGATAGCTGGTCCCTACTCCCTAGCCTAGATCTCACCCATCTCAGTTGCCAAACTAATGACAGTATTAATAAAGATTAATTAGAGAGGTGGGGGTAACTCTAACAAATTTAAAACATACCGTTGGTTGTTTTCTTCTTTCTACATCCAGCTATAGCACTATTACTTCTCCAAGTAGAAAGTTTAGTAGGCGGTCATTGGACTTTGGGAGGTGAAATCTTATTTTATTAAATGATCAGCTTGATTATGAACCCAATTAAGTACATCCGGTAATTAATATGCAAGTGTTAGTTTTTAGTTTTAAATTTAGGAAACCATGATAAACAGTCATGTAGCTGTGAATGTGATTCACTGTCATGCAGTGTGATAGTGAAGCCTCAGCCTCCGCACATGCATTTTATGTAAAATGTGTCAGAGCGCGCAATAGGGTGCGCCCATTGTACTTTGCACTTGGTAAGATAGATTGTGCCCAATTATAATAGCGCTTTACCAATTTAGGATGATACATGTTCTACAATTAAGGACCGTGGTTTGCATAAGGCCGTCCTTGAGGCTTGTTAGCAATGTCATAAGTGAAGATTAATATAATTTATTGTTAAGTTGGTAGGTAATACGCTCGAATTTCTTATTCTCGTACTCTTTTTCAGCTCTTGCTCTGAAATAGGATACCAGTTGTACTTAATAAAATTGGCTTTGGTGTAGGTTTCTTTGATTATGGGAGTACAACGTGTGTATATATATATATATATATATATATATATATATATATATATATATATATATATATATATATATATATATATATATATATATATATATATATATATATAAAATGTAAAAATCTCTTCAAAATGTTATTATGGTTGATTTAAACACACACCATTAACAATTTCATAAAGATTAGGGTTGTTCTGACATAGGTTCACTACAATAAAATGGGTGATTCTATTGGTTCACCTTCTAAAAGAATTGGTGTAATGATTAGAAACCAATGTTGGTCCAAATCTTCAAGTGACTATTGTAGTGACCAAAAAAAAGATATTGTTTCAAATAACCCATTAAATGAAGCAATGATAAGAATGCACCTATAAAAATGTGATCCAGAATCATTTTAACAAAATCTCAACATTATTTCTAATAAAGTTGCAAAAAATTTGATGAAAACTCTTTTATTTTATTAGGTAATTCAAAATCTAAGAAATTTAAATTAATATGGGTTTAATTTGAGTCATATTTCAGTTGGAGAGATGCTCTCCCAACAAGTGTTACTTCATTCTTGAAACCGCTACATTTTGAATAAAGTGGAAAAAATCTCTTATAAATGAACTCATGCACTTGAATTAAATTTAATGCCAAATCAATTGTTACAATTCTAGTAAAGTTGCAAGAAGAGAGAGTTTAAACTCTCGAAAACCTCTTCAATTCTAAAACTAGTTGTACACTTGTACCCTATAACATTCTCTCGACTTTTATTTTTTTTAGCCTTTTTTACAACAATTCGAAAAATAAAACCAGGTTGAAAATATTTTAAAAATAACCCTCTACCTAAATTTGAAAAAAATCGTTATCACAATAAATGATTTTACTTAATGTAAAACGCTTTTTTTTACAATGATTTATATTTGAGTGGAATATGGGCTGCAATTTTTAGATGGATATGTTAAGAAACCAAAATCTTTGTTACAGAAGACGATTTCTCCTTAAGTAAAATCGTTGTAGCCTGGTAAGATCTTTCCAACCAGAATCTCCTTGTAAGCCCTATCCCTTCATCCCCAACCTGAATCTCTCTCTCTCCTTTCCAATGGCCCCAAACTTGCCCTTTCCTCTCCAAGTTTCATTGCACTCTCCAAATTCCGGCAAGGTCTCTCCATCCCTTGCTATGCATTAGTGAAGATAGACTTTTCTTTCTAGATTTTTTAATTAATATATAACAATATTTATGTTAATTAGGTGTTTATCTTATTTTATGTTAAGTTAGTTGTATGATTTGGCATTGTGCAAAGGCTAGACTTTGATTGACGTGTATTAATAAAGGACATTAACACTGCATATGGTTCATCTAGTTTGATGTAGTGGGTACTTGATGGTGATGAATGCTTGATTTGGATATTGCTAATGGTTTAAATTAGATGAAATGCCTTATTTTGTCACTTCATATTACTAATTTGGGATATGTTTTGATTGAGGATTTTGACACTACTTATGACTAATTTAGGGTGTGTTTAATTGAGGATGCTAACACTACGTATGGTTCATTTGTATTTAAAGATGTTATTGACTTAATTTTGGCCTAGTTTAGTTTGATTTAGATGAAATATTGCAAAAATTTAAATTCAACAAAATGGCCTAGGTGATATGTTGCAATTGTTTCGTATGTGTATAGTTTGGTTTGTTTTTCTCCATTTTATTGAATGAATTGGTGCAAATGATTTAGATGAAGAAAGGGTTTGGTGTGTTTTATTCCATTATTTTTTAGTTTCTTAAACACCAATTTTATTGATATGATGTGCAGTTCTTGTTAAATAGAGTAAAATTGTTGAATATAAAGGAGAAAATATGACATTTGTTTTTGGCAAGAAGTGATACTTGTTTCTATTAGTTAATTAATATGATATATAATTTGTGTGAGTTTGAAAGTAAAGTTAAAAATGAAACATGTTAGATATATCAACATATATAACCATGCCATTTCAATATGACTAAACATTAAAAGTCATGTGTGCATGTAAAATTTTTTATACAATGCAATGGAAATATATGTTGGAGAATTACCCTTGTTTTACATCAAAATTTCAATTCTCAAGTTTCCTTCATATGTAATTTAATTGAAATGTATTCCCAAAATCCAAAAAAATACATCCATAGCATTCACAAATGCATCTCAATCATCCACAAACACATCTCAATCATCCATAAACACATCCTAAGCATCAGTAAATGTCTGGTACCTCTTTACACGTGGCGGACCACCTAGATGATATGAAAGTAGGGTCAAATGGTGGTCGACACAATGAAAACCCAATTGAAGTGTTAATGGCAAATGAAGATAGAAGTTATCTATCAGTTCAATTTGGAGGTTTAAATATTCAATTTCATTCATAATGAGGAAGAGGAGGAGGAATAGAAGAAAAGATAGGAGGAGCATAAAGAAGAAGATGCTAGAAGAATTATAAGAGTAGTAGGTAACATAGCTAAAGTCACGTCTTCTATCCTATTTATAGTTGTTTAAAAGAATATGTGAAAAATAACTCATGGAGAATGTTCGGAGCATAATCGTCTTTTTTCACACCTTTAGTTGAATTTACAAAGAATATGGAGTCTGTCAGCAAGAAAGAAATCATTGAGGCAATTAAACTATTTTACAATGAACTAAATTAATCATATACATATTATAAATCAAATAATATTATCATTGAATTTATTTGTAAGTATTAATATGTTCGGAGACTCTATGCTCGACAAAAGAACAAAGTATTACTGTATTGGACCATTATAACTTATAAAGGTCTGCATGTAACTACTTGTGTTAGTGACAACCACATTCGAGGAGCAACACACTTGAGTTCATATTTAATAAGCGATTTAGTATTGTGAAAGAATGTGTTCGTAGACCCAACGCTCAAAGTGTCTATCATCATAGAGATGGTGTGAAAATAGTTTTATCATATTACTCGTTATGAGAAGGCATGCTATGGTAAATAAGATATACTTGTTGAGATATAATAGTAGTTAGGAAGAATCATATAAACAAATTCTGCACTACATGCAAGCATTGATAGATGCTTATCCTAGAATGTCCATTGAATGGTTTTACAAATCAGAGATTGTGGTGTCAACATATTCAAGAGGGTGTTTAGAACCTTTAAACTAGGCATTGATGGATTTGAACATTATATACTCGTTATTTCCATTGATGATACTCATCTTTATTGGAAGTATGTGGAAAAACCTTTGACCACAATAACTGTTGATGGTAACAGTCAATTGTTTCCACTAACATTTGCTCTTGTTAAAAATAGAGTGGTGAAAGTTGGTCTTAGTCCATGGCTAGTATTAGACATTGTATCACCCAATGATAGGGCTTGTATATCATTTTGGAATCATATATGCCATTAATGAACAAAATAGTGCATGTACACTGCCTTATGCATTTTGTTGGATTTTGCATTCAACATATTGCATCCAATTGGAATATGATGATGAGGAACATAATTGTCAAGAAAGGATTCATTTGTATTGCCTTCCAATGGAAAAAAGGTCTGATACACATTGCATATCTATTTGCTAAAGCTATTGAATATATCAAAAATATGGTACTTAATAAGTGGTCACTTGCAATGTGGACATAAATATGGGTATATAAATATAAACATGGTAGAAATGTTCAATAATATGCTAAAGGATGCTAGATTTCTATCAGTCATTGCAATTATAAAATTATTTGTTGACAAGTGGTTTGTTACAAACAAGAAACTACTAGAAAATGGTTAGTGTAGAATAACTCTAATACTCCTTGAAGTAAGGAAAATATTAAGGTGAACATAGAAAAGGCAAGATTTCACCCAATTGAGCTATTTGATATTAACATAGTCATATATGAGGGGACAAGTGGTAAGGTTGTTAAGATTAGATGTAAGGTTGGTTAACAATGCACGATTAGTTTTATAGATGTGACTTGTAGCTGTAATGAGATTCAAGTGTATCACTATTTATGTTTTTAATGTGTTAATAGTTTTCATTCGCTATAGCCTATCTTAAGCATTTTTATTGACAAACACTTCTACTCTAGTAGGTAGCTAGTAGTTACCTATATACCTATGAACGCGTTTTGTTCCCGTTCTTGATCCCACCTAATGAAGGTCGTATACATGTCCCATAGTCATTGATTATGAGAGTAAAAGTCGGCCGAAGTGACGTCCATTATCAAAGATGTTAACAAATGAGATGGATGATAATACTAATTAAGAAGTAACTTACTGTGTTTTTGTCATATTATCAGAGATAATCGACATAATTTCCCCCTAGAGACTTGCTGTTTCTAGTGGAATATGAGTTTATAGTTTAATATTATCCTATAGTGTTAAGTTTTTTTTAATGAGAATTTGAATATAACTTTTACTAGTGTATATATAGGATGTAGGATCCAGAGTCTATTGATGTTTTATTTCTCTAGTTTCCCTAGTCCTATCGGTGTATTCCACTACGGAATGGATAGTTAGATTCAACAACTATGCTTATCATGAGACGTCATGAAAGATCATTAGACTAGCCGATAGATGAGAGGGTACTACACTTCGGCCGAAATGTATATTTTACATTTCACATAACTAACATGTGTACTATGCACATTTTTCATGTACGTAATGTAAATTTTTCATGTACGTAATGTACATTTTTTTGGAGTGGGTGCACTGTCCACCTATTGGAGTATTTATAATATGGATAAGAGGTGTGTTATAATATGGATTGGAGGTGTGTTTTATTGAAGGAAATATTTCTTTGAAAATTTTGAGGGAAATTGCCTTCTCATTCAATGACTTTGCCATAATATGATTTGGGCTGTTTCAAGCCAAATGAAAATCAGAACCACAGATAACATTTTCATCCACTATTGACAGTGATTACCTTTTAGCTGGAAATAGTTCAACACTTATAGCCCAAATTCCACCATAATATAAATTGTTGATACATACGACATTTACTCCTGAATAAAATATTTAATTGGGACAGTAATTTTTGCCAAATATAAATAAAACAATATTTTCATCCCATAATTATTATTAAAAAGGGTTAAATTAAAATAAATTCTCATACTCCCTTCACTTCCCAAATAAAAAAAAAAAAAACTTTATTATAACC
The DNA here is from genome assembly GCA_026401315.1 of Dysphania ambrosioides. Taxonomy (NCBI): domain Eukaryota; kingdom Viridiplantae; phylum Streptophyta; class Magnoliopsida; order Caryophyllales; family Amaranthaceae; genus Dysphania; species Dysphania ambrosioides. Next base: position 14,917,569 of record CM048662.1, read on the forward strand.
GTTAGAAGAAGAAATGAAACAATACTCTATCCATCCACCTCTCTTCTCCTCTCCTCTCTTCCCTATCAAACCAAATTGAAACAAAAAATATATAGCCCACACCTATATCCTTATTTTCAATTATCACCTCTTTTCATATCATATCATATCATATCATATCTCATACTTAGAAACTTCCCACCTCCCACAAATGTAAACCACTACTACCCACATCCCCCCCTTCATTCCCTCCAAGATGAAGTGCTCAATCATCATATCAATGATCACCTACAAACAGCACCCTTCATCATCTATTCTTATAGATCTACATTTTTAATTAGTTACTGTTCAATGGGGAAGAAGGTTGAGAGGAATAGATCAAAAACCCTTCCATCTTCTCCTACACACTCCCTCTCCTCCTCTTCCTCCTCCGACTTTGAGTTCCGAATCTCCCTTTCGCCCCGCAAGTGCTCTGCTGCCCTTTGCCCTGCGGACGAGCTCTTCTACAAAGGTCAGCTCCTACCCTTGCAACTCTCACCTCGCATATCGATGGTCCGTACACTACTCTTGGCTTCCTCCTCTCCCTCCTCCTCATCAGACACCACTACTACCGCCTCTCGAGACTCCTCATCCTCTAACGACTCAACCTCGTCCTCGTTCGCCGCTGATCTGTCTCTCCTCGCATCTGGTGACCCTTGTTGCGACTCCTCCCGCCCCAGCTCCGTCACCGACGAAGACAGCACCCACCACCGCAACAACAATAGTCGTGATTTCTTTCTGAAACAACGCAATGCAAAGAAGTCTGCAGCCACATCAACACAATCAACGACAACAACAGCAACAGCATCGAAGTATTTCTCGCTTTCGAGATTCTCGAACGTGTTCAAGAAGGATCATCCGCAGCCACAGAAGACGAATGACGTGTCGTCGGCGAAGAAGGTAAGCTCTTCAGCTAAGGAGGTCATTAGGAAATACATGAAGAAAGTTAAGCCTCTTTACGAGAAGCTTTCATCCAAACACCATCAACCACAACCACAAACACAAGCACTGCAACAAGTAAAGAGGAGAGCGACTTTGCCGTCTGAGGTGACGACTCCAGTTTTGTTAGAGACTAAGGAATCGCCCGAAGGAAGCGGAGGTGGAGATGGGAGTGGGTTAACTCAGTCATTTTCAGGGAATTTGAAGTATCCAAAGATGACACGTAGGAACTACGTAGCCAGTTGTCCGTCCTCGATGCGCTCATCACCAAGTCACTCAGGAGTGTTAACTCGAGCAGGGCTGCCGATGCGAGCGGGGTTAACTAGCTACGGAAGTGGATCTTATTCGTCCGAAACATCAACAATGGAGGAGTTGCACAATGCTATCCAAGGTGCCATCGCTCACTGTAAGAACTCCATGGTTCAAAGCAGCAGTTCAAGCTTCAATGACAACACCGACTTCACCAAAGGCAATAACAACTATGGCAATGGCAATGGCAAAGGCAAGGCTTTAATGATTTGCTAATGACCTTAAAAAGGTGGCTTAAGCTGTACGGCTTAATTAAGAGTCCTACGTCCAGAATTATTAGTTATGGCATTCTTTAGCTGTTACTATCAAACACAGCTATCAGTTCTTGTTTAATAACATTGTATTTATTAGTCTTCAAAAGTTAGGAACTCGCAGTACTATTATAGTTACGTTATACCCGATAGTATCGCGAGTGTCCATGTTCGGGTTTCAATATTTGAGATCCGGTTTGACTATCTGACAAGTTCCATAACTTATTAGGTACACAAAAAATAAAGGAGGGGTTTCATCTTATTGGACGTGTTTAAGAAGAATGAAAGTGATATATGAGGTGAGTTTTATAAAGGTACCGCATGTGACTACTGAAACTTGATGTTTGGTAGTAGTGTCCTCTACTTGTTACGGAAAATTGTTGTTTGGATGCTCTTTTTTTTATATATATATATATATATATATATATATATATATATATATATATATATATATATATATATATATATATATATATATATATATATATATATATATATATATTTGTCCTTTAGTGCGGTTATCCTTGTGAATTAGATTTGGAGTTTACTACTTGTGAGTTGTGGTGCTTGAATTGTTTCGTTCTAGAAGCTCTCTTGGAATGATTATAATGGTTAGTCATGTAGGATATGAATTTATATTCTTGATTTTTAGTTAAGGTTGTCAAAATCTAACTCTAAGGTAGACTTGGATGAAAATGCAATGCTAAGGAGGCTATTTGATTTTAAAATAAAGTTTTGCCTCAAATAATGAGATATATTATATAATAAATAAGGTTGGTGAGGGTAATACAAATGACTATACATTTATGACTATATCAATAGTTTTCAACTTTCCATTATTCACTAATTTAAAGCAGTCATAAAGCACATAACTCATTGTCATTATATTAATTTTTGTATTATTTAAGGTATAGTGATCAATTAGATCATATTTGATTCTCGTTTTATGCTTCTTATTAAATTCGATTCGAACCTATGAAATTTATGAGAAATGAATTATATTAATATGATTAAACTTCACATATATGAACTAGTCCTTATTCATTAAAATATAGATATTTCAAGTTCTTGACTTTATACTTATATGAACTTAACACCTTATGTTATAAATTATGAATATATAGTAATAATTATGGATTTGTTAATAAATCAATAATACTTAGTGTTTCACTATTGATTTGATTCGGTAAAATATATAAAGCTTAATTAATTATTCAAATTTTATTTTATTTGAACTATATATGATATTTGATACTTGTTTAATGTTTGATAAAATAATTCAATCATCAAATAAATTATATGATATATAGATGATTAATATAGATAATACAATAAACATTGATAGAGTAATATACACATCTCATACTCGTTTGATAAAATAATATACATTTAATAATTAGTACCGCATAAATGATTTATTTTCAATGACTATAGTCATTATTATTATCTAATTAATGAATTAATCATCATAATAAAATAATTATACAGTGATGTGACTTGAGATTACCCGATATAACTCGAGATGGATACAATAAAATAGTATATATAATTATTGAATCAAGAATGATAATAACACATTATCATGAATGATCGATTGAAACTTGATAAGGCCCAATCCATATTTTAATTGAAATAGAGTTGACCTATTACTATAAGTGACTGTACTTGAGCCAAAATCTATTCGAATTGAAACAAGGAACCAATTCACATTGATTTGAACCGACTATGACTTGAACCCTACATTTATCTGAATCAAAACAACTCGCTGTAAACCATATAAGAACCACTCTAGATTAGCCTAAACCGAACATGATCGAACTTGAAATCAACCTAAACTAGAAAAAACCTGTTGTCCAACTTTCGATCCGAATAAACCCGAACCAAGTATGATCTAAACTGAAAACTACTTAAATCAAACTCAGATCAAATTCTACAAAACAAATAACCATTTTGACCAGACTTGATAATTACGTGACCCGACCAGAGCCGACCAAAAGGTCACATGAATCTATTTTGATCTGACTTGATATGTATCGATTCGTAACAGGTCAATGTAAAACCAATAACCCAAATTGAAATATTGTTTAACTATCTCACAAGTAAGTTACATAAATTATTAGGTACACAAAAATGAAAGAGGATTTTATCTTATTTGATGTGTTTAAGAAGAATTAAAGTGATATACGAGGTGATTTTGATAAACGTAGAGCTTTCTTTCTTTAACCCGAACTGCTTTACAACCCAAAAGGTGTAACTCGTAACCCGAATCGACCAAATTCAAATCCAACCTGGAAACCTATTTAACCCGAAATACAACCCGACCCGAATCCGAGCGGCTCCAACCCGAATATAATCCAATTCCAAAATGACCCGACCCGTTAACAACCCAACCCGATTGTATACCGATTAGTAACGACTTAAACTTGATTCAACTTGACAAGAAACTAATAAGGCCTAATTGATAGTGACCCTTAACCAAATTTAAGACATGTTCAAAATTAATCTGTTAGAAACACAATAGTAGAGTTATCATACTCAAATCACATTTTTTGCAAATTATTAGGATTATTAACAAACGACCTATTATTTTATAAAATTCCAACTTAGAAGCATCAATTATTTATAGCTATTAACTATGAATATTAAAAGATTAAGAATATTAACTATGACAAGGCTAGAAGGTTGTCTCTAAGACTAGAATTATAAAGTTTCTTCAACTACCAAGGTTATAATTACATTTCAAGTTATCATCCCCAACTTTAAAAGTTACCTATTTTAAATTTTAATAGAAACAAAAAGATTCCAAATTTTAATATTTTTAACTTAGCGCGACTGTGTGTTTCAATATATGTCAAATACGTACGTATGTTATATTCTGATAAAAAACAAGATATTTCTACAAAATTAATGATAAGCACATAAATTTTTTAATTATGAAGTTAAAATTATTTTATTTAAACTAATTTGTGAAAATAAAAAAAGTTGTTGCGCAAAAGAAGTCTAAAGACTATCTAATAATATAGATTTTCATTCGTCATTAAGTAGTATCCATTTTATCTTTTCAGACAAAAAAACAACTAAGAATGCTCAAATCTAATAATGTTGTTGATTAAATTATTTAAATTCTAACTAGATAGAATCATAAAACTCATATTCTCGTAATGTCATTAGTATCTTACTATGTTACTTTACCAAGATACAAAATCCTAGTCAATTGTATATCACATATAGATTTATAGTTAGTTTATTCTTATTATTTAATCTGAAGCGTTTCGTACACTAGTTGATTTTTAGGACTTCATACTTGATTAATTAAAATATTAATGAAGCATCATTAGTTAGTTTTAACAATCTTGAATAAGATTATGATTTTTGGATATGATGATTGATATTTCTATCGAAATAACAAATTAATACCTTTATACTTTATTTGTATTTGTTTCCAATAAGTTGATGATTATGATTTTTAACAATTTATGGTTTTATAAATGGTCCTTTTTTTCTACAAAAAAATTAAAAAAAATTAGGAATATTGTTGATAAGGTTGAGAGTTATAAGTTTAAATACGCTATTATAACGATTCGATCAGATCCTGCCAATCCCATCATATCAAAATAAAATCATGATTTTAACAACACTGGTTATTTTCAAAGAATTGACAAGTGCATAATAGAAATTGAAGAACTATGAATTTAAGCTAACTTGTAAAATGCAATTTACAACATAATTGTAAAATAATCATGAATCGATCTGAATTGTGTGGAAATGGACCGCAATAAACTGTTTTAACTCGTCTAAATTGGACTTGACCCAAAGTCGAGTCAAACCCAAAATAAATCGTCTTAACCCGTTTAAAACCAAACCGTTCGAACCCAAGCCGATCAAACCCGAATCGAATTCGAACTAAACCGATTAAGAAAATAACATATTAAACACAGCCCGATTATTAATCCGAAATCGAATCGAACCAATCCAAAAATAATTAACAACTCGTTTCAACCCGATCCAACAGTAGCGAAAACCCGACAACCCCAATGGTCACCCGTATATAAAGGTAAGGTAACGCATGTGACTACTGAAAGTTGATGTTTGGCAGTAGCGTCCTTCGCTAGTTACGGAAAAGTGTTGCTTGGATGCTCTTTAGTCTTTTTATTTGTCCTTTATTGCGGCCATCTTTTTTGGAATATACTTGTGAAGTTGTGGTACTTGAATTGTTTCATTCTAGAATGCTCTCTTGGAATGATTAAAATTGTTAGTCATGTACGATATGAATTTATATTCTAGTATTTCTAAAACAAATATTCACTTTCTTTCTTTATTATTATTATAAGCAATTGTCCTTCATTCTTGCAATCATTAATATCCTTAGGATATTAGAAATTGGAATAACTAAAATTTGTAACTACTGATAATTTAAGAAGACAATTAATATGTACTTTATAATGCGTATCATAAGGGTACAAACTAAGTATTTATATCACGTGAAGCGAACTACGTAGTATATAAACAAGTTTTCAGTTTTAACAAAAGTTTTTTGACATTAATTGAGCAATGATATGATATTTGAAATATATTTATTTGATTCTTATGTAATTGTAAGAATTAGATTTAAAAAGATGAACTTGCCCAAATAAAAAAAAATGAACTTGATTTCTATATTGTTGTTAAAACAAAAATCTTGGTTAAAACAATAAATGCTTTCATCACTTAGGTCATTTAAGAGAACATTAAGGGCGAGCCCCAAATTGAGTTTTAAAAAGCTTTATTAGTTATTTTTCTCGAATGTGGAATTTCAAATATCAAATTTATTTTGAGACTCATTTTAATACTAAACTTTTTTGATGGCAAAATTCCAAAAAATTAATCACCATTTATTAACGAAGTATACCAATTATGTATATAAATAATATTTTCAATAAAAACTTTCATCTTCCAAGAAAAAAACTTTCTAATAAATTTATCTCGATAAGAGTTATCATTTTTTATAAACTGTTACAATACTTTCCCTCTATTTGAACTACTGTTTGTTTCATTAAATTAGCATTGGGTATTTATGTTAATTTGTAGTATTATCTACGGATTGACTAAGATGTTCAGATGTTAGATGCTTTTATTCTTAGACAAATTTTTAAGGAAAATATTAAAAGAATGTGATATAAGTTTTCCATCAAGCATTACCATAATGGTTGAATAGCTAGCTCTTAAGGAGTTAAGGAAGTTTTGAATTCACGACCAAGCATGTGTCTTTGGCTTAGTCACGCACATGAGAAATAAATGGCCAAAATATCTAACTAATTACTTCAAATTAAAATTAATAATATGATGAATGTAAAATTTAAATCTTGCTTTCTCATAATATAATTGCTTTTTAATTTTTCACCTTCCAAGTTTCCAAGTTCCAACTCTATTATCATGGTTACTATCTTCCAAACTTAAGGTGATTTAAACACTATGCTTCCCTTCAATTTCCTTTTATAATTACAGTTCTTGGTTTTTCAAGGGATTCTTTCTCAATAGTGTGCCCAAATTAAGGTGTGCTCCTTTGAATCTTTTTTTTTTATAAATTTTTTTAATAATTAATATTTTCTAAATAATGTGCTTCGATTTTTTGTCCATGTTCACATATAAAATATTGATTTATTTGTTTAATGTGAATACCGTACAATAAGAAATTATAGAGAAGAACAAATTGGATGTGCATTGAAAAGACAAAAAGTTACTCTAAAAACTTCAATGTTACAGTTAAAGTCAGCATTCGGAACCAATGACACAAAACTACATGAAATATAGAGGTGGCCACCGGCTCTTACCGGTTCGGGTTGGGCTTGACCCATGTTCGAACCGGTTTGGGGGGTAGGCCGAGCCAATCTCGGGCCGGGCTAGGGGAGAACGATTCGTATCGAATTGAATCGTAAAGCGAATCACGAGCCGAATCGAACCGAATTCACAAATCGAATCAATTCAAATTCAAGAACCGAATTGAATTGAATTGAATTTCACATAATGATATTTAGAAATTAGAAGAAATAAATTGTTTCGAAAGTAATTAAATAATTATATTCTCAAATCACATAATGACATTTGCCATGAACTTTTATATTTGTCTAATCACATCCATTTTTCATTTATTTTGTTGATATTTACAAATTTACATATTCAATAAAATAATTAAACTTTTATACTCAGCTAATGACATTGATTTCTTATATTCATTATTTACATAACTACATATTTGATATTTACATATAATCAGTAGAAGACATAATCATATTCAAATTTTTTTAATTTAACAAGTTTTGGGGGTGGGGAAAAAGAAAGGGCTTGCATTTAATTTTGGAAATCAAAATATAACTACAAAATTAAATTTTAATTTTTAAAATTAAGTTGCCTACGTATCCCAAAAGAATCAAAACCCACATAGTTTCCTATGTATCCTGACATATCTAAATGCGGGTTGTAAGGCCACTCTAGTAAAATGTTCGAAGTTAAGGCTCTCACCATGGTTAAAGGGCAATTCGTCCGCAATAACAAAGTTAGCGAGTTTATCAATCATCCTATCTGTATTATACATAAAAGGCATATCTCCTTCGGGCATTATTTTACCCATGAATCCGTGAAGTTACGTTTGACTTAAAGATTCACCTCCCGATTCAACTCCTTAGATATAGATCAATTTCATGTACTCTAGTTAAGTGACGGATAATGTCCCTATCCATATTCAGTCATTCATGCATAAGTTGCGAGCGACTGTTTCCCCATTTGCTTACAAACAAGGCAATAACACATGAACTTTTTCCCTTTGGAAGAAGTGTCGGTGATTGGAACTTTCTCAAAGTATGGCTACTCTACAGTGAGAGTTCCGAGTACTTCATCATCACCATCACCTTCATTTTAACACCTAGACTCGGGTGATGTCCCTATAATATGTCAAGTAGGTCTAGGCAACCCTAAATTCAACAAAATCTCTAGCCGAGTCAAATAGGTACACTCAAGGGTCCAATCCCTAGAGGAGTCAGTTAAAATATTTCTCCCTATAGAGCTACCTAGCAAGCAAAAATTCAGTGGATGAAAATCCCTATCAGACAAATATCCCTTGTGAGCAAAACTCCTCAAGGAGTAAAACGAGAGATATCCGTGGAAATCATTTAAGGCCCTCAAGAGAATTCTCCCCCGTATAAGCACAAACGTAAAAAATTCCCCAATAGAGTTTGTCTATCTTTAACAAGGTAGAAGGTAGTAAACCCTTTGAAAGTTAACGATCTCTTCAACTGAATTAACCAAGAATCAAACTAAATCATCGAAGTCGTGAATTCAGCTCGATTTAAGGGACTAATACAAAGAAAACTCCTTAGTAGGGTAGAGTAGCACCCTCTAAAAGCACTAAAAATTTCTCAGTAAATCGCATAGGCATAAAGAACCATAGACTCAATCCATCCTCAAATTTATGCCGCGTCATCCCTATAATGGCTCCCATCTAGCACAATAGGCTATATTTTTCAAGAATGACATGCCATGCCTCTAGAACAATAAGACATGTCTCTAGCACAACATGCCATGTCTCTAAGTCGCATCACCCTGATAGTGGCTCCTCTTTGATACAACATGTTATGTCTCTAAAAAGTGCCACCCTAATAGCGGCTCCCCTATTGGCACGTGAGGCCAACTTATAAACCGTACCTTCCTGGTAGCGGCTCCCTTTTGGCGCATCAAGCCAATCTATTAGTCGAACCATCCTGATAGTGGCTCCCTTTCAGTACTAGTCTCCCTAGCGGAGAACCTTGAGGCATTAACCTCAAGCACTCAAGCCAATTAGCGCAAGTTCCTATCCCCAATAGGACTGACTCAGCGATACCCCATGGATAGGTTTCTTACAGACTAACCCTTATTTGTTTTGTAGGTACTGATGTTAGAAGAAAGATTTGAGATTGCAGAGCAGGTCTTTCTCCGTCCTGAGTCATACTTTGACTTTTGTCTTATACAAGACTTGGTCAAAGTGGGGGCTTCTATAGGCACAAAATTGTATTCCATGCGTAGCGGTCCGATGACAAAACAACCCTGACTAACGGACTTAGCTTGGGTCAAGATTGAGTATGTGTAAACCTAAAATCACCTGAAAAATGAACCCTCAAAAAGGTTTAAACATAAACCCTAGCCCAAGACACTTACCTTCGCCTAAAAATATAACCACAGTCACAAAAAACACATCATCAAACACCAAAAACAAACCCTTAAAACCGTGTAAAAATAAGGCTCGGAGCTCTTATGCTTGGCGCATAAATTAAGTGTCGAATGCAAGAAGTGAAGAAGGCCACTAGTCTGGGTGTCCAATACCCACTCTGGGCGGAAAACTCCCAGTTTGCGTCCAAAACACAGCTTTGATAGCCACGTGCTCCTTTCCAGCTCATCCTCTTGCAAGCTTATGACGCTTACATCATGTGTTTGACACCCAACTTTGAGTGCCACCCTAAAAGCGCTCTTGTCTCCTTTCAAGCCTCTTTTCAATAGAGAAAAATATTTATTTTTTGAGCATTTGATGCCATAGCTGGCATCCAAAGCTCAGAAAACTAACTCTTTTTTACCTTATAAATAACCCCTCATTTGACAAGAAAATGGTCGCCAATTCCAACTTTCTTAAGGGCCGTCACTCTACCAAAATACATTCCTTAAACACTCCCAAGCACAATCAAAGTCTCTCAAACATCCTTCAGACTTAACAAGGATCTTTCAATGAACATTTTGAAATAATCAAGGAAACTTCCCCTTTAACAAATACTCAAGAAAGAGTCAAGCAAAAGGGCTCTCCTTAACGGTAAATACTAAGGACCCCTCTCGAAGATACTCTTTTTCTTTATTTTTGGTCATCTTCTACTCTATTCACCTTCCATTTTTTGGATATAGTGGTTTAAATCCACTTAAGAGCCTTAGATTAGACTCTTCTTTGTGATGATTGCAGAAGGTTTAAACCCCTTCTACGTGAACACTTATTTCAAGTTTTATGCAATCTTTTTTTGAGCCTTGATCAACCAAAGAGACATCACCATTGATGTTCTCTTGTAATCAACTCCAATATCTTTATATTTATGTCTCATTTGCCTATGATGTGAAGTGTTAGGAGCAACTCTTACTTTACTAGGTCAAGTATCAAAATCCTTACTTTGAGCACTTCTTTCAAGGAACCATCTTTATAGATTGGTCTCCACTTAATAACTTAAGTAACCCCTTCCCCTTACATTTTACTTATTGCAATATACTTACATTATGCAAGTTTCTTTTCCTTTTGGTGTATTATGTAGATATTTGGGCATCTTCATTCTCTCTAGACCCAATCATTCTTTGTCACTTTTTATGAGCAAACCCTAGGTGTACATCATACTAGAATGTATACTTAGGACTTATAGTTAAGGCTTATTTCTTGATCACGCATCATAAAGCATATTTTAATCTTGTTTTTGCACCTTAATGTCAATGATGTTCTAAAACTAATATGTAAAAGTCTTTAAGAACTAGACCCTTTTTTCTTACTTGAAGTATATCATGGAGAAAGGTCTCTTTAGGCCTAAATCTTGATTATTAAATCTTCAATTCATCATCATGCATAAATCATACCTTGCATCTTACTAACTTTAACTCTTATTTCTTTCTTTCAGTTACCCAATTTTAATTATGCACTTTATTTTATGATCCTTACTGTGTTATAAAAATTTATGACTACTTTTTTCTTATGCATTAATTAAGACCTATTGAAATGCAATCATGACTAATAAGAGAAATTTGGACAGCCGGTCATAGGGACCCTTAATTTTGTGGACACTTAACGAAGTGGTCACCTAATATAGATTTATGTGCATTAATCTTAACTGGCCAAACTAACTTAATCTAGAGTGTGCTTTCCACTTATTTTTGCATGTTTTCCTAGGACTAAAATTGATTAGTTCTCCATCTTAATGTTGATTTCTTGCACAAATTCACAAATTAAAATAATTTTCTCATTCCTTAACCTTCTCATGGTTTGTAGACCACTTATGTGAGTTATTTTGGGATTCAAACCCAAGTGCGTTCAAATATCCCATAAATATTAGTGGCGACTCAATTTTGCAAAGCCGCATAGCCGATTCTTTTTTATACGCAAATATAGTTGGACACTAGTGGGAGATAGTCTATTTCTTTCTCTTCATCAAAGAAGGAAGGTAGGGTTGTACAAAACTGGGCACTCTAGTGGTAATTCACTCATCGAATTATCCATCCAAAACCTAGTTGGGTTCCTTGACCCTTTGAACTTTATGTCACCCTAATAGTTTTAGTTTTAGAACATCATTCACATAAAGGTGCAAAATCAAGATCAAAATATGCTTTATGATGCTTGAATAAAAAATGATACTCCTTTGTACATTCAAGTATGATGTACACCTAGGGTTTGCTCATAAAAAGTGTCAAAGATTGATTAAGTTTAGAGAAAATGAAGATGTCTAAAACTCTTCATCAGATACTAAAGAAAAAGAAACTTATATACTGTAAATATATTTCAATAAATAAAATACAAGGGAAAGTGGTTCTTTGATATATTAAGTGAAGACTAAGATCTAAAGATGGTTCCTTGAATAAGGTGTTCAAAGTTAGTATTTTGAGACTTGACCTAGTGCAGTAGGAGTTATTCCTAACTCTTCATATCACAGGCAAAAGAGACAAAAATAAGGGTGTTGGAGTTGATCACAAGAGAACATCCAGAGTGACGTATCTTTGGTTGATCAAGGCTCATAAAAGTTGCTTAAAAATAAAAATAAGAATTCATATGAAAGAGGTTTTATTCTTCCACAATCATCACAAAAAGGGTCCAATCTAAGGCACCTGAGTGGATGGAAACCACAAGATCCAGAAAATTAAAGGTGAACGAAGTACAAGTAGACCAAAAATAAAATGAAAAGAGTAGATTTGAGAAGGTTCTCGGTGTTTAAAGTTTAGGTGAGTCCCTTTGCTTGAGTCTTGATTGAATATGTGTTGAAGGGGTAAGGTTTCATTGCTTGATTATGGCAATATGTGTTTTGAATGATCCTTATTAAGTATGGAGGATGTTTGAGAGGCTTTGACAGTGGTTGGGAGTATATTTTGGGAGAGTAATGGTGTTTTAAAAAGTGAGAGATGCCGACCCCTTGCTCATAGAAAGGAGTATTTATTGGCAAAAAGAGTCGATTTCATGAGCGCTAGATGTCAACATCGAGCATTAGATGCCAACTTAGGGAGTTGGATGCTTGAGTTGGGTGTCAGAAACTAAAAAAGGGAAAATTTTTCTCGATTCAAAAGAGGCTTGAAAGGAGTCAAGAGCATTTTTGGGGTGTGATGTGCTCGTTTTAGAGCACGTTTATCACCTCGTTTTAGTGTCAAGTCTCACAATTTTGTATTGGTTTTATGCATATTGTGCTTGATTTTACCTTGATCTTATTTTCAAGTTGTCTTAAGCTCATTTCAGGTACTTTTGATGATTTTAAGGTGAAATGCGATACATTTGAGCCTTTGACACACGTATGATAGCTTGGGCAAATGCTTGAAGTCACTCATGAAGATCCCACGGAGTTCAAAAAAGAGAGAAGAAAAACAGAGGAAAGAATGGTCTAAAATTCGACCGAATCTGAGAGACATTCGACCGAATGTATGCAGATTCGACCGAATCTGGGACTCATTCGGTCGAATGAGAGGCAATCTTCAGAGCATTTGATCCTTGGTCACTGTGAATGCCGAATGGAACTCATTCAGGCGAATGAGCTTCCATTCGGCCGATCAACATCATCATTCGGGCAAATGCTTGACAGAGATCGATCCCTCGAAGCCTCTGGAATAAGCAAATGGAAGACCATTCGGGCGAATGGAATTGTATTCGGCCGAATGAGACTTACATTCGGGTGAATGACTGTGTTTTCCTCCGGATCAACTACTTCTTTTTAGGGCCGGCTCCTATGCATTTTAGGGTTTTCGTAGGTTTTACTTATTTTGTTATAAATACCCCCTTCCTCTGATGAGAGGAGGGGGAGCTAGGTTTTATACTTTTATGCACTTTTAGTTTTCTTTAGCCTCCAAATTCTTTTAGTTTTAGCTTTCGGTTTTCAGTTTCCTCAACGCTTTATAGTTCGAATTCTTTTCGTGGATATCAAATTAAAGATTTTGTAAGTCTTAATCAATTCCTTTGCTCTTAATTCATTCGTTCATTTCTTTGCATGTTTAGTTTTATGTTTATCATTTATTAGCATAATTTCTAAATTGTTTTCATTCTCGCGATTTCATTCCATGTTTGTTTCTGTTGCGTCTTTGAATATCTTTACGTCTTTAAGCATGAATGTGTGAGTAATTCCTTTAGGGGTTTTGATTGGTAAAACCCTAGGAAAGCTATGATCTTTATTGCTTAAGGTTGTAGAAACGATCATAATAAATGGTTTCGAAATTCGATGCGAATCTTGTCCTGCCACTCCTTTGGAGACATAGGGCGTTTATAGGTCGTTCGTTTTGATTTGTGGAATCACCAACTTCCTCTCGTATTCTTGGATGTCCATGCTAGTTATTATCATATTTTCTCTAATCTATCATGTTCGGTTGTGAAAGCTTCATTCCTAGGGTGAATCCAATCTTGTCCTCGTTTTTCTCTACTTGCTTTATTTCTCTTTACTTGCTTTAGTTTTAATTGAATTTCCAACTCCCAATAGTTCGGTTGTGTTAAAAGTTAGAGTCTTGATATACCTTGTCTTCGTGGTTCGACACCCTACTCCACTATACTCGTATAGTTTGTAGGTTGGAATAAATATTGTTTGCATAACCTGTCTTTTAGTTAACGACCTAAAACATCGGTTGTCAAAATGACGTCGTTGCCGGGGACAAGGCGTAATATTTAGACCTAACTTGTCTTAGCATAACTTTATTTCATTTCATTTCTATTTTAGTTTTTCTTTTTGTGTATGGTTGTCTTTGACTTAGGTGTTTGCATGCCCCATAGCACGCTGATAACCGGTTTTTTAGGTCGTTAACTAAAAGACAGGTTATGCAAAAAAATTTTATTCCAACCTATAAACTATACGAGTATAGTGGAGTAGGGGGTCGAACCACGAAGACAAGGTATATCAAGACTCTAACTTTTAACATAACCGGACTATTGGGAGTTGGAAATTCGATTAAAACTATAGCAAGTAGAGAAAAATGGGGACAAGATTGGATAATAACTAGCATGGACATCCAAGAATACGAGAGGAAGTTGGTGATTCCACAAATCACAACGAACGACCTATAATCGCCCTATGTCTCCAAAGGAGTGGCAGGACAAGATTCGCATCGGATTACGAAACTATTTATTATCATCGTTTCTACAACCTTAAGCAATAAATATCATAGCTTTCCTAGGGTTTCACCAATCAAAACCCCTAAAGAAATTACTCACACATATTCATGCTTAAAGACTTAAAGATATTCAAAGAGGTAACAAAACCAAACATGGAAGGAATTCACGAGAATGAAAACAAAATCAGAAATTATGCGAGTAAACGATAGACATGAAACTAAGCATGCAATGAAGTAAAGAAATGAATTAAGAGCAAAGGAATTGATTAAAACTTACAAAAGCTTCAATTTGATATCCACGAAAAGAATTCGAACTACAAAGCGTTGAAGAAACTGAAAATCGAAAGCTAAAACTAAAAGAATTTGGAGGCTAAGAAATCTAAAATTGCATAAAAGTATAAAACCTAGCTCTCCCCCTCACATCAGAGGAAGGGGGTATTTATAACAAAATAAGAAAAACCTACGAAAACCCTAAAATGCAAGGAGCCGACCCTAAAAAGAAGTAGTTGATCCGGAGGAAAACATTGTCATTCGCCCGAATGTACTTCTCATTTGGCCAAACACAATCCCATTCGCCTGAATGGTCTTCCATTCGACCATTCAAGAGGCTTCGAGGAATCGATCTTTGTCAAGCATTCGCCCGAATGAGTATGTTGATTCGGCTGAATGGAAGCTCATTCGCCCGAATGAGTATGTTGATTCGGTCGAATGGAAGCTCATTCGCCCGAATGAGTTCCATTCGGCATTCCCAGTGACCAAGGGTCAAATGCTCTTTGTACTGTCACTCATTCGACCGAATGAGTCTCAGATTCGGTCGAATCTGTATACATTCAGTCGAATGTCCCTCAGATTCGGTCGAATCTGAGACCATTCTTTCCTCTTTTTCACTTTTCTCTTTTTTGAACTCCGTGAGATCTTTATGAGTGACTTCAAACACTTGCCCAAGATATGATACGTGTGTCAAAGGCTCGAATGTATCGCATTTCACCTTAAAATCATCAAAAGTACCTGAAATGAACTTAAGACAACTTGAAAACAAGATCAAGGTAAAATCAAGCATAATATGCATAAAACCAATACAAAACTACGAGGCTTGACACTAAAACGAGGTATTAAACGTGCTCTAAAACGAGCACATCACACGCGTAGGTCAAACCAGCCAATTACACCCTTAAATCCTGAAATCCAACGTGTTAGTAGACAACGCCCTTCAAAGTATACCTCACAATCTTTCCAAAACCCATCCAAATCCATAATGGTCGACGAACACCAATTGTTTGGTCAATTTGGAACTCCTGGCTCACAAGAGTACCAAGGGGGTGTAGTACTTCCTGTTGCCACTACACTTTACCAAATACACCCTCAGTTCACGAGAATGGTTAAGTAAACACCATTCAGTGGCTTAAGAAATGAATGTCCTCTTCAACACCTAGAGGCATTCTCAGATATTTGTGGACTTATCCCTCTTTGTCCTAATAGCCCTGATTATGTGCGAATGCACCTATTCCATCTGAGTCTAGCGGGAGATGCCAAGGATTGGTACAAATGTTTAGAACCCAATTCAATTATTAATTGGGCTCAACTAAAAACCTCATTTCTATAAAGGTTCTATCCTACGGTTCGAATGCAGGATTGGCGTAAGAAAATTGCGTCATTCACCCAAGAGGATGATGAGAACCTTAGTGCCACTTGGAGTAGGTTTAAAATAATGATTAGAGCATGCCTCCACCATGAGGACGGGGAAAACCATCTCAACACATTCTTTTACGATGGTCTCAATGACTCCACCAAAGCACTCCTAGACTCAACTGTAGGTGGCCAACTATCCGAAATTCCTTGCACCCAGGTGAAAGCCAAAATAGAGGAAGTTGCTAAGAATAACGCCTAGGGAGGAACTAGGAGTCAGGGATTACCTAGAGGGATGGTAGACACAACTAACTTGGACAACATTAGCGCCAAAATAGAAGCCGCTATTGATAAAAAGTTGTCCAAGCTAAGCCTAGCCGGTAGTTCGAACACCCCTCCAGTGCGTGAAAAGCATTTTGCATGTGCCATATGTGGGGGTACAAACCATGATACATCTTATTGGGGTGGTTCGCACTCCGAACACGTAGCCGCAGTTAACTATGGAGGGTATAACCTAGAACCGCAAGTGATGAACTATGACGGTTATGGGTATAACTGTGATCATGTGGTAGCCCTTAACTATAGTGGACAGGGACAAGGAGTAGGGTATGGGCAGCAACCTTTCTCGAACAACCAACAGTACAAACGTCCCTTTAACCAAAATCAGGGAAACTTCCACCCGGGATACAACAGAAATGGTCAAGGTGGGTTTAACAACCAAGGTTTCCAGGGGAACCAACCTAACGGGAATATACCTAAGCCTAATGTGTATAGACCCCCAGGGTTCAACCAAGGGCCTCAAAATGGTTCAAACCTACCTTTCTCGCCTAGTCAACCTAATCATGTGGTTCCTCAACCACAACAAGGCCATAACTTAGGCAATGACCAATTAGCCTCCCAGGTAACAACTCTTGCTCAATAGAACCAGAGTCTAACTCAGATTAATCAGACTCTAATCCAACAAATGCAACAACTTCAAGCTCAGCAAAAGTTGTTTGAAACTCAACTTGCTCAGATAGCCAATCCACCTCCACCATTACTATTCCCATCTCACCCTAACAAAACCCATCCGCCCAACCTCCACCACAAAGCACCCCTGACTCTAACCCTAAACATCACTCATGCAAGGCGATCTTCTTAAGATTGGGAACTTCATATTCAGATCCTGCTATAGCTCCAAAAGATGATTTAGGAGAAGGATCCTCAAAAGATAGTGATTTTCAAATAGAAAATGAACACACAAAGGATCTTGAGAGAAAAGAAGAGAAGGAGGTTAGTAAAGTGAAAGGGGAACCAAATGTTGAGGTAAATGGGTATAAGGTGAAGAAGAAGGATGAGGATAAGAAATGGAGGGAGAGACGGGAAAGAAGGAAACTTGAGCATCAAAATGCTCCGCCTCTACCTTTTCTTTACAAAAAGGTAGAGAAACAACTTCAAGAAAAGTTTCTTAAATTCCCTGAGCATATGCGGTAGCTTGAAATGAAATTACCATTCTTAGAGGCCATGGAACAAATGCCGCAATATGCTACGTATCTGAAAACCCTCGTAAAAAACAAGAGAAAGCTTGAGGGCGAAGTGATTAGTTTGCCAGAGCAGGTAAGTGCCATTATTCAGGGCACGTGGGCAAAGAAAAAAAAAGCTAGAGGACCCTTTGTGCTCCCAGTCACCCTTGGAAAACTTAATTCTAAGGGAGCACTCGCTAACCTTGGGGCCTCCACTAGCCTAATGCCGATGTCCATCGCTAAACAACTAACTTTCGACCTCAAGCCATCTAAGTCGGGAACATTGTGGTTCCATGTGACTTCGTGGTACTTGATATGGTTGAGGATCCCTTTACCCCCCTCATCTTAGGAAGGGATGCGTTGAAGACCTTGGGTGCCCTGATCGAATGTGAATCAGAGACTATAACTGTGAGGGTAGCCCATGAGAAGGTGGTGTTCGCCTTTTCCAAGTCTTCCAGGGAACCCATGGTCGAGAAAATTTGTTCCTTTGAAATTTTTGACGGCATAGTTGAGGGGTGTGACGTTTTTGCTACGCCAGTGTCTGTTGAGGTGACAGAGGAGGAAGTGACAATGAAGGGTGTTATTTTCGAAGTCGAGAAGGAATTCATTGTGATGCAGGATATTTGTGAGAATTTTGACAGACCTAGCGAGCCAGCCCTAAAAAGGAAGAGGGCTAAGAAAAAGAAAAAGTCCAAAAAAGAATGAGGGCTCCACCCTGGCTTGGGGGAACCCCGCATTATAGCCCTCCTCCGGATTACCCTGGTTCGACATTACTTACTTCTGCCACCGATGCTCAGTGGAGGGTCTTGACTCTCCACGCCGGAGGTGATGGAAATGCTAGGAGTGAGTCCACTCCTATGGCCAGTATAATTCCTTTTGTTTCTTTTTCTATCTAAACTTGTAGCGAGCTACGTCGAGCTAAACGACGTTAAACAAAGCACTTACGGGAGGTAACTCGGTTTATTTGGATTTCCGTCAAACTAACTCAGAGTACATTGATTGTTTTTGAGAAAGCAAGTGTTTTGATTACTAAACGCAAAGGTAGTGCAAAATCGCACTATATTCGGCCGAATAGCCATTACAAATGCAGTTAATCAAAATTAGAGAGGTCTCTGAGAATATCGAATGAAGAGATCTGTTCGGCCGAATAGATTTCATTCGACCGAATGGAGTTCTCCATTCGGTCGAATAGATCTGTTGAGGAAAACTTTGAAGCTGCTGGTAACCCCGAATGGAGTGATCGTTCGGTCAAATGGTGTGACATTCGACCGAATAGGTTTTGTATTCGGTCGAATGCGAGAGAAGAATTCTTCGTAGCTCATAGCCATTCGACCAAACAGGGCACCCATTCTGGCGAATGGAGCTCTATTCGACCGAATGGATGCTTCATTTAGCCGAATGGAAGCCAGGCCTATAAATACAAACACATTCCACGGGATTTCACACCCACATTTCTTAACTCCTCCAATTCGGCCGTCTCCCCTCACACTCTTGCTCTCTCTCAAATTCCTCTACTCCCTTCCCAATCATCCTCAACTACTATGGGTCCAAGGAGGTCCAAAAAGCATGGAGAAGGTTCCTCTTCGGCTGCGGCACGGGAAGCTCAACAAACCGGTTCTCAACTACCGGAGGGCCAACAAAGACTTCCCGGCCAGGAATTATGGTTCGATGAGGACCATCCAAGGGTAATTTTTGTATCTTTGGAGCAATATGAGTGTTTCCAAAGGCTTAAGGTACCAAAAATCAACTCCACTCATTATTTAGACCTTTCAATTTTGCAACGAATGGGTATATACGAGCAATTTGTTGCACTATTAACTGCATGTGGGTTAGAGAACTGGATAAACATGTGGCACCCGACTCATAAGCTCTTAACTTATGAGTTTCTTAGTTCCCTAACCCCATGTCAACGGGATGGTAGGCTGCATTTGTCTTTTAGGCTAAGGAATGCAACCTATTTTCTTGATTATGCTTCATTTTACGCCGTGTTTGGTTTCCATAACGAGCCTATTCCGGATAAACAACCGGACAATTCTCGGGTTTCCGAGTTATTGCCTAAAATAGCTGGCCGGCTTGTTTATCCGAATAGAAATATATATGCTTCTGATGTACAACACCCTGTTTTGCGCATGTTCTTTAAATTTTCTAGGGAGACTTTGTTCCCTTCCCCTAACCCTCACCTAGTACAAACACACGAGGTGCACATCTTGCACCATTACCTTGCACCACACGAAGACACTGCACTAAGCCTGCCAATGACGCTGTAGGAGTTTCTAAACAACACAACAACCCTAAATGCAACCACTGACTTATGTTTAGGGGGACACGTTTTCCGCATTGCTAAATTCTTGAACGTCATGAATCCTGTAGAATTCGATGAACGTTATGCCAGTTCCACTACCTTTCACGAGCAATGTCTCGTACAGGCTGGCTTTATTTTTGTGGACCCCATGTGATGGCGGTACTTGAAAGACCGCACCATCCCCCTTCCTTGTCCTCAATTACCTCCCCTGGTCTAGTTTGGGGCCTCGTATCTCTTAGACGGCGATGTGCGAGATACGTGGTGGAGCCCCCACCTGTACCCCCTCCTCGCTCTCACACACTTTCTATGCGCGACAGACCTAGGGCTTCTACCTCGGTCTTACCAGACCATGACGATTCAGATGATGAATCTGAATCCGATATTATGTCCTCCCTAGGACGCATAGAGAGAAGGCTTGACCAGGTCCTCACCACCCAAGCCCACCACACCGCCCGTCTCGAACACCTCGAGCAAAACATCGAGCGGGCGAACTACCCATGGTATGATATAGCCTATCGCTCCCACATGGTCAGCGAAAGCATGGCCACCCCTTCCTGGTACCCTCTCCATGACAACTATAACGAGATATCACTAAGTCATGGGTTTGACCGGTTGCGGGTGGGTAGGCATAGGTTTAATAACTTTACCCCACCAGCTCCTAGAAGAGCCTCGAATGGCTATGGGATGGATTATACGGGTAGGGAGGAGGAGGTTAATGAGGAGGAGGACCAAGGGGATGATGAGGAATTTATGGGGGATGAGTAGTGGTAGACCTAACGGCCTCCCTTAGCGCCGAGGATGGCTTCACCCTAGGTTGGGGGGTATCCATAGTCCACTACTCATTCTTTCGCGTGTCCTTTGGTCTTGGCTGTCAGTTTAGTTGTGTAGTGTTGCGTTGCTTTGTGTTTTGTGTTTATTTCTAGGTGTTATTTTGTGTTTTGCGCTTTTCTTTTTGGTGTTGTTTTCAGGTATTTATATAATAAGTTCCACATGCCGCTGCACCCACGTACTGGTATGATTGCTTACTCGAAAATCCAAATTTATGTATTTAGTTATTTTTATATTTGTTTTTACCCTTCTTTGCATCATGTGTCCCCTTCTTTTGTCCATCATAAGCATACAAGCTTCTGTTGTGCACTTTACGTTGATTTTATGCAAACTCATATTCCCCTAGCCCTGTGCCTGTTGTAGGTCTGAGTTTATCGACTGTTTTTCACTTATCTTGGGGGATTTGAGCTTTATTGGTATGTGGTTTGGATGACTACCTATTAAGGCGCATTTCGACTAACCTATTGAGGATTGAGCCTTTTAGGACTTTATTACGAGTCCTGTATTATTGAGTGTTAGTCAGGGAATCTTAGAATTGTGTCTGTTCTCCTCCAGCATAGTCTACTTTTCTAAAGGTTAGGGATGATAACACGTTTGTAGTTAAAGCTACATAGCCAAAGTGCCTACCATGAAAATCAATTTACTCTAGGTTAAGCCAAATTTGTGCCTTTACCTTCTTTTGTAGCCACGCTATCGAACTCCACATGAACCAAATACTCCCTCTTTTTACCTAGAGGATAGTCATGTGATCCTAGTGAAGTTGATATTTGTAGCATTGTAATATAGGATTTCGGTTTGGGGAAATGATCATTGGATGATTTGACTACATACACTAGTCTTAGTGCATTTCAAAGAAGTATGCACATAGAAAGTTCAGAAAAAGCTTGAAAAGCACAAAAAAAGAAGAAAGAAAAAAAAGAGAAAAAGAAAAAAAAACAAAAAAAAAGATATTAGAGAAAAAGGTTGAGAATAAAGTTGACATAGTGTATTAGAGTCTATTATTGGGAATTTTGGGATTGACATGGTTGTCGGAAGGCGTAGTCTTCCTCGGTTTTATTTCCCTGGATCACTTACTATCCTCTATTTCAACTCCACATTCCCAAATTCTACCGTACCTCGATCCGAGCCTGCATTACAACCCTTTCCAAACATGTTCGACATAACCTGATTAGTAAGATCAGTGCTGGAGAGCAGATAAGACACGATTTACGAGATTTCTCCCTGTTTAGGTGTTTAATTCCCGACTCATCTTCAGTCGGATGATTTCGAGCGAAACACGTACCCTATAAACACATGAGCGTAATGGAAATTTCCCACACCTCTTGGGAAATAACCTCGGGAGCGTAGACTTGCAACCTCGTTAGGTAGTGGGCGGAATGAACTATGATGTAGCTTGCTTGGTGATCCCGGGTAGGTGTAAAAAGTTGATTATGCTTTATAAACCCCATTGTACTTGCACACCCATGGCTAGGGAAGAGTTTTGCACGTGCACGACTTGCATTGTCTTGATCTCCACTTCTCATGATCTTCATTCGTCTCTTCATTCATTTCTTCATTCATTTTTCCCTAAGCTATCACTTCACCTTCCTATATCGTTTGCTAGGGACTAGCAACGGTTTAGCTTGGGGAAAGTTGATGTGCTCGTTATAGAGCACGTTTATCACCTCATTTTAGTGTCAAGTCTCGCAGTTTTGTATTGGTTTTATGCATATTTTGCTTGATTTTACCTTGATCTTGTTTTCAAGTTGTCTTAAGTTCATTTTAGGTACTTTTGATGATTTAAGGTGAAATACGATACATTTGAGCCTTTGACACACGTATCATAGCTTGGGCAAGTGCTTGAAGTCACTCATGAAGATCTCACGGAGTTCAGAAAATAGAGAAGTGAAACAGAGGAAAGAATGGTCTCAGATTCGACCGAATCAGAGAGACATTCGACCGAATGTATGCAGATTTGACCGAATCTGAGACTCATTCGGTCGAATGAGAGGCAGTCTTCAGAGCATTTGACCCTTGGTCACTGGGAATGCCGAATGGAACTCATTCGGGCGAATGAGCTTCCATTCGGCCAAATCAACATCATCATTCGGGCGAATGCTTGACAGAGATCGATCCCTCGAAGCCTCTGGAATAAGCGAATGGAAGACCATTCGGGCGAATGGAATTGTATTCGGCCGAATGAGACTTACATTCGGGCGAATGACAGTGTTTTCCTCCGGATCAACTACTTCTTTTTAGGGCCGGCTCCTATGCATTTTAGGGTTTTCGTAGGTTTTTCTTATTTTGTTATAAATACCCCCTTCCTCTGATGAGAGGAGGGGAGCTAGGTTTTATACTTTTATGCACTTTTAGTTTTCTTTAGCCTCCAAATTCTTTTAGTTTTAGCTTTCGGTTTTGAGTTTCCTCAACGCTTTGTAGTTTGAATTCTTTTCGTGGATATCAAATTGAAGCTTTTGCAAGTCTTAATCAATTCCTTTGCTCTTAATTCATTCGTTCATCTCTTTGCATGTTTAGTTTTATGTTTATCATTTATTAGCATAATTTCTGAATTGTTTTCATTCTCGCGATTTCATTCCATGTTTGTTTCTGTTGCGTCTTTGAATATCTTTACGTCTTTAAGCATGAATATGTGTGAGTAATTCCTTTAGGGGTTTTGATTGGTGAAACCCTAGGAAAGCTATGATCTTTATTGGTTAAGGTTGTAGAAACGATGATAATAAATGGTTTCGAAATCCGATGCGAATCTTGTCCTGCCACTCTTTTGGAGACATAGGGAGATTATAGGTCGTTCGTTGTGATTTGTGGAATCACCAACTTCCTCTCGTATTCTTGGATGTCCATGCTAGTTATTATCATATTTTCTTTAATCTATCATGTTCGGTTTTGAAAGCTTCA
The DNA here is from genome assembly GCA_026401315.1 of Dysphania ambrosioides. Classification (NCBI taxonomy): domain Eukaryota; kingdom Viridiplantae; phylum Streptophyta; class Magnoliopsida; order Caryophyllales; family Amaranthaceae; genus Dysphania; species Dysphania ambrosioides. Next base: position 14,941,553 of record CM048662.1, read on the forward strand.
TTCCTAGGGTGAATCTAATCTTGTCCCCGTTTTTCTCTACTTGCTTTATTTCTCTCTACTTGCTTTAGTTTTAATTGAAATTCCAACTCCCAATAGTCCGGTTGTGTTAAAAGTTAGAGTCTTGATATACCTTGTCTTCGTGGTTCGACCCCCTACTCCACTATATTCGTATAGTTTGTAGGTTGGAATAAATATTGTTTGCATAACCTGTCTTTTAGTTAATGACCTAAAACACCAGTTATCAGGGTGACACTCAAAGTTAGGAGTCAAATGCACGAAGTAGGGGTAGGATACGTGCAAGAGGGTGAGTTGGAATTGATCAGATATCTAGGCGTTAAAGATTTGAAGTACAACTTTTGTGCGTTGGACACCCATCATGCGTTGGATGCACAGTGTTGGCATTTGATTCCCAATGTTTTTCTTTTATTCACTTCTAGCTCTCAATGCTAACTTCAAGCGTCAAGCATAAAGACTCCGAGCAACATGGTTTTAAATGGTTTTATGGGGTTTAATTAAATATTTAATGATGTGTTTTTTACATGGGTTTTATGTTTAGGCTAAGGTAAGTCATAGGCTTGGGTTGGTATTTAAAGCTTTTGGAAGGTTTGGTTTTGATGTGATTTGGGTTTTCAACATATTCAATCTTAACCCAAGCTAAGTGTTCCTCCATAGACTTTCTTTCCAATTTCAAGGTACGCATTTTAATGAAATTTTTTTCCTCAAAGTCTTGGGAAACAAACCTTTTTCTCATTTTAATTTCGTCCAAGATGCAATCTTGGAACGTTCGGCGTCTCTTCTTTTGTAGCCCCTTAAGCCATAGGCTTACGTAAGAAGTGAGTTTTAACTCAGCCACCTTGAAGGATCTATGGTCATCATAGTCATTATACTTGAAAATCCTCTTCACTTGAATATGATGGGTCCTTTTTGCTAGGCCTTATTGAGCTTCTAACACTTGATTCACCATCACTAGCACTAGAACTAGATATATTAAGAGAATGATTACCTTTACTTAAAGATTTATCCTTCTTCCCTACGTTTTATAGCAATTCCTCCGTTCATTCTTTGAGTGTTTTATCTCCCTCTCCATGCATAATGCCTTGGATTCCTATAAAGTCAAACCCTTTTTAAACCCTACTGGAATCTCGAGTATTTCTTCACTACTTGAACCCATTATGCTTGAGTATCAACGACCTCTCAATGAAAGCACCAAAAGTTGATGTGAATCTAGGTAAGAAAACCTTAATCCACACGAAAGATAAAGAAAGAATTTAAACCCTCTAAAGCTATGAACCAAGGGTCTAAGTTCTAGGTCAAAAATTCCTTGAATTGATTAAAGCCTAGTATTGCACCCTTAATTCTTAAACCTTCTTCACGCAAGTCTAAAGCACTAGCACCAACTAACAGAAAATAAAACTTTGAAATTTTTATTAATAAATTTATAAATCTTAATGCTTCAATGGCTTGGGGTGTACCCTTATTTATATCCAAATCCTTTAGAGTGTATCATACTATGCTTATGATTTCTACTCCTATCATAACTCTTAAGGACAAATAGGATGCTGCCACATCATCCTTACATTGTCCTACTAGGATTCTAACATGACCATTGGTTATTCATAATTCTATCCTACTTAAAAGATTAAATTTTAATTTAATCATCTAAAATACATATATAATATGATTTTATTAATCCTAAGACTACTAAAACTTAAAATCACCATCCCAGATGGCTGCCATGTGGTCTTCTTGGAAAGTCATCATGCCATGTCACCAATCAAGTCATGTCAAATCAAGTCAACTTCAAGTCAAACCTTCATATAGATACCTTTGACCATTGTAATAAGATTTCCAACCATATGGTTGAAATTTTCAATCTCCAAGAAAGCTTCTAAGATTTTATCTTATCCCAAAACTTCCTCCAATGCTCTCATCCATGGCTTCCTCACATAGTATGTTAATAAAGACTCTAGAAGAAAAGACTCCAAAACTTCTATGTCTAAAATGAGAAAAACCTTATCAAGTGAAGTGGGAGAAAAATCATAGGGAAAACCAACTTATTCCACATATCCACCAATCTACCATAGTCATGTGTACTTAAGTATTGTTGCAAGCGATCATGCACACACAAATACTCCCCTTGGATGCAACTAGGAGTTGTGTATCTCCATAAGCCAAAAAATCCTCCATGGTTGCATCCTTTTTTGATGCTTTGATCAACCCTTAGAAGTTGACATCCTCTAACGTATCTTCGTGACTTCTAGTGCTCTTTTATTAAGAAGATCTTAGAAATGGGAGAGGTATGTGAGACATGCAGGTAGAAGAAATGTTTGTTGGGTGGAGGAAGGTGGCAAGTACTATAAATTGGAACCATTTCCTCTTAAGGTGGCGCCAAAGAATCCTTCTAATCTCAAGCAAAATTTCTACTTATCTACTATACAATTTAAGGTAGAATTGAAGGAAAGCTTCATGGGTTACATGTTATATATAAGGGAAACTCCACAAGATTCAACACGTCCTAATAATCTAACCTTACATGCTCTTATGAAGGAAGTTATGAATGTGTTTATAAATGATCTTCCACAAGGTTTACCTCCTATTTTTGGATTAAACACGCCATTAAACTTATTCTCAATGCTCCTCTTCCAAATAAAGCTGCTTAACATTGTAATCTCGAAGAACCAAAGGAACTATAACATGAAGTGGAGTAATACATTAAGGTTATGAGTATGAGAGTAAGGGCCCTTATGCTCTTCTAGCTCTTTTGGTGCCAAAGAAGGATAAGACTTAATGTATGTGTATGAATAGACTTTTCTTGAATAATATTACCATTAAAGGTTTTCTATGCAAAGACTAGATGATATACTCGATGAACTTCATTACTCCACCATATTCTATAAGATTGATCTTCAGAAGTGGAATTTATCAGATGAGAGTTATAGAAGGGAAAAAAAGGAAGTCCATATTCAAGACTAAGCAAGGCTTATATGAATGGATGGTAATGCCTTTCGATTTATGCAATCCTCCTAGCTCTTTCATGTGTTTGATGAATGAGGTATTGCACCCTTTTCTTAAAAAGTTTTTTTTTATCTAGATGATATTCTTGTTTATAACCGAATAAGGGATGAGCATTATGGCCATTTAAGACAAGTTTTCGAGGCTTTAAGGGCTTAAAGTTGTATGGTGAAATGGAGAAATGCACATTCCCAGTACCAAGCCTTACCTTCTTAGGCTATATTATTGTTAGGTATGGAATTCATGTGGATCCTTCGAAAGTAGATACTATTTCTTCATGGTCTAACCTAAGAAACATTCATGATGAGCGGAGTTTCCATGGTTTGGCTAGCTTTTATAGGAATTTTATTGATCAATTTTGTGATATTGGCGCTCCTCTCACTTAATTGACCAAGAAAGATCTTGAGTTTAAAGGGAGTGAAAAGCATCAAAGGGCCTTGAAGACATCAAAAGAAGACTTTATAATGCTCTTGTTCTTACTTTATAAGCTTTTAGTAAAGTTTTCAAAAATCATAATGGATGCAAGGGGCATTGACATATGATCTACCTAACTCATGTGGTGGAGTAAGTGCTACTTTCAACATGGGTGATCTAGCTCCTTACATAGATGACGAGAATTTAAGCACAAGTTCTTTTTATGAGGGAGAGGACGATGAGAATCATGATCCAAGGCATCAAGAGGAACTCAAGAAGATAACAAGGAGTGTGCGAACCTAATTTTCCTAGAATCACGAGGGTTTAAGCTTGGAAACTCATGTTTGATGTGTCTTGTATGAGTTGGGTAATTGAAGACATAACTTAGGCTTTGTTTAGGAGTCTTAATTATGTCGCTCACATGTTTTTACCTTTCACTAGAGACAGTTTTCATGTTTTATGCCCTAGCTAGTGTTAGGCCGAATTAGGTTAAGTTATTCGGTTCCAAGTTATATTTGAGTTATGTTTGAATTTAGGATAAAATTCAAATTAAATAAAGATAGAGTTTGAGTTAGATTGGGTTAGTATAATAATAATCTAATTCATAGTATTTATAAAGCAGTAGGAGAGTCTTAAACCTACTCAAAGTAGGAGCAATAAAGAGTTAAAGTCCTAACCAAATACGGTTAGAGTTGTATATAAATAGGAGCTTATGTGTTGGGGTTAATTCCAACACATGGATGTATAAAATAATAATTATTTTATGAAGTTAAATCTTTTATTGATTGTTTTCTATTTTTGTTATATCCTTTGAGCTAGGAATCCAAGTTTCTTGCTTGATTCCACCTTAAGGAACGTGTTTTCTTACACTTTGTTTGTTTTTATAAGTTAACTTTCCCATCATCTCCCCTTCTAATTTGAGCAAAAGATGCTCTTTTGATCGTTAAACCTTTTTTTCATAAATACCCTAAAATTTTAATGAATAAAGGATCCAAAAATTCTCACATTCTAAGCACTATTACTATGCACGAATAACCTCTTAAACACACCCAAATACTTTCAAACACCCTTAAATCCTTACTAAGGTGCATTTAAGGCTTACTTTGCCTTAATCAATCAAGGAATCATTACTCTTTCTAATAACACTCAATCAAGGCTTAAGTAAAGGAACTTCCCTCAATAGTATTCACCAAGGACCCTTTCAATTTATTTTCATGTTTTTATTTAATATACTTCTACTCCACTCACCATCCATCTGATTTTTTGTAATGATTGTAGAGGATTGAAACTTCCATCTACATGAAAACTTTATTTCAATTTTATGCTACTTTTAGTGAGTCTTAATCAACCAAAGAGAAATCACCGCTGATGCTCTCTTATGATAAACTCCATAAATCTTTACTTTATGTCTCTTTCACCTATGATGTGATGGATTAGAAGAAACTCCTTCATTAGTAATGAAACGCAATTTTATGGAGTTTTAAAGCATTTTTAGGTTGCATTATTAGAGCATATTAGTTCATATAGTTGCATTTTAGGTATCATTTACATAGATTATCAATTTTGCTCTATTACATTTTGTTTGTGGTTTTCCTAATATATTAGGTAGTTTAATAGCTATTTGAATACTTTCAAAGAAATCTTGGATGAGTTAAATAATTATTACGAAGAAAGTTGACGAATTGAGGATTTTGATTGATGGATTCATGCTTGTTGATGATTTAATTCATATTTATATTCATATGAGGTTATATTAGTTTCCACAAGGGTCAAAAAATAGCTGGCAAGGTCGAATTTAAGTTGAAAACAATGAAATACAAGAGTTGAAGATAAAGGAACAAATCTAACACATGTTCACTCTTTTGATCATAAATTAAATTCTACAGATTGAATTAATACGATTCTAACTGGGTTGAAAAATATACTTGAAGAGCTTCATAACGATAGGTCATACTTCCCATGGAATTCCTATAATAAAAGTTATAATCTTGCAAAGTTGACCCTGAAAACCTAACCACAACTAGGAAATGTAGATCCCAGTTTTAGTTGGATTGAACCACTAATTCGTCCAAAATATTTAGTTTTATCACCACTATCTTATACATCTGTTTTATAATAAATTAGGAAAATATAAATATTGAAGGGAATTATCTTATTTTCTCTTATGCATTATTTCCTTAGGTTTTATCTCCTCTTAGAACTACAGTACAATCTCTTATTCATGGAAAACCCTAATTTTACTTTCTCCATTAATCAAAAGTTATAGAGGTACTTTTCGTTGCTTTCTTCTCAATTTTTTTTTATTTCTTTGACTTCTATTATCGTTGATTATTAGCATTACCTTTATTATTTCTCATTCATGAATTTCAGGTTTATTATTGTTATTGTTTTTATTAATTTAATCATTAATAGTGAGTAGATTGTTTCTTCTAGGGTTTTAGGGATCCATGAACACTTCAATGAAATAGTTTTATACTAATTTATTGGTTTCAATTTAAAATTGAATTTCTATTATTGTTCTATCATTGCTTATAATTGAATTATGGCCAATTTTAATTGTATGTTGGGTAATTATTGAATTTGATGTCAAGAGGTAAAAATACCGCAACAAGAGCGAGAGTTGTTAGAAGAGTCTTGAGAGAGTCTAAGTTTGAAAGAATTAGTGAGCCCTAATTTGATGAACTCACAAAACCCATTATTTATCATTTCTCAATTGATTTGTTTGTTTGTGGTGAACCATTGCCCTAGGCTTTTAGTTAATTTTAATCAAGTCTTTACTTAAGTTTCATCTCTAGTTTCTTAGTTAACTGCAATCCTAAACAAGGCCCTTTCATACAATTTAAACTTTTAAAAACTAATAGAATTATATCGCTTCCTTGAGGATACGATCCCTACTTTTGCTAGCAATATTAGTTGATGTTGTAGATTTATTTTTGAGAGGTGTATGATAGCCTGTTCAATTAGGTCAAGTCTCAAGACCCTAACTTTGAGTACCATATTCAATGAGCATCCTCGTGGATAGGGCTCCTCTTAATCTCTCAAGCTATCCCCTCTCCTTGCATCTTTATTTATTTTATAACATTTACATTATGCAAATATATTTTCTTTCTTTTCTTTTAGTCTTTGAGTGTGCATCATACTTGAATGTACACTTAGACGTTGTCTTAATGCTCTTTTCTTGTTAGCATCATAAAGCATATATTAATGTTTATTTTTATCTTTTAGTCAATGTTGTTTAAAAGCTAAATCATACAAGTCCTCTATAAGCTAGAATTTTTCTTACTTAAAGTATGTAATGGAGAATAGTCTCTTTAGACTCAATTCTTTGTTTGATTTTTAAAGCTTCAACATAACTCATGTTCATTCATTATCCTTATTTTAAATATTTTAATATTGATCTTTATTACTTTATTTAGATTTATACACTTTAAATTTTACACTTTTATTTCATGAATCTTATTATGATATAATTGTATGTGACCACATTTAGACCTAGTGAAGTGCTATCACGACTAATAAGATAAATTGGATAACCATCCATAGGAACCCTTAATCTTATGGATATTAACAAAGTCATCACCTAAATCTAGATTTATGTGCTAAATCCTTAACTTGCTAAACCAACTTAATCTAGAGTATGCTTCCTTTGTCTTTGCATGATTTCTTAGGAATTATATTTGTTCCACCTTAATGAAAATTGCATGCTCATAGTTTCATAAATTGATGTAGATTGCTCATACCTAAACCATCTCATTGTTCGAATACCGTTCACGCAAGCCATTTAGGGATTCAAACCCCATTGGGTGTCTAAACCACCCTTAAAGGTTAAGTGGCGGCTCCTTGACCCTTTAAGCCACGAAGCCGATCCTTACCAACGTGCATAATTGTAGGGTACTAGTGAGGGGGAGCCCCTTCTCTTTCTTTTCATAGTGAAGAAAAGGTTGGGTTGTTAAAAATTGGGCTACCTAGTAGTGATTCACTCGTCGAATCTTCTACCCAAAACCTAGTTGGCTTTAAGACCCTCAAAAATACGCTGCAAATAGCTCTTACAACTATGCTAAGGACTAAGAGTGTCGTAAAGGTTTATTCAATTCGTACATAGTCTGATCCTCAAATTACGATCTTCATCCCCAAATCTCTTATACTTATTAATACTTTTTTACTCTGGAGAATTAGTGGGATGTGTGAGCAAATAACCTTTTTTCATCTTATTTGCATGCCACCTCAAATTTGTTGCATCTTTTATTATAGAAAACAAGCGCTTGAATCTAAGTACTATTAGAAAATACCACAACACCTTAGATGGGGGCCCTTTTGCATCCCTAGCCTCTTCATGCTTGTAACACAACAACCTGCACCGCGAACTCTCTTCTAAGTTATCATGTTCATTCTGATACAATACAAAATAATTCGGATAAGCGTGTATGTTCTGGTACTCCAAGCTGAAAGGACACATGAGCTTTTTGATATATTAGGTAAATTTTGGAAGTTCACTTTTGTATGGAAACATCTCACCTAACACTTCCATTAAGCTTGTTAAACTAGTGTCGCTCCAATTGAACTTTTACTTGACGTTGAAAAGTGTCAACGCAACTATAAGTTTGGTGAAATTTTGTACATCCGGGCGTAGAGGCTTTTGAGAACCCTCTATTAGCAAGTAAAAAACACAAGGATGTTTTCTTAATTCATCCTCGACCCCTCCATCTCATCAATATGATCTATGTCCTTATTGACATCCTCTTCAACAATATCATACTCATTATTATCCTCCAACATATAAGTGACATCTTCTTTGTGCGCATTATGTGGAATAGTGTTTCCTTTGTAAACTTCCTTCTCACCATGCCAAACCCAAATATGATATTGAGGCCTAAACCCATGCCGAAAGATAGGCTCCCTAGGGATGTCAACACCATCAACCTTTAAGACAATGCCACACTTGACACGTAGACAATAGAAACCAATTCCCCCCGACCTAGCTTGATGTTCGACAATAATATTACAAAATTCCAAAATCTCATACCTTACATCCATAAACGATCTTTTACCATCCTCTAACTATTTAAGTCTTACTCCTAATGAGTAGGATCTAGAACCATTATCTAGGTTGAGTCTTCCTTTTGCCTTTCTCTTAAGCTACTTATGTACCCAAAGAACAATTACGAAAAAAGGTGTGTATTATCCTCAAAATCGAGAAGAATACATACATTCACCACCTAAGTGAGATTAGATATCCAAGAACAGTCCCAGAACGAGGACTATTCAAGACTTACTTCTAATATGCAAGTATTGAACGGGAAATCGGGTATCTAGGCATATGATGATGCATTAAACTTTTTCATAATGGCATAGAACAATGTGTAGGATAAATTTATCTATAATATGTATTCATTTATAAATCATTTATTTATGATAAGAATAAAGCTCATTGTAAAACATTTGAGGCATACATACTGATTCAATGTCCACCACGAGAAATTGAACTATATACTGTGTCGCTTAATGAACCAATTTGAATTGCTTGAATACAAGAGAATCTACATTGGAAAAAAATTACTTTAACCACAACAATTATCCAGGTATTAAGGTTGCACTCAAAAACATATATCATGAATTATCCAGGCATTAAGGTTGCACTCAAAAACATATATCATGAATGTCACTATCAAAATTATTTTAACCACTACAATCATCCAATTAACATGTAATAACTCAAAGAGGGGGATAACAGTGATAAATCGGAAGAAGGCATGATATTCCAAAAGAGAAATGAAAAATATAAAGTATTTTTGAGAACAGAAAATCCTCTGTAGTAAACTAAGTTTAACTTAATAGAGCCCAATTAACCATGTAAAAAACAAGCAAAAAAAATTTGAGTTGTATCATTACAAACATGATTATGTTAAGATTTCAATGAATATCATGAAAACAGAAGTTACACAATCTAAACAGTAAGGTAACTCGGAAGGCATGGATAGGAAATTGGTGATCAAGTTTGCAAAAAGCATTGACAATAAGATATTGAACAGCCCATCTTTGTTAGACATGAAGCCTTCAATTGCTAAACAAGGATTTAGCTAGAAAACTACATCCTTATACTAAATGTAGAGGACAGAGCTCTGGGCCTCTGTTCCCCAAGGCAGATGGTGAGATGGTATACATATGTAGTCAAATCAGCAGCATAAGGAGGGCAAAGCAAGCATCTGCTGAACCAGTCATGCATGATGAGTCCCCTTGTTCCCCCCAAAACTACACACAACTTATTAATCAACACCTAATAATCTGATACAATAGTAGAAGACTATTATTTGCATAATAGTTTTAAGGCTTTTCAACAACTTTACCTAGAATTCTGCTATCGATTCTATCCCAACCATATTCACCTTCAGATTTTTGAAAGCCTGAATCTACTCTATGATTCAATGCCTAAATGGAAAGTAAACAATGTATACATACTAAAAGTTCATACTCACCCAATGCCAAATTTTTCATGTAGCATTTGTTTCTGTTCCAGCAAACTCTGAGCATCAGCTACTGTTTTCAGGAAAGAAAAAAAGAAAGGAGAAATTATAGTTTGTTTCATGTAAAAGATGAGGCACAAAACAATCTCAATTATGTTTTATGAATCCAAAAACATACACTTTTGCATGTAGTAACCAAATATTGTCAATATAGCTTTCATCTCTCTAACACATGTAGCGATCATCATATGAATATGGCACTAAGTATGGAATACAGTAACCTAATACTGTCAATACAGAGTTAATCTCTCACACATGCAGTGATCATAATGTAAAATATAGCAATGATTTTGGACTCTTTCACCTTTCTAGTACACAGTATCATACCATACACCTTTGACAGAAGTCTTGTATTTCATTGGACTCCAACCACCAAGAATTTAAGCCATGCATGTTTATTTTCCAACACTGGTTATGAAGAGATAAAAAGAGCATTGTATTACTGTATATGCTCTCTTCAAAGGAAATTTTTCTGATGACATGAACTATAGATTTAGTTTTAATCCACTTCTCGACATGAAACTTACTTAAATTTAGGCACAAGGTTTTCTCTAATATCCTTCATTCTTGAATTTCGTCATTTTGCCACTCTATGCGTAAAAACTAATTCCTCAACAAGCTAAGTAACCTCATATTGACTAATCCTACAATAACAGTGTAACAATCATTCTGTTTGAGAAATAATTGTCACATTGTCTTAACATGCGTTTGAATTGTGGTATCCTTACATCCTTATTCCACCAATCAATTCAATACGTTTCATCAAGAAATCCATTCATAGTGTGTATTTCTTCCAACAACAAAACTTTAACGGAGAACACCTTAAAGAAAATGTACAATTTATACATACTAAAAGCATATATGAATTTGCACACCTTAAACCTACAGAGATGAGTTGCGGCAAAGGGATAAAATTAAACCTACCTTTTAATAATTAGTAGTTCGAATTTGCGCATGCATGTTCTTGAAATTCCCAAAAAAAATCGCCAAAATTTGCTGGTTCAAATTTGCAAGTGCGATTCACTAAAGTTCGCTGGTTAGAATTTTCTGTTTGTTATTTGAGTTTTTGAAGAGAATGAAAAAGATGGAACAACGTCGCCCGTAAATTACACTTTAGCGCCAATATTTAATTACGAATTTGCCATCCTTTTCTCATTTCACTCATATTTGTTTTATCTCTCTAAAATCAAATCCTCTCTAATTCTCAATCACTTTCTAACTTCTCTTCACTCACATCACCTCAAACAAGACCCATGCCACAGCGTAAGAGAACTGCAGCCATGGCTAGGAGGCGACAATGGCAGCTAGGGTAATTTTTTTAATTAGAAACGCCCAAAATAGGTATTTCTACCATGGTAAAAATGCCCAAAATGGGCAGTTTTACCATGGTAGAAACACCCAAAATGATAAAACCGGCCATTTTGGTGTTTTTACCATGGTAAAACCATCCATTTTGGGCAATTCTACCATGGTAAAAATGCCTAAAAAGGGCAATTTGTGAAACTTAAAAAAAATTTGATTTTATTATTATTGTTATTATTATTATCATTAATATGCCTAATTATTATTATTATTAATTATTTTTAATATGCTAGTATGCTTAATACTATTAGTAGCTATAGTAACTATAATAATAATATTGTTAATAATATTTTATAAGTAATTAGAGTTATATAAATCATAAACAATAACAATAATAACAATAATTAGTGGATAATAATAATAAAATTTTATAAGTAATTATAGTAATACCATTGTAGATGATATTATTGAAGCAGTTCAAGTAGTATAAATCAATAATCATAATAACCATACTTAGTGAATTATAATAATTAATAATTTTTTATAAGTAATTATCGTAATAATAATATAATTATAATAGTAATACCATTATAAATGATATTTTCTAAGGGATTAGAGTGTTATTAATTTAATTTTATATAGAATATGATAAACATATCAAAATATATCAATGTGTTCTCTGAAGTTAAAACATTTTTATATTTATTTTAGTTTCTCATTTATTCTTGCATATCCACATTTTAAGTGTAGCATCACGAATTAACGAGAATGGATTTTCGCAAAACCTCACTTCATATCCGCACACCACTTTTTTCTCAAAAGTTCTTTCAAAGAAAAAAAAGCTGACAGAGAATCTTTAAAAAGTGGGGGATATGAAGTGGATAATAAAAATAAAAAAACATATTACATTTTTAATAAAATATTATTAGTAATTTTAGTAATAATAATGTTATAAATGACATTTTCTAAGTAACCAGAGTGTTATTAATTTTATTTTATAAAGAACAAAAGCCGAGAGAGGTTAGGAGGATATACATCGAGTTCGGACGCATCAATGGATCGGGGGGATTAGGGTCTCGACATACTAGATCTTGAGGTGTTGATGCCTCGATTAGAAGAGCGACGACATCTTCTCACTTGGCAGATGATCCACCTCATGGTGATGACAACATGGATTATGTCTTTGATCAGACCATGGGCGAAGACATGGGTTTCTTCGACATGAGCCAGCACGCTAATGAGCAGGAGGGTGAGAAGAGTGGGGCATCCACATCTGCAGTGATGGTGAAGAAAGGCAGGGGGAGGTTTGTGGCTGGTAGATTAAGCACCACTAGTTTGTCTCGTCCAGCTTAAAGGTCACAGTCCTTTCTAGCAGTAGACACAACTTGGGTCATCTAGGGTGCGATGCTAGGAGGGGCCGATGGATAGGATTCTCATCCCTAGTTACGCGGCCCACATAGTTGCAAGGATTTGAGACGGCAAGGGTCACGAGCCTTTGCGATGCTACAAGTTTTAGTGGTGCTTTAGCTTGCCATATTGGAAAGCAGGCATGACCAATGATTTACATGTTCAGGTTTGTGGTTACCGGGCTTTAGCATCTACCATACATCATACATTCCCACATCTACAGCCCGTTGAATTCAGTAATCGTAAAGCATTGACAACCTGATACGAATGAGTTCCATCTACCTTTGGGTGAGAATACTATTATGTCGCATGAGGTATACTACATTAAGGGGATCCTAGTTGAGGGGAATATGGTTGGATAGTCTGCGACTTCCCGACACTGCATGCTAGTTTTCAGGAGGTGTTGCGGGCGACCAAGGATCATCTTTTGGTGAAGCCAAAAGCTATTTGGTAGAATGGGGTATTATGATTAATAGCATCTACGATAGTTGTAAGGTGTTGGATTAAGTTCCCGAGGTCGAGTTTGCCGGCTACTAAGTGAGACTACTTTAATCAACATTATTTTTCTTATAAGAGTAGTCACCGTCTTTTCCCCTCATGTATATTGGAGCTGTAGAAGGATCCCCATCATCTTCACCGGTACTCGTAGGGTTCGACTGCACTAGCTTACATGTATCGCTAGTTAGGGATTGTATCTCGAGCTGACTATTTCGCTATTGCCGGATATCTCACACTTCTCTAGGCATAAATCTTTGAGTATTTCCCCTCTCTTCGGCCATGTTAGGGCTCTCCAGTCGTGGAACCTGACACTGCACTAACTAGGATGTGGGATATGCGAGCTAAGCCTAGAGACCACTAACGCTGAGGTATTATTTAGTATTACTATGCGGTGTTGAAACTAGGATTTAACATAGTTGCATTATTGTTTTTAAACTTTACTTTCTACTTCTGATTGCAGGTTCACTAGCGGCCTTATTGTATAATGCCAGCACATAACGCCCCGAGGACCACTTACATGGGCATCATTCAGTTTTGAGACGTCATTGATTCGTATCAACCGTATAGGGTTATATGTCAACTCGGTCATGTGTAGGGGATTTTAAAGCTTAGTTTTGCACCTAAAATAGAATACAGGCTTGCCAGTCTCCATGTATACAACGTTAGCTGCTCGGACAACAGGTTGTAGACTAGGTTTGTACCCAGCACCAACATCTTTCTGCAGGTGGCTTCCTTTCCATGATTATTGGAAGGAGAGCCCATATGTAAGATAGATTACTTAGAATGGTTCTTCACCTACTCTCACCCTCGCCTTATCGATCGTGAGAGCACTTAGACGCAGGCACCAAGGAGGACTCACACCAATTATTTAAGTACTTTAAATTGTTTATATGTGAATGTTTTCCTTTCACACTATACTATTACTGACTATTGTAATTTACTTTCTGTAGTGGATGGGTCGGGCTATGCATATCATTCATCGCTTTATTGTTGAATCTTGTGGTGAGATGACCCTAACGGTTGAAGCTGCACGAGATCTTATTGTTGATTGGAATGACATGACAGAGCAGTAGCCCTGAGATGTTTTTGTTGTTTTGTGTTCTAGTTCTTGTAATTTACATATGTTTTATCGAACATATGGGTTATACATGGATGTTTTTAGTTCATTATTCACTTTATGATTGCATTGGTTATTTGATGCTCCTAGTTTAAGTTATACATTAATGCCTAAATTTAATAACCATGATTTCTATCATTTAAAACATAAAAATGAAAATTCTAACTTAAGAGATATCAATAGAGTCGTATAACATATTTTATTAGTAAAAAGTTTGTTACTTGCAAGATTTAAAAATGTAACATTTCTTTGTTCATACAATTGATGCCAATTACTAACATAAAACTCAAAAATACGATGCTAATAACCTGCAATAATAGTAGGGATGGGGAAATTAGATGCAAGACCAAGCCTTACATAGTGGTAGTTCAAAATTCTGAGTTGCGCTAGTTCCCAACATGGCCTTGTATCAGTCGATAGAGCACTCCATGGTAGCACGGTAATGTATGGATATATTTTGACTCCATTTTTCCCCAAACCATGAAGCATGATAGAAACATTAAATAAGTTAATAATAATCGAGAATAATTCTTGGAACACTACCATCAAATGACTGGCATTGCATCTCCTGCCACTCCACCTAATACGAAAAAATTTGAGATTGAGTATGGGCACAATAAATGCCATTGTACACTTGAAGATGGGTGGCAACCTCATTTAAAATCATGGATCTGGCTAGGACCCATTGTTCCTTGTCAAACCTACTAGTCAAACCAACTCTCAAAAAATAACAACAAAAATACTGGGATTTGATCAAGATAGAAAAAATCGTTGATGTTCGAGATGTTTTCTACACAAATATTAAGAAACCAAATAGTTGATGTGACACATAGCTGCCCTTGAAATTCTACAAATTTTTTTTGTTACTATCTATTTATTTTCCTAAGTAACCCACTAAGCCTAAACTACCAAAATTCTATCCTACTCAAAATTTTATACTACCCAAAACTCTATCCTACTAACTAAACCTAAACTCTTCCCACTTTACAAAACACCTTAATAGTAAACAAAAGAGAAAAAAAAGAAAAGAAAGAGGAAACCCACCCCATATAAAAATCCTACCCCGTGGCAAACCCCCCAAAAAATCACAAACAAAAACAAAGAAAAGAAACCCCCCACCCCCAAAATGCTCTCTGCCGTGCATTCCCATATGCTTCCCCTTGCTACCCCCAGCCGGTCCTTACTGCCACCTATGGCCACAGCTTGCGTGCCCCACCATCAGCCTCTACCACCGCTCCTGCACCTCCGCCATCCACCTCCGCCTGCCGTGTCAGTCGGTCCTCTTCCCCTTCCCTCTTTTCTTTCCCTTGTATTAATTATGAAAATTGCGTTGGTTCTTGTGATTTTTTGGGATATGATTTGTTGTTCTTTTGGGGTTGTAATTTTGATTGGGATGAATGATTTAGTTGAAGGTGTGTTCATTAGGGTTGATGGGTTGGATGATGTATTGGATGTTCTATGGAATTTGAGGCATTATGACTAGTGCTATAATTATATGTCTAAATTAAATGGGAATGTTGGGATGACAAAGAACCGAGGATGTTTTAGTGTAAAGGTGTGTATGTTTAATGTGTAAAGTGATTGAAAATTAGCTTTAAAATGATGGAATCATCTACTGTCATCCACCTTTCTTATTTTCGTGAGTTTGTCTTGGAATATAGTTAGTTATTTATATTTATAGTTTTGTATTCGCTCATTAGTTGTCCATCCCGTCTTTATTCTCGTATGAGGTGTTTTAAATGTATAAATCAAGACGTATGAGGACAAATGAGTTGCTGGACACATGACCTTGACTATGAGTAATGTTGCCTAGTCATATTGTATTTTGTAGCCTATTTCATAAATTACACTTGTGGAAAATACCGTAGAATTTTATGAGCGATAAACTTTGATACTGATTAATCAGCATTGGTGTATTATAATCTTTCAGTTAACACTAGTAGTACCACATTTTAACTACTAACTTGTGTTTTTGGGAGACTTAAAAACGTATGTTGGGATGATTTTTAAAGTCTTAGAAAATTTAGTGTGGTTATTGTAAATTTGGTATTGTTGGTATATTAATTTAGGTTGTATTATTTGGTGTGGGAGAACAATTTGTAGAAGGTTCTTAAAAAAAAGAGAAAAAGTGGATACCTGTGCATTTTACACCAGGTACATACAAATTACGAAAAATATTACCTTTAATTAGGAGCATGATTTAGGGAAAAATATAAACTTAGTATCAAGTTTAGGGAACCCTTTGAAGGAGATTGTTTGGTTAACCATTTGAAAGAATTCATGTTCTTTATATTAGGGCATGTTTTGGTATTATTTGTGAGAAATCGTGATTTATTAAATTGGTACTAATTGTTAATTAATCCATAAGGTTGTTTATTATTACTCCTTCATTACTGATAGTATGATTGGAGTAAAGGTGAATTTTATCAAGTCTTAGGGCCGAGGGTAGTTGACTTTGTTCAACAGGTTTAACAGTTGAGATTGAAATTAAAAAGTTAAAAATTATAATATAACAAAGATAGTCTGTATAACTGTAATGTTTGCATATGTGTGCTGCGGTGATTGTGTTTATTGAGTTTAAACAGTAAATCACTTAAAGAGAAAGAGGATAAGCAATAAAACTCTGGGCTAGTGCACGTCTAGAGTATTGACAATCAAGGGTTAGAGTTCATGGGGTATTAACCGTGGCTTTTATTGGAGGCCGTGTGATTTACGAGTCTCTCTTTTATAAAGTTTTAAACTTAAAATTGCGGTTAGTTGAGATCTCATCTAGCTATGGTGACAGAGTCGTGCCCGTTTACCATCTGGATTTTTATACTGTATTTTGATGCTCTCCGACGGGAGTGCATGGGTTATTTAATTATTTGATGTCCAAATCAGGACATGGGAGAGACAACCCAGTCTATTGCTTAATCCAAGTCATTAATAAAATTATCGTGTCAGTTGAGTAAAATGTTGTGTGATACGTTCTTACATTTTATAATTATTCTTATTTAACTATCAGTTCAACTGTTGTACTTTGTAATTTTTATGTACTTGGCTTTCTGACTACGTGCCTTGTGTGTTTTTGGTCAAGGCTTTTGCCTATAAATGACATTGTGATGATCCAATACTTATATTTTGTATTATTGGGGAGCAGATTGTTAACATGTATCTAAACGAGCATTCATGCATGGGCGGGTTTAAGAGGAACGTTATTTTAATTTAGATTACAGAATAAATTATGTTTGTTTGATTTGGTTTTAAACTGTTGGATTCGGTTAAGAAGTAAACGTTATTTGGTACATTACAGTAAGGGCCGTAGAGGTTTCAGTTTGTTATATTAGGAGTTGATTAACGTTTAATGTTATTTCAAAAGTCTTTTGGTTTTCCGCTGCAAAACTCTATTTTATAGCCTTAACGTTTGAACATGTGGCTGTAGCACACCGGTAGTTCCTAAAGGTTTTGTTTTCGGAAATGGGAATTATTAGAGTATTACATAGAAAAATGAAATAAGTAATTACCCATAAAATAAGAAATCATAAACTGCCGATACAAATGTCTATATGGTGTCCTACAAAACATTAACAAACCATAAGTGGAAATAGAAAATATAAACCAATATTAGTTCATAGCTTCATAATTTAAGACTTACATGAGTTGGGTATAGAACTTTGACTCTGACCATGACCTCTGCTCTGACCACGACCTTTGCCTCGTCTATGACTAATTCTGCTAATAATATACTCAAAGCCACTACCGTTACACCTAGTAGATAAAGGCCACTTTGACGCTTCTTTGGGGGGTTGATCCCTTGTTGACTTATTGACCTCAGGCTCTTCATAGTTTGCATCATCGGGATGAAAATAGGCAAATAGAACTCAGCTCACACTGCACACAAAGCTAGGGTCACGACGAAGCACCTCACTTACTAGTTCTTTGAACTATGCATTATCTTGCTTCGAATCATTTACAAATACTGGAATGTGTTCGCCCTCCTCAACAACAAGAGTCTTCCAAAAAGAGTGCACCTGGTTCAAATACAATCCTTTTTCGGCCTAGATCAAAGTGTACACATGACATGCACATGGGAGCCTGTGTTTTGTCAACAATGAACAACCGCATCACTCGTACGCTTCACTATCAAGTTCTCTCTTCCTTTGTACTTCCTTATCAAGAAGTTTTAAGCCATGGAAAGAAATGTGGCCAGTGAGATTATGAAGTGACATACCACTATAATTTAGTTCGATATGTCAGCTCAAGTCCTCCACTTTGTTACGAATCTCTATAACAACCCTCAGCATCACAGTTTACACCGATAAATATAAAGCCCGACACTCCATTAGAAGACCCAAGACATTGTTTAAGCACTAAATGGTGGTTGTCAACCCTAAATGTATTCACATTAACAAAATGCATCACTTGGTTCAAAATATAAATAACGATTAAGAAAATATATATAAAATTAATTATAATAATAATGGTGTTAATAATAATGATACTAATATTAATGACGTTAGTTACCGAATTTGTCCATGCCAACACATACTTCTCTTTATATACAAGCCATGTCATGCTTACTTACACCCAAACCGAAGGATGAGGACGACCCCAAGTGTCTCTCAACTATTAGATGTTGTGCTCATACGCGGCTTTAGTTGTCAAGTTCATTATGCTTGACCACTTTCCATTCCAAAACTGTTTAGCCAGAGTCTTGTCCTTATTAAAAAGATGGTACACTTTCGCTAAGACATTTTTGTTGATATGCCAACTGCATAATAAATGGGTTATGCCTAGAAATACCTCATCTAAGGCCTTCATAAGACCCAACTCACAATCTATTAAGAATACACTAGGAGTCACTAGAAATCTTAAAAGCATTTGCAATTTCTCCAACACCAATTTGTAACTCTCATAAGGCTTTGTCTTTATCATGATGTATGCAATCAAAACATTATGGTTTGTAAGAGTCACCCCAATAATCTCAAAGACTGGCATGTTGTATCTGTCAATCTTATATATCGAATTCATCCTAATGACATAGTGGTACATACGCAACATTTTCTCCATCTCTGGATGTGCTATGAACGCATGAGTCAGAACACGAGACTCGGGATCCGTCATAACCCAAATTATGTAGCTGTGCTCATTTGGTAAGTGAAGGAATTGAGTTACCACTTCTCTCACATCCATAGATTCAAAACCTTATTTGGATTTTCATCGTGAAATATCTCCTTCACGGCTGCCATATTGTGAGAAGGTTTAACATATGTCGTGGTCATCTTTTTCACTAACTTTTCCGCATCAAGACTAAGGCCATTAACTTGTGTGTGACCCTCTCGATATACCATCATCGGGTGGTAGTGCATGCCATGAAGACCCGACTTACTAACTATCTTTCAACCTTGATCTCCTCCAAGTTTTTCAACTTTTATGCAAAAATGACATTTATAACCCTTTATTTTTGCATCCTCTTCCATAGTAGTGAGCATATTTTTGTCTTGTACAGTATTTCTGCGACCACAATCACAAAATAGAAACATCACGGAACAACCATCTTCTTGGTTTTTATCCAAGGACTTTGCAAGAAAATAACTCACGACCAAGAGCAATATCTCTTGGCCATTCAAAAACATTTTTAGAACTTCCAAATATCGTTATAGATTCAAAATAAAAGTTGTAGTTAATGCCATCGGAACCATAATCTGGCAATGAAGCCTATTATAAAGAAAGACAACCAAAAAAATAAATTATTACCATTCAATAATTTAAGCGATAATAATAGTAATAACAATAATATAAACAGTAATAATATTACTAATATTATTACTAATAATAAAATAATAATATTTTTAATAAAAAAATAACTAAACTATAAGTATTAAAATAAAATGGTGAAAACGCCCAGAATAGGCGTTATGATCATGGTGAAAACACCCAAAAAGGGCAATATGACCAAGGTCAAACCGCCCATTTTGGGCATTTTCTCCATGTTCAAACCACCTATTATGAGCGTTTTGATATTTTTCACCGTAAAATTTTTTTAACCTCGCTAAATGGATCCGATGAATGTGATTCCATATTTATCGAAGGCGTCGACATGTTTGTTGTTGATTTCAAGGTAGAACGGCAAATAAGTTTTAGAGAGAGAAAGTGAGGGTGAAAAAAGTTTGTAAATTAAAACAATGGCATTTATGTAAATAGTTTGGGGGTGTTAAGGATTATTTTTCGGGTGACAAATAATAACTCCCATGAGCAAGTGGCAATTTTTAGGTTTCGTTGATGAAATAGTGCGCTCAGTGTACATGAATTTGTTGTTTTTGTTTCTGGTTTGGTTATTTGCACCGGATAAGATTAATGTTAGATGCTCTTATTCTTAAAAAAAAAAACTAAAGCATATAGCTTTGTGTTACATGATATAACTAAATCTGCTTCAATATTATGAATAATCAGAGAAGATGTAATATAGAAGATAACTTTCTTCTACTAGTGTTCAATAGACTATGTAATTTTAATTGGGTGCTTAATGCACAATGTTTTGAGCGTATCAGAATTTGGTAAGAAAGGTAACTCTTTTTAACTTCACTTCTTAGAATAACAAAAGTATAAAAAATGATAATAGGAATGTCATCTTCAAAGAAACTCGTTATGAGAACGCATATACTGTGGACCTTGGCCAGAATTCGAGTAACAACTTAAATTACCTAAGAGTAATGAAAACGACTCACTTTTATGTAACAAGAGCTTTGGACATGCAAGTTTTTTGTTACTTAACAAATTTAAGTCAAAGGAACTTGTTATAGTATGTCCTACCTTCAATAAAGTTAATGTTGAGGTGAAAAGGAGGTGCTAAAGGACGAGATAAGCCCAACTAGATTTTGAGTGAACAATTTGACGAGTAAACCAACATTAGATATTGAATGGCCTATTCAATAGACAATAAAAAAAAATTAACATTAACGTGTATCCTTTGTTTGAAGTGTGACGGGAGAATGACTAGATTTGGTTAGAAATGAATAATTTTGTTAGAGTTACGGTGACAACGATACTACATCGTTAGCTTTTCCTTCGAACTTAATATATTGGGTTGGGATTTAGATTATTTTAAGGGGTATTTACAAAATGTAAATGTGGGGATTTAATAGAAAAAGAGGGTTTGGTACATTTAGCCAAACTTTTGTCCTCAAATTGGAAGTTAAGGCAAACGAATTCTTTATTCATTGATGTCACTAGTTTTAAACGTTACCCTTGTACATATATAAGGAATAGAGTAATTTGTTTTGGAGAAACAAGATTACATGAAATTAACCATTTGATTAACCAAGTAAAATTATTAACAATAATATAATTTATCATGCTGGCTTTACATGATACCCAAAAGATTTACTCTTAATCATGAAGCTTTCTTAAGAAGCTAAGAGGAGCCCAAACATTAATGAAAAGCCTCCCTTATCCCCAAATATTGGAATCCAAAATGGGTATGAAATGACTAGAAAACCCCTTACCATTAAGTTACAAAAAACAAATTCAAGCTCATCTAATAGAGGTTAATTTGGTAATAATCAAGATAGATTAGGCACTTAAGTTTAGCTTAAAAATGGGATGTCACATGGGTAGATATAAACTCTCATGTAACCACATGCTTAAGGATACTCCAATCTTAATAATATTTGGAAGTAATAAGAGGATGAGGAAGAGTCAACCAACCTGCCAATGCCTGATCTCTCTCTGACTAGCTAATTAGTCCTCATTATGTGGCCGTCCGATGCCAACGAAGCTTGTAATAAATCTAAGGGTTAAGGAGGTCGCTCTCTAATCTCTATCATCTGCTCTCCTTGTTCTTTAGTGAATCTATGAGAATAAAGTACAATTAATCTGCTGTTCACTATCATTCATTCACTTGCCCGTCGTCTATCTCTATCCCTAGGGTTTTGGACATATCTTTGACTCGACCCCCAAATTTGAGGTTATGTAATATTTAAGGGTGCATCTGATTTAATCTTGTACGACTGGTCTCTATGCAACTAATCTGGTTGTTGGAGACTTGGAGTGGAGACAGGGATGGATACTTTGAGAATTATAAGAGTTGTTGGTTAGTGGGGTTACTATAGTGTAAACGATGTTTATATCTATTGTCCATATTATGTAAATTTGGATTATGTTATCTTTGATTTATTCAAATAAAGTTTATTACTAATATTAGCAAGATAATATAAATATAAGTCTTATAATATAAAAGTTTGCAAAAATAAGTTAAATGTTTAGCAAAATTAAGTTAAACTAAAATATTAAAAGAATAGAACCTTTTGAATGAATGTGAAAGAAAATAGAGCCTTGATAGTATGATGTTTGAGTTACATATTAATAATATTTTTTTAGCCAAACACAACTACATAAGCTTGTCAAATGAGTCATGTCATGTACAAAGTATTTCACTCCTTTGCCAAATAAATAAATAAATAAATAAAGTATTTCACTATCACACTATACTTTAGCTAACGTCATATGTAATGTAAATCCTGGCAATTACATCATACAAGCTTTTGATTTATGTGATTAGTTGTTATGCAATGCTTCCATCTAAATTATGTAGTTTGGGTAAGTATGGTCGAAATTTCAAGAGACGTACTATTGGGGATCTAGTGCTATCTATTGTTCTAATTTTTATTAGGAAGGTCACAAATTAAGGGAGCATTATAAACTGAACTAGAAACTAGACTAAACTAATCTAAGACACGAATAATGCTAAGACAGATATCAACATAGAAATAGACATCTAGGACAACGAATCCCCACTTATATGAGTAGATATAGATTCCACACCCGATCCCTCGAATTCAACACAAAACGCAATTCCTAAGATGAATGTGCCCTAAACAACACTAAAGGTCTCTCTTGAGTATCAATAGCTTCCCCTAAAGCGATCAATCCTACTTTTGTGGAATCATACGATTAGAAGACATTAAACACAATATTCTCAAAGTCTTTATAGTCGTGTCGTCTACTTTCGTGCTCATCACTCACCCTTATCCAATGATTCTAATTCGGATTATGAACCGACTCTCGCTGTTGAACTTAATCAATGCCATTAATCAACTACATCTAGTCTTTTAATGGTGTTAAAGTCAATCATAAATTAAAAGAATTCTTGTATTCATTGAGATTTAGGTTTTGGGATTCATCTATGTCTAACCCATATTAGGGTTCATCAGGATCCTGGATTAGAAAACTACTCACACATATTGAACATAAACGCAAAGCAAATAATAGATATAGACATGGTGGATAATAGAAAATATGCTAAAATAATTAGAAGAACAAATACTAAAATTGAATATAAAACAAACCAGAATTCGATGTCAACAAGGCTAGAGTACTGCTTTGAATCTAAGTGCTTGAATAAAAATCTAAGAAAACAATAAAGAACTAGAGAATATTTGAGAGAAAACTAGAGTAAGCCTTGAATAAAACCTAAAGTCTATCGTCCTTTTTAACCTAAAAAAGCATTAAGTATATTTACAAAACAATCGAGCCTAAATAAGAAACGCACAGAAAACTAGCCTAGTAGAGAGGACTTGATCGAGTGCTCTGTACACTCGATTGAGTGTCTTCTCTTCAGGCTAAAACTCATCGTAGTTCAAAACTAGCCAATTGAACAGGTCAATTGAAAGTTATTAAAAACTTATTAAATCATACTGTAACTTGTTTAATTTATTTGACCTATAACGTATTTTAATAAGGTGAAGATAACACATTTAAAAAATGATATTGGAACATAGCCCACATGAAAAAGCACGTGTAGCTTGGTAGTGGATTGTTCTTAATCCAAAATTCAATGAAAAAATCACAACCTTACTTAAAACTAAATGAAACTCAAACTAGATAGGTGCAACAGAACACAATGGGTGGACAGTGCACCCGGGTGTACTATAAGTATAATACACCCGCTTGAAACCGCAAGTTGCAAATAATAAAATGTAGAACAAAATATACATGACGTGCATTGAAAATGAACATGGTACATGTAAGTTATAACAAGAAACGAGATGCAAGTGTGCCCACATACAATCCACATAACCGTCATTGAGGAACTCAACCGTCGCCTGTCACTCTGCAACTGCCACCCTATTATTACGGGGAAGGAAAGTTATAATGACCCTAGTACTAGCCTTTGTCCGTACACAATCATTCCCCATTTTCGAAACACAAAATCTTCTCCTTCCTTCCATTGAACTCAAACTTCAAACAAAAAAAAAAAAAAAAAAAGAACCATACCCAAAGCATTCCACCCGATCTCCATTGAAGTCATTTATTTTTCTCCAAATCATATTTTACTTCTTCCATTACTCTGCTACAATTATAGGCTGATCTAAGAAGAGTATGTAATTCTAATTTTTTTTTAATATCGGGAATTCGCCATTACCATTATCGAAGTAACTGAAGTATAAAACCATTACTAATGTACATATACCTTGCATAAAATGTACATATACCAATAATGAAATGTACTTGAAAGTTCAGGATCTGTAAAGCTTATAACCATTATTTACATCAAATGCGTGTGTAATGTACATTGGCATAGTGCTCAAATAGCTTCTTGATATTGTCCTTGTAACCGTATAAATCATTGTGTGTATGTAATGTACATATAATTATATAGTAATGTACATATAACTATAAAGTAATGTACATATTTTATTTGCATGAAATATATCAATGTTATAATCACATAATCGTTAATGTACATATACCTCACATCTAATGTACAAGTTTCAATCGTTGAATGTACATGTAATTTCTGGACCTTTACAAAACCTACAATCTTTGAGAAACAAGTTATGTATATTGAAGATATATAAAATATTATTTAATAAATAATATGAACCATTAATTTAATAATATACGTATTCCACATATGAAATGTACATGCCTCAATCGTGAAACGTAAATGTACAAGTTATGCAATGCTTATATATTAAATTTCATACTTTGGCATGAAATGTATATTTAACTAGTAAGCATTGTACATATATTTATCTAAAGTACATTATATGCTTATATATGAAATGTACATATATGTCATCCATCAAATGTATATATTCCTCACATGAAATATACTTGTACAAGTCATGAAATGTACATGTAACAATCATTAAATGTACATGTCTCAGTCATGAGATGTAAATCTATGAGTCATGAAATATAAATTTATCATTCATGAAATGTATATGTATGAAGTAAAAAAAGTATATAAATAAATAAAAAAATGCACACATTCAATTCTTAAACCAATGACTTGTTTTCCATTTATGTAATGTCATCCATCAAATGTACGTATTCCTCACATGAAATACACATGTATCAATTACGAAATGTACATGTCTCAACCATGAAATGTAAATCTATGAATTATGAAATGTACATTTATCAGTCATGAAATGTACATATATAAAGTAAAAATGTATATATATGATTTAAAAAATATACACATATAGTTTATGAACCAATGACCTTGTTTTACTAAGATATACATTTTTGGCCTTCAGAAACTTGTAATCATTGAGAAATGTATATAGTACTAATATTTAATATACGTACATTCATATTAAAATATACATTGTTATGCTTCCCTTTAACACAATACTTCTCTTAAGCCCTGCATAACAACATACAAATATTCACCGTCGTATTATTTTCTTGTCAACCCTCTTCTCTAGCTTCTCTTTACATGTGCCGAACCCATGCTTGAACGCATAACTATTATATAATTCATAGGCTTCATCATCAGACTTTACTTTTTTGTACATAAGCTTAGAATCAGTAGCCTCTATGAACCCTGTAGCACAAAATAACATAGATAAAAAACTATATACATAAGCTCGGATGCAACCACTATGCAAACGATAATGTACATTGCGTTGCAAAAGAATGTTTATTTTCTATACATTATGTACATTACAACCATACCCCATGTACATATTTTTTTATACATTATGTACATTACAACCAAGCCCCATGTACATTCAATAATATCCGTAATTAGAAATATAATATTCTAAAAGCCTATAAAAAACGCAAATCCATTCTTAAAAATATTCATCATAAACCCTATTATTCATAATTAAACGTAATATACATACTAATTTATCATCTAAAAATATAACCAATTTGATGTACCAGCTTTGCAATTGGAAACTATAGCAAAAAATTCACAGAATGTACATATTTTTAATATACTATGTACATTACAACCATGCCTGATGTACATTTTTCTAATACATCTACATTTATCACATGCCTGATGTACATTAAAATAATGCCCATGTAACCAATTCATGCAATGTACATATTTTTAATACACTATGTACATTACAATCATGCCTGCTATACATTTCTCTAATACATCTATATTTATCACATGCCTATTGTACATTAAAATAATGCTCCATGTAACCAATTAACACAATGTACATATTTTTAATACACTATGTACATTACAACCATGCCTAATGTACATTTTCCTAATAAATCTACATTTATCTCATGCAAAGTCATATACTGCTTAAGAAACACTATAGAGACAAAGTACATTTTTAACAAACATAATAAGCATTACTATAAATCATTCTTAAGCAGCTCATACCAAATTTTATATACCAGCATTGTAATTGCAAACTATACCACACAAATCATGCAATGTACATTTTTCTAATATATAATGTACATTAACATCATGCCCCATGTACATTCAATAATACAATGCCCTAATCAATACTACTCAAATCCATTCCATATTACATGTAATAGCATTCCAATTGCAAACTACACCACACAAAACACGGACGTACAATTTTTAAATACATTATGTACATTCATATCATGTCCCATGTACATTCAATAATATCATGTCCCATGTACATTCAATAATACCATGCCCCCATGACTACTCAAATAGACGCAAATACTTATCTAATTCATTGACCACAAACACAAAATATCAATTAATCCCACATTACTTACCTCCACTGTTTTCAAAGCATTCTTCATCCACATCACATACCAAATTATAGCTCATCACTTCCTCCACAATACGAAGCTGCTCAACACTAGCGTCATTGTTCTTCCCTCTTACAAAAAAATCGCCTTTCCAACCAGCACATTTATAAAATTTATGACAAATGGGGTTTAAATAAGTGGAATTATGTTCAAATATATGAAATTTTTGATTCAAATTCGAAAATATTTGTAATTATTACACAGATTTTCATGTGAAAAAGAATTGCCAGCAAATTCTGCACCTGCTTCTATTTTCCACCTCGGTCCTATCAACCTTTCCATTGTTTTTTCCCTCGGTCGCCTCAACCTTACACTTTCCCGATACCACTTCTTCCGGGTACATGTGACATCTTGTCACGTAGCACAACAGTACGGTGTGTTTTATGCATCCGAGTGCATCTTTAAATTTACGAACGGGACATGGTAGGATGGGCACGTGAGATGATGCCATGTCCAATCATACTTTGATATTTGTGGCACAACATACACGTAAAATACAGTGTCGTGTCATGAACTGAGTGGCTTTAAGGCATAGCTACATTGCCCAGACACGACCATTTTAAATACCTTATTTATTGAGGTTGCAATGTAGTAATCATATGATGATAGATGTGTTATAATAATTGCTAAACGAATACGACATCATTAGTAGGTTGAGAGAACAGAGCCAACTTTGTGTAGCTTAAGAATACAAGTAATCAATGATCGCTAAACAATTTAATATACGACCCGTGGGACCCAAACTTGGATAGATTTTTAAGAATAGACTCGTTGCTTTTTTTGAAGGAGAGAATGATGGATAAAGACTCAATTTTCTCAATTCAATCCCAGTGGAGTAGTCTTTTTTTTTTTTTTTTTGTTTATTAGACTAGAACATTACCTATGGCTAAAGGTGCAAAATCCCATGATGTTTGAATTTTACCAAGCCTTAAAGTGCACCACTTTCAACATTTAGGAGTAGCCACCAACTAATTTATTTTAAGGTCATTTGAAAATTCGAAAAAGACTTGCATTATTAGGTCTTCGAACTAAAGATGGATTTAATGATTAGTAATCTACTCTAAATTGAATTTTCTAATTTTGACCATAATATATGATAGCAAATAATGATTTCAAGATATTGAATTGGGTAAACATTAGACATAAACATGCTTAACTATAATTCTTGATGAGTTTTGAACAATTTAGAAATACACACATAAACTTATTTTGAAAGTTATCGTTTCGATTATGGCTTAATAAGGAAATATAGATCAGTTGTCCAAATTATCTTATTAGTCATGAAAATATTCATTAAGTCTTTGATTAGTGCACAATAATAAAATTGTTTGTATAAAAATTAATATAGCAACCAAACATAAAAGTAATATACAACAAATAATGCGAAAATAAAATCGAGACATTTAAAGATGCATAATTAACTAAAAAAAAAAAAAAAATAAATAGTAGAAATGGCCCAAAAGTGGTGCCTAAACAAGGGGGAAAAGAGATTCTGGAGACTATGGAAAAAAAAGAAGAAGAGCGATTTCAAGTATGAAATCACGTTATGATAATGCTCCAAATGTCGATACTTTGAATATCTAGGCTTTTGAATGGAACTACACACATAACCACATCATTGATCATGCCAAATTTGAAATCAATAAACTTTGTGAAACTCAAAGAATGTGGTACTTCATTATGATTTTGATTTTAGATTATTTAGAAGGACGATGTTGAATTATGACATCTAAAAGTATCTTTGGTCATAATAAAAGAAAAGAGAAAGATTTCATAATATAAAAGAGAGACTCTAAATGTGTAGTTTTCCATTATAACTTTGATCTTTAAATTTTAAGTTAGGGATAAAATAAGAGTGATTCTTCTTAATAAATTTAAAATTTTTTAAAATATAAAAATCATTGTTAAAATCAAAACATAACAAGAAATGATCAACAACAATAGAAAAATTAAAAACATAAATAAAGATGACCCATGTGTAGACACAAAATCGTGTCTCTTCATGTAGTGGTCCCATAGCGAACTAATCCTTAGAGGTAGATCAAACTTAGCTTAAAATTGAGTACGCGGAAACCCAAAATGCCCTCAAATGAACCTAACTCTCAAAAAGACCAAACACAAATCAAGCGCAAATCACTTAACTTGGCCTAAAATTGCAAACCAAAACCTCAAAAATCAATCATTACTCGTTAAGAAAGCCTCAAATCCATCTAAAATAAAAAATGTTCAAAGCCTTAACGCTCTAACTGAACGTTAGGCACCAAGGCCTGAACAGCACTAGACACCCAAGTCTTGGCGTCCAATACCTAATCCTAGTGTTAGACGCCCAACTCTTCACCACATCCCCAAAAAAAACTCCTGGCTCTTTATTTTAGTCTAGTTCTACTCTTTTCACAATCCCTCTTAAGCTTTTTTCGTGTTCATCTACTCAAGGGCTTAAGACTAGATCTTTTTATGTAATAATTATATGGAATTTAAACCTCTATCTACATGAACACCTTATTTCTATTTATGTAATTTTGGTGAGCCTTGATCAACTAGAGAGAAATCACCATTGATTATTTCAAAAGCAATAAATCTCAATTGTAGAGGGCTCGATCGAGTGGAAGTATGAAATCTAGAAGAAAGTGGCTTCGAGTATCAAAAGTGAAGAAATCTAAGACACTCGATTGAGTGTGCAGAGCACTCGATCGAGTCTCCTATCCATCAGCCAGTTTTACCCTAATTTGAAATCTACAAAGAGAAGAAGGACTCGATCAAGCGCTATTCGAACTCAATCCAGTGCCTTGTCGTTGGGCCATTCTTCAGTGAGTGTTCTATTGAAGCCTAAACTCTATATGTATATATTTAAGTTTATTTGCACGGTTTAGCAAGTACTTCTTAGATTAGATTAGATCTCTCAAAGCTCTCTAAAATTCTTTTAGATTTTGCTACTTGCTATTGTTATTCGCATTGAAGTATCTAAAATTCTACAACAATGTTTGTGGAAATCATTCAGTTTATTTAACTGAGAATTTTTGCACTTTATATTCTATTCTTATTCTAGTATTGTTTTCTATTATTGTTCTAGCAAATATTATGGATATTATTGTTGCTTGTATTGGTTTTACCATCATTATATGTGATTAGTTTAATAATCTAGGATCTCGATGAACCCTAGTGTATATTAGGTATTGATGAATTCTAAAAACCGAATATAAATGCATAAAAATAGTTCTTTTAATCTTTGATTGGCTTTAATTACATTGAAAGGCTAGATGTAGTTGATTAATGCATGGATTAGGTTCACGTCGATAGTCGGTTCATAATCTACATTAGAATCATTGATTAAGATGTGATTGATGATCACGAAAGTAGACATTATGACCATTAGGACTTATAGAATGTTGTGTTTAATGTCTTGCTATCGCATTAATTCACAAAAGTAGATAGGGTTTCTTTAAAAGGAAGCTATTGATACTCGAGATAGATCGTCAAGTATTGTTTAGGGTTTATTTGTCCTAGAAATTACTTTATATATTTGAATTCACGGGATTGGGATAGAAATATATATCCAAGTTATGCTAGTGGGGATTTGTATTCTTAGATAATTTTCATATATTGGTAATCGAGTTTCGCTATAATTCATGATTTAGCCTAGTTTAGCTTAGTCACAAATTAGAATAGACTCCTTCTTTTCGTGATATTCCTAATAGCAGTTAGAACTAGTATATGCAACATTGAAATACAATAGTCTCTGGGGATTTTGGCCCTACTTACCCGAGCTACATTAATTTAGGTGGATAGGTTACTTTTGATAGGGTAGCGATAGCCTAGTCAAAATTTAGTGTCGTTGTCAAGGACTAATGGTGATTATTTCTTTTGTTAATTTTAGTTTAAATTTCTAATAGGATTTTTTAGTAATCTTAGGTAGTTGTTTCGGTTATCATGTTTGTCTATATGATCTTTTTCCTTTCTAGTGTTTTCTTTACATGCACACTCAAAGTACTGGTTTTGAAGAGCTTATTTCTCTATATCCCAAGATCAAGAACTCAATAAGGAAGAAAAAGTGAGAAAAAGAAAATCAAAGAAACCAACCAATATGGCTGAAACCCTGCCTCAAAAAACTCTGTTTGATTATGATATCCCTAATCCTTAGACAATGTCAAGAATTCTCAGCCATAGGTCATAGCTGCGCAGTTTGAACTAAATCTGTTATTTATTCCATTCATCTTTAGTGATGGATTTGCATGACACCCTATAAAGTACCCCGTTTCACACATTAAGAACTCTTTGGAGAAGTTTGACACGATGAAAATGAAGGATGGTTTTGAAGATTTTTTGAACCTGAGGCTATTTTAATTGTCTTTGAGGGATAGACACGTAAATGGCTTAGAGATGAAGGTTTGGGTGCTTTCGATACATGGGATAATCTTGCAAAAGGTTTTCTCATGAAGTTCTTAGATCAGGATAAGACAACTAAGTTAAGAGCCAATTTCAACAACTTTCAATAGTTATATGATGTGTCTGTCCATGAAAAAAGGAGACGGTTGAAGAGGATGCTAAAATGTTTTCCTCATCATAGATTACTGATAACCAGTTTTTAGCGTCGTTTACTAAAAGACTAATTATCCAAACAATATTTATATCAACCTACGAACTACACGAGTATAGTGGAGTAGGGGGTCGAACCACGAGGACAAAGGATATCAAGACACTCAATTCTTAACACAACTGAACTTTTTGAAAAACAACTAAAACTAATAATGAGAATATAGATCACGATGAATTAAGAGGTAAATAAAATAGAGAAAAATGGGGACGAGATTAGATTCACCCTAGGAATGATGCTTTCAAAAAAGAACATGATAGGTTAGAGAAAATCAAACAATAACTAGCATGGACACCCAAGTATGCGAGAGGAAGTTGGTGATTCCACAAATCACAACGCACGACCTATAATCGCCCTATGTCTCCAAAGGAGTTGCAGGACAAGATTCGCATTGGATTCCGAAAACTACTTATTGTCATCATTCCAATAACCTTAAACAATAAAGAACCTAGCTTTTCCTAGGGTTTTACTAATCAAAAGCCCTAAGAGAACTACTCACACATATTGAAGATAGCAAGCATGATGATATTCAATAAAACAAATGCAACAAACATGGAAGGAAATCAGCGAGATCAAGAGTAAATCAGAA
This sequence comes from Dysphania ambrosioides, assembly GCA_026401315.1. Lineage (NCBI taxonomy): Eukaryota > Viridiplantae > Streptophyta > Magnoliopsida > Caryophyllales > Amaranthaceae > Dysphania > Dysphania ambrosioides. The sequence continues at coordinate 14,974,039 of CM048662.1, forward strand.
ACTATGCTAGTAAACGATAAACATTAGGCTAAAAATGGAATGAAATATAATGAATGAATTCAAAAGTAAAGGACAGATTAATACTCATAAAAGCTTCAATGCAATATCCACGATCAGAATTCAAATGACAAAATCTAGAACTCGGAGTACATATGTGGAGAAAACCGAAAACTGAAAACTAGAACTAAGAATTTTGGAGGCTAAAAAAAGCTAAAACTAAGAAAACTTAATAAAACCTAGCTACCTCCCTCTCTTCAGAGAGAGGGGTATTTATAACAAAGAGTAAAAGAGGTCCAGAAACCCTGAAATGTCTATGGGCCGGCCCTAAAAAGAAGTGAAATTTCTAGAGAAAACACTGTCATTCGACCGAATACAAGGCCCATTCATTCGAATGCTTCATCATTCGCCCAAATCCTCTTCCATTCGCCCATTCCAGTAGCTTCTCAGAATTCCTCTCTGTCCAGCATTCGCCCGAATGGAGGCTATGATTCGGCCGAATGGAAGATCATTCACCTGAATGAGTTCCATTCAGTCTTCCCAGTGACCATAGAACATAGGCTCCTACACTGAAGTGCCATTCGACCAAAGGACTCTCATATTCGGTCGAATCTGAATCTCTACACTCCTCTTTTCAACTTCTCATCCTTTCTGAACTCTATGGGATCTTCATGAATGACTTGAAATGTTTGCCTAAGCTATGATACACGTGTCTAAGAGTGTCAAAGACTCAAATACATCACATTTCACCTCGAAATCATCAAAAACACCTGAAATAACCTTAAGACAACTCGAAGACAAGATCAAGGTGAAATCAAGCATAATATGTATAAAATCAATATAAAACCATAATACTTGACACTAAAATGGGGTTGTAAATGTTCTCTAAAATGAGCACATCAATTACCAGATTGACAATGCTTCCAATGTTTTACAACAGTTTGAACCATGATACCAATATGTAATATCCAGATGAACGATGCACAAGGTATCTTGCACTAATTGAAAACATGGTTGTTACTAATACTTCATGTTCTTCAAGGGAAAATTATATAAAGGAGTCATCTTCTTTATCATCAAATTAAGATATGCTTTGGTTGCATTTTGCGAGTTTTGCAGTATTACAGGGCAAGATGTGAGTCAGTGTCAGTACACTGTATATGATTTAGGTAGTGAGCAAGTTAATTCCATCTACAACAACCTGAAAAGGTCATTCAACCCAATCTCGAACACCTATAATGAAGGTTGGAAGAAGAACCCAAACTTCTCCTACAAGAACACCCAAAATGTGCTGAACTCGATCCAAAACCCAGTTTATAGTGCAATAACTTCAACCAACCGCAAGGAATGCAGGATTTGACATGAGGCCCTGGTATAATCCACCATAACCTTTTCAACAACCCCAAGAACCATAAAAATTCAACTCAAAAGTTGTATTTGAGGCTTTTATGACTCAACAGACTAAGTGCAATAGGAATATTGAGAAGTAGTTTGTAGAGCTTATGGTCACAACAAGATTTTGGAAAATTTTCTTAATTAGCTAGCTTACCTAGTGCATCACCTCTCAAAGGTTCCAGGTAAGTTCCCTTAAAATATCGAGACTCCTCCTTAGGAGTAGGTAAATGCAGTAACTCTAAGGAGTGATAAGGATCTATTAGATGAGTTGTTGTGAGTAATAAAAGTTGTAGAAGAAGCCAAGGTTGAAGAAGAAATTGTTGAAAAAGTTGAAGTCGAATCATATAGACCACCTGTCCATTTCCCTCAAAGATTAGCACAGACAAAGCTTAAGAAGAAGTAGGGGAAGTTCATTGATATTTTGAAAAAGCTGTGTCTGAACATTCTATTTCTCAATATTATCTCTAAGATGCCTTCATATGCTTAGTATTTGAGGGTTATTTTGTCAAAGAAGAGGAAGCACGAGGAAGATAGAACAGTTCCTCTCATTATGCAGTGTAGTATAGTTATTTAGAATATGCTTCCTATGAAGCGAGTCAATTTGAGTAGCTACTCCATTCCATTCACCTTGGGTGATATCGAGATACAAAATTTGTTGTATTATTTGGGATCTAGAGTAAACCTCATGCTTGTAACTATATACATGAAACTTAATTAGGGTGATTTGAAACCCACTTGCGTCACTCGATCTACAACTGGAAGATAGAATTGTGAAGTTAACCATAGGTATATTAGAAGAGATTAGGGAAGTTTTATATGCCCTATGATTTCATGGTAATGTAAATGGAGGAGGATGAATGAGTACCCATTATTTTGGGAAGACCATTCTTGGCTACAGCTAGTGCCATGATAGATATGAAGAATGGTAGGATTACCATTTATGTAAGAGATGCAAAGGTAGAGTTTGCCTTTCCCGACATAGTAAAAAGAACTCCTAGACTACCTCTGTGTGTAAGTTGTGCAAGGATCAGTGCAAAGACCCTTAGAATGATCTACCTATACCTAAAAAAGTGGAATCAAATGCCAAAAACTCGAGAAAAGTAAAGAAGGATGGAAAGAAGAAGGTTTTGAGTGAGCTGGGATCACTATGTAACTCAAAGTCTATATCTACTTCGCCTTTGATTCATCCTAGTTCATTGCATGAGATAAATTCATCATACTTAGGCATGTTCAAAAAAACGCCACAATTGAAGCATTATCACATGGGTGACCCACTCACGAGATAGCTAGCATGAACCTTTATGACCCTTCAGAATCTATAGGCTAAAAATCAAGGGGGTCGAGATTATGACCTAAAAAACAAGCGCTTAATGAGAGGTAATCCATTTCTTCTTACTTTTTTCTCATTTTTCCTTTGATTTTTATGGTTTTTCTTGGTTTTGATAGGTGACTTTAGTTTTGTGTGTGTTTTTGTGTTTGTTTTATAGGTATTAGGTTATGATGATCATTACTGGTTTGGGTTGGTTTTTTTAGTGCTTATAAGGGTGTTTGTAGTCTTTGGGATGATTTTGGAGACAAATGCATAGGCCATGTAAAAGTTAAGCTAAGAAAAGTTATTTTTCTCAGACACTCGATCGAGTTTACAGAGTACTTGATTGACTTCCTTATGAAGATACTAATATAGACCAGCTAGCAAAATGGGAGAAAACTCGCTAAAACTAGGAGACTCAGCCGAGTGTGTAGAGCACTTGATCGAGTGCCCTCTATTTTATAAGTTTTGAGCTATTTGGCATAATGAAGTAGAATTGAAAATATACAGGGGACTCGACTGAGTGCTATTTACACTTGATCGAGTGCCCCTCATTAGCACTAGATCGAGTGCCCTCTATTTTTTAAGTTTTGAGCTATTTGGCAGAATGAAGTAGAATTGAAAATCTACAAGGGACTCGTTCGAGTGCTATTTACACTTGATTGAGTGCCCCTCGTTCCGACTATTTTAAATTCAGTTCTTGCTCATATTTGATCACTCTTTCAAACTCACTCTCGCGTATTTCTCTCTCATTCTACTCCAATCCCGACTTCAAATCCACCCAAACCACTCAATTAAACCCCCAAATTTTACAATTTTTAACACTCCTCCATACTCTACATCAAAATTTTACATATATTTCTTACGAAATCACTCATTCCACTCAAAAACCCTAACTTTCCCATATTTTAGGGTTTCTTTATTTTTCTTTCATTTGTGCAAATTGGTGATTCTAGGTGGTTTCATACACATTTTGGAGAAATTTGGAAAAGGAGTTTGTGGCTACACTACTTGGGTATACTCTTTCCTACTCTTGTTTTTACTTCACTATTTTTCAATAGTTTCTGAATTTTATGTTCTTATATTTGTTGGAATTGTGTTATGGATTATTGTGGATGTGATTTGGTTTGGTTTCTTTGAGGATTGTTGTGAACCTAGAAATTTTGGGAATTTTTGAGCATAAACCCTAGGTAGTACTAGACTCCCCTTTAGGTACCATCCATATCTTGCAAGTTAAAACCCTTAGTGTTTTAAATAGTAGAATACTATGTCTTTCTATTGGAGAACCAAGTCTAGGAGGCTGCAAGACCCTACCCCCATTAGAGTAGAAATCCTACACATGGAGATGTATGGGATTGATTTTGGGTTTAGTAAGGAGTATATGAGGAGTTTTATTAGAATCACCATCCCTACACGATTCTATGACCCGCAAGCCTTTAGGGTGTTAGGTCTCAAGGGGGCGATATATAAGCTTTTCTCTATGTTCGGGTGTGAATCCTTGCTAAACATTCATGCCTCGACCTATAGGAATTTATCTTTAGTGGCCCTCTCATCCTTCAACATCAATCGATTCCCTGACACTACTACTACTAGAATTTACATTAACCTTTTAGGGAATTGACAATTCTTCTCCTTAGATGATGTTCATCGGGCTTTAGGTCTGCCCTTCAACAAGGTTCTCGCCCATGGCCGTCCTAGGTTAGAGGATTACCACGATAGTCTCTTTTATAGAGACATCACCGCACTAACTAGCTATGACCCTAGCAGTTCCAAGGTAACTTGGTTTATTCACCCGGTGGTGTGGGTAGCTTATAGGGTCCTAGCTTAGACCCTATTCTCTAGAGACGATAGGGGTGGCATTTGCTCATCCTGCGAGCTTTATTTTCTATGGAATTTAATTGCCAATGAGTCTAGGCCAATTCTTGGGGTAGATAGGGCCTTTGGTACTAGCGACGTGGTTAATGGAATACCTGGCCTAAGTAGCTAATGGTTCGATCGAGATAGGTGTAGGAGGCGTAATTACCCTTCTAGCATAGTGTAATGAATTAGACCTTTCTAGTTGCTTTCGTTAGGAGGTGTCATGTGTAACAACCTCAAATTACTATCATAATAATAATAATATTAGTAATAATAATAATAATAATAATAATAATAGTAACTTAGGGGTATTACCGCCACGTGTCACCACGCTTTGGCTATGCTAACTAATTACTATATTGCACCAAAAGAAAGACTCGATTTATTTATGAAAAAGAATTTGATTATCGAAAGGTACAAAAGTTGAATAAGAAAAATTATGAAAACTCATAACTAGTATGTGCCCCTTGATGTAATGCTCTCATGCACATTTATTCCTGCAAACCTACTCACCATAAATGATAAGTAGGGCAAACAAAAAACAAATAGAAAAATACGTGTTAGTGTAAAAACACTGTGTACATATACATGCTAAAATAAATAATTTGACTTTTAAATTCCTTTATTTCGAACATATCTTCTTATAATCAATAAACTTTAAACCTTCCTTTATAATAATCTAATACAAATGGAATTGTTACAACACTTAATAAAAGCAATTTCCTATTCTTATATCCCCTCCTTGATCCTTAGTGTGCATACAAGTGGATTTTGAAGGATGAACCCTTCTTGATTATGAAATCAAGAAGTAATGTATAATAATAATAACTCTAATTTTATAATTTCTTTAAATACAAATACCTTACTTTAATTATTAAAGCTCATTAAAAATTATTAAATCTCAATTGCCATTTGGCCCTTTTGAAACATGATACATATTAAATAAAATAAGGTAAATGTATATCACCCTTTTTTTTAATCGGAATATCAAATAAATAACCATATATAAACATATATTTAAAAAATATGTTAACACAATATAATTAACAAAATTAAATATTCAATTTCACATAAAAATATTTAACACATATACGTATCTTAAATTCTAGTACTTTCTAGCAACGCTCTACTAAACTTCAAGTTGATCCTCCTATCAATTTAAAATAAAATATTCAACACAATACAATACAATAATTATACATATAATATTGGAACTTTAATTAAATTAAGAAATAATTTTAAGAATTAAATAGTTTGCAAAATAATGTAAACAATTAGATAGTTAGGGAAAGAAGATGCTCACGGAGGCTGGTTGTTGTTAGTGGCACAAGGGGGTCGAAGAGATGCAGAGAGTGGCTTGAGAGAGAGGGAGAAAAATTGAGAGAAGTAGAAAGGTTTTAATGATTTTTTTGTAAAGAATTATGTGAGGTTTAAGGGTCTATTTATAGTAGAAATTAGGATAAGTTCTAGGATTTAAAAACACTAAAAGAAATATGAATTTAATGATAATTATCCTCCAAATTTTTAGAAAAATATTTTATTTTTAAAATAATTAAATTATTAAATAGTTTAACCAATTAATATTATTTAATTCAAAACAAACCAATTAGAATTAGTTAAAAAAAGATAAAATTTTATAATAATAATATTTTTTTTTGAAATATCAATCATAGAAAAAGGATATGATAAGGTTATAATTTATTATTTTTTTCTTTTTTTGAAAATCTATTATTTTAAATAAAAACTATCTTTTCAACTAAAAGAATCCTTTAAATTATGATTAAATAAATATAATAATAATAAGTTTTTTAAAAATATTAATCATGGTAGCTGGCCATGATTAGATATAGTCGAATTTTTTTTATTATTTTATTTCTTTGGTAAATATATCCGATTTTTAATATTATCCATTTTAAATTAAAAACAATCTTTATAAATATCTTAAACTAATTTTTTTTCTAAGAATAATATCTTAAAAGCTTCTAGAATATTCTAGAATAAAAGTGGATGCTCAAGATATTTTTCAAGATATTTTAGAGGGCTTTTTGGGAATTTAATGGAATAATTGAGGAATTAAATATTTATTTATAAAATTAAATAATTTTCTTAATAAAATTATAAAATAAATATATAAATAGCGGTCCTTTATTATGATTGGTGCCAAAATAATTTTTAAATTATTTAATTTATACTAAAATGTTCTTAATATAATGTCTTAAATATAGGGTATTATAGTCAACCCCCTTAAAAGAAGTTTTGTCTGCAAAACTTTGAAAATATTTTAAAGAAACTTTTGAATGCAGTGCATGTGACATATGAAGCTAATTCTTATAACTAATATAATTGACTCTTGTATGTCCTAAAAATGGCAAAGCGCAAAACTTTCTCGCATTCTACACCCCCCCCCCCCCCCCCCCCCCCCCCCCCCCTTAAAAAAAAGTCACGTCCCTGTGACTCAACTAATAACCTTAGAAAATAAGTCTTAACATTTCTTCTTCATTTCATCTTCTGCCTCCCAAGTTGCCTCTTCGGTCTCATGATTTGACAATACCACTTTCATATTTTTACATCTCTGTTTCTTGTGTTTCTTAGATAGCTATCCAAGATTCGAACTAGTCTTTCTTCATAAGTCAAATTTTCGTCCATTTATATTGATTCATGACGTAACGCATGACTTGCATCCGATACATATTTCTTCACTTGAGATATATGAAATACATTAAGCACTTTCTCTAGTTCATTAGGCAGTTCCAACTCATAAGCCACTTTGCCCACTCTTTTCAACAACTCATAGGGTCCATTGTACTTCGAACTCAATTTTTCCCTTTTTCCCGAACTCATCACTCCTTTCATAGGAGAAACTTTTAATAAAACCTTTTCTCCAATTTCATATTCCTCATCTCGCCTCTTGGAGTCTGTGTAGCTCTTTTGTCGGTCTTGTGCTGCTTTAATCTTTTCTTGTATCATCTTCACCTGTTTAATAGTTTCTTGGATCATTTCTGGTCCAAGTACTACGGTTTCACTTATATCATTCCAACACAATGGACTCCTACACTTTCTTCCATAAAGTGCCCCTAAAGGTGCCATTCTAATACTGGCATGATAACTGTTATTATAGGAAAACTTGATTAGGTCTAAGTAATCCTCCCATGACCCTTGATACTCCATCACACATGCCCTTAACATATCTTCCAAGTTTGAATGGTTCTTTCAGTCTAACTGTCAGTAGAAGGGTGGAATAATGTGCTCATAAGTAACGTCATTCCCATTGCCTTCTGCAAACTCTTCCAAAAATTGGACAAAAACCTTGAATCTCTATCCGACACAATATCCTTAGGAACCCCATGATAATTCATCAAAAATTTCACATAAGGTTTTCCTAATTGGTTCATTGTCCAAGTACTCTTCATTGGTCTAAAAATGACAATCTTAGTGATTATATCTATAACCACCCAAATGGTATCATTACCAGCCCTTGTTCTACGTAGAGCTCCTACAAAATCCATGGAGATTGAATCCCATTTCCAACTAGGAACTTTCAATGGTTGAATCTTACCCTGCGGACACTTATGCTCAATCTTTACCTTCTGACAAGTAAGGCACCAAACCAAAAATTTGGCTACTTCCTTTTCATAATAGGCCACCAAAATGTCTTCTTCATGTCTTTGTACAACTTATCTCCTCCAAGATGCATAAAGTAAGGTGAACTGTGAGCTTCTTCCATCAATCTATTCTTTAAATCTCCTTGATTGTATGGAACACACCATCTTCCTTTAAACCTAATACTACCATCATCAGTGGTCGTAAAGTTTAGGTTTTGTCCTTCTCGGATTTTTTTTTGATATTTTCTTATTTTTCATCTTTCGGTTGGCTATCCTAAATCTCATCATAAATGGATGACTGGATTTCCATGGCATTAATACATTCTTGTACTCCTCTTTGTTCCACTACCTCTAAGTTCATTTTCTAGAATTCCATACATAACTGATTAGGAAAAATTATTTTTCGAATGGTTCGACTTCCTACTTAATGCATCTGCCACCACATTGGCTTTTCCTTTGTAATATTAAATCTCCAAATCATAATCTTTGATAAGCTCAAACCATCTCCTTTGCCTCAAATTTAACTTCTTCTGGGTGAAAATATACTTTAAACTCTTATGATCCGTATAGATCTTACAAGTTACTTTGTAAAGGTAATGTCTTCATATCTTTAAGGCAAAAACTATCGATGCTAGCTCCAAATCATGAGTCGGGTAGTTAACCTCATATGGTTTTATCAATACACAACCTAACCCAATCTTGGTTGTGTCACTATATACTTCATATTGATCACTCCCGTTTAGTAAGGCTAAGACTAGTGCCGATGTTAACTTATCTTTTAAAGTTTGAAATGCCTCTTCACACTCTGGAGTCCACATAAACATATACTCCTTTTTCATAAGGTTAGTCATGGGTCTAGATATCTTCGAAAGTCTTTCACAAATTGCTGATAATAGCCTGCTAATCCCAAGAAACTTTGAATATCTAATACACTCTTCGGTGTTGGCCATTCACTTACTACTTGAAACTTTGCTGGATCCACGGATACGCCTTCCTTAGATATCACATGTCCCAAAAAGGCTATTTTCTTCATCCAAAACTCACACTTAGAAAGCTTCACTTATAATTGATTTTCCCTCAAAGTAGTCAAGACCACCTTTAAATGTTCTTCGTGATCATCCTTATCCCTCAAATACACTAAAATATCTTCAATGAAAACTATCACAAACCTATCTATGTAAGGCCTAAAAATTTAGTGCATCAAATCCATGAACATCGCTGGTGCATTAGTCAACCCAAATGGTATTACTGTAAATTCATAGTGTCCATAACAAGTCCTAAATACACTATTTGGGATGTCTTGCTCAGCAATCCTCAACTCGTGATATCCAGACCTCAAGTCAATCATAGAAATACCCCTGCCCCTTTCAACTGATCAAATAGCTCTATCCTCAGAAGTGGGAATTTATTCTGTAAAGTCACATTATTCAATTCTCCATAATCAATACATAACCTCATACTTCCATCTTTTTTCTTGAGAAACAATACTAGGGCTCCCTAAGGTGGCGAACTAGGCCTTATATAGCTTTTGTCTAGCAAATCATCCAATTGAGCATTTAATTCCTTCAATTCAGCTGATTTCAGCATATAGGGGGCTTTAGAGATTGGTCCGGTTCTAGGCACTAGATCTATGGTGAACTCAACATCTCTAATTGTAGGCATTCTGGAATCTCTTCTGGATAAATGTCCAGAAATTCTCAAACAACTAGAATATCTTGCTTATTTCCATCTTCTCCTTCCCAAATTTCTTGAATACTACATATGTATAAAGGATAGCCCTTCTGCACACATTTCTTTATTTGTAAGGCAAAGATGATCTTCAATCCAGGTTTCTTCCCTTCAGTATGATATGTCATCCTGACCTTGTTAAGTCCAACCAAGGATACCTTTTGAGCTTCACAATCAATTCGTGCTTTAAATTTTCCCATCCAGTCCATACCCAAGATCACATCTAAGTCACCCATTTTAAATTATATTAAGTCTGATGGAAATTCAACTCTGACATTTCCTAGATGTATTTTAGAATGCAACTTAGTAGCTCATAACTTCCCCAAATGGTAAAGCCACGTCTAAGGAAATGGATTATGCCTTTGCTAACTTTAGAATTCCTACTAAATTCTTAGAAATGAATGAAAGAGATGCTTTTGAATCAAAAAGAACTTTTGCAGGAAAATTATAGATGGCTATTCATAACAAATACACAGCCTTTAGGAGGATTGTAATTTGCTCCTAATGCAGGTTTAGGATTCTTTTTTAGTTGGATTAGACTAGGCTGACCATTTTGAAGAGGTTTCCCATTTTGGGTCAGGACACTAAGGACACCAGAGGTCTTTTTATAACACTCATACTCTCGATGTCCCAATTTTTGACAAAAACGACATGTTACAAGGTTACCTTTGCAGTCCCTCCTGGGGTGATTCTTGTCACACCTCTTGCAATGGAAAATTCTCTTAGGCTTCTCATCCTCCCCTTAGTTTTCTCTTCCCTTCCTAAGGTTTCCCTTAAAGTCTCTTTTCCCTTGAAAATTCCCATTGGTTCTAGATCTTTTATCACCTCCATAGAAGTTTCCATTTCCCTTTCTCTTTTACCCTAAGACTTTATTCTCTAATTCTCTTCCCCTAATCTCATACAAGTGGGGGACTCTCCCATACACCTCATATAAGGTTTTGAAAGTGACCCCTCCTAGATTCCTTTGTAAGGTTAAGGTTAGGCCTTGTTTAACTCTTTGTGCTTTCATGGCTTCGGTTGAGAATACCTCTGGACCAAATTTCATAAGTTCAATAAACTTAGCATAGTATTCATTAATGGTCATGCCTCCCATTCTAAGGTTTGTAAATTCCATGTACTTTTGTTTATTAAGGTAAGGCAGATAAAATTTATTTCTAAGGGCTTCTTTGAAAGTTGACCACCCAAAACCAGGAGTTCTTTTGATGTACTATTTACTTTCATATTCTTGAGATAATTTACAGCATTAAATAGCTTATCAAACTCCCTAATCCAGTTTTCTAGGCTAGCTGGGTCTTCTTTTCCGTTATAGCTCGGAGGTTTGCTACTTGAAATTCATTTAAAAATCTATCGAAAGGTGTCATTTTCTGGCTGCCTATTCAATTGATTTGTCATTACTTGAGCTAGAGGTTGAGTTAAAGTGGTTAGGTATTTGACTGTCCTCCTAAGGCCACTTCGGGTGGTTTGAGACTTTCAATTAAGCATTTGACTCGACATATTGCCTGAACGTTCAAATAATCATGTTGAATTCATATTCAAACACTTGAAACATATATAATCCTAGAATTAACATTCACTTAATTTAAATAATTTTTTGCATGTAACGAACTTCATGACTAAAATACTTGGCTTTTAATTTACTATAGATAGGCATATGAAAAATTGGATACATTTAAGTACATAACTCACACTTCCTTGATTTAATTCACATGAAACATACTTTCTTCTATCCTTAAGAAAGTTTATAACCTAAATTTAAAACAAGTAATCAAATTGGTCTTTTAATTCGTCCTTCCTTGATTGTATTTAAGTATGCTGGAAATTCTTTTATTTTGCAACTATTTTAATTTTGAAACTTTTAATAGTGTACTTGATGTCTATGCGAGTAAATCAAGACAATGGTTTCCCAGGTAAGTTACGTACGACGTTGACGAGAGCCTTTCCTAGCCAGAAACCATTACTTAACGGAACACTTCCTCAGGTCAGTCGAACCTTCCTTAGATAGAGAGTATTACACTTGATCACCAACATTTCCATCTTTCCAAAAAAAAATAATTTTTATAAAAAATACTTTATTTTATGCATGAAAATACGAAATTCTATCCTACATACACTAGTTACATAACAAAGATTTGCGGTGTAATAATAGAAAAGCCGTAAATTAATTAAATGTTTACTCAATATGCGGCGTCACTAAACTAGACCCGCCGCATATTGATAGTAATTCATTTAATATGCGGCGTTAACTTCTAGAACCTGCCGCATATTAATAGTAATTCGCCTAATATGCAGTGTATAATACTCACCCCCGCCACCTACTAGTCTGACCTTTTCTAAAAAACAATCGGCATTGCTTCAGTTTACTTCGCATTTCCTCATTTCGCATATTCCTCTCTTCGTGTTCTTGTGCCCCCAAAATAACACCTTCGTATTCTTGCCAACCCACCTTCAAATTAACCCCTCACCTTGGGTTGAGCATTTGGGTCGTTTTGGGTCGAGTTTATTGGGTCGCCATCATCATCTCCTCACCCTCTCCTTCGGCCACCGTATCGTGCAACCTTTTGCAAAGGTATTGCGTGATTTGTCTTTTTATTTGTGTATTTCATTTTCTATATATGAATATGAATATTTTAGGTATTTAGGGTTAGTGGAATGGGTTAGTTTGACTTAAGGTTAGTTGGGGTTAGTTCACATTAGTGTTAGGGGAAGGGGTTTCGAAGGTGGGTTAGGGAAAGGGATTGAATCTGAATTAGGGTTAGGGGTTAGTAACAAAATATACCAGATTCAGCCTTGGGTTTCAATCTAGCATGAGCTCGTCATTTATTATCTGATAAGCTGCGTCTTTTGGTATTGATTTCGCGGGAATTTTATACCTTCGCAAATAAATGACAAACTAAATGTTTAGAAAAAGCCAAAAACTTGGTGCTCTGTGTTATGAAGTATGTAACTATGAAAATCATTGCTTAGATTAAAAGAAAGAAAATTTCTGAATCAAGAATAATACACTAAGTAAATTTCTATACTGAAAGAATATATAAGAAAAAAATTTATGAAATTATATGGAATAGTTGAACAACTGACTAGAGAGAATATCATATAAAGATATAATTTTTTGAAATTTTCTTCTTAACTACAAAGTACAAATTTTTTGATATAATTGATTGTCAGTCAATCAAAACTATCTTTCTTAATAATTAGTATTAATTCATATTATCACATTTCTGTTATCCAAGTGAGATTTCTAGTGTTGGACGAATCCTGTTGGGATTATTCATACAAACCTCCTAGCATAATTAATAATACTAATTTAATTTGACTACACATTTTTAATTAGTGATCAAGTTAGTAAGAGATATTAAATACAAGTCCATAACCCTTTTCAAGAAGAATTGAAAGACATAAAAAAAGAAACTTTGTCTACACCAAAATAATACACCTAAGTTAGCTTTTGTATATTAGTTTTAATTGATTTAGTTAATGCATATGGATTATTATGTATATGAATTAGTAGAAATTGATTGGCCAATGTATATGAATTAGTAAATGACATTGTGTGTTGGTTGTGGTTGTATATAAATTCATATAAATAGGTTTGAAAATCTATTTTCAAAATTGGAAAATGTTGGATTTACAAAGGAAACTCTGCCAAATTTTTTATAGAATTTTTAGTGATTTACAAAGTATAGAATAGAAATAATATTGCTAGAAGAATTTAGTAACTTAAACTATAGAGCGAGTGTTTGTGGGTCATTGTGGAGTTTGCTTAACCTTATTTTTGGTAAGCTACTTGAGGACCCTTTAGGTACAATTATATATATAACTATACATAAACTGAGTGTTAACTAGATTGTTATTTAATCTCTTACATGTTAAATAGGGCATAACACAAATTATGGAGTGAAAATGGATGTATGGTAATCGTGCTTCGTTGGAGTTCATGAATGGAGTTGAGGAGTTTTGTAGACAAGTGTTGAAACACCTAAATAACATTGGAGATGATGAGGTGTGTTGATTTCGATAATGTGAATATAGTTAGTAGTATAAGAGAGTTGAGGGACAATGTGATCCGGCGTGGGTTTAGGCAATAATACCACGTATGGGTATGGCATGGTGAGGTTCCTTCTTCTAAAGACATGGGGTTGTGTTCTAACGAAATTCCCATTCATAAAGTTGAGCTAGACCATCATGGCCAATTAGAATCTGATGACGGTGAAGATGTTAATGCCGAGAAGGAAGAGATAGGGAGAATGAATTAGAGGATAATGACCCTAGTGATGAAGATTGAATAGATGGAATGCTTAAAGGGGTAGGGGATCAATTTGGTAGTCAATCTCGTACTTTTGAGCGTTTGTGAGAGGCTGCTGAGAAACTGTTGTATCTTGGATGTGCTAAATACACTAAGTTGCCTGCCACATCAATGTTGTTTAACTTGAAAGCGAAATATGGTTGGACTGATACTAGTTTCACAGCCTTATTGAAAATATTAGGGGACATGTTTCCAAAGGGTAATGATTTGCCTATATCCACGTACTATGCAAAGAAGTTAATGTGTCCCCTTGGGTTAGAGTATAATAAGATTGATGCCTATCCGAATGATTAGATATTGTATCAAAATGAGTATGCAGAGTTCATTCAATATCCTAAATGTTGGCAGTCATGTTACAAACTCCCACATGGGATAAAGCCTATAGTGGGGATTAAAGGTCTTAGTGTAAAGGTGTTGTGGTACCTTCCCATAATACAAAGGTTCAAGCATTTGTTTTTTATTATGAGCGATGCAAAGAATTTGAGATGGCATGCAGAGAAGTGGAAGAAAGATGAGATAATTCGACATCCTGCGGATTCTCCCCAGTGGAAAACAACTGATGAATCCTTCAAAGCTTTTGGCGGGGATGATAGGAACCTAAGACTTGGTATCTGCACGGATGGAATGAATCCTTTTGGTACCTTAAGCAGTCAACATAGCACATGGCCAGTTTTGTTAGTGTTATACAATTTTCCCCCTTAGTTATGCATGAAACGTAAATATGTTATGTTATCGATTCTAATATCAGGGCCCAAGCAACCTGGGAATGACATTGATGTTTATCTTGCTCCCCTTATTGAAGATTTGCAGTTGTTGTGGGGTGAAGGTATATTAGTGTATGATGCATATGCTGAAGAGAGTTTTACACTCTGTGCCATCCTATTATGTACCATTAATGACTTTCCAGCCTATGGAAACTTATTAGGGTATAAGGTGAAGGGAAAAAAGCTTGTCCTATTTGCGTGGATGATATGGACTTAACTTATTTGCCTTATTGTGGAAAACACGTGTATCTCATGCATCGGAGGTTCTTGAAAAGGTTTTATCCTTATCGTAGAGAAAGATCTCATTTGATGGTAAAGTTGAGCAACGTAGAGCCCCTATACCGTTGACTGGCAGGGAGATTTATGAAATTGTGAAAGGAAGAGATAATGTGTTCAGGAAAACTTTGAAACACAGAGATATTTAGGGGTTATGGAAGAAATAGTCAATATTTTGGTAACTTCAATATTGGAAATATTTACCCGTTAGACATTGTCTTGATGTTATGCACATAGAGAAAAATGTTTATGATGCCATCTTAGGGATGCTGTTGAATATACCTGGTAAGACTAAGGATGGTCCTAATGTTAGGAGAGGCTTACAGACGATGAAGATTTAATCCAAGTTGTGGCCTGAAGAGAGAACGCCTAGTATTGGAAAAGGTAAATCCACATATCTTCCTCCGGCTTGTTACACTTTATCTCTAGCAGAGAAGAGGATATTTTTTGAGTGACTGTATAGGATCAAGGTTCCTAGTGGGTATTCGTCTAATTTAAAGAACTTCATATCAATGAAAGATCTTAAATTAGTGGGTATGAAATCCCATGATTTTCATGTTATGATGCAAGTGTTTCTACCAATTGTGTGGTCCAGTGTTCCTAAGATGGGCTTATCCTTTTGAGAGATACATGGGTACTCTTAAAAAGAAGATGAGAAACCCAGCACACCCTAAAGGTAGTATAATTCAAGGTATAACCACAGAGGAGGTAGATGAGTTTCTTAGTGAGTTCTTATCTAAGGGGGAGGCAGTTGGGTTATCAAAATCGAGGCATGAAAGGAGGCTTAAAGGGCACGACACCTTGGGTTTTAAGGAGGTCTTAATTCCATTGCCGAAAGAGAGACAAGCTCATTTATTTGTTTTGCATCGTATCGTAGAGGTTCATCCTTACTTAGAAAGGCATATGAATGAATTGAAGGTGAAGTACCCCTCTACAAGTGAACGAGCATTGATGCAAGAACACAGTAACACCATCAATTGGTTTCATGAAAAGTTATGCATGAATTGTCTAAAATGGGCCATAACATTTCTGATATAATTAAGTGGTTAGCTTACGGCCCTCGAATAACTATTTGTTCTTTTGAGAGGTATGATATCAATGGATATACCTTCTACACTAAACGTCAAGGATGTCAGTTGAAGAGGTGCGATATGTTATTTTTTAATTAGGTGACTCCACAAGTTAAGAAGATGAAGGGGATGTCAGTTGATAAAGTTATTGGGAGCAATGAGCCAGCCTCGAAGAAATTAGTGGTAGAGAACCAACTTCTTCCTCTCTAAAGATGTAGCAGCTTCTCTTAGTCCCGAGTGTAAATGGCTACTTCAATGTGCTACCATGATGAAGGAATACGATACCATTGCTATGTCGTTAGATCGGGCCTTATTCCATTACTCTGAAGAAGGAACAGTGTGGCTTGACAAAGATGACATCACCCAATTCTTACAGGGAGCTTAATTGAACATTTCTATTATTCAATGCTTCATGAGGTATACCCAATTAATATATAGGTTAACTTATATGCTACTGGTAATAATTTTTAAACCATTTAATTTGTATATATAATTCATGTTATGATTACGTAGGCCACTCCAAGGTGATTGTGTGTCGTGCGATTTACTTTCATTAGTCGGTTGGTTGTTTTCTAAGGCCACTTCGGATGCAAAATCGATGGCAACATCGAGGAGGTAAAGATGTACATCCACTTTGCATTCAAGAAATCCCTATAAGCTAAATTGAAGTTCATTTTCACCCCTGCTTTTGAACGGTACATTTGAATTTGATGTGTGAACGTAATGCTTATTACTTATACATTTACTTTAGAGTATGGTAATACATATATTATGTAAATATAATGCTAACTACTTATTTCTTATAATGTAGTGCACACTAGATGTTTTAAGTCATTTTTGTGGGTAGTGGGAAAATATACTTCTTCAACTCGGCTCGATCAATGCGTAGTACTAAGCTGAGAGCGATTATTAATTAGTAAGTATTATCAATAGATTTACATTGCAAGCTGTGTTTGATTGAAATTGAACTTTTAAACTAATCAATGTCATTTTCCAGTGTGCTAAAAAGACTTACATTGCAAGGAGAACGAGCCGGAAAGCAGACATCAACATGAATAGAAGTGATGGTAAGTTTATTAACTAATTAAAACATTGTAAAATAATACTATCATATGTATGGCTAACATTTTTATTTTGTAATTCGTAGTGTGCTCAACAACGTGGTGGAACTGAGTGTGGCTACTTTGTGATGTGTTTCATGCTTGACGTCCTCAACGGGTGCAGTAGTGGGATGCCTATGGAGGAGGTAAGAGCTTTTTCCCATAATTTTATCATTTTGAGTATCTTTAATATTGTATTCCCTCTTAATCATGCCTCAAACACTTTACCTAGGATTGGTTGAGTTAATATAACTCAGTTATGAGCGGTTTTAGGTAGATTATTGGCCTTAACACTTGAAATATAGGCCAAATAGGACCGGTTTTGAGTCGCATTGGCGTATTTACCTTTAACATGCCCTAAACACTTCGATGATAACAGTTTCCTTTGTTACTTTTACCTGTCCCTCTGCCTTCATCATAGTCCTCTTCTTTCCTATAAAATGATTTTGTTTCCTCTGTCTTTTTAGAACTTTTACGAGAAATTATCTTTGGGAAAGAAAATAAGGAGCTAAAATGATGATGGAATAAAACAAAAGGGCACGTATTGCTGCGGTTAGGAAGTAGCAGTAGACGAAAGAGACTGATGAGGGTGGTAGTAGCCGAATAAAAGATAAAAATATGAGGGTTTTGATGGGTGACAATGAGGCTGTAGTGATTGATAAAGAAGATTTTTTAAGATGGGTTATTGGATTCATTAGATTTAACCCCTCTTGGAGACTCTTCTTTATCAATCACAACACCTTTATTTTCATCCATCAAAACCCTCAAATTTTTATCTTTTATTCAGCTACTACCACTGATACCTGGTTTTTAGCTTCGTTTACTAAAAGACTAGTTATGCAAACAATACTTATAATCACCTTAATACTACTACAACTAGTGTAATGGTAAGTCGGGGGTCGAACCACGAGGACAAAGGATATCAAGACACTTAATTCTTAACACAACTGAACTTTTTGGGTTTAAAAACAACTAAAACTAATAACAAAAATATAAATTGCGATGAATTAAGAGGAAAACCAAGTGGAGAAAAACGGAAACAAGATTAGATTCACCCTAGGAATGATGCTTTCAAAAGAGAACATGATAGGTTAGAGAAAATCAAACAATAACTAGCATAGACACCCAAGCATGCGAGAGGAAGTTGGTGATTCCACAAATCACATCGAACGACCTATAATTGCCTTATGTCTCCAAAGGAGTTGGAGGACAAGATTCGCATTGGGTTTTGAAAGCCACTTATTGTCATTATTCCTATAACCTTAGACAATAAAGAACATAACTTTTCCTAGGGTTTCACTAATAAAACCCCTAAGAGAACTACTCAAACATATTCAATATATACGACATGATGATATTCAATAAAACAAACGCAACAATCATGAAAAGAAATTAACGAGAACAAAAGCAAATCAGAAACTATTCTAGATGAACGATAAACACTAGGCTAAACATCAACTGAAATATAATGAATGAATTTGAAAGTAAAGAATAGATTGATACTGACAATAAAGCTTCAATGCAATATCCACGATCATAATCCAATCGATAAAATCGAAAACTTGGAGTACATGTGTTGAGAAAACAGAAAATGGAAAACTAGAACTAAGAGAATTTTGGAGGCTAAACAAAGCTAAAACTAATAAAACTAAAACTTGTTTAGGGTTCCCCCTCTCTTCAGAGAGAGGGGTATTTATATCAAAGAATAAAAGAGGTCTGGAAACCCGTAAATGCCTTTGGGCCAGCCTATAAAAGAAGTAAACTTTCCGGAGAAAACAGGTTGATTTGCCCGAATTAAGGACCCATTCAGCCGAATCTAGCTCCGTTCGTATGAATCCTTTCCCATTTGCCCATTCCAGCAGCTCTATGGAATTCCTCTCTGTGCACAATTGGCCCGAATAGAGACATCCATTCGGCCAAATGGATGATGATTCACCCGAATGAATGTCATTCGACCTTCCCAATGACCATGGAACATAGTCTCTCTACTGGACTGCCATTCGACCAAATCTCTGTAAGATTCGGTCGAATCTAACTCTTAAATCCTCTTTTTCAGCTTCTTCAAGTGCCTGATGTCTTATTAGCTTCGTGGGATCTTCATGATTCACTTGAAATGTCTACCCAAGCTATGATACGCGTGTCTAAGAATGTCAAAGACTCAAATACGTCACATTTCACCTCGAATCATCAAAAACACCTGAAATCTCCTTAAAACAACTCAAAGACAAGATCAAGGTGAAATCAAGTATAATATGTATAAAATCAATCTAAAAGCGCAACTTAACACAAAAACGGGGTAGTAAACGTGCTCTAAAATGAGCACATCAACTTCGCCCAAGCTAAATCTTTGCTAGTCCCTAGCAAATGAACTAGTCAAGGTAACATGAAAGATGAGGGCAAAATGGCTATAAAAACGAATGAAGAACAAGGAGAGTGAAAATCAAGACAATGCAAGCCGTGCATGTGCAAAACTCTTCCCTAGCCATAGGTGTGAAAGTACAATGGGATTAGAAGAGCAAAACAACGTTTTACACATACTGGGGATCACCAAGAAAGCTACATCATAGTTCATTCTGCCCACTACCTAATGAGGTCGCAAGTCTATGCTCTCGAGGTTATTTCCCAAGAGATGTGGGAAATTTCTAATACGCTCATGTGTTTATAGGTTATGTGTTTCGCTCAAAATCATCCCACTAAAGATGAGTCGGGTATTAAACACCTAAATAGGGAGAAATTTCAAGGATTGTGTCTTATCTACTCTCCAGCACAGATATTACTAATCAGGTCAAGTCGAACAGGTTTTGAAAGGGTTGCAATGTAGGCTAGGATCAAGGTAGGGTAAAATTTAGGGATGTGAAGTTAAAATAGAGGATAGTAAGCGATCCAAGGTAATAAAACTGAGGACAACTACGACTTCCGACAACCATACCTCTCCCAAAATCCGCAATAATGTACTCTAACACATTATGTCAACTTGATTCTCAAATTTTTCTCTCTTTTTTTTTCTTTTTTTTATTTTTCTCTTTTTCTTTCTCTTTTTCTCTTTTTTCTCTTTTTTTTCTTTTTTTTCTTTATGTGCTTTTCATTTTTTTTCTTTTTTTTTTGAAATTTTCATGTAAATAGTTTTGAAATACACTAAGAGTAATGTGAAGAGTTATATCATCCAAATATCACTTTTCAAATCGAAATCGTACACCACAATACAATGAACACCAACTTCACTATGATCACATGACTATCCTCTAGGTATAGAGAGGGATCATTTGGCTCATGTGGAGTTAAATAGTGTGGCTACAAAGAAGAAGGTAAAGGCACAACTTGGCTCAACCTAAAGTAAATTAATATTCATGGTAAGCAGTTTGGCTATATAGCTTTTACTACAAACATGTTATCATCCCTAACCATTAGAAAAGCAGACTATTTTAGAGAAAAACAGATACAATTCTTAAGATTCCCTGACTAACACTCAATAATATAGAACTCATAATAAAGTCCTAGAAGGCTCAATCCTCACTAGGCTAGTCGAAATGCGCCTCAATAGGTAGTCATCGAAACCACATACCAAGCAAGCTCAGATCCCCCAAGTTAAGTGGAAAACAGTCGATAAACTCAGACCTAAAACAGGCACAGGGCTAGGGGAATACGAGCATATAATCACTGTAAAGTGCACGTCAGAAGCCTACATGCTTATTTAGAGCATATGATGGAAAAAGGGGTTTAGGGCATATAATGGAAAAAAGGGATTGGAGCATATGATGGAAAAAAGGGAAGCATATGATGGAAAAAAGGGAAGCATATGATGGAAAAAAGTGGTTTAGGGCATATGATGGAAAAAAGGGGTTTAGGGCATATGATGGGAAAAGGGATTGGAGCATATGATGGAAAAAAGGGATTAGAGCATATAATGGACAAAAGGAAAACAAACACAAATATAAATAAATAAATTTGGATTTTTAAGCGAGAGCAATCATACCAATACGTAGGTGAAGCAGCACATGAAACTTATTACAAGCACCTGAAAACAACACCAAAAAGCAAAACCAAAACACAAAACAATGCAAAACTACACAGCAATAAGACAAACAGCCAGATAGGGTAAAAGACCCAAAGACACGCCTTATAAATAATGAGTAGGGGACAATGGATAACCCCCCTAAACCAGGCTGAAGTTGTCCTCGGCGCTAAGGGAGGCCTTTAGGTCTACCACTACTCATCCCCTATGAAACCCTCATCCTCCTGGTCATCATCCTCATTATCCTCCTCCTCCCCACCCATATAGTCCATCCCATAGTCATAGAGGCTCTTCTAGGAGCTAATGGGGTGAAGTTGTTGAACCTACGTCTACCCACCCACAACCGGTCAAACCCATGACTTAAGGACATTTCATTATAGTTGTCATGACAGGGGTACCAAGAAGGGGTGGCCATGCTTTCGCTGACCATGTGGGATCAGTAGGCCATGTCATACCATGGGTAATTGGCCCGCTCAAAGTTTTGCTCAAGGTGATCGAGCCGGGTTGTGTGATAGGCTTGGGTGGTAAGATCTTGGTCAAGACTGGCCTCTATGCGATCTAGGGGGGACATAATATCAGATTCATCATCTAAATCATCATGGTCCAGTAGAACTGAAGTGGAAGCCCTAGGTCGGTCACGCATGGATAGGGTGTGAGGACGAGGAGGGGGTATAAGTGGGGGCTCGATAGTGTATCTGATAACCAGTTTTTAGCGTCGTTTACTAAAAGACTAGTTATGGAAACAATACTTATAATAACCCTAATACTACTACAACTAGTGTAATGGTAAGTCGGGGTCGCACCACGAGGACAAAGAATATCAAGACACTTTAATTCTTAACACAACTGAACTTTTTGGATTAAAAACAACTAAAACTAATAACAAAAATATAGATCACAATGAATTAAGAGGGAATCAAATGGAGAAAAATGGGGACGAGACTAGATTCACCCTAGGAATGATGCTTTCAAACGAGAACATGATAGGTTAGAGAAAATCAAATAATAACTAGCATGGACACCCAAGTATGAGAGAGAAAGTTGGTGATTCCACAAATCATATCGAACGACCTATAGTCGCCCTATGTCTCCAAAGGAGTTGCAGGACAAGATTTGCATTGGGTTTCCAAAGCTACTTATTGTCATCATTTCTATAACCTTAAACAATGAAGAACATAGCTTTTCCTAGGGTTTCACTAATCAAACCCCTAAGAGAACTACTCACACATATTCAAGATAAATGACATGATGATATTCAATAACAGAAACGCAACGATCATGATAAGAAATTAACGAGAACAAAAGCAAATCAGAAACTATTCTAGATGAACGATAAACATTAGGCTAAACAGGGAATGAAATATAACAAACGAATTCAAAAGTAAAAAATAGATTGGTACTCGCAAAAGCTTTAATGCAATATCTATGATTAGAATCCAATAAATAAAACCGAAAACTTAGAGTACATGTGTTTGAGAAAACAGAAAATGAAAACTAGAACTAAGAGAATTTTGGAGGCTAAACAAAGCTAAAACTAATAAAACTCATAAAACGTAGCTGTTCCCTTAAAACTCATATAACAAAGCATAAAAGAAGTCCGGAAACCCTTAAATGCCTTTGGGCTGGCCCTAAGAAGAAGTAAAATTTCCGTAGAAAACACTGTCATTCGACTGAATGCAAGACCCATTTGGCCGAATGTATCATCATTCGCCCGAATTCTCTTCCATTCGCCCATTCCAGCAGCTCAGGTGAGTTCCTCTCTGTACATGATTTGCCTGAATAGAGACCATCATTCGGCCAAATGAGTGTCATTCGGCCTTCCCAGTGACCATGGAACATAGGCTCCCAGCTGAAGTGCCATTTGACCGAAGCACTCTAAGATCGGGTCGAATCCGAAACCCTGCACTCCTCTTTTCAGCTTTTGATGCTTTTTGAACTCCATGGGATCTTCATGAGTGACTTGAAATGTTTACCCAAGCTATGATACGCGTGTCTAAGAGTGTCAAAGACTTAAATATGTCGCATTTCATATCGAAATCATCAAAAACACCTAAAAGGTAGAGAGCAGAAGCATATTGGAGGAAATCTTGCTGAAAGTATTAAAGGTAAATCAAATTTTTCAGCAGCCTATTTTGAGCCTCCTTTCAATGGCCTAAAATCAAGTTCAGTATATATTCCAAGCTTTGAAGCTAAAGAAAGGTAGAGAGACAACGTGAGACATAACAAAACAAAAAGTAAAGAGCAAAAGCTTTAATTGTGAATTTCAGTCACAAGCACATCAACAAAGCTTCATTATTTTCTCTCTAGTTCCATAAATTTTATCTTGTATTTAGATTGAGAGAAAATCAAAGTATAATCTCTTGAGTGTTTAAAATAATATTTTGAGAGAGTGTTATACTAAGAGTATACCCATAATACTCAAACGTATAGAAAAAGAGAGAGCTTTTTATTACTAGGATCTGAGATGCTAAAGTGTAGCTGGGGTGTTATGGAGTAGAAGATGGGGATTAAGATCTTCTAGGGTACTTTAGGTCTCTAAGGGAAGTAATAAAAGAGCGAGTTAAATCCTAAGGGTTGGACAACCCTAGGCGGAGACGTAGGCAAATTAGTTGTCGAACTTCATATCAAATCTCCGTGTTTTGTCTCATCTTATTTCTATCTTCATTGCTTACGTTTTATGTTTGCTTCGCTCATCAATCAAAGCAGCGAACAGTCAAAGCCTGAGCAAAAGCCTTTGAAACCAATTTCAAGGCTTTGACGCCCAGTTTCAAAGATAAGCCTTAATGCTTATATTCCGCCTTTGAAAGTCAGTTCAAGACCTTGAGAACCTTAACGCGAAAATCGATTATACTCTATTCACCCCCCCTCTAGAGTATAATTAATCATATTCCATCTCCCTATTGATTCTTCAATTTCTATCCCCATCTTGCGAATTCAACACATAAAGTAATTTCTAGGACGAATGCACCCTAAATAATACTAAGAATCTCTCTTGATTATCAATAGCTTCCTCCTAAAGAAATCCTACCTAACTTCATGGATTCATGTAATAGTAAGACATCAAACACAACATGCTATAATTCCAAATAGTCATGATTTCTAATTTCATGATCATCAATCACACCTTAACCATTGATTCTAATGTACATTATTAACCGACTCTCACAGCGAACCTAATTCATGTCATTAATCAACTGCGTCTAGCCTTTTAATGGAATTAAAGCCAAACAAGGATTAAAGGAACTATTTTTATGTATTTATATTTGCATCTTGGCATTCATCAATATCTTATCCATACTAGAGTTCATTGGTATCCTAGATTAGAGAACTACTCACACATATTGACTATATATCACCAAAAGTAATAATAGTAGTCATGATTAATACTAGAAATAATATTAAAGCACCTGTGTATATAGGTAGAGGAATCATTCATTACCACATCCACTATCAAAATACATTAACTTTACCTATTACTAGTTTTAGGCTAGTAAGGATCGTGATCCACAGAGAATGACTTTTAATAGATACCAATTTTTAATAATTTAACTACAAGCTAGCTCTAACTAGAATGGGAATAGATTGTAATTCTAACTAAGGTCCTAACATGAGGCTTTAAATAACTGAATTAAGATAGGAAAAGAGATAGGGGTTTCGGGATTCAACACTAACTCCTAACATGAATAAGCTATATCGGGGAATCAAACACAAAAATGAGATAATATGGGGTTTATATACTAACCATCAACTTATGAACCAAACCTAAAACATGCTATAGGGAAGGGGTTTCATCCAAGAACAAACCTTTTGATCATCCTCAAGGAAACAATTACTACAATCGGGATTTCTCGCCTAATTGTTATCTAAAGCAATCTAAGCAACACAATAGGGACAACACAACAAACCAATAGCTCGAAAGCCAATAATCCAACATTGGTTCACTACCTAAATAAGAATTTTTCAATGTCTTTGATCTAGGAATATGAATAGGTAAAACGTATATGGCCAAATATAGGCTCCAACTAAATCCAAACATTGAATCACCACATTATTTATCAATGAGTGAATTCCAAACTTTAATCAACATTCATGCTTGGGATTGATATTTCACCTTATCCCCTAACTAACCTAGCTTTTCATGATTTTTACTAACAAACACCATAGAATTAATCAAAGTGAACATTTTGCTGAAATTGAAATAGAATTTGACTATTTTATGAATAAAACCTAAAGAAAACAAGCACAAATCAAATCAAGAACAAAAACAATAGAAAGAAATGAAATCAAGAACAAAAGACATTAATGAAATTACTGATTTATTGAAGAAAATATAAAGTTAACAAACCCTTGATGCTAATTGTTGATGATAGCAAAATCTTAAATCAAATCTATAAACTAATCTACCAATACAATAGGAAAATCAAAATCTTTAAAACTAATGCTCTTTGTTCTCTCTAAACTCTCTAAACAAGGTCTAAACTATAAATAATGAATGTGTATCCCGTAGTGGCTAGTGCTCCCCTTCAATATGATCAACCTAAAACCAAGGCACTTGCTCTAGTATGAGGGGCACTTAATCGAGTCCAATCTCTTTCTTCAGATTTTGAATTAGGTCAGAAATAGTTGCTTGTGAAGGGACTCAATCGAGTGCTCTCTAAACTCAATCAAGTGTCCTCGTTTTCATCACTTTTTCATCTAGAGGCTACATTATGCCTATTTTTTCTCTTCCACTCGGTCGAGTCCTCTACACACTAAACCAAGTCCTCTTACTTATGATTATAATTCTACTCCTTTGCCTCATCCTATGTTCGAGTTTTTATAGGTATGTATTCTTCATTTAGGTTGAACTTCATTCCTTAGCTCTTGAACTCATCCAATGACACCAATTCCTTAGGAATCCTGGAAATACTACAAAAACTCCTGAATACATCATATGTTAACAAATGAATATAATTCACTTAAAACTGAACTTAAATGCAAATAACTATATTTATAAAAGCCAAACATACCATATATTTATATGTACATAGAAAAAATTATTGGAAATAATTCAAGATCTACTCCCTTAATGGATATATATGGTGGCTTTAAAGTTATGTAGATAATATTGAGGATCTTACATTGAATTTAACATTGAGATGTCCTTAGCAGAAAATTTCTCTAGGAGACTAACTTTCCCTTTCAAATTATCCTCTAAAGCTATGTCAAAGTATTGTCCATTATTGGTGAATTAGTGGACTATACTTTTAATTTTTAGTGGCAAAGTTTCCAGGGAATTGGCACTCTTGATTTGCTCTAGGTGGGCATTCATTCCCTCTAGAGACTTAGTTAAACCATTTACCACAACCAGGAGCTAGACCATTAGTTTCATAGTTGCCATTGGTTGAAGAGAAGTACCGGGAGTAGGGGTCGTAATGAGTCCAATATCTGATCTAGATCCGATTAGACCCGAACAATTTTTTAGGGTTCGGGTCTAATTTTTTTGGACCTATTAGATCTGGGTCAGATATGAGTCTAAATGTTCTTGTGTTGGATATGGGTCCGGATCCAAAAAGTTTAGACCTATATGCAACCATTGACTTGCACATTTTAAAAAAACAAAATTTAAATCTAATTCATTTAGAACAAAAACTAAAGATTCATTCACATTGCCCCGTCGTCTTCCTCTTCTACTCTTCTCCTCTCTATCCTCCATTTTTTACTCTTTTGTAAGCCTCTAACTCTTTCTCATCGCCACTTGCCATGTAACATATTCATATAATTTTAATGTATACTTTGTGATCACTAGTTTCTCGTCGTCTTCCCCTGCGAACATATTCAACTGGGTTTGAGATTATAGTGTACAGTTACGTTTAGGACTTTTGAGTGTACTATTGAGTTTATGACTTTTGATTAAGTATTGGATTTTAACTCTAGTCCTTACTTGTTTTCCACTCACTAAACTAAAGATTGTTTTGCAAGTATTTTTACGCTTAAAAAGGATTTATTAATTTATCTTATTTGACGTAATAATGCAACTTATGTTCCTTTATAACACTTAATGGATAAACAATTTTAAGGTTTGAAATGCGAAAATACATCTAATTATAAAACATGTGAATAATAAGCACATAAAAATAAAAATATGTTAAGGATCCATTTTCGACCCGAGACTCATCAAATCCAGTGGATTTGGGTAAGGATCTGAAATTTTAGCACCCAATGGGTTTAGGGTAGATATGGGTCTAATTTGAAAATAATGGGTATAGGTATTGGTCGAATTAGACTTGACCCAGATCCAATCCTTTGCCATCCCTAACCGGGAGAGTTAGGTGATAATCTTAGCTCGGAAACTGGCAAGAGTTTAGGTGGTGACGTTCTCTTCAACCTTTTACCCAATCTTCAAACCCAAATTGACGAATTCCTAAGAAAAAGTAGGATCTTTAGGATATTGCGTATGAGACGCTAATACTTTACTCGCTTAGGGTTGAGTTTTCGTGGTTTAAGGTTGGGAGAGATGATTCATTATGCATGATCCAATTACAATATGATGTAACTACATAATCACCTTTAATGTAAATGATACATGGCCTTATTTAGAGAGTTAGCCTCCATTAAAGAACTGATTCCATATGCATAAGAAGGACTCAGTATGCATGGACTTAAAGACATAATGCACCGCGTTAGGATAAGGCTTTTTGTAGTCCTCTGAGGGTAATTTTGGAGTTTAACCCATCGTAGGATTAAGGGGAAACTACGGGATTTTTATAAGCAAGGGTAATTTTGGAATTTTACCCCAATAAAATATAAGTGGGAAGGTTGGGTTTTTACTAATTAGTCGGGT
The DNA here is from genome assembly GCA_026401315.1 of Dysphania ambrosioides. Taxonomy (NCBI): domain Eukaryota; kingdom Viridiplantae; phylum Streptophyta; class Magnoliopsida; order Caryophyllales; family Amaranthaceae; genus Dysphania; species Dysphania ambrosioides. Next base: position 15,002,275 of record CM048662.1, read on the forward strand.
AATTTTGGGATTTTTTCCTAGTTGGGTTTCAATGGGAAGGTTAGGGCCTTATTGATTAGTGGGGTAGTTTAGGATTTTTACCCTAGTAGGGTTATAGGGGGAAGGTTTGGGCCTTACCAATTAGTGGGGGTAGTTTCAGATTTTTGCCCTAGTAGGGTTTCAATGGGAAGTTCAGGGCCTCCTCGATTAGTGGGATAGTATCGAAGTTTTACCCTAGTAGGGTTTTAGTGGAAACATTAACGCCTTTACTAATGTGGTAATTCAGAGGTAAATTTAGGATTTTACAATTTCGGTAATTCAGCAGTAAAATTAAGATTATATTAGTTTGAGACATACAAGGGTACATTTGAAATTTTACCAAGTGCGAGAAACATTTTTGGAGGAAAGATAGGTTTTTTACGGGTGTTTGGATCTTTTAGAGGATAGGTATTCTTTTCCCTAGTTTTCGAATGTTTTGGTTGAGACGTTTAAGAGTAAAGGTTAGATTGTTACCATATTTGAGGCATTTTGAGAGGTAAAGTTGGGATATTATCATATTTGAGTCATTTGGTGAGGTAAGGTGAGGATTTTACCATGCTTGAATCATTTTAAGAAGTAAAGTTGGGGTTTTAGCATGTTTGAGACATTGTGAGAGGTAAGGTTAAGGTTTTACCATGTTTGAGTCATATTAAGAGAAAAGTAGGGATTTTACCATATTTGAGGCATTTGGGATAAATTTTGTAATTTTACTAGGTATGGGTCATTTCAAAGGTAAGATAGGCCTTTTACTGTGGTTTAGATTTTTTATAGGTAAGGTATGGGTTTCCCTGACGTTTAGAAGTTTTGAGACATTTAAGAGATGAGGTTAGGTTTTTATCATTTTCGTGGCATCTTAAGAGGTAAGGACCATATTTTACCATGTTTGGGTCATTTATGAGGTATGGTTGGGATTTTACCATTTTTTTGTGGTACAAGGCTAGGATATGGTGCGACATGATGAAGCATGACACGGGCATGATGTGACATAGCATGGGTATGATATATGGTGAGAATGATCCTAATTGGGGATCATGAACCGATGATGCAAGAAATACGATTCGTTTTTAGGGGGTTAGTTTTTCCTAAGGGTTTGCAAAGCTAGATTTCAAAGGTTAGTGTAAATAAATAGCATAGCAATTGTGCAAATAAGTCACATAGTCACGCTAGCATGCTTGTATGAATGGAATACACCCCCCCCCCCCCCAACACACACATACACAACACCATGAGCGTGAGCCAAGTGCCACAGTTTGGTAAGTTTTGAATAAGCCAAAGGTCAGGCTAAGAGCCTTAATTAGTTTTTGGCTAATCTTCCACTCCCAAATTTTCTTTGATGTAGAAGACATTCGTATAAGACGGTGTCTACGTTTGCAATTTTTCACAAGCAGAAAATCACACGCATGAATACAAGAATGCCCAATACAATCTCAAGCATTTTGTAATCACATCAACCAAGTTTTTTTAATTTCTAATTCACGCATGTAGCCAAGAATTTTGTTTGGTATACCTATCCCTAGTGAAGTCACCAATTTTATAGGGGCATTTTTTGTTTGCTAGGGCTCGGGAAGGAAACTAGGTTTGTGGTGGATGGTTCAATGAGTGAATCATAACTAAGGAGCATGATTTTTTACAATCCACCCTTCCTTTCTCAGTAAAGAGGAAAAGGATCCCCCACTAGTACCCTACATATTTTGCATGTCATTAGGGATTCGCTATTGATATGTCACTCATTTGTATCTTCTTAGTAGAGTTTCTTACTCTTTTTTACCTGAGTTCATCCTATTTTATCCTATTTTGCATCACTTTGTGCATAGTCTAGGCTTAAGAGCATTTCTCGTATTTTTGTCCTATTTTCCTTGATTTTCCATTATCTTTTTGACTTTTATGTGTGTTTTTGTTGCTTGATGTAGGTATATAATGAGCTCGACCACGGAAAACCGAAGAATGGAAATGCATAGTAGAAAAATGAAGAAGAGAACCAAAGAGGCTGCTCAAGATTTCAACTAAGAGGCCTCTCGTGAGAAAAAGAACTAAGCGATCGCTCACAACAATCACAAGCAGCCACTCAGTTCAATGGAAGTGGACAATCAGAGTGTTATGAGCGGATGTTAGGAGGTTTCCAAGGGGGCGCTTAATGGAATAAGCAGTCACTGATGGTTGGGCTTCTGAGCGACCACTCAGTTCATTGGAATCAAGATGTTTGATATTATGAGTGGGCGCTTGACTCTAAACTAAGTGCCCGCTCAGTTGTGTTTTAGCGGTTCCGTGGCATGCATTATTCAAGTGGTCATTAGAGAATAATTTTAGCCTAGTTTAGACCTAGAGAGCGTAGCTTAGGATTTCTCTATTTTTCATTCACAAAACTTTAGATCATTAATAAATTTGTCATTGGTTTTTAGTACTTTCTATGGATTCATGATCTAATAAATTTGTCATTGGTTTTTAGTACTTTCAATGGAATCGCAATCATCACTTGTCAAACATTAGTTCTAAATTAGTATATCAGTATTTCATGTTTTTGTTATTTTTTGTTTGACTAATTTTAGTTTTTCAATATTTCATATTAGTATATCAGTATTTCATATTTTGTAGTTTCAATTTATTTTATGTTTTTGTTATTTTATGTTTGACTAATTTTAGTTTTTCGTATAGAATTGTTTATCGTTTTTCGTGATTTCCCTAGTATATCTCGTTATTTATATTCTGTAATGTTTTCTAGTATTAATCATATATAGTAAGATTAGTTAGGGGATAGGGTAAAAACCCGATCCCAAGCATGGATGATGTTTAAAATATGGAGTTGGTTTCTTAATGATTTGTGTATGATTTGATGTTGGGTTTTGGTTGGAGTCTAGATTGGCCATATAGATTTCTTCCATGTGTGTTCCTTGGTCGAAGACATTGAGAAATGCAGATTTAGATACTTACCCAATATTAAATGTTGTTGACTTGCAAGCTATTGATTGTTCATTTGAATATATTATGTTACTTGGATGCTTTAGAATACGATTAGGCGAGAAATCCTAATTGTAATGCTCCTCCCTTAAAGATGACCGAGAGGTTGGTTCTTGGTTAAATCCCCTTTGATGCAGCATGTTTTAGGTTCGATTCATAGGTCGGTAGTGAGTTAGTGAGCCTCATAGTATCTCATTTTGAGTTCAATTCCCAATTTTAGCTCATTCGTGTTAGGAATCAGTGTTGAATCCTAAACCCCTAGTGCTTTACCTTTATAGAACAAGTCCTTTAGAGCCTCACATTAGACGTTAGTTAGATTTAAACCTAATCCTTGCCTTAGTTTATAATATCTCATTCATCACTTAGTATTTTTAACCTGACTAAGTTTACAAATCTTCATAAAAATATCAAGTTTCAGTGTTCTCCCAACTTAGGCTTTAGCCTTGTATCAAATTTGTTATCCTCTTATACATTACTTTGAGTTGTGTTCTTTGATATTTTAGTACTGAGTGGTACTAAGGGAAGGGATTGAGTGAAGTTATAAGGATTTAGAGTTAAGTCCAGGGTAGGCAAGAGAGAAGAAAGAAAGTGAGAGTTAAAGAAATGTGTGTCCTTAGTTGAACACGAGCAAAGTAAAGGGAGAGTGTGTTCCTAATAGTTTGTATTAGGATTTTCCCATTAGTAAAAGAGTTCAAAATCCCAGAGCTGGGTCGTGGTTTTACTTTGAGTTGGGCACAAAGTTTTCCATGCTAAAATTCTCGTGTTCCTTTTTGCATGTTCCTTTCACTCTCATTGTTCTAGTTTTAAATTCCACAATTAAGAGCCTAAATTTATACTTCCAATTCAACCCCCATTCTGGTAACAATCTATTTTCTTCATTTTCCACTTACTCGATGTTTTAGATCTTATATGTTTGAAATTCTTGATGTTTTAGGGTCTTATTGATTTAATTTCATCTTTTTTTAGGTTCTTTATGTTTTAGATTTTCTTTTCATATAAGAAAACAATGTTCTACATTTATGAATTGAAGATGTTTTAGTTTCACAATATGACCATACTCAACGTTTTACAATTCTTTTGTCGAATAGGATGGCAGGTCAGGTCCCGGAGACACATATGTACTACACTTGCAAGGGTTACATCATCCTATTCCACTTTGGAATGAACAGTTAGATCTAGCATTGACACTTATCGATTGTTACCATAACCTTAAGTGGTTAATTGTCGATAGAGAGACACAAACTTACCACAAACCCATTAGAGAGATGACAATCATATTACAAGACATCGCAATTCTTACAAGATTACCAATGATGGGCAGGGGTTATGAGTGGATCTAGTCTTAGATTTAGGCAGGCAATTATGGAGAGGGTATTTTAATTTGCCCCACCCGAAGCTACCATAATGTATTCTACGGTGAGACTAACGTGGTTGGGTTAGGTATACTACCCCCTATAGACGCCTTGAGAGAGTTAGACGTCAGAGATATGCACGACTATTCGCAAATAAGCTAGGAAACAAGGTGAAACTTATCTACTTACAACCCTTGGATCATACCTAGGATATTATAGAATCATACAGCTAGGGTACTACAGAAAATTCATACTTATATCATTAGTTATGTCGTACTTCTCGCGTCAAATGTGGTATGGAAGCTACGGACATCGCTGAGCCATTGATTATTATCTAGGTAACAATAAATCATCACTTGGGTTCTTCTTAGCATAAAGTAATTAACTACTTGAGAGTTTTAAGCATGGAAGCATATATCATACTGCCATCTAGAAGTTCCTACACACCATCGACGAGCTGAGGATGGACAAACTTTGCACATTTAAGTCAAGGACTAGTACCTTAGGGAAAGAGCCATATGACACTAAATGAGTCGTGGATCGTATCACTTGTATAATCTCTGGACTAGGGTGAACTCTCTATGAGATTTATTAGAAAGGATGATGACTACACAGGTAACATTTCAACTCCTACCTCATTTGCATATATGTAGCATATAAATCTGTTTTAAATACCTAACGTACTTGTCTCATTTTCCCGTAGATGATTTGGGATCCATATACTTAGGAGGATAAGTGTTCTATTGTTATGCCCCTTGTATGTTCTGAGTGCGTAGAGTAGCATCTCCCAACTTGAGTCATGCGAGAGTACGATTCACGGTAGCTCGTACCTTCTTCGGTGGACACTAGTTCCCTACACCATGTGGATCGATATGGCAAGGCCATCATTGATTGGATGGTGGAGCTTCCTCAGTACATAAGTAGATAGGATAGATGTTTCAAGTTGATTATAGAGGTCAATCCATTTGAGGGAGCGATGGATTACTACGATTCATACCTAGTTTGGTACCATAGTATCACTAGGAGTTTCATTAGCCCATCATTCTAGCTAGTTTCCCTCTTCACATTTTACTCCAATATTAGTGTCGCTTCATATGATGGTAAGAATTTTATGAATATTATTCATTGCATAACGTTAATTACCCAACTAACTTCATTTGTAATTTTTTTTTGTAGAGGTTGGCTATTCATGACTATTGTGATAATAACCACGATAGGGTTACATGTCATGACATGGTGGATCCAGTTATGGACATGTGCATGGTATGGATAGGATAGAGCACGGTCACCTACTTGATTCGCCAATACCCATCTAATTTAACCCCTTACACACTCTCCTCGTCGATGCCTCACCAAAACCCGAAAGACTCTAAATCTCCATATGATAGGGCGTGTTACACTCAAAATGAATCATCATCCTTGGTTTACATATCTACACCATTTTCATTTGGATTTACGCTAAGAGAGGTTTAGACGCTATACACCCATCAAACTTAGAGAAATTAGATCCCTCATTTAGATGTCATTATCGAGGAGGGGGCTCCATGTAGTCAATCTTAGCATTTTAGTTATATTTTATGTACATCTACAATCATTTGTATTCGTATGTAAATATTATCTATTTGATGTGTAATTCTTACTATGTTTACAAATCTTTTATATAAAAATTAACCTTTCTTAACGAGGTTTTGCGTTTTATTTAGTTTCTTAACTTATTTATTCTTATATATATTGGCTTGTTTGGATTGATGTAACTTTGGAATGAAAGAACATATGGAATTATATTGGAATGATATTGCAGTGACGTTAAATAGATTGAGGAACATATTGATTGAATGTACAGAAATTGATATTGTAGGGACAAACTAACAAACCAAAAAAAAAATTAATTAGGAAATCTCTACCCCATGCAACTATTTTGCCCAACTAAAATCATTATTTGGGAATAAAATCGTTGCCTTGGGCAGCAATTTCAATTATTTTTTAAAAATGTTTTGGGCTAACCCAATTCTGTTCAACCTAAAATCATTGAATGGGGTAGCGATTTCACTTAATAAAATCATTGCCCTAAGCAACAGTTTTCACCCAAACCTAAAGAAGTTCTTTTTGAAAAGATTTTCATTCGAAACTTATTTTTAAAATTACTTAAAAAAATTTAAAAAAATATTCCAATTTCCAACATTATGATACAAATTTAACACCCAAAATCATTTATTTACCATCTTCTTTCCATTACAATTATTCTTCCTCACTCCACTTTGTTATTTAGGTATTATTTTGGAATTTCATTATTTTGCAACCTATGATTTTTAAATTTTATGATTTGATAAAGATCTACCCTTTTTGTGGTCGGTAGTTTATTGTTAAAATTCATAATAATTATTTCATATAACATTGTTATTGCCATAATTTTGATCGAGCTTCTCTATATCCAAAACATTCTTCTAGTGAGGTTAAATATATGTACGCCATTCTTTTGATAAGCTCTTTCACACATTTTAGCATTTCAAGCGAGTGGCCGAATCATTCAAAATAATTATTTTATTTCTGAACATCATTGTAGTTCTTATCGTTGATCTCTAATTTTTTGTTGTTGCACCATTTCCTTTTCATTGGTTTTGCTAGATTATCTAGTGGCAAATTGCATGGAAATGTATCCCACGTATTTGAGTATATAATATAGTACGTGCGAATATAATATAATATTTGGCTACGATAGTCTTGATCATACTTTGTTGTTTTGCTATTGTATATGGTTTGTGTTTCTACCAAAAATCATCACCTAATGACAAGTTAAGGCTGGAACGTTTTACAGCTAGCTAAGTTACATGTAGAACAAAATATGACGATAAAATAGAAATAAAACATAAAAGACACAAAGAGTTGGTGACGCAGAAAACCCAAGAAATGGGAAAAACTGCGAGGGCTTGTTAGTCCGTTGTTTCATTATCTAAAGTTATCACTTGCGTTACAATATCAAAATGAAAAATAAAGCTTAAAATCAAATACAATGAACAAGATCATGCTAAATCAGTGAATTAGCTCTTTGTAGGTGTTTTGCTCAAGTGGACTCTCCCCTCTTACTCTTCTCTTGGACTTATTTATACATTTTTAGCTGACTTTAGATTCTTTCCCGTTGAGAATATCCTTTGAGCAAATCTTGGGATCCTTTTGAACCGGATAGCTCATGTATCTTATCCATCGGTAGGCTTCATCTTGTTTGAACTAGTCAACAATTACAACTCAACCATGCGACTTATCTCCGCGTATGGACCAAGTCTTCCTGTTATCTCTACCCATCAATAACTTCCAAGAGTCATGCCACTACTGCCACGATCTTCAGGGCCCTCTTCCTACACTTAATTGTTCCATGACGTATAGGTCCTTTGTCATGTCGTAACCCTAGGCAGGTTTTTATCCATAACAATTTGCCCTAAAATTTTGAAAAGTCTGAAAAGCCTCCTAATTCTAGAGTTTTCGAAATTTAAAATTCTTCTAATAGTAGGTCAGTAAATAAGGGAAAGTTACCAATAACCACCATCATTACTTCTGCTACAACCATGTTGACTTGTCGTTAAAGTCGTCTGTTTCTCTTCCCCAAATCATAAAATCTCTTGTCTCCTTTCTTTTTCTACTATGCTCTACACACTTGCATCTTAACTTTTCTTGGTGGATTCTCTCTCTAAAATAGGTAATTCTTCTCTCTAAAGTTTTACTTTTCTCTCTTCAACAATGGTGAAATCAGCTGCCATACGCGTCGCCACTGCCTTGAACAAGAAGAAGACTCAATCTAAACGGAATTGAGAGCCCTCTTCATATGTTGTCCTGGTAAATGGAGATTTTAGCATTTACCAAACTCATGAAGACTTAGAAGCCTTTAGGTTGCTGGCAGGTAAATCCACTTTGCTGGAGATTACTTAGTAGGTGACTATCCCGACAATTATATAGCCCTTTACGAGTACCATTTCTTTCTAGGTTACCGTCTTCCCTTCTTTTCTCTTACCCAGAACTTTATGAGGGAATATAACCTTTGCCCCTGCCAAATCATGCCAGGAACTTGGTGTATCTTTAGAGTAATTAACCTATTCACTAAAGGTTAGGAAGAGCCCTTTAACGTAGAGGACTTATCTATTAGCTATTCTATGAAGGTTGTTAAAGAAGCATGGTACACTTTGTATATGAACTTAGATCGTGAGGCCCTAGTTACAGATCTGGGTGTAAATGATCGAGAATGAGCAAAGCATTTTATCTTTGTGGATAAAGTGTCTCTAGGTCATCTTGGAAGTTGGATCCCTACTAGCGACCCTCCTTTCCCAAGTACGTCTTTCTTTCCTTGTGTTAATTTATTGGAAGACATGTTATTAACATGATGCACATGTCTTGTTTTTGTAGTTGGTGAGACTAGTCGAACCGAATGAGGACTCAAAATCCCATGTATCAAAATTTCTATCACTTAACACACGATGTAGAAGCTTACGTATTGTCACACTGGAATTCATCATCAAGGCCACCCCATCTAAGAAGCCAGATGCAACTGTTTCCACACCCATAGTTCTCTAGAAGAAGAAACATGCTACTTCTTTGTCCTCAGAAAATCCTTGTTCAAGTGATGAAAGTTCACTTGTCATGTTGAATCCTTTAGGCACATTATCGTTCCTTTATCTGCGAATACAATTTTTTAGCCAAATGGTAATGTCTTACGGGTGTCTTGGATCTACAGGGAGTAACCGTAGTTCTATTCCTAAGATGTCGAAGTCCGACATGTGGAACCTGTTGCGCACCAAGAAGAAAAAGGCGAACATGCCATCAGATGATCCTCCTTTTGTTCCTGGTCCTCTAGAGCCAGTTAAGGGGGCCTTTACTATCCCACATGCTCATGTCACCAAAAAGAGTGTTTTAACTAGGTCCATGCCCAAGCCATCAATGACTATAATTATTGATGATTCTTGTCCTTCTCCATCTCCCAAGGACTTTATGGCTGGCCGGGCTGTTGCAAGTATAAATTAGCGTAATATGATCCTTCCTATGGATTTCCTGGGTAAAGGACAAGACATCAACTCTCTCCATCCTACAGTTAATCAGCTACTTCTTCCTTTGATGATTGCTCTTCGTGAAAACGCTTCAGCCACTGAAGTAGCAAACCATTCCCTATATCATAGCTTACACGTATGTCTCTTATTCCTTTTTGTGTTCGTCTTAGCTTTGACTACATGTCTAATTTTTTATTCTTTCTTAGTTTTTCTAGGATACTTTGATTCTTCAAATTCTCATCAATAAACTAGAAGAGTACCTGGCGAGTCATGAAAAGTTGGCTGAGTCAAGCACGGCATTGAAAGCAGAGTTGGGGGACGTGTTGCAGAGCTTGAGGAGTCAGCAAGAAGGTCTGCCTTTAACCTACATGATGCTGAGAAGTGGCTTGAAGGGCAGATGACTGAGCATTCCAAGAAATTGGCAGGGCTTAGTGGTCTAATAAATCTAGAAGAGAAAGTTACGGCTGATGTTGAGAACAATCTGGTCACGAAGGATGTAGAGTTGACTCAAACTAAGAGAGAGATTATTGATCACCTAGTCTTGGTGGAAAGGCTTAAGGAGGAGGTCACCTCCCCTCGTAATCAATTAGTAGAGAATGCTATTATATTAGAATGAAAACTGATGAAGAGGGTTTAGACGGGAAGGTTTCCATTATTAAAGCTCAAGCGACTTTGGACAAGTTTGTGGATGCAAGAGGTGACCTAACAGACTTAGAGTCTGAGGAGACTGTTGAAGGAGGAGATCATGTTGACACAGCTACCTTAAGAGTTCAGAAGGATGATGTCTTGTAGTAGGATGGGAACCTTTAACAGGAAGACATCCCTCAAAAAGATAAAATCCTAGAGATGTTGGTTAACCTGGATGTTCCAACTATTGATATTTGAATTTTCTAGCTTTGTTTTTAATAATGTCTACTTTGAATAATTTGTGTTGACATCTGATATGGTGTCACTTTGTGTAAGACTATTTCAGGTTTTTTCTAACTAGTTTATCGTTTATCATTTGCTTAGTGTTCTTCTCATAATGTTGCTTAGCCTATGATTCTGTTGATGCATGCATTTCTCTTGTTAGGTGTCGCTTAGTGACGCATACGCTGTTCTAGTGTCTAACTATTTAGCAAGCCTTACTATAGGTTTCAGTCGTTTGACGTTCAGTCTAATGGCTATGCTTTTAGGCAAGAAAATAAAGTATTGGTGACGCTTTAAGCGATTTTCAGTAGAGCCTTGTTAGCTTAGTGGTCGCGACCATTTGTTCCTTTGTCTAGATACCTAATACACATGCACAAAGAGGGGGTAACTAAGGGTGGCCATTGGTTTCCCAATGGCCCTCCGATGGCCCTCCGATGCTTAAGTTAGTATTTTTTTTATAAGAAATAAAAAGTAACAAAAAGTAAGGAAGGAATACTTAGCATATTTTTAGAAATGATAAGATTTCAAATGAACTACATTCCAACTCCTTGGGATGGCTTCACCTGTAGTGTCTTTTAGACAATAAGCTCTATTTCCTACAACCTTGTAGATTGGGTAAGGACCTTCCCATGTGGTACCTAACTTGCCGTTGGAAGGATTTATGGTTTTTTGGATGACTCTGCGATAAGATTTTTTATGAGTGCAGTTTCCCTAATTTCTTCAATGGGTTCAAGTTCACATGACAATATGACAGCTTCACACCCGTAAATAAATGCAAAAGGCATTTGACCGGTGGCTTCCCTTGGTCTAGTTCTATTTGCCCACAATATTTTGGGGAGCTTTTCTGCCCACTTTCCTTTCTCACGCTCTAATATCTTCCTAAGTGAGTGATGATCATCTTGTTGTTGGATTTTGCTTGTCCATTCGCTTGTGGGTAGATTGGCATCAAGAATTTTAGGCTTATATTGTATTTGTCACAAAATCTCTTGGTCTTATGACTAATGAACTAAGACCCATTATCGCATACAATTTTGGAAGGGATTCCAACCGTGTATATAATGTTAGTCCATAAGAATAATATTACCTCGCTTTCCCTTGCGTGTTAGAATGCTTCAGCTTTAATCCATTTGGATAAGTAGTCGATTAACACCAGTATGAAGACCTTTTGGCCAGGTGCTGCTGGTAGCTTACCCACAATATCCATTCCCCATTTCATAAATGGCCAAGGGGATAGCTGAGGGTACAACACTTTGGGAGGCTTATACGTGATGCTTGTGCATCGCATACAACTGTTGTATTTGGCTACATAGTTAATAGCATCTCATTGCATAGTTGGCCAATAGTATCCCATCTTTATTTCTTTATTGGCCAAACTCTTGCCCCCTGCATTGTTATCGCACTCGTCGTCCTGTAAATCACTTAGGACTTGCTATTGCTGATTTGGCTCTAGGCATCTTAAATAGGGCCCTACGATAGACTTTTTAAATAATACATTGTTAATGAGAATGAAATGCAAAGCTTTAAAGCATACCTTTCTAGCTTCCAACTTGTTAGTTGGCATGTTTGTTCTATTTAAACAGTTATCGATAGGTGTTGTCCAACTGTTCGATGTAGTTGTTATGCATATCCTTATTGAGTCATATATTTCTTCTTTATTAATAGATGGTTTTTGCAAGTGAACGCTTAGTATGTTCTCGTAAGGTAATGCCCCCAATGTAGATCCAATATTGTCCAAAGCATCAGCTTGTGTGTTCTAGTCCCTTGGGATTTGCTAGACCTTGGATGATTAGAAGTTCAAGAGTTTTGCTTTTAAGATTTCCAAGTATGCGGATATCTTGGAATCTTTTGCTTCAAATTCTCCATTAATTTAGCTGATGACTAGCAAGGAGTCACTATATACGCCTTATATTTTCGCTCCTATCTCTTTAGCCAATGACAATCCTGCAATCAAAGCTTCATACTCTACTTCATTATTCGTGGCTTTGAAGTCGTAACAGATAGCTTGTATGATCATGTCCCCTTGTGGCAATTTTAGGACGACACCTAGACCAGATTCTGGAATATTAGATGACCTATCAAAAAATAAAATTGAATTTTCTCCATTATCACATGTAATGACATGTTCTACTTCTTTGGTCGCTAAGGGCACCAAATCCAAATCTGCCACAAAATCTGCAAGGGCTTGCAAATTTATGGCGTTTCTTGGGTGATAATGCCGGATTCACTCAACAACATGGACCATTTGTTCATCCCACCTGACTACTCTGGCTTACGCATAACATTTGACATAGTAGACTGGAAATTTTCATCTTTCATCTTCTCTTGTTAAAAATGCGCTGACTAAATGTTCGCTTACTATTGGATACAATTGTAGGTCTTTTCCTACCTTAGGCTTGGATATCAAGGGAGGTGTTATGAGATATTGCTTTAGTTGTTGCAAGGCTTCTTCATGTCTACTTGTCCATTCAAATCCTTTATTTTTTTGCAACACATTTTAAAACAGGTGACACTTATCAGACGACTTTGATATGATCCGGTTTAGAGCCGCTACTTATCCTATTAAGTTTTGGACGTCTTTAAGGGATTTGGGAGATTAGATATTCATTATTACCTTGACTTAGTCTGGGCTTGCTTTAATTCCCCTTAGCGTCACGATGTACCCTAAAAATTTTCCTGTGTCCGTGATGAAAGCTGAATTTTCTTGATCGTCAGGGTGCATTAGAATTTGATTATATCCGAGTAAGCGTCCATGATGGTTAATAGCTCGTGTCCTGCTGTGTCCACCATTGCATCAATATGAGGGATAGGGAATGGATTTTTGGGACAGGCTTTATTTAAGTCGGTGAAGTCAATGCATACTCTTTACTATCCATTCTCCTTTCCAACTACTACTACATTTGCTAGGCAATTAGGATACTTCACTTCACGTATTTTACCTGTGTCGATTAACTTTTATACCTTTTTATTAATGATTTTATTCCTTTCTGGTGCAAATGTCCTTCTCTTTTGCTTAGCGGGCGGATGCTTGGGGTCGACGTTAAGCTTATGACAAATTATGTTTGGGTCTATTCCCATAATGTCTTAGTGTTCCCAAGCAAAGCAATCCGTGTTTTCCTATAAGAAAAAGATAACTTGTTTTCTTAAGTTAGGGTCAAGTGATACATCTACCTGTATCATCCTTTCTAGTTTGTGAGGATCCAACGCGACTTCATCAAGTTGTTGGTCATTAGGAGCAATCGACACGGGACCATGCTGTAATTACTACAATATTGACCTTGACGGCTTTAGGGTTATACCGTAACACCTTCTCACGATCTCTTATTCTCCTTTAATCTCCATCAACCCCCATTACTGCTCTCATTGAATGGATCCATGGTCTTCCCATGATGAAATTGTAAGCGGATGGTGCATCTATCACATTCAATTTAACCTTTTGATTTACTCCTTTTGCATAGATAGGTAGCTCTATTCTCCAATTGTATGCAATGCCTTGCCACTGAAGCCTACGAAGATGGTTAATTTTTTAACGATATCCTCATGATTTAATCCCATTTCTTCTAAGCTGTATAAGAATAGGACATTTGCTGAACTTCCTCCATCGATTAGTACCCTTTTGAGCAGGCAATTGCCTATTGTTAATGATATAACCAACCCATCATGATGATTCCTCATGCTTCCCATGTCGCCATCATCAAATGTTATTAGGAGTTTGTTCGTGATATCTTCTTTATCTGGTAGATCTTTTATGGTTCTTATGAATTTTTGTGACACTTTCCTTGATGCTGAATATGTGAGACAATTAACGTCTAAGCCTCCTGTTATGACATTAATCACTTTAGTAAGCGTGGGCTCAGGCAAGGGAATAGGTTCTTTGTCTAATCCTTTTGGTATGGGGTTGTCTTCCTTCATCATGAGGAGTTCTTTTAGATGACCCTTCTTTAATAAGAAAGCTATTCTTTTCACAAAGCGATGCATTCCTCGATTTTATACCCATGGTCATGATGGAATTTGCACCATAAAGCTTTATTTTTATGTTTGTCTGGCTTTTTACTTTTCTTAGGACACCTTACAGTTGCCCCTAGTTCCTATAAAGCACTTAAAATGCCCACAACGTTAGTATTAAGCTCGTGTTCTTTCAGGTTCGGGTAATTACCTGTGCGCACTGTGTTGACCTGTCCCCTTGTCTCGTATGGTTTAGACCAATTATAATTTCTCTTTGGGGTAAAGGTGCGTCTCTCTCTATTAAAGTGTGACTTTCCTTCTGGATGATTTGTCCTTAAGAGCCCTCTGGCAGCTCTGTCATCTTCTAACCTTACTTGTGTGAGTGCATGATTTCTTACGTCTTGAAAGGTTGCACAAGGATATTTGGTGGGTTCCACGTATAGCTTAGAGTCAGGGACTAACCCTTGCTTGAAAGCCTCTATGGTTGATCTTAGGTCACAATGCCTGATGTTAATCATCTCGTTGTTGAATCTAATAAAGTAGTCGCGGATGGAGTCGTTTGGCTATTGCACCACCTGATATAGGTCGCTTGTCTGCTTCTCTAGTTGTGGTGGCAAACTGTGCATTAAACTTGTTAACTAAAACATGAAAACTAGTGATGGAAAAGGGTTTCAAACCTGTTGGCCACGAGAGGGCTAGGTCTATGAGTAAGCTTCCAAACAACTTGTACATCAGGACGTGTCGGTACTCTTTTGGGTAACACATATTAGTGATCCTGGCCTTATAAGCTTCCACATGGGCATATGGATCCGTCATTCCATCATAAAAGGGAGCCCAAGTCTGGAATATGAGCCTTTTTGGTATGATCACGTCATTTATCTCCGGGACAGACATGAACACTTCATACCCATCTTCCTTTTTAAGGTCAAACTGGCGTCGGGACCCTGGGTGTCCTTCTCAGCATCTTTAGTATCTGTGCATTTTGCATTTCAAGCATCCTTATTCTTGTTGTCATTGGGTTGGGATCCTGATCTTCCACCTTTACTTGTCTTGGTGTTATGATATCTTCGTCTTCTAACTCCAAGTCCTCGTTAGTGTTGGAGTCGTCTAGAAAGGAGAATTTTACCATTTTGCTGCCACGCGACTTGAATTTCTTTCTTCGAACGGATTACAGCTCCTTTTGAACGGTTTCCAAAGAATTTTTGGTTGAATTGTATTCTTTGGCCATTTTTTCTACTTGTTGTTGTGTGGCCTCAAGATGGACCTTGCCTTCATGAGGGCATCCATTAGCTCTTCCGGGGTCATGTTCTCCATGTCGGTTTCCAGGATCATTTTTGACGTCAAGACTTTGAAGATTTGGTTATGAAAACTAGTTGTTTCCCCATGGTGGGCGCCAATTGTTTCTACCAAAAATCTTCACCTAATGATAAGTTAAGGTTGGGATGTTTAACAACTAGCTAAGTTATGTGTAGAACGAAATATGAAGATAAAACATAAAGAAAACAGAAATGACACAAAGAGTTGGTGATGCAGAAACCCAAGAAACGGGAAAAACTACAGGGGCTTGTTAGGCTGCCTTTTCACTATGTAAAGTTATCACTTGTGTTACAATATCAAAATGAAAAAGAAAGCTTAAAATCAAATACAATGAATAAAGTCGTGTGATGAATCAGTGAACTAGCTCTTTGTAGGTGTTTTGCTCAAGTGGACTCTCCCCTCTTACTCTTCTCTTGGACTTATTTATACTTTTTTTAGCTGACTTCAAATTCTTTCCTATTGAGAATATCACTTGAGCAAATCTCAAGATCCTTTTGAACCGGCCAATTCATGTATCTTATCCATCTGTAGGCTTCATCTTATATGAACTAGTCAACAACTGCAACTTAACCATGCGTCCTATCTCTGCGGATCGACCAAGTCTTCTTGTTATCTTCGCCGCTTATGTCGCGTACCTGTTGCAAGTACCTACGTATCAGTAAGTACCGGGAATCATGTCACAAATGCCATGATCTTCAAGGCCCACTTCCTACACCTAGCTATTCCATGACATATAGCTCCTATGTCATGTCGCATGCCTAGGCGGGTTTTTATCCATAACAGTTTGTTGTTTTCTTATTACTTACAATTAATCGACAAACATATAATCCTCAATCGTCAAGAACAAAGGAATGCTTCAATTCATTTATGCCCCCCGATCTCCATATATTTTATGCACGCATAGCATGCATGTAAGGCTAGTCATAAAATAAATAAATAAAAATCTTGCTGAAAAATACTTCATCTATACTAAACCATAGATATTAAACTGATTATAACTACTTTTGAGATTGAATTAGAACATATTGAGCACTTAGTAATAAAACAAATATAATATAATTTAATTTAATTTAGATTGTAAAAACATCTTAAAAACACATTTGAGTGTGAGGAGAAAAAGGTTATGGTTAATCTACAAACATTTTTTATTTCAAAAATTATTTTGGATTTGTTAAAATAGTTTTAAATTAGTTAAAATTAGTTAAACAATTTTGAGGCCAAAACCAAGACTTTTAAAGTTCTATCCCAAAACTCAAAATTTTAAAGTTTAGGCCCAAAAAACCCTAATAATATCAAACTTAAGACCCTAAAAAATTTGATAACTCCATGTATATCAGACCTACATATATTCAACTCATGATTTTGAAGCCGATTATGAATTATTTACCATAAGATATTTTAAAGGAGGGATTTTTTTTTAACAATGAGATATATTCTTGTAACGTGAAAATTTTGATATTAAGTGTACATGTTGCAATTTTATTCTAATGAAAATTTTTCTTTATCTGTAAAAAAATTTGACTATAAGATTAACAATTTACATAAGTAAATAGAGTCGAGTCTGATTTTTCTTTTGTATTTTCCATATTCCCAAGTGCAACTCCATTAATTTGCAATTTTCGCATAAGGTCAAATACGGTTATAGAAACAACAAATTTTAGACATTGTTTGCAGCTTAGTTAATTAGACTTGTCAAGATGAAACTAACAACATGCATGGTAATAATATAATCGGGTATGGTATATGCAGTATTATAGTTCCGTATAACAGTATGGCACACAAAATTATTGATCATTGTTATAAACCGTTGATTTTGCTTAAAATATTTTCTGTTGCTCTTTATATCACTAGTTGAAATAACGACATGTGTTTCGGTTTTTTTAAGCCTTTATGCTCCGGATTTAACCCCAAGCAAATATTAGAGGATCATAATGCAATTATTTTTTTGCTCTGGTTCGAACCGAAACCAGAGCAATTTTTGATCCAGTTTTTGAAAAATCGAAGCAAATGGTGGTAAATATATATGGCATTAGGGTTATTTAATATATCATTTTACTAATATTAATATTAGAACTAGCCTTATCTGCTCCCGGAAACAAATAAGAACAAAGACAAAACACTAGACTTATAAGAAATTAGTGAGGAAATCGAGCCTTCATGAAGAAATAGTCATAATTGTTCACAAAGCACTAACTGTTATTTAGGTTGTTGGAGGTCAAATTGCTACGGAGTACTATTATTCAAATATAGAAAAAAGAAAATATTGCTAATGTCCTTTAATTATAGTGTGGAAAAAGATCCTCTGAATCAAAGCGAATTACGTTTATTTCGAATTAAGTGTACCTTTATTGACAATTGAATTCCATTGGTTCATCGTGCCACAAAGTCGTGGAAAAACTATGTATCACGTATTTAGAAAATAAACCTCTTAAATAAAATCTCTTTTCTATAGTGAATAAATTTATAGTTCATGCAAATTTTCAATGACCAAGGGGAATGGGTACTTCCTATATTTTCACATTATGTTATCATTGTACTTGCTCAAAGATGGTTCACATTAATTTATACACCTTACCTAAAGTTTTAAGTTGTTGTACACATCATATAAATTAGGTTTTGCTCCTTTTACCCAAGTCTTAATTTGTGTTATTAAGACCAATTTACTCATTTTAAAATGTATGAAGTATAACAATAATAAGTAAACGAATTTATATACCACCCTCATCTCAAGAAGTCACGATGGAGTACGTACGGCTCATTATTTAAATTTATAATTTTCTTTTATTTGTTTTAGATGAGAATAATAAAGGAGTGATAGAACTATTACATTATTTGAAGCAACTCTAAAACAAACTTACAACTTTACTATCTTTATTGTAGATAATCTTATTACTTTAACTAATTTCACAAGAATCAAAAAAATCAAATAAAAGGACTTAATAACACCGTAAGGAGTTGGAACCTAACAGAATCCAAAAGTTGGTACTAAACTTACGCCCAAAAAAAACAAATCAAGTTAAATAAATTCAAGATTAGACCTGTTCAAATGGAAGGAGTCCCATTAAGAACCATTAATCGACCTGTTTTTAAAAGGGTCTAAACAATTATGGGAGTAATTGGGGTCGGTCTTTTAAAGCGTCATGTTTTATTGGGTTTTTAATGGGTCAAGTCGGGTCAATAATGAATCAATATTTTTCAAAGCTTTTAAACACTACATGTAATGAATGCTTTCTACTTAATTTATCAATGGTTTACTACCAAAGATTAGAGGTGATACAAACAAACTATCAACCTTTATAAATAGAACTATACTCTCTTTGTACGATACGGTCTAACCCGACTCGACCCATTTTGTATATTTTTTACCTGCCCCACCTCGGCCTATTTTGTATCTTCTTTGGCCCGACCCAATTCGACCCGAACCGTTTTGCATGTGACTCATCCTGACTTTAACCCGACTTAATACGCAAGTCACGAAGTTCCAATTAATTCAAGTGGATTCAATAAGTACAAATCGAATCAAGATGCCAAAGTTCACTTTACAACGATGGATATATCCTACTACGTATATATGAGTTCTAACTAAGTTTAAATGAGTTCATTTTTAATGAAAAGAACCAGTCACAAGTTTTGTCAAAAATAAATAGCTATGGGTGGAAACAAATTTTTGGGCTATATTTCTACTTTCTTGAAAACATGAGTCCCAAGTTCCAACTAGATACTAGCGTGCCACATTGGCCAAAAATCTAAGTCCCTTTCTCCCTCTTTGACTTGTACATGTCTAGTGTTCTTATCTAAAAACCCATGATGAAACCCAAAAAAGTTTTCGATAACAAGGTTTGTGAACAGTACACCATAATCTATATTTTACACTTCACTCTGAGAAATATGAACATATTAAGTACAATATCTTGTAATTTATTTCATTGTTTATTAATAGAGACAGGTTTTCGTTGCGACTTTATTGTGTATTAATCTTTGCTCTTGGAATCAGTGTGGGATAGGAATCTTAACATTTTCGTATTTGGTTAGTGGATCAATCATAACTCTCTTACACCATGAATTAGGGAAAGGCATTACCTTTTAATAATAATTTAATTGTTACTTATATGACCTTTTCTTTTTAACAATTTCAAATAATAATTAATATAACTAACCCTGCAACACTACAGAAATCTGCATGGCAAAAGTGAACTGTGTACATAGAGGTGAAATAAAATTTTAACTAAAAAAAAATAGTTTTTAAAAAATAGAAAAAAGTTGCTGAGCATCACTTGTCTTTTAGCTCCCAAGTGTGTCCATGTGCATTTATGTTCCCTACCCTCTCCGTTTAATTTTCGTTTGGATTTTCCTTAATTTATAAGAAAAATTATATAATTATGTAAATATTTATAAATTCGTATAGGTGTATATTTAAAATTTAAGTTGGTCTTAAGAATGTAAATAACAATTTGAAAGAAAAAAAAAAGAAATAAAGGGAGTAGAAAAAAATATTTGAAAGAAAAAAAAAAAGAAATAAAGGGAGTAGTAAAAAATATGTGCTCACTTGTTTCGACCTTGCTAGACTAGTAAGTTAATTTTAATCAAACCACATTCAGTTATTCACCGCTTTATTATATACTCCCTCCGTTCTTTTTTGTTCTTCCCATTTGCTTTTTGCGCCAATCCCAATGTAAACTTAAAATTCAAATATCTTCAATTGTGTTTTTGTAAAAATTATAAAAAACTCATATTTTGAAAATACACATTGAGACGAATCTATCAAGATCCCAAATGAATATGTTTTTTCATCTATATTGTATAGAATTTGTAGTCAAAGTTTGGCTCTAAATTCTACAATATTCCAAATGAGAAGAACAAAAAAGAACGGAGGGAGTACAAGGTTTAGTCACTCACTGTCACTATTTATACAGTTCAAACACATCTTTTTATCTATATATAATATAAAAATATTATTATGCGGTTGAATTTTAATTAGTTACATTGTATATTTTTCAAAATTTAAACTTGTTTTTACCTTTATTAATGGATAATCAAATATATTAATGTCAAAGTAGTGCATTGACAAACATAAAAGTTAAAGTGATGCATTTATTTTAAAATAAAGATAGTACATTCAAGACATTTATACATATGATAGTACTTTTTAAGTGATGCATGTGAATTTAATGAGGGTGTTTTTTTTCACTTTTGGATCAAATTTTTTCTCTTTTATTCTATTTTGCTTTCTCATTTGGCCTCTTTAATCACTCAAATTTAATCAAAAAGGAAAAATAAAGGATAAAATGGTAAATTTAGAAAAAAATTTAAAAAAAATACACAAATTAAAAGTTTATGAGATTAAAAATACTAGTCAACGATGAAAACTATAAGTCAAATTCAAAATTTCGGCAAAAAATAGTTGCTCACAATAATTTTAGTTTTATAATATTTACAAATTTAGAGTTTATTCGTCAGGCAACACTTTTTTTTATAAATAGATTTCTTAGAAATTTAATTTTTATAAAGTGGTTTCTTCCCACTTTTCTTATTAGGTGGTTTCTTACCATCTTACCCATTTACAAAGTTGAACAAAAAAACACCCAAAAAACCCGTCTACTTTCAGTTTCTCCTTTATAACTTGAAAAACTATCTTCACCCACCTGGGAATCAACCCTCCTCTCTTTCTCTCTCTTCCTCGTCTATTTCTCTCTCTTCCTCTCTCTAAAAAACGAAGATCCTTTCACTTTCACTTCCAAATTTTATCATTGCAGCAAAAAAATCTAAAACAAAAACAGTTATGACGGTATCTCCTGAAAGAAGCAGATCAATGGGGGAGATAACAACAATGGGAACAAGTCCAAGAATCTCATTTTCAGCAGATTTCATGGATGATGATAGCTTCATCTCCATCAGTCCAGGCTCCTCGCTCGACAAGGACGACGAACTTGACATCGAACGAGAGTTGATTAAGAATGCAGCAGCGGCAGAGTTCGAGTTTCTGTCAGGTAAGAACAGCTTGGATGCAGGACACTCCACAATGTTGACAGCAGATGAGCTCTTCTTTGAAGGCAAGCTCCTGCCATACTGGCAGATTAACCATGCAGCCGAGAAGCTTCACAGACTCAACCTCAAGTCTTGCTCATCTGACGACAATAAAGGTGATGGTATGAATCTAAATGTGAATGTAACTAGTAAGGACAATGGGAAGGAGAAAGAGAATGGGAATGTGATGAGAGATCAGCAAGCGAATGCTAGTGGGATACTGCTAGGGAGAGAGCAGCAGGAGCCAAGGATTTGGTTTGTGGATGATGACCCATCACCAAGGCCACCAAAGTGTACAGTTCTATGGAAAGAGTTGCTAAGGCTGCGAAAAACAAGGTCATCAACTTTGTCACCATCTTCATCATCATCGTCGTCCTCGTCCTCTTCGAGTTCTCTAGGAGATGCTGCTGCCATGGAGGAGAAGGAGAAGGAGAATGGGTTGAGTACAAGGGAGAAGCATATTAAGAGGATCAAGAAGGGTTTAGAGAGGACTAGATCAGCTAGTATGAGAATTAGGCCAATGGTTAATGTACCCATTTGTACTCAAAGTGGGAAGACCAGCTCCTTGCCTCCACTGTTTCCTCTCAAAAAAAACAAGATTGATAGGTAAATGGGATTTATTTATTTATTTATTTTTATTTATTTTCATTTTTTTTGGGGTTTAGTTTTCGATCAGCTTGTGAATCTGTAGGATTCTTGATTGATTATGTTCATGAACTGTCTTATTAACTTTCTTTTTTTTTTGTTTGGCTGACCCCTCTCTGTCACTATTTCCAACCCTATTTTTTCTCCTTTTTTTGGAGGCTTATTATTTTGTCCACTATTTTTTTTATTGATGTTTCTAAGGATATTTGGATTAAGTGGATCTGATATCAGTGAGTGAATCACTAGCGACCATGTACATGCCTGACATTTTCTATGTGTTGGATGGTATTCACAATTAATGTGGGTATTAATTACTAACGTTATTCATTCACTGCAACTACATTTGATGAGCTTGACCAGAGTTCCAAAAGAATCATGAAAATTTGTGGAGATTTTGATAATCTATTCAGTCTCCTCTTGACAGTATTTGGCGGGAAGTCAGATGGAAAGACGAGACCTAGTTTTTTCCAAATGTTGTTATCATGGGAGATATTTGGTTGACCCCTTGATTAGTTACACATTTCGTGTTACTTGGGTTCAGAAACGGAATAGATATAACAATCAATTATAGTGGTAGCAAACTCAGAGTTGATATAGCATTGTAGTTTCTGGTTTACCTTCAGGTGCTGTACTATCAATGCAGAAGTTCTCGAAACTGAGTCCTGACTATCTGAGCGTATTCACTCTTTCTGACTTCAACATCTGATTCTAAGCCAACTGCCAGCACACTTAGATGGCTATTTTATCAGTAGAAGCTCCCTCAATCGGAAAAATTGCAAAAATAACGTCTCAAATTCTCCTGTTTCAAAAAATCTAGAATCTTACATCCATAATGATAATGTCAATGATTGACATTGGGAGAAATTGAGCAAAAGCAAGCAACATTGTTGGTAGCAAAGTCTTAACTGACTTGTCCCCTCTTAAATATGGCAAAAGATGTAAGATTTCAAAAGGAAGAAGGTGCACTGTGAGTTGTAAAGTGTATACTTCCTTAAAGAGTCAAGGCACAAGCAATCTGCACTAAAAGTAACCGAATTCATGTTCAGCTTGTTTTCCCCAACTACAATAATCTAACAGTCTCCCTTTATCCCTATGTTTCATCTAGGCCAGCAAAAAAGAGAGTACATATTATAATGATCATATGGTTTGAAGTACTAATATCGTTTCCAAAGAAGATGCACGCGTTAAGGAGTTTCAATTCACTCAGAGGTGCAGTAAACTGTTAAATCCTCTTTATTGGAGGCGCGTTTCTCCTCGAGTAAATGAAGTTGTTTACCAGAAATGTCAACAATACAAGAACTTCAGTTTCTTGTGTTAATCTATGTCAACTCAACACCCAACTCTAGCAATTATGTTGCATGAGTAAAACATTTTTCTGTATCATGCTTCTCAGGATGTATTCGACAAGGGCTGATAAAAATATAATGTACATCGGCATTGCACAGCATATATCAGTAATGGTAACAAGAAGGTCTGGCAAACCAGGCTGCTCAAACCAAAGTACTAATAACTAGCTAGTTCAACCCGAACATGGTCCATTTGTTCATTGGTAACAAACAGAAGAAAATACGACGTATGAATACTCACAAGAGTTGCAACAAACGGGGATTTACAATTACATTGATTAGTTTATATCCGAAAAGAGTGAAATAACAAACAGATGAAAAAACAAATAAGCAAACAAGCAATGGGTGGACAGTGCATCCGGGTGCACCATGCTCATGGTATACCCGCTCCAAAAAAATGTACATTACGTACATGGAAAATTTATATAGTACACATGTCATTTATGTGGAATGTAAATATATATATATACATTTTACATAACTGACATGTGTACTATGTACATTTTCCATATACGTAATGTACATTTTTCATGTATGTAATATACATTTTTTTAGAGCGGGTGTACCATGGGCATGGTGTACCTTCTAATTTACGGCAAACAAGACAAGATTTTCCCTTTACTTTTCCTTCCTTTCTAATGGGGGAACGGGACCGTATACAGCTAAAACAAAGTAAGAAGGACCTCTTAGAAAAAAATTTGTACAACAAAATGACAGCCTG
This sequence comes from Dysphania ambrosioides, assembly GCA_026401315.1. NCBI lineage: Eukaryota > Viridiplantae > Streptophyta > Magnoliopsida > Caryophyllales > Amaranthaceae > Dysphania > Dysphania ambrosioides. The sequence continues at coordinate 15,026,534 of CM048662.1, forward strand.
ACTCTCAGGCTGCAAAGAGAAGCTAGTTTAATTGTACCATGTACTTCAAACACAGAAGCTATTACTTGGATTCAGAAAACTATTTCTTTTACGAAGAGCAGAAGATACCAAGCAATTTCCAGCTGTATTTGAAGTTGCAAAAAAATCAATCAAATACCAATTCCACATCCTATTGAGACTATTGACAGCCATACAACCTTCTGTTATTGAAGACCAGGGAGGATCATGTGTTTTGTCCAGACGTCTGTGAGAAACTGTTACCAGGCGTGAACCTAAAGGACGATTAGATAAGAATGTTAGATCAAAGAAATAAATGCACCTCAAGTAACAGGGATATATGGATTTTCAGACATACGTAAATTGCAGCCCGGGTTTTTGCAGAAGGCTTCTAGGTACAGTTCCGTTTAGATGATTGTTTTCTACATGGCTGCAAAATTGAAGCATAATGTCATAAGCACATAAGAAGGGAGAATAATTAGGCTTTGCACTATGATTGACAGAACTTTCAGAAACTAAGGGTAACCATTTCAACTGCTCCATGTGCCATCATATTTTAACAGAACTTAAGCTTATCCTCTGATCAAGTTAATATACACATCTTTAATGAAGAAGAACAAGATCTATATGCCCTTATTCAAAGTTCTAGGAACCCTATAAATTTTCCTAATATTTCTTGCACACTAGTGCCAACTCAGACCTTTGACCAGTCTAACATCTCCCATGTGTGGACATATTATGTCTAACAAAGTGTTGATTAGTTAAGTGGACGAAATGAGGATAACCCGGAGAGCACATCAACGCCTTTGCCAAATAAGTGAACAATAAAACCCTTGCCACAAACTTGGTTGACTATTGAGCAAAAATGTTAAGATAGAAGTTGCAAAGATTTTCTAGCACCAAATTAAGTTCCAATTTCTTTCTATTATAGTAATATACACATCAACAGTGCAGTAGGCCAGTCACACATCTAAGGAAACGGCAAGATCTGACTAGATTCTGGCAATAGTCATCTCCATTTAGATGATAACTTGTCACTCAACATTCTGAGTCGATCGGCAACACAAAACTTTTAACCAGCAGGGGTTTGAATGAACATTTTCTATGCAATTGTGGGGGATGAATAATTTATATTTGATAAGGCCAACCAAACATGAGTCCTCCTGATGCGGGTGGAATGATGGTTTGGTCTTAGAGGATCAGCCTAATACTCTGATCCCTACTAATATAACCAAAGTGGGACTACTTGGTAAAGCAATGAAGGCAAATATAATCTATTGCTATCAACTACTGAAGTAATACAACAGAGGTTGACTACTATAAACAGAGAAGAAAGACTGGGACTAGAGATATAAATCTGTGAGATTTGCTGGTCATGAATATTGAATAGAATGGATTTGGATAGGATATCCCTAACCTAGGATCTACTCGAATGTGGAATTTCAAGCAAAAACGTTTATACAATAGAAAATTTTGTGTCTAATTGATTATCTTAAGATATATGAAAGATAGAATTCAAATGTTTTAGAAAATCCAGATATCGTTCATCAAAATGTTAAGGTAACAATTCACACAGTAGTTGGTTGAGGTTTCCTCTTGATCTATGTCAATCATACACTTTTCCATAAAATCTGTCGATGCTCTCCCACACTGATGGACATGTATGACACCACCTTTAATGTCTTCAGGGATAAAACTTTAAAAATGAGATAGAACTTACAGTTCACGCAAACTTCCGACATTCCCAAGTGATGAAGGAATGTTTCCAATGAAGCGATTATTTTCCAAGCTCCTACAACAGATACAAAAAATTGTATAAGAAATGAACACTTCTGAGTCATAGTATACTGGATATAAGATTCTGCACTTGACAATGGCGGTTTATAAATGTTGTAAGATCATTGAAGCATGTTGCCACAACCACCAAAAGATTATGAGAGATTTTGGCATTGATTTTTTTACACCTCAAAATTCATCAGGAACACAATAAAAATATGTTTAACAGTTCAAATCTAGAAAGCCAAAAAATGAATGGGATAGTAATTTAATGTTAAAATTGTAATCGTGCTTTGAAAAATAAAATAAAAAGCACACACAAACATATCAACATTAATATTTGTGCAAAAGCACACCGACCCATCCGTACAGTCATACAGAGAAATGCACAAAAGAATAAGGGCTTACAGAATTTCCAGATATCCCAATTGACCAAGACTAGAAGGTATAAGTCCAGACAAGCTGTTATTTCCAAGATTTCTGCCAACACCATGAAACGCAATAATAAGTATCATAAAAAGACTAACTGATAAAATATATAAATAAGATCAGGCACCTACATTGTGTTCAATGCCGTCAAATTAGCAATGGCAGCTGATAAGGATCCTTGAAGGCCCATATTAACCAGGTTTCTGGTCACATAAAGGAATGAGTAAGTGCTGACAAGAATAAGTAGTAAAGCAAACCAAAAAGGTACAGAAATCTTGATTCAACTCACATAGAGATTATGCGGACCCGTGAACCATTAGAGCATGTAATCCCAGTCCAGGAGTACCCAGCTGGGAAACATGGATCACCATTCCAATCTTCTGGAGGATTTAGGAATCTGGATTTAACTCTTTGCAACATAATCACTGAGGCAAGAAACAAAAATAGTTATTGGAATTAATAGGGAAAGTTATAAAATAACAATACTCAAGGACTTTTCCTCACATTTAAACTACAAAAAATGGAAATTTCCTATCAGGTTACTATCTCTTTAGCTTTAGCTCCATAAATTATCCATCTTTTGCTACATCTAGTTGTCCCAACCAGTATTATCTACAACAAAACATCCTCTAGTAGGTTCAACCATCCCGGGACAATGATTCCTGTAGTAAGATTGTTTGGTAAGAATGTTGTAGGCGTGTTTTTCAGTGAGAGGGTTTTCATGATTGTACTATGAGCTACATATACAGGAAACTGGATAATGAAATAATTTGCTTGGTCTATTTCTATTGAAGTGTCATGTGAAATAGGTTCCTCCTAACACTTTTTCATCATAGAGCTTCATTCTTAATTAATCTGCAGTAAGACGCTTCAGGATATTTCTGCTTGCTTAAGGTCTATATAGATTGGATCAAGTCCCTTTGCATGTATGTGTTTATATTATGTTCTGCTGCTTCCACTAATCTTGAGTGGTCAGGGGCAAGACTATTTCCATCTACACCTCCCTAGATCCTGATATACGTAGGATTCATTCTAGGTGGATTTCCTTGTGAATTCTTCTTATATCCTTGCTCAAACATTTAGAATAGCTTATCACTTTCTTAAATCTATATGTTCTGGTTACCTAGTTTAACTACATAGTTCTTTGGAGGAGGCGAGTCATAAGTAAATAAGGCAACAGCTTTTCTTAATAAAACTTGTACAGGAAAAGAAAAATAACTGACAAGAACACACTTCAGAATATCAGAGACATACCATCACGAACATGAGTTCTTTTTCCAAGTGCTAAAACATCAAAAATTTCCCCACCATTGATCATTGGGCTAGCACCTGAACCATCAACTGGAGTAAATCTTATTCTTGTTAGACCAGCTAGGGGCCACTGGGTAGCAAACACAGCCACGCCAGATTGAGTCACAGTCAGGTTACGAATATATGGCACGTTATTGATGCTTATGTCAAATGCCCGTCCTGATGATGATGCATCAGCAAAATATAAAGCAATATAGTAAGATGAGCTTGGAAGAGGTCCTTCAGGCCACTGAAGCTCCATTGGCCCAGAAGCAACTGTTAGGTGTGTTTCAAAGATCTTAGCAGGAGGAACATTCCAGATTCCAGAAACAGACACATTCGGAACTTGAGCAACAGTTTGGTTAGGCCCAAATGGCTGCCAATAGCGATCAAATAGATCATCTGGTGACCTGGGATTCCAAAATTATCAAAAATTAATAGGCCAAATTAAAAAGTTGAAATAAAAGTATATACTTCTAGTAATAGCTGATTACAAGACTGTAACATAAGCCTGTTGGTTGCAACCGATTTTCACCGAAGCCCTCGACAGTTTAGCAGAAAATCTTATTAAGCAATCCAATTAGAACACCTTTTGCTATAATATACACAAGTTACAAACAGACCAGGAATAGGACAAGAGCTACTGTCAAAATGTAAAATGAATTAAGGATATCCATAGAAGACTCCATATATCACAGGTTTTGAGAAGCGACAAAGCACCTTCCTTTTTCAGGATACACATAGCGACATATAATGGATTATAGTGTTATTAGCCTTCTGTTGGGTATTCCTGGATTCTAGTTGTAATTAAAAGTTCAAGAAATCATATCAGTATCACCACCTTTTTTCATCTGAATTCAGTAAAAACCAAAACAGCCAAACCACGACTCATTTACTAAAACAGCAGATATTACTGAGCCAACACCAGAACAAAGACATATAGCTAGCAGTAAACTTAGACCAAAATAAGCTTATTTTTAAAATTATTTTGGTCCGATATTAAAGCTGTAGATAAACAATAAGCCAGACATGCTAGGAATGCTATCTGCAAAGCTAGATTTTTATTCTGCCACTCAAAAGTTGACTTCAGATTCTTCTATTGTGCAATACATGATTAACTTAACTTTTTTTTTTTTTTTTTATCAATTAGCCTTCCACTAAACCAACAAATCCAAATCCTCAACTTTATTCTTTATCAATCCTAATTTTCTTATAATTGACATTATTTTTCTTATAATAGCAACATAATAAAAGGAAAATTAAAAATCTTAATCAAGGTAACAACCAACTTTTCAACCATGCCATTTTTTTTTATCACCTAACCCTGACCAAGATTCAAACAACCAACACCGACAAAAGCAAAATTCAACTGCTATGAACTTTAAAAAATGCAATAACGTTACGAATCAAACGAAAAAGATGCAAGGAACTCACCGGACAATGGGTCCAGTATAGCCGAAATTATTCCTAGAAACCAAGCTGAGACCAAACCTTCGGAAATCTGTGGAATTATAAACAGAACTCTCCAACAAAACCAGCTCAATAGCAGAAATAAAAGGGTCTGACTCAGTAATCTCATTGACCCCAACACAAACACTCATACTCCTCCCAACGGTGCGAAAAACACCCTCATAATAAGTACTCATATTATGAGCATAATCATCCGTTGTATTGACCAAACCCCACAAGTTATTATCAATGATCTGATCAAACACTGGCGGAGTTGCGTATCGGTCTCCGTTAACCCCGCCGTAGAAATAAGTAGTCCTGACCATGTACGTAGCTGAACGGATCACCGGCCTTATGTCGTAACAGAATTTCTTGCCCGTCTTGCCCTCTCTCGCAAATGATCGGATTGTTGATAGAAGAGGTAAAACATGCGAGTACGGCACCGTTTTGTTCTCCCCAACAGCTATGAAATTCGAATCCGGTATCCATCTGTGTCCGTTATAATCTATCGGGCTTGAACCCCCACAGTTGATATGAAAACCTACATAAATAAACAGAATGTTGAGTCAGAGTTAGTCGCGTAGCTGCCCGGCCTTTATCAATCAATAAAAGACGGGTTTTGAATAATGGAAATGATGTGGAAGAGGAACGTACTGCGAGGGAGTTGAGAGAGGGAGGAGGGGACGAGGACGATAATGAGGACAAGGACGAGGAAGACAGGATACATGGTAATGGAGATTGGTCAAATGGAAGAGGGAGAGAACATGGGAATGGGAATGAGAATGGAAATGGAAATGGGGATGAGGAGGGTTTTTGGATTTGGTAATGAAAAAAAGAATAAAGGGAGGAATGAGTCATTGTTGGAGAGGTTGGAAGGAAGGAAAGAATATGGGAAAGTGAAAGTTAGTTGAGGATGAAGGGAATTGATCAAGTGATGGAATACATTGGAGGGGAAAAGAATTGACTGAGTTCACGCGGGAAATACACTAAAAAATAAATACCTGGTCAAACTAAATTTCGCCAGGCAGTTGGTCGATTGTCAGCTAGGGCTTTGGTCGGATTCGATATAGTGACAAGCCTTTTGGATGAATCGGTAATTTTTATTACTCCCTTCCTCTTTATTTATTTGCTACATTTTTCATTTACGATCGTCTCTAATTATGTTCTACGTGACTATTTTTGGTAATAAATATCCCTAAACTACCCTTACATATTTACATATTACCCACAAAACCTATTAACTAACCCTAAATCTACCCCCTCCCATTACACGTATCACTCTACTCTCTGACTTCCTTGTCTCTTGCTCTCTCTTCGTGAAACTCGTTCTCTCCCACTCTAAACTCAAATCTCTCTAAATTTACGACGTATTTTTGAAATCTCTCACCGGATTAATACTCTACTGGTCTCTACAATCATTTTGGTACCCATTTCTTGCGTGTTTGTTTGGGGCTGCAATTGTCTAGGGTTTTTTGGTTTTGGGGATTTCTACGAGCTTGTTGGAAATCAACCATGGAACATAACAATAGAGGTGAGAAATCTACATCTAAGCCACTCTATTTTGGTTTTGAGGAAGATCCTTTGCTCCATTCTGAGATGATCCGTTTGCAAGCCATTCTTGCTGAAATTGATAGAGAGCCTCCTAAACCCACTAGTCCTAAACCTGAGAACCCTACTGTTTGTACTTGCGGTCAAAATCGACCCCTTCCTACTCATATTGCACCGAATCCAAGTGGGTCTGAACCCCCACCAACTGGGTTCAAATCCTGGTCCGCCTACTCCTATTGGTTCTCCAATATGCAAGAACGCAGGTGATATTTAGTGCTTGTTCAATTTACATGTTCGTGTTTGTGATATACTCCTGTCCTTGTTTTCATTCGGGTTGGTTTTGTTGATCTGTCCTTATTTTGGGTTACTTTCATTGATATACTCTTGTTCTTGTTCGTGGTGTTGTTTCTCTTTGGTCTTGGTGTTGGGTGTATTTCTATGCTCTTAGTGTTGGTTTTCTGCTCTTCGTGTTGATCTGTCCTATGCTCTTAGTATTGATCTGTTCTTGTTCCTAGTGTTGGTTCTGTGCTCTTAGTGTTGGTATTCGGTGTTGGTGTTGTGTGGTGTTGGGTCTGTGGTGTTGGGTCAGTTTGTGTTGGGTCTATGGTGTTGGGTCTGTGGTGTTGGTTCTGTTGGTGTTGGGTCTGTTGGTGTTGGTTCTGTTGGGTCTGTGGTATCGGGTCTGTTGGTGTTGGTTCTATGGTGTTGGGTCTGTGATGTTGGGTCTGTGGTGTTCGTTCTGTTGGTGTTGGGTCTGTTGGTGTTGGGTCTGTTGGTGTTGGGTCTGTTGGTGTTGGTTCTGTTGGGTCTGTGGTGTCGGGTCTGTTGGTGTTGGTTCTATTGGTGTTGGTTCTATTGGTGTTGGGTCTGTGGTGTTGGGTCTCTGGTGTTGGGTTTGTGATGTTGGGTCTGTTGGTGTTGGTTATGTTGGTGTTGGTTCTATTAGTGTTGGTTCTGTTGGTGTTGGGTCTGTTGGTGTTGGTTCTGTTGGTGTTGGATATGTGGATTTGGTGTTGGTTTTGTGTTGTAGCTTTTGTGTTCTTGGTGGTGTTGGTGTTGGTTCTATTTGTGTTCATTCTTACTGGTTCTGTGGTGTTAGTGTTGGTGTTGGTTCTGTTTGTGTTCCTTCTTACTGGTTCTGTGGTGTTGGTGTTGGTGTTGGTGTTGGTTCTATTTGTGTTCCTTCTTACTGGTTCTGTGCATATAACTATAAATAATAAACATATGGATTACAACAATAAACATATGGATTACTTAAATATAGACATCTATCATTACAAAATGTATTGCTTCTTTCCTGACTTTGAGGATTGCAAAAAGAGTTCATTACCATTACAAAATGTTGACTTTAAGGATTACAACATCTAGTAAACAAAATGACTTGATTACCTTTAACAATGCTAAGTGTCTGATTGCTGCTCACTGATATCTTGCATTTGTTGTTCTTCTGCTTGTTCTTTGCAACCTTCTTGCACCCATCTTTGACATTCCTCAAATACATCTTTTGAAACATGTATTTTTGTGGGCAACATTCCTCTTCTTTCTAGTGATTATTTATTTATATGTGGTATATGGTAGTCGTTGTTACCTTTGGACGTCATTATTTCTCCAATGAATTGTTAAAGGGTAAGGAAAATGTAATTAACTAGCTTCGGGTCGTAGTCCTCGTACGCTTGCTGCACTACTTGCACTAGTATATCTATAGTCTTTGGTGTTGTTTGGTCTTTTAGTGATTGTATTGCCCTAAAGAACCCAAGGTCTAGTGCATTCAGGTCGGGCTCTGTGCTGGTTGGTTGACTAGGCTGATAGTAAATCCATCTTTTGTAGCCTCTCGTACAAAATTGGGTCATCTTTGCTTATATGTGGTTTAGCATTGTCTTGCATAACCCAAAGTTGCTTGCACCCCCATTGTGGCCACTTAGCCCTTATTGCTGGCAGTATACAGTCAATCATCTTTGATTTGATGACTTCTTTTGTGACACTTATTATAGCCTTTGTCTCCAATGTGCCTGCTGCTTTGTTTTTTGATGCTTTTCTTGCTGGGGCTAATTGTGTGAAAGGGTATATACCAATTTTCCCATAAAAAACCACTTCCCCATTTGGTGTAATATGTGGCCTTGCCACTGCTGCTATAAACATAATTTTGATGATAAAACGCTTGCTTTTGCATGTCCTATGTGGCTCTTTCTCATCTGGAGCTAAGAAGTACTTTGTTGTGATCTTAGACATATAGAACCACTTTCATCCACATGTATGACATGGTAAAGATTAGAGAATTTTGGGTTTGTGTGAATTAAAGCTGGCATTATTGCATTCAAACACCACATTACTCTTGCAATTTTGTGGGAGTCACTCAATTCTGGTTTGATGGTATTGCTGTGTTTCTTGATGTGACCCCTCTTGATAAGCTTGTGCATAGTTGATCTGTGTATACCTAAGCTTGCTGCACTTGATCTGATTGTTGTTCTTTTTCTAAGAGGAATGACCTTTAGGTCATTTAGGTTAAAAGATATCCTTTTTCTTCCTACTCTACCTGTTTTTTGGTTATCTACATTAATTGGAAAATTACCATTCATTTGTGCTTTGACTGTATGCCATATCCATCTGATTGTTCATCTTGATACTTTGTACTCCTTTGCTAATTGGTTGATGTAGCCTGTTGGTAGTTTGTTGATTGTTTTTGGTGGCAAAGTGTAATATTTATGACATAGTTGTTGTAATTTATGAGGAGCTTGGGCTCTGCCCATGTTGCTTAGCACATTATACTTCTTGTCTGGGTGGCTTTGGCCATTTGGTGCTTGTTCCTCTGGTTCAATGCAGTTGAAGCTTAAAGCTCCTGCTTGTTCCTCTGGTTCACTGCAGTTGAAGCTTATAGCTATTGCGTGTCCCTCTAGTTCACTGTGGTTGAAGCTTATAGCTCTTGCTTAGCCCTCTGGTTCACTGCAATTGAAGCTTGTAGCTTTTGCTTGTCCCTTTGGTTCACTGCAGTTAAAGCTTATAGCTCTTGCTTGGCCCTCTGGTTCACTGCAATTGAAGCTTGTAGCTCCTGCTTGTCCCTCTGGTTCACTGCAGTTGAAGCTTATAGCTCTTGCTTGGCCCTCTGGTTCACTGTAATTGAAGCTTGTAGCTCCTGCTTGTCCCTCTGCTTGTCCCTCTGGTTCATTGCAGTTGAACTCCATCTCAAATGCTGGTTCATTAAGGTCAAACATGACCCTTGGTACTCTGTTAGGATCTGTTGGAAGATTCTTTGATGCTCTGTCAGAATTTATTTGGTTTGACATTGAGCAACTTAGAATAGTCCAACAGATTCTATGATGATAAATTTATGAGAAATTCAATTAAAGGTAATGTCCCTAATCACTCAATGATAAAACTAGCTGAGAGTGATATCCCCTCCCCCACTGGAATATTTTTTTTTGGCTATATACGGTCTGTAATAGTGAGTTGAGCTCACTTGTAATAAATGAGCTCATGTTTGTATTTATGGTGATACTGCTTGGAATTGAAGATGAACTTTTGGAGGCAAAATATTTCACCCAAAAGGTACTGGGAAATACAAATGGAGCAAAAAAAAATCACCCCTAAAAGTATTGATTTCTGTTTTTTTTCCCTCCAATTTGTACTTAGAATACTTATTTTAATGTATTTTTCATCTATAATCATTGTAATGGACCCCTCCTCCCCCCACTTTTACCCCTCCTAAAAAGTCGTGATTTGCCTCATATAGCACTTAATAAAATACAAAGGGAGTATAAAATATCAAGTAAATTATTGCTATTATAAATTAATCGAGTTTAAAAATATTTATATATAATTTCTTTTGTGTGGAGGGTAGGAAATCAAATGCTTACTTAGTAGCCAAATTTTATGTTAAATTATATGGAATGAACAAGTAGTTATTTAGTGGGGTTTGGATTTAGATCATATCAAATATCAATGATAACCTTTTTTGCATCGAATTGGTAATTTTCAGGTCTATTGTCACCTAACTTATTATCATGAAATAAATCGATCTTTGATGTGTTTATATTCAAACTCATTCGAGTGTAGGTCAATTAGAAAATAAATTAGTTCCCAATCATTCGATTTTAAACATAAATCGGATAAAATATTGGGTATTTTACTATTTTGACTGGGTTGGCTTTGACGATTGACATGACTTGTTCAAGTTATGTTTATTTTTGTATATGCTATTCAACTTAAATTAATTAATGTATGCTAAGTCAGACTATATAGAGTATTAATTTTATTAACAAAGAGGTGGCTATTTAGAAAGGGTAATGTGGAATGGAGTCGTCAGAATTGGGATAAAAAGAAGAGAAAGGTAGGTGGTGGGGGAGTGTTGGTGTTGTCGTATGTAAGAAGGTGATGGAAGAGGTAAAAAAATCTAAGTATGGAGCTATTTGAGCGGTACAACGAATAGTGTCACTGGTAGATGTGTAACGTGGGTTGCCAACTTGGCATCAATGGTGTGTTGTTGGTATCCAACTATTCAACTTTCTTTGCCTGCAATCTGCAACTTTTTGTTTGTGTTTGTGATCATCCTCAACTTATATGGGCACAAACTTATCGAGTAATCGAATTCGAATATCCTGTCCATCTTTGAATATATCCTAAGAAATAAATAGGGGAGAGAGTATTTGAATCGATAATGTTATTGGATAGACTATTTGATAAATGATAGTACTAAAAATAACCCGAAATATTCATAAATTGTTCAAAATAATTTTGAAAGCCCAAAATAATCTAGATTTGTAGATTGAATTTTGAATTTCAGTAAGATTCCTAATAAAATGTATAAGGATTTTGAAGTGTAGTTATTATATAATCTAAAATTACCACAAGACGTCAACTACTCTGTATATAATCAATACTGAGTACAACTTAAGATCACTCCAAGTGGGATTCAAATAGAGGGCCTAAGTCAACAATAAGCAACTCTTATTAAAAATTACCAAATCTTTTACTCAAAAGCTTTTATTTCTTGGAAAATGGAAAGTTTTGCTCAAATTCTCCTTTCCTTCTTTTTATTAAAAAAATAATATGAATAAATCACTCTCTAATTTAATCAACCGTTACAATGATACACTTTTTTAAATAATAAATGATAATTGAGTTTTTTAGAATCTTCCCAGTGAAAATTGAGTTTCAAAGGGAGTCTAAACAATAAAACATATTTTGAAATTCAATATAAATTGGAGGAAAAAAATATCTAAAAAAGCATTTTGAAACTCTAATAAAGGTTCTCATTAGTCGTGCTCTAGTATTTGTAAATTATGAGTGATTATTGAAAAATTAGGAGCTTAAGTAAAAAATGAATAAAATTATTAGTGAGATTATTATCAAATACTTATTATTTTTAAATTAAACTCATAGATTGAAATAGAAGTCGCATTTTAAAATAAGTACCCAACTAATATGAATATTAGGATAGGTTCCCCAAGTCGGAAGGGATATCATATTGTGTTTATGGGTTCTTAGATATTCTTATAACCCTTGGTATAAGGTTTCTTAGCTTGAATTGTATAAAATAAATGCAGTTCTCAAGATAAAAGATATCAAATATAGTGACAACAATAGGTCATTATAAAGGGGGTTGAAATAGCCTCAATGATAAAAAGTAGTGATTTTTTAGCATTAGAGGATTTCCATCTTTTCATAATTTTGAAGATAAGTCTGATTTCTTTTAACTAAAGTTGTAAAGAATCTCAGTAAGTTTTAAAAAACATATAAATTGTTAGACCACTAATGCATTTAGGAGAGTTTGGAATTTAGGAGGAATGGCACTAATTGGTTAAAGATGAAGCCTTTTCAAAGCTAGTTTGATGATGCAACTTGCATAGTACTAGCTCTTCTTATATTTCACATATCTCATATTCAACATTAAAGAAATTAAAGTCATAAAACCCAAATCTAATGAGTTAAATTTTAATTGCACTTAAATTTATATTGAATGAAAATGATTTCCAATTGAACAACATAAGGCATTACAACAACATTCAACCTAAATTTTGTTAGCAGTGATGTAACCTTTCAATTTTACCTTTAAACACGAATGGTAATCCAAGCGATTAAACATAGGCAACATTTGATTAAATCACAATTCAAACATTCACTAGTAAATTAATAGTCATTTGCGGCTACGAAATTGCGGCGTAATACCCAAAACGCAGCATTATAATTAGGGAAGTGTATAATATGCGGCGTATTGTAGTATACCCGCCGCTTTTTAATTAAAAAATAGTAATATGTGGCGTATTGTATAAGACCCGCCGCTTTTTAATTAAAAAATAGTAATATATGGCGTATTGTATAAGACCCGTCGCATTTTAATGTGGATCCTAGTTAATATGCGGCGTATTGGTATTGGACCCGCCGCATATTTACTGACCTAAATTTTAAAAGAAAGCTACGCACCGGCGTTTCTTCAGTTCACGCAACTTCTTTCCACTCATTACTTCATCTATTCGTTCTTGCGCCCTAATTCTCTAAAGTTAATGCTTTAAACCTCTTGCGCCTTAATTCCATAACTACACGTACGTCTTCGTGTTTGTTCGTGCGCCACTTCTTTAGTGCCTTGCCGTTGTCGTCTCCTCCACCTCACCATGTTCACTTCTTGCGCCGCCTTCGAAAGTATATTAGGTTTTGTTAATTTTGTGGGTTTTGATTTTTGATTCATTAGTGCATGAGGTTAATGGTTTTTGTGTTTTGATTCATAACTTGATATTTATTTTGCTATATTCGTATAAGAAGATTCATGATTTTGTGTATGTGGTTTTATACATGGGTTTGATTGGTGTTGTTAAATGTGAATATAAATGTTTTAAGTAGTTCAAAACTTCAAAATATGTATATAAATTAGTATGGTTTTGAATTAGTATTAATTAGATTATGTTATGAATCAGTATGTATAATATTTGGAATTGAATTAGACAATTTATATGAATTGAGTAATTTATACAATATGCTATGTAGATGATGATCTGATGATTCAGGGTATGTTGAGAATCAAATATAATTTGAGGAAGATGATGAATGTGTTGAGAATTTAGAGGAAGGTAAGAAAGAAGACCATAAAGATGAGATAAGGGGCCCTTTGTTAAAGATCATATTAGGTTTGAAATTCTTAAGTTTGCTTTCATGTTTCAAAGTCTTTAGAATTTAGAAGTAAAGAATTCCTTGTATTATGCATGTATAGGTTTATTTTGGTTTCCTTTGAATCCATTATTAGATAAGCTAAATGTAAAATGGCATTGTGTGTTGGTTTTTATTGTATATAAATTCATATAAATAGGGTTATAAATTTATTTTCAAAATTGGGAAATGTTGGATTTACAAAGGAAACTCTGCCAAATTTTTTGTAGAATTTATAGTGATTTACAAAGCATAAAACAAAAATAATATCGCTAGAAGAATTTAGTAACTTAAACTATAGAGCGAGTGTTTGTGGGTCATTGTGGAGTTTGCTTAACCTTATTTTCGGTAAGCTACTTGAGGACCCTTTAGGTGCAATTATATATATAACTATGTGTAAATTGAGTATTGATTAGATTGTTATTTAATATCTTACATGTTAAATAGGGCATAACACAAATTATGGAGCGAAAATGGATGTATGGTAATCGTGCTTCATTAGAGTTCATGAATGGAGTTGAGGAGTTTTGTAGACAAGTGTTGAAACACCTAAATAACATTAGAGATGATGAGGTGTGTTGCCCTTGTGTTGATTGCGATAATGTGAATACAATTAGTAGTATAAGAGAGTTGAGGGACCATGTGATCCGCCGTGGGTTTAGGCAACAATACCACGTATGTGTATGGCATAGTGAGGTTCCTGCTTCTAATGACATGGGGTCGTGTTCTAACGAAATTCCCATTCATCAAGTTGAGCTAGACTATCATAGCCAATTAGAATCTGATGATGTTGAAGATGTTGATGCCGAGAAGGAAGATGATGGGGAGGATGAATTGGAGGATAATGACCCTAGTGATGAAGATCGAATAGATGAAATGCTTGAAGGGGTTGGGGATCAAATTGGTAGTCAATCTCGCACTTTTAAGCGTTTGTGGGAGGCTGCTGAGAAACCGTTGTATCTTGGATGTACTAAATACACTAAGTTGTCTGCCACATCAACGTTGTTTAACTTGAAAGCGAAATATGGTTGGATTGATACTAGTTTCACAGCCTTATTGAAAATATTAGGGGACATGTTTCCAGAGGGTAATGATTTGCCTATATCCACGTACTATGCAAAGAAGTTAATGTGTCCCCTTGGGTTAGAGTATAATAAGATTGATACATGGTAGAACGATTGCATATTGTATCGAAATGAGTATGCAGAGTTCATTCAATGTCCTAAATGTGGGATCGGTTTAGGGTAGAAAGTGACCTAAACACATTGATTTGAGTCAAGATAGGTCAAATGGGATCGGTTTGGGGTAGAAAGTGACCTAAACACTTCAAATGCATCAATTTGAGTCAATATAGGTCAAATGGGATCGATTTCAGGTAGAAAATTATCTAGACACTTCAAATGCATCGATTTGAGTCAAGATAGGTCAAATGGGATCGGTTTCGGGTAGAAAGTGACTTAAACACTTCAAATACATTGATTTGAGTCAAGGTAGGCCAAATGGGATTGGTTTGGGGTAGAAAGTGACCTAAACACTTGAAACACATCGATTTGAGTCAAGATAGGTTAAATGGGATCGGTTTTGGGTAAAAACTGACCTAAACACTTGAAACACATCGATTTGAGTCAAGATAGGTCAAATGCGATTGGTTTCGGGTAGAAATTGACCTAAACACTTCAAATGCAACGATTTGAGTCAAGATAGGTCAAATGGGATCGGTTTCGGGTAGAAAGTGACCTAAACACTTCAAATGCATCGATTTGAGTCAAGATAGGTCAAATGGGATCAGTTTCGGATAGAAAGTGACCTAAACACTTCAAATGCATCGATTTCGTTACTATAGGTCAAATGCGATTGGTTTCGGGTAGAAAGTGACCTAAACACTTCAAATGCATCGATTTGAGGCAATATAGGTCAAATGGGATCGGTTTCGGGTAGAAAGTGAACTAAACACTTGAAACACATCGATTTGAGTCAATATAGGTCTAATGGGATCGGTTTGGGGTAGAAAGTGACCTAAACACTTGAAACACATCGTTTTAAGTCAATATAGGTCAAATGGGATCGGGTTTGGGTAGAAAGTGACTTAAACACTTCAAATACATCGATTTCATATGCATTGCATTTTATATACACGTTAATGATATGTTAATTAATATTAGTTATGAAAAGGATTCTACGAGGAGCCCTTCTCCAACGAAGAAATCGACGTCGTCCGCAACAAACTTGCAAAGTATTGGACAGATAACTTTTTTTAGATTTTTTACATTACCTTATTCTTGTTTATTTTGTAATTTATACATCAATTTCATTAATTGGATTGTATATTTGATGTCACTTAATATATGGTTGTTTTTACGACCCTATTAGTATGCATAAATGAGAGATCGATGGATCATGTGTATATATGTATCTTGGGTTGCAGAAATTGCAAATGTAATAAGCAGGTTTTGAATTTGAAATTTGGGCGTTGTAGGGATCAGATTCATGTGTTTAAAAAAAACAACTTATATTCGGCGGGTGTCCCCAAGATATATTACAGGTCAATTTTTAACCTGGTTAAATGGAATTTTGCGGCGGTTTTAGCTAAGTGACACTGCAAATTTATGGCCAATTAGCGGGGGTTCTTGGGTAGGTGACGCCGCAAATTAGTTAATAATATGCGTCGTATTTTTTACGCCGCAAATTAAATAGATTAATTTGCTGCTATCTGTATTGCTGCTAGCCTTTTGACGCCGCATATGTCATTAAAAACCCCGCCGCATAGTTAAGTTTTTCTACTAGTGATTATGAACATGCAAATTATAAGTATACAACAACAATATGAGCATTCTTTTAAATTATTAATAAAATAAAATATATTCTTACAGCGTAGGATTCTTAGATTATTACGACTGTTCTTTACTTGATTGTTATTTCTTTTACTAGACGAGGTAAAGATATTACTAGAGTTTGAATAGGTCTCCATTGTAACATCATGGCATGCTCTTTGAGGGAATACAAGTAGGAAGAGGAGTATAGTCTAGGGGATAAGCTTGAATAGAAGTGAGGGAGAAGAGGAGGTAGGTTGCTCAAGAATTTCAATGTTTCATGATATTGATTGTCATACTAGAGGAGGGGGATTGATGTGCTCATTTTAGAGCACGTTTACAACCCCATTTTAGTGTCGAGTCTCATGCTTTTATATTGGTTTTATGCACATTACATTCAATTTTACCTTGATCTTGTCCTCGAGCTGTTGTTAGGTCATTTCAGGTGATTTTGATGATTTCGAGGTAAAATGAGACGTGTTCGAGGCTTTGACACCTTTATCAAGAGTTTGGATGCGCATATCATAGCTTTGGCATGTGTTCCAAGTCACTCTCAAAGATCCCATAAACTCCAGAAGCCACTAGACACCTCAAAGGAGCTATTCAGCAAGGTTCAGGTTCAGATTCGACCGAATCTGACATCCATTCGGTCGAATGGAAGACAGGGATTCAAGCACATAGATCAAGCTCTCGGGAATAGCCAAATGAAGACTCATTTGGTCGAATCAAGACCCATTCGGCCGAATGGTTCTACTCATTCGGCCGAATGGTGGACCGGGTGCACAAACGTCAAGTTTCTGTTTTAGGCGAATGGCCACCCCATTCGGCCGAATGGCCACCCATTCGGCCGAATCCCCTATTCATTCGGCCGAATCCCCTATTCATTCGGCCGAATGGTTTTATTTCCCACAATTTTTGGTTCTTTCATCAGCCGGCGCTCGAGGGTTTTTCTAGGGTTTTACCCTTTATGTCCCTAGGGTATAAATACCCTCTTACTCTGTAAATAACCCTCGTGCCTACTTTGAGAGCTATTGTGCCTCAACCTAGAACATCACTTTAAAGCTTTTCATTTCATTCATGCATTAGTTTAGATTTACAGCTTTCATTGCACTTCCTTTCAAGCTTTGTATTTTGGATTCGGATTCCTTTTCGTTCACGTAATTTCATTTATGCAAGGTATTGATTCTTTTCTATTTTATTTTGTTTCATTCTTTCAAGTATTGTTTTTCTGAATTTCATTTCTCTAGCTATTATCATTGCTTTGTTTACGGTTTTGATAGGATAGTTTTCGTTCTCTTGTTCATTTCCATTCAGTCTATTCATGCTTTCAGTCATGTCTTTTATCATTGTGTATGCCCTAGTCTTTATTACTATGTGTGAGTAGTTTTCTTAGGGGTTTGATTGGTGAAACCCTAGGTTGGCTCGTTCTTCATGCGTAGAGTTAGGATTTGAGATTGTTAATGATTGATTGATTGATATTCGATGCGAATCTTGTCCTGCCACTCCTTTGGAGACATAGGGCGATTATAGGTTGTTCGTGTGATTTATAGGGTCACAAACTTCCTCTCGTCATCTTGAGTGTCATGATTCGTTGTTGACTGATTTCTCCTAATTTAGCGTATTGATAGTTGATTGTCCTTCCTAGGGTGGAACTGATTAGTCCCTGTTTTCCCTTCATAGAATAATATCGTTTTAGTTCTTGCTTATTTTCTGTCATTAGATTTATTTTATCAAATACCAAATAACTCTCTTTGCATCAAGTCTAAAAGCTATCGCCCCTTGTCTTTGTGGTTCAATCCCCGACTTACCACTACACTAGTTGTAGTAGTATTAGGGTGTTTATAAATTTAGTTTGCATAACTATTCTTTTAGTTAAACGACCTAAAAGAACGGTTATCAGGGATATTTATAGAAAATGGTGATGGTGGAACAATCTAGATAGCCTAGAAATACCCAGTTCTCATAAGGGTGGGCTGAAGATACAAAATCATGTTTTCCTGTGTCACGATCCAATGACTAAACCATTGCAGGTGGACCTAATTGGTTTGTGATTTAGTGTGCAGAAACCCAAAAAACCCTAAAAGAAATTAAAACCTCTAAGGTCCAAGCATAATCAAGCCCAAACTCCTCACAATGACCTAAACAAAAAGCTCAAGAAAATCTCCTAAAACACATCCTCACTCGTTACGCACACTCAAAAATCATCTTAAACCGAAAATGTTTGAATCACTAATGCTAGGTCTCAGCATTAGACTCCCTAGAGTAAGGCCCCTAGTGCACAAATTGAGCATTAGACGCCTAAGAGTCCAGGATATTCAATGCCTAGTTCCAGCGTTGGACGCCCAACCAACGTCTAACATCCTAACTTCTAGTGCTCCCTTAAAAGTATCGAGTAGAGTTTTGGTGAAGAGAATAAGTCAAAATCCCAAGTGGTTAATTGATGTTGTAATTATGGTGATGAGCTAGGAGTTTTTAAGTTTAGTGGTTTTCTTATTATAATTTATGAATCTTCTTAAACTTGTTCTAGTTGTCACCTATAATACTGAAATTTGCTCTTTCTTGCTTATATACCTTTCATGGAAGCTCTCTTTGGTGATCTTCTCGTTCTCTGAAGCCTCAATCTTAGTAGTAGCCGAAGTCGCAGTCTCTAATTAGGTATGGCATTGTCTATTCTCTTTGATGTGCTTTTTAATAAATTCTCGTAGGAGATAAATTACTAAACTTATTATTAGAGATTCCTTAGGTTACCTAGATAGATGTAAAATAACTTTGTGTGTTGGTTGTGATTGTATTTAAATGCATATAAACATGTTTGAAAATCGATTTTCAAAAATGGGAAATATTGGGTTTACAAGGGAAACTCTGTAAACTTTTCTGTAGAGTTTGTAGTGATTTACAAAGCATAGAACATAAATAATATAGCTAGAAAAATTTAGTAACTTAAACCATAGAGTCTTTGTGGATCATTGTGGAGTTTGCTTAACCTTATTTTCGGCAAGATACTTGAGGATAAACTGAGTGTTAATTAGATTGTTATTTGATCTCTTACATGTCAAATAGGGCATGACATAAATTATGGATCAAAATTGGATGTATGGTAATCGTGCTTTGTTGGAGTTTATGAATGGAGTTGATGAGTTTTGTAGGCAAGCATAGAAACATCAAAATAACATTGGAGATGATGATGTGTGCTTCTCTTGTGTTGATTGTGATAATGTGAATAGTGTTAGTAGTATAAGAGAGTTAAAGGACTATGTGATCTGAAGTGGGTTTAGGAAACAATACCTCGTATGGGTATGGCATGGTGAGGTTCCTGCTTCTAATGATATGGGGTCGTGTTCTAATGAAATTCCTATTCACCATGTTTAGTTAAAGCATCATGGCCGATTAGAATATGATGACGATGAAGATGTCGATGTCGAAAAGGAAGATGATGGGGAGGATGAATTAGAGAATAATGACCTTGATGATGAAGATCAAATATATGAAATGCTTAAAGGGGTTGGGGATCAATTTGGTTGTCAATCTCGTACTTTTGAGCGTTTGTGGGAGGCTGCTGTGGGAGGCACCACCACCACCACCACCACCACTACTACGACTACTACCACTACTACTACTACTACTACTACCACTACTACTACTACCACTACTACTACTACCAATACTACGACTACTACCACTACTACTACCACTACCACTACCACTACTACCACTACTACCACTACTACTACTACTACTACGATGATGACCACGATGACCACGACCACCACCACCACCACCACCACCCCCACCACCATCACCACCACTTCTACCACCACCACCACTACCACTACCACTACCACTACCACTACCACCACTACCACCACCACCACCACCACTACCACTACCACCACTACCACTACTACCAACACCACCACCACCACTACCAACGCCACTACAACTACTACCACCGCCACTACCACTACTACGACCACCACCACCACTACTTTTACTATGATTACTACCACTTACCACTACCACCACCACCACTACTAGTACAATTACAACGTGACTTTTTGCAAGATCAGTCCCTGACAATAAAGGATGTCTCGTGGTGCCTGACGAGCGAGTTGTGGCTATCCAGGACTCCATTGTAAGCTACATGAACATTTTTTAGTACCATATTGGTCCTCTAAATTAGGTTATCATTGAATAATTGATGTTTTCTACACTTTTATTAAATACGCAGGAGGAATGCAGACAAAAAGATGAGTTAGGAGAGTTCGTCTCTTAGTCACGGGACGACATCTTGGTCATGAGGGTTGAGGATGTGGATGCTCAAATCAAGAATGCTGCAAGAAAGGAAGAGCAGCGAGTTCGAGATGTTTGCTATGCAGTTTGATATCCCGCTACCACCTTCTTAGGAACCTGACTATAGCATCCGGCCAGACCCTCCAGTCTTCCCATCTAGCAACATCTTGCAGGTTAGAGATCCTTTTCAGAATCTATAGGTATGTTTACTCATATTTTTAACCTAATAATTGCATATAAAATGAGTCATAGAGTTCAAATGCTTAAGGTATAGACATCGTTGTGAACTGTTATTGTAGGGGCAATTTTCTTGTTAGCTGTTTCACATGGTGAACGAGAATAAATAAATTGTTGTTGCTCTAGGAATCATGCCCCTAGGTTTGACCCGAGACCACTATTCTGACATTATTCCTAATCATATCAAGATTAGTGTCGACGACTATGATTAGTTTTATAAGGATGTTCCCATTCATGCCCCTTCTTCCTTCATCAAAAGGCTCGAGTAAGCCCATAGGGCCTTTACATAGTTGTAAAAAACACTTAGTTTGGCTCTTGATGACCAAATTAAATACATGAAAACCTTTTAAGTTCTAGTGAATACCATATTATATTTTACAAATGTAGCTATTCTCACTGAATTCTTGGAATTGTTTGAAGCACCCATGAGGTGCGAGTAGAAAGAAGGACACAACTGAAATTGTTGTTAGCGATCCTAGTGGTCTTGAGACAACTGAGTCCATGAAGAAGAAATTCCCTTGGACCGATCTCAATGACATGGCTTTGAGTCATCTTGGTGACAAGTGCCGATAAATGAGGGCTTAGTTGTCTAGACTTCCGCTAGATAGCTTTGTCTCCTTTATTTGTTGGAAGATGACATCCAGTTATAGAGAGGACCAGGATGTTATAGTCATAGAAGAGGATGTCATTCATCTTCTCAACGGAGATGAGTTAAACATATATGTGATCCAAGAGTTTATGCTGTAAGATACCTAACCTACTCCTTAGTTCTTATAATATGGTATATTACATGTTTTTAATTTCATCTTTTTATTATATATATGTTGTTATTTTCAATTGTTATTGTAGGGCTTTCTATGAGTTGGTCCAAGAAGAAGGATTGGGATCCTTTGGTTTCGTGCGCCCTACTAGCATCTCTACTGCCATGATAAAAAAAAAAGACCAGGATTTTGTTGCTTCGTACTTAGTAGCTTTAATGAGTAGATACCACATCAAGCGTTTCATCTTCTGCCCATACTATGAAAGGTATGGATGGAATTCTAAACCTTCTTCATGTATGGATGGTTCATATCTTTTCCTTATTTTAACAATTTTACCAATCATTTTGTAGGCATCATTGGATACTGTTGGTTATGTCCTTCGAGAAAAGGACAATATACATTTTTGATCCTCTCCTAAGAAAATGTAATATAGCAATTAGGGATGTATTAAATACGTAAGTATGAGTTACATATATCATCTATTTTACTTTTAAGATTTAGAACTAGAGTATAGTATGATATTGACTCCACTCTTTTTGTTTCAACTGCAGTGCTTTCAAGAGCTATAGAGTTTAGTCCGGCCACTAAACATGAGTAAAGTTGAACTAGATTCCAGCTCAAGTATATATATCTTGAATCTTATGATTATTTTATTGACTTAGAATTGATATTAGCGAGTTAACCTTGATCATAAAATTTATAAGCTAAACACTTACAAACTCATGTAATATGTTTTTTCCATGTTTCTATAATTGAATATAGACAATCTCAAATGGTTTGGCTTAGATATTGGTCAAAATAAATCAAGTATAACTTTAGAATATGTCTACATCAGTTCAAATAGATTTATTTGATTTACATTTTATCTGCTTTTTAAATGCAGTATCCTTAGCAAAAAGGGGGCATGGAGTGTGGCTAATTTTTTATACGTTTTTTGTTTGACATCCTCCATAACCATGCTAGATGTGAGGATCTTTAAATGTATGTATGATAATCTTTTTCGTATTAAATTTTTGAGATCTACCTATAGATACCTTGAGTTGATAGAACAGATGGAGTTGGATGGAGAATGGTTGTAAATTGAACGGAATTATGAATAATTGGATGGGAAAGTTGTGAATTGTGTTGTGAATGAATTGTGAATGGTGAATTTTGTTGGAATATATACTTGTTGTTTATTGCGAAAACAGGTACCTTTGTATTATAAAAATTGGATATATGCCTACAGAGGAAACTCTACCAAAATTTACACTTGAAAGTTCATGTTTTGTAGATATGTTCCTGTTTTGTAATAATAATAATATATGCTTTCTCAACATCTCAAACATTTCCAAAAACAACACCATACTCACCTGAGGAGTTGATGGAGATTAAGGAAATATGGGTTGTATACTTCCTTAACATCTCTAATTAGGTAGCTCTTCCCATTTGTTTTTGTATATTATAGCATTAGAATAGGTCTTTATTGGTAAGGTTAGATTATCATCTCTAGGTTCTAATTCTTTATTTCCATACACTATTCTGATCTTAGATTATATTTGGAGAAAGCTAGCATTAAGTGTTGATGTAAAAACATTATTTGTTTAGAACAAGTAGATTAGATTGGTAAATTAAGATCAATTTTGTGAGAATTTAATAGTAAATATATAATTTAACACATTTCATCTCTGACATAAGTCCTCTCTATTAGAAATTTAGGATTGGCAGCAATGATCTAATATTGGCAGTGTAGCGCTTTTTTAATAAAACTGCAACATTTAATCTTTAAATGTTGCGGTTATATTAAAAAAAACCGCAACACTTATCAAGCTCAAAATAAAAAAAAAATTTCAAAAATATTAATCAATAAATGACACGGTGTTACTAAAAAAACTGCAACATTTAATGAGCTCGGAATTAAAAAAAATTGGAAAAAAATAATCAACATATGCTACGGTTTTACTAGATTACTGCAGCATTTATAAGATTTAAAAAGCTACTCTTATTGCCGCATCATAAAAATCACAGTGTTTTTTAATATCCCATATGTTTCACCTATATGTGCTTCACCCCAATAAGCGCACCATTTAGGGCTAGAAAACCGCAGTATATAGGCCCTTCTCAACTAGTGATGAGAAGCTAACTCTATAAGGATGGAAATGAGGCTCGGGAAGAGCATGGTTAATCTTAGTTTAGGTGCATGAGAGCTATATTTTCCTACTCTTTCTTGGTTATCTTTTATTAATTCTTATGCATTCTTTAGCATATCCTCTCTTACTGCTTAGAAAGTTGAATAACCATTACGATGATGTCCCATTAATGCCCACTTGTTGCATATTTCTTTTATTTCCGTTCCTTTCTCTTATTTTCTCTATTTAGTTTTCAAAATGATTGTCTTGGTTTTCCTTTTTGTGTCGAGAGTTATAGGTTACCTCCCAGGAAACCCTTACGAGAGCACACTTAGAAGGTTTAAAGGGCATGTTGATTGTTGCTAAATCTAACCGTGATTCATAAGAAAGTGAGTTAGGCTAATTTTTTAGTTTGTATTGTTAGAGCATTGATGTTTTCACTCCTTTTTCCTAGATTCTTGCTCAAGGAAGAGGAAGGGCCAAGCTTGGAGAATTTGATGAGTGATATTTGTGTCCTCCTAGTAAAGTTTTCATACTTTTTCTAGCCTAAATTCATCCCATTTTATGCTATTTTGCATCACTTTATGCATGATTAGAGTTAGAAGCGTTTTTCGTGTTTTGGTCATATTTCCCATTATTTTAGTGTATTTTCTACTTTTATACATGTTTTCGTTATCTTGATGTAGGTATCTAGTTAGCATAAGCACAAGAACCGAGGAATAAAGATGTATAGTAGAAAAGTCGAGGAGAGAAGCCAAGAAATTGCTCAAGATTTAAACTAGGAGGCCTTTTAAGAAGAAAAGACTTGAGCGGCCGCTCTGAAGAATTCTTAAGTAGCGGCTCAATTCAATATGAGATGGCAAACACAAGAAAATGATCGGGTAGAAAGCATCCACAAAGTATGCGCTCACAAGGCAAAATCCCCTTATGAGCGGGCGCTCATGGTAGAATTGAGCGGCCGCTCAGTTTATTGAAATCCCTAAATTCCTCTTATGAGCGGGCTCTTAACATTTGTCCTGAGTGCCTGCTCAGTTCTATTCTAGCGATTCCATATTGTTTTTAAACTCTTCTACAGGGCATAAATGAGGGCAGGAACATAGCGCACGGGACATCAATCATTATTCAGTCATTAAGGAGAGTTTATCCTAGTTTAGAGTAGAGAAGCATATCTTTTAGGGTTTTGTATATTTTTATAAAAAATTCTTAGTTAGTTTGAAGATTTTATCCTGGTATTTGATGTATTCAACGAATTGGCACTAAAGCTTGTCGGACATCGTTTATCTATCTATAAATTAGTATTTTTACCTCTTTCTCTCACTTTACAATATCTAATTCTTATTCGTGATTTGGTAGTATGTCCAGCTTTATCTATTTTGCGATGTTTGTTAGTACTAAGTATGAGTAATTAGATTAGTTAGGGGATAGGGTAAAAACCCGATCCCAAGCATGGATGATGTTTAAATCTTGGAGTCGGTTTCCTAATGAATAATTTGTTATTAGATGTTAAATTTTGGTTGGAGCCTAGATTGGCCATATAGGTTTCTCCCATTTACGTTCCTAAATCAAATACATTAAGAAATGCATATTTAGGTAGTGACCTATTGTTAGATTTGTTGACTTTTTAGCTATTGGTTTATTGTATTGATCCTATTGTGTTGCTTGGGATTCTTAAGATAATAATTAGGTGATAAATCCCAATTATAGTGCTTGCTTCCATGAATATGACTGAGACGTTGGTTCCTGGATGAAACCTCTTACCTACAACACGCTTTTGGTTCGGTACATAGATTAGTAGTGAGTTTGTGAGGTTCATGTTATCTCATTTTGAGTTCAATCTCCATCTTTAGCTCATTAATGTTTGGAATTGGTGTTGAATCCCAAACCCCTAGCGCTTTTACCCTATAGAATTAACCCTTATAACCTTTTGGTTTGTATTGTTAGTTAGACTTAAACCCTTTCATACTTTAGTTAGAACTAGTTGTAGTCGAATTTCTAGAGTTTGATAGCTATTTAAAGCCATTCCCTATGGATTTGACCCTTACTTTGCATTAGGTGAAGTCAATGTTTTCTAATAGTAGGTGTCGTAACGACCGATCCCTAACCCTATCATTTTACTTGATATATTAGTTAATTTTCGATAATCATGAACATTAGACTGTTAAGAACTTGGATATATCTCTCTTTTTTAATTAGTCTCACCGAATGTTTTAGACTTGTATTTACTAGTGAGGACTTGAGCCTTAATCCGATGGTATTATTCCAATCTGTTTCTTTTCATGTTAGTTAGATGTTGTCCTCTATGTGATTTTACCCTTGGGTTTGCTATCTTGCTATTAGAGACTCTTTGGTGCAATTCATAGGAATGATTAAACTCTCCTTAGAATTAGAGTCATCTTTCTCATACTTAGGTTATTTTTACAAAATTGTTTTTCTTTTTATTAACCATTAGGATGAACTCCGTTGAGCCTGTATTCCCCTTTTTCTAGATACCTATCATTAAAAAGTCTTAGAGACTTTTTAATAGGTTTATTTTTAGAGAAGAGTATGCAATTCTCAATATCTCTAGTACCGAGTTGATCACATCCTATAGAAGTGCTTTGATTTCCATCTCCTTTTCTAGTACATATCAGAATAAAGAGAAGAGTAATATCAATCAAAAAGGAAAAAAAATTGGAAAATCAAAAAGAAAGAAAAAAATCAGAATGAGAAGAAAAACAGAAAAAATAGAGAGAGAGAGAGAGAACAGAAGAAGAAGAATAAAAAAAGTGGAGAATTTCCCCTAAGTCCATGCTCATCGCCAATAAAGCAATAAAGTAGTTCATATCTAATATAGTTGAGATAAAGCATAGATTCCAATATAAAGAACGAGAGGCCATATTTAAGAAGTATATGAGGTTATAAAGTGGTTATGAATGTACATCAATGTAGTAGTGGAGTTTTATTTAGGTTGAGCACCATTTTCCTAGATAGTATCGCCGTACCCTATTTAACCAAGCCTACCTATTTAGAGTCATAACCTTAACAAGTTGACACCATACTTAGTAGTGGAGAAAGACAGAATGTAAGACTAAAGAGGATGATTTCACAAAGTTGACATGATTACTAGGTTGAGTGTTCATATTATAAACCTAAAAATACATGAGTGGTTTATTTCCCTATGCAAACCCAAAGTGAAAAGTCAATAGCATATGACCGAGATTAGCTTAAGGGAGTATATAGTTGACAATCTTGACTATCGACTTGTTCATGGATTTTACAAACTCATATGTGTGCATATTTGTTTTAAATTATGTTTTAACTTGGGTTTTATAAAATTGAGGCATGTTGTATTTCCTAAGGGGGTGTTATCTCATTTCTCTTATCTTTGCTAACGTATGACGACAAGCATTGATTTTACTTGGGGGAATTTGATAAGTCTCAATTATACTCATATTTATATGCTATTTTAGGTCTTTTTCATGTAGATTATTTCATTTTAGTTTAGTTATAAATAAAATTTGCTCATTTGTTATTATTTGATGCCTTCACGAGTTTTTGTATTGTTTGTGATGTTTTTTAGGTTTCCTACGAACTCAATGTTATTGGAAGAGTTCAAGACCTAGGGAACAAAACTCCAACAAAGTCAAGAATACATCTCTAGAAGAACCCAAACATAGGATGAAACAAAGGAGCAGAATTAGAGCCAAAAGCAAAAAGACTCGATTGAGTATGTAGAGGACTCGATTGAGTGGAAGTACAAATTGGGAAAAAATTGAATTTGAGTTGAAAAAGTGAAGAAGTCTAAGACACTCGATTGAGTATGTAGAGCACTTGATCGAATCTCCTCTCTGGACATGATTCAAAATTTGCATGAAGAAGAAGAACTCGATCTAGTGCCATTCAAAATTGATCGAGTGCCTTGCCATTGGGTCGTTTTTCAGCGAGTGATTTATTTAACCTCAACCTCTATGTATTTATATTTAGGCATATTTGAAAAAATTTCTTAGGTTATGTTAAGCATTATCTAGGGTTTTTCATTAGGTTAAGAATTAGCACTCCTTAGTTTTCATTAGATTTATAAAACTCTCTCAAATTCTCTTTAGTTTTGCTGCTTATTATTGGTTTTGCATTGAAGTTTTCAGATTGCTAATCTAGCATTGTGGACGTTATTCGGTTTGTCATTATTTAGTATTTTCACACTCTAATTTCTACTATTATTCTAGTATTGAATTTCTATTATTTCTTTCATATTGTTCTGGCATAGATTATGGCTTTATCAATGCTTATGTTGATTTTACATTCAATATGTGTGAGTAGTTTATTAATCTAGGATCTCGATGAACCCTAGTATGGAATAGGTATCAATAATTCTCATACCCAAATATAAATTCATAACGATAGTTATTTTAATCTTTGATTGGATTTAATTCCATTAAAAGGCTAGACATAGTTGATTAATGACATGGACTAGGTTTGTGGCGATAGTCAGTTCATAATCTATATTAGAATCACTGGTTAAGGTGTGACTGATAAATACGAAAGTAGATATCATGTCCATTAGGACTTATTGAATGTTGTGTTTAATGTCTTGCTATTGTATGAATCCATGAAACTAGGTAGAATTATTTTATGAGGAAGCTATTGATACTCGAAAGAAATCCTTTGAATTATTTAGGGTGCATTCTTCCTAGGAATTACTTTATATATTATATTTGTGGGATTGGTATAGAAATCTATATCTAAGTCATACTACTGGGAAATCGTTGTCCTAGATGTTTGTCTTATATCAATATCTAGATTAGATATAGTTCGTGTCATAACTTAGTTTAGCCTAGTCATTAGTTAAAATAGAACTCCCTTAGTTAATGACATTACTAATAGAAGTTAGAACTAGCACAAACAGCATTAGAGTTTGATAGTCTCTTGGGATTTCAACCATAGTTACCCGAACTACATTAGTTTAGGTGAATAGGTTACTTTGGATAGGGTAGCTACAGCCCGGTCAGTATGCTTGGGCACGAGCGGGGAAAAGAAGCAATAATGAAGTGTAGAAGACCCAAGGAAGAAAGATAAGATATTGCTCAACTCAAGGCCAAGAGGCCTCTTAGAAGAAATAGATCTAAGCTGGCGCTCTTAATACTTTTCAAATGACCACTCAGTTCAATTTTTTACAAGAGGTTCAAAGCTTATGAGAGGAAAGTAAGTAGGGCTTGAGCACTTTCTCAAGGCTTACAAGTGCTCGCTCTCAAGGCTTACAAGCACTCTCTTAAGACGGGCTTATGTTTTCAGCACTTCTGGTATTATCAAGTTAAAAGGGGTATAAATAGGGTTTGAAGTCTCCATGTAAAGGAATATAGCCTGTTTTTCATTCATAAAACAATAGCGGAAGAAGTTTTGAAGAACGTTATTGAATCCTCAAAGCAAGTTGTTGAATCATCTTCCCTTCATTAATCAAAAGTAAGTTTCTAATATCCACAACACTCTCTCTTATTTCTTTGTCTTAGCATTTATTGTATTTTATCTCTTCAAAGGAATGAATGCTTATTTAGTTCCTAGTATTAAAAGTTTAGAGGATGAAAACCCAATCTCAAGCATGGACTAAGTTTAGAGGAAAGGGTTAGGAGTATAAGCGGACCGAGTTAAATATTCTAACGTAGGAAGCAACATAAGTCTAGATCTAGCCATAAATAAATATTGTCCATGTTCCTTGATTGTATCATTGAGAAATCTTCTATTGATTAACTTTCCATGTTATTGGGTTTCCATAGATAAACAATTAAGTGAGAAATTCTAGTTGTGAGTGCGTATGCGTCTTGGAGGGTGAGTTGAAAGATATAATGTTGTTTGAAATCCCTTCCCATCAACTTTGACTTTTTATTTGTTATTTTGTTGGTCCGATTAGGAGCTCAAATTTGTTTCCTTCTATCTTTCTAATCCTCTCCCTAAGTTTTTTGGTGTTAGATCCACATTTAATGAGTGACATTTATGTCACTCACTTATTCTTTCCTAAGGGAGTTTTCGTTCTCTTTTGGCTTATATCCACCTCGTTTTACATTATTTTACGTTACTTTATGCATGATTCTACCGCATTTATCGCATCATCCCCCGTGTTTCTTCTACTTTTATACGTATTTTCTTGGTGCAGAAGCATAATAGGCACAAGAAAAAGTGAAGTAAAGAGTAAGATTAAGGACTAGAAAAACCAAGAAAAGAATCTTAGAGACCGCTCAACCCAAGAGTCAAGAGGCCTCTTAGTACGCTTAAAGCTAAGCGATCACTCAGTTAAAATTTGTTTCAAACGTCAAAAGCTTTTTAAGAGGAAGGTGAGCAGGCCTTAGAAGGCTCTTAGAAAGAAGGAAGAAATTTCTTCTAAGGGGCACTTATTTATTCAACTAAGCGGCTGCTTGGTTTATTTTGGAGCCTCATAATTCATTATAAGCGGTCGCTTATATCTTCAACTAAGTGTTTGCTCAGGCCGATTCTTAGTAGTTTCGTGGATTTCTCAAACTCTTTTCATAAGGTTTATGAAGGATCGATAAGGGGAGCATCATTAGATAGAAAATCGAAGAAAAATAGAGAACATTAGAATAAAGAGTAGTCCCTTTTGTATCCATTAGAATATCCTTAGTTTTTGCATCAAAATCTCGCTTGTGAATGAAGCCTTGAAAAAAATTTTATCAACATTGAATCTAGTCAATTTATGAGTAATTTCTAGTAAGTTTCTTCACTTCAATATCATTTTTTGCGACTATTATTTCGTTGTTTACCTTGTTATTTCACAAATTCACTTCTAGATTAGTTTCTTAGATTCGTTATTGCAAATCAATTAGTTTTCTTAATTAATCCAATGGAGTCTTTTGTTATTAGTCATGAGTATTTTGATTATTTAGGGGATATGGTGTAAACCTAATCTGGAGCATGAGTACTCACTAAAGTATGGGTTTGGTTCATGAATAATTCAATGTGGAGTTTCACTGTTAAGTTTTGGTTAAAATTTAGATTTGGACATATAGATTTTACCCTTCACGTTCCTTGATCATGTCATTGGAAAATGATAATTAGGGTAGTGAGCCAAGTGTTTGGAGTGATAATATTCAAGTTGGTAATTTGTTGTTCAATATTTATTATGTTGTTAGGGTTGCCTTAGATAAATAATTCGGAGAGAAATCCTTATTGTAGCGTATGCTTCCTTGAAAATTATCAAAAGATCAGTTCATGGATAAACCCACTTCCCTACAACATAGTTTTCAATTCATGAGTTAGTGTTTGGTTTATGATCCCCATTTTTTATATTCTCGTGTCCAAATTCCCTCTTAGCTTGTTCTTGTTTGGTTAGTGTTTAATCCCAAAATCCCTAGCGTTTTACCTATCCTGCATTAGCCTTTTTAAAACCTTGCATTTATAGTCTACGTTAGAATTACCAACCTTTTTCTACTTCAGTAAGGATTAGCTCGTAACCGAATTGTTAAAGCAGGTGTCTATTAAAAGTCCTTCCATATGGATCAGAACCCTTACTTGCCCATTACTTGTATTGGTAAAGTCGAGGTTTTTTGATGGTGAAAGTCAACAATGACGCTCATTTAATGGCATCATTGTCGGGGAATGGAATTTAGTATTGAGTATTTTGCATTTCTTACGAGTGTAATTAAGTTTTATTTCTTTTCTTTTCTTTATATTTCTTTTTCGTTGTGACTGTCACTTATAACATTCTACTTATCTTTGATTTTGTATGCCATCAAGAAGAAGCAGTCAAGCTTATCCACTTACTGCACTGAATCCTAAGATTGCACGCTTAATAAAAGCTATTAGAAAAGGTATGAGGGTAGGAGAAAGTTCACAACAAATAGAGGGTGAAGAAGTTGATCTTGCCCCTTCTATTCCTCCAACTATGGATAGAGTGTTCAGTCTTACACACTTTTCCACACACTCTAACCCACTTTACTCTATGGACCCTACGCCAGTGGTCAAGGTTAGTGTAGAAACAAAAGTGTGTCTCCATGTGTTGCGGTCCGATGACAAAACAACCCTAATGAGGGGACTTAGCTTGGGTCGAGATTGAGTATGTATAAACTTGAAATCACCTCAAAGATGAACCCTGAAAGGCTCTAAACACAAACTTGAGCCCAAGAAACATACCTTGGCCCAAATAAATGACCAAAGTCATAAAATCACGTCATTAAAATGCCAAAAAACCCTACAATGTGTAAAAGTAAGGCTCGAAGCTCTTATTCTTGACTCACGAAGTAAGCGTTGAACGCAAGAGGTGCATCAGACCACCAAGAAGGGCCTCCAACGCCTACCTTGGGCATCCAATGCCCACCCTCGCATCTGGCGCACAATTCTGACACACTTCTCACTTTACAGCACATCCTCTTGCACGTGTCTGACGCTTATCCAATGCATTTAACGCCCAATCCCTAAGTGTCAACCAAGAGCATCTTATCTTGTTTTGAGCCTCTTTTCAACCGAGCAAAAGATTCCTTTTTTTTGTTTTTGACACCGAACCTAAGTGTTTGACGCCCTAAGTTGGCATCTAACATATGAAGTTAGCATTTAACACTTAGGAACCGACACTTTTTTGCCTATAAATACCCTCATTTG
Organism: Dysphania ambrosioides; assembly: GCA_026401315.1. Lineage (NCBI taxonomy): Eukaryota > Viridiplantae > Streptophyta > Magnoliopsida > Caryophyllales > Amaranthaceae > Dysphania > Dysphania ambrosioides. Next base: position 15,058,943 of record CM048662.1, read on the forward strand.
ATGAGAAAAGGGTCAACAATTCTAACTTTCTAAAGGGTTGTCACTCTGCCAAAATACAATCCTAAACAAAATCAAAGCCTCTCAAACATCTTTCATACTTACAAAGAATAATTCAAAGCACATTTTGACTCAACCAAGCAAGAAAACCTAACCCCCTTCAACAAATATTCAATCAAGACTCAAGCAAAAGAACTCTCCTCAATACTAAAAACTGAGGACCCCTCTCAAATCTACTCTATGTCTTTTGTTTTTTGGTCTACTTCACTCCATTCACCTTGTAGTTTTGGATCTAGTTATTTCCATCCACTCAAGACCTATAGATTGGACCCTTTTTGTGATGATTGAGGAAGGTGCAAACCCCTTCTACATGAACACTTATTTTAAGTTTTATGCAATCTTTAGTAAGCCTTGATCAATGAAAGAGACATCACTCTTGATGTTCTCTTATGATAAACTCCAAAACTTTTATTTGTATGTCTTTTTTTACCTATGATATGAAGAGCTAGGAGCAACTTCTACTTTATTAGGTCAAGTCTCAAAACCCTAATTTTGAACACCTTATTCAAGGGACCATCTTTATAGATTGGTCTCCACTTAATATTTTAAATGGCCCTTCCCCTTAAATTTTATTTACTGTAATATGAAACTTTTTCTTTAGTATATAATGAAGAGACTTGGACATCTCCATTCTCTCTAGACTCAATCAATATTTGACACTTTTCATAAGAAAACCTAATAAGTCCCAATTATACTTTCTGCATGTAGTTAGTCGCATTTTAGTTCAATTGTAAGTGAATTATGTTCATTTGTTATCATATGATGCTTTCACGGGTTTTTGTAGTGTTTGTATTAATTTTTAGGATTCTTAAGGACTTAGTGTCATGAGAGTTCAAGACCCAAGGAAAGATCCTACGAGGCTCAAATCAAATGAAGAACACAAGGCTATGAGAACCCAAACATCAATGAAGCAAAGGAACAAAATTAGACTCAAAGTCAAGAGGGCTCGGTCTAGTGTGTAGAGGACTCAGCCGAGTGGAAGTGTCAAAACAGGAAAAAATAGCTTCTAGATTAAAAAGTGAAGAAAATGGGGACACTCGATCGAGTGTGCAAAGCACTAGTTCGAGTACCTTCTCCAGCAGTCAATTCTGACTTGATTCAAAATACTAAGAAATATTATAAACTCGATCGAGTGCCCCCCATACTCGATCGAGTGCTTAAGCCCTAGGCCGATTTTCTGCACTTGTTTTATTCAAGCCCAAACTCTTTGTAAATATATCTTAGGCTTTTTCCGGTTATTTAGGACAGTTATGCTAGGGCTAGACAATATTATTTAGCCGATTTCATTAGAGTATTCATTATTATTCATCATTATTCCTTAATATTGCTTAGATTTTCATTGGTTTTCATTATACTCTCTCAAATTCTCTCTAGAATTCTAGTTTTGTTTTATATTTACATTAAAGTTTGGATTTGCAACATCTAGCCTTGTGATAGCAAATTGGTTTGTTTTATATTAAGTAATCTTAGTATTTTATTCTCTCAATTGCTTTAGTATTATTTGTGGTATTGATCATGTTTATTATTATTACTTTTGTTGATTTATGTGAGTAGGTCTCTAATCTAGGTTACTGATGAACCTTATATGGATTAGGTTCAGATGACTCCCGAGACCCGAATATAAATACATAAAAAAGGTTCCTTTCATATTTGATTGGCTTTAATTCCATTAAAATGCTAGACGTATTTGATTAATGGCATGGGTTAGGTTCACAGTGAGAGTCGCTTTATAATCTACATTATAATCACTTGTTAAGGTGTAATTGATGATCATGAAAGTAGACATCATGACCATTAGGACTTTTAGAATGTCATGTTTAATATCTTTCTATTGCATGAATCCCCGAAAGTAGGTAGGATTGCTTTGTCTTTGGAATTACTTTATGTGTTGAATTCGCGGGAATTGGATAGAAATCTAAATTTAAGTCTTAATAGTGGGGATTTGTTATCCTAGATATTCGTCTCATATTGATATCAATTTAGTCATAATTCGTGTCCTAGTTCAGTTTAGTTTAGTCTTTAGGTAGAATATAAACCCCTTTAGTTCTTGACATTCCTAGTAAAAATTAGAACTACCATAGATAGCATTAGAGCCCGATAGTCTCTTGGGATTTCAACCCTACTTACCCAAACTACATTAGCTTAGGTGGATAGGTTACTATTGATAGGGCAGCGACAGCCTGGTCATTAATGACCCAACCTGGTGACAACCCGAAACTGATTAGACCCAACGAATAAATGTCATGACCTAACTGATAATGATCCATGAACCAATTTTACCAACCTGTTAATGCTCTAATTATGTATGACCTAATTTTACTAACAGCTTTTTAATCAATTTGAGATAACCTTAAAACTAAACTTTCATATTAATTTCAAAATGTATATTTTATGAAACTAAACTGATAATTTTTAGCAGATTTACCAAATATTTTGACCACACCTAACCAAACCCGAAAAGTCAAAGTGACTCGTTTAGACCCGATCTGATAATTCTCGATTTGATAATTTTCTATATTTAATTGTAGTATAATCACATTGTCATTTCCATTCTAGAAATTAAAATAATGTATTCATGATCAATCATTTCTATTCTAAAGGCTTTGGAAATTCTTCCAAAGGAGTCATAAAAAGTAAGTTATGCATGAATTATGTTGTTTAATGATGTATTTTTGAATGAATTATGTTGTTTAATGAACTATGTCTAGCAAATCTTCGTGGTACAAAACAACCTGTTTAGGGACCGATCCGAATTGACTCGAATCAACTATGACTAGAACTTAAAATCTATTTTAACCAAAAATAACCTGATATAACATGTCTAAAAAACAATTTGGATTAACTTGAACAGAACATGATCTAAACCTTGAACAACCCATTATAATCCATCTAGAATCGATCCTAATTGACCCGAACCAAACATGATCCTAAACCTAAAAAATCCACTATAAACCATCATTAAATCAATTCGAATTGACCCGAATCGAACATGACTTGAATAAAAAATGACCCAACTTGACCTCGGACTAAACCCGATAAAATAAATAATTGATTTGACTTGATCGGAAAATGACCCGACCTAACTTGACTCGACCCGAAAGAAAAAATTTACCCATTTTGACCCTACCTGATGAGAATTGACTCGTGATGAGTCAATTTAAAACTGATCCGTGAACCCAAATTGACGTCCCTATACTATGAATGCTTTTTTAGAAAGGTATAGCGTTAATTATGGGCAGATAAATGAATGAAGATAGCAGATAATTAGTTAGAGGCCTGTCAGCATCCTGTTTAAATTTTATTATACAAAATATATAATTAGTGACTACGTTTACTATTTAGAGTTCTAATTTAAATAGATAACGAATTTATTTTGTTCGGTTGGTGATAGTACTTGCATGTTCATTTTATTTAAGACTTCGGTTGGTGATAGTACTTGCATGTTCATTTTATTTAAGACCAATATCAACGATAAACTTTGGTACTTGTTATTTACCGTCTCATTCATGCTCAAATTGCCTTTGAAATTTGAAATTTCGTCCCTCCCTTCACACTAATACTTACTACATTAGTTATAATTATTAAGAAAATATATAGTTTTAATATTAAACAATTAAATAACTAACTAAAATTATTATTTATAATTATTAATTATTATAAAACAAAAAAATTGATATTATTTTTACGTGGGGTTGGTCGTCTTCATTAGACGACCATTCCATTGCCTTAAAAAAATTTACCAAAGAATTGGACATCGAAGGTGGTAGCAGCGGCAATGAGTTGAGGTGGGTGGTGCGGTGTGGTGCGGTGGTGGAAAGGTGATGGATGATAGGGATGAAGAAAGAGGGGGAAGGGTAATTGAATGTTATTTGGTAGAAAGAGGGCAATTTATAAAGGGGATTCGAGCATTTTACTAAGCTTTTGCTCATGCGTCGAAAATTCAATATCTTTTTTTATTTTTAGTTTACTTTTGAAACCCAACTTTTCATTTGTGAGACTTAAAAAAACACCATGAACTTTGTTATAAAAATAATTGCTAATTTAATTTAGGAGTGATTAATGCTTTTTTTTTTAATTTTTCATATTAATTTTTAAGCAAAACTTTTCTTTTATGATTACAATTTTTTTAACAAAGTAATTAAATATGGAAAACTTTCTATAAGAGTTGTCATTTTCTATAACTCATCCAATAAAAAAAATCATTTTTAACTACTGCATATCTCCATTTGAGTCCATTGGAAATTATCTATATATTGTAATGTGCAACTATAAATTATGAAATTCAAATGCTTTTAATTGAGAGACAAATCGAGGTGATTATGCCGTCCATAGTAGCATCATTTTGCATATTATAAGAATAAAAAAACAGATTACTTGGTATTATTTGAGGAGACTAACCTCTTGGCCGTCAAATAGAGGTGTTCAAATGGGAAGAATCTCATTAAGAGTCCTTAATCGACCCGTTTGTAAAAATGATCTAATCAATAATTCATCTAATGAGTCTGTCTCTTAAAATGTCATGCTTTATTAGGTATTTAATGGGTCAAATCGGGTCAATAATAGACCTATAATTTTCAAAACTTTTAAACACTATTAGCTAATGAATTATTTCCACATATTTACCGATAATCCACTATCAAAGATTAGAGGTGATACAAGTAAACTATCATCCTCTATAGATAAAAACTATACTTTTTATGATGGCCCAGCCCGACTCAGCCCGTTATGTATCTCTTTTGACCCGACCCGTTTAGCATCTCATTTGGCTCGACCTGGCCCGGCTCGTTTTGCATGTGACTCATCCCGGCCCTAATCCAACCCAATTCACTGGTCTAGTCAACCCAGTCCTAGCCAAACTATTAAGGCATCTAGCATTCTCCATGGTAATTGAAGTTCATCGCGGAAGTCCTTGGATAACAGTAATACACTTTGTAGCTATCATGAAGCTATTTCAATGCAATTGGAACACTCATAAAGTCACTTTATCTTTTGTAATTGACCATTGCATTAAGTCATGATGTTTTCAACTACATACCATATAAATTTGACACTATCAAGATTTACAGAGAATAAGATACAACATCTATACCAAATATGCCTCCAGCATTCAGCAAAGAGATGTAAGGACTTTCAGGATCAGGGTTTCCAGTGAACAACAATTTCTTAGTCTCCGATTCTGATGATTGGTATCAAGTACCTTCTCCGCCCACTCCTTCAGGATCAGAAGGCTCTTCATGTCGGGGTTGACTGTACTTCTCACGAAGTTGCTTGACCGGAATGAAATTGCCAGCTGTGTCAACTCCATAAAATAGAAATGAAGCATAAGGGTGATCAAACCTTCCCTGCACAAAAAAATGGAAATACAATTACATAATCAAGGATTCAAGGTATATACGCATTTCTTGGAGTGTACTCCTCTTCCAGCTAAATGATTACTCACCAAGTCTGGCTTTTCTGGAGCTAGTAGATTCTCCTCTGGAACTGAGACCAGTGAAATAACATGCATCATAATGAAGCACAGTTAACTAAACAACTTGCTATGCCCAAGTCCCAACTAAGGTCTACAAGTACTGGAAAAGATACGAAAAGACAGTCAAGCAAACTAAGGTACATTACCATATGTCACAAGAAGTTCGGGATCTACATGAACATCTACCAAGACCTGAAATGCAAGTGAAAGACATACATAAGATGCGGCAATCCAAAGCCAAAAACTACTCTACTCCAGAAGTTTGGTACTCTTTCCCTGTGGAGCCAATAGGAATTTGGTAGTAACTAAAGTAAATGATGAAAAGTCCACAACCGCATCATCGATGCCTTGTACTATATAGTTAGGGAAGTTTCAGAATAACATCAACAATAATATATGACAGTAGGTTCCTGATGCTAGGACAGTAGGTTCCTATCCCGAGAATAAAGGAGGTAGGCATTGGAAGAGTAAGTTTATATCAGCATGAGGATGGCAAGGTCTTTAACTTTCAAATGAGTAGAAAAGAAGAAAGAAAATACTTATCAAGGAAACCTCTTGACCTGATAGAAAGGCTGATTAGAACCATTGGACAAACTTGCAACATTCGCAGTTTCCATCCATGCACTCGATTCACAGCATACTGGATCCATGCCACAAATTACACCCCAGTACCCTGCATAATACCTAAGTTATTCAGTAACTGGGATGGTTAGAACTTTAAAAGTATACAATCAGAGTAGCTACTTGCAGCAAATTAAGCATCGTCGATCAAAAGATGAAAAGGAAAAAATTTTAAAAGCTGAAAGATACTGCATAGACAGAAAACATACAAAAAAATAAGGCACACGGACCATAATTGATAAGTACATCACATGGAAATCTTAATTTATTTATAATAAAGTCGGGGGAGAAAATAAGACTAACAGAACAAATGACAATGAAACCAGAACCATTAGAAATAATACAGCTAGCATGTTACATGTATGAACTGTAGATCACCTCATGGAAGTGTGCTAGGATTCCTACCGCCAAAACCCATAACAATTGCTCCAAGGATCACAACTCCCAAGAAATAAGTAGGTCCTTGAGGTTCCCAGTATATCCCCATAATGTTCAATACAAAATATATATCAGCCTCATGTCAATGACTGGACCAATTATGTTATAGCATGGAATAAGAGAACTAAGAAAAAAAAATGAATACTTAAGCTACTGAATAGCAACAAAGTTGATAGTATCCTGGATCCATATAGTACTAGATCACATATTAAGAAAAAACACACACCAACTGAAAAGATGAAAAAGGCGAAAGCTCAGCATTGGGTTCATTTCACGTACCAAATATCTTATGTCTCACTTTCTGACCCAAACGGAATGCATATTGAACATTCTTATATGATAAAGCTTTTGCTGATGCAGCTAGAGACTCTGCCTCTAATTTAGAAATGTCATCACGTAACTGAGCAGCCACGGCATAACTCTCAGAGTTAATTGCATTCTGAAGTTCAGCTCTGCAGAAGAAAAATAAGTTGCAAAATAGGAATCAAAGATAATTGAGCAACCAACCACAGATGACAAAAGGACTAACCTCAATCTTAGAAGACGAATGCCTTGGTCCTGAGCATCAGCTTTTGAGGTTGAACCCATCTTTGCATTCCGCTGCCTGATAACTTCTTCCTCAACCTACCATAAATGAGGAACTACTAGTGAAAAGTCGTTGATGAGGAAAAGGTTTCATAAACAGATGTGTTCAGAGAAGAAGCCCAAGCTTCGGGCTAGAGAATGATGTTTGCAATGATACAAATTTCTAATTCAAGCTATCCTTGTAGAGGACATCACGTTACATAAGCTCAAAATAGCAAACATTTTGCATCCTCAAAAACAAGCAACTAGATTTTGCAGAAAAATGCATAAAAAAACTAATTTGCATATCTACTCTGACAAGGAACAGAGGAGCAACTAGTAATGGACAAACAATGCAAAATGAACCATATGTAAAAATGCAACAGAACATGACAAATCATACCTCATTAAGCCTGGTTCTCAACTGTTGAGCAATATCGTACGACTCTATGTTCAAAGCATACTGAAAGACAAATTCCAATAACATAAAGTTAGAGAGAGGACCGTTCTGTATGACAGGACACTTAATGCCAAAATCGCTTAAAGAGATAATAGGCACCACATAAAGGCCAATGGAGCTAAAATACTTATGCAAGATGCAGCACATGGGCATATTAGATTGTCAACAGCATATTGATCTAATAAATGGAGATAAAATAGAAGTAAAGAGCATCCATTAAAACTCTAAAATTCAGAATTTTAACAACAAGATTGATTTTGATCACCCAAAATCCAGTCACCCAGGACCCCTCCTATTTTGGAATCTACAGTAGGTACTTCTGCTGCTGCTTGTTGTCTTCATATTTCTCATTTAAATAAATTATCTGATATTATTTCTGCGCTCATGAGAGGAGATTCCAAATCTATTAATTAACAAAAAAGAAAAACGCCAATTCAACAGTAAATGAACTAGGCCTACTGAGTATCCACCTAACAGATTGTCAGGCATCATTACTCACTACAACATTAAATACTAATAGATAACCCATGATGAAAGTTGTGGTTCATTCCCATCTTTCCATTGTATTCAAAGCAGGCAAATGAAAACCAACTAATTATGTTTAACAGTGGATGATAAACTAACAAGCGTTCTCAAAGAGAAAAGGGACGATACACTTAGAAGCTAGAGTACATCTCTCCAATTAGTTTATATTACTTTCTGTTCTTTCAGCTTAGCAGTCAGTTGTAGTGAGAAATAAAGTACGTTATTCAGTACACAATTACACGGCATACAACACCAGCACATTTGATCAGCAAGACATAATTATTCCAAGAATCAAGCCAGCTTCATAAAAAATAATGCAGCAACCCATCAAAAAATTTCAGATAGTTTTTGTCAGTTGCTACAAGCTTTATTCCCATTTCAATTTGCATATCATGTCCAACTCCTACATTCAAAATGAACCACATAAACATATGCAGAAAGCTACAGGTGCAGATAATTCAAGAAATTATCCATTATGAAGGCAAATTAAGAGAACTAGCAAGGTATTAAGCATCACACTTACATGAAAATTAAAAAAAGAGTAGAACACGATATCATGTGCACCAGCTACAAATATAATTGACATAGTAAAAAGACTAATACACAGTACATTTTTGGCACAGCAATAATCGCTTGCAAAGATGACAAACCTGGGCCCGGGTTGCCAAATCCAGCTGAAAAAAGAAAATCAATATATCCTCATTGGCCTTCTCACTATGTTCGGTGTTTGCATCCGAGCGTTTATCACCCCCACCCCCTTTAAAAAGCCATCCTGCTCCAACTCTCTTGCCTCTTTGTCCTGTGATATAGGGTTGTCCTTTAAGAAAAGCATTCTGTACACTACAATTCCAGAGGCTATGTCTTTCAGCACCATTATGTAACTGAAATCTTCTCACCGTTCTTCTTGAGAGAAGAGTTGATCCATAAAGTCCAGTGCTTCCTGGATTTGTCAAAGTGCTTGTTGACATTCCTTGCACCATTTGTGCAAAGAAAAAACCTTTCTACCTTCAGAACAACCTCGCCTCTGCCTCTCAGTCTAAAATTACAAATATATGCTTCTGCGGCCAAAAAAAATGCCACTTCAAAATTGAACGCCATAGCTAACCAAACATATTATACAAATAAACATTTTGTCTAGATATGCACAAATTATTTCATCAAAAGGCCACCTGCCAGTCAATGACGTCCCAAAACTCCTGTTGATGGCAGTAGCATATCCACCATTCAAAGAAGACACAATCAAACCCCAACCAAGGTATGCGTGCAACTTAGGACGTGTAATAAAACTCTCGTCGAAGCACACACACATTGATTTACTTTATATTCTCCACCACCCACCCCAATTCCAACAAAAAGATGTTTTCATTCCCTCTAAACTTCACCTCATTCATAGACATAATCCAATCCTTCCTACTCTCCTCTAAATGCATTCCAACTCGACCCCGACAAAGCTTTCGAAACTTGGAACCCATGTACACCACATTTCAGCATCTAAACTAATCATAATCTAAGATAAAATCATAAAAGTAACATGATCATTCAATTTGCAATAAATAAAATACCATAAAATAAAAAAATTCAACCAGTTAAAACCAAAACTCACAGTTATCCAAAAAAATTGTAAATAAATATGCAACAATAATCACCCAAATATCAAAAAACCCAGATAAAATTAGTCACATAGAACACCATGAATGCTCAAGTTAAAGCAAAGAACAAGTATACAGCATCCATCTTTTTCCATTAGTTGGTTCTTTCTTTGTAACCCATCATTTCAAACATTATTTCAAAACCTACAACACATAGATTCTGCAATTTCAACCCCATTTTTATGATTTCGTGAGAAAATATTGCATGAAATCATCAAAATGGATAAGAATGATTGGCAGGATGTATACCTGATCAGGGAATTCTACGACAAGAAAAGTTTGCTGGAAAGACAGAATTTGTTTGAGTTTATGTGGACTGTAACACAAGCATGACATCGGCTATTTAGGAGTTGCGAAAATTGTGGGGCTTAGAGTTTTTGGAGCTCCAATTCTGACCCGTAATTAATTACCCGATATTATTGTGATTTTATATTGTGGATTTGTGGCCTCAGTTCGAATCACAATTGACCCAGTGAAAAACGAAATGGAAGCGATAACTTCGTAATAGTTGACAAATGCTCTATATATATGTCGCTCCTTCTCCATAATTTTTTGCTCAATATTTCGGTTTGGGTTGTCCTCTTTCCTAAGGGTGCTTATGAGCCAAGTCGAGCTCGAGTTTGGCTAAGCTCGACTCGAGCTCGAAAGCGCGTGAGCTAAAAAATCGAAGCTCGAGATCGACTCGAAAACTCAATTCTCGAGCTCGACTTGAGCTCGAGCTCGATTAAAGCTCATTTTAAGCTCGACTTGAGCTCGATTAAAGCTCATTTTAAGCTCGTTTCAAACTCAACTCGAGCTTGATTAAAGCTCGTTTAAAGCTCGAGCTCGATTAAAGCTCATTTTAATCTAATGTGGGACTTTTGGTTTGTATATCAAACCATCTTTTATATCTTAAGTATATTTTTCTATAAATATATATTATAGATAAAAATTCGAGTTTCTCACGAGCTTTTTGAGTCGAGCTTTGATTTGCTCGACTTGGCTCATTAACTTATCGAGTCGAGTTGAATCGAATCGAGCTTTGATCGAGTCGAGTCTGAGTTGCTCGCAAGTAACTCAACTCAATAAGCACCCTTACTCTTTACTTTGCTACATCTCCTAATATGGCCTCAATTAGGCAGTATTAGGCCCATCTAATTGCTCCAAGTCAGCATGGTTTGGTGTCTACCTAATATTACCTTCCCCACTTAATTTTGGTCGTCCTTTCACTCTTACTCTCTCTAACTTTGAGACTTCGATTTTCTTTCTTTACTTTTGCCTCCATAAAGAACTTAGATCTTCAATTCATCTCTGATTTTCTTTCCAAAAAAAAAGTACAACATCCTCTTCCTCTGTTTTTTTGCAACCCATTAATATGTTTTGTTCCTCAAATAAGAGGTAATCCCATTTGGTATAGTTAGGGTTTGTAGATCTGGGGATGATTTTACGATTGTTTATTTTCGGACGGCTCCTGTAATTGGATTGTACATTGGTTTTCGGTGTTGGGTTGCTTTCGTCCTCAGATCCTGAATTTGGAACATTTGTCTAGTGACAGCAACAATGATTCATGGTGTAAGTGGTCGGAATTAGTTCCCAATACCTCTCCAACAACTCCTCTACCACTTTCATCTCCCTTAGATCTAGATCTAAAACATTCTCCTCTTCCCCTTCTTTCCCGAAGTCCTCCTAATCCTAATGGATCTAACGAGGCTGTCACAACCTAATCAAATATACTTATTCACCTAAACTAATGTAGCTCGAATATCAAGTAGGGTCAAATCCCAGGAGAATAGCGGATCAATTAAGTTACTTTAACTTTGACTTCTACTAAGTGATGACGAAGAGATGGGAAATTCTATTCTAAGACTAATTCTAAAAAGCAATTAACGAAATGGGTGGTAAATAATAAATTAAAAGCACCTATGATAGTGAATCCCACTAATATGGACTAACATATATTATGCGCCCAACCCCTTGAATTCGATTATTTTAATTATTCCTAAGACGAATGCTCCCTAAACATTACTAAAGACCTCTTTCGAGTATTAATAGCTTCTCTCTAATGCAATTAAGCCTACATTCATGGAATCATGCATAGAAAGACATTAAACACGATATTTTTAAGTCTTAATGCTTATTACATCTACTAGTGTAGATTATGAACCAAGTGAACCTAATCCATTTCATTATTCAACTACGTCTATTCTTTTAATGAGATTAAAACCAATCCTAGATCAAAATAATAGTATAAAGAATTAAGATTTTGTGGTCCGATAGTTATCTATGACTAATCCATATTAGGGTTCATTGATATCCTAGATTAGAAGACTACTAACGTATATTGATTATTGTAGACAAGAAATCGTGCCTCCCCATGTAGCGGTCCGATGATGAAACGACCTTGACGAGCGGACTTAGCTTAAGTCGAGTTTGAGAATGTGTATACCCCTAAACACCTCAAAACCGAACCCACAAAAAGGATCAAACACAAACCCAATCCCGAGACCCTTACCTTGGCCTATACACAAATCAAAGTCACAAAATCACAACACCAAAAAAAACCTTAATCCATGTAAATAATGAAGCTCAAAGCTCTGTTGCTCAGCGCACGAATACAGACAAACTTCAAGCAACAAAGCCCAGGGCATCAATTTTTCCTCCCATCAAACTTTACATATCTATCATATTTCCAAGGTCTACTTAAGAGAATAAAAAAAGCATCCATGGAATAAACATCACAAAGCACTTAATCTTCATACTTGCCAATTTTAAATGAAATCAAGGCTTGTTTACTAACCTTTATATCATCCAAGTTGCTCAACCAATAAAGCTTATAGGGTTGAGGATGATTTTGAGTGGACACCTCCAATTTGTCAACCAATAGGGTGAAAACCATGTTGGTACAATGATCACATCACATAGCCTTCCTTGGACATTGCATCTCATGAGAAAAATCTTCTTCCTTTGGCTCTCCTCTAACGGTGTAGAATTAGATTTCAATGCTCTTCTCAATACTAGGCTAGGTCCCCTAGTCTCTGCCATCACCTCCTCAACATCCTCTTCTTGGGCTTCAAATGATGCATGGCCTTTATCTTGTTCATGCTTATGCTCCTCTTCTTCAAAGGTCCCATCTTCCTCCCAAGCTCGAGTAGTAGCAACCCTAGTAGGAGGACAATCCCTTTAAATGTGGCCTTATACTTTGCATTTGAAGAAAGTTTGTTGATCTTCCATAGGAGGTTTTAAGCTTTCTACCTTTCCCTTCTCAAAAGGTTGTGGTTTCATGGATTTGTCAAGGCTTGGTGTAAAGGTAGTCCCTTCACGCATGCTCCTAGATTCAAAGGATTTAAATATCCCTCTAGGTTTACGTGATTATCTTTCAACCCTTGTTGCTATAGTGCACACCTCATCAAAGCTCTAATAGGGTTGTAATTCCACCTTCTCTTTAATAGGGTCATTCAACCCAACCACAAATCGAGACATCTTGTGGTCTTCTTTCTCCTCTAGCCCACACACCATGGCTAGTTTTTTTAATTCCATCATGTATTCCTCCACAGACTTTCTTTCTTGTTTCAAAGTATGCATCTTTATGAATTTGTTTTGTTCAAAGACTTGGGGAACAAACCTTTTGCGCATGTGTCTCTTTAATTTGGTCCAAGCTAAGATCTTGGAATGCCCCTCCTTTCTCCTTTTCTTTTGAAAGCCTTCAACCACAAACTTTGCATAAGAAGTGAGTTTTAATTCATCCACTTAGAAGGACCTATGATCATCATAGTCCTTATATCTAAAAATTTGTTTTACTCTACGTTCCAATTTAGGAACTTGTCTGGGTTTATACTGCCATTGAACTTAGGGATTTCAAGTTTTAATATTTGATCCTTATTTCCCCTTGAACTCCTCCTACTATGTCCTTCATATGATCCCTCATCATCACTTAAAGAGGATGTGTCCCTCTTGCTAGGCCTCCTTGAGCTCCTAACATTAGATTCACCATCACTTTTGCTAGAGCTAGATTCTTTTAACTTCCTCACGTGAACTTACAGGAACACTAACTCGCAAATCTTTGCTATGCACAAAGAATAATAAACTTTCAAAGTTTTTAGCTTAAAACAAGAAAAACAAACTCAAAATCTAATTTTTCTCAGCTTGGGCACACATCCATTTTATACCCTAAGCTTGAGAGTTTAAATCACATTTAGAATAGGAATCCTACTTCTAAAATGACTCTTAATAACCACCTAACAACCAATAAGAATTTGACACCTAGGTATTACATACTTTATTAGGACTCTAATTTTACAAAGGATAAGATTAACTAGAGTACTACTCATACTTATACTCTACTCCTAATTAAAACAAATTAGAACACCCCTGGATAAACTCCTAAGAACAAGGACACATCTTAGCTTTTAGGATCACATCTATTGGATGCCTAGCTATGTTTTTATTACCTTTGTCAGTTACCACATCACATGCCACTTCATCCCGACCATATAATCTTCATGCCAACTCAGCAGCCACATTACTCCACAGCACCGACCATCACCAACCACCCACTATCCATTGTAATAACAATTTTTTTCTTGGTCAAAATTTTCAATATTCAAAAATCAATCCAAGATTTTATCTTTTAATCAAGGGCTTCCATCAATTATCATCTCCATGGCTTCCACACTTTTTAGACGCCATAATATCTAAAAAGGAAAGTTTTAAAACACAACTATGCCTAAAATGAAAAAAACCCTATCAAATAAACTGGGAGAAAACCCATATGCAAAACCATCTTATTCCCCATGTCCACCAATTCTCATTCACGTGCGCTAAGTATTGCATGTTACCATGCACATGCAAATATTCCCCTTGGATGCATCTAGAAGATTTGTATCTCCATAAGCTGATAATTCCCCTTTAGTTGCATCCTTTTTTGTAGCTTCAAAGTCATAGCTTTTAATCATATCACATGTTTGGGTTAATCCAGTTCATGTCCCTGGTAAAAATCTTACTTGATACTTGAATTACATGTTAGTTTAAGTGAAATATCAACATTTATGATCAAATTTTAGACATATTATTAATGTTATTTAGGGTCTCGATTAAAATATATTATATATGTGTGTGTGTGTGAATGTAGCTACATACTAACTTAATTAGCTTATATTAAATATTGCTGAAGATGTACATACATGTACAAGTATAATACATTTATATTAAAGTTCAAGTACATATAGCATATATATTCATTCTCATTTTTCGTTTTTGAATCTTATCATTTAAATAAATATTGTATTATAAATAAATTTTTTTAAAAATTAATTAGAAATCTCAACGCATTTTTAAGTCTAGAAAGAAGGCCTATTATATAAACTTTTTTTGCATGGAAAAAAGCGTAGGCAAATCTATGGACGAAAATAGTTGTTGAGAAAGTCGGCGCCAAAATATGTCAACAACAAAAATGGACAACAAAAAGCGTCAAAATTGTTGACGCCAAAACATGTCAACAGCTAAAATGGGGAAAAGCGTCGAGAAAGCCGACAATAAAAAAGCGTCAAGAATTACTTAAAGTGACAAAAGCATGAATATTTCAACAATATGAATAGTTTTAAGCGTCGACATTGTCGGCTCAAAAAAACATCGAGAATTCTCGACGCTTTTTAGGGGCGTCAAGAAATAAATGATCAACGCTTTTTGGCGACAAAAGTGTACACAAATAGCGTAAAAAAAAACAAGGAATTTGTTGTAGTATCACTTTCTCTTAACTGAGAAGGGAAAGTTGGGTTGTCAAAAATCAGGCTCCCTAGTGGTTATTCACTCATCGAATCACCTATTCGAAACCTATTTGGGTTCACCGACCCTTTAAAGTTTAGCAAAAAAAGCCCCTACGGGTAGATAAAGGGAGCAATTGTAATATTATACTACTCAAAATATACTTCGCGTAAATCTTATGTAAACCCTATCAAAATATATCAATACAAGATCTGCGTGCCATAATTTTCTAATTTGTTCCTAGTTCAAATTCTATGTTATTTTAACATTTAAAATAAATCAAATCCGAGCATAAACTAAGTCCAAGGATGGTTTTGGAAAAAGGTGGCAGCTCTATCTAGGCTTGAAAAAGGATTTAGAGGCAAAGTTTTTTTTTTTTAAAATTCAAACGTAGACTAGGTCTTAGAACAAGTCTAACAAACGTCTAGGCCTGAAAAGGGTTGGAGAGGCAAACTATTTTCAAAAACTTAAGACACAGACCAAGTTCAAGGAAAAGTCTAGTGAATTATGCCAGTTTTATCTAGGCTTAAAAAAGGCTTAAGATGCAGACTATTTTCTAAAATTTAGAAAATGACTTGGTTCAAGGATAAGTATAATGAATGGTGGCAGTTCACACACTACGAGGAGATTTATTCTCCCAAATGTATTTTCTGGACAAGTATAAGATTCGCAAGATAGAAAAAAAACCTTATCTTTCTTTCAGGAGCACTAGGGTTTTCAATTTTAATTGATGAAAAGGTTCAATTTAACCCTTGGCGAGTCAGTAAAAATCGAGTCGAGTTGAGCTTAGTCTTTTAGGTTAGACTAGGTCGACTCAAAATCGAGCCACATTTAGTTAATTATCTGTTAGTTCGGATTCAAATCATATCATATTTGGTTCAGGTCATGTTAAATTTTGGGTCAAACCAATTCAGGTTTGGACATGTTAAGATATTTTATTTTGGTTTCGAGTGGACCTCTTTGGGTCAAGTCAATAAATAAATTAGTTTGACTTTGATTTGTTGGGTCAATTTAGTTTTGGGTTTGGTTTGTTTGGGTCAATCCAGTTCAGGTTTGAATAAGTTAAGATAATTTATTTTGTGTGATAGATTTTGGATCAGGTCATCTATTAGGACATATCGTCTTACTTTTTTTTTTTGAAACTCGAGTTGGATTTCATGTTTGAATTGACTTCAAATTAGGTATTACTTAAAACAACTTAATTATAAGTTCATTATACACATAGAAGTAATATTTATTTATTAGTGTAATATATTACGGAATATTATATTTTAGTCTCCCATATTTGCAATAAAAAATATATTCATAAAGGAATAATTAATACACAAGACTTCTAAATGATAACCTTTGTATATTTTTAGCTAAGGATTAAGTAGAAATTAAACAATTCTCTAACTCTCTAGAAAATGTAATGATAATTTTAGATAAAAATATTTGAATGTATGTAAAAAAAAAGGTAAAAGTACATTAGATATGTTAAATATAAATTGATTGTTAATACATAATTATCAATTGCAAAAATATTATTAACTTTATTTAAAATTAATATTTCCTGTCTTAGAGCGTAGTCACTTGACATCATCGTTGTGTGACAAGTGTTGTACCACCTAGAATGACAATTACTTTCTTTGTTCCTTGATATTCTTCACTCTTTCTATTTAAGTTTGATCCATAAAAATTTTCATATTTTTGCTTTAATCTTCTAATATTTTGATTGTTTTATCATTTATCCATCAAATAAATAACCACTTCAGTCCTAGTCTATTTATTTATTATATTCTTTTTCAGATTTATTAACATCTAGTCACATTATATTAGTTTATTATATTAAGTTTTCTCTCTCTTACACATGATGAACCATCTGGTATCATATTTAGTTCTCCGTAACTATAATATATGCAAAGAACATTAAAGAATGTAGAGTGTAGAAAGATTTTATATTTAATGAAAAATTATAACAGTTCAACTCGAATAAAAAAAATAATTCCTTTTACTACATGTAGTTTGACCTATGCAAGAAAATAAATAAATAAAGCTTAAATTAGAAAATAACTTAGCTATTAATAAAATATAAAAATTTTTCATCTATTAAATCTCTCTGAACTTTTTGTTACAAATGACATGAATACTTATTTTTTAAGTTGTTAAATTCGTATTAAAAGTACTTTAAAATACGATACACTTCTAAAATTTTCTATTATATAAATTATGTTGATCATAGTAGAAATTAATTAATTTGTATTATGAAAAAAGTTAAGATTAGACAAATAAAGTGGTAGTAGCTTAGTAAGTTTTGTGTAGTCCTAGCTAAATTACTATACGAGAACCAATGTCCTAGTATATAGAATTTATTTTATTAGTAGTTAAGATTATAATTGTGTGTATAATATCTTGTACATATGGTAATATACGATAAAATGTTTAAAGAGTTCAAGTAAATGGTGTACCCTATCACTAAAGAAAGCTCAAACGCCCATTGAAAGAACATATAAGCTGGAAAATATGATGCTCTTAAAAATAAAGTGTATCCGAGTACATATCAGAAGATTCAATCAAACCATTGCCTCCTAGTATGAATGATATTAATTATATAGTACCCAATGTAATTTTACAATTGTACTCACAAAATAAAGAGGAATATTAACGATCATGAAAGAAGTAGTAAATTAAAAAACGTAAATAATACAATAATTAACATATAGAATTATTTTGTGACTTTCAAAAATTATCAATGTCGTTTATTCAACAAATCCATACACATTGATTGAATACAAGACTAGTACGGTTCACTTCAATAAATATTGCAAAAATATAAATAGAAAGGTGTATTACATATAACTCTAAAAATAAAATCGAAAAAATTCCCTTACACAATTCTGTCAAATACTAAGTAATGAGTCATTGAAATCAAAAATATTGAGTTAATTTTATCTTTCAAAAATGAAATATAATAATTTTAAGAGCTCTAATAAAGTTTAAGAGTTTACTATTGTACGAATCATAAGTGATGTTGGTTGAAATCGAATCTTGGATTGTTGATAGGCTAACATGTCAGATGAAATTAAAAATCTTGATTAGTTTGACCTTATTGGTTAATTCCAATTGTGTCGAATTCGATTTGTTTATGAGTTGGGTCAATTGTTGATCATGATGTACTTGGTTTAATGCAGATTGGGTTTTGATTTACAAGTTTTGAGTTAAATTGGTTTTGGATTGACTTGAGGTCCGAATAGATCTATTTACTAGTTTCACCTTGCGTAACGTTAAAGGATCGATACTAAATGAGTTAGCAACCTCAGTGAAAAACTGGCAGATTTGGGGTCAAGTGCCCACGGGAAAATCTTAGATTTTGTCTTCTCAATACCGAGTTGGTTGAAAATAATTGCTCCTGAAAAGAGACACAAAATGATATATAGTTGGTATCATGTGTGACTTGTCTCACTATCTCACCGATAAGACAATAAACACATAACAACGACAAACTCAACACATTCACTCATCAACAACCCTTAATCTTACCTTTTGCCTTTGTCTTTCTACCCAACCCTGACAACCACCTATGACACCACCCTACCATCTCCTCTGCCCTCTCTTTCTTCACCACCATAGCCACGACCCTCTCCTCCTTAATCACCCTAGGTAGTGCCCAATAGTCCACCAACAATGCTACTACTAAACTTGGAGTTGGCATAGGCAGCAGATCAACTTACAAACTCACACTACGTAAACAATTTTCCTCTTCACAGGCTTCTACAATACCCACAAACTTACATAAAATATTACATCCAACATGTTTGATTATTTTAGAATGGCTTAGCAAAGTACCTGTAGTATAACACGATATTGTTGACTACGTTGCAAGAACTTGTTCAAGAAGCCAGCATGGCAAACTCAACTAGGGCTAATTTTGCAAGTGAGGAAGTTAAAGTGGATGGAACTCAAGATCAAATAAGCGTAATTTTTCAATGCACGCCAGATATATCCACTATAAACTTCAGTAATTGTATAAGAGATATATGCACCTCTTTTCCTCCGTTTGCTAAAGGTGGCAGATTTCTTGGTTATTACTGTTAGCTGACATACAGTAAGAGTATTTCATTAGAAGTGGGCTGGGTATCCCAATTGGTTAAAATATTGGTCAAATATTTGAGATAATAAGTTATATATCGAAGATCTTTATTTGTATACCTAAAATCTTTATTTGTATATTTGAAATCTTTTTATATACCTGAGACCTTTATTTGTATACCTGAAATCTTTATTTGTATACCTGAGACCTTTATTTGTATACCTGAGACCTTTATTTGTATACATGATATCTTTATTTGTCTACTTGAGATCTTTATTTGTATACTTGAAACCTTTCCGTATTATAGATTTTTACAGTAAATGAAAGATGAAGCGGTGTACCTGTAATGCTGCTATAGACTGAAAGTAAGAATAAATGTAGTAGTCCAAGTAAATCTTTGCACAATATGATCTAGCTTCTCCGTAGTCAGAAGTTGGCAGCAAATGCTACAGATGAACCTCTAACTTCCATTGCATAAGTGTTTTGTGACAGTTTCAGTTACAAAACAACACCCCTGCTCTTTGTTCAAACTAAAACCATGAATATGATGTTTAACTACGAGTAGTATAAACGGCTTCAGCTCAGCATAAATAACAAATGTTTTTACTTTCTCCACTAGTAAGAAATGATGCTTGTAATTTACAAACTAGAACGTGGATTACATCAAATATCATATTATCAGTGAGACTTTCATTATGTTAATCTAGTGGTCTTGGTTAGTCGAAAGTTTAAATGTCTGTTTAGTGTCAATCGACAACTGACGAGATTTACTTCCACCCGCTGTCTAAAGTCTCTCAGGATCTCTTCTAGTACTGACAGAGAAAAAAAGTCTCGCTTCTCTTATCAGATTCAAGCAGTTCACATTGGCTTCTATACTGATTATAATGCATTAATTTAACAGTAAAAAGTGCTTAGCCTGCAGGATGTTCTCACGTTAAGTGACATTGATGTCCATTAACAACAGCGAGGAAAGAAAAAACCTCTCAATCTCTCTCTACCCACTTTCTCACTCTTTCCATACAATTCCTCTCATTAGAAGTTTATTTTACCACACCAATGCTTAAAAATAAAAAATAAAACTCCTCATCACTCTTTCCTCCACTATTTTTTATATCCCACCATAATTCACATAACCTTATTTATTTTCTCTTTAATTTTTTTAATAATATTTATGCTACCTATTTAACTTTTTAATACAATTAAAATGGCTTAAAATTAATAATATTTTATTTTTTTAATTACAATTTATATTTTAATTTAATAATTTAATAATTTTGTATAATTTAAAAAAATATATTACGCTTAAAATTAATAAATATATTTTTAATATAATTTTTTATTTAACTTTTCAATACAATTAAAATATCTAATTAATTATGTTTTAATTATAATTTAATAATTTAAAATTATAGATTCTACAAAAGCTACATTTTTTTAACTTAAACGTTTAATCAGAAGCATATTTTTGAAACATATGACACATACATTATTCACTAAAAAAACAAGTACACAAATATATCGGATCTTAAATAAAAGGTACGATTACAAACTAGATAAAAGTGGTTTTACCCAAAATAAAACACAAACAAGAGTACTAAAACTTAAATAATGATACGATTACAAACTACAAATTTATTTATTCGGTTGTATTATGACAAAAGTTCTGCCATACATGCTCTACTAAATCATGTTTGAGAAACAAATGAATTATTTCTCTATCACGAAGGGCAATCCTCCTCTGAAAATATGCATTAAAATCAATGTTGGGTGGCCGCCCGACATTAAATTCAAATGGCTCATTGTTGTTCATCGTGGCACTTCTACTCGGTCCCGCCCGCGCTGTTGTACGTTGTGGCTGATCTTCTTCGTAGTATCGTCTCAAAACTTCTGCACGTGTGTAGTTGTGTCGTTCATCCTTGACGATCATGTTGTGCATTATTATACAGGCTTTCATAATGTCACACAAAATGTCTTCATCGAATGCAAGTGCTGTTGTCGCATTATACCAAACCTAGCTTGTAAAACTCTGAAAGCCCGTTCAATGTTTTTTCGAACTGCTACTTGTTTATCAGCAAACAACTTGTCTTTCTGAACCTGAGTATGTGTTATACCTTGTATAAAAGTTCGCCATTTCCATCGGCCAAGTAGTAGCCCAACTCATAATGATATTTGTTCATCGCAAAATTTATGGGTGGTGCACGACCTTGTAGAACATCATCAAACACCAGTGATCAGTATAAGACATTAAAATTGTTACATAATCCAGGCATTCACTAGTAGAAAACACTTCAATTGCTTCGTCTCAATTGCTGCGGTTAAATACATTTCGAAGTACATAAATATAAGTGTTGCGGTTATTAAAACAACCGCAACACTTATAACACAAGTGTTGCGGTTACGGAAATAACCGCAGCATTTATTCTTCCCCAGGAAAATAATATATGTACTGAATAAATGCTGCGGTTATTTGAAATAACCGTAGCACTTATGATTTATAAGTGCTGCGGTTATTTCAAATAACCGCAGCATTTATTCTTCCCCAGGAAAATAATATATGACTGAATAAATACTGCGGTTATTTGAAATAACTGCAACACTTGTGATTTATAAGTGTTGCGTTATTTCAAATAACCGCAACATTTATTCATGCCCAGGAAATATAAGAAATGACTAAGTAAATGCTGCGGTTATTTGAAATAACCGCAACACTTTTGATTTATAAGTGCTGCGGTTATTTCAAATAACCGCAGCATTTATTCAGTCATTTATTACCCCTGTCTTCTATTTTCCAGGCCATTTCAAAACACGAAAAGTTTCCCCAGACACTAAAGCGTTTGAAAAAAAACCCTACGTTAACTTTGCCTTCTCTAGCCCCATAACTTTACATCCTCCATTCCTTCTCTAGTCCTAACCCCATTATACCCATTTACAAACTTTCTCTCTCTTTGAAAGAGCTTCGGGTCGCATTTGGGATTCTTTGAGGAATTCGCGCCAGGCATTAATCCTCTTCTTCGCGAGATTTGAGGTATTTATTTCCCTTTTTTGTGTTTTGATATTGTAGTATAGTTTTGGTATAGTTTTGGTACGTATTATCTCTAATTGCTACTTGTATTCCATTCCCGTTCTTGAGTAATGCAAGCAAGGAACTTTTCAAGCTCCTTCTCCACTTTAGTTGTAAGATTTATAGATTACGAGATATTAAGTTACATTACTTTTTTAAATACACCATTATATTGAAATGAAATAATAAGAGATAACTGCATATGCATGTAGTAGAATTTGAATGCAATTTGCATAATACTACAAAAGAAACATCTACTTGAAAAATCAGTAGTTGTGAAGGACAACATGGAGCGAGTGAGTGAAGGGGGGCGAGTGGGAATGGAATGAGAAAATGGGACTGACAAGGGGCAGTCAAATCTTAGAAGACATGCATGCAAATTAAATATCAGCAGCCCAACTACGCTACTTGCTAACTTCCCTTCCTTACCCACTTAGCATCTCACTCACATTCCCACTACGGAGTAATCCTACTTCTGATACTTGGAAGTAAATCACTGCTCCATATATCACATATTCACAGGCCTCTCACCTAATCTCGTCATTCTCAAAATATCAATATAGTCTCTTGCTCTTGCATTTGTGGTAGTCTAATTAGCTCTTAACTTAAGATGGGTTGACAACAATGACCTCAAATATTGCGAAGGTAATTAATGTACTGAATTACGTTACTTTTTGCAAATCTAATTGTGTTATTTTTTGTTAATTATAGAAACAATATTTATTCCAACCTACAAACTATACGAGTATAGTAGAGTAGGGGGTCGAACCACGAAGACAAGGGATATCAAGACTTCAACTTTTAACACAACCGTACTAGTTGGGGTTGGAAATTCAATTAAAACTAATAAGCAGAAAATAGATGACAATAAATCACGAAGTAAAGCAAGTAGAGAAAAATGGGGACAAGATTGGATTCACCCTAGGAATGAAGCTTTCAAAACCAAACATGATAGATTACAGAAAATCTGTTAATAACTAGAATGGACATCCAAGAATACGAGAGGAAGTTTGTGACCCTATAAATCACACGAACGACCTATAATCGCCCTATGTCTCCAAAGGAGTGGCAGGACAAGATTCGCATCGGAATCCGAAACTACTTATTAACATCGTTTCTACAATCTTAAGCAATAAAGATCATAGCTTTCCTAGGGTTTCACCAATCAAAACCCCTAAAGGAATTACTCACTCATATTCATGCGTAAAGACATAAAGATATTAAAAGAAACGAACATGGAAGGAATTTACGAGAATGAAAGCAAAATCAGAAATTATACTATTAAACGATAAACTTAGAACTAAGCATGCAATGAAATAAAGCAATGAATTAAGATTAAAGGAAGGAATTAAACTTACAAAAGCTTCAATTTGATATCCACGAAAAGAAATCGAACTACAAAGCGTTGAAGAAAAACTGAAAACCGAAAGCTAAAACTAAAAGAATTTAGAGGCTAAGAAATCTAAAAGTGCATAAAAGTATAAAACCTATCTCTCCCTCTCCTCATCAGAGGAAGGGGGTATTTATAACAAAATAAGAAAAACCTATGAAAAACCCTAAAATGCATAGGAGCCGGCCCTAAAAAGAAGTAGTTGATCTGGAGGAAAACACTGTCATTCGCCCGAATATAGGCGTCATTCGGCCGAATGTGATCCCATTCGCCCAAATGGTCTTCCATTCGCCCATTCCAGAGGCTTCGAGGAATCGATCCCTGTCAAGCATTCGCCCGAATGTATAGGGTGCTTCGGCCGAATGGAGGCTCATTCGCCCGAATGAGTTCCATTCGGCCTTTCCAGTGGCAAGGCTCGAGAACTCTGAAGACTGCCTCTCATTCGACCGAATGAGTCTCAGATTCGGTCGAATCTGCAAGCATTCGGTCGAATGTCTCTCAGATTCGGTCGAATATGAGAGCATTCTTTCCTCTTTTCACTTCCCTCTTTTCTGAACTCCGTAAAATCTTCATGAGTGACTTCAAACACTTGCTCAAGCTAAGATACGTGTGTCAAAGGCTCGAATGTATCGCCTTTCACCTTGAAATCATCAAAAGTGCCTGAAATGAACTTAAGACAACTCGAAAACAAGATCAAGGTAAAATCAAGCATAATATACATAAAACCAATACAAAACTACGAGACTTGACACTAAAATGAGTTAATAAATGTGCTCTAAAATGAGCACATCAACTTCCCCCAAGCTAGACCGTTGCTAGTCCCTGGCAAACGAAATAGAAAGGTAAAATGACAGCTTAAGGCAATATGAATGAAGAAATGAATGAAGAGACTAATGAAAAACATGGGAAGTGAAGTTCAAGTCAATGCAAGCCGTGCACGTGCGAAACTCCTCCCTAGCCATGGGTGTGCAAGTACAATGGGATTTAAAGAGCATAATCAAATTTTTACACCTACTCGGGATTGCCGAGCAAGCCACATCATAATTCATTCCGCCCACTACCTAATGAGGTCGCAAGTCTACGCTCCCAACGTTATTTCCCACGAGGTGTGGGAAATTTCCATTACGCTCATGTGTTTATAGGATATGTGTTTCACTCGAAATCATCCGACTAAAGATGAGTCGGGAATTAAACACCTAAGCAGGGAGAAATCCCGTAAATCGTGTCTTATCTGCTCTCCAGCACTGATCTTACTAATTAGGTTAAGTCGAACAGGTTTGGAAAGGGTTGTAATGTAGGTTTGGATCGAGGTATGGTAGAATTTGGGAATGTGGAGTTGAAATAGAGGATAGTAAGTGATCCAAGAAAATAAAACCGAGGAAGATTACGCCTTCCGACAACCATGTCAATCCCAAAGTTCCCAATAGTAGACTCTAATACACTATGTCAACTTTATTCTTTTTTTTTCTAATATCTTTTTGTTTCTTTTCTTTTTCTCTTTTTTTTTTCTTTTTCTTTCATTTTTTTTCTTTTTTTTTTCTTCTTTTGCTTTTCAAGCTTTTTTTGAACTTCCTATGTGCATATTTCTTTGAAATGCACTAAGACTAGTGTACGTAGTCAAATCATCCAATGATCATTTCCCCAAACCAAAATCCTATATTATAATGCTACAAATATTAACTTCACTATAATCACATGACTATCCTCTAGGTAAAAAGAGGGAACATTTGGTTCATGTGGAGTTTAGATAGCGTGGCTACAAAAAAAGAAGGCAAAGGCACAAATTTGGCTCAACCTAGAGTAAATTGATTTTCATGGTAGGCACTTTGGCTATGTAGCTTTTAACTACAAACGTGTTATCATCCCTAACCTTTAGAAAAGTAGACTATGCTGGAGGAGAATAGACACAATTCTTAAGATTCCCTGACTAACACTCATCAATATAGGACTCATAATAAAGTCCTAAAGGCTCAATCCTTACTAGGTTAGTCGAAATGCACCTCAATAGGTAGTCATTCAAACCACATACCAAGCAAGCTCAGATCCCCCCAAGCTAAGTGAAAAACAGTTGATAAACTCATACCCAAAACAGGCACAAGGCTACGGGAATACGAGTTTGCATAAAGTCAGTGCACAACAGAGGCTTGCATGCTTGTTTGGGATATATGATGGGAAAGGGGGCATGTGATGCAAAGAAGGGTAAAAACAAATATAAAAATAACTAAAATACATAAATTTGGATTTTCGCATAAGAGATCATACCAGTACTGGGTGCAGCGGCATGTGAAACTTCTTGTATATATACCTGAAAACAACACCAAAAAGCAAAGCGCAAAGCACAAAATAACACCTAGAAATAAAACACGAAGCAACGAAATGCTACACAACACTAAAATGACAACCAAGACCAAAGGACACGTGAAAGAATGAGTAGTGGACTATGGATATCCCCCCCAAGCTAGGATGAAGCCGTCCTCGACGCTAAGGGAGGCCGTTAGGTCCACCACTACTCATCCCCCATAAATTCCTCATCATCCCCCTGGTCATCCTCCTCATTAACCTCCTCTTCCCCACCCGTGTAGTCCATCCCATAGTCGTCCGAGGCTCTTCTAGGAGCCGGCGGAGTGAAGTTATTAAACCTACGCCTACCCATCAGCAACCGGTCAAACCCATGACTTAGTGATATCTCGTTATAGTCGTCATGGCGAGGGTACCAGGAAGGGGTGGCCATGCTTTCGCCGACCATGTGGGAGCGGTAGGCCATATCATACCATGGGTAGTTCGCTCGCTCAAAGTTTTGTTCAAGGTGTTCGAGCCGGGCGGTGTGGTGGACTTGGGTGGTGAGGACCTGATCAAGCCTTCTCTCTATGCGTCCTAGGGAGGACATAATGTCAGATTCAGACTGGGTGTTGCACATAATGCGCCCTAGCAAATTTAAAGAACATGCGCAAAACTGGGTGTTGCACATCAAAAGCATATATGTTCCTATTCGGATAAACAAGCCGGCCAGCTATTTTAGGCCATAGCTCGGAAACCCGAGAGTTGTCCGGTTGTTTATCTAGAATAGGCTCGTTATTGAAACCAAATACGGCACAAAATGCAGCATAATCAAGAAAATAGGTTGCATTCCTTAGCCTAAAAGATAAATGCAACCTACCATCCCGTTGGCATGGGGTTAGGGAACTAAGAAACTCATAAGTTAAGAGCTTATGAGTCGGGTGCCACATGTTTATCCAGTTTTCTAACCCACATGCAGTTAATAATGCAACAAATTGCTCGTATATACCCATTCGTTGCAAAATTGAAAGGTCTAAATAACGAGTAGAGTTGATTTTTCATACCTTAAGCCTTTGGAAACGCTCATATTGCTCCAAAGATACGAAAATTACCGTAGGATGGTCCTCATCGAACCATAGTTCCTGGCCGGGAAGTCTTTGTTGGCCTTCCGGTTGTTGAGAACGGGTTTGTTGAGCTTCCTGAGCCGCACCCGAAGAGGAACCCTCTCCATGCTTCTTGGACCTTTTGAAGGGGTTCCTTAAGGTTCTCCTTGGACCCATGGTGATTGAGGATGATTTGGAGGGGAGTAGAGGGATTTGAGAAAGAGCAAGAGTGTGGGGGGAAATCGGCCGAGTGGAAGAAGTAGAAAAGTTTCGGTGCGATTTTACGTGGAATTAGCTGATATTTATAGAACTGACTTCCATTCGGTCGAATGGAGGCTCCATTCGGTCGAATGGACCTCCATTCGCCCGAATGGATGCCCTGCTCGGTCGAATGGAGTAGTGTTACGAAGAAATCTTTGCTCCTATTCGACCGAATAGGTTTCGTATTCGGTCGAATGTAACTACATTCGGCCGAATGTTGGCTTCATTCGGGGTTATCAGCAGCCTCGTAAATGTTCCCATTAGATCTATTCGACCGAATGGATCACTCCATTCGGTCGAATGCGATTCATTCGGCCGAATTGAAGCTTCATTCGGCACTATCAGGAACTTGGCCAAAATTTGGTTTAGCTCCATCTTCAATTTCATTCGGCCGAATGGACTTATCATTCGGCCGAATGGGCAGCGATTTCGCACTTTTTAGATCAAATCACTTGTGCCCTCTCAAAATCAATCAATATACTATGATTAAGTTGTTTGAAAATCCAAATAAACCGGGTTACCTCCCGTAAGTGCTTTGTTTAATGTCGTTTAGCTCGACGTAGCTCGGGTAGTTAAACAAAGACAAAAGTGAAACTAAGTATTTAAAACCTAACAAAACGCTAAAGAACGATGATTCAAAGTAGGGACATTCGATAGGGTCAATGATTATACCAATCATTCGACTTTGACATCATCTAACTTTATAAGCTCAATGGTGTTGACATTGTGAAGGCTGCTCTCATGGAAGAGTTTTAACCGATGTCCATTAACAACGAAACGTCCTCCATGATGGTCTTTCAGCTCTACCGTTCCATATGGAAAAACTTGTGAAATCTCGAATGGCCCATACCACCGTGATTTTAACTTTCCGGGGAATAACTTAGCTCTTGAATTAAAGAGCAGCACTTTATCTCCTACAAGGAACTCTCGTTGGATGATACGTTGGTCGTGCCAACGCTTAGTACGTTCATTGTAGATGTGCATGTTATGGAATGCATCGAGCCGTAAATCTTTAAATTCTCGTAATTGGGCGGCTCGCTTCTTGCAGAATAAGGTAGGGTCCAAATTTAGAGTTTAGATCGCCCACCAAGATTTGCATTCCAGTTCCACCGATAGGTGACAAGATTTCCCATATAAAAGCCGGAACGGGGTGGTGCCAATAGGGGTTTTGTAACACGTCTGGTGGGCCCAAAGAGCGTCATCTAACTTTAGAGACCAATCTTTCCTATTTGGGTTTACCACCTTCTCGAGAATTCTCTTGATTTCCCTATTAGCTACTTCCACCTGTCCTTGAGTTTGGGGATGGTAGGGCGATCCAACTTTGTGCACGACTCCATAATTTTTCAATAATTTATTTAGTTCGTGCTTCGCAAAGTGTGATCCCCCATCACTTATGACTATTTTGGGAACACCGAATCGAGGAAAGATTATGCTTTTAAAAAGCTTAATAACCACTTTGTGATCGTTCGTAGGTGAGGCGATGGCTTCCACCCACTTAGACACATAATCAATTCCTATTAAAATATATTGGTTCCCATGAGATGAAACAAATGGGCCCATAAAGTCAATTCCCCAACAGTCGAACACTTCACACTCAAGGATGTAGTTTTGAGGCATCTCATTTCGCATTGAGATGTTGCCAACTTTTTGGCACCTCTCACAGCTTTTCACAAAAGTTTCAACATCCTTGTGTAACGTTGGCCAATAGAAACCTTCGGTGGCAACCTTAGCAGCAGTGTTCATTATACCATGGTGACCCCCACACACATATTAATGACAGTGAGTTAGGATTTTGGGAACTTCCTCTTCAGTGACGCAGTGGCGGATTATGCCGTCTGCGCAAGCATGAAATAAATAGGGATCGTCCCAATAGAAAGTTCCCGACTTTACCAAAGAAAGCCTTTTTCATAGCCCTTGATTCAAACTCTGGAAGTTCTCCACAAGCTAAATAATTCGCAATATCTGTGAACCAAGGGGCTTTCCCAACTACTATTGTTGTCATTAGGGTTTCTTCGACCATTTCGTCTTGGATAGGTAAGGCATCGTTATTAAGCTCGGGTAGCCTAGACAAATGGTCAGCTACCACATTTTCGCTACCTTTCCTATCTCTCAACTCAAAGTCAAACTCCTGTAATAGGAGCACCCAACGGATTAACCTCGGCTTTGCATCTCTCTTGGTCATTAAAAACTTCAGAGCCGAGTGATCAGTGAACACTACAACTTTTGAACAGATCAGATATTGGCGCAGTCTCTCAAAAGCATAGACTACTGCCAGCATTTCTTTTTCAGTTGTAGTGTAGTTACATTGTGCAGGGTCCAGTGTTTTACTGATATAACATATAACATGGTGCTTTCCCTCCTTTTTCTGCCCAAGGACAGCACCAACGGAAATATCACTGGCATCGCACATCAATTCAAATGGCAAACTCCAATCCGGAGCTTGCACGATGGGCGCAGAAATTAGAGCCTCTTTTAGCTTGTTAAAGGCATTCATGCATCTCTCATCAAAGTAAAATTCGACATCTTTCTGAAGAAGTTCATTCAAGGGTTTTGCTAGAGTCGAAAATCCTAGGATGAGACACCTATAGAATCATGTGTGTCCAAGAAAGGATCATACTCCTGTAACTGAGGTAGGTACAGGAAGATTCCTTATCACATCAATTTTGGCAGGATCCACCTCTATGCCTTTGGAAGACACTTTGTGGCCTAGGACGATGCCTTCTTGAACTAAAAAGTGACATTTCTCCCAATTTAGTACAAGATTCATTTCTTGACACCTTAATAGTACTTTCTCAAGATGTGTCAAGCACGTGTTAAGAGAGGACCCTCCAACAGAAAAATCATCCATGAACACTTCCATAAAGTCCTCTAACATATCAGCAAATATAGCCGACATGCACCTCTGGAAGGTAGATGGAGCATTGCATAAACCGAAGGGCATTCTCCTGTAGGCAAAAGTCCCAAAAGGGCAGGTGAAAGTTGTTTTCTGTTGGTCCTCGGGGTGGATTGGGATTTGAAAGAAACCCGAGTAACCATCTAGAAAACAATAGTACCTGTGCCTGGCCAGTCTTTCAAGCATCTCATCGATGAAGGGTAAGGGAAAGTGATCCTTTCTGGTTGCCTTATTGAGTTTGCAATAGTCAATGCAAACTCGCCATCCTGTGGTGGCTCTTGTGGGGATCATCTCTCCTCTGTCATTCTCGACGATGGTTATTCCTCCCTTTTTAGGAACAACATGAACTGGGCTAACCCATCTACTATCTGAAATTGAGTAGATGATGCCGGCCTTGAGGAGTTTGAGGATTTCATCCTTAACTACCTCTTTCATGTTGGGATTCAGCCGTCTTTGAGGCTCAACGGAGGAAAATTGTTCATCATCAAGATGAATCCGGTGCATAACAAGGGATGGACTAATCCCTTTTAAATCACCTAGTGAATAACCGATGACATATCCTCAATAAAACAAGTAGTTTTTCCAAAGAAATGTCATCAAGCTCAGAATTCACTATGACAGGGCTTCCTTCATCTTCATCGAGATAGGCATATTTTAAGCTAGGAGGTAGAGGTTTCAAAGTCACTTTGGGGAAAGGTTTAGGACTTTCCCTTTTGTGCGTAATACTTTCCTCTACCTCGTAAAGGTGCTCATACTCTGCTTCTTTTTCAGAATCCTGGGCCGTATCTAATCGGCCTTCCAACAGCTCATTTATAGTAGGGGTATCCTCATCAATCATTTGACACCCAACCTCTACTTCCTTGTTCCCATAACAAACCTCACTCTCCCTTTCACCTTCTTCAAGGCGACAGACTTGCTCAACCTTACTGATCAGAATATTTGCTGCGGTTATTATAATAAACCGCAGCACATATAAATTATTTGCTGCAGTTAAAGCAAATAACCCCAACACTTACTGATCAGAATAAATTTAATTTTTTTATTTTTAATGAATTAATGTTGCGGTTATTTAAGAAAACCGCAGCAAATAATGCTTATAAATGTTGTGGTTATACTAAAAACCGCAGCAAATAATAATTTAAAATTATTTTTTTTTATTTTTTAAGAATAAATGATGCGGTTATTTAGGAATAACCGCAGCAAATAAGGTTAAGTAATGTGGTTATACTGAAAAACCACAGCAAATAATATTTTAAAATTATTATTTTTTTATTTTTTAAGAATAAATGCTGCGGTTAATTGAAATAACCCAGCAAATATGATTTTTATTGTTGCGTCCAAAAAACCGCAGCATTTGTGGTTTTTTCATGTGCTTCGGCTATATGTACTTTGTCATAATAACCGCAGCAAATAAGGTTAAATAACCACATCAAATAGACATTTTTCTACTAGTGATTCCAAAGAATGCATGCCAAATCCATAAATCTTGATCAGCAACCACTTCGAGAATAAGGGTTGCACTCTTGCTACAACCAGCATTTTGTGCTTTCCAAGCCGTAGGACAATTCTTCCACTCCCAATGCATGCAGTCTATACTACCAATCAGGCCTGGAAAACCACGCAAATCATTTTGATGAAGGATTCTCTTTAAATCTTCATCTGTAGGTTTTCTTAGATATTCACTTTCAAATTGTGAATTAACCCCTTGAAAAAAATGTTTCAATGCCCTCCTAGAGGTTGTTTGGTCGATACGTAAATATTCATCCACAACATCTGGGGCTATGCCATATGCTAACATTCTTATTGTAACGGTGCATTTCTACAATGGTGATAAACCAAGCTTTTCAGCTGCATTCCGACATTGCTAGAAGAATTGATCCCCTTCAACCACCTTGTTCATAACGCGACAGAGCAAAGACTGTTGCATATGAAATCTTCGGCGGAATTGGTTGTCGTTATATACTGCATTATTCGCAAAATAATCGTTATATAGTTGCACATGCCCTTTTTCTCTTTTCCTATCTCTTTTAGGCTTTGGGACACATTATATATCATTATTAAGTTGGGATTCTTATGGTGAATGTTGGGGAATTATAATACAAGGTAGGTAGTTTGCTATAAAATCATCAACTAGGCGACCAAATTCAACATTATTTAAGAAATTAGAAGAACTTGAGCTTGAGGTGGAGGAACATATTTTGATTATGGTTTGGTAGTTGGTGTGTTTGAGGTGTTTGGAGTGCTTGTTTCCATTCAGTATAACAGATATATATAGTACAAGTGACTACCAATGCATGTGATTTTCTCTGAAAGTGCATGTGAGTAACTCTGAATTGAAATTGACTTATCACTGGATGTGATATATGACACTTTAATGCAAATCTCTGAAATGAAATTGATATATCAATGCATGTGATGTGGGATACTATAATACATAGCTTTGAATTGTAATTGATTTATTGATGCATGTAAAGCTGATATGACTCTTCAATGAGTTGCTTTATTGATGCTCTAGAGCAAATTTTATTGAAATTGATATGACTCTTCAATGAGTTGCTTTATTGATGCTCTGAAGCAGATTATACAGATACTTTATTGATGCATGTGAAGGTTTTATTGAGATTTGCATGTAAATAGCTTTATCAGATTTATGATTTACCAATGCATGTGAATATTATTAAAAACAAATTTAATAAATTAAAAAAGTAAAGCATAATTATTATTATATAAAACATAATTCATTTTGCATTACTTTAAATAAAATGGATTACATCTAACATTGATTTAAATAAAAAGGATTACATTAAACATTACATAAAAATAAAAACAATTATATTAACTAAATAAAACATAGATTTAACATCAACTAAATAAAACATAAATAAACACATTTAGTTGATCATAAAACATATGCAATAATAGTAGTTACATGTTCCTTCTACCATAGAATAGTGCACGTAATTCTTCTTTGTAGGCTTCTTCATCAGGAGTTAGGTCCGTACCTTTTGCAATTAGACCTTGCAACATTTCAAAGTTAAGCCTTCTTTCTTGTATGTCTACTTGTCTTTGGTGAATTTTGACTTTTTTTTGTTTCCTCCTTTCCCTTTCCATGTCAATATCCAACTTCTTCAAACATAGTTGTGCCTCAATTTTCCTACTTGCATTATTCTGCTTCATTTGCTCACCAATGGTTGAAACTTCAAAAGCCACCTGTTTGCCCTTATTATGTTTGGCCTTTGCCTTTTTAACACCATCGGGCTAAGAAACACCTCCAGAAGAGAAACCGGTGGAGGGAACATGACCTTCAACTTCAGTCCTACACTTCTTATCACTTCCACTACTATCATCTTCAATAACATCACTACAAGCTAATCTTTCCTCTCTTGACAATGCCCATCTCAGTTTTATCCTCCACTTCGAGTCATTTTTAACCATTTCCCAACTATGGTGACAATTAAAATTATGTGGAGTAGGCTTGGAGGAAATGTAGAATAACTTACTTACATTATTAATTCGGTCCGCTTTGTTGTAACCACATCCTGTTGCCCTTCCAGCTTCGTCATAGCAACTACTCCATTGTATTAAATCAATTTCCCTCCTTTTTCAATGACTTTCCATACTCCTCAAAGGTCTTAGTGGTAAGATGTGGGGCTTCTCAGCATGGGCTTGATTATATGCCGTAAAATTTTTTGCCAAAGCACAACTGCTTTTTGGTTTATACCTTGCATCTTCACTGAATTGCATATACAGACTAATTATAGCATCATCCTCTGCAATAGACTACATTCGATTCCCTTTCGCAAGTGGTTGATTTTGATTGTCTGACATTCTTGGAGGAGGTGGCGGGTATTGTGGTGTTTCTGGAACAATTTCTTCCAGTTCATCATCATATTGAAAATTGCTCCCTTGATAAACAGGAGGTGAATGTGATTTATATGTATTGTTTTCGAGAGGAATTTCAGGAGGTGTTTGTTATGGTAAATTTTGCAAATTAGTGTTTCCTTATCTTTGTAGGAAAAGTTGAAATCGAGGATTATTGACAAAATCATCACCTAAATCAGAAAAATGATTAGAGAAATTAGGGTTATTAGGATCCATAAGTTGATAAAGTAGTAAAGAAATAAAGTTTTTAAAATAATAAGTGAAAATAACAATAATTACTTAAAATAACAATGATTAAATTAAATTTTTACATAGTAAAAACACCAATACTACTAATAATAATAATATTAAAAATAGTTTTAATAATGAAAATGGTAATAATAATATGATTGGTGATATTAATAATAATAATAATAATAATCGTAAATAATAATAATAATAATAATAATATAAGAAATTGAGAATTTTGTAAATATAGGAGATTTTTGTGGTTTATGAAAGTATATCAAAATATAACAAAATAAATGTCTATTTATGGAGGAAAAACTTTTATGACTATTGGTGATTTTTTTTATAGTTTAAACAATAATATTACCGTTTTAGATAATATTACCGTTGCAAAAATCTGATTGGCTAGAGTAGGGACACGTGTCGAGCCCTTACTCGCCCCACTGACGCGCGCAGAAGAAGGCAGTCCTCGCTGCGTGTCACTTCTTGGTTGGTCCAACACACCCCGTAGCTCAACAAAAAAAATATTTACAGTAGTGGGGCCCACCAATGAATTCACCCAGGAAAAGCATCAACACGGGACCTTGCACTGGGGCCGAGACGAATTCAACGAAAATAATCCTCCACGCATTTCCAAATGGGGCCCACAAGCATTCATTGTTCACCATTAAAAAGTTCTCACCCGGTGCGTGATTTTCTTTTCCCTCACCCATGGTTTTTTTTCCTCACTGATGTGAAGCTCAGGCATTTATTTTACACCCTTATTTTTACTCGTGAGGGGATTTTCCCTCACTGCTGGGAATGCTCTACAAAAACTTTGCTTTTATCTATTAGAAATGCTCTCGCGGAGTTATTTTTTAGTACGGGGAACAACATACATGCTCATAACCATATGAAATCTTTATTTGTATACCTGAAATCTTTATTTGTATACCTAAAACCTTTATTTGAATTACTGAGATGGTAAATTCAATACCTTTAATTCTATAAGTGAAATGAGCGCGAGATGACCTTTATACTTTACCTATGTCACAACACTAGGCTAATGTGACGGTATCAGTCAATATTTTTACAATGATATAAACTACTATCAAGAGAAGGCAAATAAACCATTGGATATTCCTATTTCATAATTACAAACAAATTGAAGGCCTTCATTGCAATTAATATAATTTTCCTGAGCCACAAGAAACACCTAAAATAATTGGTGGATGTAATGAAATATAGATTAAAACAGTTGGACTCTCCAAGCAACATTCATGTAGGATATATACACCTAAGCCTTTCCCTTAACTTATCTCAAAAAATATAGTTTAAAAACGTTATATATTCTTCCCATTTGTATGAGTCTTCACTATTATTAATAAAATTGTAACAAGTTTGTTAGGAAAATGGCATTCTCTTCAGCCAACGGACATGTTTCATTGTCTATGGCTTTGAGTAAGAGGAACTAGAGACTGGTGAAGTTTTGTAAAGGAGAGTTAATGGGGCTCAAGTTATCCAAACTAAATGTTCATGCTAACAAGAAGGTTGTTTAGTGACGAGTGAGCATGTCGCTTACTGCTGATATTGATTCTGAGGCTAAGATAACTACTAATTAGGGATCTCAAAATCTAACCCGACCAGTAAAACTACTCGAAACCGACAACACTCGACCTGGATAAGACCCAAAAAGTGAGATCCATAATCTGATTCAACCTGACCTAAAGTCAACATATAACCGATTAGACTCAATATTTCATGACCCAAACCCAATCTGTGTCCGATCCGAATGCAACTTGACCCGTTAATGACCCGACCCGAAGACAATCTGACCCATTAATGACTCCATCCGAAAACAACCTGCCCCGTTAATAACTCGACCTAAAACCTATCTATGTTTGAGCCAAATGCAACCTGACTCGTTTATAACTTGGCCAGAAGACAACGTAATCCTTTAATGACATGATCCATCAATATCTCATGAAACTAACTTTCTTTGAATTACATGTCTATATATTGATATTTGGCACTTGATAAAATGTATCATGCTCAACCAATTATCTAAATTTGAGTTTATTTGAACTATATGTTTATATATGATATTTGATACTTTGATACACTAATATACACACCTCATACTCATTCGTGACGATAATACACATTTAATAATCAATACCTCATAAATATTTTACTTCGTAATGACTTATCGTCGTCATTATTATTTAATTACTGAATTGACCATGACATAAAACCAAGTTATGGAATGAGCTGAACATGACTCGAGATGGATACAACAAATAGTAAAAAACTGAATCATACACTGATAATAATACATTATCATTAATGATCAATTCAAACTTGATAAAGCCTTACCCGGATTTCAACTAAAATGGATATGACCCATTTTAATAACCGACTTGAGTCAAAATCTACCCGAAACGAAGTAACTTATTTCGGAACCGATTCAGATTGATCCGAACTGACTTTTACACGAACCCTAAATCTACTTGAACCAAAAACAACCCACTATAGCCTATCCATGAACCGATTTGGGTAACCCAAACCAAACATGATCCGAACCCGAAATCTACCTTAACCTAAAACAACCCACTATAACCCGTCATAGTACTGATCTGAATTGACCAAAATCAAAAATTATTTGAACTGAATATGATACAACCTAAACCCAACAAAGAAAATAAGTGATTTTAATAACCCGACCTAATATAACGCGACTCAAAAGACCAAATTTACTCATTTAACAGACTCGATAAGAATCGACCAGTGATAGGTCAACCTAGAACCAATCCGTGGTTCCTTTTTTTTTTTGCGCGCACGCCCACCTACATAGGATAGATAGCAACTCCTACTGGGAATAGTTTGTTAATTGTTAGTTTGTTGTGAAATTAATATAATATCTTAATTTGGTTGGTTTCCATAGATTGATGTACCCTATGGAATTATGTTTTCATGTCTGATGTATATCAACCTTTTAACAATAAGTAACTTTGTAATTTATTAGATTAGGAAAGATTATAAGATTCCTTGAACCTAAATTACAGGTCACATATTATTACGTAAGAGACATTTTTAAAGTAGTTGGATTTAGATGAAGTCTCCTACAACATTTGACCAATCATTGTAGATAAAGAAGTACTTGTGCGGAATTGATCTTAGTAAAGTCTTAGTTTCCAAAACCAAAAAAATTTGAATAGAAAAGTTTGTAAACTATACTTTGTATGAAATAGGATTTTTTTACATTAAGTAAAACAGACATTAATACTATAAATTATTACAAGTTATACTGCTCGGGTCATTCAAACCCATAACACACACAAGACTAACAATACGAGCTTTATTTACTCTTATAAACTGGCTAGTACACAAACTATTAAAAGTTATTGAAACATCAATCTTTATACTTGTATGCCCTTAATGGAAGAAAAAGCCACGCACATGGTAAACAATGATATGAAACTTGGGTGACCCGTAAACCTTATAAGACGATGAATGAACCAGATAGGTAAAGATTTCATAAATTGGTTGCAAAGGCCTTGTGATGATTTAGAGTTGTGCACACATATCAAGAGTCATTTTTTGCAACTTATGACCCTCTTGAATGGGTACACGAGTTTCGTTGCAAAAACCTGAGAAACTCAAACATGTTAACATGCTCTGAACCCCAAAATTTTCCATTTGGGAAGAACTTTTCAAATAATATATTTTGAGAACAATGATAATACAAATCATTGAAAATTAAATTTGAGAATTAATAAATAGTTAATATCATCAACCTTCAATTTTCTAAATCATAAAAAATAACCAAATCTTGAGAAACCTAAACATTCCATCCACACACACTTAAAGTAAAGAGTGTGTAGGGAATGTTTGAAGGCCTCCTATTGCGGTGACCTATGCAAGATGCAAGCTCGTGCAAGGCAGGAAGAACCAGGAGCAGGACAAGATGGACTCAAGCCAAGAAGATATTTAGGCTACTTTAATTACTATAGTAAATAAGTCAATTTCTATCCTATTAGAATATTAAAGTTGCTAGTCTGTTAGAATATATAATAGAGTTTGTTAGACATCAGTAAGAGTTTGTATGGAAAAAGTGAACGATGATTTGTATTTAAAGGAGCCTGAGAGGCTAATGAATATACACCTAAAGTTCAGTACATAAAATTGGATAGTACCTTCCTCTCAAAAGAAAGAAACATACAAATCCCTATAATAACCAAATTACATTTACTATTACAATGAGTTTCCATTTTTCTACTTTTTATGCCTTTAGTCTTCAGCAGCTATGAGCTTCCTTTGGTGTCCTACAATTGGTATCAGAGTAGTATTCTAGGTAGTGCTAGGATGGCATAGGCAACAAATGCACAAAGTTGGAAGTAATAGAGTTGGAGATATCGACGTTGGATTCCAAAATCTCTCAATCAGTTACAACGGCTTTAGAAACTATAAAGCAGCATTTTACACATACCGTGGAGGTGGTGGAGAGATAACCCAGAAGTTAGAGGCACAAGCGGTGGATCACCCTTAGCGCCCCCCGACTGAAATAACTCAAGTCCAAGGACCCTTCATAGGGATGGGGCCTAATAGTTAGGAGGAGCCAGAGATTTTCACCACAGAGATGAGGGACACTGGGAATATGGCACCAATTAGAGGATGAAGAGACTAGATCTGCCAAACTTTGACGGGATGAATCCGGATGGATCCTTAGGGCAAAGAGATACTTTCACTTCTACCGGTTGAGTGAGGAAGACTGTTTGGAGGCCACCATTGTAGCCTTGGAAGGGGATACATTACTCTGGTTTCAGTGGGAATATAGAAGGAGAAGGATCATTCAATGGGAGGAACTAAAGGGCCTCCTTCTACGTAGATTTTGACCACAAGCCATAGGGAGTCTTCATGAGCAATGGCTAGTGCATCATCTGAGAAACCTATCAGTAATGGAGTATAGGATGAATTTTGTGGAGTTGATGGCTCCCATTAAAGGTATCCCTGAACCAATTGCCTTAGGGCAATTTTTAGATGGGTTGAAGGAGGACGTTCGAGCAGAAGTTTGATGGCTAAGGCCCATGAATCTAGAGGGAGAAATTGATTTATCCTTAAGGGTAGAGGAGAAATTAAAAACTAGAGCCAGAAGCTAGACCAAACCAATAGCCCAAATGAATACCAGGACATATCCTAATGCTTTCCCTTGTACAAACCCTCCACCCACGTTCCGACAAAATCTTAAGCACTTAAACACCCATATCTCTGCCGTAACCACCACACCTCAGGCTTCTAAACCCATACACACCACTCACCCAACCTATCAAAAGCCTACAGGAGATTTTAGGAGGTTGACGAAGGAGTTACGACTGAAAAGAGAGCAAGGGCTCTATATTTGGTGCGACAAGAAGTGGAATAGCACCCATCAATGCAAAAGGCAAGAGTTGAGTGTGTTGTTGACATGGGAAGATGAGGAAGAAGATGGAAATGCGAGGAAACTCGCTATGAATGAATTACTGGAGGAAGAAGGGATAGAGAACTCATAGCCTTTACCTCCCGCAATTTGCTTGAACTTGGTGACGAGGATCACCAACCCGAAGACCTTGAAACTACAAGGGATAATCAGTGGAAGGAAGGCAGTGGTAATGGTTGACCCTAGGGAAATGCACAATTTCCTCTCCTCTAAGGACGCTAAGGAGTTACAAATCCCCAAAGTGGGAAATTGTGGGTTTGGCATGACTCTAGGCAATGGTGAGGAAGTACAAGGGGATGGGGACTGTAAAGTGGTTGTGTTGGAACTTTAGGGCCTTACTATCATGGAATATTTTCTCACGTTGTTGTTGGGTAACTCTGATGTTATCCTTGGAATTCAATGGCTTAGAAAACTTGGTGCAGTAATAACAAACAAACTAGAAGACTCAAGTCATGGAGTTTTGGTGGGAAGATGAGAGCATCACATTGAAAGGAGATCCATCATTGGGTCGTTCCAGTGTCACCCTAAAGACGATGATTAGAACTCTTATGAAAGAGAAGCAGGGGTACTTAGTAGAATTTAATATGAGTGCCAAGGGAGTTGAAGGGGAGGAGAATGTAAGAGAAGTGCCAAAAGCCATTACAGCGCCTACTCAAGGAGTTTAAAGATGTCTTCCAGATGCCCAAGGGACTTCCACTCAAAAGGGAGACCAAAAATTCCATTGTATTGAAGGGGGTACTAACCCAATTAATGTCCGGCTGTATAGATACCCTCATAATCAAAAAATTGAAATTGAAAGATTGGTGAAAGATATGCTTGTAGCTAGGATCATCTAGCCCTCCTCAAGCCCCTACAACAGCCATGTTCTTTTAGTCAAGAAGAAAGATGGGTCTTGGCATTTTTGTGTGGATTATAGAGCCCTTAACAAGCGTACTGTGCCAGACAAGTTCCCCCCATACCCAACATTGATGAGCTCTTGGATGATTTACATGGTGTTTGTGTCTTTTCTAAGCTCGACTTAAAGTCATGATATCACCAAATCAGAGTAAGGGAGGAAGATGTGCCTAAAATAGCATTTTGAACCCATGATGGCCATTACAAATTCTTGGTCATGCCTTTCGGCTTGACAAATGCGCCTGCTAACTTTCAATCGTTGATGAACACGATATTTCGGCCTTATTTGAGGAAATTTGTTCTTGTATTCTTTGATGATGTGTTGATATATAGCAAGGGTTGAGTGGAACATGGAACTCGCTTACAAGTAGTATTGGAGGTGCTAAGGGAAATTATCTCTATGCAAACTATAAAAAATATGAGGTTGGGCAAGGTAGGGTGGCATACTTGGGACAAATCTTGTCTAAGGAAGGAGTATCAGTAGATTCTAGTAAAGTCCAAGCTATATTAGAGTGGTCATTGCCTCGTAGTTTGAAGGAACTTGGGGGATTTCTGGGCTTGACAGGCTGTTATTGGAAATTCATTAAAGGTTATGCAAGCATTGCACAACCACTCACATAATAAATAAAAAGGAACTGCTATGGCTGGAATGACACAGCCACTAAGGCTTTTCAGAGCCTTAAAGAATCAATGACAAAAGCCATAATCTTGGCCATGCCCGATTTTCATGAAGCCTTTGTAGCGGAGACTAATGCATGTGGACATGGAGTAGGGGCAGTTTTGTTACAACGAGAACATCCAATCACTTATTTCAGTAAGGTATTGGGTAACCGAACACTTATCAAACCTATCTATGAGAAGGAATTAATTGCGATTGTGTGGGCTATTGAAAGGTGGTGTCACTACCTGCTGGGAAGGATTTTTATTGTAGGAACTGATCAGAAGAGCCTCTGTGTTTTGCTTAAACAACACGTGATAGGACATTCCTATCAAAAACTAGATGAGTAAGCTTATGGGTTACTCTTATGAAATTCAGTATAAGCTCGGTCCTTCTAATATGGTGGCCGAAATGGTTTGAATTGGATCATGGGGTATTGAAGTACAAGGATAGAATAGTGATTCCAAGTAACTCTACTCTCACGACTGCTTTACTAAGGAAATATCATGATTCCCCAGTAGGTGGCCATGCAGGGGACTTGAAGACTTCTCAACGTTTAGCAACGGAGTGGTATTGGTTAGGGGTGCGAAGAGATGTGCCAGCATATGTGAAAGCTTGTTTGGTATGTCAGCAAAACAAAGCTAGTAAAACTAGCCCATTGGGACTCCTTCAACCCTTGCCCATACCCGACAAGGTTTAGGAGGATATCTTCATGGATTTTGTGGAAGGACTACCGAAATCAAGGGGATGAGACACAATTCTAGTGGTAGTGGATCATCTCTCCATATATGCCCATTTTATACTCCTTAACCATCCCTTTTTTGCACCTATGGTAGCCCAAGCTTTCATTAAAGAGGTGGTTAGGTTTTATGGGATGCCCTCTACTATTGTTTTAGACCGTGACAAAGTATTCCTCAGTGCATTATGGAGTAAGTTGTTTAAGATGCAAGGGATGCAATTAGCAAGAAGCACAGCGTATCACCCACAAACCGACGGCCAAACAGAGGTGATTAATAAGGGAGTGAAGTATTCTTTGAGATATTTTGTAAATGGAAAGCCACGGTCCTAGTCTTCATGGAATCCATGGGCTGAATATTGGTACAACACCTCGTTTCACACTGCAACTAAGCATACACCATTCAAAATTCTATATGACAGGGATCCCCCTTGTCTAGTCAGATTTGTTTAGGGCACCACACCTATATCCTCAGTTGAGGAGCAGTCCTTGATGATCTTATGTACCACCTGTTGTGGGCACAAGAGTACATGAAACTCTATAAGAACAAATAGAGACGTAAGGGGCATTTTGAATTAGGTGAATGGGTGTTCTTGAGGCTGCAGCCATATAAACAACAGACAGGGGCAGAGAGGAAATATAAGAAGCTTTCTCTAAGGTTCTATGGACCATAGCAAGTTGAAGACTCCACCTTGATGATGATGATAATATGCTCACATATTTAATTTGATTTAATACAAGTAATGAAAGTCAAAACTTAAGTAATATGTCATGCATAAAATATAAGTAACATGTATGTATATTATTTGCTTGCTTTGTTGCTTTGTGTTTTGGATTACTTGTTTACTGCCCAGATAAAGTCGAAGACTCTACCTTATTCAAACTGCTGAAACAATGCTAAGATTTCTCCTAAAATCAAGGAAGCGGTTAATTCAAGGACTCTTGAAATTTAAATTCAAATGGACTAAAGATAAGGATGAATTTCAAGTATTCCTAGCTTCATGGAGTTGAACAATTTCTGCTGAAGCTATCCCCATTTAAAAGGATATTGATCATGCAAATTCAAAATAAGAAAGACTCGTTCAAATTCGCAATGGATACCCAGTCAAGGTCTTTGAAACAGACTTCAGTAACAGCCCGAGTATCACGGAACAAATTCTGAAGTATCAGTCAAAATCCTAACATCCGATTCAAGGGCAACGACAGGATATTGAAGACTATCCGTTGTGAAGGCACTCTTTAAATAGAGTGAGTTGAAGTTTACAGAACTAGAGTTACTCACGAAGATACAAATCAAGTTGCTGAAATATCAAACACTTTCCTCTCTAGAACTATATATCTTAATTGTAATTTAGATTGAGAGAAAAGAAAGGAAAGTCTCTTTGTGTGAAAAAGAAAAATATCAAAAGAAAAGAGAGACATACTTTGAGTAGATTTATAATACTCAAAGGTTCAAAAGAAAGAAAAAGTAAGAAGATTTTTATTTCTAGGAATTGAGACGCTAGAGTGTAGCTAGGGT
The DNA here is from genome assembly GCA_026401315.1 of Dysphania ambrosioides. Taxonomy (NCBI): domain Eukaryota; kingdom Viridiplantae; phylum Streptophyta; class Magnoliopsida; order Caryophyllales; family Amaranthaceae; genus Dysphania; species Dysphania ambrosioides. Next base: position 15,102,892 of record CM048662.1, read on the forward strand.
AAGCTACGGTATAGAAGATTGGGTGATAATCTTCGAAGGTGGCTTTAGGTCTCTAAAGGAGGAAATAAAGATCGGTTAAATCCTACGGGTAGGAAACCCTAGGCGGAGACGTAGGCACATTGCCGAACTTCGTAACAAATCATCGTCCCCTTTAAATTCGTTTTTACATCCTTTATTCGCTTTATATATCTTATTCGTTCTCAAATCAAATCCTGATAATCGGTTCAAAGTCCTTGAAACGTATCCTAGTCTTTTCCGCATCTATAAACCGTTTCAAAGCCTTTGATCGCCTAATTTGCGAAAATCTACCATACTCTATTCACCCCCCCCCCCTCTAGAGTATTTTGATCCTTTTCATCCCCTATTGAATCTTTAATTGGTATCAGAGCCTTACTCACCTTTCAAAGATTTAAACATCTGTGAGGCATCATGAATTCGATAGGTGATGGTGGCTTTGCCGAAGGACGTTCCTCAAATCGTCCTCCATTATTTTGTGGGAATAACTTTGCCCATTGGCGCTCCTTAATGCAAATGTTCCTCATAGACCAAGATATTGAATTATGGGACATCATAAAGAAAGGTCCGAAGGTGCCCATGAAGAATGATGATAGCGGCATTCCAATCCCCAAGGAAGATGGTGACTTCATTCAAACCGACTTGGAGAGCATTGCAAAAAACTATCGTGCCATGAATCTGCTCTATTGCGGTCTGGATGCAAATTAGTTCAATGGAGTCTCCTCTTGTAGAAGTGCAAAGGAAATATGGGACAAGCTAGTGGTGACTTACGAAGGAAGTAGTCAAGTGAAGGAAACAAAGATAAGTATATATCTCCGACAATATGAATTGTTCAAAATGACGAATAGTGAGAATGTGAAGGAGATGTTTACAAGATTCACCCAAATAGTGAACAACCTGGATTCTCTTGGCAAATCATTTACAAATGAAGAAAAAGTCAGAAAAATCCTTCGATGTCTTCCCAAAGCAAAGTGGGGTCCTAAAGTAACGGCAATAGAAGAAGCACAAGACTTGAGAACTCTGCCGTTGGATGATCTTCTTGGAAAATTAATCACCCACGAAATGTCCCTAAATGAAGAAGATGGAGAGATAGCTTCATCAACAAAGAACCTAGCACTTAAAGCTAAGAAGGAAGAAGTCTCCAATGAAGATGACGAAAGCGATGATGATGAGGATGATGAAGACCCTTTTGCGGTTATTGCTCGAAGTCTAGCAAAAATATTAAAGATGAAGAAGCAATTTCCAAGAGGAAGAGACAACTATCGTCCTAATAAATATAAAAGGTAAGTCATCTAACTCAATGAATAAAGTTAATACACTAACTTGTTATGAGTGTGGTGAAACAAACCATCTTGTTAAAGAATGCCCTCAATGAAAGAAAAAGGCATATCCTAAGAGGGACTTTAAAAAGAAGGCTATGGTAGCCTCATGGAGTGACTCAGAATCAAGTGCTGAAGAAGAAGAACATGCAAACCTATGCTTAATGGCTAATCATGAAGAAAGCGAAAAAGGAGAACATCTTGAGGTAATTGTAAAAAATTTAATTTCAAGTCCTACCAATGTTCTCTCTGAATTTTTGCAAAGCATGATAATGAATGAGGAAAGCTTGATTCTTGAATCAAAAATTCTCAAGGAAAGACTTAACAAACATGTAAGTATTTCAAAAAATCTCTCAAAGGAATTATGTGATCTCAAAGCTACTCAGTCAGCCTTTGAAAACAAGGCTAAGGCCACAGAGTTATCCTTTGAAACTCAGGTCAAAGCTTTAAAAACTGAAAACACCGTTTTAAAAAGAAAGCTCGCTTCTTTAAGCTATTGTAACGATAACTTAGAGAAGGAGAAAAAGGTTCTGGCTGAGAAGTGTAAAGAACAGCATAAAACCTTGGTAAATTTTACTCATTCGGAAGCAACTCTAAATAAGTTGTTGGGTGTTCATCAAGCCTCCTTAAACAAAAGTGGTCTTGGATTTAATAAAAACTTTCCAAAGAAAAACTCGACCATTTTTGTCAAAGCAAAGGATACTTGGAGGACACCTACGTGTTTCTATTGTTGTAAAAAGGGTCATACCAAATTAACATGTCCTTTTAGAAGGAATGATCCTCAAATTATTAAGAATTCTTTTCCAATATATTTTCGAGGCCAAATAAAGCAAATATGGGTTCAAAAAGGGACAAGACCACCTAATATGGTCGATCCCGAATATGAAACCAAATTTGTAAATTGGTCTAGAAAGGTTTAATGTCTTTTTATTGTGTAGGAAATCACCAAAAATAAAGATCATAAGTGGATCCTTGATAGCGGTTGCTCTCGGCACATGAGTGGAAAATCTTCGCTATTCTCAATTATCAAAGAACAAACTACAGGGACAATAACTCTTGGTGATAAAGGAAAGTGCAGAATTATTGGCATTGGAAAGATTGGAGAATTCGAATCAAATTCCATAGACGACGTATACCTTGTTGAAGGTCTAAAATACAACTTGCTTAGCATATCTCAATTATGTGATAAAGGTAATAAAGTTATTTTTGACAAAGATAAATGCGAAGTACTGTGCAAGGAAAATGGTAAAATCATTCTTAGTGCTCCACGTTGTAATAATGTCTATGCTTTTAATACTAATCAAATTTCGAGTGCTAGCCTAAAATGTCTTAAAGCCTCAACTGTCGATTCAAAGCTTTAGCATAGACGTTTAGGTCACATTATTGTGCATACAATGAAGACACTCGTCTCAAAAGATCTGGTACGTGGACTTCCTAAAATGGACTTCAAAGACTTTGAGATGTGCAAAGCTTGCGCAAGAGGTAAGCAAACTAAAGGTTCCTTCAAAGCAAAAAAGGTTGTAAGTACCTCTCGCCCTATAGAACTTCTTCATATTGATTTATGTGGTCCTATGCGAGTCAAGTCTCCCAAAGGAAAACAGTACATCCTTATTGTAGTTGATGATTTTTCTAGATTCACTTGGGTTTCATTTTTACGTGAAAAATCTGAAGCGTTACAGGAATTTTCCAAGATTTGCAAAGAATTACAAACCATGAAAAACCTACCTATTGTTGCTGTGAGAAGTGACCATGGTAGAGAGTTTGATCAACTACTCTTCAACAAATTTTGTGAAAAATACGGTATTTCTCATAATTTTTCGGCTCCTAGGACACCTCAACAAAATGGAGTTGTGGAACGCAAGAATCGAACTCTTGAGGACATGTCTAGGACTATGCTTTTAGAAAATAATTTACCAAAACATTTTTGGGCTGAAGCTGTCAATACAGCCAATTACATTCTAAATCGTTGTCTCATAAGACCAATTTTAAAGAAAACCCCTTATGAGCTTTTCAAAGGTAAAAAAGCCTAACATTTCGTATTTCAAACCCTTTGGCTGTACTTGCTTTGTTCATAATAATGGCAAAGATAACCTAGGGAAATTTGATGCTCGTAGTGATGAAGCAATCTTATTGGGTTACTCTTTGAATTCTAAAGCATATAGAGTTTTTAATAAACGCACCAAAGTTGTTGAAGAAAGTATACACGTGATCTTTGATGAATCCGAGAATGGTACCTTGAGTGACATTTTTACAGGTCTAAAGCTGAATAACCATGAAGACTTTTTATCTGATGAAGATGAAAGCTCATCTGATGAAGGTGTGTCACAGACCGTCCGAAATATGCAAGAACCAATTAAGAATGTGGACGAGTCAGATAAAGACACTGAAGAACCGTCTCAAAGACCTGAAATGCCCTCTCAAGCATCCTGAAACATTAACTCAAGACCCAGAATATAGAATGGAAGGTCCTTCAGGACCCTCAGAACCTTCTCCAGGTCTTGAAGGAGTACTTCAGCAATCAGCTTCTACCCCTTTGATGATGAGACGAAAGTTCAAACACTCCTCATCTCACCCAATTGACAATATCATCTCAGATCCAAAATCTGGTATTCAAACTCGCTCTAGTACTAAAAATCTTTGTGCATTTCACGCGTTTGTTTCTCTTGTAGAACCAAAGACCATTAATGAAGCTCTTCAAGAACCCGATTGGATCGTAGCTATGCAAAGCGAACTAAATGAGTTCGAAAGGAATAAAGTCTGGACACTTGTTCCTCGCCCCAGAGATCATTCAATCATAGGAACTAGATGGGTGTTCAGAAATAAGCTTGATGAAAACGGGAAAATTGTTAGAAATAAAGCACGTCTAGTAGCACAAGGTTACAATCAAGAAGAAGGCATTGATTATGAAGAGACGTTTGCACCCATAGCAAGAATGGAGGCCATTCGAATGTTACTTGCTTTTGCATCATTCATGCGCATCAAGCTCTTCCAAATGGATGTAAAATACGCATTTCTAAATGGTTATTTACAAGAAGAGGTATATGTTGCTCAACCTCCTGGTTTTGAAAATGAACAATTTCCAAACCATGTTTTTAAACTTGATAAAGCTCTCTATGGCCTTAAACAAGCTCCAAGGGCATGGTACGAGCGTCTATCAAAATATTTATTAGAAAATGATTTTAAACGAGGTTTAATTGACAAGACTCTTTTTGTGAAAACCAAAGGCAATGATATTTTAATCATTCAAGTCTATGTTGATGATATTCTTTTTGGTGCCACTAACGACTCTCTATGCAAGGAATTCTCTAAGATTATGTGTAGGGAATTTGAGATGAGCTTAATGGGTGAATTGAATTTCTTTCTCGGTCTTCAAGTTAAACAAGAAAAAGGTGGTATATTGATAAATCAAGGAAAATATACACGAGACCTCCTTAAGAAATACAATATGACTCAATCAAAGGAAGCCAAAACACCAATGAGCTCTACCTTACTGTTAGATCAAGACGAAAATGGTAAGTCTGTAAATCAGAAAGAATATCAAGGTATGATTGGATCACTGCTATATCTTACTGCAAGTCGACCTGATATTATGTTTAGTGTTTGTATGTGTGCACGCTTTCAAGCTAACCCCAAGGACTCTCACTTATGCGCGGTAAAAAGAATATTAAGATATCTCAATGGGACTAAGGACCTTGGTCTTTGGTACCCTAGGGATAGTAACTTTGAACTTGTTGGCTATTCCGATGCTGATTTTGCAGGTTACAAAGTTGATCGAAAAAGCACTTCCGGTTGTTGCCAATTTTCAGGATCTTCTCTCATTAGTTGGCATTCTAAAAAACAAAATTCAGTTGCTCTCTCTACAGCCGAGGCCGAATACATTGCGGCTGGTGCATGCTGTGCTCAACTTATTTGGATATCCCAACAACTTCGTGATCTTGGGTTAGACTTTAAAGGCATACCTATAAGATGTGATAACACAAGTGCAATATCAATCACAAAGAATCCAGTGCAACATTCACGTACCAAACATATTGATGTTCGACACCATTTTATACGTGATCATGTTGAAAAAGGTGATGTTAACATTTCTTTCATATCTACTGATTTTCAACTAGCTGACATATTCACTAAACCTTTAAGTGAAGATCGTTTTACTTTTATTCGATTTGAGCTTGGCATGTTAAATAAAGGTGCATCAACTTAGGGGGAGCTATGGTACGTACTCTATGTCTCCATGCATGTTTAGTTAAATTAATTGCATGCGTATACTTCATATATTGCTCTCACGTACCCAACTTTTGTTGCATGCACTTGCCTATATAATATGCTTTGTTAAATATAAATTCATACGTATGTGATATGTCTCAAATGGATACATAAATGGGTACTTATTATATAAATAATTACTCATTTATTTAAAATTCTTCACTTCTTATCTTTTTTTAAATTTGTTCAGTCCTTTCAAACTCCTAAACTATTCAATCTGATTTAAATGCATTTTACACGTTTCTGTTTTATTTGATTTCAAAATCTGATTTTGATTTCCTTGACTGCCATGCTGTGTACCTAGACTGCACCTAGCCTCAGTCATCATCACCTTGAGCCGTCGTTTCAATTTTCTAAAACTCCTCCCAACCGTCTATTTCACACTTTGCACTCATTGTTTTGCCTTCCCTATACTCCCTTCTTTTTATTTAAAATCCGTCTCTTTCTTCAAACTCCTCACTGCCTGTACTTCCTTCCCCTTCAGTCGTTTTCTCAAAATCTCCTATGGCCTCCAAACGCAAATCAACCGCCCCCAAACCCGCACCTAAGAAGACTAGGACTATGCCCCGGCACTCTTCTAAGAAGGATGTGGCTTCTGTGGACTACTCCATACCATCTGCTTCACCTACTCCTCCTTCATCCCCTCAACTCCTTCCTTCGCCTGAACCATCTCCTGTGCCCTCTCCTGCTCCTCAAGCTCCTGAGGTGCCTATTGAGCCTCCTCCCCAAGTTCCTGAGTCTCCCATTGTGCGTTCCCCTTCTCCTCATGTCATTGCAGATGTTATTCCTCCTCCTGTCAGCCCTAAGGTATTATCCTCTTCCCCAATTTCTTCTATCCCTAAGTCAATTTCCTCCTCAATTGATGACATTCCTGTGTCTTGGTTGCATTTGGGCCGACGGGTTTAAGTCTAGAAAGCTTTGTGTCTGTGAATTAGTTGACCTAGATTTACTCACCTCCTCCAAGCTTGAAGGTGTTGCCATGTTTAAAGCCTTCCTCTCTGGTCCGTATGTTAAATATTGGTGATATTTTCTATCCTCGGTTAACCCATTTGTTCTACCTTAACATGACTTCTAAAAGAGAAAATGGTATCATTTCCCTGACCACGTTGGTCAAAGGCATTCCCATTACCCTAACCCCAGGCATCCTGGCCTCTATCCTCAATGTTCCCAATGAAGACTGGTCCGACTCCTCTCCTCCTCATTTTGAATGTGTTGCTAAAGCAAAATCTGACTTTGTCCTTCCCAATCCCCCAAACTCCAAGCAATTGACCCATAGCAGTCTTAAGATTGATCCCAAGGTCGTTAACACCCTGTTGGTTCGCTGTGTTGTCCCCAGGTCCAACTCGCGTGAGCTTTTAACCGACCATTGCCTTGCTATGACTTTTCTTATTCTTAGTGGTTTTGATGTGAACCTCCCAAACACCATTCTAACCCATATGTATCACACCATTTCATCCTCGAGAGCTAATCCCCTTCCCTATACAAACCTTCTCCCCCCTGATTTTCAAATTCTTTAAGGTTGATGTTGTGGGTGAAGGATGTGAGAGCTGTGCCTCCTCCCGAATTTCAATGGAATCCTTTAATCGCATTGGCATTTTTGCCTCCTCTGATGGGTCGTGGAAACTCCGAGAGGATCTTCCTCTCGATGAACAGTCCCGACTTCCCTCTTTCAAAGGCGTTTCAAAAGAGCCAGCACCCTCTCAGCTCTCAAGGTTCGTCTCAAGGCTTGACTCTGTCGACTTTGAACTTGATTGTGTGCGAAAGGATCTTGCAGATCTTCGTGCTCACATTGATGATAAGTTGGACGCCTTGGTGGCTGATGTGAAGCTTATGCTCTCGTGATTTTGAAGACTATTGTTTAAATTTCTGTTTTAATGAACTATTTTCGATATGGTTATATTAAACATTTTATATTTTTGCTCCTATATCCATACATTACTCTCCTTCCTTGACGAAAGTCAAAAAGGGGGAGATATATATATCTGTTTTATATAACTGTTTTTGCTTTGATATTATGTCTATGTTGCTATTAATTTTCGCATAATCTGTGCTGATCTTCCATGAATGTTTTGACTTTCATCAAGGGGGAGATTGAAGACTCCACCTTGATGATGATGATAATATGCTCACATATTTAATTTGATTTAATACAAGTGATGAAAGTCAAAACTTAAGTAATATGTCATGCATAAAATATAAGTAACATGTATGTATATTATTTGCTTGCTTTGTTGCTTTGTGTTTTGGATTACTTGTTTACTGCCCAGATAAAGTCGAAGACTCTACCTTATTCAAACTGCTGAAACAATGCTAAGATTTCTCCTAAAATCAAGGAAGCGGTTAATTCAAGGACTCTTGAAATTTAAATTCAAATGGACTAAAGATAAGGATGAATTTCAAGTATTCCTAGCTTCATGGAGTTGAACAATTTCTGCTGAAGCTATCCCCATTTAAAAGGATATTGATCGTGCAAATTCAAAATAAGAAAGACTCGTTCAAATTCGCAATGGATACCCAGTCAAGGTCTTTGAAACAGACTTCAGTAACAGCCCGAGTATCACGGAACAAATTCTGAAGTATCAGTCAAAATCCTAACATCCGATTCAAGGGCAACGGCAGGATATTGAAGACTATCCGTTGTGAAGGCACTCTTTAAATAGAGTGAGTTGAAGTTTACAGAAGTAGAGTTACTCACGAAGATACAAATCAAGTTGCTGAAATATCAAACACTTTCCTCTCTAGAACTATATATCTTAATTGTAATTTAGATTGAGAGAAAAGAAAGGAAAGTCTCTTTGTGTGAAAAAGAAAAATATCAAAAGAAAAGAGAAACATACTTTGAGTAGATTTATAATACTCAAAGGTTCAAAAGAAAGAAAAAGTAAGAAGATTTTTATTTCTAGGAATTGAGACGCTAGAGTGTAGCTAGGGTAAGCTACGGTATAGAAGATTGGGTGATAATCTTCGAAGGTGGCTTTAGGTCTCTAAAGGAGGAAATAAAGATCGATTAAATCCTACGGGTAGGAAACCCTAGGCGGAGACGTAGGCACATTGCCGAACTTCGTAACAAATCATCGTCCCCTTTAAATTCGTTTTTACATCCTTTATTCACTTTATATATCTTATTCATTCTCAAATCAAATCCTGATAATCGGTTCAAAGTCCTTGAAACGTATCCTAGTCTTTTCCGCATCTATAAACCGTTTCAAAGCCTTTGATCGCCTAATTTGCAAAAATCTACCATACTCTATTCACCCCCCCCCCCCCCCCTCTAGAGTATTTTGATCCTTTTCATCCCCTATTGAATCTTCACAAGTGATTTAGAGAGTGGGTGAGGTGGCCTACAAGTTACAATTGCCAAAGAATGCTAAGATTCACCCCATTTTCCACATTTCAGTATCGAAGAGGCATATGGAAAGACGCTGATTCCCTCTCCTTAACCTAAGCAATTGACCTATGACTTGGCGCTGGAAGTGTATCCTGAAGAAGTTCTGGGAGTTTACAATTGACTACAAGGCCAAGAGCCAGTAACAGAGGTGTTGATTACATGGGTGGGTTTACCAGAGTTTGAGGTTACAAGGGAATCATATTCAGAGATGGACATGCGCTTTCCTGATTTCCACCTTGAGGACAAGGTGAAACTCGTGGCGGGGGGTATTGTAGGGAATGTCCGAAGGCCTCCTATTGTGGTGGCCTATGCAAGACGCAAGCTGGTGCAAGGCAGGAAGAACCAGGAGCAGGACAAGATGGACTCAAGCCAAGAAGATATTTAGGCTACTTTAATTACTATAGTAAATAAGGCAATTGTTATTTTGTTAGAATATTAAAGTAGCTATTATGTTAGAATATGTAATAGAGTTTGTTAGACATTAGTAAGAGTTTGTTAAAGTTTGTATGGAGTAAGTGAACGATGATTTGTATTTAAAGGAGCCTGAGATGCTAATGAATATACACCAAAAGTTGACTACATAAAATTAGAGAGAACCTTCTTCTCGAAAGAAGGTAACATACAAATCCCAAGAATAACCAAATTACATTTGCTGTTACATTCAGTTTCCATTTTTTCACTTCTTGCGCCATCTGTCTTCAGTAGCTACGAGCTTCCTCTGGTTTCCTGCAGAGTGGCTCTAATGGAGGTTTCATATACTAAAGAGATCTAATAAGAATAGTGCTTGCTTAAAATAAGAAAAATAAGAAGGGATCTTAACCCTTCAAATGATGAGATCCAACGCAAGAAATTTTATGTAAAAAAAGTTACTATAACTAAGGGTCACTCTAAGTGGAAAATATTAAGTAGGTCACTATGTAAACATAAAATATCATGCGTTTGATTTAGGAGATCAAGGGCCAAGATGATTTCTCATTCTTTTAATTTTAAGCATTCTCCTCATTTTAAGATGATTCAGTTGTCTATTTTAAAATTCTGCTTAAGTGCCACTCAACCTCAAACTAATGTTCTCCATAAAAGGCAAGAACTAAATCATATTAAATAACTGCTTCAATGTTTTGACTAGTGAGCACATTTCTGTGAAGCAAACCAAGCAGCAAATAATTGCTGATCATCTCAAAACCTCATTCATCTTGGTTTTCGCTTGAGATTAACCTTCCATTCACTAAGGTTAAGGTGTTCCCTTATGACGAGGGGCCCCTAATATTCAAGCTTATGTCCTCACCCTTTTACTCCCTCTATCTAGCCTCAAAATTAATAGTTACGCAAAGCAAATTTCAAAAGAAAAAAATAAGATAAGATAAGCTATGCAAGATCTTAGCATGACATGATAGCATGGTATCTTCTATTTCTTCTCTTCAGGTTCTTGCAAAAGATGGTTCATGGTTACTGCAGATACAGTACAGCAGTTTGGCTGGCTCTTTGAACTTTCTATAAAACCAACTTAGATTTTCATATGAAGAAAACATATTGAGATTCCAAACATGTAATAGGAAATTGAGGATATTTTGATTCTATTTGGAGACCATGGATTTCCAAACTAGTAAATTGTACAGAATGGAATACGTGGATTTCCTCAGGCAAGTAACTCTCTAGTGTGCTATTGTCCCAATTATGTTTCTCTCTTATCTTAAATAGATATTGCTTCTATTGATAATGCTCATGCCGCACTACATGACAATATTCGATAATGATTCCTTTGATAACAGAACCATCTCCAGAACGGAGCTGATATCAATATTTCTTGCCTGCCAATGGACGACAGGTATCTTAGTCTACCATTAGGAACTTATCATGTTAAGCACATTCAAATGTAAAACTTAAAACATAAAAGAAACTTGAAGTTGCCTATTGCAAATTATATGTAGCTAGTACTGTGTCTCCACGAAGCCGTGCCTCAAATAAGTTGGATGACAAGGGAAGGGTTTTGTCCTTCAATGAAAAAACCTAAAGGAGACGAACTAAAAGCTATGGTAGCATTCATAACTCAATAATGGTATTCGATTCCCAAGGAAATATAAATGATTTGTGCTAATTATACATGTGCAATTGGTTGGGCCCCCGTTAAGGGCCCTTGTCCAGCCCTTTATATATCGGTTTTTATAATTATAGGTTTAAATTGTTAGGGTTTTAAATGGTTATTTTTTATTGGTATCAAACCGTGTCAATACCGGGTAATAAGTAAAATCTAAATGGGTAACTAATGGTCACTAACTCGCTCCCATTTTCCATCTCAGTCGCCTTTAAACTTGAATTACAAAAACCTAACACTTTCAAAATATCAAATAAGCTTTTCGATCTCTCAGCTTCTCTTTAGGTTAGTACTTTGCTTTTTCTTTGAACAATTTCCACTTTTTCTGCATTTTTTATGTGAATTTCAAGAGTTGGGTTAATAATGGATGTCGAACTTGTGTTTTTTTCAGTTGGATTGGATTCGTTCTTGTCTAGTCCTGATAATGGCTTCTATGTGAAGTCGTCTACAATTTTTAGAATTACAGATCTGGTTCTAATGTAATGTGGAGGAATATACTGGGGCAAGCTAAGTTCAAACATTTTTGGACCATCATTGTTGGTGAAAATCTGGTTTATTTCCAGATATACACACCCTCCTTCAAGCATTGTAATCTGATTGTCGAAATTTGTCTGGGGAAGCAAACAAAGGAGATAGAGAAACTTCCCTTATTTTTCGTCAAAAATCTAATTCAAGCAACCTTTGCTGTAATTTACAAAGCATAAAAATCTCCGTGCAGAAGCATTTGCTGTAATTTACAGAAGTACCAAGCATAAAAATCATGTCTGTAGGAATATATTATGGGATTCAAGATAAACATGTACTCCGTAATATATTTTGCTATGTGAATGCTCATATGATTTTAGAGGGTTATGTTTTTATTTATAAAATTTTATTGTGGAAGCAAGTGTTGGAGTATATAATATGGTAAATTTATGTCCTTTTTCATTATTGGATCATTAGAGTTGGGAGTATAGTTCATAGACTTTAAATTGTGCCTAGAACAAGTAAATGATATATTGTGCCTAGAACAAGTAAATGAAAAGCAGGTAGCTTTAAAGTGTCGGTTTATGTTGTTGATCCAAATAAAGAGGGATTTTCAAGATTGTATATCATGCTCATATGATTGAATCTACTTGAAAGAAAGGTTTCATTTCATGCCAAGCTTCTTTTAATGCATCACTTTTTGCAACTTTGCACATAAGAATACTATCTCCATGTATTTGCTATATTTTATTTATGCTAAGGACATGGTTAATTTTCTATTTATTGGTTAGATTAACTTTGTATGGAAAGTCAATCAACAATATCAAGATCAATGGACCGAGTGGAGGATGATTATTTCGATTACAGTGCTCCCAAACCCAAAAGGGCAAAGAGATCAAAAGTATGGCGAGAAATAAGGGAAGAAAAAAATGAAAAAGGTGAGATCATTTGTACTATTTGTAAGCATTGTGCAAGGAATCCTACTAGACCTCCAATCAGGATTACCTACATCTGAAGGAAGAACAAACAATTGAAATGAGAGGGCGGGAGAGTCTTTTTCTAATCAAGTGGTTAGGAATAATAGTAAGGGAATATTGTAAACCATAGTTTGTTAGGAGTGGAGAGTTTGTTAGCATGTAAATAAATATAGGGGAAGTGGAACAATGGAGGGCATGAATGAAAATAGTAAAGTTACACATACGAGGGAGAGTAGCCTTCCTCTCAAACTGAAGGAATCCGTTGTAATCAGGTGATCTTCGAGTAATCCATACCAACTTGGTATCAGAGCAGCATTCCGGGAAAAGGTGGGAATGACATGGACAAAACAGAGTAACAACCAAGATAATATTGAGTCGGATCAGGTGTAGCTGGACGATCTGGTAACTCAGGCGATTTCTCAGGCCATGCTGGCCCTTGAGCAACGGCAAACAACCCAGATCACGGTAGGATTGGAGTTCTACTCGTAGTAATTAAGAGCGGACATGTTGGCTCTCTCACTACACTTTGAACGATGGTAGAATACCGAGAATCAACAGGGAGCTTCCAAGAAGAAGGCGGTGATGGAGGAGGAGGGTGAGGGCTTAACATACCAAGAGTTAATGGAGAGGGGTTTGGGTCATTTTCAGGAGGACAGCCACCAAACCAAGGTAGCTGGAGGATGAGGAAATACCGGACAGATGGATTTTAAGGGCAGAAAGATTCTTCAGGTTCTATCAATTGAGTGAGGAAGACAAGCTTAAGGCAGCGATTGTAGCACTCGATGGGGACGCACTCCTTCTCTACCAATGGGAACATCGTCGGTGACCTTTGATGCGTTGGGAAGAATTGAAGGGGCTCCTCCTAAGATAGTTTAGAGCCATGTCCACCGGAACCCTTCACGAGAAATGGTGTCACTCCATTAGACCGGGGATGTTCTGGAGTACACGAGAAAGTTCATTGAACTAATCGCACCACTGGAAGGGATACCGGAGGAGATCGCCAAGAGTCAATATGTGAATGGAATTAATGATGAAGTGAGGGCTGATGTGTGGATGCTCGGACCAAAAAACCCTAGATTTGGCCATGGATTTATCCATAAAAGTGGAAGAGAAATTGAGGTATGGGTAGGTGCGACCCTAGAGCATCTACAAACATGACTTAGTGGAAGGCTGGGTCAATATCTCCATCTCTCACGTGCAACCGAGTAAGTCCTACTTTTCCTAACTCAATGAATTACCCAAAAAATCCAAGGCCCACTACATGTCCCAGCCCATAGCATCTTCCATTTTCTAGGCCAATTGGTGAGGTCAAGAGGCTTAGTGAAAGGGAAGTTCAGTACAAAAGAGAGAGAGGCCTCTATTTCAAGTGTGATGGCAAATGGTCTATAGGCCATAGGTGCCTTAGAAAAGAATTGAGTGTGCTTTTGACTATTGATAGCAGTATGGAGGATGGGTGAGAGGAAACGGAAGGGCAGGGAGAGTTTGAAATAGCCATGGAAATTGAAAGGGGGGTACCGGAGAGTGAATAAGGGAGCACACCTAAAGATTCATTGAATTCAGTATGGGAATTCACGAACTCCAAAACCATGTAACTTCTGGGCAGAGTGAATGGTGTAGAAGTGGTAGTTATGATCGACCAAGGAGCAACGCATAACTTTATTGTATCCTCGGTAGCTCAGAGATTGGGATTGAGTATCACTGGTGGTAAGGGGTATGGAATGGTACTGGGAAATGGAGAATTAGTACAAGAAGAAGGTGAGTGCCTTGCGGTGTGCCTGTCGATATAGGGAGTGAACATTGTAAAAGAATTTCTCATTTTACCCTTGGGGAATTTGGATCTTATCCTAGGAATATAGTGGCTTGAAAAATTGGGCACTATGATGACCAATTGGAAGACACAAATACTCAAGTTTCAACTAGGGGATACGCGGGTGGTGTTAAAGGGGGATCCTCTCTAGGGAAGACTAGAGTCTCACTTAAAGAAATGATAAAATCTTTATAGAGAGGACGGGGGCTGTTATTGGAGTGTAATCAGCTCAAAGGTGGGACATTAGATGAGGGAAGAGATGTACGGGTGGAGATGCCCGGGTTTTTAGTGAGTTTGCTAACCCGATTTCAGGATTTGTTTGAAATGCCAAAAGGGTTGCCTGTTAATCGAGGAGTAAAGCACCCAGTGATACACAAGGAGGAAAGCGACCCCGTGAATGTAAGGCCATACAGATATCCTCAATTTTAGAAGGATGAGATCAAAAGGCTAGTAAGGGACATGTTAGTAGCCGGGATTATTCAACCATCATCAAGCCCATTTTCCAGTCCGGTTTTGCTAGTCAAGAATAAGGACTGCATTTGGAGGTTTTGTGTGGACTATCGCGCCTTAAATAAGGTAACAATCCCTGACAAATACCCTATTCTAGTTATTGATGAATTGTTGGATGAGCTCCAAGGGTCGAAAATATACACTAAGCTGGATCTTAAATCCGGATATAACCAAATTCAGATGAAAACCAGTGACATGTATAAAACAGTATTTCGTACACACGAGGGTCATTATGAGTTCTTAGTAATGCCGTTCGGATTGACGAATGCCCCGACAACATTTTAATCACTCATGAACGATATCTTTAGGCCATATTTGAGAAAGTTTGTCCTAGTCTTCTTTGATGATATATTGGTGTAAAGTTCGGGAGAGGAGGAAATATTGAGGGAGCACCGGTTGCATGTTAATGCAAAAAAAGTGTGAATATGGGAAGAGTGAAGTGGCATTCTTGGTTCATGTAATCTCCAGTGCAGGGGTGGCTATGGATAAAAGTAAGATACAAGCAATGCTCAGTTGGCCGATGCCCAAGAATATCAGAGAATTGCGTGGTTTCCTCGGTCTGATCGGATATTACTGGAAATTTGTGAGAGGATACGTGTTGATAGCTCAACCACTAACTGAGCATTTGAGAAAGGAGAACTTTGGTGGTCTGAAGAAGCAACCGGAGCCTTTGATGCCTTAAAGAGGGCCATGTCCTCGGCTCCGGTGTTGGGATTGCCTAATTTCTCTATACCTTTTGTGTTGGAGACTGATGCTTCTAGCTATAGAGTAGGGGTAGTCTTGATGCAAAGCGATCATCCTTTAGCACATTTCAGTAGAGTATTGTGATTGAGAGCGCGCAATAAACACATTTACGAGATGAAGCTAATGGCAATTGTGTTCTCAATACAAAAGTGGAGACATTTTCTGTTGAGTCGGCATTTCATTGTTAGAATCGACCAAAAGAGTCTAAGATTCTTACTAGAACAGAGGGAGGTGGGACATGACTATTAGAAGTGGGTTTGTAAGCTCTTGGGGTACCCTTTCGATATTCAATACAAAATGGGGGCAGCCAATAAAGTGGTCGACGCATTGTCAAGGGAATTTCCTCCGGATGTAGTGTGTTCGTCCCTTATAAGCTCTTGTGGGTTGTCATGGACTCAATTTCAACAGAAGATATCACATGATCCTTGGTTGTGATATCACAGAAGGTTGGGTGGTTTTGCCGCGGAGCTAAGAGTTCACCACCATCTTGCATGAGTACTACGACACACCTGTAGGGGCTCACTCAGGAGACCTCAAAACATATCAAAGAATTGCATCAGATTGGTGCTGGCCTGGTATGCGGAAGGATGTGACACGATATTTTCTTGCTTGCAAGGTCTGTCAGGTTCAGAAGTCCTCATCATTATCTCCTTCGGGTCTACTGCAACCCTTACCAATTCCAGATAAGGTATGGAATGACATCTCTATGGATTTTGTAGAGGGGTTGCCAAATTCGAATGGGTGGAATACAGTGTTGGTTGTGGTTGTCAACTGTCCAAATATGCACACTTTGTTAAATTTAAACACCCTTTTTCAGCTTAAGTGATAGCAAAGGCCTTTATACATGAGGTAGTTTGGCTCCATGGGTTTCCTTACACTATTGTATCGGACAGGGATAATATTTTTTGAGTCATTTTTGGAATGAGCTTTTCAAGTCTCAGGGTACTAAGCTTTGTAGAAGCATAGCGTATCATCCACAAAGCGATGGGCAAACCAAGGTAGTGAACAAAGGTCTAGAGGCCTATCTTCGGTGTTTCATTGGGGGCAAACCAAAAACTTGGTACTCTACGATTAATAGCTCTCCATTCTACGTATTATATGGGAGAGAGCCACTGAAATTGGTAAGATTTGAGCAGGGGAGTCCTTCCATTTTCTCACTAGAGGAAGAACTGAAGGAGAGAGATGCGATAATGGATGAATTGCACTTTCATTTAGCTAGATCATAGTATACAATTAAACAACAAGTTGATACAAAAAGAAGAGATGTGGAAATTGGGGTTGGGGAGTGGGTGTATCTGAAATTACAGCCATATAGACAATGTTCCCTAGCTAAACCAACAAATGAGAAGCTATCTCTAAGGTTTTATGGGCTATTTGAAGTGGTTGAGCGTATTGGAGTTCTGGCTTACAAGCTATCTCTTCCAGATTAGTGTAAAATCCACCCAGTTTTTCATGTCTCGCAATCAAAGAAAATGGTAGGGGACACCCCAACTTCTTCTACTCTTCCTCCTCACTTTTCTTTTGACTTGGTGATGGAAGTGAATCCGGTTGCAGTACTGCGAGCACATAGTAATTTGAAAGATGGCAGCCTAGAAATACTGATTTAGTGGGAAGGCCTGTCTGACTTTGAGGCTACTTGGGAACGCGTGGATGCACTGTCTCAGAGATTTCCTTCCTTCAATCTTGAGGACAAGGTGGATGTTTAGGCGGCAGGTAATTCAAGGAATCCTACTAGACCTCCAGTCAGGATTACCTACATCCGAAGGAAGAATAAACATTTGAAATGAGAGGGCAGGGGAGTCTTTTTCTAATCAAGTGATTAGGAATACTAGTAAGGGAATATTTTAAACCGTAGTTTGTTACAAGTGGAGAGTTTGTTAGAATGTAAATAAATATAGGGGAAGTGGGACAGTAGAGGGTATGAACAAAAATAGTAAAGTTACACATACAAGGGAGAGTAGCCTTCCTCTCGAACTGAAGGAATCCGTTGTAATCAGGTGATCTTTGAGTAATCCATACCATATTGTAACATGCGACTCTCGACTAGAATTAATAGCGGTACTTCTCATTTAAGACGTCATTTGCTTGATAGATGTCTAGTTCGACAAAGGGGCCTTTCTCTTGGAGAGGCTAGTAATATTGATGATGACAAGAGTGGTGAATTTGTCTTTGATATGACTAAGTTAAAGAAGAAGATCTTACTCTTTGTAGTAGAAGGAGGTCATTCTTTTTCAGCCATTAAAGAAAATGGTTTTAGGCGTATGATGTCTAAAGCAAACGCTGAATTTACACCATTTAGTCGCACTACCCTCATTAGAGACTTATTTTCCTTGTATTATACCGATAGAAAAAAAAAGCTACAAAATATTTTACCAAATGTTCCCAGTCGAGTTTGCTTAACAACGGATAATTGGAAATCATCTCACACTTGGCAACATTACATTTGTCTCACCGTCCAAGTTGTACAAAAGGATTCTAAGATTTAAGACATTGTCATCCCCTTATGATGGAAGTAGTATATCCGAGGAGGTTTTTATGTTCCTTAATCAATGGAAGCTAGATCACAAGTTACTTAGCCTTACGGTTGATAATGCTTCTTATAATGATGTTATGGTTAGCCATATGAAAAACTGTCTTGCAAATAGAAGAATGTTGGTTAGTGGTGTTCGATTTTTTCATATACGGTGTTGTGCACACATTCTTAATCTCATTGTTCAATCCGGCTTAACCCTTGTAGAGGGGATTTTAGGGAGCATTAGAAACTTGGTGAAATTTGTTACAAGGTCTTCCACTAGAAGCAAAGAGTTTTATGATCTAGCACAAAAACATTTTCATTTTGATGTAAAGAGGAAGCTTAATTTGGATATGTCAATTCGTTGGAACTCTACATTTAAGATGCTTGATAATGTGCTATTTTATCAAAGTGTTTTTCTTCATTTGGGTCCATGTATATGTCTTTCAAGAATATTGTTCCTTTAAATGAAGAATGGGAAAAGTTAAATGTTATTCACAATTTCTTGAAATTTTTTTATGATGTTACTTGCATGTTCTTGGCCAATAAGTCTCCAACCTCAAATATATATTTTAAGGGGGCTTCGATGGTCCATCGTCGTTTAGTTGAAGCATCTAAAGGTCCTCATGTTTTTTAGCTCAAATGGTCACTCCTATGTTGGAAAAGTTTGACAAATATTGGTATGACTACAACGTTTATTTGTCATGTGCGGCTATCCTTTATCCAAGATTTAAGGTCAAGTTTGTTGAGTATTGTTTAAGTAAGATATTTGGCCCTGAGGAAGCCGTGGTAAGGGTAAATGAGGTGTTAAGGACATTGAGGTCCTTATATGATGAGTATAATTTAAATTCTTCTACCTCACCGATTGTTATTCCCCCTAATTCAAGTAGTAGAGTTGATGATGAGGACTTCTTTGATGATTATAGAAGTTTTAATCCAATAAGTACAACAACTTCTACAAAAAAGTCACAACTTGAGTCTTATTTGGAAGAGGGGGAGCTTGACTTCAACTTGGAGTTAGATATTTTAGAGCATTGGAAACAAAATGTTGTAAGATATCCGGAACTTGCATTGTTGGCACGAGATTTACTAACTATTTCGGTTAGTACGGTTTTTTCGGAGTCCGCTTTTAGTCTTGAGGGAAAG
Source organism: Dysphania ambrosioides (assembly GCA_026401315.1). Taxonomy (NCBI): domain Eukaryota; kingdom Viridiplantae; phylum Streptophyta; class Magnoliopsida; order Caryophyllales; family Amaranthaceae; genus Dysphania; species Dysphania ambrosioides. Next base: position 15,122,133 of record CM048662.1, read on the forward strand.
ATTATATTTCCTAATCGTTGCTCTTCGAAACCTAAAACTGTCCAAGCCTTAGTGTGTGTTCAAGATTGGCGACGTGATGAACATAACATTCTCCTGGAATTAGATCGCGTTTCTAGCTCTGGTGATGAAGTAGAAGATGAAAACATTGAAGACGAAGATGATTTTCTTGGAGGTTGTTGAATTCCACACTTTCTGGGTAATATTTTATGTTTTCTATTGCATAGTGTATGGAATTCATTTTTATGCAGAGTTTGAGAAATAGAAAGACGGAATACTGCATAGTGGCTTGTAGATTATTATATTTGTAGTGTCCAATTAACTTTGTCAACTGTCATCAAATTATCTTTGTAATATAGTAATTTTGTAACTATTTTGTGCCTAATAGAGAGGGAATTTTTGGATTATGAATTTTTGGCTTGCAGCAGACACTCACTTGTCTGAGCCTATCTTGTGACAGCAGTAATAAAAGAAGCTAGAGAAACTAGAAAGAATAAGATAAGCTAGATGATGAAGGCTATAGCAGCTGTGGTAGTAATTGCATTGTTGATCCTACATGAACCTAAAGTAGGCAAATCATATATAGGCAAGCCTGGCAACAGTAAATTACAAGCAGCTACATCTTCATATACAGCATGTGCCTATGGTTGGAAATTTCTGTCCCCAAACTTCCAGCTGTTATAGACATGTTTAATATCTGCCACTCTCCTGCTTCTGTTTCAGGGTTGTGAAGTCAGATTGTCAACATAATCCAATTTCTTGGCGTCTGATGCATTCATTAACTACAAATTGCTAAAGGGGTGTAAAAAGGAGGTAAAATTTTGAAGCTCTGTAGCCCTGCCTAAAAATAGCATGAGGTGTTTGTGGGGAGGTAAATTTCCCTATTACTTTAACTATGAATATACTGTTTCCATCACTCCTTTCCATATGATATACTAGACAGTAGCTCATTTCTTGATCGTTCTGTGGATTATACATGAAGCTTACCTTATTCTAAGAAACGTCATTTTGGTTTCTGCTGGATGTTTACTGATAAATGTAGAAGGCTGAGGATTATGAAGAGTTCTGATGCAAGTGGCCTAAGTGTGTAACCTAGCTTGTTGACTTTCAGAGACTTCCAACTTTGGTTGATACTAATGTGCTCAGTAACTCAAAATAGTGTCGTGACCTGTGTGTCTTTATTACTGATTTGTTAAAAAACAAATGTAAGAAAGAACTGAAAACGAGATCAAGATTTTATTTGAAGGTTACAGAGTGAAAGGATTTTGGACTGTGGGTTTGCAATCTTGTCATTTCTTTATGGAATATCTAGCACATACGGGATTATGTTAGTGCTATTTGATTTCCGTGCAGGAGAATGTTTCCTTTTTTGTTTTTTGCCTTTGGCCTGTAGAATACTGTTTAGCAGCATATCCGTGGGTGAAGTCTTTCTTTTATATCTGTTCATATCGGCAAAGTGGTGCTTATACGAATCCATAAGGTGCATATTGTTTATGTTGATACAGATCTGCAATGAAAACTTAACTAGTTAAGGTAAAACTAAAATCTACATTTGCTTCACAAGCTTCGATATATTTTATTGATAAGACCAAGCTTACTAATTAGCCAAATGGATGAGATTGAGCACTTAGTGACTTTCTTTGAAAATCTCAGATGGCAATTCCCTACTGTAAATGACTTTGGGTCAGATATAATCCCTGTGTTTGTTCGAGAATTCTACACCAAGGTATGATTTCAAGATCTATAAAAGAAGTTATACGAACTACACTTTTCTCACAACCTAAAGCAGCACTAACAATTAGCTTATTAGACCACCTAAACATTTTTCAAGAAATCTTATCAATGTTTTTTTTGTTTTGCTTCAACTTTATTTGGTTAGAGTCAAGACCATTATGGCTTCTGGTTTCATTATAAAACAATTATGCAGGCTTACTAATTCAATGATTATAGGGAAGATATCGGAACTATCAGATCCTTTTTTAGGCAAACCTCACCCTAACATAACATGTAAGTACTGCATTGATGTTTAATGCCTGTACATGCTTTCAAAATATTAATCAACACTGTAATTTATTGTTCATTTTAGCCTCCGAGATTTAGCTTCTATGATGCAAATAAAGTATAAACTGTTAGAAAGATTTATGAACTTTAATGCAAAAATTAATTTTAAGCCAAGATCGTTTGATACATTACATACCATTTGATGAACTTGAAGCCATGATTCAAGTTTGATTAGTTGAACTTGAAGAAGATGAACACCTTAATCCTTCTCCTCTCTCTCTAACTTTAATTTCTCGATTTTTATGTTATGATGGAGATAAGAAAATCAATCTCTCCTTTTATATATATATATATATATATATATATATATATATATATATATATGTATATATATATATATGTATATATATATATATATATATATATGTATATATATATATATGTATATATATATATATATGTATATATATATATGTATATATATATATATGTATATATATATATGTATACTTTTATATGGGGTCCAGAAGTCTTTAATAGAGGAGAGCAGGGGGCCCGATTTTTAGTCAGATAAAACCAACTATCTTTAATATCAATAACTATTATCTTTTATTAATTATTTATAAATAAATAATTAATCGACTAAATAGCCCAATCCATCAAATGACACTTATATATTATACAGTATTGATTTAATATGACTATATGTGCATTTTTGTAATTAGGTATATATAACTTAATAAGTGGAATTTGATTAATTAGAAATAAAAGATTAGCGGGTCACCCACCTGACACGTAATCGGTTTAAGATATACATGGCGGTATTTAAGGCTTCACCCCATAAAGAAATAGGTACAAAAGAGTAACTCATCATACTCCTAACTATTTCCATTAATTTACGATTACGCCTTTCTGCAACACCGTATGGCTGAGGTGTTCCTGGCATTGTCTACTGTGCACGAAATCCATGCTTTTCAAGGAATTTGGCAAAAGGTCCGGGATTTTGTCCCGACTCATCATATCTACCATAGTATTCATCACCTCGATCTGATCTCACAATTTTAATCTTTTTATCTAATTGTTTTTCAACCTCCGTAATGAACATCTCAAAGATGTCGATGGCCTGAGACTTTTCATGTATTAGATAAACATAACCATAACGAGATAGATCATCTATAAAGGTGACGAAATACTTTTCTCCTATAAAACACAATATAGAGAATGGTCCACAAATATCAGTATGTATTATTTCAAAAAGCTTAGTACTTCTTGTTGCACCCTTCTTTGTATGTTTAGTTGCTTTCCTTTAATGCAATCTACACATACAAGTAAGCCACTAAAATTGAGATTTTGTAAAATTCCGTTCTTTAATAATCTCTTAAATCTTTCCCTAGAGATATGCCCTAGTCTTTTATGCCAAAAAAAAGAAGAATTTTCATCAATCATATTACGTTTAGAACCAAAAACATAATGCAAAGAATTTAAAGCTTGTGAAAATTCTTGGTCCAAAGTTATTTTATACAAATCATCGTATAAAATTGCAGAACCAACAATAATAGAATTTAACAAGTCCATATGCCCAAAACCAGTTACAATATTATAATCAACATAATCTAATCTAGACAAAGACACTAAATTTTTGGAAATCGAAGGTACATAAAAAGTGTTTAAAAGATCCATCACATAACCAGTCTCTAGCAATAAACGATAAGTGCAAACAACATGCACTTCAACTTTGAGACGGTTAGCCATAAGAAGGAACTTTTTCACTTTCCTTCGATTTCCTAGTGGTAAGGAATCCCTTCATTAAGTTAGTTATATGAGTAGTAGCTCCAGAAAATTTCTTCTTCACATGTCCTTTCTCGCCACAAAAGTAGCATTTGACAATGAATTTTCTATCATAACTCTGGTTACTTTCCCCAGGTCTACTATTCTTTGGTGAGATTTTCTTATCATTCTAAAACTTTCTTTTTCTTTTCATGCTTACTTGAGATACATTAAGAGCAAGGCTTTATCCTTCTTGTCTTAACCTTATTTCCTCCTGAACACATTTACTTGATAACTCATTCAAATTCCATTTCTCACTGTTAGCATTATAATGAATTTTAAATGGTCCAAATTGTGATGGAAGTGAGTTAAGAATAAAATGTACTAAGAAGGACTCATCAATACCTACGACCAAAGCTTTAAGTTTTGTAGCCTTTTCAGACATGTTTAGAATATGTTGTTGAACACCTTTCTGACCATTATATTTCATAGTGGTCGATTAAGTCATTAGTGTGCCTGCGAGGGAATTATCAGCTCTTTTAAAATGCTCCTCAAAATTCTTCAGAAATTTTGAGGAAGACTCAGTAGCTGGAAGGGAGGACATAATGTTGTTAGCAATTGTCATTCTCATAAACATCATACTGAGTCTATTAAACCTTGTCCATGCTTTATAACTTTCAACCTGTGTCGGAGTACTTATATCCGTTATTTCGTCAGGTTTTTCTGTAATTAAAGCCATGCCGAGATCTAATACTCCCAATGAGAATTGAACCCTTTCTTGTCATTTCGCATAATTAGACCCATCAAACACAATCATTCCAGATGCCATGTTATGCAATAAATTGAGAACTATTCAATAAAAATAAAGCTCACAATTAAATGTCATATCTTTATATTAGGATGAACAATTGATATCACAAAAAAATTTCTTTGGGAAAATTTAAGCATATCTATTGTTCACTCTATGGAAGATTAAATATTCAACTACTTTGTGCTATTTACATGTAACCTTCAGGTTTCCATTATACCTATATAAATAACACAAATAATTGACTTTTATATTATGGTTAGAAAATCAATACTCTCCTTTGGGCTAGTATCAATCCCTAATCACAAACACACTTTTATTCTTATTTAAACTTCCTTAATCCGTTATTTAAATTAAAAAGTTCATATTTCACTTCATTAGGGATTCATGCACCCATTAATTTTACATATGTCATACTCTCAGAAGAGTAATTTATAATTAACCATAAAATGAATTTTTTAAGCTTAAAATTAAATTAGTGAACAACCCAACATTTAAGAATTCCATAAAGTCCAAATAAAAAATTTTCATAATTTCATAATAATTATTTAAAACACAAATAAGACAAAAGCCCCAATTTTATTTCATTTTATTATGGCCATTATACTAATAAACCATTATCGAAAATAAAAAATTAATTAGCCCAGAAAATCTAGATCATAAAATCTAATTTGAAGATACATGAATATCCATAATCATGTAACAATCAAAAGCCCCAAAATAATTTATAAGAACCATGCAAAAATTTCACTCAATTGGGGAAATCTTCAAACGAAAAATTAAGGTTCTTCATTCTTCATGCAAAATCAATTCTTAATTCATCAAGGAAGCATGTTAAAATACAATAAAAATCATTTATATTGTCCATAACATGATTCTATCAATTCCCCTCAATCAATTTGGCAATATACAATCATTTTCGTGCCCGAAAAAATTCAACTTGGGCTTTATACAATAATGGTAAAAATGAACCCTAAAATGAAAAATTCTCTTTGTGTATGCAACCAAAATGCAATTAACTTAAACCATATATCAATAACAACATGATAAACATAATCCATGATTCGAATTGGGCAAAAAATCGAATTCAAGAAGGACCAAATTCAATAAGTTGGGCGAAAAATGCAAAAAAATTACATGCATAAATACTCATTATGTAGTTGATTAAAAAACAATTATCACTTACGTCAACATGTTGAACAAAAGCCCTAAGTTAATAATGCATAATATTAGCCTTTAAGAATTCGAAATAAAGGCATGCATGAACAATTTTCGGCTAGTTCATAAACAAGCTCAAAACAACGAATCATTTAATGCATGTATCAAAACAAGCTTTGATACCAAATGTTAGAAAGATTTATAAACTTTATTGCGAAAATAAATCTTAAACCAAGATCGTTTGATACATTACATGCCATTTGATAAACTTGAAGCCATGAATCAAGCTTACTTGGTTGAACTTAAAAAAGATGAAAACCTTAACCCTTCTCCTCTTTCTCCAACTTTAATTTCTGATTTTTTATGTTATGATGGAGATCAGAAAATCAATCTCTACTTATATATATATGGGGTCCAGAAGTCTTTAATAGAGGAGAGCAGAGGGCCCGATTTTTAGTTGGATAAAACCAACTATCTTTAATATAAATAACTGTTATCTTTTATTAATTATTTGTAAATAAATAATTAATTGACTAAGTAGCCCAATCTATCAAAGGGCACTTATCTATTATACAGTATTGATTTAATATGACTATATGTGCATTTTTGTAATTGAATATATATAACTTAATAAGTGAGATTTGATTAATTAGAAATAAAAGATTAGCGAGTCACCCATTTGACACGTAATGTGAAATTAAAATAAACATCACCAAGAAATTTGCCTCCTAGCAAGATTGACAATAGCAAGGTGATTTTAAAAATTGTCTCTCTTCTTTCAATAAAAAAATCTACAATTCAGTATATGCCTTCAAGGTGCTAAATAAACACAATTTAAAGATAATCTATATAAAAATCATACCTTTATTTGGCCTCTCTAGGTCGTTGACTCAATAATATCCCATGGAAGCTTCTTGAACAACTGTTTTGTAGAGCAAAGTGAGGTTGGAGTCCAATCTCGCATCAACTATCTACTTCTGCATGTACTTCATCTGAAATTTCTTGAGTACTAAAACCAGAATGTAGTTCTTCACAGCACTTTCTACAAGTCTATCACTCACAATGTTTGATTATAACCACTCTACTGAATCAAAGACCGAATATACTTTACATAGGTGTCTATATATCACACTTCGTCCGACTATCCTTGTTTACAGCACATGAAAAAATATGACATCAACCGATTCCATTGGATTGAGTAGATTTTCCGAAAAACAGTAAAGTTGTCTACATGTAAAATTTTCAGTGTTCTATTTTAAGGCATGAACATTCATAGTATCTATTGAATTAGTGCTCTGAACCAAAACCACAAATTTTAATAACTGATAACCATTGAAACATGACAATGGTTGAAGCCATCACTATACGTTTGTCAGAACACAGAAATCCGCATAAGTCATAAAAAATCATTCAGTCTAACCTTTCACCCAGCATGATGCAGGATACAGTAATGCTTGGTGCCGATTACTATGAAACAGATGCTGAAATTGCATCACATTTTGCTGATGGAGGTGTTCCAATTGGAATAGGAGAAAACACAAAAAATCAAGTACAACACATTCTCTCATATCTTTGTTTCCTCCAGGCTTTTGTCATAACCATAAAAAAGAAATACAAGGAAAATCTTGCTCATGCATTCTCATTCTACTTTTACAATGTTTTGCAGGAATTGCGTCATTGACAAGAATGCCAGGATAGGAAAGAATGTTATAATTTTGAATTCAGAGGTAGAACCATTCAACCACCTAATCCTCTCTTTCCATCCACAATATCTGTAACTATCTTATTTGTAATCACCAATGATACAAAATTGCAACAAAGATAGCTATCTTTTCCTATGGTAATCAAAATGCATATAATGTAGCCTTAACAGTCAAACAAAAGAAAATGAAAATAAGCCATAATAGAATTTTTTTTTTCTCACACCCAAATCCCCAATATGTATGGCCTGATAGAAAAAAGAGACTTCATTTTTTTCTTCGTGGTAAGCTTCATAATCCTGTCACTTGGAGAAAGCATCAAACTTATTATTATCAGAATAGTTGGCAAGATCATATTCAATCACAAAAATTTCCTACATACATCTGAATTTACACTCCTAATTCACAGAGAGTACTAGAGGCAGACAGGACATCTGAAGGGTTCTATATTCGTTCTGGGATCACCGTCATATTTAAGAACTCAACCATCAAAGAAGAGGTTGTGATTTAACAAAGAATCCACCTCCAATTTCTTCTCCCAGGAAGATATAGGAAGATGAAGGTCCAGATATTATGTTAAGACCTGAGAACATCAAAAGAAATTATGGGTCTCCGATGAGCGTTATCATGGATATTTCAGTAGGACAGTAGCAAGTGATAAGGCTAAATAGACCACAAAATTTCAAATGTCCTATCGGAAACCAAAATGCCCAAATAGCTCTTCTATAAGTCAACGGTAAAAATAATGCATCCTATGTCTTGCAGAAAAATTAAGCTACTTGATAGATTTCTAGGAGCTAGGAACTTACAACTACTCGTAACAGATCTCAACAAACACTGTCCAAAAGCATACAGAACATACAAATCTTTTATTTAGACCACGCATTGGATTTGGTTTAGGCAGGGATGAGTTACATGCAAAATGAATTATCCCGAAATGGGTTACATACAAAACGAGTTAGGCCAAAGAAAATGCAAACTGACCGAGTCGAGTCGGGCAAAAAAGATACAAAACAGATTGAATTGAACTAGGCAGCATGGTAAAAAAATAGTATAGTTTTTATCTATAGAAAGTAATTATTTACATATATCATCACTAATATTTAGCAGTAAACCATCGACAAGTAAACGAAAATAATTCAATATATGATAGCGTTTAAAATTCTTGGAAACTATTGGTCCATTATTAACCCAACTTAACCCATTAAAAACCCAATAAAACATGATCATTTAAAAGGCCGACCAAATTAAACCTATAATTAATTAGATCCTTTTACAAATAGTCAGTCAAGGGACTTTAATAGGGCCCCTCCCATTTGAACATGTCTACTACTCAATATGGTTCTTAGGAGCACGTCATTCATCCACTATATGGTATTAGGATTCCAAGCTCACAATCACATGCTCATTTGGCAGAAAAAGTGCAATTGAGGAAGTGTTGCAAACATTGGGAACTTTATTGTCCTTAAATTGCATCTATTTTAGCGCATGGCATCCTAATAAAACAAGAATACTTTGGTACTCTAAAGCACAAAGACAGCCGTCAACAAGATATCAAATGAAGGGAAAACGGTAGAAAAGCAAGATATGACAATACATAATACATTGAGCTGAAATCAGAGGAAGAACTCTTCACACTGAAAATTTAATTCATGTTCAAAACGTCGTAAGACAAAATGTTCCTCTGGAGCTATAATACTGGTGACAATACATTTGTCTTCTGAGAATGGTCTCCTACCTGCCCTCCCAGCTCTATGTAGGTAGTGCACTGCACTTTTGGGCAAATCGACGTTATATATATGTGTTGTATCTGGAAGGTCAATTCCCCTTGCTGCTAGATCTGTTGCCACAATAAGATAGCAACTTTTCTTTCTAACCTCCTATAATTCATGAGTAATAATTCTATCAGTTCATACAGAACAATAGAAGATAAAAGTCTAAAACCAAGCAACAATGTTAGACCAAGTATTAAAAAGAACAAACAAACAAGAAGCTATGTGCACTAGCACATGCTTTAAAACAATTATAGATGCCCCAAATATTAACTAGATGTAATTTTGGTTAGTATAACTTAGTTAACCTACTCAAAGTTAAATATGAAACATTACAAATGATATTGCTTCTTTGATGTTTGAGCATAATATTATATCACTGTATCTACTTCAATTGGATATCCTTCTTTTACGAAATAAAATCAGGACTATCTATTTGATATTTAAAATACTGGAAATCATTGCTTAATTTGTGACTTTAACCAGCTAGAAAGACATGAAAAAAATGGGGGGTACGTAATATATAAGAGGAGCAATGACCTCTCAGTGGAAGTTTGACTGTAGCCTGGTTGAAATTCCCTCATACGGAGTTGGTTTTACTTGGACTACAATAGGAAGGGCAAAGATGTTATATATATAAGAGGTGCAATGGCCTTCTCTCAACAGAAGTTTGACAGTAACCTGGTTGAAACTCCCTCACACGAAGTTAGTTTTACTTCAACTAATAGGGAGGAGAAAGATGTTATTTTCAAGCAACTGGATAGGGCATATTGTAATGGTGCATGGAGAGATTTATCCCCGGAAGCTTTTGTCATGAATTTCCCTATTTTCTTGTCTGACTATGGAGCTTTAATGTTACATACAAACCCGAGCACTTCTGGTGGGAAAAGACCTTATGAAGTAGAAGCTTGGGCATGGTTACTAGATGATGTGCAAATTAAGTTAAATCAAAGTTGAGTGGGAAAAGAATTTCAAGTTTCAAGAATGTTTGTGATATCACAGAAATTGAGGGAATTTGTGTAAAAATAATGGCCTGGTGTATGAACTACAAAAAAGAGAAAGGCCAATGTTGGGATGAATTTCAGGAGGACCTTCTCAATTGAAGATGCAATTAGAATAGTATCAAGCAAAAATAGCATAGTTGTTGATTCGACTCTTCAATGGTGATATTGGAGGCAGCAATCAAAATCTAGATGGGGACCAATATGGGGATTAGATGACTTCATTCTTCTTTAAATCAGATAAAGAAAGAGCGTAGAAATGAAATTGTAGCGATGAAACTGCAAGATAACGTTTGGACTTATGATGCTGGTAGAATCAAGCAGCAGTTACTCCTCATAGTTTAAGAGTGTTTATAAAAGCAAAGGGGACACTGTAATGCATGAAAGTAATGCAGCTACTCATTCCTGTGCCTATGGCGTTTCTCAAGAAAAAAAGGAGAAACGGTTCCCTTACCCCCTTGACTCTCACTTGATCACATTAGTCACCCATAAAAGTTGTTCTCTATTGTCTTTAGTATGAAACCCCTAAAATCCCCCTCCTGATTTTGTAAAAAATTCTAGAATGTGATATCTAGTGATGCCTGTGTTGGGTATTCACAATGGTGGTTTCTGAAAACTCCACTTTGATGTGATCTAGTGTGTTTGATGTTGTAGATGATGGAAGTCAAAGATCATTACATTACTATGATACAAATGCATGTATAAGCACTACGATTGTGCAAAGCTTTATATCTTTTTTAACATGTATTTGTTGACTTAAGCCTAACCCTTTTGTAATATAATATATTAGTTTGTTCTTGTAGAATATTTCCTGACAATTCCAGGTGTAACTAGCATTGCCTTGATTCACGGATATAGTTAAGCATGTGGACTTTAATTTTCAAAAGTTTATAATCTAAGTCAATTTCTGAGGAGATTAAGGAAGTGGTTGAAGCAACAACAAACTCTATGAGTACGTGCTAGCAGTCATCAAAGACGTTATGGAGTTGTTACTAGATAATTCCTAAAATATGGGTTGAAAAAAGATAACATTTGAAGCTTCAACGAATTTCCCTTGATTTCGTAGAATAGATAAGATAATAAGATAGAATTATATTTAGAGTTAGAGTCCTTGCTAAATAGGAATATTGGGAAGCGGTATTGTATTGTATAAATACACAAGCCAAAGTACAGATTATTAATCAATAAAACACAATCAAATTAATCAAATACAGTATAAAATACACGTATTCTAAACTTCTTGGTATCGGAGTCAGCCGCACATATGGTGGTTCTGTGGTGTTTTTCGGCTATAAGGGATCATCGCTTACGAAGATCCTTACCTGGCGATTGAGGGAACCACAAAAAAACCTAGATGAGGCACCCGTAACCATGGCCCAACTATTGCAACCACTCGAAAGGTTGGATAATAGAGGCCAAGAGAATTACGGATCTGTCTTACATGTCTCACAAAATAGTCCAAGCTAATGCAATGGCGATCGAAGGGAGGGGGAGACTCACACATATCACGGCCCTACCCCCCTCCACTGATACCGAAAAGCTTGGCCAATGGAACCAAAAGGATGCTATAGTCCGAACGCAGATTATCGAGAACATTGAACCTGAATTGGTTAACCAATTTCTGGATTGCACCCCAGCTAGGGAGCTATGGAAGGGGATTGAAACCGCATATGGGAGTGGAAGAGATGGGCTGCAAATCTTTGACCTAGCCATCAAAGCAAATACAATCACGCAGGGACAGGATCCATTTGAGGTGTATTATAGCAAATTAATCACCCTTTGGAAAGAAATTGACAGGCTTATGCCTAATCCTATGACATGCTCAGGTGATATAACGATCTATAACAAACTACAACAACAATTACGCCTGTACCAGTTTCTCGCAAGATTAGACGAGTCTTTTGACAAGGATCAGAAAGATATTGTCAATCTAGACCCGTTGCCCACCGTTGATATGTCCTACAACACCATCAGGAGAGAGCTCACAAGGAAAGGAATAATGAAAGAAAACTTACCCTACTTACCTGTTGTTGAAGGGATTGAAGATGGACTGACCACCACGAGAAGCTGGCACACAAGACATCAACCCGACGGAGTGAAGAAGACAAGTCGATACTCTGATGCTCTCACTATGGAGGAACCCGTCACACTAAAGACGGATGTTTCAAATTGATCGGGTTCCCCAATTGGTGGTCGCAAAATAAGAAGAAGACGAGCCAAGGGGAGGAGACACGAAGGCAGAGCAAGGCTTCAATGGTGGCTGAGAAAAACATCAAGCAAGAGGGAGATAAGGAGGAAACGGTGGATGAGGGAGAAGGTAAAGTGGAGAGGAAACAAAACCTCAACCCAAGAAAAGACGTAACCCCAAGAAACCCTAACACAGCCCCGAAAGCCGAGATATAAACAAACCCTAACCTACTCCACTCCCCTTTAGCCTCGGCCTTAGACTCACTAACTACAACTAACTCTCAAACAGTACACTTCACACTTAAGCCCACCTCACCAAAAATCTCCCACTACAGCCTTATCAAATTTTACCCCACTGTTGACCGTAAAACTTGAGCCCAAAAATACCAGCCCAATTGATTCGAAGCCCAGGGTCGTGTGCAGTCTTAAGAGTCCATGAATATTTGACTGTGGGGCGACAGAAACACCAATGATATAAATGACCTCCTAAACTTTAAAAAACCTGAAAAAAACTTCATCCAGGCCGCTAATGGAGATTATATGGTCGTTGTATTAGTTTGATGTGAAAAATGTCTTTTTTCATGGAAAAATCTCTGAAGAAGTATACATGGAAGCTCCTCCGGGTTTTTCACTGAATTTTAACCCAAGAGATGGTTGTAGGCTGAAAAGAGCTCTTTATGGTCTGAAGCAGCCCCCACGACTTGGTTTGGAAGATTTACACTAGCTATGAAGAAGTTTAGCTATCATCAAAGCAACTCAGATCACACGTTATTCTTGAAGAAGAGAGGAGAGATGACAACATGTCTCATCATATATGTTGATGATATGATCATCACCGGTGATGAAGAAGAAGAGATCAAGACACCGAAGAAGAAACTTTTTCAAGAGTTTGAAATGAAGGATCTTGGCCGATTGAAGTATTTCTTGGGTATTGAGGTTTTTAGGTCAAAAAAGGGATTTTTCATTTCCCAAAAGAAGTATGTCCTTGATTTATTAACAAACAGGAATGGTGAGTTGCAAACCTGCTGATACACCGATGATGGTTAACCATGGACTGCAGATTGAAGACGGTGGAGAATTAGCTAATCAAAGTCAGTATCAAAAATTGGTTGGGAAATTAATCTATTTGTCGCATACCCGGCCTAACATAGCATATGCAGTCGAAGTGGTGACCCGATTTATGCACAAACCTCAAGTTCCACATTTGGAAGCAGTGTTTAGAATTCTGAGGTATCTCAAGAAGACACTAGGGAGAGGTGTATTATTTAGGAACAAAGGTCACTTACTGCTTCAAGCATATACTGATGCAGACTAGGCAGGAGATCAATATAGCCGGAAATCGACGTCTGGCTATGTTACTCGTAGGAGGAAACCTGGTTACATGGAAGAGTAAGAAACATAAAGTTGTTGCAATGTCAAGTGCTGAAACAGAGTTTAGGGGAATTGCTAAAGGGGTCATGGAGGTTTTATGGCTCTAAAAACTTCTTTCTGAACTTGGTTTTCCACCGAACGATAGTTGTGAGTTGTTTATTGACAATAAAGCTACAATAAGTACTTTTGAAAATCCTGTTCAACATGATCGAACGAAACATGTGGAGGTTGACATACATTTTATAAAAGACAATATGGAAGAAGGGGTTATCAGTCTTTAATTATGTCGGTCGAGTGAGCAGACATCTTGACCAAGGCAGTCAGGACTAGTGTCTTTGATAGTGTTTTAAGCAAGTTGGGTGTTGAAAATTCAACGACTCAACTTAAGGGGGAGTGGAGAAAAGATAAGATAATAAGATAGAATTATATTTAGAGTTAGAGTCCTTGCTAAGAGGTTATTTGTATCGTATAAATACACAAGCCAATGTACAGATTATTAATCAATAAAAAACAATCAAATTAATCAAATACAGTATAAAATACACCTATTCTAAACTTCGATTCGTGGTGTAGTAGATAATATCTAAAGGAATTTTGTGAAGCCCCTTATCCGTGGAGACTCCTATACTCATTCAAATTAGAAGAATTCAAATATTCATCTTCTTGGTTTGAAAATTAGTTACAACAGAATGTTTGAAGTTCCCATAGTCAAATAAGAATCAGCTAAGTAACGTTCAATAGCAACGGTTCTATGAAGTTGATTTGAAGACTGTTTTCTTTATGCTATTATAAAAGGATTGTTGAAGCTAAAGAGAAGACTACCAAGCCTACTTCATGAGAATATTATCAAGCTATAGCAAGAGTCTTATTTTTCTCTCTAGTTCCTTTCTTCTTACATTGTATTTTAGTTTGAGAGAAAAGAAAAATAATAGTATATCTTGAGTGATAAAAGAAATTGTTATCAAAAGAAAGAGATATATACTTTGAGTAGAACTATAATACTCAAAAGTTCAGAAAAAGTGAGAAGTATTTGTTTCTAGGAATTGAGATGGTAAAGTGTAGCTAGGGAAACTATGCAGTAAAAGATAAGGTGAAATCTTCTAGGGGTGCTTTAGATCTCTAAGGGAAGAAATAAAAGAAGTTAAATCCTACGGGTTGGACACCCTAGGTAGAGACGTAGACACATTGCCAAACTTCGTAACTAATTCTCGTCACCTTTACATAGTTACATTTTCGTACTTAGTTTATTTGCCTTTGTTAAATGTATGAAAGCATACCGAAGTAAAAGCCTAGCAACATTCTCTAAAACCCATTTAAAAGCCCTGACATCAGTTCAATCTGATTGTATCAATTCCGCACTTGAAAGTTACCTCAAAACTTTGAGAGCCTAATTAGGAAAAACGGTCATACTCTATTCACCCCTCCCTCTAGAGTATATTGATCATATATTTGTAACCTATTGATTCTTCATTTTCCTTCTGAAGGAGTGGAACATCTCCCTTATCCCAAAAGCAAATCTCCTTGAGACAACGAAACAACATAGGCCAATAGGTCATTATAACACCATGTACAAGATAATCTCAAAATGCTTGGTGCTTAGGATAAAAGCAGTTAGAGAGGGGGGTGGTAAGTGAGTTTGGGAATGTTGTTCCAAGAAGGGCAATGAATGATAATTATGTAATTGCTCATGAAATCATGCATTTTATTAAACACAAGAAATAGGAGGGGATTTTGCAACAATACATAAGGTTGACCTAAATAAGGCATATAAGAGATTCATACGAGACCTTACTGAAATGGTGCTGACTTCTTTGAATTTTCCAGGGTACTGGATCCACTAGATTATGGAGTGCACGTGTCCTAGAACCATTATAATGATTTAAGCTGAAGGTTGGTCAAAGAAAGGGTGACCTCTTGTCCTCTTATTAATTTTATGCATTGAAGTATTATATAAAAGAATGACAAATTTGGAAGAACAAGTGTTTACCAAGGATTGAAAATTGGGAGAATAACGCAAACCCATATCTTATTTGTATAATGCTTTATTCTTTTTAAAAGCTACTCCCAAGCTTGGCAATTAAACAAGTATTAGATGATTTCTTTTGTTTTCGGTGAAAATTGTGAGCTCTAGAAAATCATTGGTTATTTTTAGCCCTAGTACTCCTTCGAAGTTTGTTAAAGTTTTTCGAAACCCGCTTGTAGCAGTCAAAAGCAAAACTGAATTGGGCATGTACTAGTTGTCTTATGGAAATGGATGGAAAATCTTTTGGGAAGTTAGACTTTGTTTATGAGAGTATTGCAAAAAGGATTTCTTCCTAGAAACTCCACTCCTTAAACCAAGTAGGAAAGATGCTTTTAATTAATGGGATTCTAGTTGCGTTGGCAGCTCCTATTTTATCACTCTATTTGTTCTGAAAATAGTTCTAGGGAGAATAAAACTCTCCACTTTTGCGCTTTTAGTGAGTACTTCTCATGACACAAAAAGAACTTTTAAAAACCCACATGGAATGGGGAGAACCAAGGAATATATTCCATCCAAATAAAGTCCTTATATTCAACTAGAAGGATCCAAAAATACTCAAAAAAGTTACTCTCTAGGATCATACTGGGTAGATTCAAGGGATCTCCAATGATTGGAGCTAAGGAGAAAAAGACACAACAACTAGGGTGTTCATAGGTCTATAGAGGTGTGTCACTGCCCTCTATAAAATGTATGAAGGGTTGGGTTATTTTTGTCACTCACCAATATCTTCAAGAAAGTTCATCCTCTTTTGTTTCATTTTGCATCACTTTGTGCATGGTCTAGGCTTAGGAGCATTCTTCGTGTTTTTGTCATGTTTTCCTTGATTTCCCGTATCTTTTCTACTTTTATACGTGTTTTCATGGCTTGATGCAGGTATCTAGTGAACTTGAGCACGAGAACCGAGGAATAGAGATGCGTAGTAAAAATGTCGAGAAGAAAAGCCAAGAGATTGCTCAAGAATTAAACCAAGAGGCCTCTTAAGAGAAAAAGGCCCAAGCGTCAGAAGAATACCAAGCGGCCATTCAGTTCAATCGGAATTGAAAGGCAGAACTTTACGAGCAAGCAGTAAGTAGTTTCCAATAGGGCACTTATAGGCTTGAGCAGGCGCTCAAGGGTGAACTGAGAGGCAGCTCAGTTCACTAAAAATCCGGAA
Organism: Dysphania ambrosioides; assembly: GCA_026401315.1. NCBI lineage: Eukaryota > Viridiplantae > Streptophyta > Magnoliopsida > Caryophyllales > Amaranthaceae > Dysphania > Dysphania ambrosioides. The sequence continues at coordinate 15,139,071 of CM048662.1, forward strand.
TTCCCCTTATGAGTGGGTGCTTGCCCTTGAACTAACTCGCTCACTTCTATTCTCGCGAATTCCGTGAACCTTTCAAACTCTTCCACGGGCTTTTGAGGGGTTTTGAGGGGTAGAAGAAGGCATGAGGCAGGATAGAGTTATTCAATCATCATTCAAGCATATTTTAGACTAGTTTTTAGAGTTAAGAGATAGTTTTAGGGTTTTGCTTTTTATTCATAGAAATTCTTAGATTATTTGGAGATTTTATTATCGATTTTTGCTGTTTTCAACGGGATTGCAATCAAGGGTTGTTAGACATCCATTCAATCTATAAAATTCAGTATTCCTTTCCCTTCTCTTGCTTTATATTTTGTATTTTCTATTGTTTATGCTTTTGCTTGATTTATGCTTGATTATTTTAGGTTTTTCGCATAGTAATGTTAATCGTTGTTCATGAATTGGTAATATGTTCATCTTTGTTTATGTTACGATGTTTGCTAGTATTAGATATGAGTAGTTAGATTAGTTAGGGGATAGGGTGAAAATCGAATCTCGAGCATGGATGATGTTTAAAGTTTGGAGTTGGTTTCTTGATAAATAATGTATGATTTGATGTCGGGTTTTGGTTGGAGCCTAGATTGGCCACATAGGTTTCTTCCATTTGCGTTCCTAGGTCGAAGACATTGATAAATGCTGATTTAGGTAGTGACCCGATATTAAATGTTGTTAACTTTCGAGCTATTGGTTGTTGTTTTGAATCTATTGGGTTGCTTGGATGCTTTAAAATACGATTAGGCAATAAATCCCAATTCCAATGCTTCCTTCTTTGAAGATGATCAAGATGTTGGTTCCTGGATGAAAACCCCTTCCTTGCAGCATGTTTTAGGTTCGATGCATAGATCGGTAGTGAGTTTGTAAGCCTCATATTATCTCATTTTGAATCAAATTCCAAGCTTGAGCTCATTTGTGTTAGGAATCGGTGTTGAATCTCGAACCCCTAGCGCTTTTACCCCATAGAACAAACTCTTTGGAACCTCGCACTAGCTCTTAGTTAGATTTAAACCCTTTTCTTACCTTAGTTAGAACTAGCTTGTAGTCGGATTGCTAGAGTTCGGTAACTATTAAGAGCTTTTCCTTGTGGATTCGACCCTATCAACCATCTTCTAACTGGACTTGAGGTTCAAAGGTACTGAACCAAGTGTTGATGGATGGGCAAAAAATTTTCTTTCTTTCTTTCTTAAGGATAAGAGAATGACATGGATAAGGAAGCTGAGTTTGTTTGATGATGCAGAATATTTGGCTACAAAGACATGAGGTGATTTTTCAAAGGAGAAAAACCCAATCCTCTAAGAATTATGAGAATTTTGGAGGAATGGAAAGAGAGACTTTGTTGAATAGATATGTAGGTCCCTTTGAAAAGTGAGGTAAGAGGGAATGAAGAAGAATGTCCAATATGTTGGGCTATGGGCTCTACTGGTGATGACCGTCCATTGATTATGGAGGTAGATGCTGCGAGGACGAGGGTTTGAAAGAAAGAGGGTAGTTGGGACTCTAAGGCAGAAATAGGGTGATATACCTAGGAATGGAAACCAGAAGAGAAGGGAGTGAAAGAGCGAGAATTAGTTCGGCTCTTGGCAATCTGGAAAGGCATGGTGAATGCTTGCAGATTTGGGGATGCATGGATTATTAGAACACGCAGCACTCAAGAAATAGAAGTTCGAATAGAAATTCGAATTTAGCTAATGATATTCTCCATTTTGCAGCAACTTTAGTTTGTTTGTTGAAGTTAAAGTTTCTTGTTGTATCTTTTTAATTTGTCTGTTGTATTAAAGTTTCTCGTAACTTCGTTTTTAAGGCACATATTCCAGCTACCAAAGCCAGAAAATGTCCCTAGGTTTGCTTTTTCCCTTGCCTTAAAATAAATTTAAAAAAAAAGAGCTCTTTAGCCCAGATAATAAACAAAAGCAACAGAAACACAACAAAGTTCAATAGGACATACCAAGAGAGAAGCTGCTCGGGAATTGAAATTCTGGTCTTCCTCCAGAAGTGAAATGTTGGAAAATTCTTCACATGAGCTTTTTAAAAAATCTATCAGCTGAGTAGTTGTCGGGAAATTACCTGCCTTTTTTGACTTCTCAGACTTCAAAAAATAAAAGCAACGGATTAGGAATCATTTTCCACCTTAAACAACAAATAATTTCTGATACTTCTACAGCGATTGCACAAAAGCAATCTCTCAGTTTAGATTATTAAAGTTTCAACTTAAATGATCTCAAATCTTTAGCAGTATAATTCTTTCAAACCATAAGATGCTGCTCCCCACAAACATGAGAGTCAAACAAACTGAATGAAAGAAATTCTAGGGGATTCCTAAATAAAATAGCTAGGATTTAGGCCCTTAGCACAATAGAATAGGAATTGCACTGACAAATGTGAATAGAACAGCTTAGTCTCAATGCCAATTTTTCAAATATAAACTTTTTTATAATTTGACTAATAGATGATTAAAAATATTAAATTAGAGATGTGTGCTGGGGAACATGAAAATCAAAGTGTTGCTGGTGTTAGGAAGTGGAAGAAGTACATTTTAAGCAACATAATTGGTAAACCAATAACCAAATATCATAATTGCTGCTAATGTTTACTATCTACAAAAATACGAACATAACAAAAACAAAGCCTACCTGTTCATTGACAAAAAGTATGGCAGACTCAGGCATATCAAATTGCAACAACGATAAAATAGCCTGGAATCTCTGGTTCCTGGGACAAATCTATCCAAAACCAAAGTAATCCCAATTTAGAAAAGACAGAACAATGCATCAAACAAGAAAAAAACATATCCAAAAAACTTGAGGAAAGAAAAGTAAGAAAGAAAAGAAAAGAAGCTCATACAGTGATAAAACCAGTAGTTAGTATTCAATATTGTGATGAACAAATCAAGAAGTATAACTTCGCATAATTTAGGTAATTTTTGACAGTCCTTGATTCCTGTATAGCAGCCATAGACTTCGGTTGTTAAATGTATCTACAATGGGCATGGGCTTTTAGAGAGTTAATAAGGTCTTATCTTATTGTCATCTCAAAGATTTATCAAATTAATCCCTGCTAAAATGCCTGTTTTGAACTTTTGATGGTAACTGAGAAGCAGAAAGTTTTGCAAAATAAACATAATATGTACACATGTGGGACTCTAAGGTTTGCATCAAGCCATTTTCCTCAAAGCTCAAATCCCTATGACTCTACAATGGGGTTTTGAAGATTAGCCTTAGGATACAATTAATCCTACAACCAAAATACAATAGTTCCTTACACTAGGTACACTGAACCATTTAATTGTCTCAAGAAGAATAAATTTATCCAAGTTATTTATCTCTGCAACCAACAATAATTATGGTTTAGCTTCATAATTTTACCGTCTAAATGGGGTTAGTGGTGTAAATATACTAAGAAAGATAAAATAATTTGATAACAAAAAGTCAGTCTTTCCACCATCATATTATAGCCTTTATATCATCATATAGACACAATGTACCCACCACATAAGTTAGTTAAAAACCAACTCAACTATACCCATATCAGTAAATTAAGTCTAATATAATCTTGTTTGAAAATTATTTTAACCAAGAACACACAATATAAGGTTCACCATTACCATATATCTATGATGCAGGCGCAAAGGCATTGGTTCAAGTGAATTGACATGGACATGGACTACGTTGCTCTGCCAAAAAGATCAAAGATTACATAATTAACCACCTACTCTATCACTTGAAAACCAAAGCAATCAATTAAAAAAATTCTAATCAGTCACACAAACTAGATTAACCTACCTTAGTCCATTTTTGCTGCACACAATCATGCAAAAAGTGTCTATGCTGAGGAATAGATGCACTGGCAAACACAGTTTGACGAGAGCAGCTTGACGAATATATTGTCAACAACTTCCTCAAGGAACTAACTTGTTTGGAGGAGTTAAACATGAAATCAACCTGAGATGAACATAAGCAGCTATTTGAAATACAAGTGCATGATTGGTGATTCAAACACAGGAACGAATTTCAGCCTTGCAAAAACAAGCTTTCAAGTAGTTCTTCACAAAACTAGGGTATGGCAGGTCAGCAGGTACACCAAACAAATTTAGTTGTGGAAGTGTAAGACTGTCATACTAATCAATGAACGCACATTACAAAGATCATTGATGCCAACAATAATTAAGATTCAAAATCCATACATGATGCTCATACATAGTGACAATTATCCATCAATAGCCTACTCTGTTTCATACTTGTTATGATTACTTAGTTCACATGATTATGGTACATTGGCAATAAACAATTCTCACAATCCTGGATTAGTTTCGTAAAGACTGATCCACTGGGTTCAAGGTTTCAAGACAAATGCAAAAAGCATTTTAATTACCTCATCAATTACAAGCACTCTCATTGTTCCAAGATCTAAAACATGCTTCTCAAGCATCTGACACAAACTCGCCACAGTAGCCACCACTATGGTTGGGGGATCTGCCTGAAATATAGAAGGATATGAGTAGTTTCTTCAAGGAGACCACAATGTGGAAGGTGAGTTAAAAAATGTAAAGCTTCTGGTTGAAAAATATAAATAACTTCAAATCAAGTTAAAACATAGACAACCATTCTTTAATTTGTAGCTATGCTGAAAAGAAACAAGTATGAAACCTTTTAAATGTAGTCTGGTTCAATAAAACAAGTAGATAGGCACCTTTAACCAAGTTTTATGTCTTTTCAACATTCCTCCATCAAGAAGGGCCATGACTATGCATGATTTCTGCTGTTCATCTCTCGGCTTTGCAGCCAACATTCGTGCAACTTTTGTTACCTTAATTATCAAAACAGAACAAAATCAACACAGCTGCACAGTGTATCCCCAACCCATTAAATAATTTGAAATACAAAATTGATTTGCCTCCATTAAAAGATGGTAAAGAAAGTGACCGCATCTTCTCTTTTTTCTTGGTCAAAAAGTAACAATATACGCCTCTTTTTAAAAAAAAACAAATAAAAAACAACTTCTAACAGTTTGACTGAGCACATTTCCCTAATCACGATTTTAACATCTATAATTATGTACAAGTAGAAACTACAAAAAGCTGATATTAAGAAAACATACATCAAGAAAAATCTAATGACACTTTACAAATTGATATTTGATTTTATATATAAGCAAAAGAAGTATGGTCAAATGCGATATTTAAAAATTGTGTAAAAGTTAAGTTGTAAAAAAATTTAAAATAAAAAATAGGGACTTGAACAGAAAATGTCAGAGTATAGTAAAATAACAGGTATAAACTGTTCTTACTTGCATACCAAGCTCCCTTGTTGGCACCACAATCAATGCTTGAACAGCAGATCTTTGAGTACTGATTATTGAATATACTAAAAGGAGGTAAGTCAATGTCTTCCCAGAACCTGTCTATTGACAAATAAAAATAGAATGAAGCTGATTGGCCAAATATATACAAGACAGACAGATTTTTTGAAGAGCAACAAACGAGGTTATGGGTTCATGGCACTAACTTTTTACTAACTCTTAAAAATTCAATGACAGGTACAACAAATGAAGCTATGGGATTTTTTTAATATGGGTTATTTGTAAATAGATTAAGGTAACACATGAAATTGCTAAATAATGCATGGGAAATACTGCTTAGGCTTTGTAAACAGCTTAGCTAAACTATTTTGCTAACGCCCCCAGAATTCCAATACCATTTCCTTATACCTTAAGATATTTCCAACACATCAGAATCCTTTTCCTTTATTGTTATCGAAGAAGACAATTGCATGAGGTAATAAATTCACGAAGTTGAAGTTGATGTCACATGTGAGAACAAGAGGCATATAAAGTTTGATACTGTTCTTATTAAATACAAGTAACAGTTTTAATATAAATGGATGAGAAAAATGTGTCTATTCTAATGATGATGGACCATTTATGGGGCTGTAGACCATTTGTTTGAATGATACACAATATATTTGGCATCAGCATTAAATATTTTTAGTAAGGCATTAGTATAGAGGGTGTCTGATAGGACTAACACTAAGCCACCTGTCCACACGACTTACAGGAGAAGGAAGAAAGATCAACACCAAAGGGAAGCAACTGTCAACAAGAATGAAAGAGCATGAAGGCAAAGAGAAGCAAGAAAAAGTACTGTTACAGTTACCAGAGAGGAAGAGCATATTTAAATATGAATGTAATTAGAATAATTACAATAGGGAATCTTATCAGAGTTAGTTACAGTTTGTTATAGCTAAACTTGTATAAAAAGGGAAATGTATGAACAGAGAAAGGCATAAAATACAATAGACTCTTTTTGCTGGGAGAGCCCTACATCTCAAGTCGTAGGATTTGCAGTTTTTATTTTTGCTTTCACATTCATTTCCATGCAACTCTACCAACCTGGTATCAGAGCAGGTTTTGCTTCCATAGTATTATTAAAAAAACACAAAAACAAGAAAAATATTTGAAAATGGCACCTACTCATTCACAGCGAATGGATCAGTTGGAGAGTGATGCTGAGGCTTTGCAAACTCAATTCTCAGAGCAAATGGCGAAGATCGTTGAAGGAGTGGAGAGAATGGAGGGACGGTTGGAGAGGAATAGGGTTGAGCAAGAAAACATCATGAATCTGGTGAGATCTGAACAGAGGATGATGTGGGAAAGAGTGGGTTCGCAACCACCACTGGAGTGTCAACCAAACCAAGAAGAGAAGGAACCATCGGAAGCAGAGTGGGAGATGACGGAGGAGAACAGGGGGGAACTGGAGATTTAAGAAGTTGTTGTTACCCCTGTTTGAAGGAACGAATCCATATGGGTGAATACTCCGTGCTGAGAGATATTTCGAGATTCTATAAAATGAGTGAGGAGATGCTAGAAGCGGCCGTGGTGTCGCTTGAGGGAGATGCTTCATTTTGGTATCAATGGGTGCATAAAAGGCAGTCATTAAGCAGTTTCGAGTGATAGCCACTGGGTCCCTTTACAAGCAGTGGCTCGACCAACGGCAAGAAGGAGCGGTGGGTGAGTATACACGGAGGTTCATTGAACCGGTGGCCCCATTAGAAGGTATGTCGGAGGAGGTTACAAAGGGGAGATATATTATGAGGTTAAAGGAGGAAATCAAGGTCGAGGTGCGGCTTTTAGGGTCGAGGACACTAGACCAGGCTATGGATTTAGCCTGAAGATGGAAAATAAATTGATGTTAGGCTGGGCTAATAGGAGGACAAATGGATCCAGTTGGTGGAAAAATTCTGGCACTCTTGTGATTGGTCCACACACAAGTCTCACTCCCAGAAATCCCAATTCCCCATTCTCTTACCAATGCACCACCCCCAATTTCCCTTCTAGTAATCAATCCTCAAATTCACAACCATTTGCTAACAACTACAAGGGCCTAGGGGATTCAACTACGAAAACAAGCAAAATTCGAAGATTGAGTGAAAAGGAGATTCAAGAGAAGAGGACTAAGGGCTTGTATTTCTGATGCGATGGAAAGTGGAGCCTAAATCATTGGTGTAGTCGAAGAGAGTCGTGTGTCTTAATAGCTGAAGGGGAGGAATTGGAGGATTACGAAGAGGAGAACTTAGGAGGAACAATGGAAAATGTGGGGGATGGTACATAGCTGGACTTCCACCAGCCCGCCATCTCACTAAACTCATTTTTGGGGATAACAAATCCTAAAACATTGAAACTGAGGGAGTGGGTAAAGAATCGGGAGGTGGTGGTTATGGTGGACCCAATGGCCACCCACAATTTTGTTTCCAAAGAGACGGTAGAGAAGTTGCAATTGGAGGTCTCTTACACACAATCATTCGGGGTGTCCTTAGGGGCTAGAGAGGATGTTCATGGAGAAGGAATATGCAAGGCGGCGACACTTCAATTACAAGGACTCAGGGTTGGAGGACTTTCGTCCATTGACCTTGGGAAATTCAGATTTGATCCTAGGAATAGAGTGGTTGGAAAAGTTGAGTACCATGACCGCAAACTTGGAAGACTCTGCTAGGAACCGGCCTGAATCCGATTTCCGCTGCACTTACTCAAGAAGGCCCAAGAAGAATTAGTTACAGGGGGGGGGGGGGGGGGGGGGGGGGGGGGCGGGTAGAGAGTATAATAATATTCTGTAGAGAGTTTGTTATGAGTTTGTTATGGTGCTTGCGTGCTTTTAGCCATGTTTAGGCTTTTCTTATGTTTAATTGTGGGTATTAATAGGGGTTTGTTTTTTGTAATGAGGGAGGAAAGGAATTAATCACAGAAGTTCTGTTATTTGGGAGAGCTCCTTCCTCTCGAAAGAAGGGAGTATTACTGAGTTTCCTCGTTAAGTAATACAACATACTAAGGTTGCCATTGTTATTTGCTTCTCCAGCTTACACTGTTACTCTAGTTTCCAGAAAATTTGGTATCAGAGCAGTAACGGCCTAGGCAGGGATAGAGATGGCTCGCCTGAATCATGGTCAACGATTAGATCTGTTGGAACAAGAAATTGCTGGGTTGCCTGCGCACGTGGCCCAAGAGATCTCCACCGCAATGGCGGCTCTCAAGGCTGATATCGCTACCCAGATTACGGCAGGACAGGAGAGACTTCGATCGGAGCTCCGATCTTCTCAAGAAAATGGAACCCCTGATAATTGGGATAATCCGTTTTCGTCGCAGCTCCAGCCGGAGGACGGTTTTCAGGGTGGTCATTTGAACTGGAAATTGAGGAAGCTGGATCTACCGATTTTTGATGGAACGAATCCGGATGGATGGATTCCTCGAGCTGAAAGATTTTTCCACTTTTATCGCCTCTCTGAAGAAGATAAACTAGAGGCGGCCGTGGTGGCGTTGGACGGCGACGCATTACTCTGGTTTCAGTGGGAAAATCGAAGGCAACCCTTGCCTTCTTGGGATGCGATGAAGCGACTCATTCTCCGCCGTTTCAGAACCATTGCAACGGACACCCTGCACGAGCAGTGGCTTGCCCACCACCAGACTGGCACCGTGGCAGATTATCGCCGGCGGTTCATTGAGCTCCTGGCCCCCATAGATGGAGTTCCTGAAGAAATTGCTAAGGGACAGTAATTGAATGGTTTTAAGGAAGAAATACGGGTTGAGGTGCGTTAATTAGATCCAGTTTCTTTGGATCATGCTATGGAATTATCTATGAGGGTTGAGGAGAAGTTGAAGATCAGCCCAAAGCCCAAACCCTATGGCAGCTTACCTTCCTGGAGAACCCCAAGCCTAACTATTCGAAACAGCCCAAACACCAACCCAAACCTAAATACTAACCACTTATCCCGCAACTCAAATACCCAGTACCCTAACCAAAACACCAGAATCCCAAACACTACCCCCAAATACCTTCCTGCAGCTCGAAACAACACCAAACCCACAGGAGAAATAAGGCGGTTGACGGAGAAAGAATTACAACAGAAAAGGGAACAAGGCCTATGTTTCCGTTGTGACGAGAAATGGAACATAAACCATCGTTGCAGCCGTAGGAGTTTGAGTGTGATGCTCATGGAGGGAGAGCTGGACGAAGAAGCCGCCGGCGAGCTTGCCGCGGTGGAAGCGAAAATCGATGAGCTCGTTCCTCTTTCAGATCCGGTCATTTCGCCAGAAGTATCCTTAAGTTCTGTTATGGGTCTGACTAACCCTAAAACTATGCGAATGGCAGGAGTAGTGAATGAGAATTCTGTGGTGGTGATGATTGACCCCGAGGCTACTCATAATTTTGTTTCTAGTGAAGCAGCTCAAAAATTGGGCCTAAATCCCATAGAAACCAGAAGTTTTGGAGTGACTCTCGGTAATGGAGAAGCAGTGCAGGGGGAAGGGATGTGTAAAGGAGCTGCGCTCGACCTTCAAGGAGTCTCAATCATTGAAGATTTTCTCATACTCCCTCTGGGTAACTCAGACATGATCCCTCAGGCTCTTAGGCCTCTAATCCAAGAATTTCAGCAGGTTTTTCACATGCCTGTTGGATTACCACCGCAGAGACATATGGAGCATGCCATTGTGTTACGAAGTGGGGCCAACCCGATTAGTGTCAGACCATACTGGTATCCTCAAACTCAGAAAGATGAAATTGAGAGATTGGTGTCAGACATGCTCAGCGCAGGGATAATTCAAACCTCAACTAGTCCCTATTCCAGCCCGGTTTTGTTGGTTAAAAAGAAGGATGGGTCCTGGCGATTTTGTGTTGATTACAGGGCTCTCAACAAAGAAATGGTCCCTGACAAATTTCCGATACCCGTCATTGATGAATTGTTGGACGAGCTGGGTGGAGTAGCAATTTTTACGAAGTTAGACCTCAAGTCAGGTTACCATCTGATTAAGGTGAAGCCTGAGGATGTGCATAAAACAGCTTTTCGTACCCACGAAGGACATTACGAGTTTCTTGTAATGCCATTCGGGCTGACCAACGCCCTTGCTACTTTCCAGTCTCTTATGAATAAAGTGTTCCGGCCCTTCTTGAGGAAGTTTGTATTGGTGTTCTTTGACGACATTTTGGTTTACAGCCTGTGTGGACACACATAAATATCATTTACACCAAGTCCTGCAAACTCTAGCAGACCACAGCCTGTTTGCTGATATCAAGAAATGTGAATTTGGGAGAGAAAGAGTAGCTTACCTGGGGCATGTAATCTCAGCGCCAGGTGTGGAAGTTGATTCTTCCAAGGTACAGGCTATGTTGGATTGGCCACCACCCATGAACCTAAAACAACTTAGGGGGTTCTTAGGCCTTACAGGGTACTACCGCAAGTTCATTAAAGGGTATGCTCAGATTGCCCTTCCACTGACTCAGCAGTTGCGCAAGGATAATTTCGGATGAACTGAGGCTGCTACTTTGGCTTTCAACACTTTGAAAGTTGCCATGGTAAATGCCCCTATACTAGCCTGTGATTGAAACTTTTCTCTTCCATTTGTGATTGAAACTGATGCTTCGGGACATGGCTTAAGGGCTGTCTTGCTGCAGGCAGAACACCCTATTGCTTACTATAACAAGATTCTGGGAACCAGAAATAGAGAAAAACCCATATATGAGGAGTTAATGGCAATTGTTTTTGTTGTCGAAAAATGTAGGCAATACTTGTTGGGCCGCCATTTCAGCGTTCGTACAGATCAACGAAATCTGAAATATTTGCTGGAGCAAAGGGAGGTGGGTCAGGCATATCAGAAATGGATTAGCAAGTTGCTGGGGTCGATATTCACTATAAACCGGGAGCTACTAACAAGGTAGCAGATGCTCTTTCCCGCCAACCCTGAATTCGAGTGTGGAACAATGGTTACTTCATGTGGACTGAGATGGGATTATGTACGGGCCTTTATTGACAAAGATGAAACTCTCCAACGTGTAATTTCGCAGATCAAAAAATGGGAGGCAGCCCCCAAGTGGTTTTCCTTGGAAAACGAGGACTTAAAGTATAAAGGCAGGATAGTGATCCTAAAACGATGTGAGCTCACTTCCAAGCTACTGAAAGAGTACCATGATTCTCCAGTAGGAGGGCACGTGGGTGATCTAAAGACTTACCAACGTCTCATTGGAGAATGGTTCTGGTTTGGGATGCGAAAAGACGTGACAAAGTATGTTCAACACTACCATGTTTGCCTATTCAATATTGTCTCCTTTGGGTCTTCTCCAACCTTTGCCTATTCCGGAAAGGGTTTGGGAGGACATATCTATGGATTTTGTGGAAGGGTTACCGAAATCTTCTGGTTGGGATACCATACTCGTGGTAGTGGATCGATTAACCAAGTATGGACACTTTATCCCTCTCACGCATCCTTTTTCTGCTCAGAGCGTGGCATATATCTTTATGGCTGAGATAGTAAAGCTATATGGGTTCCCAAATTCAATTGTCTCAGACCGAGACAAGGTCTTCCTTAGCATTTTCTGGAGGAGTTGTTCAGGGCACGCAACTTATGCGCAGTACAGCCTATCAGTCAAACTGAGGTTGTTAACAAGGGAGTGGAATCATATTTGAGGTGTTTTGTGAATGGCAAACCCCATACATGGGCTCGTTGGTTACCATGGGCCGAATACTGGTATAACACTTCGTTTCACACCGCCACCAACTACACCCCATTTAAAGCTATATATGGGAGGGATCCCCCTCATTTGATAAGGTTTTCTTCGGGCAGAGTACTTCTGTGGCTTCAGTTGAAGCACAGTTACAGGAGCGTGATGCTATACTTGATGACTTGAAGTTCTATTTGACTCAGGCCCAGGTTTATATGCAACTCTATGAAAACAAAGGAAGGCGGGAAAGTGAATTTCAGGAGGGTGACTTGGTATACCTGAAAATCCAGCCTTACAGGCAAAAATCCTTGGTGCGGGGGTCAAATGATAAACTGTCTCCCCGTTTCTATGGCCCTTATCAGGTAATCTAGAGGATTGGTAAGGTAGCTTACAAGCTGCAGCTACCCCTAGGAATGAAGATTCATCCTGTTTTCCACATCTCCCAGTTAAAAAAGGCGTTAGGGACAGGACACCAGCCCACTAATCTTCCTGCTCAACTAACTGCTGACTTGGTATTGGAGGTTGAACCTTGGGCAGTGCTGGGTGTGAGAAACTCTCAAACTTCTATGGAAGTATTGATTCATTGGAAGGGTCTGCAAGATTTTGAAGCAACTTGGGAATTTTTTGATGAAGTAAACCAGGTGATAGGTATTGCTAGGAACCGGCCTGAATTCGATTTCCGCTGCACTTACTCTAGAAGGCCCAAGAAGAATTAGTTACAGGCTTGCTGAGTTGGATGGTTATTATAACCAATTTGGGGGGGGGGGGGGGGGGGGGGGGGGGTAGGGGGTAGAGAGTATAATAATATTCTGTAGAGAGTTTGTTATGAGTTTGTTATGGTGCTGGCGTGCTTTTAGCCATGTTTAGGCTTTTCTTATGCGTTAATTGTGGGTATTAATAGGGGTTTGTTTTTTGTAATGAGGGAGGAAAGGAATTAATCATAGAAGTTCTGTTATTTGGGAGAGCTCCTTCCTCTCGAAAGAAGGGAGTATTACTGAGTTTCCTCGTTAAGTAATACAATATACTAAGGCTGCCATTGTTATTTACTTCTCCAGCTTACAATGTTACTCTGGTTTCCAGCAGACTCACACACTGAAGTTCAAGGTGGAAGATAGAGCGGTGACACTACAAGGGGATCTGGCACTGGAAGAACGTTAATCTCGTTGAAGGCCATGGTGAGGACAATTAAAAAAGAAGGGCATGGCTATTTAATCGAGTTCAATCACATCCAAGGGGAAGAGGTACGCCACTGATGATAGACCCCAAGAATTCTTAGAGGAATTATTGAAGGTCCACCAAGAAGTGTTTGACTTACCTCCTGGACTCCCACCTTCTTGGGGCCACAAACATGCCCATCGGTGTAAATAGAACGTCTGATTCATGATATGCTCAAAGCCAATATCATCTAGGTATCCTCTAGTCCCTTCTCAGCCGTGTATTATTGGTTAAAAAAAAAGATCATTCGTGGCGGTTTTGAATAGATTACAGAGCTTTGAACAAGGTGACAATGTTAGACAAATTTTATATTCCCGTCATTGAGGAGTTATTAGATGAATTGAAGGGTGCTACTATGTTTTCCAAGCTAGACCTTAAGTCAGGTTATCACCAAATCATACTTCGACAAGAGGACGTCCCTAAGACGGCTTTCCGCACACACGAGGGACACTATGAGTTCCTCGTAATGTCGTTTGGTCTTACAAACGCACCTACAACCTTCAAATCTTTAATGAATGAGGTCTTTAAACCTTTCCTCAGACTGGTATTTTTCAACAACATACTTATTTAACGGCCAAGGGAACGAGGAACATCAACACCATGTGTCTACAGTATTGGAAACATTGGCTTCCAATTTCCTCTAGGCCAATAGAAAAAAGTGCGAGTTTGGCAAGGGGCAGATTGCTTATTTGGGGCATGTAATCTCAAGTCAGGGAGTAGCTGTTGATCAGTCCAAAATTCAGGCAATGTTAGAGTGGCCCATACCTAAAAACCTTAAGGGGTTGCAAGGTTTCTTAGGTCTTACAGGCTACAATCGAAAATTTATTACGGGTCCATTGACTGAAATATTGAAGAAGGATAGCTACATATGGACTGCAGAGGCTACTAAGGCATTCAATGAGCTAAAGAAGGCTATGACTAGGGCTCACATCCTAGCTTTGCCTGATTTTAAGAAGGAATTTGTCATTGAATCAAATGCCAGCAATAATGGTATTGAGGCTGTGTTATTGCAAAACAACCATCTGATAGCTTATTTCAGTAAACTTCTTGGGGTGCGTGCTCAAAATAAGTCAATTTATGAGAGGGAACTCATGGCGATGGTGTTAGCAGTTCAGAAATGGAGACATTATCTCCTTGTAATCAAAACAGATCAACAAAGCTTAAACTTTTTGATGTTACAATGTGAGGTGGGCACTTCATACCAAAAATGGTTGAGCAAACTTCTGGGCTATGATTTTGAAGTTCAATAGAGTGGCAGATGCTTTATCAAGGGAGTTTGCAGACGAAGTGGAAGCGTTGCCTGGAAGAAATTAAGAGGAGTCTGGACCAGGATCCTTTTATCTCTAAAATGAAGAAGGATTTGGTGGACGACAAAGTTGTACCAAAGGATTACCAACTGGAACAAGGAATCCTCAAATTCAAAGGCCGGATAGTTATTCCAACTGCATTTGCCTTGGTGAGATCCTTATTGCATGAGTATCATGACTCGCCTGTGGGGGGGCATTTGGGAGATTTCAAAACATACAAGCGATTGGCAATGGAATGCTTCTGGCTGGGTATGAGGAAAGCAGTCACTTGCTATGTGCAACAATGTGCCATATGTCAATAGAACAAGTATTCTACCCTATCTCCAGCTGGATTGCTCCAACCATTACCGGTTCCTGCTCAGAGTTGGAAAGACATCTCCTTAGAGTCTTAGACTTCATAGAAGGCTAGCCAAAATCGAGGGGTATGCAAGTGGTATTGGTTGTGGTGGACAAGTTTTCGACGTATACCCATTTCATTAGATTCAGGCACCCTTATACTATGCATTCAGTAGCTGAATTATTCATCAGAGAAGTAGTTAAGCTCCATGGTTTCTCATCTACAATTGTTTTAGACCGAGATAGGGTCTTCATGAGCATCTCCAGAACTCTTTAAACTCCACACAACTCAGCTGTGAAAGAGTACTGCTTACCATCCCCAAACAAAAGACCAAACGGAGGAGGTGAATAGGGGACTTGAAACATATTTGCGTTGCTTCATAAATGTGGTACCAAAGTCTTGGGCCAACTGGCTTTCCTAGGCAGTATATTGCTACAATACAGCCACGTATACTTCCTTGGTCTGCTCTCCTTTCAAGGTGGTTTATGGTAGAGAGCCACCCACCGTATTGAGATACGAGAAGGGTAGTTCCACTGTGAGAGCAACTAGAAGAGAGGGACGCAATGCTTGATGACTTGAAGGCACAACTTCTCAGAGCATAGCAAAGGATGATCACTCAAGCCCATAAACAGAGAAGAGAACTCCAGTTTGCAGTAGGGAAGCATGTGTACCTCAAGCTCCATCCTTACAGACAAATATCCTTAGAAAAGAGACCGTGGGAGAAGACGACTCTTCGATACTATGGGCAGTTTAAAGTAGTAGAGAGAGTAGGCTCGATTGCTTATGAACTGGACTTGCCACCCACAACCCGCATTCATCCTGTGTTTCATGTTTCTCGGTTGAAAGCAACTATTGGAACTATCCCAGCAAACCCAACTCTTAGCATATGTCCAATTACCATAAGCAAGAATTTCACAAAATATTCAAACAGCAACAATGTGGAAATTATAGATTTTATCATATTGGAAGCAAAATAGAGGCTGAAAAGTGACCTGAGCATGCAGCACACAATCACAGCCTGTGAAAAGTACTGGCAGACCTTGTTGCTGCACCTCTGTTGGGGTAATGAATTTATTTTCTTCCATCCTTTGGCATGCAGAGAAAGATTGTATAGTCAATTAACCAATTAGAAACTTCACCAATCTTGGCACTTAATGCTCCATTGCCTTCATAACAAGTTAATGGTACATAGAACATAGAACAGAAACAAAGTTCTCTCCGCTAATAACCCTCTTGTAAACCCTTCGAACAACTTCACTGATCTTAAAAAATACAAATTACAATTGCAAATATACTAGTTTGTGGTACCCTCAAGGTAGACAAGTTTTTCTATCAATATCGTTAAAGAATTCCAATTATTAAATTTTTATTAACTAATTTGATAAACCCAGATACCTATTCCATCTTTCCAGAACTACCCGGCAAAGCTCATTAATCCAGTTCATATCCATTAGTCCGAGCTTCTAGGAAACACCTGTAACATTCAACTACGACAAACATCCTACAAAATTCATACTATGTATTCCTTTCACACTGCCATTTCCAATGAAAATATTTTATGCAGAATACATACGAACTCAAAATGCATAAATAAGCAAAGGAATCCTATAAGTCAACTGACTTATTATAATAACATGAAGAACTTTATTTATTTATCAATCACCTGTCTACACAGTTGTTCTTGTTAACTTCATGAAAGGTTTTTAAGAAGAGAAAGACGTCGACTGACTCTCCCACTCTAGTCATTGGAACATTTGTGTCTGCCTATACAGAGAAGAATGCCACCACAACCGAGATTTGACCCTTCGCTATACTCTACCATACTTCCCTTCCAGAATGCTGATAATAATTGTCTAGATTTAAACGACTCATTAAATATGTAGCGCATCTATCTTATTACAACGAGTAATATTACTCACAACCCCACGACTTATCCTCCCAAATAGTTAGTGTCTATTTGTTGTCAACCACCTCCAATGCTTCATTAGTCAATAAAAGCTACTACTCCGAATCATTTTAAGCAAATTAATCATCACCGTTTCATATAATCCATAATATGATCGACCAAAGTATTTCCTCCGTTCCTCAGATATTGCAATTTTTACAACAAATTGATTTTCCCTCCTTTTCCTGTTTTCCTTTGATTGGTTTCCCCTATATATTGTTTTTCATGGAAAATTAATTTTCAAGAAACAACGTTTTCAGTCCAACCAAACAGAGCCCAATATCGCAACATTTCCTCATAATCTCCCTTAATATTTGCATTAAACATAATTTAAAAAGAGAAAAGAATGAGAGATGAACCTGCGAAGCACGGGTTCAGGCACGTGACCTTGGCACAGTTCACGAAGAGTTACTGAGCTCCGAATTTGAGAAACGGGGGCGTCAATGCCAGAGGAGGTGGGAGTGAGAGAAGAAGCAGCACCTGAATTGCGGAATTTGAGGGGGTTTTTGAGATTAGGGGCTTGAAATGAGAAGTTTGGGAAGAGATTGTGGTTTGTGTTTGGGAGAAGCAGATGAGCAATGCTTAGAGCAGCAGCCATTGCTCCGTGAGTGAGCGCGCGAGCCTGTGTAGGATTGCCTGGTTTTTACAGGGTGTATAGTTGGGCCAATTTAAGCTGGGCACGGGCCGACACGCAAGCAGCCCGGGCACGGGACGCTTCCAGCCCGGCATGGCACTAGCCCGCTGCGAGCACGGCCCGACACGACAATCGCAACTAGGGGTGGCAAATGGATCAGGTCGGGTCGAGTTCGTGTTCGGGTCACCTATTTTCGGGTCAGCTATCCCCCAACCCAAACCTGATCCATTTAAGTTTTCGGGTTGAAAACTCCAACCCGAACCTAACCCATTTAATTTCGGGTCGGGTTTGTGTCAACCCATTTAAGTTTTTGTGTCAAAAATTTCAACCCTACCCGCTATTCCCGGGTCGGGTTGGGTCAGTTTTTGTCACCCCTGATATGTGGTTATTCAATAGAGTGGCTGAAAAAAAAGAAAACTTTTAGATTGAGATGAAACGGCTAACAAGTTGACATTATTAGTTTAATTTTCTTTTAGCGTTTTAATTTGGGCTTGGATTTTAGACAAAATGGGTGGCTGGCCAAGTAAATTTTTTTTAATCTACTTAATATAGTTTGGTTAGAAGGTCGGGTTCAGGTTGACCCGACCTAATTTTGACCCGAAAATAGTTTCGGGTTATGTGGGTCATTTTCGGGTTGGAAATTTTCGGGTCATTTTCAGATTTAAATTGAAGTATGTTCCTTCATGTGAACTATCCTTCACGTGAATTTTGGTGTAGTACAGTGACGCCTGCCAGCTTTATTGCAACTTGCAAGTGCTAAAGAGGCAAAGATTTGTTATTATTATCGTTATCTTTTGTTGTTATTATTGTTGTTACTATTGATGTTGGTGGTGGTGTTGATATTGGTGTTGTTGTTGTTATTTTTTATTTTTATTATTGTTGCTAATATTATTATTATCATTATTATTTTCGTTCTTGTTATTATTATTATTATATTATCATTATTATTATTGCTTTTTATTAGTTAATTTGTCATTACTATAAGTTATTCAATGGCATCAAACCCAAACTCTTCCTCCAATAAGGGAAAAAACAAAGCTACTAATAGTGAATCTAAATCACATACATTGGGTCAACTAGCTAACCCAAATTATGTGCCACGGAATGAAATTCATTCTTTTTAAACCAACCAAATGAGTCAAACACATACATTGGGTCTAGTCAACATTCAACCGAAAATTATGGAAGTGGTGAAGAAGAAGGCCAAATTCCAAACCCACTAGAAGCAGTTGTATACCGTAGAGGAAATGGCCGATAATAAAAATCGAAAAAGTAATGTTTTGAACTATTTTGTATTGAATAAAGATGAAACCAAAGCTAAGTGTAAAACATATAATAATATGTTTTCGGCTAAATCCAAAAGTGGAATAAGTCACTTTCGTATGTATGTTAAAAAAGTGGTGGACCATCTAGTGATCCATATCAACCCAAAATTTTGACATATCATCCATACGCCTTCACTTAAAATTATGAAAGGGATAGGGATGAACTTGAAAAAAAGTTAGTTCATGTTGAGCAAGCTTTCATATTCGTCGAAAATAAACCCTTTAACCATTATATTAATATAGCACTACAACCATAACATAAAAAAATTTCTAGAAAAATAATTTGTTCTTTTGCTATGAAGACATACATGAAGTATAAATTAAGATTAGTTGAAGAGTTAAAAAAAATCTCCCTTGTAGAGTTTCTTTGACGACACATTCATGAGATGGTGGTTGTGGATGCTAGACGTGTCCTGCACCTAGCAAAAATAAAAGTCTAACTATTCCTCCTAACTATGTAGTAGGGTAAGTCAGGGTTGATCCCACAAATAAACGAGGGTCCAATTAATCAACTTTAATAGTGGTAAAACTAGATGAGTAAGAGAAAAGAGTGATTATACTATTTCTAACTAATAAAAAATACAGCTAAAAACATCTAGGACTAGATATTTTTGTTAATATGAATTAACATAAGATAAATCCCTACCCCAAATAATCATACTATAATGGTCAAAAGGAAATATGCACCCTTTACACTACCAATTGATTCTTTTGATCAACTTATTGGCTTCCTTAACATACAATCATGTCTATTTTCATGGAATCATGCATATTAAAAGACATTAAATACAACACCCTAACTTCTTAACAATTTATTCTAACTATTTTCATGGAGAATAACATGTCCTTATTGAATAAATTATAACCATCTAAATCCAACTGTCATTGATAAATAAATATTAGGTTCAAATCAATACCAAATTCCGTCTTACCTAGTATTAATAAAATAGCACAATTCAATAAGTAAGAACATATAATATGAACAAATTAGGGTTTGGGATAAATTCATATATCAAATCATATTAGGGTTCAACCTAACCCTAAATTATGAAACTACTTAAACATGATAATTTTTTTGTCTCTCAAGGTATCCCTCTAGCCGATGTCAGAGGACTAATCCCCTGTCCTACTGCCATCGCACTAAGTAGTCAAGGACTAGCCAAATAGTTTGCTCCATTCACATGGGAGGGATCGAACCCCTGACCTCATGCTTAAGGGACAAGGTGATGGACCACCATGCCAACTATGTTGGTTCTTAAACCTACAAAACAAAGTAAATTATATAGGAGGAGAGCAATTATGAAAGATATGAAATAAAAGCTCATAAAGGAGGAAAATATGGAGGAAAATTAATAAAATGAGATAAATTAAGGCATTTTAACCATGAACAATATCATATTATTAGTGGACTACATTATTTGTGTTTAACTTGTCATTGGTTGGATAGTGAATGGATGTTACAAAAATGCATTATCTATTTTAAAATGTTAAAATACCCTCACATTGGTCTTAATATTGCTCATCATCTAATGCAAGTCAATGATGCATATAATCTTAGGGACAAAATCATGTCCATGACATTTGATAATGCATCATCATTGATATATAGCGCAAACATAATTAAATAACAATTAATTGATTTCATATTAGATGGAGAGGTTGTACACACGAAATTGTGTCTCACGATATAGCGATCCATGATGAAATAACCTTGACGAGCAGACTTAGCTTATGTCAAGATTAAGTATGTGTAAACCCTAAAACACCTCAAAGCCAAAACCCCAAAAGGCCTCAAACACAAACTCGAGTCAAAGATACTTACCTTGGCCTAAACACACAAATCCAAAGCCACAAAATCACACCCAAAACAAACCCCTAAACCCATGAAAAGCTGAAGCTTAGAGCTCTTTTACTCAATGCACGGAAAAGCGTCGAATGCAGATGGGCATCGAACACCCAAGACAGAGCATCACACCTGGATTGCCCTGCTCTGCTCCAACTCAGCTCCTTTCATGCAAGCATCTCATGCCCTGTCTCGGTATTTAGCGCACAACCCCTTAGTGTCAACCAAAAGTGCTCATGTCTCGTTTCAAGCCTCTTTTCAACCGAGCATAAGGTTTTCTTCTTGAGCATTTGATGCACAATGCCAGCATCTAAGGCATATACTTAGCGTCTAACGTACAAGAAACAAATTCTTGTTTGCCTATAAATACCCATTTGATGAGCAAAGGGTCTCACATTTTCAAGGATCGACACTCTACCAAAATAACACCCTTAAACACAATGAAAGCCTCTTAAACATCTTTTATACTTACCAAAGATCAATCCAAGCACATTTTGACACAACCAAGTAAGGAAATCTTACTCAAATAAAGACTTAAGAAAAAGGACTCTCCTCAACGGTAAACACCAAGGAGCCCTAATTTCTTTTAATTCTATTTAATGTTTTTTCTACTTCTACTCCATTTACCTTCTACTCTTAGAGTCTAGTGGTTTTATCCACTCAAAACCCCTTTTCACGTAAACATCTATTTTAATTTTTATGCAATCTTTGGTATGCCTTGATTAACTAAAGAGACATCACCCTTGATGCTCTCTTATGATCGACTCCAAAACTTTTGTCTCAATGTCTCTTTTGCCTATGATGTGAAGAGTTAGGAGCAACTCCTACTTCACTAGGTTAAGCCTCAAAAACCTAACTTTGAGCACTTCATTTAAAGAACCATTTACATATATTGGTCTCCTCTTAATCTTTCAAGAAAATCCCTCTCCCGTGCATGTTACTTAGTAAGTCCTTTTATGTATCTTTTGCCTCTCTTTACTTAGTCTATGATGTAAAGACTTGGATATCTCCAACCTTGCTAGACTTAACACTTGACCCATTTTCATAAGCAAACCCTAAGTATGTATCATACTTGAATACATAATTAGGAGTTATCCTTAAGGCTCATTTCTTGTTCAAGCATCATAATACACACTTTGATCTTATTCATGTCTCTTTATGTCAATAATGTTCTAAGACTAAAATATATGTATTCATGAACTAGACCCCTTTTTTTTAAGTTAGAGAATGTCATCGAGAAAGGTCTATTTAGCCTCAATTTTCATTTGATTAGTAGATCTTCAACAAATCATCATCATGCATAATACTTACAGTGCATTATAACTAATCTAACCTATTGACTCTTGACTCTATTGCTTTATTTCAATTATGCACTTTTATTATATATTCCTTACTTTGTATTGTAATTTCATGACCACATTTATCTTATACGTTAATCAAGACCTATTTAAATGTAATCACGCCTAATAAGATAAACTTGGACAACCGACCATAGGGACCCTTAATCTTATGAACAATTAATAAAGTAATCACCTAATTTATATTTGTGTACATAATGCTTAACTTGCCAACCAACTAAATTAGAGTGTGATTATCACTTGATTTTACATGTTTGCCTAGGATTTAAAACTAATTTGTTACACATATCTAAGCCAGTTATTTGCACACATCCTCGAGTTAAAATAAGTAGTTCATTCTCGAACCTTCTCATGGTTTGTAGACCATTCACATGATTCATTTTGGGATTCAAATCCAAGGGTTTCAAAACATCCCATAAATGTTTGGTGGCGACTCCATAACCCATTTCATTGTCTCAAAGCCACATAATTGATACATGAAATAGAGCTGGGCACTAGTGGGGGAGATTTCCTTCCACTTTTCTTCTCTGAAAAAGGAAGATTGGTTTGTAAAAAATCAGGCTCTCTAGTGACAATTCACTCATTGAATTGTCCATATGAAACCTAGTTAGGTTCTCCACCCTTAGCACTTAAAAAGCCCCTACATAGGTACTTCATATTAAATGCATTTGTTATGTCCTTAATTTGTGTATGAAGGATGAAGTTAGTGCAATGGGTTCTTTTTATGAAGAAATTAAAAATTTTATTCTTCCTATTAATAATTTTTCTATGAGACTCTAGGAATGGAAATCTTTTCTTAAACAGTAAAAGGTAAAGGTTATCAAGATCCAAAGAGATTGTGCTACAAGGTAGAACTCTACCCACAACATGTTGGGTAAGGCGATTGATTACAAGAATGCCATAGGAATTTTTTTAATCAAAAGTTTCCATAAATGGGTTTATATGAAGATTATTGAACTAAGTGTAAAAAGTATATGAAGTTTTTACAATTACCGTATAGCATAACCTCTTGTTTTTCTTCTATTTATAATCCATGTTAGTTCTTAATCTTTTCTTTACAATACTTGTTTAATTTCCTTGCATGCTAAAATTTTCTTTGAACATTGATTTCAACAATATTATGATGCTTATGTTCCAATATTACACCAAGATTACTCTCGTTTATATTTTACTTTTATATTAAATCCAAGGCAAAATTATGATAGTATATATTTGTTAATTGATATTTATTTTTGTTGTATTTTTTGATATACAAATCAAAAAATACAAGATTTGAAGATCGAATAATGCACTAGAGAACAATCGCCAAAATCGGGATTCACCAAAATCGTGTTTTGATGCGTTTTGGGTGTTGTACGTGATTTTTTAATGAAAGAAAAAGGATAGATTTGTTGAATGTCTTTTGGGATTGATTGGATACAGATACACCACCAATGAATCCGGAAAGTCTCCTTAGAACACCACCTAATTCACCAATGAATGAATAGGCTAGCGAAGGAACGAACAAACTAAGCTTTAATTAAAAAACTTAGAGAATTCAAAACGTCACAAAGACAAGTAGGTTTAAACATCAAAATTGGATTTTCATTCAATGCAATTCGACTCCGTTATATAGTAGGAACTCCCTAGGGCTTACAAGAAGTTTAAAACATTAAACTACTAGCTAGAGTGTCTAGAAACACATGAAACCCTAAGAGAAAAGATAAATCCGACTTTGACTAACTAACCCTAAGATAAACTTAACTAGAAACATTTAATAACCAACTTCCTAAGATAATTAAGAATAAAAATATGAAACTCCTATGATAGGCTAGCTAAAGTTACATAATAATTACAAATACTGAAAAGATAAGACTATCTAACAAGATAAAACCCTAATTGCCTTATCCATGAAGAAGTTGAATCAATTTTGCTCTCTTATCCTTGAATGGCGTGTTTACCTTCAAGTCTTTATTATCCATCAAACTCTTAAAGTTTTCTTGTCATATCCAACTTTTTAAGTCATCAAGAATCATTAAAACTCTTCAATTCCCACGCCACTTCCTTAGAATGCACAAACATGGACCAACTTCCTTAGTCAACCTTTAACTCTCAATTTGACCAAGCTTTGACCAACTTTAGAACAACTTTGACCAAGCTTGGATTCAAGCCCTACTCCTAAAGTTTGAACTTTTATGGGTTTAAAATGTTTTATTTACTCCCTACTTCTATTTTAAGTAAAATCCAATTCACCTGAACTACCACTTTTCTATAGTAGAAAGTTTCCCAAATTGGAAAGTTTCCAACTCATGAAAAGTCAACCCAAGTCAATGCCTCAAAATATCATACTAAAATAAGTGTGTTTTTCTTGTTGACTTTCCGCCATGTTTGCAATGCATTGGGCCAACTCTTTGATGGTTAAGGGATCTTTTGTGATCTTTAATTGCATAGCTCCTTGATCCCTAACATCCTCCCCTTCTTCAAAAAAATTTTCCTTGAAACTTGGAAAATCATTATGAGCTTCATAGAAAGGACTAAGATTAGCAATGTTAAAGGTAGCAAATACTCCATAATCTCCTGGAAACTCTACCTTGTAAGTGTTGTTGATCTTCTCTAAGATTCTAAATGAACCATCAGATATAGGGCTAAGCTTGGAACGTCTCTTTGATGGAATACATTCTTTCATTAGGGGAATTTGTACATAATCACCCACCTTGAATCTCGAATCCCTCTTCTTTTTATCAATTCGTGCCTTAACTTGTTCATTCACCTTTTCAATCTTGGAACGAACTTGCTCATGCATCGTCTTGATCTCTTTAGTTATCTCCTCTGCTAAAGTTAGCCTTTATTGCAATTGGTGCTAAGTCGATAGGCGTAGAAGGATTGAACCGATAGACCACTTCAAAGGGACTAAGGCCTGTTGTCTTACTTGGAACCCTGTTATATGCAAACTCTACGTGGGATAGCGCTTCTTCCCATTCTCTAAGATTCTTCGTGATCAATTATCTCAAAAGAGTTCCTAGTGTGCGATTAGTCACTTCGGTTTGTCTATTAGTTTGAGGATGACTAAAAGTACTAAATTTCAACTTGGTACCTATCTTCTTCCACAATGTTAGCCAGAAATGACTAAGGAACTTTGAATCACAATTGTTCACCATAAACTTAGGCATCCCATGCAAACAAACCATCTCTTTAAAATAAATATTAGCAACTTAAACTGCATCATAAACAGTGTGATATGGAATAAAATGCGCCATTTTAAAAAACCTGTCCACAACCACCATGATTGAGTCTTTATTGCATTGAGTTTGAGGCAACCAAGTGATGAAGTCGAGACTGACATCTTCCCAAGGTGCTTGAGGAACTGGTAATGGCATATGGAGCCCTTGGGGAAGAGAGTGACTTTTAGCCTTTTGACATGTGGGACACCTTTAGACAATGAACTCTACATCATATACCATTTTAGGCCAAAAGAAATGTTCAACTAGAATAACTTTGGTCTTTTCAATACCAACGTGTCCAGCCATACCTCCTTCATGAACCTCTTTGATGTAGAACTCTCTCAAACTATGTTTGGGGATACATACTTGGCTTCCTTTGAATAGAACCCTTCAAACAACAATACTCCCCCATTGACTTATTTGAACATTTTTCATAGAGTTCTCCAAAGTCAGCATCTCCGTTATAACATTCCTCCAAAATTTCAAGACCAACAACGAATTAAGAAGAAGATACACTAGTAGAAAACGATTAATATGCAATAGGGTTTTTAGTACCATATGCGATGCCAAAAGGCTTGCAACAATTGGGATAGCAACAATTTAATCTATATAATATGCGGCGTAAAAAATACGCCGCATTTTAATGATTAATATGCGGCGGTTCTAGGCTAAGTGACGCCACATATTAATCATTAATATGCGGTGGTTTTAGGCTAAGCGATACCACATATTAGTGATTAATATGCGGCGTCACTTAGCCTAAAACCGCCGCATATTAATCTTGCCAGATTGAAAAAAGGTCCTATAATAGAGGAATATGCAGCGGGTCTTGGGGACATCTGCCGCATATAAATGTTTTTTTTGGTACGCTTTAATTTGATCCCTACTACACCCAAATTTCAAATTCCAAACCCACTATATTACATTTGCAAATTCTGCCAACCAAGATACATATATACACATGATGATCCATCTCTCATTTATATATACTAATAGGGTCGTAAAATCAACCATTAAGTGACATCAAAACTATGATACAATTAATGAACTTGATGTATAAGAACTACAAAATACACAAAAAGGTATTAATGTACATAATCTAAAAAAAGTTATTTGTCCAATACTTGGCCAGTTTGTTGCGGACGACATTGATTTCTTCGGTGGAGAAGGGCTCCTCGTTGATTCCTTTGCATACCTAATATTGATTACCATATCATTAAAGTGTATATAAAATGTAATGTATTTGAAAAGTCCAATTCGATTCATCTTTCTTCACCGAACCATGTCGACTGATTTCAGACAATTCATGCATAACTTTTTCATGAAACCAATCAATAAAGGTGTTATTGTATTCTTGCATCAATGCTCATTCACCTTTAGAAGGGTACTTCACCTTCAATTCATTCATATTCCTTTCTAAGATGGATGAACCTCTATGATATGGTGCAAAACAAATAAATGAGCTCGTCTCTCTCTCGGCAATGGAATTAAGACCTCCTTAGAACCCATGATGCCGTGCCCTTAGAGGCTCCCTTCATGCCTCGATTTTGATAACCTAATTGCCTCCCCCTTGGATAAGAACTCACTAAGGAACTCACCTACCTCCTTTGTGGTTATACCTTGAATTATACTACCTTTAGGGTGTGCTGGGTTTCTCACCTTTTTCTTTAGAGTACCTGTTTATCTCTCAAAAGGATAAGCCCATCCTAGAAACACTAGACCACACAACTTGATTTCTCAGAACAAATGCACAACTAAATGTACCATAATATCAAAGAACAAAGGTGGAAAATACATCTCTAGTTGACATAAGGTCGTAACAACAATAGCATAATATCAATAGCATTGACATAAGGTCATAACAGCAATAGCATTTTTTCTTTAGAGTACCCGTTTATCTCTCAAAAGGATAAGCCCATCCTAGAAACACTAGACCACACAACTTGATTTCTCAGAACAAATGCACAACTAAATGTACCATAATATCAAAGAACAAAGGTGGAAAATACATCTCTAGTTGACATAAGGTCGTAACAGCAATAGCCTGTAATTTATCCAAATATGACGGATCAAGCTCCTTGCTGCATATTGTATTGAGAAAAGAACAAAATCTAGTGATAAAATCCCTAACATGCTTGGGCAAAATATGGCGGATGGCAATTGGTAGAAACACTTGCATCATAACATGACAATCATGAGACTTTATACCCACTAATTTCAGATCTTTCATTGATATAAAGTTCTTCAAATTAGATGAATACCCACTAGGAACCTTGATCCCATACAAACACTCACAAAATATCCTCTTCTCTGCTCGGGACAAAGTGTAACAAGTTGGAGGAAGATACGTGAATTTGCCTTTTCCATTCCTAGGCGTTCTATCTTCAGGCCATAACTTGGATCGAATATTCATCGTCTGCATATCTCTCCTGACATTAGGAACATCCTTAGTCTTACCAGGTATATTCAACAGTGTCCCTAAGATAGCATCACAAATAATCTTTTCTATGTGCATAATATTAAGACAATGTCTAACGGGTAAATACTTCCAATACTGAAGTTGCAGAAATATTGACTATTTTTTCCATAACCCCTGAACATCTCTGTGTTTCAAAGTTTTCCCAAACACATTATCTATTCCTTTCACAATGTCATAAACCTTACTGCCAGTCAACGGTATAGGGGCTCTATGTTGCTCAACTTTACCATCAAACGAGATATTTTTCTTACTATAAGGATGAAACCTATTCAAGAACCTCCGATGCATGGGATACACATGTTTCCCACAATGTGGCAAATAAGTTGAGTCCATATCATCCACACAAATAGGACATGATTTCTTTCCCTTCACCTTATACCCCGACAAGTTCCCATAGGCTGGAAAGTCATTAATGGTACAGAATAGCATGTCACGTAGTGTAAAAGTCTCTTCTGCATATGCATAATACACTGATATACTTTCATCCCACAACAACTGCAAATCTTCAATAAGGGGTGCAAAATAAACACCAATGTCATTCCCAGTTGCTTGGGCCCTAATATTACAAGCGATTACATAACATACTTATGCTTCATGCATAACCAAGGGGGAAAATTATATATCACTAACAAAACTAGCCATGTGCTATGTTGATTACTTAAGGTACCAAAAGGATTCATTCTATCCATGTAGAGACCAAGTCTTAGGTTTCTATCTTCCCTACCTAAAAGCCTTGAAAGATTCATCAATTGTTTTCCACTAGAGAGAATCAGCAGGATATTGAATCATCCCGTCTTTCTTCCTCTTCTTTGCATGCCATCTCAAATTTTTGCATCGCTCTTAATCGAAAACAAACGCTTGAACCTTGGTATTATAGGAAGGTACCACAACACCTTTACACTAGGACCTTTAATCCTTACTACAGGCTCTATCCCATGTGGGAGTTTGTAACGTGACTGCCCACATTTAGGACATTTAATGAACTCTGCATACTCATTTCGATATAATATGCAATTATTCGGATAGACATCAATCTTATTATACTCTAACCCAAGGGGACACATTAACTTCTTCGCATAGTACATGGATATAGGCAAATCATTACCCTCTGGAAACATGTCTCTTAATATTTTCAATAAGGTTGTGAAACTAGTATCAGTCTAATCATATTTCACTTTCAAGTTAAACAACATTGATGTGGCAGACAACTTAGTGTATTTAGTACATCCAGGATACAACGGTTTCTGAGCAGCCTCCCACAAATGCTCAAAAGTACGAGATTGACTACCAAATTGATCCCCAACCCCTTTAAGCATTTCATCTATTCGATCTTCATCACTAGGGTCATTATCCTCTAATTTATCCTCCCCATCATCTTCCTTCTCGGCATCAACATCTTTACCGTCATCAGATTCTAATTGGCTATGATGGTCTAGCTAAACATGATGAACGGGAATTTCGTTAGAACACAACCCCATGTCACTAGAAACAGGAACTTCACCATGCCATGCCCATACATGGTATAGTTGCCTAAACCCACACCGGATCACATGGTCTCCCTCAACTCTCTTATAATACTAACTGTATTCACATTATCGCAAATGACACAAGGGCAACACACCTCATCATCTCCAATGTTATTTAGGTGTTTCAACACTTGTCTACAAAACTCCTCAACTCCATTCATGAACTCCAACGAAGCACGATTACCGTACATCCAATTTCGATCCATAATTTGTGTTATGCCCTATTTAACATGTAAGAGATTAAATAACAATCTAATCAACACTCAGTTTACGCATAGTTATAGATATAATTGCACCTAAAGGGTCCTCAAGTAGCTTACCAAAAATAAGGTCAAGCAAACTCCACAATGACCCACAAACACTCGCTTTATAGTTTAAGTTACTAAATTCTTCTAGCGATATTATTTATGTTCTATGCTTTGTAAATCACTACAAATTCTACAAAAAATTTGACAGAGTTTCCTTTATAAATCCAACATTTCCCAATTTCGAAAATAGATTTTCAAACCTGTTTATATGAATTTATATACAACCACAACCAACACACAATGCCATTTATTAATTTATATACATTGCCAAATCAATTTCTACTAATTCATATACGTACTAATCCATATGTGTTAACTAAATCAATTCAAACTAATATACATAACCAATTCGTATATTAATACTCTATATTCAATTCCAACTATTATACAAAACACTCTATATCTAACATAACCCAATTCCAATTAATATACAAACTAATTCAAACAACAAACTAACTCAATTCCTAATAATATGAATACTAACATAATTCAATTCCAACTAATACACATACGAATTAAAATATATTACCAACTTTGATTAATAATCCAACAATCCCCTTCCCCTAACCCTAATTCCAACAATCCTCTTCCTATAACCCTAACCCTAATTCAAACAATCCCCTTCCCCTAACCCCTAACCCTAAGATATATCTTGGTATACGCAAATTATATGACCCTAATACATAATGCCCATTTATTATTCCATAGTCTACGTACTCAAAACGCTGCTAAACTCAATACCCAAATACAAAGACATATATTATTCCATTGAACAAATAAACACAATGCCCCTAACACGAAACCCATAGTCTACTCAAAACGCCCCTAATACGCAATGCCCATATATTACTCCATTGAAAAAACAAACAAACATACATATATGCACCATTACAAATTAAATAAATAAAAGAACAAAAGCAATGAAACCCAATACCTTGAAGGAAGGCGGAACGCGCGAGACAAAGAGATGGGGGAGGAGATGACGCACTACACGACGACGGTATAGAAGAATTATGATAGGGAATTGGGGAAAAAGAACACAAAGAGATGTAGTTAGGGAATTAGGGAGCAAGTACACGAAGGATTACTTTGGAGAATTAGGGCGCAAAAACACAACTAGAGGAAGTACTGAAGAAATGCAAATTGAAGAGAAATAAACTGAAGAAAAATTCCAGTGGTTTTAATTTAAAGTGGAGAATCAATATGCGGTGGGTGTCAAAGAATACGCCGCATATTATTTTGGGATTAAAGTAATATGCGGCGGTTTAATACTAATACGCCGCATATTATTATGCGTAGGTATTAAATAGCAGTGGTTGTTCAATAATACACTACATATTATTGAGTTCTCTAATTAAATTGCATTTTTTTTATATTACGCCGCAAATTCGTAGCCGCAATCGATTATTATTTTACTAGTGATACCTTCTTGAAAGGGCATATGCTCCTTTGTTTAGTTTTCCTGACTTGTGTTTTATCATGAAGTAGAAAGCTTGAAGAAAAGCAAACCATTAGGCATGTCAAGGTTGGAGTTTTTGTTGGCTTTATAGATACTTCAAGGCCTCTTGGTCAGAGTGAAAGATAAACTCCTTTGGAACCAAGTAGTGATGCCAATGATCAAGAGAACGTACTAGAGCATAGAATTCCTTGTCATAAGTCAAATACTTATGCTTGGTTTCATTGAGCTTTTCACTAAAATAGGCTAAGGGTCTTCCATTCTGAGATTACACAACACTAATACCAACCCGAGATGCATCACACTCTACTTCAAAGACATTTTCAAAGTTTGGAAGTGCTAAAATTGGTGCTAAAGTCAACTAATGCTTTACTTCTTTAAACGCCCTCTGAGCTTGAGGATTCCACTCAAACTTTTTCAACTTGGTGATTTCTATAAGAGGAGCTACAATAGTACTAAAATCACGTATAAACCTCCTATAGAAAGATATAAGGCTATGAAAGCTTTGAACTTGTTGAATGCTTTTGAGAATATGCCAACTTCGAATTGCTTCCACTTTTCTTTCATCTACCTTTATGCCTTAAGAAGAAACAATAAATCCCAAAAACATAACTTGTGAAGTAAAGAAATCACATTTTTCCAAGTTTCCATAAAGCTTTTCATGAGAAAGCAATTCAAATACCCTTTGCAAATGCTCTTATTATTTTTCTTCAGAATTGCTGTAGATTAGAATGTCATTAAAGTAAATCACAACAAAGACACCAAGAAATGGATTAAGACACGTGTTTGTAAGACTCATAAATGGGCTAGGTTTGTTTGAAAGACCAAAGGGCATCATAAGCCATTCATACAACCCTTCTTTAGTCTTGAATGCATCTTTCCACTCATCTCCCTCATGGATTCAAATATGATGATATCCACTCCTCAAATCCACATTAGAAAACACCTTTGCTCCATAAAGATCATCCAATAGATCGATTAACCTAGGAATGGGAAAATGATACTTGATGGTGATCTAATTGATGGCTCTACTATCCATACACATGGGTCATTCTCTATTCTTCTTTGGTATCATTAATGTTGGTACAACACATGGGCTCAACGATTCTCTTATCATCACTTTCTCCAATAATCCCTCTACTTGCCTCTTGATCTCCTTGGTTTCTTTAGGGTTTATTCTATAGGAAGACTTGTTAGGTAAAATAGCTCCTAGGATAAGATCTATTTTATGTTGGATGTCACATTTAAGAGGGAGCTCGGGTGGGATATCTTTTGGGAACACGTGATCATAACATTTGAGCAAGGGGTGAGTAAAGGGTGGCTAGGTTTCTCCTTGACTGAGGCCTCCTCTTCCTCCAAACTCGCCAATATAAAGGGTGGAATAAGCTGATGATCTTATTACACATCTTTTAGGATAGTGGTAAGGGTATGTGTTTCGATTTTTGGTAGACTAGGGTTTGCTTTTGTGGTGTTAGGCTTATTTTGTATCATGGGGGTGAGGGTATTGGCATGGTTATTTTTGGTAAAGGCATATGTGTTTTTATATCCATCATGCATCACCTTCTTGTCAAACAGGTAAGGTCTTCCCAACAACACATGACACACATTTATAGGTATAACATCACACCACAATTCTTCTTTATATCCACCAATACAGAAATTAAGTAAAACACTAGAACTTACTTTAATTCCCTTCCCATGATTGAGCCATTAAATCACATAGGGATGTGGTGAAGTAGGCAAATCAAGCTTTTCTACTAATGTTTGAGATGTAACATTAGTACAAATTCCTCTATCAACAATCAAAGAGCAAACCTTCCCTTTGATAGTGCATTTCGTGAAGAAAATGCCTTCCCTTTGCAGTGGATCTTCTATTTGGGGCACGCTACTCAATGCCCTTCTCACTACTAAACACTCCCCTTCATCTAGCCCAAAACTCCCTGATTTATCTTCCTTATTTTCTCTTATAAACTCCCCTTCTTTTCAAATTCTTCTTCCTCCTTAAAACAGGGATTGATATGCATGGAGTATTCAACAAATGATGCATTGTTCCTATTAGGGCAATCAGATGCAATATTCCCTAAGCTTTGACACCTAAAACATCATCTTGGGTTGTGTTTGGTTTGGATTGGGTTATTTTGTGGGGTAGGGTTCATTTTTAGTGGGTTAGGAAAATTTGGACGTGTTAGAGTAGGGTAGGTTTGTTGGTTTTGAGTGGGTTTGGCATAGGATCTTGTGTTTTTAGGTTTTGGTTTGGTTTTCTACCTTGTGCGCCAAAAGGATTAATTCCTCTAGTGTAGAATATGGGTGCAACTCCATCACCCTAGAAATTTGATCCTCTAAACCTCTTAGAAAATGCACCAATGTCTATGGATCATCCTCATTAACACCACACATCACTAAATACCCCTCAAACTCACGTGCATACTCCTCTACAGTTTTTCCACCTTGTTCAAGATGATGAAATCTCATAAAATTCTCTTGAACATAGTCAGAAGGTAGGAACTTCTCTTTTAAAAGTTTTTTCATCTTTTCGTATGTTCTCACCTTTTCTTTCCCCATTCTTTCTCTCTTGTTATACACGTTTGCCCACCAAGTGGAGGCATATTTGCGTAACTTCAAAGCTACCACCTTTACCTTCTTTTGATCTGGTGTTTATTTATAATCAAACACTATCTATACTACTCTCAACCATTTTACAAACTCATCGACATCTAATCTTCCATCATACTTAGGTATATCAACTTTTATATCAAAAAAGAAAGAGTAAGAGTTTGAATTACCGAATCGGTTGGTGGTGACTCCACGACCCATTTCAATGTCTCAAGGCTGGTAGTTGATACATGCAATATAGTGGGGCACTAGTGAGAGATATTCTCTTCCTCTTTTCTTCACTGAAAAAGGAAGGTTGGTTTGTTAAAAATTAGGCTCTCTAGTGGCAATTCACTCATCGAATTGTCCATTTGAAACCTAGTTAGGTTCTCAACCCTTAGCACTTAAAAAGCCCCTACATAAGTACTTCATATTAAATGCATTTGTCATATCCTTAATTTGTAAATAAATGATGGAGTCAATGCAGTGGGTTCTTTTTATGAAGAAATTAAAAATTGTATTCTTGCTATTAATAGTTTTTCTATGAGACTCTAGGAATGGAAATTGTTTCTACAACCGCAAAAGGTAAAGGTTACCAAGATCCAAATAGATTGTGCTATAAGGTGGAACTCTACCCACAACATGTTGGGTAAGGAAATTGATTACAAGAATGCCATAACGGAATTTTTATAACCAAAAGTTTCCATAAATGGGTTTATATGAAGATGATTGGACTAAGTGTAAAAAGTATATGAAGTTTTTATAATTACCATATAGCATGACCTATTGTTTTTCTTCTATTTATAATCCATGTTAGTTCTTAATCTTTTCTTTATAATACTTATTTAATTTACTAGCTAAACTTTTCTTTAAACATTAATTTCAACAAGATTATGATGCTTATGTTTCAGCAATGGAGGAAAAATAGCATAAATATTACACCAAGATTCCTCTCATTTATACTTTACTTCTATATTAAATCCGAGGCAAAAGTATGATAGTACATATTTGTTAATTGATATTTATTTTTGTTTTATTTTTGGATATTTAAATAAAAAAATACAAGCTTTAAAGATCAAATAATGCACTAGAGAACAATTGCCAAAATTGGGATTCACCAAAACTGTGTTTTGATGCGTTTTGGGTATTGTACATGATTTTAGAATGAAAGAAAAAGGATAGATTTGTTTAATGTCTTTTGGGATTGATTAGATACAGATACACCACTAATGAATCCAAAAAAGTCTCCTTAGAACATCACCTAATTCACCAACGAATTAATAGGCTAGCAAAGGAATGAACAAACTAAGCTTTAATCTAAAAACTAGGAGAATTCAAAACATCACAAAGACAAGTAGGTTTAAACATCAAAATTTGGTTTTCATTTGATGCAATTCCACTCCTTTATATAGTAGGAGCTCCCTAGGGCTTACAAGAAGTTTAAGACATTAAACTACTAACTAGAGTGTCTAAAAACACGTGAAACTCTAAGAGAAAAGAAAAATCCTACTTTGACTAGCTAACCCTAAGATAAACTTAACTAGAAAAATTTAATAACCAACTTCCTAAGATAATTAAGCATAAAAAATCCGAAACTCCTATGATAGGCTAGCTAAAGTTACATAATAATTACAAATACGGAAAAGATAAGACTAGCTAACAAGATAAAACCCTAATTGCCCTATCCGTGAAGAAGTTGAATCGACTTTGCTCTCTTATCCTTGAATGGCGTGTTTACCTTCAAGTCTTTATTCTCCATCAAACTCTTCAAGTCTTCTTGTCTTATCCAACTCTTTAAGTCATCAAGAATCATCAAAACTCTTTAATTGTCACGCCACTTCCTTGGAATACACGAACATAGACCAACTTCCTTAGTCAACCTTTAACTCTCAATTTGAACAAGCTTTGACCAACTTTAGAACAACTTTGACCAATCCCGGATTCAATCCCTACTCCTAAAGTTTGAACCTTTATGGGTTCAAAATGTTTTATATACTCCCTACTTCTATTTTAAGTAAAATCAAATTCTCCAGAACTACCACTTTCCCAAAGTAGAAAGTTTCCCAAATTGGAAAGTTTCCAACTCTAGAAAAGTCAACCCGAGTCAATGCCTCAAAATATCATACTAAAATAAGTGTGTTTTTCCTATTGACTTTCCACCATGTTTGCAATGCATTGGGCCACCATGTTTGCAATATCATACTGCATAGCTCCTTGATCCCAAACATCCTCCCCTTTTTTGGAAAAGTTTTCCCATGAACTTGGCAAATCTTTATGAGCTTCATAGAAAGGACTTATATTAGCAATATTGAATGTAGAAGATACTCCCAATTAGGTTTGAATCCCAAAAAGACTCATGTGAGTAGTCTGCAAACCATGAGAGGGTTTGAGAATGAGCAATCTACATTAACTCAAGAATTATGTGCAAACAATTTTTATAGGGTGGAACAGGTAAGTTTTAGCTCCAAGTAATCATGAAAATATAAGGAATAGCACAATCAAATTTAGTTGGTTTGGCAAGTTAAGAATTATGCACATAAATCTAAATTAGGTGATCACTTTGTTAAAAGTCCTCAAGATTATGGGTTCCTACGGTCGGTTGTCCAAATTTATCTTATTAGGTGTGATTGCATTTCAATAGGCCTTTGCATAGAGTGGTCATACACAATTATTATATAGTAAGATTCATGAAATAAAGGTGCAAAATTTAAAGTGCAAGATCGAAAGGAAGCATTAAAGTGCAATATTAATAGATGCAAAGTATGAGTTATGCATGATAATAAGTTGAAGATTTACTAATCAAATGAAGATTTAAGCATAGACTAGCCTTTTTTCATAACATATTTCAATCAAATAAGGGTCTAGTTCATAAAGGACTATATGTTTTTTTAACCCTCTAATAATTTCCTCTTTTTAAAACTATAACCTCGAGATAACTTTCGAAGTGCTACCGCCACGTGTTCAAATACCAAGGTTTAAATCAGAATTTTACAACGGAAAAAAAATAAATCTTTCAAAATAAAACGTTCTACATACTAATATCCATTAATCATACAAGTTGGAGCTATTAAGGCCCTTTATTAAAAATTCAAAACTTACCATCTAGTATAGTCCAAGACAAAGTTTCAAATGCTTAGAAAAAAGTTAAAAAAAACAAAGAAAAGTAAATAAAGTTCTCTCTACTCATCCAAACAATGCATGAACATCCAAGCAATACTGTTAGAAATTTACTCCTCTAAATTACAAGTGTAAAGATTGGATCATTACAAAGTCTTTGAAAGGAAAAGGTTGTTGAGTTCCTTAAGTTTTGATGTTTTGAATGATGACAAACAGTTACAGGAAACAGGTCACAGGAAGTTGGAACTGTCTCCTTGACTGCTATGCTGTAAAGCAGTCACATATTATCTATTGCATGTTAACCATGTTATATGTGCAGTAGTTAAGCTGATTTCAAGACTTGGAGCATAGAAGCCTTTCGAAGACATTCGAAGAAAGATACCTTGCTCAAGATGAAGCATTCAAGGAAGATTCAAGTCTTGAAGATTACATGAAAAGAAGATCATTTGTACTTTACTGTTAATCTAGTTTTTCATGTAATGTGCTCCGTAGTATGACTTATATGAGTAGGTAACATAAGTGTTTTAAGTGTGATAAGTCATGTTATGCATTCTGGTACAAAGCTGGAACAGAATTCATAACTTACTAAATTCAGGGAACCAGGTTCAGGGAACTGGGTTTACTAAATGGAATATCAAGCTGCGTATCTTTGAAAAGATTTTGTAAAAATATTTTCTAAAGAATTATTTTTGGAAAATATATTGAGCAGCTGGTAGATTAGATGAGAATATATTGGTTACCTAAAAACTAGGTGTATTTACCTTATTTGATTCTATCTATATGATTAAGTCAAATAAGATAAATACTTTCCTAAACTCACATAAGGTGACAGCTCAAAAGATTATGTGATTTTAGGAAAGCCAGGGTTTTTGTAATCACATATATAAACTCATCTAATCAACCTAAGACAAAAAGTCTCTCATGTGAAGAAAAATGAGTTTATCTCTAGAGAGCATTATACACACTTAAGCATAAAAACCTTTCATTAAGTCATATACACGAGCAACATTAGAACCTATATTTTTCTCTCATATTAGCTTTTAGAAGCAAGATCAAAGGAGAGTTTGATTCTGTAAAGAGCCTTCAACAAAGGGGTTGATAGGCTGGGAGAGTGTTTGTGAGTTCAAACACAAAAGGACTTACTAGTGTAAGTCGAGTGCACACTCGGAGTAGAGTGTGGGGTGAACTGGTTCCCGGAGTAGGGAAACAGTTGAGTGTCTGTGTTCTTTTTTTCGGAGTAGATTAATAAAAGAGCATAGAGTAGGAGGACGTAGGCCTGAGTTGGCTGAACCTCGTTAAATTGTGTGTCTTCCTCTATTACTCTACATACATTCCGCTGCTAAATAGGAACCAGCACAACTGGTTCCCCCCACTGATCGAAAAAGGGAGAAAAATAGGCCAAGACTATTT
Organism: Dysphania ambrosioides; assembly: GCA_026401315.1. Taxonomy (NCBI): domain Eukaryota; kingdom Viridiplantae; phylum Streptophyta; class Magnoliopsida; order Caryophyllales; family Amaranthaceae; genus Dysphania; species Dysphania ambrosioides. Next base: position 15,177,133 of record CM048662.1, read on the forward strand.
AACACTCAATTCACCCCCCCCCCCCCCCCTCTTGAGTGCTCTAAAACCTTCAAAGGTCATGACCAAAAGATCATGCACAAAGCACATAGTCAGCGAAGCAGAGTATATAAAAGTTATAAAATATAATGACATGCAATGACCTAATAAGATGTAAAATGCAAGACATAACCATTCTTATTTCATAACCCTTACTTAAATTAACTCTTAATTTATTTAATCAATAGGTTAGAGTAATAACCAGAAAAGGTTGTCTCCTTATGTCCCAATTAGGAACATCCGAAAGTAAATAAGTAAACCCCATGCTTGCTCGTCAAAGGGCATCAAAAACAATGTTTGTAATCTAGATATTAAACGGGTGAGACTCTTTCACTATAGCAAGATGAGATCTTAAGTAAACCAATTTAAGTTCAAAACTTTATAGAAAATAGACTCGTAAATCACACGACCTCTAAGTAAAAAGCCACGGATAACACCCCGTGAAGCCTTAGCATGTAGCCTAATGTTTTCTTGCTTATGAATCTTTCAGTTTTCGTGATATAAAATTTAATACTTTAGTTTCAACTCATCTAAGAATACACACAAAATGCAACATAGTAATACAAAACCATCCTCTTTTATTTTGTATTTTAACTCATTAATTTCCTCCTCAAAATTGCCCCTGTTGAACGAAGTCAACTAACATCGTCATTAAGACTTGAACATTTACCTTTACTCAATCCATACCATTAGCTATGAAAAAGTAATAATAAACAACCTCATGAAATAATTAGCAAATTAATTCCACTTAAAACAACCAAAATTCCTCTACTCTACTTAATCACTTCATGATTAGTAATAGAAAATCACCATCCATAATTCCCACATTAATACCAAATCATGCCTTTAAAGTAAAGAACATGAATCTTACAATATATAACCAAATTAAATAATTTAGCCCAAAAGGTTCCCTAAACACGAATATAAGTTTCATTCCATCCTAAATCAAGCTCCTAAAGTCAAGGTTTTTGTAACTTGTACATAATTTACAGAGTGCAAATGGATGGCCACTTTCTCAACTACAAACCACCTTCTAGAAATCGTTTTTCTAAACTAAATAACGGAACCTTGATCAATACTCAAACCAATGAATTTGGAGCAATGATGCCTAGCTTTAAAACGCTTAAAAAATCATTCAAAACACGTTTTAAGGTCTCCTAAAAACATAGGTTACTATTTTATAGATAGTACTTTAAGTGTTGATCGAAAAATTCATCAAAATATACACTCCATCAATCATTTTCAACTTGCTTAACAACTCATAACATGCCAAAAAATCTTTTCATCAATAGTTTTTGCACATTTTACAACCTAAACATGTAGCATTGTACTAATAATCATTTAAAACATGTAAAGGCACTCTAATCTTTGTTTTTAACACTTAAATCCAAGATTTACAAGGAAAATTAGATTAGTTTAATTTGGAAATTTTCTAAAGTATGTATGATGTTGATTATAATGATCTAAGCATGTAGTATATTAATTATAATAGTGTACTACACATAAAATCTTAAAATCCTTTAAATACTCAATATAAATCCCAATTTTTGTAACTCCTAAAATTTAAAAATTCATTTTGGACATAACATCATCAAATTAATTGCAATCGAATCATAAAATAATCATAGTTTAATGAAATAACTAGTAATATATGATTTTAACCATAAAACATGAAAACTAAATTTTTTAAATTCGAATTTTATGCAAATAAATACTAAAATTTATAGAGCATATTAAAATTAATAAAACTTATAATTTTAAATGATTTCAAATATAATTAAACCCAATAAAAATAATTAACATAATAATTAAAGCAATTTTCCAAACCATAAATTCTAGGGCAAAATAATAAGGAAGAAAGAAAAGAAAAGAAGAAGGGGAAGGACCAACAGTGCCTGGCCGACGATGAGGCTGGTAGGGGTAGCGACGTTAGTGGCAGGAAGGGGGATCGGTTATGCTAGTTACACTCTCTCTCTCTCATTTTATGTGAGTTAATTATGACTTGGGTTTAGAGAAAGGATGGTTTACTTACAAATATTAGGGGCTTAATGGGTTGGATATTTTGGGCTTTTCAGGTTTTGAGAAGGCTTGATAAAATATTTAGCCAAATTTAAAATATAATGACTATTTTAAATAAAATACTTAGTATATGTTTCTTAGAAAGAAATATCCCTCAGTTCATATTAAAAATTTTTATACAAAAATATTTCTGAATAATTTAAATAAAATGAAGTTAAGAGTATGTAAATTTACAAGGATTACATTTTAGCCTTTGAACATCATTGAATCAAAAATAAAAAGAACATTAGTATATGTTTTATGATGCTTGACATAAAATGAGCATTAGGATAACACCTAAATATGCATTCAAGTATGATGCACACTAAAGGTTTGCTCGTGAAAGGTTAAAGTTTGGTTAAGTCTAGAGAGAATGGAGATGTCTAAATCTCTTCATCATAAACCAAAATTAAATAAAATAAATAAAAGAAACTTGTATAATATAAATGGATTACAATAAGTAAAATGCAAGAAAAAGGGATAGCTTAAGAAGTTAAGAGAAGACCAATATATGAAGATGGTTCCTTGAATGTTATGCTCAAAGTTATTTTGAGGCTTGACCTAGTAAAGTAAGGAGTTGCTCCTAATCCTTCACATCATAGGTAAAAGACACATAGAAATAAAAGTTTAGGAGTTGATCGCAAGCGAACATCTAGGTTGATGTCTCTTTGTTTGATCAAGGCTTACCAAGGTGGAAAAGTATATCAAGGAAGGACTTCCTTCTTCTTTACTGGAGTATCTCGCTCTATAGAAACAATATTTGCTATAGGACTTCTCAACTAATATGAATTCCATCTTCTTAATTTTCAAGGTAGGAAATTTGAGAAGGTTTAAGGCATGGGAGTTTCATGAACAAGATGAAAAGACTCTCTTCCCTAACCTCCCTATAATTCTAAACTGGACAATTGGTAAACTTCAAGGCTATAAGATAATTATAGTTGAGGTAGATAGAGGCTGGAGAGAGTTAAAAGGAAAAACTAATAAGTACGTTTATTTGTACTTTTTGGTGTTAATTCAAACTCCTTTTTGGATGAATTTTAGGTGATTTCAAGTTTATTTGGCTGCATTTGTGCTGAAAGTCTATAATTCTAGTTTAGCCATAATCATATCGATTACCGCTAATTTTTAAGACTTTCGGTATAAATGCATATATATGGATGTAGCTTGGTGGAATATTGATTTGATGGTGGAAATTGGGCCAAGAAAATACAAATAAAAAATTAGCCCAAATAGGTTATCAAAAGAAAAAAAAGAAAAAGAATAGAAAATAAAAGAAAAAATAGGGCTAAAGTGAAAAAAGTTACACAACAAAAAGGGAAACAAGAATCCAAGCAAGGAAAAACTCCGAGGTATAGCACGGAATTCATGGGGAGAAAAGAAAAAAAAGATTTCTTGTTTTTCCTTTTAAATTTTTCTTTTATTTTTATTTTTCTAAAATTAGTAATCAGTTAGAAATTAAAAATTAGGTTAGTCTGTGTTAGGTTTTCTTAGGAAGCAATTTTTTTTATTCTATTCTACTTATTCTTCTTCCTCTCGTATCTTTTTTTCTAAGGTTTTTTATTTATGGGTTTTTGTTTAGATATTTATCTCTCAAAAATATTGTTTACTCTTCAAGACTCTAAATTTGTTCCTAGTTTAATCATCAATCTAAATTTCAAGTAAGTTTCTCTATTTTCTTTAGTTGATTATATTTTTGTTTATTTATTCATGCGTCTTTGTTAATTAATTTAATTTCTCTATAGTTTTATGATTTCTATGTTTATGCTTAATTTTATTATTGTTCATATGGCTTTAATTATGAGTAGTGAGTAGTTTTCTTTCTAGGATGTTAATATATGAACCCTAGTATGTGTTAATTGGATTTGAGTATCATCCCAATGTTAAACTAAGGTTGGTTTATTACGTTATTGACATTGATCATTAGGTTAAATTCATTGGTTTAATTAGTAAAGAAGCAACAGCTGAGATTAGTTAATTCCTTTGTCTTAATGATATTTGCTAATTAATCAAGAAGCGAAAGTTGAGATTAAGAGGGCTACACCTAATACAATATAACTAATCCAGAAGTGAAAGCTAAGATTAGGATAATTTGAGGGATGTTTGATTTGATCATTAGTGTTTGTATATATTTGATGAAGATTAATGCATGCATGTTAGTGGGGATGTATTAATATCTTATGTCTTTTTATTATTGGCATTGAGTTGATATTTTTGCAATCATAGTGGTTGGTCCATAATAAAACTCTTTTTAAGCGTAATCCAGTTGAAATGAACTAAGTTGACCATTAAGTAACTTCCTTGAGGACGACTTGTGATTGTATTGCAATAGTCGTGCACTTGCAATTATAATTAGTGACTAAAAATCAGTCATCAAGTTTTTTGCGCCATTGTCAGGGAAGCTACGGTGTTAGTTTAGTTTAGTTTAGTTGATTATGTTCTTTAATTTTAGTTCCTTTTGTTCTTTACTTTTCTCTTTTTCATAGTTTGCGCTTGGGTTATCTTTGTTTTTGATGCACTGGAGATCCATCACACTTGGACATCTTGATATTGTTCAGTTTGATCCTGAGATAGAAGCAACTATGTATAGACTAAACGCAGAAAGAAGGAGAAAGCACAGGAAGATCGTGCAAGAGAACAATCTAAACCACCTGCAATATAATGGCTAGACCTTTAGTGAAATAGGGAGACCTTCACCTACACACACTTCTACATCTTGCATTGTTAAATCTCTGATAGTAGCTGATAATTTTGACTTGAAAACACACTTAATCCAGCTCATTGAGAGAAATCAATTTAGAGGAAATGCTACTGAAATTCCTCATGATCATCTACCAGACTTTTTGAAAAAGTGTGATACAATTTCTATTGGTAATGTGTCAAAAGATGCAATCAGAATGAGATTGTTCCCATTTAGTTTGAGGCACAAAGCTAAAGTTTAGTTGAAGTCAGAACCACCAAACAAGTATGCCACATGGGATGCTCTAGCTACTGGTTTTCAAACAAAATTCTTCCCACCATACAAAACCTCACATCTTAGAATAGAGATTCAAACTTTCGAGCAGCAACCATTTGAATTCTACTATGAGGTGTTAGAAAGGTTTAAGCACCTTCTACGACACTGTCCCCATCATAGGATACTCGACTGGCTACTGGTATAATCCTTCTACTCAAGTATTTATAATGAGCATAAGTCTTTAATCAATACAGCTTGTGGAGGGGATATGAGTTCTAAAACTGATGTGCAACTTCTTCAACTCTTTGAGACAGTCGCATAAATGTAGCCTCTTGGTGCAGTGAAAGGGAAGCACTAACTAAGTCACGTGTAGGAGCTAATCAGGACATCATATAAGCTCTCACACAACATATTATTGTGCTCATTTTGAAGGCATCAAACTCTCTGCTGTTTCACTTACTTTTGCTTCTCCTTCTCGTATAGTACAGGTTAGTGAGATTTATAGAGGTAAGGGGCATGTATTTGAGAAATGTTCCATGGTGACTCAACAACTAGAAAAGGTTAATGCTCTATATGGTAATTCTTATAATCTTAGGTATAAACATCCAAATCTCTCATACAAGAGCCAAAATGTGTTAAATCCACAGTTTTCTCCATAACCACAACTCAATCCTCTTGGCCTCAATCCTTAACCACCTCAATACCAATAACCTATATTTAGACCTCCAATGCAGCAACAATAAGATCCTTCCTAAAAGTCATATTTAGAGCTAATGATAGAGCAATTTGTGGCTACTGAATCTTAAGCCAATAATGATATGAGAAGTAGTATATCCAAGCTTGAGTTATCCATGACTCAAATGTAAACTCAATTTAAGATGTTGGAGAATCAGAAAGTTCAATTAGGACAACAAGTGGATGCCCAATAAAGGGGTCCAAATCAGTTATCATCTCAACTTGAGCCTAATAACAAGGGCCCTAGTCAAATGAATGCAATTAACACTAGGATTGGTAAGCTTTGGAGGATCCTACTCCTATGGTTAAAGTGAGAGAGAAGATTTGTTGAGAAAGATAGGAGAGTAACAATTGAGAACCTCAAGGAAGATACTAGCAAACAACCATCACCTCCTCAACCTTATATTCAACATGCTCCTTTTCCTCATAGTTTGGCATAAGCAAGGCTTGAAAGAGAGATATGGAAAGTTCCTTCATATGGTGAAGGATGTTCAACTTCACATCCCACTTATTGATGTTGTGTATGAAATTCCATCTTCGGTTTTTAAAGGATTTGGTTACGCATAGGAAGAAAATTAAGGGGATTGTCAATTTGTCACAACAATTTAGTATTGTCATTTTGAATCAACTTCCACCCAAAATGGGTGATTCAAGTAGCTTTTCTATCCCTCTTGAAGTTGGTCATATATCTATTGATTGTGTATTATGTTATTTAGGAGCTAGTGTTAGTCTCATGCCTTTAACTATTTATAAGAAACTATGTAATGTGGGATCTTTGTTTCAAACTAGGATGACACTACAACTTAATGACAGGAGTATTAAACACCCTATTGGTGTTCTTATGGATGTTCCTTTATTTTTTAGAAATTTGGTTTTTTCCTATAATTTTGTAGCCATGGGCATCCCTAAAGATATAAAAACTCCTATTATTTTGGGTAGACCTTATTTTGCTACTGCATGTGTACTGATTTTTATGAGGAGAGGAAAATTGTCCTTGGAGGTAGGAGATGACAAAGTGGAGTTTGAACTCCAAAAAGCAATGAAGAACCCATCATCCTTTGATTAATGTTTTAGCATTGATGTGGTAGACAAGATGGTTTCCAAATCTTCATGAGAAGCCGAGGTTGATGCCTTGCAGCTATGCTTAAAGGGAGAGAAAAGAGTAGTGATGAGGCTCTTGATGTTGAAAGGCTACTCGATGAAGCTCCTTTAAATGATTCCTCTTTCCCCTTTGAGATCATGAGCATCAGCAATGTAGTATAGAAGAAATCTAGATCTCCTGAGGAGATAAGCCATTCTATTTGTACTCATACGATATACTTGAAGGATGAGGCCAAGCAAACAATTGAAGCTCTAAAGGCGGTAAAAATATTAAATCTCGATTTAATTACTACTGGCGAGAAGCGTTTATTGGATTTTAATGAACTTGAGGAGATTCAACTAAACGCTTATGAAAGATCTCGAATTTACAAGGAAAAAGCAAAGTGTTGGCAGGACAAGTGCATTGAGAAGCGTCACCTTGATGTTGGAGACAATGTACTTCTATATAATACTCGGTTGAAGTTCTTTCCTAGTAAGCTTTGTTCGTGATGGTCAAGACCATTCACCATTATGAAGGTTTTTCCATATGGCTCTTTTGAGAATAGTTCAAATGAGGGATCATTCAAAGTGAATGGAAGTAGATTGAAAAAGTATGATTCGGGAGTACCCATTGAGAGCAAGGAGGTCATTTGCCTTTCTATTGACTCTCCCAATTGATGTTTGGTAAGAGGTCAAGCTCATTGACATTAAACGAATGCTTGGTGGGAGTCAACCCATCATTTTATATCTTTTGATTTAGTTTATTTATTTTTCTTGTGGATTTTTTTCTTGTCTTTAGTCTTTGTTTTTCTTATCATTTTTTTAAGTAAGATGCACTTGAAGATTAAAGTACACTATCTTCATCAAATTATCAAGGCAAATTGAGTATTTTGGCGTAGTTTAGAGTACATTATATGTAACAAAACAACCTATTTCCATAGATAGTCAAGTTTCAAGGATTATTTCTAGAGCAAGTATAGAAATGGGCTGATTTGTGAACATAGGAGTTATGGGGCAACATACTTCTAGAGTAGGTCTAGAATTTTGCCAAAATTTCTAGAGTATATCAAGAAGTAGGATGTTTGGTTGTGTTTGGGGAAATCATAGGACATCATGTTTCTAGAGCAACTCTTGAATCATATGTTTATTTTTGAAGCTCATTAAGAAATGCGGTGGCATGTTTAGTTATGTATGAAGGGTGTAGATCAAAATATTTCTAGAGCAACTCTAGAAAATCCTAAAATTTTTAGACCATGTCTAGAAACATGCTGTTGTAAAACACGTGAAACTTAATTCAACCCAATCTAAACTCTCCTCTTCTACCCTAAAACTAAACTCACACATACCTCTAAAAAACCGTCACCCACATTAACTCTAACCCCTATCCATCAAAACCCCACCACTAGTGCACCCTAGTAGCCTAGCCAGCCAACGCCCTTGAAGCCCCATCGCATCTCCTCTCCTCTCCACGCACAGCAAACCCCAAAATCGCAACCCCTACGCCTTTCCTCTCCCTTGTACAGCACCACTAGTGCACCCCCTCTCCTTTTTCTCACACCACCCAACCCCTTCCCAGCTACCCCACCCACACTAGATCGCCATGTATACACCCCCATTCTCTTCTATATTTCTAAAAAAACATCTATAAACCCTAAATTCCCATTAACACCCTAATTTCTTTATCCCCATTTATCCCTCATCATTCACCTTGTATAATTCCATGTATTAATTGGGTGGATTACATTGGAATTAAATTTATTATTCTCTTCATTTTTTTGGTGATATGTTGTTTTGGTGAATTGGTATTGTGAATTGGTGGATTAGTGAATTGGCATTTTAGGTGATTTGAGGCTTCACTACTTTGGTGTTTTGGTGTTGTGGTAAATTAGTATTTTGTGATTTGATATTGTGGTGGATTATTCAATTGGTGAGTTAGTGTTGTGGTAATTGATATTGTGATAATTCATTGTTTTAGTGGATTGGTGTTGAGGTAATTCATTGTTTTGGTGAATTCGTTTTGTGGTAATTTTGGTATTTTGGTAATTTGATGATTCGGATATTCAGTGTCTTGGTGATTGGAATTGTGATATGATCGGTCTTATAATTGGAAACACACTATTGTCATTCATTTCCGATTACACCTAATAGATCCTCCTAGAGTTTAGGGCATGAGTACTTATTCTACTAGAAAGCCTTCTTCCTCCCCACCTTGCTATCTTTACTCCTTACTTTAAGCACTATGGACAGTGCTTCATCTAAGCATCGGGGGTGGGGGGTGTATATCATGTTGTTTGTACATACTTTATTATTGCTTTCAAGTTTTCTTTGGTTATTTCAAAAAAATATAAAAAAAGAAAAAAAGAATAGAAACAACAAACCTAGCTATGTTGAAAACCCAAAAGGGCGACATAGGCAAAATTTTAGGGGCTCGGCTAGGTTGAAACCCCAAAAGGGCAACTTAGGAAAAAGAGTGGCTTATCATGAGTGAGTGAGTTGTAAGGCATAAAAGAAAGAAATGAGAGGCTAGGATAAAAACCCGAAAGGGCTCTTAGGCGAAATAAGAGACAAAAGAAAAGAGAGGAATCTTTTTTTGCATCTCAATTGTTTTTGAGTTGGTGTCATAAGGAGATGGAGCGATAAGGAAGGAATTCGGGGATTTTTCATCATTTGGAGGGATAAGTAGATAGCACATTTGCTATGAAATTCTCATTTCTAGTAGTTATAAGGAAATTTTGAAGTTAAGGAAGTCTCACAACATAATTCTCATATTATTTATGTTGTTAGCAAGGTTATATCTTGTTGATCTTGATGGTTTGGTTGGAATTTTTTTGTGTTTGTTGTATGTTGTTGTGTAAGCTAAGCATGGGGGAGTAAGTGGTTTGGTTCATTGAATTACTTAGCTTACACTGCGATTAGTAAAGATTAAGAAGAGAGACATAAGGAGTTATTATTGCTTTGGAGACCATGTTAAGCCCTTTACTTTCATCTAGTCACCTTGAGCTTACTCGAGGATGAGCAAGCGTTATGAATAGGGGAGTTTGATAAGTACGTTTATTTGTACATTTTGGTGTTAATTCAAATTTCTTTTTGGATGAGTTTTAGGTGATTTCGAGTTTATTTGGCCGCATTTATGCTGAAAGTTTATAATTATAGTTTAGCCATAATCATATCGATTACCGCTAATTTTTAAGACTTTCGGTATAAATGCATATTAATGGATGTAGCTTGGTGGAATATTGATTTGATGGTGGAAATTGGGCCAAGAAAATACAAATAAGCCCAAAAAGGTTATCAAAAGGAAAAAAATGGAGAGAAAAGAATCGAAAACAAAAAAGAAAATAAAATAAAAAAATAAGGCTAAAGTAAAACAAGTTACGCGCCACAAAGGAAAACAAGAGTCTAAGCAAGGAAAAACTCCAAGGTGTAGCACAAAATTCAAGGGGAGAAAAGAAAAAAAAAGGTTTCTTTTTTTCTATTTAGTTTTTCTTTTATTTTTATTTTTCTGATATTAGTAATTAGCTAGCAATTAAAAATTAAATTAGTCTATGCTAGGTTTTCTTGGGAAGCAGTTTATTTATTCTATTCTACTTCTTCTTCTTCCTCTCTTCTCTTTTTCTCTAGGGTTTTTGGTTAATGGTTTTTGTTTAGATATTTATCTCTCAAAAATATTGTTTACTGTTCAAGACTTAATTTATTTCTAGTTTAATCATCAATCTAAATTTCAAGTAAGTTTCTCTATTTTCTTTAATTGATTATATTTTTGTTTATTTATTCATGCTTCTTTGTTATTTAATTTAATTTCCTTATAGTTTTATGATTTCTATGTTTATGCTTAATTATATTATTGTTCATATGGCTTTAATTATGAGTAGTGAGTAGTTTTCTTTCTAGGATGTTAATATATGAACCCTAGCATGTGTTAATTTGATTTAAGTATCATCCCAATGTCAAATTAAGGTTGGTTTATTAGGATGTTAACATTGATCATTATGCTAAATTCATTGGTTTAATTAGTCAAGAAGTGACATATGAGATTAGTTAATTCCTTTGTCATAATAATATTTGTTAATTAATCAAGAATCAAAAGTTGAGATTAAGAGGGATATACCTAATATAATTTAATTAATCAAGAAGTGAAAGCTGATATTCGGATAATTAGAGGGATGTTTGATTTGATCATTGGTGTTGGTGTATTTGATGAAGATTTATGCATGTTACTAGGTATGTATTAATGTCCTAGGTCTTTTATTATTGACATTGAGTTTATATTTTTGCAATCGTAGCGGTTAGGTTCATCATGAAGCTCTTCTCTAGCGTAATCCGGTTCAATTGAGCTAAGTTGACCCTTTATTAGCTTCCTTGAGGACGACTCGTGATTGTATTGCAATAGCCGTGCACTTGTGATAATAATTAATGGCTAAAAATAAGTCATCAAAAACCTTAGTTAAGGCAAGCGTTGGATGGTTTATCTGGAATTAATGGAGAAGGTAGGAATGAGGAGGATGGGAAAGAGTTTGGGCTTGTTCGGCGTTCCACTTATAACTTTTACCCATTAGGAAAGGTATGGAGGAGGCTCGCAAAATAAGATAAGCTTGTTTAAGCCATACATACACTAAGGAGTTAAAGACACTAGTATAAGTGAAGGTTTTAGAGCACTCAAGGGGGGGGGGGGGGGGGGGGGGGGGGGGGGGGGTGAATTGAGTGTTAAATAGTCTTGGCCTATTTTTCTCCCTTTTTCGATCAGTGGGAGGAACCAGTAGTGCTGGTTCCTATTTAGCAGCGGAATGTATGTAGAGTAATAAAGGAAGACACACAATTTAACGAGGTTCAGCCAACTCAGGCCTACGTCCTTCTACTATATGCTCTTTTATTAATCTACTCCGAAAAACAAAGAACACAGACACTCATCTGTTTCCCTACTCTGGGAACCAGTTCACCCCACACTCTACTCCGAGTGTGCACTCGACTTACACTAGTAAGCTCCTTTTGTGTTTGAACTCACAAACACTCTCCCAGCCTATCAACCCCTCTGTTGAAGGCTCTTTACAGAATCAAACTCTCCTTTGATCTTGCTTCTAAAAGCTAATATGAGAGAAAGATATAAGTTCTAATGGTGCTCGTGTATATGACTTAATGAAAGGTTTTTATGCTTAAGTGTGTATAATGCTCTCTAGAGATAAACTCAGTTTTCTTCACGTGAGAGACTTATTGAATTAGGTTGATTAGATGAGTTTATATATGTGATTACAAAAACCCTAGCATTCCTAAAATCACATAATCGTTTGAGCTGTCATCTTATGTGAGTTTAGGAAAGTATTTATCTTATTTGACTTAATCATATAGATAGAATCAAATAAGGTAAATACTCCTAGTTTTTAGGTAACCAATATATTCTCATCTAAACTACCAGCTGCTCAATATATTTTCCAAAATAATTCTTTAGAAAATATTTTTACAAAATCTTTTCAAAGATACGCAGCTTGATATTTCATTCAGTAAACCCGGTTCCCTGAACCTGGTTCCCTGAATTAAGTAAGTTATGAATTCTGTTCCAGCTTTGTACCAGAATTCATAACATGACTTATCACACTTAAAACAAGCTGCTCAATATATTTTCCAAAATAATTCTTTACAAAATATTTTTACAAAATCTTTTCAAAGATACGCAGCTTGATATTCCATTCAGTAAACCCGGTTCCCTGAACCTGGTTCCCTGAATTAAGTAAGTTATGAATTCTGTTCCAGCTTTGTACCAGAATTCATAACATGACTTATCACACTTAAAACACTTATATTACCTACTCATATAAGTCATACTACGGAGCATATTACATGAAAAACTAGATTAACAGTAAAGTACAAATGATCTTCTTTTCATGTAATCTTTAAGACTTGAATCTTCCTTGAATGCTTCATCTTGAGCAAAGTATCTTTCTTCGAATGTCTTCGAAAGGCTTCTATGCTCCAAGTCTTAGATTCAGCTTAACTACTGCACATATAACATGGTTAACATGTAATAGATAATATGTGACTGCTTTACAGCATAGCAGTCAATGAGACAGTTCCAACTTCTTGTGACCTGTTTCCTATAACTGTTTGTCATCATTCAAAACATCAAAACTTAAGGAACTCAAAAAATTCCCCCTTTTTGATGATGACAAACTAAATAAAGTTCCTGCAATCCAAGCACATTAAAAACATACACACTCCAATAAAGTACTTAACTAGGATTGAGTACATCAACAATCTTTAAGACAAAAATTGAATACACACTGGAAAAAAATTTCTTAAGTTAACTTGACTCGACTCTTATTTGACTTAATCTAAAAATCCTAAAAGGTTAAGAAGATCCTAGGCTTCAGCTTCAACTCTTTTCCCCCTTTTGGCATCATTAAAAACTATACTCAAGTAAAAATAAGATGCACAAATTATTAAGTGTACTCATCTATGCAGTGGCATCAACCACCATTCAAGTTAAATGCTGCAAAAATAGATTAGTCAAACTAGGCATGACATAGCAGAAATAAAATTGTTTAAACCAAATACCAAACAAGGTTCAACAAATTAGATACCCCAGCTCCATATCAAAAGAACAGTTCATGGAGTGGGAAGAAGCAAATCAACAGAATCAATCATAAGAGAAAGGGTAGGCAAACAAAAACAGAAAACAGAATCAATCTTCATCATTCTCATCCTCCTCTTCTCTGTCAGCATCTTGGTCTCCATCATCAGTTGGTTACTCATCTTCATCTCCTTCCTCAGCATCATGCATCTCTTCTTCAGGAGGAGACTGTGGAGCAGCAGCACTTGTACCAGGTGCTTCTTGATCATGAGATCCAACAAGCTTCTTTTCCAGATTAATAAACCTAGAATCAATAGAAGAGAATAAATCTTGGACCAGACCAATGATGTTTTTAAGAAAATTCTCCTGATCCTCCAACCTTTTAAGAACTAGAGCCTGACCTACTGGCTCCTCTACTTTCTTATTCTTCTTTGATGGAGATCTCACATCCTCCACTAGTTCCTCTGATTTAAACAGCAGCTGATCCCCACTTATATCTAAACCCTTTTGCTTTAAGATGACCCTGGTAAACACTGTAACTGGGACAGTGGAGCCACTCAGGGGTACATTGTTAGATTTGAGCAGGTGGGTTATAAAGGATCCATAAGTCAAGGAGTGATGAGATGACCCATGGCAGTTCATCATATGGGCCAACATTAATGCAGGAAGATTAATTTTCACCTTCTTCATTATCAGATACATCAATACCATTTCTATTATTCTCACAGTACCTCTACCCTGAGCCCTTGGTATTAAAACCTTGTTACACAGAGAGTGTAGAACAAGCATAACTTGTTCCTTCAAATTTATAGACTTAAGAACCCCTAGCTTTTTGGGCATCTTCCCTCCAAACATAAAAGCATATATCTCCTCTGGTGTGACCCCAACAAGCATGGGCCACCAGTCACCTGAGTACTTATCAAAACCATCTCTTGGTATACTTAACAGACTTGACAGAGAAGCAACTGATAAACTGACATCAACCCCATTCACACATGAATTTATGGACATATCAGGCATTTGCTTGATATTAACATAAAATTCCCTAACTCCAGACACATTTGCAGCACAAACATCAAACAACATTAACCAACCTTGATAATCAAGCAACTCCTTGAACTCGGATAATGCAGCAATATCAAAATATCCTTTTTCAACACCACACCCAGACAACACTAGTCTAGAATTTAAATCAATAGAACCAGTAGGAATAGATTCTACAGATTTACCTTTTGAAGTACGAGAGGTTTTAACAGGCAACTTCTTTCTCTTGGTTCTTTGCACAGAATCAGCAGACTGTTCCTCCTGGGTGTCATCAATTTTCCTTTTTACAGAAGAACGTGTGAAACGACCACTTCTCCTAACCTTTTCATCTGGTGATCCTTCCTTGAACCCAGTAACCTCCACCACTTCCACTTCGTCACTGTGCTCTTCAGCACTACTAACCTCCACCTCTTGGCTCACAGATTGCTGAGCTTCTGTCTCCTGTTCCCCCTGAGATGGTACAGGTTCCTTGATGACAGAGTCATTAGTTTCTGGAGGATGGAAGATAGGCTTAGGTTATTTTGATGAGGGTTTGGTCGATTGTGGTGGTGAGGAGGATTTTTTAGGGGAATCTGGGATTGTGGTAGGAATTTCTGAAGGTGATGAAGCTACATTGGGTGATGAAGGTTCAATTTGGGTTTGTTTTTGTTAAGAGGTAGGTGGAATAACGATGGGGGTTCCTCTAGATTGAGTGGAGTCACTAGCAGACCCCTTTCCTCTTCCTCTCCTAGATGAAGCTACTGTCTTTCTTCCCATTGTGAAAGAGAAATTGAGAATGAAGATGATGAATAGCACTCTGATGGTTGAGCAACATGCAAAAGAGAGAAGGAGAGTGATGAATGAGAAGTAATGAAGCTGCACAAAGGGTTATATATATATTTGAAGCAAAACAAAAATATGGAAATTCAAAAAATGACGGTTAATTGATTTGATAAATATGACAAGTTTTAAAAATTGAAAAAGATAGCTATCATTACTTGCCATAAATATCTTAACCATCCTATAAACTAGGCAAGTGATTGATTTGCCATTATTTTTATGGTAAATGACTGAAATAAGATTATTTCCTTCCAAAAGGAAAATATCTTATAATAATCTTCCAAAGATATGAAAATATGATTCGGAAGACATATCAGTGCTGATCTGTTGTTTCCCTTTCCTAATACTTGATTAAAACCACTTCATTCTGTTTCTGGCAACTTAGTTTAATTTCACCTGTTTCTTGCAACAATGATTTTTAATCCTTTTGAGATCTCAAAACATTTACATAAAACTTGAAGGATTTCGACATAGGTATGTACATATACTATACAAGAGAATACCATTCTAACCAATCATTAAGGGAAATAGATGAAGTCAAAGACTAAAATCTAACTAGACCTAGTAAGATTCTTAAATTACAAAAAGTTTCTCTACACAAGGGTTTTATGAAGATATCAGCTATTTGATCTTCACTTTTACAAAACAATACTTCCACTAAACCTTTTTCTACATTATCTCTCAGAAAATGATGTCTAATCTCTATATGTTTGGTTTTGGAATGCTGAACTGGATTCTTAGAAATATTAATTGCACTAGTGTTGTCACAAAATATAGGAACACTATTATAAACAACACCAAAATCCTTCAGCTGGTTCCTTACCCACAGTAGCTGGGAGCAGCATGAAGCTGCTGCAATATATCCTTCAGCTGGTTCCTTACCCACAGGCCACTGAGTTTTGCTTTTTAGAGCCCCATGATATTAGACAGGAGCCAAGAAAGTGTGCCATACCTGATGTGCTCTTTCTATCAACAAGAAAGCCAGCATAGTCTGCATCAGTGTACCCAATAAGATCAATTGCACTCCCTTTGGGATACCAAAAGCATAAGTCTGTTGTTCCCACAAGATACCTAAGTATCCTTCTAACAGCCTTCAAGTGAGATTCCTTTGGATTACTTTGAAACCTAGCACACAATCTAACAGAAAACACAATATCAGGTCTACTAGCTGTTAGATAGAGAAGGGAACCAATCATTCCTCTATAAAGTGTGGCTTCAACATCTTTTCCCTTTAGATCATTATCTAATTTTGTGGATGTGGGAATAGGTGTATCATAAGCCTTGCTGTTTTCCATGCCAAATTTCTTCAGCAATTCTTTAAATTATTTTTGCTGATGTATCATGGTTCCATTCTCCATTTGCTTAATTTCCAATCCGAGAAAGAATCCTAGTTCTCCCATCATGCTCATTTCAAACTCACTCTGCATAGGATTAGCAAATTCATCACATAGTACTTGATTAGTAGCACCAAATAAGATATCATCAACATAAATTTGTACTATAATCAAGTTGTTCCCCCTGGTTTTGATAAACAGTGTCTTGTCTACTGTTCCCCTCTTGTAATCATTCTCCATTAAGAATTTAGACAATCTTTCATACCAAGCTCTTAGAGCTTGCTTCAATCCATATAGAGCTTTGTCTAACTTGTAAACATGTTGGGAAAATAGCTTGTCTTCAAAACCAGGTGGCTGCTCTACATATACCTCTTCCTTCAAATATCCATTTAGGAAGGCAGTTTTTACATCCATCTGAAACAATTTCATATTCATGTGAGCAGCATAAGCAATTAAAATCCTAATTGCCTCTAACTTAGCTACTGGTGCAAAAGTCTCATCATAGTCAATCCCTTCTTGTTGATTGTAACCTTGCACCACTAGCCTAGCTTTGTTTCTGACTATTGTACCTAGGTCATCCAATTTGTTTCTGAAGACCCATTTCGTACCAATAACTGACCTATCCTTTGGTCTAGGTACAAGATGCCAAACCTGGTTCCTATGGAACTGATTTAACTCATCTTGCATTGCTAGAACCCAATCAGGATCAGTCAGTGCCATTTTATAGTCAGTTGGCTCTATATTAGACAGGAAAGAATAAAAAACACAAAAGTTTTGAAAAATATTTCTTCTCGTTTGAACTCCTTTATTAATATCACTAATGATCTGATTTGGAGGATGAGAAGATTGATATTTGAAGCTTTTAAAAGAGAAATCATTTTGTGCTTCTTCATTTGATTGGGAACCAGCATGATCATGAATCTCATCAATTTCTTCGAAACCAGTAAGATTCATATTCACGCTGTTTCCATTAACATTACTTACCTCAGGTTCAGGGGAGGCATCTTCATTTATTCCCCCTGAACTCCTTACCTGTCTGTCACTTGAGGAACTATTTGGTCTTGGTTCCTCTTCTGAATTGTCTTTATTTTCTTCTCTAGGCTCCTCATTATCATTATTTTGTGGAGTATCAAGTGAGTCTAGATCTTCTTGCACTTCATTTAGGGGACCAGTATCATGGTTCCTAGTAAACTACATCAATCCAATCATTTCATCAGGTTGTACCTGCGCAATCTCATAAGACATGTTAAATTCATCAAAGATGACATGCACACTCTCCTCAACATACAAAGTCCTTTTATTAAGGACTCTATATGCTTTCCTTTGAGGAGAATATCCAAGAAAGATTCCCTCATCACTCCTAGGATCAAATTTATCAAGCTGGTTCTTCCCATTGTTATGAATATAACATTTACATCCAAATACACGAAAGTATGCAATATTAGGCTTTCGACCTCTAAGGAGTTCATAGGGAGTCTTATTTAACTTTGGTCTAATGAGACCTCTATTTAAAATATAGCAAGCAGTGTCCACAGCTTCACCCCAGAAACTCTTAGGGAGACCACTTTCAATGAGCATTGTTCTGGCCATTTCTTCAAGAGTTCTATTCTTTCTTTCAACAACACCATTTTGCTGTGGTGTTCTTGGGGCTGAGAAGTTATGAATAACTCCCTGTTCCCTACAATATTCAACAAAGTTAGCATTATCAAATTCAGTACCATGGTCTGATCTTATTGAGACCAGCTTGTGAGAGAGCTGGTTCTCCACTTGCTTCACCAATGCTACCCATTCATTGAACGTTTCATCTTTTGAATGTAGCATTATTACTCAAGTGTACCTAGAATAATCATCAACCATAACACAGACATATCTATGACCTCTTCGACTTTGTATTCTCATGGGACCACACAAATCAATGTGTACAAGTTCGAAGGGTCTGTTGGTACTCAAAACAGTTTTAGGCTTAAAAGAGATTTTGACCTGTTTCCCCTTAACACATTCTGAGCAAACTTTATCTGCCTTATAAGTGATGTTAGGAAGTCCTACCACCAAATCACGAGACCTTAATTTTTTCAAAAGTGTCAAGCTAGCATGTCCAAATCTCTTATGCCAAATCCATTGGTTATTATCGGAAACAGCTTTCAAACAAACAAACTTGTCTTGAGGAATTTTATCCAGAAAGGTGATGTAAACATCATGCTTCCTGGTTCCCTCACATACAAGTTCGCCTGTTTGAGAATTAACTATATGTCAAAGATTAGCTTGAAACTCAACTCTATTACCTTTATCACATAATTGAGAAATACTCAAGAGATTATGTTGTAAGCCCTCAACATAATATACATCATCAATTACATTTGAAAGTGTCTTTCCTACCTTACCTAAACCAGTGATGGTTCCCTTGCTGTTATCTCCAAAGGTGACACTTCCACCGTTAAAGGCTACTAGTGAAAGGAATTGACTTTTATCCCCGGACATGTGTCTTGAGCAACCACTGTCCAAATACCAATAGGTATCTCCTTTCACTTTAGCCTTCAAGAACAAATCAAACATTAGTTTTAGGAACCCAAACATGTTTGGGTCCCTTTTCAATGACATTAGGCTCTTGTTGGTCTTTTCTTCTCCAGACCCACTTCACATGTTTATTGTTCTTATTCTCACTGTTCTTCTTAGCAGGACACTCATGTATCTTATGCCCATTCATTCCACAATGATAACAAACATGCATCTCTTTAGTCATTACATACTTACCTCTTTTGAATTCTTTGACCCACGTGGTTTCCCTGGGGGACCTGTTAGTCCTGGTTCTCTGTCTAGTATATCCAAGACCAACTCTTCCTTTGTAACTTTTAAATGAAATTAAAGAATTCAAAGTTTCCTGTGCAGTCAATAATTTTTCAACATGTCTATGACTATCATGAAGTTCTTTCTCTCTAGTTTCAAGATTCTTAATCAACAACTCATTTTTATCTTTTAGAAAATCAAAATCACTTTTTAAGGATTCAAGTTGTAAATTAAGTTTCGAAACCATAGGATCAATAGTCATGTCAATAATTACTGTTTGCTTATCTTTTTTCAGTTTATGAATCTCAGCATGCAAATCACAAATAGTACCTTTATACTCATCTATTTCATCACTAATCTTAACACTGGTACCTGTAGGGGAAACAGTGAACTGAGCAGCCTTAAGTGAAACAAATTCTTTGTGTATTTCTTCCAAGTTGTGAGCCAATATTTCAAAGGCTTTCAACAAGGAAGTTCTACTATAGGAATTTGCTTTACCTATAGCTACTGAAAAATTAAGAGATTCACTAGTAGTTGATAAGTCTCTGGGGAGCCAGGAGGTCAGATCTTCCTCATCATCACTAGGACAGTCAGATTTAGAAGACCTTTCCTTCTCCAGTTCCTCCTTACACTTGTCCAATTCAACCTCTAGTTCAGCTACTTGATTTTTCAACTCAAAGCAAACTTCTTCTAGGTGATCACAACTAGCAACAGCAATTTCACATTCAACACGTTTTTCTTTAAGTTTTCTTTTGCCAGTTATGTTAGTTACACCGAGTTTATAGCATTCATCTAATAAAGAGTCAATACATTTAAGCATATTATCTCTATCATATTCATGCATATCTTTCCTAACTTGTTCTAAGTTTACCTTGTGTTCGTGTAGCACATCCTTCTTTGCCATTAAGCATTTTCTGAATGTACTGGTTCCCCCTCTGGTTCCTGAGTCAGTGATGTTTCCCTGAATGTTTGTGAAGGCAGTCAAACAAACATCAGAGTTAGGTGATTCCTCATCTTCATCAGACCCTGAATCAGAATCACCCCACATGGCTGCTATCATTGCATTTTTGAAGGCCCGTTTATCTCCAGATTTGGATTGTTTGTCCTTCCACTTAGGGCAATCTCGAATAAGATGTCCCTTATCTCCACACTTCAAGCAACCTACAGAAGAAGAGTTATATTTCTTAAAGTTCTTACCTTTGAAATTCTTCCTTTGATCACGAAGAGTTCTTTCAAATCTTTTAGCAATCATGCCAATCTCATCTTCTTCTTCTTCTATTGTTCCTTTAAGAGTTGTTCCTCTAGCTGGTTCCTTCTCAGACTTAGAATCAATCAGCATTTCATGAGTCATGAGGGAACCAATCAGTTGTTCCAGAGATAGAGTTGATAAATCCTTTGCCTCATATATTGCTGTTACCTTGGATGTCCATGCATCTGTCAAACTGCGCAAAACTTTTCTCACAAGATCCTCATCAGAAAAGTTCTTACCAAGAGATCTAAGATCATTAACTATTGTCATAAATCTACAAAAACAGTCATTAATCTTTTCATTTTTATTCATAGCAAACAATTCATACTTAGACATAAGTAAATCAATTTTAGACCTTTTTACCTCGCTGGTTCCCTCAAAAGAAAGTTCGAGGGTATCCCAAATCTCTTTTACATTGCTGCAACCTGAGATCCGGTTTATTTCAGTCTCATCTATAGCATGTTGTAGAATTGACATTGCTTTGGCATTCTTCTCCAGCAGTTTGTAATCAGCAGTAACTAGTTCACTATCTTTCTTTGGAATCCTGTTTCCCTCTTCATCTGTCTTGAAAATGATATTGGGACCATTTTTGACAACTAGCCAACATTCATAATCAATTCCCATGATCACATTCTTGATCCTGTTTTTCCACCAAGCATAGTTGTTACCATTGAACTTTGTTGTCTTATTGTCGTAGCTCATAGCGTTCAATTCATGAGTACTCATACTTAACTTCTCTATATGTTACTCTTATGAGAAGCCTAGGCTCTGATACCAATTGAAGGTTTTAGAGCACTCGAGAGGGGGGGGGGGTGAATTGAGTGTTAAATAGTCTTGGCCTATTTTTCTCCCTTTTTCGATCAGTGGGAGGAACCAGTTGTGCTGGTTCCTATTTAGCAGCAGAATGTATGTAGAGTAATAAAGGAAGACACACAATTTAACGAGGTTCAGCCAACTCAGGCCTACGTCCTCCTACTCTATGCTCTTTTATTAATCTACTCCGAAAAACAAAAAACACAGACACTCAACTGTTTCCCTACTCTGAGAACCAGTTCACCCCACACTCTACTCCGAGTGTGCACTCGACTTACACTAGTAAGCCCCTTTTGTGTTTGAACTCACAAACACTCTCCCAGCCTATCAACCCCTCTGTTGAAGGCTCTTTACAGAATCAAACTCTCCTTTGATCTTGCTTCTAAAAGCTAATATGAGATAAAGATATAAGTTCTAATGGTGCTCGTGTATATGACTTAATGAAAGGTTTTTATGCTTAAGTGTGTATAATGCTCTCTAGAGATAAACTCAGTTTTCTTTACGTGAGAGACTTATTGAATTAGGTTGATTAGATGAGTTTATATATGTGATTACAAAAACCCTAGCTTTCCTAAAATCACATAATCTTTTGAGCTGTCATCTTATGTGAGTTTAGGAAAGTATTTATCTTATTTGACTTAATCATATAGATAGAATCAAATAAGGTAAATACTCCTAATTTTTAGGTAACCAATATATTCTCATCTAAACTACTAGCTGCTTAATATATTTTCCAAAATAATTCTTTAGAAAATATTTTTACAAAATCTTTTCAAAGATACGCAGCTTGATATTCCATTCAGTAAACCCGGTTCCCTGAATTAAGTAAGTTATGAATTCTGTTCCAGCTTTGTACCAGAATTCATAACATGACTTATCACACTTAAAACACTTATATTACCTACTCATATAAGTCATACTACGGAGCATATTACATGAAAAACTAGATTAATAGTAAAGTACAAATGGTCTTCTTTTCATGTAATCTTCAAGACTTGAATCTTCCTTGAATGCTTCATCTTGAGCAAAGTATCTTTCTTCGAATGTCTTCGAAAGGCTTCTATGCTCCAAGTCTTGGATTCAGCTTAACTACTGCACATATAACATGGTTAACATGCAATAGATAATATGTGACTGCTTTACAGCATAGTAGTCAAGGAGACAGTTCCAACTTCTTGTGACCTGTTTCATGTAACTCTTTGTCATCATTCAAAACATCAAAACTTAAGGAACTCAACAATAAGACATTAGACTTCAAGCTTTTACTTTACATTTTTTTCAAGTGCTTTAATGTTATATGTTGATTTGCGGATCCGAAGCTTGGAAATCCAATGTGCAAGTCATAGGCCTAGGCTCCCTCAAAAAAGGGTCTTTAAATGGGATTGGGACTACATGGGCTTAGACTTAGGCTTTGACCCATTGACTTGGGCTTTAACTTGGGCTTAGTCAAAGTTGGGCTTGACCTTAGAGTTAACTTCCATGGATAGGATCTTAACTTAGACCTTGAGGGATTAAACCTTAACTTGGATGTGGACTTCCTTGAGGTTGGGCCATGAGTTTGCTATGCATGAAATTAAGGAGATCCAAGAGCATTTAGCATGGGCCAACATTGGGCTAGAGTTGGTATGGGCTGAAGCAATAATAAAGAAAACAGTGGCCTCGATTTTTGGAACAGTAAAATAATGTGTAATTAAAGTGCTTGAAGACTCCACATTGCATTAAAACTCCAAGACTCTAAGTGCTTTACAACTACTTTTATTTTTTGGATTTTATTAGCTTTTAATTAGAGTTTATGTTCCTTCAGACTCCTTTAGTTATGGTTTGAATTAGGGCTTTGATTAGTTAGCTTTGATTAGTTTATTTACAGGTCAAATTGTAAAGCTTAAGTTAATATACCTTGGCTAGGATTCTTTTAAGCCTTATTAACTGCTCGACTTTATTAAGCAAGTGTTTAGGGTCTCTTATTAGGGTTTCTTAGATATTTTAAATAATTTAAACTCTTGTATTAAGCCTTATATAATAAGGCATCCATGCATAATAATAGACAAGTGTTGAAAATTTCATAAAAAAACTGTTTTTGCTTAGGTTTTAGCACAACTTTTGTGAGGCTTTTAGTGTCCATTGCTAGTCCTTGTTTGGTAAGTTGGATGGTGTTCTTGGAGACCATAAGAACTCCAAGTGGTGATCTGAAGGTTCAATGAGCACTCAAGAGGGGGGGGGGGTGAATTGAGTGTTAAGTAATCGTTGGCAATTTTTACTTCTTTTCGGATTATGTGTAAGGAACCAGCTGTGCTGGTTCCCTTATGTAGCGGAATAAAACAAGGCAATAAAGAACACCACAGACTTAACGAGGTTCAGCCAACTCTGGCCTACGTCCCCCTATTCTAAGTCCTTTATTGATCTACTCCGAAAAATAAAGATAAAGAACACTCTACTGTTTCCCTACTCCAGGAACCAGTAAACCCCACACTCTACTCCGAATGTGCTTTAAACTTACCCTCGTAAGTTCCTAGTGTGTTTGAACTCACAAACACTCACCAAGTCTTCAACCCCTCTGTCAAAGACTTAATACAAGATCAAGAACTCTTTAATGATCTAACTCTCAAAAGTCAAATAGAGAAAAACGTTAAAACACTATTATGCTCTTGTGTATCACTTAATAATTGAATTAGTGCTTTTAGCTCTCAAAGATCAAACTCTACTAAAAATGCGTGAGAGCTATATGTTTGATTATTCAGAGCAAGATGTATTTATAGGTTAGTTGGCTAAACCCTAAAATCATGCATATAAGATATATATACGATTTTAGGATAAGTATTTATCCTAATTGATTTGATCACAAGATAAGATCAACTTAGGATAAGATACTTCTCGGTTTTTAGCTAACCAAAAATATCATCTTATCTTTTAGCTGCTTAGATATATCTTAAATCAATATATTTCGAAAAATATCCTTTTTGTAAAATCTTTGTAAAAACCGCAGCTTGAATAATTTGTTCAGTTAACCTGGTTCCCTGAACTGAATATGTTATGAAATTTGTTCCAAACCTTGTACCAAATTTCATAACGATATTTAATATACTAAAAGCACTTTATATACTCAATTATATAAGTTGTACTATGGAGCATTTACATGAAGATCCTAAATAACTCTTCGAGTGTAGTCTTCCTTCATGCATTCGTTAAGTCTTGAAAGCTTCCATGAATGAACTAAATTATTGACCAAGGACCTTCCTTTAAGTTGATCGAAAGTCCTTTCAAGCTTCCAATCTTAGAAATCAACTTAGATGCATAGCTCATTTATCATCTAGTTGTTCCCCGTATAAAGACAAGTTAGTTCAACAAATATCTCATATAAGTAATAACTTATCTAGGGAAACAGTGTTCTATTTTAGCTGGTTCCCCAACTGTATTGAACACTTTCAAAGACCTGTTTCCCTTAGCTGTTTGTCATCATTCAAAACTGTCAATCAAAGCCTAAGGGACTCAACAAATTCCCCCTTTTTGATGATGACAAACATTTGAAGTTTCTGCACCTGTGAACATACTCAAAAGAAAGTAGTCAAAAACTTCAAGAACTCAAGACTCAATGGAACAAGTCAGTTAAGCCAACTAGTTCCCTAAACAGAAACAGAAAATAAGATAAAGACTCAATCTAAACTAGTAAAGACTCTAGGCTTCAACTTCAACTATTTTCCCCCTTTTGGCATCATTAAAAAGATATGCGAAAGTAGCATCTTATGCATAAAGTAACGTGCTAAACCATCAAATGGCATCAACCATTATACAAATAAAGTGCTGCAAAAGAAGGTCAGAATAGTCAAAGTCAAGCCATGCCACCAATAAAGATCATAGTTTAATACAAACCAACAAAAGTGAACGATATAGCCCAAATCCATATCAAAACAAGTTCATGGATTGGGAGGAATAAAAACAGTCCAACAAAATCAGTTATTCAGAATATAATATAATAAAGGTAGGCTAAATGAAAAAGAGAACAGATTCAATCATCATCATCATTTTCATCATCTCCTTCCTCTTCTTCAGTGGCAGCCTCCTCAGCTGTTTCTTCCTGGTTCTCCTCCTCTTCACTGTCATCTTCCTGTTGGTCTACTTGCTGGTCCTCCTCAACTTGTTTCTTCTCATTTCCAGAACTACCAGCAATCTATTTCTCTAACTTGATCATCCTCATAATAAACGAAGTAGATAGACCTTCCACTAAGTTCACTAACTTGCTGAGTTGATCCCCTACAGCACTTATCTTCTCTTCCTGACTCTCCAGCCTCTTAAGAATAACCTGCTGACCAGCTAGTTCCTCTGCCTTCTGTTTCTTCTTGGCAGGCTTAGGAGTCTCTACTGGTTCCTCCTCCCTAAACTTCAACACCCCAGCACTTATGATCAACCCCTTTTGTTTCAGAATACCTTTGGTAAACACCATTACAGGAGCAGTTGATCCACTAAGAGAAACATTATTCTCTTTAAGAAGCTTAGTTATGTAGGAGCCATAAGGAAGAGAGTGGTGGGATGAATTATAGCAATTCATCATATGGTTTATCATTAGAGAAGGAAGATTTATCTTAATCCTTTTCATCAGCAAATATATAAGCACCATTTCCATAATGCGCACAAAACCCCTACCTTGTGCTCGAGGGATAATCATCTTGTTACACACAGAGTGAAGGACCAGCATCACTGGTTCCTTCAAGCTACCAGTTTTAAACGTTCCAGCTTTCTTTGGAACTTTCCCTCCAAACACAAAGTCATGCACTTCATCTGGACTGACCCCTATAAGTGTGGGCCATCCATCTCCAGAATACTCATCAAAACCATCCCTGGGTATATTCAACAACCCAGCCAAACTTGCAACAGACACATTCACTTCAACATCATTCACAACTAAACTTAACGATCTATCCAACATTTATTTCAAATTCACATAAAACTTTCTAACACCATCAATATTAGCATCACAGACATCAAACAAAGGCATCCAACCCTGATGTTCTAACAGCTCTTTCACATTACTTAAGGCAACTTCATCAAAATAACCAACTTCTGTTTTACACCCAAATACCACAACCCTAGAACCTAAATCAGTCATACCAACAGATGGAGATTCTACTGACATACCTCTTGCAGACTTTCGTGCTGTTCTCTTTCGTTTGGAACCAGCAGAGTCCATCGACTGTTCCTCTATTACTACTTCGCCAATCCTTTTCAGGGAAGACCTAGTCACTCTTCTGCGAACCAAGGGTTCTGTAGTCCACTTTTTATGCCCAATAATATGTAGATCATCTTCCTCACTTCGAACTTCCTCCTCTTCCCTTTCTCCAACAGTGTTGAAGAATTCTTCAGTGCTTTTGGGCTGGTCCCCCTGAGATGAGACAGGTTCCTTGATGATGGAATCATCAGCCTCAGGGGTTTTGGGTAAAGGTGCATTTTTGGGAGGTGGAGGTGAGGGAGATTTAGAAGATGGAGATAGAGTTGGTGATGGGTTCTTTGTGGTGGTAGGAGGTGAGTTGCTCGATGAAGTTGGAGCAGGGTTTGCTTCATTGATGGAGGTCTCCTTCAATTGAGTGGACTCACTTGCTTGAGTCTTCTCCTTCCTTTTCTTAGCTGGAGCCCTGGTTGATTTCCTTCCCATTGTAGCAGATGAGCTTCACAGATTTGAGGGAGATGAGAACGGAGTGAGCATTGATCAGGGTACCACTTTTGAACGAGAGAGAGATAGGATGAGTAGAGTGATGATGTGATGTAAAGCTGTATCAATGAGTTGATGTGTATTTATATCAATTGCATAGACATAGGATTTCAAAAAATTAGCCGGTTGAGAGTCAAGATAAACGGAAGAGATAATTTCAGATTTAAAAATTGTAGTTATCTTTTTACAAAAGAGTCAACCAACTATAAATTAGGCAATTAAATATATTTGCCTCTTTGTAGGATAGGAATAACTGAAATAAGATAATTCTTTCCAAAAAGAAATTATCTTATAGTAATCTTCCGAAAATAAGATATTTTCGGATGACATATCAGAGCTGAACTGCTGTTTCCTCTTGCTGGTACCTGTACTGAACCAGTCATTCTATTTTCAGCATGTTTCAAAATAACTTCTCCTGTTTCTATGCAACAATAATCCACTTAGGTTATTTACACAATATTTGTAAGTAAGCAACATAGTTATATACATAATCGATACAAAAGCATACTTATTCTAACCAATCATTGAAGGAAATAATTGAAGCCATCGCCTAAAGTCTAACTAGACCTAAAAGGACTCTTAACCTACAAAAAGACTCTCTACATAAAGGCTTTGTGAAGATATCAGCTATTTGATCTTCACTTTTACAGAACAACATCTCCACCAATCCTTTTTCCACATTGTCTCTTAGAAAATGGTGTCTTATCTCAATGTGTTTGGTCTTGGAGTGTTGCACGGGGTTCTTTGAAATATTGATTGCACTAGTGTTATCACAAAAAATAGGAACACTTTTATAAATAACACCAAAATCTTTCAGCTGGTTCCTTATCCACAGTAGCTGGGAACAGCATGAAGCTGCAGCTATATATTCTGACTCTGCTGTGGATAGGGCCACTAAATTTTGCTTCTTAGAACCCCATGATATAAGACAAGAGCCAAGGAAGTGTGCCATACCTGATGTGCTCTTTCTATCAACTAGGAAACCAGCATAATCTGCATCTGTATATCCAATGAGATCGATGGTACTGCCTTTGGGGTACCACAAAAACAGATCTGTTGTTCCCACAAGATACCTAAGTATCCTTCTAACAGCCTTCAAGTGAGATTCCTTTGGATTGCTTTGAAACCTAGCACACAAACCAACAGAAAACACAATGTCAGGTCTACTAGCTGTTAGGTAAAGTAGAGAACCAATCATTCCTCTATAAAGCGTAGCTTCAACATTTTTTCCTTTAAGATCAGCATCCAACTTTGTGGATGTGGGAACAGGTGTATCATAAGCTTTGCTGTTCTCCATGCCAAACTTTTTCAGCAGCTCTTTTAAGTACTTTTGTTGATGGATCATTATACCATCATTTGTTTGCTTAATCTGCAAACCTAGGAAGAACCCTAGTTCTCCCATCATACTCATTTCAAATTCACTCTGCATAAGATTTGCAAATTCGTCACACAAAGTTTGATTAGTAGCACCAAATAAAATATCATCAACATAGATTTGTACTACAATCAAGTGTTTCCCCCTGGTTCTTATGAATAAGGTCTTGTCTACTGTTCCCCTCTTGTAATCATTAGCCATCAAGAAATTGGACAGTCTTTCATACCAAGCCCTTGGAGCTTGTTTCAAGCCATATAATGCTTTATCCAACTTATATACATGCTGGGGAAACAGTGCATCTTCAAAACCAGGTGGCTGCTCCACATATACTTCTTCCTTCAAATAGCCATTAAGGAAGGCAGTCTTCACATCCATCTAAAACAGCTTAAAATTCATGTGAGCAGCATAAGCAATTAAAATCCTAATAGCCTCTAGCCTAGCTACTGGTGCAAACGTCTCATTATAGTCAATTCCTTCTTGTTGATTGTACCCTTGCACCACTAGCCTTGCTTTGTTTCTGACTATAGTACCGAGGTCATCTAACTTGTTTCTAAAGACCCATCTAGTACCAATGACTGATCTTTCCTTTGGACGGGGAACCAGGTGCCAAACCTGGTTTTTCTGAAACTGATTTAATTCATCTTGCATAGCTAGTATCTAATCAGGATCAGTCAATGCCATTTTATAGTCAGTAGGCTCTACATTAGACAGGAAAGAATAGAAAGCGCAAAAGTTTTGAAAGACACTTCTTCTCGTTTGAATCCCCTTATTTATAGCACTAATTATTTGATCAGTGGGATGAGAGGCTTGATATCTAAAACTTTTGACATTAATACTGTTTTGTGCTTCCTCATTAAGTTGGGAACTAGCATGTTCATGAATCTCTTCTCTTTCTGAAGAACCAGGAGGATTCACATTCATGCTGTTTCCTCTATCATTACTTACCTCAGGTTCAGGGGTGGTACCTTCTTCTGTTCCTCCTGAGCTCATTACCTGTCTATTATGTGAGGAACCATCAGGACTTGGTTCCCCTTCAGAATCCTCATTTTCTCCATTTTCTTCTCTAGGCACTTCATCATTATCATCTGGTGGAGTATTTGGTAGGCCTAGCTCTGCTTGCACTTCATCTGAGGGACCAGTATACTGGTTCCCCGTGAAATCCATCAATCCAATCACTTCATCAGGTTGTACCTGCGCAATCTCAGAAGACATGTTAAATTCATCAAAAATGACATGGACACTCTCCTCAACACAGAGAGTCCTTTTATTGAAGACTCTATATGCTTTGCTGTGAGAAGAGTATCCAAGAAAGATTCCCTCATCACTTCTGGGATCAAATTTATCAAGCTGGTCCTTCCCATTATTATGCACATAACATTTACATCCAAAGACACGAAAGTATGTGATGTTGGGCTTTCGACCTTTAAGAAGTTCATAGGGAGTCTTATTTAACTTTGGTCTAATGAGACCTCTATTCAGTATATAGCAAGCAGTGTCAACAGCTTCGCCCCAAAAACTCTTTGGGAGACCACTCTCAATGAGCATCGTCCTCGCCATCTCCTCAAGAGTTCTGTTCTTCCTTTCTACAACACCATTTTGTTGAGGTGTTCTAGAGGCTGAGAAGTTGTGATTAACTCCATGTTCCCTACAATAATCAATAAAGTTAGCATTATCAAATTCAGTACCATGGTCTGATCTTATCGAGACCAGCTTATGGGTGAGCTGGTTCTCCACTTGTTTCACCAATGTTACCCATTCTTCAAATGTTTCATCCTTTGTGTGTAACATCATTACCCAAGTGTACCTGGAATAATCATCAACCATAACACAGACATATCTATGACTTCTTCGACTTTGTACTCTCATGGGACCACACAAGTCAATGTGTACAAGTTCGAAGGGTCTGCTGGTACTCAAAACAGTTTTAGGCTTAAAAGAGATTTTGACCTGTTTTCCCCTTACACATTCAGAACAAACTTTATCAACTTCGTACTTAATGTTAGGAAGACCTATCACTAAGTCACGTGCTTTAAGCTTGTTTAGAAGTGTTAGGCTAGCATGTCCAAACCTCTTATGCCAAATCCATTGATTATTTTCAGAAACAGCTCTCAAATAGATGGACTTGTCTTGAGGGATCTTATCTAAGAAGGTGATGTAGACATCATGCTTCCTAGTTCCCTCACATACCAGTTCTCCTGTTTGTGAGTTAACTATGTGACATAGGTTGGCTTGAAACTCAACTCTATTTCCTTTGTCACATAATTGAGAAATACTCAAGAGATTATGTTGCAAGCCTTCAACATAATAAACATCATCTATTGTGTTAGAAAGTGTCTTACCAACCTTACCTAAACCAGTGATGGTTCCCTTGCTGTTAT
Source organism: Dysphania ambrosioides (assembly GCA_026401315.1). Taxonomy (NCBI): domain Eukaryota; kingdom Viridiplantae; phylum Streptophyta; class Magnoliopsida; order Caryophyllales; family Amaranthaceae; genus Dysphania; species Dysphania ambrosioides. The sequence continues at coordinate 15,208,054 of CM048662.1, forward strand.
CCCCAAAGGTGACACTTCCTCCATCAAAGGCCACTAGTGAAAGGAATTGATCTTTATCCCCGGACATGTGTCTTGAGCAACCACTGTCCAAATACCAATAGGTGTCTCCCTTCACTCTAGCCTGTAAGATTAAATCAAACATTAGTTTTAGGAACCCAAGCACACTTGGGTCCCTTTTCAACAACATTAACATCATGTTTATCCTTTCTTCTGCACACATATATTATACTCTTGCTGTTCTTATTAGCACTAATTTTCTTAGCTGGACATTCATGTATCTTATGTCCATTCTTACCACAATGCAAACACACGTGCATCTCTTTAGTCATGACATACTTACCTCGCTGATATTCTGTGATCCAGGTGGTCTCTCTAGGAGACCAGTTAGTCCTGGTTCTATGTCTAGTATAACCAAGACCAAATTTTCCTTTGTTTCCTCCTGATGAAGTCAGAAGGTTCAAAGTTCTTTGAGCATTCAGTAGCTTATCCAAATGTCTATGACTGTCATGCAATTCCCTTTCTTTTGTTTCAAGTGTTTTAACTAACAACTCGTTTTTCTCTTTCAAAAACTCAAGGTTACTTTCCAAAGTTGCAAGTTGTAAGTTAAGATCTAAAACCGTAGGGTCATTAGACATGTTACTAACTACTGATTGTTTTTCACTTTTTAGTTGATTAAATTCAGCATGTAACTTACAGATAGTGCTTTCATATTCATTAATCATACTGCTGACTTCAATGCTGGTTCCAGTGGGAAAACTAGGGGACTGAGCAGCTTTAAGTGAAGCAATTTCTTTGTGAGAATTTTCTAAGTTGAAAGCCAATGTTTTAAATGCCTTCAACAGACAAGTTCTATTGCAAGAATTTGCTTTACTTATGACTCTAGAAAAATCAGGGACTTCACTAGTAGTTGATAAGTCTCTGGGGAACCAGGAGATCAGATCTTCTTCACCATCACTTGGATAGTCAAGTTTAGAAGATCTTGCCCTTTCTAGTTCTACCTTGCACTTGTCCAATTCAACTTCTAGTTCAGCACTTTGATTTTTCAAGTTATGGCAAACCATCTCTAGATGATCACAACTAGCAATAGCAATTTCACATTCATTGCGTTTTTCTTTTAGTTCTCTTTTGCCGGTTATATAAGTTTCACCTAATTTATAGCATTCATCTAATAAAGAATCTATACAAGCAAGCATATTTTCTCTATCATATTCATGCATATCTATTCTAATTTGTTCAAGGTTTACCTTATGTCTTTGTAGTACATCCTTCTTAGCCATTAAGCATTTCTTGAATGTACTGGTTCCCCCTCTGGTTCCCGGACCAGTGTTGTTCTCCTTGATGTTTGTGAAGGCAGTTAAGCAAACATCAGAACTAGTTGTATCTTCTTCTTCATCAGATCCTGAGTCAGATTCTCCCCACATAGATGCTATCATGGCATTCTTGAAAGCCCTCTTATCTCCAGATTGAGATTGCTTGTCCTTCCATTTTGGACAATCACGAATGATGTGTCCTTTCTCACCACACTTGAAGCAACCTGAAGATGAAGACGAGTTAGATTTTTTAGTGTTTTTGAAATTCCTACCTTTGAAATTCCTCTTTTGATCACGAAGAGATCTTTCAAATCTTTTTGCAATCAGGCTGATCTCATCTTCTTCTTCCTCTACTGTTCCCTTCAGTGCCATGCCTCTGGCTGGTTCCTTCTCAGACTTAGAGTCAATCAGCATCTCATGAGTCATAAGGGAACCAATCAGCTGTTCCAAGGATAGGGTAGACAGATCCTTTGCTTCATATACTGCTGTTACCTTAGCTGTCCATGTATCTGTTAAACTACGCAAAATTTTTCTCACAAGATCCTCATCAGAAAATATTTTACCAAGTGATCTAAGATCATTAACAATAGTCATAAACCTACGAAAGCAATCATTGATTTTTTCATTTTTATTCATGGCAAACAATTCGTATTTAGACATGATTAAATCAATTTTAGACCGTTTTACCTCACTGGTTCCCTCAAACGCAAGTTCAAGGGTGTCCCATATCTCCTTAGCACTACTGCAACCAGAGATACGATTTGTTTCGTTCTCACCTATTGCTTGTTGTAGAATTGACATTGCCTTAGCATTTTTCTCCAGCAGCTTGTAATCAGCAGTGACCAATTCGATATCCTTCTTGGGAACCTGTTTCCCATCAGCTTCTGTCTTGAGAATGATATTAGGACCATTTTTAACTACGAGCCAGCATTCATAATCAATACCCATGATAACATTCTGGATCCTATTCTTCCACCAGGCATAATTATTTCCATTAAACTTTGGTGTCTTGTTGTCATAACCGATTGCACTTAATTCTTGAGTACTCATTCTTAACTCCTCTAGATGTTACTCTTTCGAGAAGCTTAGGCTCTGATACCAATTGAAGGTTCAATGAGCACTCAAGAGGGGGGGGGGGTGAATTGAGTGTTAAGTAATCGTTGGCAATTTTTACTTGTTTTCGGATTATGTGTAAGGAACCAGTTGTGCTGGTTCCCTTATGTAGCGGAATGAAACAAGGCAATAAAGAACACCACAAACTTAACGAGGTTCAGCCAACTCTGGCCTACGTCCTCCTATTCTAAGTCCTTTATTGATCTACTCCGAAAAATAAAGATAAAGAACACTCTACTGTTTCCCTACTCCAGGAACCAGTAAATCCCACACTCTACTCCGAATGTGCTTTAAACTTACCCTCGTAAGTTCCTAGTGTGTTTGAACTCACAAACACTCACCAAGTCTTCAAACCCTCTGTCAAAGACTTAATACAAGATCAAGAACTCTTTAATGATCTAACTCTCAAAAGTCAAATAGAGAAAAACGTTAAAACACTATTATGCTCTTGTGTATCACTTAATAATTGAATTAGTGCTTTTAGCTCTCAAAGATCAAACTCTACTAAAAATGCGTGAGAGCTATATGTTTGATTATTCAGAGCAAGATGTATTTATAGGTTAGTTGGCTAAACCCTAAAATCATGCATATAAGATATATATACGATTTTAGGATAAGTATTTATCCTAATTGATTTGATCACAAGATAAGATCAACTTAGGATAAGATACTTCCCGGTTTTTAGCTAACCAAAAATATCATCTTATCTTTTAGCTGCTTAGATATATCTTAAATCAATATATTTCGAAAAATATCCTTTTTGTAAAATCTTTGTAAAAACCGCAGCTTGAATAATCTGTTCAGTTAACCTGGTTCCCTGACCTGGTTCCCTGAACTGAATATGTTATGAAATTTGTTCCAAACCTTGTACCAAATTTCATAACGATATTTAATATACTAAAAGCACTTTATATACTCAATTATATAAGTTATACTACGGAGCATTTACATGAAGATCCTAAATAACTCTTCGAGTGTAGTCTTCCTTCATGCATTCGTTAAGTCTTGAAAGCTTCCATGAATGAACTAAATTATTGACCAAGGACCTTCCTTTAAGTTGATCGAAAGTCCTTTCAAGCTTCCAATCTTAGAAATCAACTTAGATGCATAGCTCATTTATCATCTAGTTGTTCCCTGTATAAAGACAAGTTAGTTCAACAAATATCTCATATAAGTAATAACTTATCTAGGGAAACAGTGTTCTATTTTAGCTGGTTCCCCAACTGTATTGAACACTTTCAAAGACCTGTTTCCCTTAGCTGTTTGTCATCATTCAAAACTGTCAATCAAAGCCTAAGGGACTCAACATGATCTCTGTATCTTATAGGAATTAAAGGTGCCCAAAGGTAAGATTATTTGGTGATATCGGTAGAATGATCAAACCTTTGTTCTATCTGGTTACTTATTACTTTGGTTCAAATTTCGCATGAATTGGTTTGTTGGTTATATTGTGATAAAGCATCATGATTTTAGCCATGATACATTACAGAACTTTTGTATGAAATATGAAATGTCGACTTGAAATTCGTGACTTATTAAATCTGGAAAGTATTGCTAAAAGTTTATCAATTCTTTGCAAGATTTTGGCTGTGATTATTTGATGTAGTTACGTGGGAATTTGTATTCATTGTCGCATGAATTTAGAGTGAAGGATTGCTGCAGGGTTAAATCTAAGTTCATGCCTATTAATTATACTATTGATTGGGAATTCGTGGGTTTGCATCAAGAATTCATAGCCTCTGTTTTAAGTCTCATAAAATCCAACTTGTGCATTAACATTAAATTGATCAGACATGAGTACTTGTGTGTTAGGCTTCATTTGGGACATCATTTAAGCAAGTGAGCAGTCATCGCCTTAGATTAAGGCTGAATTTGTGTGGAAAAATTAAGAAAGGCGAGTATGGGTGTTTGGTGGTGAGTGAGAACTTCCTTGGGTGCGTGAGATTACAAGTAGGGATGACACTAGGTCGGATCTAGGTCGGTTTTGATTGGACCCATACCCATCCTTTTCAAATTAGACCCATTGAGTCCTAAAATTTCAAACCCTTACCCAAATCCATTGGATCTAACGGGTTTCGAGTCTAAAATGGGTACTTAACATATATTTTTTCTCTATGTTCATTATTCTCGTATTTTATAATTGGATGTATTTTCACAACTTTTTGAAGTCAAATGAACGTAATGATGTTAACCCTTGAGAAAACTATTAATTGAATAAAAAAGAATAAAAAATTACAACTCAACAAATAATTCGTCATATCATAGTCTTAACTTCAAAAATATTAGAAATTCACAATTCACAATGTCTTAAGTACATAACAAAATGACAAAATATAATAGTAGAAGAGGGCAATTATTGACTGTGCAAAGTGAAAAATAGAGATTTGGTTTGTATTTTAAATTTTTTAAATAAGCGGGTCCATGGGTCGGATCTAGGTTTGAATTTTTAATCCAAATTCATATCCAACCCATGGATATTTAGACCCATATCTGACCCTGATCTAATGAGTCTAAAAAAAATTAGACCCAGACCCTAAAAAAGGGTGAGGTTTGACTGGATCTTGGATCCATTGCCATCCTTAATTGCAAGAGGCTGCTGTGATCATTGCTTGGTATTGGGGCTTTATTCCTTGATCCGAAAACAAGCCAAAGCCGTAACATCCACCGGAAACATTTAACTAACATTTAAAGTTTGTGGAATGCTTGTATGTAAAGCATACAATTTAGCTACTACAATTAGGACGGGAGCTTAGTATTTTTTCCCATTTTCCATTTTCGTCCATCCCCCAAAGATTGCCCAATTCTCTTAAAGATTTTCCATTTTGAGTTGTTTTTCCAAATTTTTCCATTATATCTTTAAAAAGTTGAAATTCGTACTTGGAGCAATCTTTGTGGGACAAAAGAAGTATAAAACTTAAAAAGAACAAGCAACCCACACCCAAACCCAAACTCAGTATATGGACCTTACACCCGGGTGCACGATGCGCATCGTTCACCTTGTGTAAAACGCAGCCTAAAATAACACAAAATGCAAGTGTGAAGTTTAACTTTTACACGTCAGATAATGCACTGACCATTTACCCCCCTTTAGTGACCATTTGCAGTTTCAAAATTCCCCCCATAAACCGTCATATCTTGGCATGACTGGACATGCCTCGTTTCTCGGAATACGGCTAATGTGCATTCCCCATGCAACTGCCCTCATTTCCTCCCCATTTTCCCAAATAATAAAGACAAACATTTTCTCTTCCAATCCACTTCCATTTCACTCTCTCTCTCTCTCTCTCTCTCTCTCTCTCTCTCTCTCTCTCCTGGTACTTCCCTTCCAACTGTGACCGCAGCCAGTCATTACCACCTTCGTGCTTTCCTTCACAGTGAAACGATGAACATGTTCAGTGAATTGAATTAGATGTTCAGTGAAACTAATCAAATGTTCAGTGCAATTAACTAATTGGTCATTGAGATTAAGGACTTGTTCAATGGAGTTAATTTGATTTTCAGTGAGATTACCAAAATGTTTAGTGAAGTAGAAGACATGTTCAATGGAGTCAGAATGGATGTTCAGTGGAATTATCTAGATGGTCAGTGAAATTTATCAAATGTTCACTGAAATAAAATACGTGGTTAGTGTACATAACAAAATGTTCAATGAGAGTAAAAAAATAGTCATTAAAAATAAAGGACATGGTCATTGAATGTAATTAGATGTTCATTGCAATTGACTAAAATGTTCAGTAAAATGTTCAGTGGAATTTGCTTAATGATCGATAAATGATTTAGTAAATGGTCCAGGAAATGAATGAAATGTTTAGTGGAATTATGTAAATGGTCATTGGAAATGGAGAAATGTTCAGTGGAATAAGGTACATGAGATAGTGAGATTTAGTAAATGGTCATTGAGATTTAGTAGATGTTCAGTTGAAAAGAGGGAGATGTTTACTGGAATTATGTGAATGTTCAGTTAAATGAATGAATTGTTTAGTGGAATTATATGTATGGTCAGTGAAAATGGATAAATGTTCAGTGGAATAAGCTAAACAGTCAGTGAGATTTACTAAATGGTCATTAAAAATAGTTAGTGGAATTATGTGAATGATAAATCAAAATGTAAAATGTTCAGTGAAATAATGAAGATGTTTAGTGAATCAAATGGTCAGTGGATTTGATAAAATGGTCAGTGGAATTGATTAACTGTTTAGTGGATTTGATGAAATGTTCATTGAATTTGATTAAATGTTTAGTGGAGTTCATTCACAACAAATAAAATCACTTCCAATTATTCGAAATATGAACAGGGATTGAGTTGGGTAGGCTTTTACTTTTGAAGACCAGAAATAAAATACAAAATTAACAATGCCAAAAGTAACATTGCAAAATCTCACATATTAAAATAAATCTTGAAAAGATCTCTACAAAAAAAACACACGCATCATCATTACAAAAAAATGCTCCTTCCAAAAACAATCTCTAAGATTTTTGTACTTATATGTAATGTTCATTCAAACAATACCTAATGTTCATTCGTTTACACTAGTACGTTCATTAACCTAGCGTGTACAATATTACAATAGTTAAATACTTTTACAATCTTTAAATATATTACAATAGGTACTGATACGTAATAATCATTGAAATATTAAATTAAAGGAATCCCAATACATAATCATTTCAAATTAATGCTTCATCCCAATGCATTCTTTTTTAACTCTTTCTCTCAAGTAAAACAAATGTTCATTGGATAATAAATAAATGTTCATTTTTGTTCAACTAAATGTTTAGTGCCTCGTTATAAAATGTTCATTGTAAAAACTTTCAATGAATTCTTTTTGAACTAATTCACCAAAGTATATAAATGTTCATTTATGTAATACTTAATGTTTAGTGGATGATTATATAATGTTCATTCATATATTGTGTGATTTTCCATGCTATAATTATGGTCTCTTTTAACACGATTCCAGATGAAAAAAATCAGATTATCCCATTGAAACATCATGCGCTACAGTGACTTTTGCAAAAAAAAACTTTTTTTTTCACAATTACCAAGTACAACTTTTTCATTTCCCAATTACCAAATAATGTTTTCACTCAATACTCAATTCCTATGCTGACATGTCGCCCACCCCATGCTGATGTGTCTCTCACTACACGCTCACTATGTGTTTTGTGTTATATTGGGCTCCGTTTTACACAGGGTGCACGATCCTTTTTGCGACCCAAACTCTTGCCCCTTGTCTCTCTCTCCTCCCCGGGAAATAAGAACTCCTGAACTCACAAACTGAGAGATTTTAAGCGTGCCTTGAGCATCTTGGCATAATCTAATTAGCCGTTAAAGTTAAAGGTCATTCCCGCCTTGGTTGTGATGCAGATGGTGGAGGCTCCAGCCCCACCTGCTCCTCCATCTCCAACATCATCTTTGACCATGTTCAGACGACTAAGACATTGATTTATGCTCTCAATATCCTCTCACGTGACTCCCTCTTCCTCTTCATGTCTTCGCCGATGTCTCTAATATCTACCAAGACGATGATAAGGGTGATTCTGCCGTTGATTTTGAGAGTAAATCCAAAAAAGTGAGGGTTTTGAGGAGTACTCTTTTGCGATTTCATGGGTTTTGTGAATGGGCTTTGAGTGGTTTATGGAATTTTACTCAATAGTGGGTGTTTGTGTGAATGGAATTTTTTTTCCCGCTTTTCTTGCTTGATTGAACTATCTAGATTATTGCCCTTTTGATTTTACCACTTTGGTTGATAGGTTTTGTTTGATTTCTAAAATTGAGGAGAATTTGGGCTGCTTGGGTTCTTTTTTTTTTGTTGGATGATGTTTTTCTTGCTTGATTCAACTGTTTGGATGATTACGCTTTTTTTTAACTGTTTAAGATTTAAGGATTCTGATTGATTTGTGAATTATGCTGAATTTTGGGGTGTTTGATTTCTCAGTTTATTTCTTTGTTCATTGTGATTATTTTTGTTGGAATTTTTTTTTCTCCCTTGATTAAGTTTTCACGATGGTTGTCGTTTTTTGTTTTACCTTTATTTTTTGATGGATTTTGATTAATTTGTGAAATTGAGGAGAATTTCGAGTTGTTTGTGTTCTGTGTTTTTAATATTATTTTGTTGCAACCATTGTTTTTCTTCATTGGTTGAATAAATGTTCATTGGATAATACTGACATGTTCATTTATGTTCTACTAAATGTTCAGTGGATGACTATATAATGTTCATTCGTGTATTGTGTGATTTTCCATGTATTAATTCTGGTCTCTTTTGTCACGATTCCTGATTAAAAAAAATCAGATTGTCCCATTGAAACATCATGCGCTACAGTGACTTCTGCAACAAAAACTTTTTTTTCACAATTACCAAGTAAAACTTTTTCATTTCCCAATTACCAAATAATGTTTTCACTCAATACTCAATTCCCATGCTGACATGTTGCCCACCCCATGCTGACGTGTCTCTCACTGCACGCTCACTATGTGTTTTGTGTTATATTGGGCTCCGTTTTACACAGGGTGCATGATCCTTTTTGCGACCCAAACTCTTGCCCCTTGTCTCTCTCTCCTCCCCGGGCAATAAGAACTCCTGAACTCACAAAATGAGAGATTTTAAGCGTGCCTTGAGCATCTTGGCGTAATCCAATTAGCCGTTAAAGTTAAAGGTCATTCCCGCCATGGTTGTGATGCGGGTGGTGGAGGCTCCAGCCCCACCTGCTCCTCCATCTCCAACATCATCTCTCGACTATGTACAGACGACTAAGACATTGATTTATGCTCTCAATATCCTCTCACGTGACCTCCCTCTTCCTTCTCATGTCTTCGCCGATGTCTTTAATATCTACCAAGGCGATGATAAGGGTGATTCTGTCGTTGATTCTGAGAGTAAATCCAATAAAGTGAGGGTTTTGAGGAGTACTCTTTTGCGATTTCTTGGGTTTTGTGAATGGCTTTTGAGTGGTTTATGGAATTATACATGTGAAGCCTTCCCTACTTTTTGGCCTAGAACAGCTCCCACTGCATAATTGCTTGTGTCACACATTATCTTAAATGGTAAAGACCAATTCGGGGCCTGAACAATGGGTGCAGAAACGAGCTTGGCTTTCAATTCATCAAAAGCTTTCCTACAATCATCATCAAAATTGAATTTTATCTCTTTTTGTAGTAATTTGCACAACGCAACTGCAAGCTTCGAAAATCCCTCAATAAACCTATGATAGAAACCTACATGACCAAGAAAAGAACGCACTTCATGCACATTAGTAGGATAAGGAAGGGACTGAATAGTATCAATCTTTGCTTTATCAACCTCAATACCTCTAGAGGAGACCACGTGACCCAAAACAATGCCTCGTTCGACCATAAAATGACATTTTTTCAGAATTAAGAACAAGGTTAGATTCAATGCAATGTTGAAGGATTAATGACAAATGATGCAAACAACTATCAAATGAATCGCCATAAATAGTGAAATCATCCATAAATACCTCCATGTAGTGTTTAACAAACTCTAAAAATATGCTCATTATACATCTCTGAAAGGTTGCAGGAGCATTACACAATCCAAAGGGCATACATCGATAAGCAAATGTGCTAAAGGGACATGTAAAAGTAGTTTTTTCCTTTCTTCTGGTGAAATAGGTACTTGAAATTACCTAGAATACCCATCAAGGAAAGAATAAAAAGCTTTACCTGCAAGTCTTTGATAGGTCGTTGTCGAGCCTACCAATTTGTAAGATTCCTATCTTGGACTCACTAATCAATAGTAAGGGTAAGAAAGGGTCAAACCCAAGAGAGGCGTTGAATCAACCGTCGAGTACTACCGTTTAAATGAACTAAATGAAGTCGAAATGTGGGGTGGTTTTGGGTAACTCCTACTGGTTCAATTTAACTAATGATTGGGGGAGATTAACAATACTTAAAGGAATCTAGGGCACAGGTTGTACCACTCAACTTCATCACAAATCACAATTGGCATGCAATAAAATCTAGGTAAATTAATGGGATGATTTAGGGGAGGTCATCTAAGACACCCAACTACTCTCTCGAGCAAGAGGGGTTACTTGAATCACGAATGCAATCACTCTCGTGGCTACATAGCATAAAACAAGTGCTAAGGCATAATCACTATGACATAACATTCCCTTGGCCGGAAATTCCTATTCTCATGGCATTTCAAGTCAATCAAACATAAGGGAACTAACTCAAGTTCATCTCTTGATCATTGAGAAAGCTTGGATAAATAGTCCTAGAAATGGCCATATACAAGAACTAGACAATTAAACCACTTAAGCTCAACTAATTAACATCCCACAATAACCAAATTAATACATGCAACAAGTTCTTTGTGACTACATTGAGGGTTTTACCCAAACCCTAGAAATTAGACTACTCACAATCCATGGAGGTTAAGAGAGATGGAGATTTCAACCAATTCATGAACAAGTACAAACCAAAGACTAAGCTAATTAACAATCTAAGCATGCAAGAAGTAAACAAATAGTTAAGAACAAGTAGAGGAAAGTGGAGAATGAGAGTAAGAAACAATTACTATGAAGCTTCAAGGTGAGCAACAATGGTGGAACTTGTCTTCTACAATAATTGAAATTGAGTATTTCCAAGCTAGTAGTTAAAATCTACAAATAATTTGGGGAATTAATGCTCTAGGATTTCAAGAAGAGAGAAAGCTCTGAAAATATTGGGTCCCCCGTACAAATGAGCAAAAGGGGGTATTTATAAGACCCCCAAATAAAAGGACGGAGAAAACAAGAATTGGGCTCGACTATAGGTCCGCACGGGCGTGCCAGGGTTGGCACGGACGTGCAGACCTAGGCAGTAGCTACTGCCTCTGTCCAGGGAGCTTAGCACGGACGTGCCACATATGGCACGCCCGTGCAATATAAAGTGCACGGGCACTCTGGTTCAGGCACGATCGTGCAGGCGCAGACAATAGGAGGGGTAGCCTCTGGTGGCACCCTGCACGGCCGTGCATGATTTGGCACGGCCGTGCAGCTCCTTTTGAACCCCTTTTCCTTTTTTCTTCTATTTTGCTTCCTTACTTGGCTTCTCTCTAACAACTTCTTGCCTCTAAGCTCGGTTCAGTATCCATAGGCTTCATTTGGCCGCTTTTGGACCTATAATCTCAACCAAAAACACTAGCAACCCGTGAAGCATATGATACACAAAATTTGCATAATAATAGAGTAAAAGTGAACCAAAACACAAATTAATCAAGTAAATTAGGTTCAATAGTACCCTAAAATCATATCATATAGCAAGTTATTAGTCTTTCAATTATCTGATCAATAAAGGGCAAAGGGAAGTGGTCCTTCCTCGTTACTGCATTCAACCTACGATAATCAATGTAAATTTGCCAACCATTCTGTACTCGAGTAGGAACCATTTCACCATGTTGGTTCTCTACCACAATCACTCTAGTTTTCTTTGGGCACCACCTGCGTAGGGCTCACCCATTTGCTATCTGAGATGGGATATATCATTCCCACTTGCAGCAATTTAATGATCTCTTTCTTTACCACTTCCATCATTGGAGGATTCAAACGATGTTGAGGTTGGCTCATAGGTTTGGCATCATCTTCTAGCAAAATACGATGCATGCATGTGAATGGGCTTATACCTTTAATGTCGGCAATAGTCCATCCAATAGCTAATTTGTGCTCTTTTAGTACAAACACTAACTTTTCCTCTTGCCCCTTGGTTAATTTGTTCGAAATGATAACAGGGAGAGTATCGTTTCCACTAAGGAACACATATTTGAAATGATCAGGAAGTGGTTTAAGTTCCACCTGAGGTGCCTACAAAACAGATGGTGAAATTTTCTCTATAGGCAATGTTAGTGGGGTGGGTGTTGAACCTGGTGGTATAAGTGGAAACTTGGAATGATTATTCGATTCTGCCACCATCACCTGCATGTTAATAGGCAAAGAAAAATCCAAGTAATCACCAAACAAATCATTAGCAATAGATGTGAGGAGCTTATCCCCACCATCAATGTTAAAGACATCTTACATTATTGCATCGATAACATCTATAGAACATAAAGAATAACTGTCACTAGAATATTTCATGGAATCATAAATGTTGTACACAATTGCTTGCCCATCAAACTCCATAGTTAAGGAACCGATAAACACATCAATTTTTGTTCAAGCGGTCTTTAAGAAAGGTCTTCCTAACAAGATAGGGATTGCGTGTTTATCATGTTCCATGTCAAGAACGTAAAAATCAGCAGGAAAGATAAATTCATCAACCTTAACAAGCACGTCTTCCACCACCCCCTTAGGATAAACATTAGACCTATCAGCTAACTGAATTACTTCCCCAGTTTCATTAAAGGTCCAAGCTCTAAAGACTTAAACAAGGAATAGGGAATGATATTGATTAATGCACCTAAGTCTAACATGGCTTGGTTAAATGTAGTGTCTCCTATTGTAATAGGAATAGTGAACATACCAGGATCACTACATTTTTCTGGGAGTTTCTTTTAGAAAACTGCAGACACATGAGCACTAACTTTTACCTTCTCTTTCCCTCCCAACCTGTGCTTTCTCTTGATAGTATAAAGTTCTTTAAAAAACTTAGCAAAATGAGGGACACTTTTAATTAAATTAAAAAGGGGAATGTTTACCTCATATTTGCTAAAAGTTTCATAAATTTCCTTGTCTTTCTCATACCTTCGAGTTTCTTGCAAAGCTTCAGGGAAAGGTGGCACATGCTCATAAGAAGGAAAGGTTGGTGGATTCGCCACGGGTTCAAGTTCTCCCTCTTCCTCTTCAACTCTAATTAAATCCTTAGCTCTCTTAGTTGCAACCACAGTTTCTTACAACTCTTTGCCACTTCTCAATGTTATTGCATTGGCTTGTTGCTAAGGATTCAGCTCCATTTGAGATGGAAGCTTCCTAGACTCCTCAGCTTCAAGCCGACTTATTGCCCTAGAGATTTGACTAACTTGGTTCTCTAGATTTTGAATACTTGATTTGATTTCTTGTTGAAACTGAACCATATTTTACTGCATGTTTGAGACATTAGAAGTTAGGGATCTAATCATGTCTTCAGTTGACATATTTCTTGAGTTGGAGCTTTTGCCTTGGGGTTTTGAAAATGGTGCTCTATTCAGTTGAAAATGTTGTTGACCTTAAGATTTTTTTTTTGTTGCTTTCCTTGAGAATTTCCATATCTCAAATTTGGATGATCTCTCCATCCTGGATTGTAGGTGTTTGAGAAGGGATTATATCTCCTTGGAGGTCCTTGCCCTTGGAAACCTAGAGCATTAGCTTGCTCATTGTGTCCCTCGTGTAATGTGGGACATGAATCAGTGAAATGTTCTACAGAAGTGCATATACCGCAAGCCTTCAATTGATGTTGATTCTTCGAACTCACCATGAACTCGCGCATCATGGAGGTCAAACCAGCTACTTGAGTTTTTAATTTAGAGGTGTTTGAGTTTGCTGCACTCACTCGGCGTGTGGAAGTTCTTTGATTGAATTGTCTTGAATTCTCTGCTAGTTCTGCAATTAATTTGGTTGCATCCCTTGTAGTTTTGTTCACTAGGCCTCCTCCACTGGCTGCATTTACCATTCTCAAGTCATCATTGGTTAGACCTCCATAGAAGTATAGGATGAGGTCTTGATCAGAGTATCCATGATAAGGACAACTAGCGCAAAGTCTCTTAAATCTCTCCCAATACTCATATAAGGATTCATCTTCCTTTTAATCCACATTGCAAATAACTTTCTTGAGACTTACAGAAATAGTGGCTGGGTAGTATTTTTCAAGGAAACACTTTTTTAAATTTGTCCATGTTGTTATACTACCAAAAGGAAGATAATAGAACCAATCCTTAGTTGTATCTTTGAGAGATAAAGGAAACGCTCTTAATTGTATTTGTTCATCAGTTATTCCACTTGGTTTCATACTTGTGCATACCACATGAAATTTAGCAAGGTGCATATTCTGATCTTTGCCTTTCATACCATGGAATGCCGATAACAGATGAATTAAACCGAATTTGATCTCAACATTTACGCCTTCTCCCAACTCCGGATATGCAATGCACAACGGTTGTTGGTTCAAATTAGGAGGTGTGAGTTCTCTCAATGTTCAATTATCTTCCATCTCCTCCTCTTCTTGAATGTCAAAGGTGGATGGTGATTCACTAGAATTTGTTCTTGCCTCCTTTCGCAACCTGGAAAGAATTCTTTCAATTTCTGGGTTTAATTGCAAAACTTCTTTGTTAGCAGAACGAGTACTTATCATACCCAAGAAGAGCAAAAAAAGAAAATAACCAAGAGCAATACTAAAATGAATTTTATAAAGATAAAAAATTAAAAAGCAATGCCCTTCCCCAGCAATGACGCCAAAATTTGGTGAGCCTCGTCGTATGCTACCAAATAAATCACAACTTATCTAACTTCAAATGAATGTAGCTAGGGAAGTCGAGTTCGTATCCACAGAGAAGAGATACCTAATAACTAAAAACCTATGTAGAATTATTTTAGTAGAATAATAAGCTAAAAAAAGGCGGGGGTTTGCAATAGCAGGATAAATTTAATAACCTAAGTAGAACTAAAACTAGCCGAATAACAAATCAACGGGAGGAACGATCTTGGTTAGACGAAATCCACTAATGAACTACAAGTTGATAATAGAAGTCTCTTCAATTAAACACCCTTAAATACCTTATTGCAGAATTCCTAGATTCTATGTTCTCATGAAATATCTAGAAATAACAAAGCGTTCCTTTCTAACCCTTTCTAATGAACAATTCAAGACAAGCGCTCTAAATTATTCACAAGAAGCAAACGGACAGAGAATTCAACTAGGAATGAACAAATTAACACAAGCGGTCTAATTTCTTCAATAATACTATTCCCCCTTCAAGTTATTAATCATAAAGAATGCATTAATAACCTAAAGTCACTACTTTGGTAAGATTGACTAGAAGTAGGCGAATCCAATAAATCAAACCTAGCAATTGATTAAAGCAAATCATAAAATAATACAAGGGAATAATAAAAATTCAATATGTATTAAGAGAAGAGAAATCTCACAACTTGCAGCTACAAGCTTCAATCTTTAACCAAGAACATGCAAGTTTAAGCTTCCATGGAGTTTTTCCCATCCAAAGATCAAAGAAGATTCAAAACTAAAACATTGTAAAAATTTCTAAAGAGTCTCCCTTAAACCCTAGATTAAAACCACTATTTATATGTTCCCTTCTCAACTAACATAAACCAAAGAGACTTAACATAAGACAGCCTAAAACACGAGCTTAATTAAGGAGAAGACCGCTGAAAATCACTGAAGACGCGCAATACTGAAATAGTCGTTGCCAGCTGCTATTTTGCTGCTACCAGCAGTTTTGGCAGCATTCTTCCTTCTTCTTTGTTGTGAACTCCGCTGCTAGCTGCTCTCCTGCGTTTGGTAGCTACTCCACCAGAAATATGTTGACAACTTATCACCAAAGGCTTCCTCACTCAAAGGTGGATTGTTCTTCATCACTCCTCCAAGTTCAACACGTCATCTCAACTCCATAATCTTCCTTAGTTGCACACAAGTGGATTGAAATGGTTAAAACTTCCAAAAACCAATAAAACTCCATGAAGAACATCAAAAACCATCCTAAAAACACCTCTATCTACACATTGTAAGATGACTTATCATAACATTAGATACAGAGGTAGTTTTAAGTATATTTATTACCATTTCTTTGCGGTAAAGATTGAAAATAATACCCATTTGTTTAAAAACTTACATGAAATTCATTTCAATATCAATTCATTACTAAATCAATTGATAATAATAAGAGTCACTTTTCAATCTTATAAAATATTTCATAATATTTATTCTTGCCTTTTCCCAACATGGAATAATTTATATTATAATATATATATATATATATATATATATATATATATATATATATATATATATATATATATATATATATATATATTTTAACATTAATGGATAGTTTCAATACAACAGTAATACATTTACCTATGTGACCGGACATATAAAATTATCAACAGAGTCCCAACTACAAACATAAGAAATTAAATGTGTAATATAAATATTTTGGACAAGCAATTATATTTATTGATGAAATCACTTTATGTACAAATTGGTCAGAATTACAAGTTAACATCAAAAGGTGAAAACGTAACAAGTTTTGATGAAAGATCGGGAACCCATAAATAATACGAGATAATTATCCCGATTTTACTTAGATCATTTCCACCAATGGTCAAATTTTTCCTCAAGCATAAGGGAAATCACTCATGAGGAAAAAAGGGTAGCTCCATCAATGAGGAAGTTTTCCTCATGCAATGAGGAAATCTGATTTTCCTCATCAAGTGAGAAAAATTTATTTTCCTCATTAGGTGGGTCCCACCTGTAAAAAAAATTGTTGATGTGTAAAGATGTCCAATCATAAGTTGCCAAGTGTCAATAACTGACCAATCAGAATAATCTGTTTAATTACAACGGTTATATTTTCAACATCTATTTTCTTGAAATATACTTTATAAAAATAAAATAAAAAATTGTATCAACGGTCATGAATTTTTGTCATCTATAAATAGACATCCATATTGATATAGTTTTGCACAACTTTTGTTTTCTCCTTCATACCTCTAAATTGCTTAACTTCAATTATTATTATTATTAATTTCATATTTCTTTGCAATATTTACTTAAGATCAACATTATTATTCTTATTCTTGTTATTTTTGTTGTTGTTGTTGTTATTATTATTATTATTATTATTATTATTATTATTATTGTTATTACTATTATTATTGTTATTATTACTACTATTATAAGTATTATTATTACTGCAAGCTTGGTAAGTAAAAAAATCTTCAAAAAAAAAGAAAAAAAATATGGATCCTAATTTTTCTAAAAATGTTTATGGTTTTGATGATGATTTCATAAATCATCCTAATTTTAATCTTTTTATGCAAAGAATGGGAGGGAATTCATCTAATTTATCTCAAAATATTCCACAACAAATCCCTCCACAAAATTACCAAAGTTATATTCAAGCTTCTACAAATAATAATCCAACCTCTACACCCATGTACGAGGGAAATAACAGTCAATATGACAAAAATGAAGATGAAGATGGTGAAGAAAATGTTCCAAATACACCACAATACCCATTGAAGCCGATTATATCGCATCCGTTGTCCTTCAATCCAACTCCACCTCCACAAAATTTTGCGTCAACCAAGTTAAATTAGTCTATTAGAGAGGATGAGGCTTTGATTTCAAGTTACATGTTGCATTATACCGACAACATTATTGGTACTGGCCAAAAAGCATCCGACTTTTGGAAACAAGTGTATGCATCCTACGAGCTAGCTCAGGCCAACAGACCACATGAATTGCCATAACAAACAATCAAAATGTTGGAGAATTGTTGGAGAAGATTGTCACAAGATACCATGAAGTGGGTTGCTTGCTACGAAGAATCTCAGGGATTAAAGGGGAGCGGCATGAACGAGGTAGATGAAATCCGAACTGTCCGTGTTCTTTTTCGTAATTCTCATAAGAAAATTTTTATTTTTGAGAATGTTTGGGAGATTTTTAGAAAGTACAATAAATGGGAAGAAAAAATGAGATGGGCTACGTTGAAGAAAGAGAGGGTCCAGGGTGGTGACACTATCATTCCTGAGGATCGAAATTGTGAAGAATGGCATCGTCGTTTGTTTAATGATTACTTTGGAGCTCAACCAGTATACAATGAAAACATGTTTCGACGGAGATTTCAAATGAATAAACCTCTTTTATGTCGTATAATGGACACCGTGGTGGCAAATGATGTGTTCTTCTAACAAAGTTCAAATGCTACTGGAAGGTTGGGTTTATCAGGCTTGCAAAAATGCACTGCAGCTATGAGAATGTTAGCATACGAGTTAGCTCTGGATGTTGTGGATGAATACCTATGTATAGGTCAAACAACGACAAGATTATCACTGCATCATTTTATTAAAGGGGTAATCAAGCATTTTGAAGCGGATTATTAAGAAGTCCTACTAATGAAGATTTACAACGAATCTTTCATCAAAACACAAGTCGAGGATTTCCTGGTATGAGTGGTAGTATCGATTGCATGCATTAGGAGTGGAAGAATTGTCCGACCGCATGGAAAGCGTAATACTTAGGACAAAGTGGCAGAGCAACCCTTATACTCGAAGCCGTTGCTAATTATGATTTATGGATTTGGTATGCTTTTTTTTGGCATTCCAGGTTCATGCAATGCTCTTAATGTTCTATACCGTTCTCCTGTTTTCAACGATGTTTTACAAGGTATAACACCCCCCTATACGTTATACGATTAATGGACATTAATACAATTTGGGTACTACCTTACTAATGGTATTTATCCAAATTGGGCTATATTCATCCAAGGAATAACTCTTCCTCAGAATAATAAGCAAAGACTTTTTTCTTGTAAGCAAGCAGCAGCCTAAAAGGATGTTGAACGTGCATTTGGAGTTTTACAAGCGAGATTTGCTATTATACGACAACCATCTCTTGCGTATGATGAAGACATATTAGCCGACATTATGAAATCATATATCATTATGCACAACATGATAGTTGAAGATGAACGACATAATTATATGCATTATGTAGAATTACGCAAATCCTATGAAGATCGTCCTCAACCGCGTGCAAGACCAAGAACATAAGCTAGTACAAGTGCAACGGTAACTGATGAAGAACCTTTCGTGTTCAATACCGGACGACCAATTGACATAAACAACTACTTGGAGAAAAGAATTGCTATACATGATAGACAAACACATGAATCTCTTAAGCATGATTTAATGGAAAACATTTGGAAAAAATATGACCAAAACAATTAGTAAAATGGTAGTCCAAATTTGAATCCATTGTTGTAGTCCTCCTTTTACTTTTTTATATAACATAATTGTTGTGATTTCTCTAAATATGGAATTTCAATTGTTGTGCCGTTGATTTAATATTAATTTAAGTTAAAATCTATAATTATCACATTCTATTAATTATTTTAAATTAATTAATGTTAATTATCAATGTTAAAATCTTAATTAAGTTGATTGACGTCATTAATATTTATAAATGTATGGTTAATGTAATAATCAATATAATTGATATAGTTAAGTAGGAGATAAAAAATAAAATGAGATATGGTAGAAAGTAAGAAAGAGAATAAGTAGGTAGAGAAAGTGATGAAGAATTTTTTTTACTCATTGATGGAATGAATATTGGAAAAAATTCTCATCTATGGGGAAAAGTGATATGAAAGAGGGAGAAAGTGGTTAGAGAGAGAAGGATAGGGAAATTTTTTATCCATTAACGAGAGTAGTATTAGTAAATGTTCCATCCATATAGAAGTCCAACGAGAAGATACATTTAAATGGAGAGAAAGTGACGAAAGAGGAGAGGGTCAGAGATGCGTCAATCATAAAGCAATGGATTACAAAATGATTTTCTCGATAGCTGTGCCCTACTTTCTTCCTCAACTAAATTCGTATACATTGACACCTTAGAAAAATATTTAGTGAAAAGGCCACTCTCATTTTTATGAATTTGTTTAGACTGTAATAATTACCTGCGTAGTAATAGTAGTACGTAACTTAAGTAGGTACAAAACCATGATGTGTCACGTCCACAGACGCGTGTGAAATTCTAAATCCTAATTATAAAAATAAATAAAATTGATACCACTGGACACCTATAATAAATAAGTACACACAGAAAGATTATGAAAATAATAATATGCTTTTTGCTGGGGTTGGAGATGGAAGGGAGGTGGCCTGTTATAAAATATACTCAGTGGCCTGTTATAACAATATGCTTTTTGCTGGGGTTGGGTTGGAGTAATTCCTTACCTTAAGGGAGGAGGACAAGAGGAACACGCGATTATCTCGCCTCATTATGCGTCCTACTCGGTCAAACTCCCTTTTTTAATTGTTTTTTCTTACCTTTGCTCTTCCACTTTCCCGCCCAACAAAAAGGTCAGTACTCAGTAGTTAGAGCTGTTATAACTAGACCCGACCAGATAAGTTACCCGAATCCGACCTGATTATGACCCGAAAAGTGAGACCCGAAATCCGACCCAACCCGACATAAATTTAACCCGAAATCGATTTGACACGATATTCAAAAACCCGAACCCGATCCGTCTCCGACCCGTTATAGACCCGACCCGTTACAGATCGACCCATTACAAACCCGACCCGTTACGAACCTGACCCGAAAAGAACCCGAAACCGATTAAAACCGACAAGTAACCTATATAACCCGATTTATAACAATTCGTTACCCGAATTCACTGGATGTGTTAATAATCTGAATATACGTGAATATGACATAATCTTGACAAACCTATTTTTACCTTATATCTAATTACTTTGAAACCAAACATTTTTATTAATTTAATTATTTAATAAGTACATTTATGAAAATAAATTTTTTAAAAGATTTACTAAATATTCAAATAAAAGCAAAAACATCATGTCTATGGTTATGAAAAGTGAGATTAGAGCCTTCCAATTTGGGGTTTCATTATTTCATAAATCTCATTGACGTCCTTTTTTCCAAAATGACAATCATTTTCCTACAACCTACTCTTTAAATAATATTAAATAAAAAACTAAAATATAGTTTTCATAGAATTCCGCTATAACCCGTTCAGGAACCGACCCGATTTTACCAGAATCGATCTTAACCCAAATTCGAAATAACATGTTATAACCCGTTCAGGAATCGACTGGATTGTACTAGAACCGACCTTGACCTAAACCGAATATAACCCGAACCCGACCAAGCAAAAAAACCGATTTAACCCGACCCGATAATGACCTGACCCAACCGACCTAATAGAAAAAATTGACCCAATAAGAACCGACTTGATAAGAACCGACCTGCAATGGGTCAACCCAGAACCGACCCGTTGACCCAATTTGAAACTAAGTATACTGATAGAAATTACTGTTGTTTCAGTTTTTCTTGCCACTTCTAGTACTCCATATTATTTATATAATATATGACCCCCAACAAACTGCACCAGAAACTACCCAACTTTCTGTGACACTATTTAAAGCACCTTTCTCTGTATATGTTAACCTTACATTTTGGGAATTTAATACTTCATACAAGGTCAATTCATCAGTTATCCTGACCTAAAACTACCCAACTTTTTAAACCCTTTTTTTTATGAATAATATAAAAAAATATTAGTTTTTGCTAGCTTAAAATTTTATTTGCTGCAGCAGCATTTTCAATAACCATAGTACTGAAAGTGATGAGTAGCTCCAAAACTGTTGAGGAAACGTCCCCCTTCTCTGCCTATTATTCCTTCCTCGTCTTCTTCTTGCAAAGTATCAACCTATCCAATTAGTAAAAAAAAAATAAAGAACAATGTTTAACAAAAAATTAATTAAAAAATATATCGGGTACCTGATTATAGTTTTATCCGGCCCATGATCCGACCCTATTATTTTATTTCTTATCGGGTTGGGTATCCGACCCGAAAAAACAATTTTTTTAAAAAACTTAACAGTTTATTGTTCAGTCATCGGGTTGGGTATTTTTTAACACCCTTTTCTGTGGCTGTCAAAGGGAGACTCAAAGCCATATGTTTAGAGATTGCGATGTAACGGATCATATTTGGTCCTCGTCCATGTTGGGGCTCCGGATTTCCAATATGGAACCCTGTCTTAAGAGTTGGGTGATCAACTAGCTTAGCTTTCTCATGAAGGTGGATAAGCACCTTGGGGGAAGAGTAGAATTGTTCATCACTATCTGCTGGTGTATATGGCTGCAAAGAAATGATGTTTGTGTTCAACAACTCAAATCCAAATCCGGCTTCAATCTTCGGCATTCTTAGAGAAGGAATAGAAGATTTCCACAAGCCTAGATTCATGAAGAAGAAGCTAACAGAGTTTTTTCCAAAGATCAACCAATGGTCAGAGTATGGACAGTAGGTCATTTGCGGAATGGAAATCTTAATATTGTTGAAGTTGATGGTTCTTGGAAGAAGGTTAGAAAGAAGAATCAGATATGGTACATCGAATCTGGCATCGGTTAGTATATTCAATCAAGGGAAGGTTCATATATTCAATGGGGACAAAGGGTTTGGGCGTCGTCACCGTTTCACTCTGAACTTTTAGCAAGTCTTCGGGGAATGAAGGAAGTTAGAAAATTGGGGGACTCATGTCTTCTTCGATCTGACAGCGCCAAAGCAATTGATTTTTTAATAGACCACTTCAAGGCACCTAAGGAGTTGGAGCATCTTATTCATGATATTAGATTAGAAGCTTTAAATTTTTCTTACTTTTCTTGTTTTAAAGTTTCTAGAGATTTGGTAGATAAAGCCCATAAGCTAGCTATTATAGCTAGGAAGGGTTAATTTATATTTAAGTTGTTCCTTAGTTTAGTTTGTTGCCAAAAAAAAAAAAGTCAAGCTGACAACTATAGTATACAACACTAAGTAACAACAGCCATTAAGGTATTAATGCGCATACTGCACATAAAAATACAAAGCAGAGCTAGCGCCCCGTGCATGTTAGGCTAGATTCTCGGGTCACCCGGGGTGCCCGTGCCATACTCATACAAGAATTTCCCTACGCTGTCTGTGGCCTATTCAGTGGCCGAAAATTAGTTCATCGCGCCAGGCGAAGCAGGCACTGGGTTCCGAACAGGTTGTATTTAGGTAGCCCATATGCCAGTTCGGCCCATACCAACTTTATCCTTTGTCATATACTCATATACATGCTTGGAGATTATAAACTTAATTTCTCAAAGAGCAAATCACTTATTGAATCCATTTATAATCTCGATGAGCTAACCACTCGGACCGATTTTCTTAACCAAAATACTTCCTAAAAAATTTAAGAAAAGTAGAACAAAAGAATAAGAAGATTATAAATTGGTTCATCTAATTATTAGTTTTTATAAGGCTAGAAAAATGATTTTCCACAAGGCATGTTTTTCCAAAAGGCATGTTGAAGAAAAACGTATTCACTTCCCAAAAGACTCATATATCTAAATCATAAAACAAATAAAAATAATTAATTACATAATTAAAAAACTAACTAAACATACGCATGTGCCTCGTAGCCTCGTAGGTGCAAAATGCTAAGTGCTTTTAATATTAATAATATTATAAAGTTTCCACCAAGTTATTAAAATATAACATATGATCCCTAATAATATCTTATAAAAATAAAAGAGTATATTTTATTTGTTGAAGTTCAGAGATGAAAGTCAAGATTTATAATGTTATCATTAATTTCACTTCAAGCGAAGCATTATCTTATTTTATTCAAATAAAATAAGGAGAAGAGAACAAATTTATCGATAACTTTAATCTACGAAAGAAGAAAATACTAGTCGGTGCATTACTTGCTTCAAAAACAAAAAACACACAATTAGCGGTGTATTGTTCATCCCAGAGAAATGGCCCAAAAATACTTTGATGATGAGGAGATTTTTGAGGTTGAACAAGCTGATTCAGGTAATATTTCTCTCCTTTAATCGAAATTTATTTTTAAGAACCGCAGTTTCTGTCATAATTTAGTATAAATATATATGTTAGTATGGTTAGGGCAGCTGAGATTATGAAGAGCGGTTAGGGAAAAGTCATTGGTAATGACAGGTCTACTAGGATCGAAGATGATATTTGGCTCCCTTAGGGTAAGATCTTTATTAAAAGTTCTAATCTGATGCAGAATGAAGATAAGCCCAGATGGGTTGCTAATCTGATGCAAAACAATGAGTCATGGAATTCCAATAAGATTTGGAGATTATTCAGAAGAGATGTTGCGATGACTATTCTCAGTACTCACGTCTCTGCTAATGCGGGCTAGGATAAGTTGGTCTGGTGGAGTTCGAGATTGGGTGACTACTCCATCAAATATGGGTGACGATTCTTGAAAAATCAAGAATATGCTGAGGTATCTCTTGTTCATGATCGAAGTCCAACCATGCATGCCTTTTGGATAAAGTTCTGGAAATTAAAGCTTCCACCCAAAATTTTGGTTTTCGCGTGGAAGCTGATTTCCAAGGCTTTGCCGGTGCGAGATGAATTGGCTAAAAGGGGAGTTGGAAAATTGGGGGACTCATGTCTTCTTCGATCAGACAGCGTCAAAGCAATTGATTTTTTTAATAGGTCCCTTCAAGGCACCTAAGGAGCTGGAGCATCTTATTCATGATATTAGATTATAAGCTTTAAATTTTTCTTACTTTTTCTGTTTTAAAGTTTCTAGAGATCTGGTAGATAAAGCCCATAAACTAGCTATTATAGCTAGGAAGGATTAATTTCTATTTATGTTATTCCTTAGTTTAGTTTGTTGCCAAAAAAAAAAATAAAGCTGACAACTATAGTATACAACACTAAGTAACAACAACCATTAAGGCATTAATGCGCAACTGCATATAAAAATTAGGGGTGTACAATCGGGTCAACAGGTCGGTTCTGGGTTGACCCATTGCAGGTCGGTTCTTATCGGGTCAATTTTGCCTATTGGGTCGGTTCAGATCGGGTCGGGTCATTATCGGACTAGGTTAAATCGATTATTTACTTGGTTGGGTTCGAGTCGGGTTCAGGTCGGGTTGTATTCGGTTCGGGTCAATGTCGGTTCGGGGTGTACTCGATTCGGGTCAAGGTCGGTTCGGGTTATATTCGGTTCGGTTCAAGGTCGGTTCTAGTACAATCGAGTCGGTTCTTGAACGGGTTATAACGGAATTCTATGAAAACAATAGTTTAGTTTTTTATTTAATGTTATTTAAAGAGTAGATTGTAGGAAAATGATTGTCATTTTGGAAAAAGAAGGATGTCAATGAGATTTATGAAACTATTAAACCCCAAATTGGAAGGCTTTAATCTCACTTTTCATAGGCATAGACATGATGATATTGCTTTTATTTGAATAATTAATAAATCTTTTAAAAAATTTATTTTCATAAATGTACTTATTAAATAATTAAATTAATAAAAACATTTGGTTTCAAAGTTATTAGATATTAGGTAAAAATAGATCTGTCAAGATTAGGTCATATTCACGTATATTCATATTATTAATACATCCAGTGAATTTGGGTAACGAATTGTTATAAATCGGGTTATATCGGTTATGTGTCGGTTTCAATCAGTTTCGGGTCGGGTCTATAACGGGTCGGGTCCCCAACGAGTCGACACGAATCGGGTTCGGGTCTTTGAATATCGGATCAAATCTGTTCCGGGTTAACTTAAGGTCGGGTTGGGTTGTAACACCCCCAAATTACTAACATAATAATAATGATAGTAATTTTAGTAACTTAAGGGTATTACCGCCACGTGTTACCACGCTTCGGCTGTGCTAACTAATTACTATATTGCAGCGGAAGAAAAACTTGATTTATTTATAAAAAAATAATTATAATTTTGATTATCCAAAGGTACAAATGTTGATTAAGAAAAATTATGAAACCTCCTAACTAGTATGTGTCCCTTGATGTAATGCTCCCATGCACATTTATTCCTGCAAACCTACTCACTATAAATGATAAGTAGGGCGAACCAAAACAAATAGGAAAATACGTGTCAGTGTAAAACATTTTGTATGTATACATGCTAAACGAAATACTTTGACTTTTAAATTCATTTATTTCAAACTTGCCTTCTTATATATTAATAAAGATCAAACCTTCCTTTATAATAATCCAATACAAATGAAATTATTAAAACACTTAATAAAAACAATTTCCTCTTCTTATATCCCCTCCTTGATCCTAAGTGTGCACACCCTCCAAGTTAGTTATCCCATCATAGATTTATCATTGGAGTTTCCTTTTATTCGCCAACAACTGGACTTTGAAGGATGAACCCTTCTTGATTATGAAATCAAGCGGTAATGTATGATAATAATAAGCATGAACCCTTCTTGATTATGAAATCAAGCGGTAATGTATAATAATAATAAGCATGAACCCTTCTTGATTATGAAATCAAGCGGTAATGTATAATAATAATAACTCTCCTTTTATAACTCCTTTAAATAAAAATACCTTACTTTAATTATTAAAACTATACTTAAATCTCAAATGTCATTCGGCCCTTTTGAAACATGATATATATATTCAATAAAATAAGATAAATGAATATCATCATTTTTTTAAATTGGAATTTCAAATAAATAACCATATATATACATATATAAAAAATAGCGCATGGCTAAAATTTAAATTATAATTTATTTAGCAAAATACATAATACAAATATCTTAATACAATATAATTCAACAAAAATATTTAATTGCACTTAAAAAGATTTAACACATATACGTACCTTAAATTCTAGTACTTCCTAGAAACTTCCTAATAACTTCAAGATGATATTCCTATCAATTAACATGAACTAATCAACATAATGAAACACAATAATATGCATAAAATATTAAAACTTTAATTAAACTTAGAAATAATTTTAAAAACTAAATAATTTGTAAAACAATTAAAATAGTTAGAGAAAAAAGGAGGCTCACGGTGATTGGTGGTGGTGCAAGGTGTCCGAAGGGATGGAGAGAGAGAGACTATAGAGAGAGGGTGAAAGTTTGAGAGAATTAAAAAGGGTTTAATGATTTTGTGTGAAGAATTATATGAGTTTAAATGGTTTATTTATAGTAGAAATTAGGACAAATTTTAGGATATAAAAACACTAAAAGATAAATATGAATGTAAAATGATAATTATCCTCTAAATTTTCATAAAACTCTTTTGTTTTTAAAATAATTTAATTATAAAATAGTTTAACCAATTAAAATCATTTAATTCAAAATAGAACAATCAGAACTAGTTAAAAAGGATAAGATTTTATAATAATAATTTTGTTTAAATATCAATCATAGAAAAAAAAAAGATAAGGTTACAATTTATTTTTGTTTTTTATAGAAAATATATAATTTTTTTAAACTAAAACTATCTTTTTAACTATAACTATCCTTTAAATTAGAATAAAATAATATACAAATAATTATAATTTTTTTAAAAAAAGATAATAATCATGACAGCTGACCATGATTAGATATGGTCTATTTTTATTTTTTTATGTTTTTATTTTTTTTTTTTTGGTGAATATATCCGATTCGTAATATAATCGGTTTTAAATTAAAAAAAAAAATATTTATAAATATCTTAACTGTTTTTTTTTCAAATAATAATATTTTAAAATCTTCTAGAATATTCTAAAATAAAAATGGATACTTGGGATATTTTTTGGGATATTTTGGAGGGTTTTTTGGGAATTTAATGGAATAATTGAGGAATTAAATACTTATTTATGAAATTAAATAATTTTCTTAATAAAATTATAAAATATAATATATAAATGGCGATCATAATTATAATTAAGCCAAAATACTTTTTAAATTATTTAATTGTACTAAAACGTTCTTAAAATAATTTTATTTACAATTCTTATATATAATGTATATTTAATTTTAAATAAAACTTAACATATAAAGTTTTTAATATAATTTCTAAAATATGGGATATTACATAGGTCGACTTTTAGGTCTCATTTTTTGGGTCATTATCAGCTCGATCCGCCCGTGCTTGTTAGGCTAGATTCTCAGATCACCCGAGTGCTCGTGCCGGACTCGTAGCAGAATTTCTCTGCGCTGTATGTGGCCTGTCCACTGGCCGAAAATTAATTATGTAATTATAAAAACATAATTTATTATTAAGTAATTACTTTATAACTAAACATACGCATGTGCCTCGTAGATGCAAAATGCTAAGTACTTTTAATATTAATAATATTATAAACTTTCCACCAAGTTATTAAAATATAACATATGATCCCAAATATTATCTTATAAAAATAGAGAGTATATTTTATTTGTTGAAGTTCAGAGATGAAAGTCAAGATTTATAATGTTATCATTAATTTCACTTCAAGCGAAGCATTATCTTATTTTATTCAAATAAAATAAGGAGAAGAGAACAAATTTATCAGTAACTTTAATCTACGAAAGAAGAAAATGCTAGTCGGTGCATTACTTGCTTCAAAAACAAAAAAACACACAATTAGCGGTGTATTGTGCATCCCAGAGAAATGGCCCAAAAATACTTTGATGATGAGGAGATTTTTGAGGTTGAACAAGCTGATTCAGGTAATATTTCTCTCTTTTAATCGAAATTTATTTGTAAGAACCGCAGTTTCTGTCATAATTTAGTAAAAATATATATGTTAGTTGAGCAACTACTGAATTGGAATGTGTGCACAACAGACGATGTTGAATCAGGAATTGTCAAGTTAATCTACTGCTGTAAGGCTGATGCTCCTTTAGAGAAAACCAAATTCAAGGTGTTGGTGGAGCTGATGGTACCAGAACCTGGAGAGAACAGACCTGGGATAGATGTAGTGGTTCTGCTTGATGTTAGCAGACTTATGATTATAAATAACAGATTCGAAGCTGCCAAATACGCCATCACACACTTAGTTCACAAACTTAACCCCAAGGATCGTCTATCAGTTGTCACATTCAGCAGTCGAGCTCAGAGATTGTGTCCGTTGCGCCTGATGACTAGGGATGCTCAAGTTGACATCCTAGACAAGGTGTTTGAATTGGAGGTCAAGGCGGGCACCAACTTCACATCTGGCCTTGAGGAAGCTGTAAGAGTGGTCAAGGATCGACAGTTTACCAAAGGACGTAAGTGTGCTGTGATGCTTATATCCCATGGTACGCCGTACCCCTTAGACGCAGACGGCAGCCAGGTTCCCATTCACGATGTGCCCGTATACACATTCGGTTTGGGGCCAGAGTATTTCCCTACGGTAACATCAAATTATATTTCTGGTTGTTCTTTATTTATTCTCTTTTTTTTTTACATATAAAAACTAGTAAGAAATAAATTATAGTAAAGAAGGAAAATTAGTATCTAATCTAACATAGATATTAACATCCCTAACTCTTATTTTATCTATCTTGAAAACAGAATAAATCTCGAATTTATCTGCAAACATCTTTATTTGGCGACTTTTTCTTTCTTTTATTGTTAATAATTGTTTAACTATTGTTTATTAGTATTATTATTAATTATTGTTAGTTAATATTATGTGATAATATTATTAATTAGAATATTAAAGTTAGTATTAATTTGTTAAAATTATATATTTGTTGAAGGCATGATGGTTGGTAATTATAAGTTTTGTTTTTTACGGGAAAGTAAAGCGAGAAATAAGAATTGAGGGGTAAAATGTTCGATTTTATTTAAATGCGTTAAAGAGCAAAATCGTCAAAATGTGGGGCAGTTTGATTAAGTTGAGGCGGCGTTTAGGGCTCCACTCATTAAATTAAAGCTAAAGTCATGAGTTACTCCGTCGGTTTCGAGTTTACTTTCCCTAATTACTATCGATAAAGAATGTACTTGACATATTTTTGTTTTACTAGTTATTGGATTTTTTGTTATATTTGTGTTAGCATAAACCAGTTTAGGGGCATGTGAAACCGTACTAACATTATTGAAATTTTTTTACATATAACTGATAATTTCTAATTTAATCAAAAATAAATTTGACTTGTCTAAGAGGGAAATATGAAAATTTTATAAGATTAATATAATAAATTTATAAACCTAATTTTATTTTTGCTAAATTTATATCTAATTTTATTGAGCATTTTGCAAATATAGTCTCACTTTTTATCGAATTTTATTTATTTTTACTAAATTAACTTTTTTTAATATAATCGTTGAAGTTATGCAATATATTGAGAGCAAGAAGTATTGTATAGCTACAGTAAAAGTGACTCTCAAAATAAAAAAACTAAAAACAGTTTACCTACAAAAAATCAGGAAAGAAATTGAAAAGAGAAGAAAAATTACAATACTGTTATAGGAAAAATAATTTATATTCTAATTTTCTTTTATTTTATACTCCATAATAAAAAGTTGACAATGTCTTAATTTTATATTATTCGTACATACGCAGTTCATTTTATCTAATTTGTACAAATACTTTTACATGTGCAGTTCATTACGTTTGGTTTTAACTGCACTCCATTATATTTTCCGTGGAGGAAAGTGATCGGAATGCAAGACACAAGGAGTATATGCTTATGGGCTTTAGCGAGGCTTCTTCCGTTCGTAATCTCGATATGGTTCTTAGCCCATCAATTCCAGTTATTTTGGCCCATCAATTCTACTGCGAGAATCCTCTTGGTTAGCTTCATTGTCTATATCATGGTTATTATTCCAGCTCTTACCCCTAGGGAAAATTATGGAGACGTCTCTCGCCTAGAGGTATGATCTCATCTCCTCGTCCATTCACATACGAATTTTGATTCTAGACAATGAGAAATGGATTTAATATTACTATTCCTTGAAGTCCAGTACCAATTCCTAAGAAGTTAATTTGCCCATGGATTTTCAATTTTTTAAAAATGCATCAAGTCGGTTGGTTCGTTGGTCATAGCCTCATAGCAAGTCTAGCATTTTAGTATAACAAACTACAATTTTCTATAAAAATGCAAATGTTAGTTATGACAAAGTGTTTGAGAAGAAGGATGATCAATTATATATAAGACTTGTGAGTTAATCATCCGACTATCGATTATTAAGAATCTATTGATAGCTTGAGTAGAAAAAGTTTTATAACACGGTAACACCTACATGCATGATTGATTGATCTTTGAGTATACATACATATATATATATATATATATATATATATATATATATATATATATATATATATATATATATATATATTCTTGTTTTAATAATTTATTCTTTATTTTTGAATATATGCATGTGAGTTTAATAAATAATTATAGTAAGACAAATGTATACTTTAAAATGTCTTATGGATTATTAATAAGAGGGCTATCCTAATTATCTACGTTAGTATAAGTAACAGATGGTATGTTGGATAGACAAAGGGTTTGATAGCTTGATATGAAAAACTAAAAAAGCTGATTAAAAAAATATAAAGAAAACTATACTCATTGAACAGTCCCCTTTAGCTATCTAGTTGCAATGTGATAAAATTTTATTATTTATTTTATATTATAAAATTTAATAAAGGCTAGCACACCGTAAATGAATCTTTTTATGGAATACTTTAAATACGAATCTCAAGATGTTAAAATTAGTGTTTGTAAGATCCATAATGGAGAATATAGTTAATTCTATGCATAACTCATGTTGGATCATTATATATATATATAATTATTTAAACTTTCAATACTGAAAAAGCACATAATTATTTAAACTTTCAATACTGAAAAAGTCCATAATGAATAATAATAATAATAATAATAATAATAATAATAATAAAACTCATTATATTAGAAATGTATACAAAATAAAATTCTAGTGTTGTTAATTTTTTTTGTAATTAAATTATGACCAAAAGGAATTAAGGATATGTAACACCCTGGTAATTTCCATTTTCCAAAAACCAAATCTTTAGGAAACTACCAGTTTGCCACCGCCACATGTTCAAACATTAAGGTTATAAAACAGACTTTTGTAATTTTAACCTTTTGATTTCCATCTTAACTTTTAAACCTATCGAACAGAGTCAACTACTATCGTCATTAAAACTTGAAATTCACCTTAATTTAAACTATCAGTAATGAAAGTGTTATAATAAACAAACTCATGGATTAATTTAATAAATCAAGATATCTCACCATAAATAATTCTTTCCCAATTAGTATTGACAAATCATAATTATAACTCACCAACAATACCAAATCATGCCCCTAATATAAAGAATATGAATTCTTTCAAATAAATAACCAAACAATCTCATTCAAAAAGTTCCCTAAACATGATACAAAGTTTGCATTTCACCCTAGACCATGCTCCTAAAGGGAAGGTCTTTCATAACTTGTACCTACCTTGAGTAAAATAAACGGTTGACCACTTTCTCTATGACTATGCACCTTCTAAAAATTGATTTTCTACATCCAATAATACCGTCTATATCAATACACCAATACCCAAAATTTACAGCAATCATACTAAGCTTTCTATGGTTTTAAAACAATTCCAAAACATATTTTTAAGTCTCACAAACATAATCTAATACTTCAAACACAATACTACAAGTATTTGTTGAAAACTCATTAAAATACATATCATAAAACTCCATTTTTATAATTCTTCAAATCCAAAAAGTTGTATTCAATATAGTATACACAAATTATTCACAATTATTATATCATAAAATAGTCTTAATTTAATGTATGTACTAATAGTATATAATTTCAAGATTTAAAACAAGAAATCTCAACAGTTAGACCATGATCTAATATGTATAATTTTCTAAAAATTTATTCCAAATACCATAATATTAAATTTTTATCAAAATACATCATACTATAGTCAAAATTTCATGAAACAAATACTAGTATAAGAATCTAAGTCTTAAATCATGAAAAATAACACTTTTATACTAAAACATATGATTATAAAATCTAAAAATTCATTTAAACTACAACCCCATAAATTTACATAGATGATTCACAAAATATTTATAATTTTATGTAAAACTCAAAAACCTATTATAAAAATCCCTAATTTATGATACTGACATGCCTAACCCTATTATTTATCCATAAAAACTTGTATGATGTTATAAAATAAATTATAGAACATAAAATTTATATACTTTCAATATAGATTTAACCCATAATAACCTCAATACAAAATCATATATTAAACTTATTAAACATGTATAATAGGGCATAATAATTAAGGGAGAAAAGAAGAGAAAAAGAAGAAGAGGAAGGAAGGTCGGTGGCGGACGGCGATGAGGGTAGGAGTGGTCTAGCTGCTTCACGTGAGGGAGAGATGTTGTGAGGGAGTTTAGGGTTTTTTTGGGTTTGTTATGAGGTTTGTGAAATAAGATGGGATTAGGGTTAGGTAGTATATATAGTTTTAGTAAATGTGTAGTACTAGGTTTAGGTATTTTGGGCTTAGTGGGTTTCTTAGGAAAATTAAATATATTTTGTAGAAAAAGAATTTTAATTTTAGGATTAATTAAATAATAAAAATAATTTTCTATTTATTTTGGAAATATGTAAGTACATATATGTATGTTTATATATGTATATGTATTATATTAATGCATAGAAAATATTTTCGATAAAATATTATTGAAATCTCATAATTTTGGGGAGATTACAGATACGACATGAAAACAAAGCCTCAAAAAAACAAACATCAAAATTACTAATACTCAAATGCTAATGCATTAGTGTGGCAAAGTCCTTACCTTCTAGGAACTTAGGAAGGGCCTGAGTTAGCCTATTATCACATGCAACTTAAGAGTTTACGAAGAAAAAGATAAGCAATCAACAATATGTGGCACATATTCTCCTCACATGTACAGGAAACACTAAGCACATTATCCTTGCAGATACTATCAATTACCTACACTCAATGAAGTCTTCCCGTTAGCCTTAATAATGTGTCGAAGTACTTCAGAAAATCCGAGAGCTCTTTTTGTAAACCCTTTTTTAAACTTTTTTTTTTTAAATTCAAAAATTAGGCTTCACATAAAACTATTTCGAAATAAAATCGTGAGGCTAGGTTCGGACTAAAGTTGCTTTGTGAGACAATAACTTTAGTTGAACTTGGGCTAGGGTCATATCCAACTTCTAAGCCTTGTTTTCATGCTCTAAAAGTAGTTGTCATGGTTTTTATTGTCTGAAATTTAGATATGAATTAGTTATGCATGTACAACAATACTTGATCATCCATGTAGTTGTATCATTAGATTCACATGGTATTAAAGCTTAATGAATATTTACCTGAGAAATCAACTAAATTGAAATTTAGAAGCTCCATAAATATTTTGCAAATGATCCCAATCCTATGCTAATGCAAATGTTGATCCATTCCAATTGATGTGTAAGACAGATAAGCTTGCCTTGAATATCATAGTAGTTACCTTTATATATATATATAAAAAAAAACCAAGGTTACCATTATATTAGAAAGGGTCATAATGCGAAAAAATTGTAACCCTAATTTGAAATTATTTTACAACGGTAACATATGAATACATAATGTCTAAGACAGTGAATTTCTTTCCTTAGATACTTTATAACTCTTCCTTAACACCCATTTACCTTACCACCCCATTTGAATTAAAATCCTTTCTTATCACCATATCTTCCTTATCACCCCATTTGCACTAAAATCCTTCCTTATCACCCCATTAAACTCATCCACTTGGTAAAGGCTTCAAGAAGGCAACAAAGGGTGCATTTCTTGGATTGCTTTGAATGTTGGGAAGGAAGAAGGCATGCAAGGAGTTGCAAGAAGTTAGGATTCTTGGTGTTGCATCTTCTTAGGTTTTTTGAGTAAATAATTTCTAATTTTTTATAAAAATAAATCAAAATAACCTAGAGCTATAGGAGTCTTAGGCGTGTTTTCCTTGCTTTAAGGAAGATTAGTTGTTGCTTCTTGATTTTAAGGAAAGTTAATTAGTCGTTTGTGTTTGTGATCAATTGCAAGGAAAGCGAACCCTAATTCTTGGTTTATCGTTAATTAGTTAGTCGAATGGCATAAGGTGGATAACTAATCCTAATTCTTGGTTTGTGTTGTTGGCAATCATTTGCTACATTAGTTTCAATCTATTGGCTGCATAAGTGTTGGAAATTAGGTTATTGATTCACATAAACTAGTTGATCCTAAGTCATTCAAATTCGAAGTTAGCTATTGTAAGAATTAGGGTTTTACTCCATCCATGTTGTGAGAAATTATGTCCTAATTTGCTTGCGTGAGAATTGAGGCTTGTCTAGCTTCTTTTTAAATATAAATCATCTAGCTAGTGTGTGTTTCTACTCGTGAATTACTTCAAAGTTTCCTAAAGTTAGATTCTATTAATTTGTGTCTTGTTGGAATTGCATTGAATTGGTACGTGACACTACTAGTGTGATCCATAGCTTATTGGCTTAGATTAGGCTAAAAACCAAGAACATTTATAAAAAACTTTGATACCCAAACAATTGCCTTCATTGCTGCATACAATTCAATTCCATTCCATTTTCACCCTATATACAATTCAATCCACAGCTCACAAAGCCTTCATTGATGCATAACTCATTTCCTTAGTCCAATACAAAACTCAAAATAACTTCATGTTAAATTTAACAAAACAAAATGCAAATACCAAAACCACCATTTGCAAATGAACTAATCATATATACATAATAAAATGAATTCAATATGAACTAAACATATACTAAAGTCCATATATACATAATAAAAAGAATTGTAACATATGTACAAAATAACATAATACCATCAACTACACTAAAGAAAAATATCTAAAACTATGAGTCAAGAATGGTGTCCAAGTGAGAAAATGGAGTACTCTAACTCTACTATGTGTAATCGACACTAAAATGTCTTGCAAAATATCCATAAGGAGTTGTAAGAGATGTGTAGGATGACTCACTTGGAGTACCGAATGAACCTAATGGGGTCATTTCCATGCTCAAAGTAACAAGGATGTCGTCGTGCGTCTAGGACATCGAAAGTGAGCAGCGGGTATCCTACATAGCGCCCGCACTCTAGAGTGGTCAAAGTCATCACCCTCGGCCAACCGAGTCAATACCTCCAATTCTCATCTCGACGACTCTATCAACTATAACAGGACCTAGTGCACGATTTTTGTGACAATAATCACAAATAGATAGAAAATACTAAGTTTGAAATAACGAAGAACTTAACATTAGAAAGCAAAAGATAATGGAATGAAACTAGTATATTATTCAAAATGAAATCATACCATAATATGTTGAGGGATGGATGCAGGTGTGTAATATATAGGTGGAAGCTTCTAAACGGACGATGGACTAATGTCTCCTAATCCTAAGGTACCACATGAGGTATATATATCGTAGTACTCCATGATCCCATGAGCTGGCGCACCGTGAAATACCGTCTCTAGTTGGCTATCCCACTGAGCAATCCACCTTTCATGTCGTTTAGTCTAGTTCGTTATAGATTTCCCTCAATGATCTATGTCGTGAAATTAGGTCCAAGTGTTAGCCTCAGGAGGAACTTCCTGCCAAAAAACAAATTGTTGAGCAACTCGCATTGGCATATACAACTCAACCACATCAAAGCAAATGAGTGGCCTAATGACTCGCCAGTCAGCCTCGTCGCCCTGGTCAGCTTGGTATTGGTCCCTAGTCATCTAAAAATTAGAATAGAATAGTTATAATTAGTATGGTTAGTGGTGGTAAATCACAATTTTCCAAATTATGATAAAAAATTTCAGTTACCTGCTCCTCCGTCATCTTATCAATGAATCTCTGTATGCCCTCACCCCTGTGGTGAGGTGATGAATACAAGTAACCCTATCCACAAGCCACCTAGTCTTGTATGGTGTTCTCTCCTTAGGTTCCCGAGGCTCAATGAAAGCCATAACATGACCCCCACTTCTACTGTAAGTCGTCACCACATAAGAATAGTTGGATGATATGAAGAGATATGCTCCCAAGCTTTTATCTACATACAAAATTGAGTTAGAATGCTTAACTTCCATGATGAGTTGTAGGAAATAGTAGTAATGAATATGTTACCTAAATGATAAGAGGCCTCATGATATCGGTAGGTACGACATCGCACTTCACCCTGACCACGGGGCACAAATTCCTGTATAAATGTGTTAGAGGTGCACTACCCCAGTTGTACGAGATAATGTTTTAATCCTGGATGAGCATCTTGTAGTGCTTGCATATAATGTAGTACGACTAATTGTTCAATCTTGGATGACCATCTCGCAGTGCTTGCATATAATGTAGTACAACTAATGGTTTAATCTTGGATGAGCATCTCGTAGTGCTTGCATATAATGTAGGATAACTGTATGACATTTTCTAGGTGGTTATGATGCATTTGAGGAGGGTTAGGAGGAATTTGTGGATGGTTGAAGTTTAATTGTGCATAGACCTACACATTGGGTCGGGTTAGGATTAGGATGAGTTACACGCAAAATGGGCAGGGCCAAAGGAGATACATAATTGGCCGAGTTGGGTCGGGCCAAAGGAGATACATAACGGGCCAAGTGAGCCCTTCTAAAAAAGTATAGTTTTAATGTAGAGAGGGTGATAGTTCATATGTATCACTTTCAATCTTTGGTAGTTGACCATCGACAAGTAAGTGAAAATAAATCATTACTTGATAACCCAATGAAACATGACCATTTAAGAGACTGACCCACTATGCCCATTATTAATTAGACCCTTTTACAAATGAGCAGGTCAAGGGCCCTTAACAGGGCCCCTTCCTTTTGAACAGGTCTAATTTTGAAGTAGAAAGGTTGCATATGTGAGGTTTGAGAATACATTGTCATCATGTTTGTGTATGAAGGAAATAGAGGCATTGAAGGATGTATTACTTGTTAGGACTTAGAATAGAGGCATTGAAGGATGTATTACTTGTTAGGACTTAGGAGGCAATATGTACTTAATCAACATATATTTCCGTGGGAGTGTATAGAAATTTATAATGCATGCCCAATTGACTTTCAATATGTAGTCATCTTTAAGTAACATGGCTATGCATATTGATATACTTAGTGCGTGTTTTATTTTCAAGTTTAATTCAACTCTTCCACGCTCAAACCGGCATATATATAGTAATTGAGGAAAGGAGGTATCATTACAAAGTAAATGTTACATATCCCCCTCTATACTCCACCATATTACTCCCTTCAACAAGAATTCCACCAAATGTCATATCCAAGGATACAATGAATTATCCATAACACCTATACAATCACAACAAACTAGGTTTTTAAGAGAAAATATAAAAGACAACAACAAACATTCATGAATTTTTATACATGTCTATAGAGTTTTCTTTATTTTATTAACTAATCCCATTTTTATATAGATCAATTCAAACCTGTTTGTAGTAAAAACAAATATTACATCTAACATCAACACAAAGAACATGTATAACATCAACAAATTTCATGTCAAACATCAATAAATTTTGAAATTCAACATCAACATCCATATTAACATTAGAACTAACATTTACTCAACTATTTCTAGTTTTATTCAACTATTATGCAACTATTCAACTACCCAACTTTTATTCAACTTTTATTCATCTGTTCAACATTATAACCAACTAACTTATTATCACTCAAATATGCCATAAATGTAAAATATTGTAAAATAACTCATTATCACTCATCATCCATTTTACTACATTACTAATGTAAAATAAAATCTAACAATCATTTCATTTATATTCTTGCAATTTTATTTACTTAAGTCACAAAATATATATATACATCATCATTATACTTAAAGAGAATAAGTATATCTAATTGGAAAACTTACTAAATTAGGTACTTAAGTATATACAGTAATATACCTAATAAAGAGCATGAAAAACAACATAATTTTAATAAATATCATGAAAACACCATTATAGGGCATGAAATCATTTAAAACCTAACCGAACATAATATCCATCTACCCTACCAAACATCAACTCTAAAAAATAATAATAAAACTCAACAAATTGCACAATAAACTAAAATAGAGGTAATAATTAACTCAATTACTATGCCATTATTTAAAATGGGCTTAGGAAACATCAAACCTTCACAATTTTACCGTCCACTGCGCCTCTAACTTGCCGCAGAGTGAGTATGAGTGTGAGTGTGAGTGTGAGAGCGAATTAGAGTAAATCAAAGTGTGAGAGAGTGAAAGAGAAAATAGGCCAAAGATGGTGTAAGAGAGTGAAGTGAATTAGTGATTTGCCGGGAAGAAGGGAAATAATATGCCCAGTGAAAGTGGTTGTATAAGACATCAATTTTTACTGGGTATAGAAATACCTTTGGGCTGGCCTCGGGGTTATATTTTCAAATAGTTTCATCCAAAGCCTAATTTTTAATTTTTTTTAAAAAAATGTTAAAAAATTTCTAACAAGTTCAACATCTTGTTCCAAATGGTAACATAGAAAGAGAAATCAAAGAACAAGTTTTGAGCAGCTTTGTAGGCATTCCAGCAAAGAGAACCTATATGATCATGGGTAATATATGCCACTTACTAAGCATGTTAGTGGTAATAAATCTTTCAAGGATGGCTAATCAAGTTATAAAGTTGTCATGTTATTCTGGCATCTTAGGTGACTAAGTAATATTAGTTGGAAACCTTGGCGGAAAGTGGTGATGTGAAGCATTGTTCTTTCCTACCTACAACCTAGCCCAAAATCAAAGAGTAAACAACTAAAAATAATTAATAGTATCCTCCGTCTACCTCGTCATAGCCCAGATGTGGATCTCGACAACATGATAGGGAATATATAGGGTTAGCTAAAGAAATCATAGGGGATTAGCTCTATGAAATCGACTTCCTCCTCGAACGAATTTAAGAGTTGTTACATTTCTTATACCACCTCCTGGAACTAAGTATTTAACCACCTAGATCAAGACTACCTCCTTTATTGAACTAAGCAAAGGTTAAGAGATTGCACAACGCATTGTTCTTAAACTCAATTTCTTTATCTGAAAATTCCTCAATGAAAATCTGGTACATATGACCCCCTATTTATACACATGTCCAATCGTATTTGATTAGGACTATGACTCCTTATTTGACTAGAACTAAAACTCTTAACTAGCCTATAAATACTTTAAAATCAAACTTTAACTTCTAATATTCGAATTCTATGTAGGTGAATTTGAATCTAACTAAGAAACAACTTTGAAACCGAAACTTTGATCCTAATTTGGCCCAACTTAGCTAAGACTCAACACACAATTCCTTAGTTAGTTATGATTAGTAGTATACTTTTCCTAACTCAACTAGGACATCTAAGACTCAAAAACACAAAAAATCTAATAAAGACTTAAGCTAATCACTTCTACATCATCCCCCCTTTTTTAAAAAACTTGTCTTCAAGTTTTATCAAAGCACAGTACTAGCTCAAGAGCCTGAGGTGTCCCACATGTTCCCTTTTCGAGCATAACGTGGTAAGAATTGAACTTCTCCTAATGCACTATCTTTTAAGGGCCTTCTTCCAATGCTTCCATATCTCCAAGTTGATCTCCATATGCCTTCTTAGTAGCAAAAGATAACCATACAAAGTCACCAACCCCGAATGGAGCTCCCTTAGCTACTGCTCACATATTGTTGTTGCTTAGGCCTTTTACTCTTTTTATCAATATCTTTGGGGTTGTGCGTATCACCAAACAAGATAGGCTTCTTCAAATTAGTTAAACTTAACTTGGATTCACCAGAAGTCATTTCCTTAGGCTTGCGTAGATGTGAATAATAATCCATTGGTGATAACAGTTGCAATTTGATTCGTTTCTTACCATCTAAAACCGAATACTCATTAGTAGCCCCTTTATGTATCATTTTTCGATTGAATTACCATGGTCTTCCAAGTAGTCAATGGAAAGAGCTCATGGGAACCACATTGAACCATATCTTCTCCTTGTAACTTTCTATAGAAAAGTTTACCAAGGCTTGTTTCTTTACCTTCACATGCACCCTTGGAATCATCTAACCAATTCATCATATAGGGACACACATAATCACAAGTTGAAAGATTTAATTTTGACAACAACTCTGTTGAAGCCACATTAATGCAAGATCCACTATCCGCTGTCACATCGCAAGTTTTCTCCCCCACTTTGCACCGAGTGTGAAAAAAGTTTTCCCTTTGCTCCATGCTAGGTGAAATGTCGAAATGAAGCAATCATCAAATGACTAGGACATAATGTGGATCTTCGGCATAAGCTACCTCTTCCTTAGATTCTAAACTTATATCTATTCCTTCAGGCTCCACCAAAAACACGTAACTTTTCTCCTCCTCTTCAAAGTCATGATATTGCTTAAGAGTCAAAGCACGTTTTGTGGGGAATTCACTAGAAATATGACCCTTGCCTTAGCATTTGAAGCATTTTCTTCTAGTATCAAATTCTTCCTTTGAAATGTAGACTCGTTACTTCTCTATGGGCTTGTTGTCAAATTTTCAACCCCCTCCCCTCTTGAAGACGAGTATGGTGTAAACTTGACCTTAGTAGAAGTTTTCACTTGTGAATAAGTGAATTTAGGGATGAACCAAACCTCTTGGAAATACCCCTAACAACCTTACCCATGTCTTAGTTCCAATGGGCCTCAATCTTGAGTGCTAGTTCATTACTTCATGTAATGAGCTATAGTTAGTAAGCTCAATATTTTTAACAATGGGTGAAATTAAACCCTTAATGAATGAGCTATACTCAAGGATTCCTTTTTGTTCAACTCACGAATCAAAGTTAAACGCACAAACTCCGTAATATAGGCAACCATGGACATGGACTCTAAACAAAGATTAGAGAGCGCTTTACATATTGATCCTATTCAAAGTCTTCTAGAACATATTTAGCTTTCATCTTCTTCTATAAACCTATTCAAGTCTTAATATTTTCCTTACTAGCCTAACGCACCTAGCTTTCAAGACTTCAAACCAAGTCCCTGCATTTTTGGTTAAGCGAATGTAAGCTACCTCAAAAGTCTTCTCATCATTAAACCCTTTATATTCCACAACCTTGTCAACCTGTCTCTCGCATTCTAAGAAGTCCTTGGTGCTTCCCAAACCTATAAAGTCATTGAGTTTGATTCCTCTATTATCAATGGAGACATAAGTTTTACTGGGTTCATCAAAATTACTAAGCTCCTCATCAAGATCTTCCTCCTCACTTTTGTGGAAGAAGTAATGTATGGAATTAGGATCAAGCTTTTGATCGATTTT
The DNA here is from genome assembly GCA_026401315.1 of Dysphania ambrosioides. Taxonomy (NCBI): domain Eukaryota; kingdom Viridiplantae; phylum Streptophyta; class Magnoliopsida; order Caryophyllales; family Amaranthaceae; genus Dysphania; species Dysphania ambrosioides. The sequence continues at coordinate 15,250,261 of CM048662.1, forward strand.
ACAATTCAAAGCATTCATACGTAAATTATATCGCCTATTATCTTCCTTTCTCGCATAAGCCTTTCGTTCATCAATCGGAGACTATCAAGGATCTTGCTAAGCATATCCTCATTTGTACACATCTTTTGAAATTCGAAAGAACAATCTACTACAACCAGCACTTTGAAACACAAAATCAACCTCCAATAACAAAAGGAAAATTTGACAAAAACCAACTCCAATTAGGAAAAGGAGTATGTGAAAATACCAATATTCACTAGGAGAAAGAATCACAACTAATCCCAAAACCAACCCGAAAATAGAATTCCAAAACCAAATTCAACCAAAAAAGGGAAACAAACTAACCAATTTCTAGTAGAATATCTATCACGAAGCAATCCAATTATGACTAGGAAAATGATTTTCCACCACAAACTAAGCCAATCCCAACTAGGAAAAGAATAATGGTGCAAAAAGAAATATGAACCAAGATTTGATCTCTCTCTCTCTCTCTCTCTCTCTCTCTCTCTCTCTCTTTCTATACATATATATATATATATATATATATATATATATATATATATATATATATATATATATATATATATATAGGGGAGGGATCTAATGAGAATGGTGCTTAAAATAAGAAGAATAAGAAGAGATCTTAGCCATTCAAATGGTAAGATTCAATGCTAGATATTTCATGTAAAAAAATAATTACTATTAAAATTAAAAATAATGACTATAAAAGTACAAAGAGTAACTATAATAATAAAAAAAGACATTATAAGTGTAAAAAGTTAATTGGTCACTATGCGTTAAAAAAGAGTCACTATGAGTACATAAATTATCATCCGTTGGATTTAGAAGATGAAGAGTCAAGATGTCTTCTCATCCTTCTCATTTTAAGTACCCTTCTTATTTAAACTTTTACATATATATATATATATATATGTATATATATATATATATATATATATATATATATATATATATATATATATATATATATATATATATATATATATATGCATAAATGTATCACTTTGAAGAAACTTTGCAATAATTACGAAAAACTTGGGAAAAAGCTCAAATCTTGTAGCATTCTTGGATAAAAGGCTCTTGTCACCTAGGCTCTGATACAATATGATGTGAAATCTTTAGGGGTAGCTAAAGAAACCACTGGGGAATAGCTCTATGAAATCGACCACCTCTTGAAATGAAATTAAGAGTTGTTAAATTTCCTATACCACCTCCTGAATTAAGTATTTAACCACCTATATCAAGACTACCTCCTAGAATTGGACTAAGCAAAGGTTAAGAGAACGCACAACACATTGTTCTTAAACTCAAATTTGTTTTATGAAAATTCTTTAATGGAAAACCGGTACATATGACCCCCTATTTATAGATATGTCCAATCGTATTTGATTATGACTATGACTCCTTATTTGACTCGAATAAAGACTCTTAACTAGCCTATAAATACTTTAAATCAGATTAAGGGCACTATGCAATCTATCTCAAACTCTAACTTCTAATATTCAAGTTATATCTAGGTGAATTCGAATCTAACTAATATAAAATATAACTTTGGAACCAAACCTTTGATCCTAATTCGGCCCAACTTAGCTAAGATTCGACAAGCGATTCCTTAGTTAATTAGGATTAGTAGAATACCTTTCCTAACTCAACTAGGACATCTAAAACTTAAAAACACAAAAATTTAATAAAGACTTAAGCTAATCACTTCCACATCATGACAACAAAAATTATGAAGGTTGTAGAAAATAATCAATACCAACAAAATTGATGAAAATAACTGTTTGCGTAATTACAATCCATTTCTCAAGGTGATCTGAGACTGTGCTTGTGGCTATGACATGAAGATGAATCAAACGAGTTATGGATTCCCTTTATTTTATTTATTTGCTTATTTTCCTTTCTCTTAGCGCGACAATAAAACTAAAAAAAAACTTTTTCTAACCTTTTTTTAAATCAAAATATAATATTTGAATAAAAGTATTTTAAAAAATAACCCTTAAACAAGGTTCTATATAATATCATTGTTCCAGACAACGACTTTCTTTGTTACTATTTTTTAACTGAAAATAACTTTTTCCCAAAATATTTCATCTACTAGGTGATCGCACTTTGATGAAAGAAATTAATTTATTATAATTTATTATTTATTTGATGTCGCAAACGTGGTTGACTACTTATTAATAAAACTGAAATTACTATTAAAATTATAAAGTTCTGTTTTCTTATGATTTTTTTGAATGTAGTTCACCATTCACCAACAAAATCGGAAATATTTTGTAACCATATTTGCTATAATACTTCAATTTTTGACATATAGGTGCTCCGAAACACTGCCAGGAGAAGCAAGGGAAAAACATTCGCAGCTGAAAACATTAACACGTATGAGACCGACTTGACCCTTGCTATATCCAAGTGCTTGGATGGGCTACTGCTGCCGCACTCGGTGGTAGACTTGGACTTGACTATCAAACATATAAATTCAAAAAAGCTCAAGTTCTTTGCTGGAGACTACTCAATATACGTATTAAATGACTTTCCAACTGTTCGCTTAGGTGACCTTCAAAGTAAAGAGACTCGTAACATCCTCATCGGTCTTGAACTTAACGATGTCAAAGAGCCCATGAACACACATATTCTCAAACTCGTTTACTCTTACTTGTAAGTGGTACTTCGGTGATACTTTCTGAATTTGTAGCATTTTATTCTCATTTCTTTTAAGATGTTTTTCTAATTTATATCTAATATATATTATATTGAATACTTATATATCTGATGTATCTATTATTATATCATATATAGTTATTTTTACAAATAAATAATATATTAAAATACAGAAAAATTTATACATTATAATATCAAATATAAAAATAAAATTATGAAAATATCCTTAATATATTTATATTCGATATAAATTAAAAATTCCTCTTCTTTCGTCTTTTGTTTTTTAACAGTTTTATTTTTCAATTTGTCGTTTCAACATTATTATTTTAGAAAATTTTGGCCAACATTATATTAATATGATACAATATTTATCGGATCTTAATTACGACCTCTGCAGAACTGATGAAAGTTGGATCAGAAAAACCAACATAAACACTGTGATTATTACTGTGAGTCGTACAGACTCGCCCAGAAGCCTGAACTATTCAGAGATTGAAGTGGAAGATGCATGTCAACAAATTAAGACATCGATAAAAGAAGCCATGGAAATGGTTGATAATGACGAAGAGAACTTGATTAAAGCTTGGCATAAGCTTAGTGAAGCAAAATCATATCTTGAGTGCGATAAGTTTGATCAAACACACCCAATGATAAGAGGTCTGCAATCTGAGTTGGTCCGATTATTGAAGTTTATGGAATCATCACAGAATTACAGCAGATCGAGGTATGCATCTGCAATGTTTGCTGAGCTATCCTGTGCACTAGAACGTGTTGGTAAGAGAGGTGATACATATAATAAATGTATTTCAGCGGATTCTTCTATAGACAAATTTTTATCCACATTTGAGGAAGCACTACCCTCTGTCGAAGGCGGCAGACAAATTCAACCCAGTGGCGGAAGAAATATTGAGACAATGGAAGCACCACCTCCTCGCGGCGGAAAAATTCTACCCAGGGGCGGAAGTAATTTTGAGATAAGGGAAGCACCACCTCCTCGCGGCGGCAGATAAAATTTATATTATTCGTGTGGGTCAAAACATAGGTCATTCATGACTGCTTTTCGAACTAGAGTAGATTCCGGTTATTGACAATCATTGGCGGACCTAGTGAAAGAAAATGTCCTTTAATCAAGTGTAACGATTAAGTATAATATGGAAAAATTTATGGAGATATCTATAATTGGTTATTTTAGGTGATCATAGTATTTTGCTAGAAACCGACTATGATTTGTGAACTAATTTGATTAGTGCACGGCTAATAATAAACCGGTCCTATGAGGTCACACATATAAGTATATGATTGAATTAAAATGCAAAAGAGGTTAAGAAGATAAATGATCATGCTTATGTGAAGTATGGACTAGAGAATTTGTTTTTGTAATATATAGATGTTACTTATAAATAAGCATGGTCATGAGCAACAAAGAGACACTCATACTTAGCCATATTCTAAAAGCTCTTTTTTCCCCTCTCTTTGCCATTACCAAGAAAAGCAATAAGGAATTGTTCCTTATTCTGTACTAGCATATGTGGGGATTCAATCGTTGCTTGTGGACCAACACTAGATGAGCAACATTTGGTGTTCTGAGGATTTTCATATAAAAGTATGAATCGATCTTTGCTTTGTGGAGATCACGCTTCAAGAGTATGGAATTCTAATCTTATAATTCTTATTGAAATGTGCATGAGATCCTGTTGTAGATGCAAGAAATTGTTTTTTGAAATTCCGCTTTGTGTATCTACATTCCTACAATGGTATCAGTTAGCGTCTTGCATATTTTGATATGATTATTTTGATTCAATTAGGGGAGGTTTGATATGTGGTATTGAAAATGCATGATTAAAATTGGATTTTGATCATTTTGTATTGATTAGTTTAATGCATTTTTATGCTTGGATTAATCATGTTTAGCACGTTTTTAATTAGATATTATCTTATTAATTTCGTTTTCAAGGCATAACCCCAAATTCAAATATATTATGCTTGAATTTGCGAATTTTGGCATGATCTTGATGCGAATTCCGAATGATTATTGTTTGAATAGCATGTAATTACAATTTGATTGTATTTTTTACATTTAAATTTACCCAATAATTTCCTTAGAACCACACGAATTGAAGAACCCTAGAATTTACCCCAAATGGATTGAAATGCATGAAATTTGAGAAATTTCACAATTAATTCATACCAATCTATGATTATAGGATAATTATATAATTTATCCTTAATTTTGGTCAAAAATTCAAGCAAATGTTGCTTGAAATTCACTCCAAATTGTCGTTTTTCCGTTGGCTCTTTGCGGTGGCCGTGGAGGAGCTGCGGCAGGCGGTTGACAATGGGCTGGTTAGGGTTGGTTCACCGGTCTCCGGCGCGCAGGATGGTGGGTTTCTTTTTCGGTGGGTCGCTGGGGATTGTCGTCGGCGAGAAGAGAGGAGTGGCGTGCGTGGGGGTGGCTACGGGGCTTGGGTGCTGCTGCACCAAGCCATTCGTGGGCCACGTAGGGCCACGATGGGCTAGGAGCCCGTGTAACTCCCCTTTGGCTATTATGCGATTATGGAAATTATTGCATGATTAATTGGGATAATTAATTTAGTTAATACCACATTTAAGCTATAATTAAATCAATATAATTCCTTTTCTGCTTAATTAATCTATTAACTGATTTCTATTGATGGCCATTATTACTAGGATTTTATTAACTTGATTAATAAAATGGTAGTTAATGACATTTTTTTAATTATCACCTTTAATAATTTGATTAATGAAATGGATGATTAATGATTACCTTTTAATTACCTTTTTAATGTGATTAATAAATTGGGTAGTTAATGGTTTGTGTTTAATATTGTCATTATTTTATTTTATTAATATGATTAATAAAGTTAAACAATGACATTATTAATAATTGTTTTTGTTAACGCTTAATTTAATTAATTTGATTAATTAAATTAGAATTAATATGTTAATTTTTTTAAAATTTTTTTAAATGGCATGTTAATTACTTTAATTTTTAATAATTTTTATTATGCATTATGATTAATAATATGTAATATTATTATTTAATTTTATGTAATTAATAATATATGATATTATTATTGTTATTATTTTTATGCAATTTATAATATTTGATATTGTGATTGCATGAGGTGACTAGTATGACCCAAATTAGGATAAAAAATACGATCTGCAAATCATTAAGGTTTTTTGTATCCTAAATATGGTGTGCGTATCGTTTGTATTCTTGTAACATATTTTCATTTATTATTTTAAATTTCAAAAATATTATGTATTCTCTATGGATGGAGATCCAAGGACTGAAGATCCAATAATGATCAAGGATGAAGATCCATAATGGTTCAAGGATGAAGCCCATGAAGAGTAGTCTTAGGGTTTTAGGGGCCATACTAGGATCACATTTATATTTCAGCTTTTTATAGCCTTAATATGCTTTACTAAGTTTTATGTTGTTTATTTATTGCATATGTTCACTTAATAATAAACCAACATAGAATTTAGGTCCCTAATATAATATTGAGTTAATTTTCTTTTCCAATACAAACACCAATGGAAGCCTTGATCATTAGTGAAAGGTTCTACCTAAGCAGGGTGTCACTAATTGATATATGATTAAATAGGGTGATTTTGGGAAATTTACATTTTTGATTGGTTATACTCAACAAAATTATCAAAAGGGTTTTGGATTTTGAAGCATGGAGATGCATGGGTATTGGGTAAGGAGTTACCACCTGTCGACCAAGAATTACTAATGTTGTAATTAGTAAAATAGTTTACTTACCCCGATAAATTAACTTTAAGAGTAGGGCTCAAGTCCGCTTAGAATTATTTAAAAAAGGATCTTGGAATTACTTAATTCAAAAGGGACAATTTTTAACTTGAATTAAGTGTGCATAGCTATTATTATTTAAATTGTTTAAATACTTAAAGCTTATTATGATAAACATAATGAATTTTGCATTTTTATATTGTAGATATCATGTCTAGTAACAACAACAATACATCACTTTTCAACTTACGTTCGATCCTTGAGAAGGATAAATTGAATGGGAAAAAATTCCTTGATTGGGAACGGAACCTAAGAATTGTTCTAAAGACCAAAGGAAGAAAGGATATTCTTGAAACCCCTATTCCAATGCTTAGCTCAACTGTTACGGATGCTGAGATAGCTTCTCATAAGGCTATCTTAGAGAGGTCGGTAATTGTTACCTGCCTTATGCTGGCCTCCATAGACTCTTCCCTCCAAAAGAGGTTTGAGAAAATGGATGCATATAGCATCATACAACAGTTGAAAACTATGTTTCGACTGCAAGCTAGAGTTGAGAGGTATGAGACTCACAAGGCTATCCTTGAGTGTCAGCTAGAAATGGGCAAGTTAGTGGGAGAACATGTCTTCCAAATGATAGGTCATTTTGAAAACATGGAAAGACTAGGCTTTCCTTATAGCCAAGAGTTGGCTACTAATATCGTACTCCACTCACTTTATGATGGATTTAAAAACTTTAGGTTGAATTTCCATATAAATGGAGTGGAGAAAACCCTTGTTGAGTTACATGGGATGCTCATTATTGCTAAGCAAAACATCCAATTTGAACCTAAGAAGGATGTTCTTATGGTTCAAAAAGGGAAAGGGTTTAAGAAGGTTGGGGTCGGCAAAAAAAAGGGCAAACAAGGAGTTGTTGCCAAAGCTTCTGTAAAGCCAAAGGCTACAACTAAGACAATGGTGGCTGTTGAGAGCAAATGCTTCTACTGTGACGTGATTGGTCATTGGAAGAGGAATTGCCCCAAGTACTTGAAGGACAATAAGTTTGATGCTTCTACTTCAGGTATCTATGTTATAGAAGTTAATTTAGCAACTTCTACTTCTTCTTGGATATTTGATACTGGTTATGATTCTCACATTTTTTCAAATGTGCAGGGACTTAAAAGGAGTAGAAAGCTGGAAAAAGGGGAAGTAGAAATGTGTGTAGCTAATGGAGCAAGATTGCTACCACAGCAGTTAGAACTTATTATCTACCTCTATCTTCTGGATTAGTATTAGAACTAAATAATTGTTATTTTGTACCTAATATTGATAAAAACATTGTTTCAATTCATGTATTAGATCGTGAAGGGTACTCTTTTACGATAAAGAAAGGTTGTTTCTCTCTCTATAAGGATGACATGTTTTATGCCAGTGCTAACAATACTAATGTGTTGTATTCACTTAATCAAGATAAGCCCATCCTTAACATAGAAAGCAAGAAACATAAATCAAATGATATAAACCCCACCTATATATGGCATTGTCGTTTAGGTCATATAAACCAAAATCGCATTCAGAAGTTACATAAAGATGGGCTTCTAACATATTTTGATTTTGAATCATTTCATGTATGCAAGTCATGTTTGATGGGAAAAATGACAAGATCACCTTTTTTTGAAAAAGGTGAAAGAGCCAATGAATTATTGGGCCTCATACATACTGATGTGTGTGGACCAATGATCACAAAATCTAGGGGAGGTTATAGCTACTTTATAACTTTTACTGATGATTTAAGTATGTATGGCTATATTTACTTAATGAAACATAAGTCGGAACCCTTTGAAAAGTTCAAAGAGTTCCAAAATGAAGTAGAGAACCAACTTGGTAAGAAAGTAAAAGCATTACGATCAGAGCATGGTGGAGAATATTTATGCCAAGAGTTCAGTGATCATTTGAAGAGTTGAGGGATTCTTTCACAACAGACTCGACCTGGAACACCTCAAATGATTAGTGTGTCTGAGAGGAGAAATTGAACTTTATTAGATATGGTTCGATCTATGATGAGCCTTGCTAACCTTCCATTATCCTTTTGGGGACATGCTCTCGAAGCTGTTGCTTTTACACTAAACATGACTCCATCTAATGCAGTCGATAAGATACCATATCAGTTATGGAGAGGAAGAGTTCCTAGCCTGTCTTATTTACGCATTTGGGGCTGCAAGGCTTATGTAAAACATTTACAACCTAACAAGCTCTCTCCCAAAGCCGACAAATGTTTCTTCGTAGGTTATCCTATAGAAACAAGAGGCTATTACTTCTACAATCGTCATGAAAACAAAGTATTTGTTACTAAGGATAGTACCTTTCTGGAAAAGGATTTCATTTCCAAAAAGGTAAGTAGGAGTAATGTATTTCTCGAAGAAGTTCGAGAAGCACAACAAACAGATGTGGTTCAACCCATATCAGAAGCAGAGGTACTTGTGTCATTGCTTACGGTAGAGGTAGTGCATCCTATGCATGAACCCTCTCCCATGCATGACCTTGTGCTGGAGAAAGAGCATTCAATGGTTGAACCTCCTACTACTCCACTAAAATCTAATTCGAGCGAAAATTCTCAAATCGTTGAGAAGGAAATTTCTCCTGTTGTTGCCCCTCGTAGATCTTGTAGACCAAGAAATCCACCAAAGAGGTTTGTGGTCTTCTTGTTAACTGAAAGTTCTAAAATAATGATTTTAAAACATGAGGAAACTACTAGCTACAAAGATGCCTTGGCAAGTCAAGACTCTAAAAAATGGCTAGGAGCCATGAAATCTGAAATGGAATCCATGTCTATGAATCAAGTGTGAGACTTGGTTAATTTGCCTAATGGGGTTACACCTATTGGTTGTAAATGGATTTTTAAATTAAAAATAGACAAGGATGGAAACATTGATGTTTTCAAAGCTAGATTGGTTGCAAAAGGGTTCAGGCAGATTCATGGTATTGGCTATGATGAGACCTTTACACCAGTTGTAATGCTTAAACCCATTCGGATAATCCTAGCAATTGCTGCCTTCTTTGATTATGGAATTTGGCAAATGGATGTCAAAACTGCTTTCTTGAATGGGTTCTTGAAAGAGGATGTGTATATGACACAGCCCGAGGGTTTTGTGGATCCTAAGAATCCTAGGAAGGTGTGCAAGCTTTAAAAGTCTATTTATGGATTGAAGCAAGCATCTCGGAGTTGGAATCTTTGATTTAATGAGGCTATCAACCAGTTTGTTTTTCTTAAAAATGAAGAAGAATCTTGTGTATACAAGAAGTTTAGTGGGACTAGCATTGTCTTCTTGGTTTTATATGTAATGACATATTACTCATAGGAAATGATATTCCCATGCTTGACTCTATCAAAGAATGGCTAAAGAACCGTTTCTCTATGAAAGACCTTAGAGAGGCTGAGTACATTTTGGGGATCAAGATCTATAGAGATAGATCTAAACGATTAATTGGACTTAGTCAAAGAACTTATATTGATAAGGTTCTTACTAGGTTTAATATGGAAAACTTGAAAAGAGGTTTCCTCCCCTTGCAACATGGTTTGTCGCTAAGCAAGACTCAATGTCCTTCAAACATTGATGAGATTAGGCGAATGAGTAATGTACCTTATGCTTTGGCTATAGGGTCCATTATGTATGCCATGATTTGTACTCGACCGGATGTTTCATATGCTTTGAGTATGTGTAGCAGATACCAATCGAATCCAGGTGATGCGCACTGGAATGTAACTAAGAATATCCTTAAGTACTTGAGAAGAACTAAGGATCATTTCTTAGTGTATGGAGGTGGAAAAGAGTTGGTTGTTGAAGGTTACACGGATGCGAGCTTCCAAACAGATAAAGATGATTTTCGATCACAATCTGGGTTCATCTTTCATCTAAATAGAGGGGCAGTGAGCTAGAAGAGTTCAAAGCAAAGCACCATAGCAAATTCTAGAACAAAGGCTGAGAACATTGCTGCAACTGATGCAACAAAGGAAGTAGTTTAGATGAAGAAATTCATTTTTGAACTAGGAGTAGTACCTAGTATTGGAAATTGTATTATCTTTCATTATGACAATAATGGTGCTATTGCTCAGAGCAAGGAACCATGATCACATCAGAAGTCCAAACATATACTTAGGAAGTTTCACATCATTCGTAAAATAGTGGAAAGGAAGGATGTGATAGTTTGTAAGATTCATACGGATGATAACATCACCGATCTGTTAACTAAACCATTGCCTCAACCCAAGCATGAAATTTATACTAGGGGTTTAGGGCTTAAGCATATTGGAGAGGGACTTTAGTTGTGTACTATTTTATTGAAAAATTAGTCATACATAAAACACTTAGATATGTATATTTATGTTTATCAATAAAGTTTTGTTCTTATTTAACTGTGGTTTGGTGTTAAATAAAATGTCCAAAGTATTTTATAACATTCGATAGATTTTTCAAATGTGTGATTTGATGAATGAAACCCTATTAAGTGAATCAAAGTTATAAATACTATTAGTCCCTGGTCTGAATCATTAATATGGACATAAATGATTCATTCAAAGACTAGTTTGTAAGTTGATTGATAGCGCAGTTTCATGGGCTATGGGGACATAGAGATGTCTAGTCATTTGCATTGATATGTATATGGATACATATTGGATAGACCTACTTTATTCTTTAAAATGTTTCAAGAATTTCATTTGTTACATTTAATGGATTTCTGGACATGAGTGCAACACTAGTCTTATTTAGTGATTAGTATGTCATTGACATTCTCAAACGCTGTGCCGTAATAGGAGGTTATAAAGGGAAAGTTCGGGTCTGCTAAAAGTTAAGTGGGAGTTTTGGTTGTGCAAGATTGAATAAGTCCTCCTAAATGTTAGGATTGGTGTCTTAGGCCTCTTGAAGAGTAAGAACTTAAAAATGCATGGTTGTGCTCAAATGGATCAAGAGTTAATCATTTGTTTTGACAGTTCAAGCTCATATTTTGAGAAATGATTTGAATATTAGTATGGATAACATGGGATGCTATCATATTATCAAATTCGACACTAAGAGACTTAAGGAATTTATAGTTACACACTTGTTCTAGGACAAGTGGGAGATTGAAGGAAAATGTCCTTTGATCAAGTGTAATGATTAAGTATACCATGGACAAATTTATGGAGATATCTATAATCGGTTATTTTAGTTGATCATAGTGTTTTGCTAGAAACCGACAATGATTTGTGAACTAATTTGATTAGTGCACGGCTAATAATAAATCGGTCCTATGAGGTCACACATATAAGTATATGATTGAATTAAAATGAAAAAGAGGTTAAAAAGCTAAATGGTCATGCTTATGTGAAGTATGGACTAAAGAGTTTGTTTTTGTAACATATAGATGTTACTTATAAATAAGTATGATCATGAGCAACAAAGAGACACTCATACTTAGCCATATTCTAAAAGCTCTTTTTGCCCCTCTCTTTGCCATTACCAAGAAAAACAATAAGGAATTGTTCCTTATTCCGTACTAGCATATGTGGGGATTCAATCGTTGCTTGTGGACCAACACTAGAGGAGCAACATTTGGTGTTCTAAGGATTTTCATATAGAAGTGTGAATCGATCTTTGCTTTGTGGAAATCGCGCTTCAAGGGTATGGAATTCTAATCTTATAATTCTTATTGAAATGTGCATGAGATCCTGTTGTAGATGCAAGAAATTGTTTCTTGAAATTTTGCTTTATGTATCTACATTCCTACACCTAGCTCATTACCTAGAGAGTCAAATGATTCATCAGTTGGTCAAAAAAAATTTGGATGTATTTTTTAGTATTATTATATTGTGCGGTAAAAATTAATTTATTATATGTTTGATTATCGATTGTGACTAGGGGTGGTAAACGGATCAGGTCGAGTCGGGTTTGTGTTTGGATTACCTACTTTTGGGTCAATTATCCCCCGACCCGAACCTGATCAATTTAAGTTTTTGAATTGAAAGCCCCAATCCGAACCTAACCCATTTAATTTCGGATTGGATTCGTGTCAACCCATTTAATTTTTTGTGTCGAAAATCTCAACCCTAACTCGCTATTTTTGGGTTGGGTTATTGGGGTGGGTCAGTTTTTGCCACCATTTAAATGTCGTTATTCAATAGAGTGACTGAAGAAAAAAAATACTTTAAGGGTTGAGATGAAACGACTGATAAGTTGATAGTAGTAGTTTAATTGTCTTTTAGGGTTTTTATTTGGGCTTGAGGTTTTGGTCGAGTGACTGCCAATTAAAATATTTTTAACCTACTTAATATAGTTTAGTTATAAGGTCGAGTTCGGGTTGACCCGACCTGGGTTTGACCTGAAAATAATTTCGGGTTACGTGGATCATTTTTGGGTTGGAATTTTCAACCTTAACCTAACTCATTTAATTTCGAGTCAAGTTTGTGTCAACCCATTTTAGTTTTTTGGTCAAAAATCTCACCCTAATTTGCTATTTTTGGGTTAGGTTTAAGTCGGGTTTTCGGGTCAAGTCAGTTTTGCCACTCCTAATTGTGACTCACCAGGCTAAAAATCCTAGATCCGCCACTATTGACAATATCGTGTTTTGGAGTCCTCAATACTTAATGGCTGCGTTAGGGTTTGGGCTTGATTACTTCATTCGATATCTTTGGTTTTGTTGAAAAACAATTCGTTTATTGTTTTCTTGCAATCTTTTCTAATAATGACCAACGTTTTATTAACAATGACCAAAAATCCCGATGTTATATCATATTTTGATGGTTATTGAAAAAGGTAATTTGTAAAAAAACAACTACAATATAAAATCAGTAACTTGTAAAAAGCTATCATGTAAAAAAATCTTTGAAAAAATACCATATAAAAAATTCAAATTGAACGAGGTTTCTATCTAATGGTTTTCTGGCATTTGATCTAGTTTTACAGGATTAATTTTGATTAGCACGGGTTTACCTTAAATTTTTTTTTCTTTCCCCTTTATTTCTCTTTGACAAGTGAATTCACATCAAGCATATTCAAAATCTTATCCAAATCAAGGTAGTTTTAAATGTACAAACTCTCCCCCTCAGTACCAGCCTTAAATAGACTAATATCAGACACTTGAAGCTTACCCTCATCATCTCTAATTAACAATTTACCAATCAAATGTCTAGTTTTTGGGCATTTTGAGGACAATTCTTCACGTTATCAACAAAACTTTTTCCACATAACCAATTGGGCACTTGATGTGCTCGTTTTAGAGCACGTTTACAACCTCATTTTAGTGTCGAGTCTCATGCTTTTATATTGGTTTAATGCACATTACATTCAATTTTACCTTGTTCTTGTCCTCGAGCTATTTTTAGGTCATTTCAGGTAATTTCGAGGTAAAATGAGACGTGTTCGAGGCTTTGATACTTTTATCAAAAGTTTGGATGCACATATCATTGCTTGGGCATGCGTTCCAAGTCACTCTCAAAGATCCCACAAACTTCAGAAGCCATTAGACACTTCAAAGGAGCTGTTCAGCAAGATTCAGGTTCAGATTCGACCGAATCTGACATCCATTCGGTCGAATGGAAGACAGGGATTCAAGCACATAAATCAAGCTCTCGAGAATATCCGAATGAACACTCATTCGTCCGAATCAAGGCTCATTCGGCCGAATGGTTTCCCTTCTTCGGCCGAATGGTTTCCCTCCTTCGGCCGAATGGTTTCCCTCCTTCGGCCGAATGGTGGACAGGGTGAGAAAAGTCGAGGTTTCTGATATAGCCGAATACACCACTCATTCGACCGAATACACCACTCATTCGGACGAATCTACACTACATTCGGCCGAATGGAGACTGTTTCCGAAGATCTTGGTTCTTTCTTAGGCCGGCGCTCGAGGGTTTTTTCTAGGGTTTTACCCCTTATGTCCCTAGGGTATAAATACCCTCTTGCTCTGTAAATAACCCTCATGCCTACTTTGAGAGCTTTTGTGCCTCAACCTAGAACATCACCTTTAATTCTCTTCATTTCATTTAAGCATTAGTTTAGATTTACAGCTTTCGTTGTTCTCGTTTTCAAGCTTTGTATTTCGGATTCGGATTCTCTTTCGTTCATGCAATTTCATTTATGCAAGGTATTGATTCTTTCTGTTTTATTTCGTTTAATGCTTTCAAGTATTGTTTTTCTGAATTTCATTCCTCTTGCTATTATCGTTGCTTCTTTTACGGTTTTGATAGAGTAGTTGTCGGTTTTGTTATAGGATTTCGTTTTTCGTTCTCTTATTCATTTCATTCAATTAGTTCGTGTTTTCAATCATGTTCTTTTTCGTTGTTTATGCCTTACTCTTTATTTCTATGTGTGAGTAGTTTTCTTAGGGGTTTGATTGGTGATACCCTAGGTTGGCTCGTTCTTCATGCGTAGAGTTAGGATTTGAGATTGTTGATGATTGATTGTTTGATATTCGATGCGAATCTTGTCCTACCACTCCTCTGGAGACATAGGGCGATTATAGGTTGTTCGTGTGATTTATAGGGTCACAAACTTCCTCTCGTCATCATGAGTGTCATGATTCATTGTTGACACATTTCTCCTAATTTAGCGTATTGATAGTTTGATTGTCCTTCCTAGGGTGGAACTGATCTGTCCCCGTTTTCCTTCCATAGCATATTATCGTTTTAGTTCTTGATTTATTTTTCTGTTATTAGTATAATTCTTTCAAATTTCCATATAAACCTTTTGCACCAAGTCTAGAAACTATCGCCCCTTGTCCTTGTGGTTCGATCCCCGACTTACCACTACACTAGTTGTAGTAGTATTAGGGTGTTTACAAATTTTGTTTGCATAACTATTCTTTTATTTAAACGTCCTAAAGGAACGGTTATCAGCACTCTCACCAAACACTTTCTTGCTACATTTTGACAATATAAATCTCTTAGTAGCAACAACTTTGGTAACCAAAATCACATTCCCAACATCAATACTTTTGCAAGAGAACAAACCTCTACCACTGATTTCACTCCACTTAATCTCAACATTCCAAACAATTTCACCAAGTTTAGGGGACGCACCATCAAACCTATTGGCAACCCAATCTGACACATCAAAATTTCCACTTTTGACAAATACTCCAACTTTTTACACTTCTCAATCAACCCATTCAATACTTCTAAATTCCCACTACATTGTGATGATGACTTAGCAAGTAGTGTTGTCTTGAAGTAATCCAAACTAAATGAATAGATGTTGAGATTATATTCATCAAGAAATTAGTTTGTTTAAGGCTAGTAGAGAACATAATTAGTTAAATTGGGGAAAAGGGAAGGAAAATAAAGGGGGAGGGAAAATTAAGCTCAACATGTGTTAGTCACGAGACTAGTCAATCCCGCAAAACCAAGTCAAAGGCCAAGTGCAATTGGAAATTTTTATATGGTATTTTTTCACAATTTTTTTACGTGATAATTTTTTACAAGTTGATAAAAGTACATGGTAGTTTATTTGAAAATTACCCTAAAAAACTCAACAACAATAAAAAAAAACTCATTGTTAGAACTATATGGATACCTCATCGATCAAGTTGCCATATTATACAAGAAATAAAAATAGAATACATTCATACGAATCCAAATAGAAATTTCAGGAATAGCAATTACTTTGGCATTGATATAAAATTTCAAGGCATTTGAAACTACTAATTCTTCGTGTCCATGGTGACCTTCAAAATCATCATGTTTAAATTCTAAACTAAATGCTAGTTTTTTTTATCTTAATATGATGGTAGTGGTGGTGGTGGTGGTGATGATGATGATAATGATGATAATAATAATAATAATAATAATCAAAGTCTTTTTGAGCTATTTGCATAGGATTAATAATATACTAGAGGGGTGAATAGAATATGCCAAATTTTGCAAAAAAAATTATGTGTAGGGGGAAATTTAAGTGCTAAGGGTCAATTAACCCAACTAGGTTTTGTCAAGTGATTCGATGAGTGAACCACCACTAGAGAGCCTAATTTTTCACAACCCAACCTTTCTTTTTCGATGAAGAGAAAGGAAGAGGCTCTTCCCCACTAGTTCCCTACTTAATTTGCGCGTCGTTTAAGGATTGGCTACGTAGATTTGCAAAATTGTACCAGTCAAGGAGTCGCCACCAAACATTTACGGGCTATTTGGACATCAATTGGGTTTGAATCCCAAAATGACTCACGTTAGTGGTCTTCAAACCATGAGAAGGTTTGGGAATGAGCAACTTACTTCAACCCAAGAATGTGTCAAACACAATTAGCTTAAGACGGGAGAACAAATTAGGTTTAGTTCCTAGGAAAAACATGAAAAAATAAAGGAAAAGCACACTCTAGATTTAGTTGGTTTGGAAAGTTAATAATTATGCACATAAATCTTGATTAGGTGATCACTTTGTTGAAAGTCCACAAGATTAAGGTTCTTATGGCTGATTGTCCAAATTTATCTTATTAGGCATGATTTGCAATCAATAGGTCTTGATTAATGCATAAGATAACATCGGTCATACACATTCATTATATAGTAAGGATTATGAAATAGAAGTGCATAATTAAAAGTGCAAAATTGAAAGAAAGCAATAAGAATCAATGTTGGTAAGATGCAAGGTATGATTTATGCATGATGATGAGTTGAAGAATTACTAGTCAAATAAAGATTTAAGCCTAAAGAGACCTTTCTTCATGACATACTTTAAAAAAGAAAAAGGGTCTAGTTCATAAAGACTTATATACTTTAGCCTCAGAATATCAATGACATTAAGATTTAAAAACAAAATCAAAATATGCTTTTTGATGCTTGAACAATAAATGAGCCTTATGGATCGAAAACTTCTAAATATTCATTCAAGTATGATGTACACCTAGGGTTACTAAAAAAAGTGTCAAAGATTGATTGAGTCTAAAGAGAATTGAATTGTTTAAATATATTAATCATAAACTAAAAAAAAAAAGAAAATTGCATAATGAAAATAGATCACAATAAATAAATTGCAAGGGGAAGGGGTTGTATGAGAGATTAAGCTAGTGGAGGAAAATCTATGAAGATGATTCCTTGAATAAGGTTAACAATGTTAGGGTTTGAGACTTGATCTAGTGAAGTAGGAGTTGCTCCTAGATCCTCACATCATAGGAAAAAGAGACATAGAAATAAAAGTGTTGGAGTTTATCACAAGAAAACATTAAGGGTGATGTCTCTTTGGTTGATCAAGGCTCACCAAAGTTGCTTAAAAATTGAAATAAGAGTTCATGTGTAAGAGGTTTGCATCTTCCACAATCATTACAAAAGGAGTCCAACTAAGACTCTTGAGTGGGTGGAAACCACTAGATCCAAAGAAAGGAAGGTGAATGGTGTAGAAGTACACCAAAAATAAAAGAAAAAGTATAGATTTGAGAGGGTCCTTGGTGTTTACCATTGAGGAGAGTCCTTTTTCTTGAGTCTTGATTGAATATGCGTTGAAAGGGTAAGGTTTCCTTGCTTGATTATGTCAAAATGTGCTTAAAATGATCCTTTGTAAGTATGAAGGATGTTTGAGAGGCTTTGATAGCATTTGGGAGTGTTTTTTAGCAGAGTAACTAATGGGGCTATCTACCTAAAAAATGTAGTTTGAGTAAGTATGGTCGAAATCCCAAGAGACTATCGAAGATTTGGCTATCTATGTTCTATGCTTCTATTAGGTAAGGCCACAAATGAAAATGGGTTTCTAACCTAATTTATAAGCTAAGCTATTCTAAAACACAAATTATGGCTAAAAAGGATATCAATATAATAACAAACATCTAAGACAACAAATCCCCACCAATATGAGTAGATATAGATTTCACACCCAATCCCTCGAATTCAATTCACAAAGAAATTCCTAAGACAAATGCGCCCTCAACAATACTAAGGATCTTTCTTGACTACTAATAGCTACCCCCTAAAGCAATCAAACCTACGTTTGTGGAATCATACAGTAAGAAGACATTAAACACACCATTCAAACATTCTTAATGATAGTGATGTCTACTTTCGTGATTGACGCTCACACCTTAACCTAAGATTCTAATCCAGATTATGAACCGACTTTCGCCGTTGAACATAGTACATGCAATTAATTAATTATATGTACACACGAAATTATGTCTCCTTATATAGCGGTCTAATGACAAACCAACCCATGTAGGTGGACTTAGCTTGGGTCAAGTTTGAGTGTATGTAAGCCCAAAATCACCTCAAAGATGAATCTCGAAAAGGCCCAAACACAAACCTAAGCCCAAAATACATTGGGCTAAACACACTGACCGAAAAACACCAAGAAAGTCATCCAAAAACAAACCCCAAACCATCTAAAAGGCAGGTCACTTTGAGCACAAACTCTCGACGCTCGAAAGTTGGCGTTGAACGCAGAAACTGAATCTCCGCCAGCTTCAGTCATCCAACGCCATTTATTGCATTGTGCGTTAGACAAGCGTTTGATACTTAGCGCGGGCGTCAAATGCACATCATGCTCCACGCGTTCGAACTGAAATAGAATCTGATCAGTTGTCATTTCATGTGTCCAACGTACAACCTTGGCATCTGATGCCCAATCTTGTGCGCCACCTTAAAAGCGCTCTTGTCTCCTTTCAAGCTTCTTTTGATCCGAGTAAAAGATTCTTTTCTTGAGCGTCCAACGCCCATGGCCAGCGTTTTACACCCTAAGATGGCGTCCGACGCCCTATGTTGGCATCCTACGCTAAGGAAATCGACTCTTTTTACTATAAATACCCCCTCATTCTCTGAGCAAGAGGTCGGCATTTTGAGAATTTTAGAGTATCGTACCATACCCTGCCAAAATACACTCTCAAACATTTGCAAACACTCCTAAACACAAATCCAGGCATTCAAGGCACACCTTTTGCCTTCCAACATCAAGCAACCATTACTCCTTCAACGTGCACTCAAGAAAGGCTCAAGAAAAAGAATTATCCTCAATGGAAAACATCGAGGACCCTTCTAAAATTCAATTCTATTTATTTCTTTGTCTACTTCTACTCCTTTCACTTGCTATTTGATCTTGATGGTTATGCATCCATATAAGATCTTATATTAGACTATTTATGTAATGATTGTGGAAGATGAAAAACTCTTTTTACATGAACGCGTAATTTAGTTTTTTTTTTTGCAATATTTGATGAACCTTAATCAACTAAAGATTCATCACCTTTGATGATCTCTTGTGATCAACTCAAATAATTTATTTACAATGTCTTTTTTGCCTATCATGTGAAGAGTTAGGAGCAACTCCTACTTCACTAGGTCAAGTCTCAAAACCCAAACTTTGTGCATCATAATCTAGGAACCATCCTCATGGATTGGTCTCCTCTCAACATCTTATCAATCCATTCCCCTTGCATTTTACTTATATCAAGTTTTGTATGTCATTTTTGCTTCTTTTCTTTTAGTCTATGATGTAAAGATTTGAACATCTCCAATCTTACTAGAATTAATATTTAACCCATTTTCATGAGCACCCCCTAGGTTTGTATCCGAACAACCCATAAATGTTTTGTTGTGACTCTTTGACCCTTTCAATTTTACAAAGTCGCGTAGACGATACTTATTGATGTGAAAATATAGTACGGCACTAATGAGGGAAAGTCCCTTCCTTTCTCTTCACCAAAAAAAGTAAGGTTGGGTTATAAAAATTTGGGCTCTCCAGTGGTGATTCACTCATCAAATTATCCACCCGAAACTTAATTAGGTTCCTTGACCCTTAAAAATTTTTGCCGTAAAAAGCCCCTACAAAATTGGCGACTCCGCTAGGGACTTTTGTATGCCTAAAGCATACTTGGCTACGCGTGTGAATGAGTAATCGAAAAAAATTTAGTGTATGTGCTTACAATTAGCTTGAGATTGCGATAGGTGTATTTGCATTTCATTCATGTAATTCTCCTCGTGTGTTCTACATTTGTGACAAATTGGGAGTGTAAGATTAGCAAAAAATCGATTAAGGCTCATAGACCAACTTTTGGCTTTTTTGAAGCTTACCAAATCGTGGCACTTGGCACGGGCTCATGGCATTGTGTTAAAGGGGTTGTCCTCTTTCTTTGGCCTCTTTCAAGTAATGGCTCTAAGTAAATGGATCTTTCTCTATGCCATGGACCCTTTAATTCATATAACCAACCCTAGTTCATGTTAATCATAGTACCTTGGCTAGGTAGAGACTTTTGCATGTCGCATTCATATAACATGCTAGCCTGACTACGTAAAATTGTGTGCCATTCCTATAAGTTTTGCACTAACGCTTGTAATCTAACTTTGCAAAACCCCAGAGAAACCTAATCCCTTAAAAAATGAATTACATGCATCCATCGTCCACGATCACCAATTAGGATGATTCACATCATTTTATACATAAAACCACGTATAAACCGCGTCATGCCCTATGTAAAGGTATATTTATTCTTTATACACAAAATACTAGGTATTGGAGGAGTATATTTGATCTTGAACTCTATACTAACTTAAGCATTAAAGAAGGTTTTCTCAAACATCACCCTTAAGGCAAGTAATCTTATTTGTGCAAGTTTTCCTCCATTGGAGGTTCAAAAGAGGTCTTCTTAAGGCCCAATCCAGCAATATCACTACACTCATTGTAGTCCCCATCTCTTAACTGGAACAACATTTATAACTATTTAATGTATCAAACAAGATGTAGCATATCATGTTAACTTCTTTTCTTCAACAAAATGATCCTCTAGCTTTCAAAATGGCTTAAAATCATTATTAGATCTTCTAAACGCCGAGAATCTTGCTTCCTTAGTTTTAGTACCCCAAAGGTATCTTTCCTAAGATATACTTCTCCCAATTGGCTATTGAGACATACAACTTTTCCCAATTGAATATTGAGACATACAAACATATATAAAACAAACCAAGCTTTAATCTCAAAAACATGGGGTCGACTACGTGACCCAAGATTCTATCCCTCATAATCATTTCAAAAATATTCATCCTCTGTTCTATCTTATTTAAAGCCACATCTTCTTTTAAATCTTTTTTCTTAATATATTTTATAACTCCTTCTCAAAATCACAATTGGTCTTCCTTAATTGCTTTTGAGGTCTCTATCACCCTAACCCTCCAACTTCTTCACTTGTGAATCCATTATTTGGCGTCTAACATCCCCAAACCTACAAAATCGATTCTCCCTTAACTTATCTTTTATATTAACTACTCCCACTTTCATTCAAATATCCACATTTCTAATTTTATCCCTCAAAGTGTTCATACACTTCCACCTTAATTTACACATCTCTACTACACTAATCTTCTTAACACGTTCCTTCTTGAAAGCCTAACACTAAGAATAATACAGTAATGCTAGTCTAATTGTCATCCTTTATAAGTTTTGTTTTAACCTTAAGGATACCCTGCAATCACATAATAGTCTTATATATATTGAGTGATACATATATACAAAACCTTAAACACACCACATATAACCCAAGAATAAAAAGTGTATTTAGGTAAAATGTGGTGAAATCCCTCTTATTCCGGAAAATGTTGCCAACTAGTAATAACTAGAGGGAGAACGAATAACATTGGTTAATTTGTTATGCTCACGATTGGTTTATTTTAAATGAATAATGATTTGATTATTACAAGAGTTAAATTATCAAAAGGTCTCCTTATAACAAGTCAAAATTGAGAAGGTCAGTGTGAGTAGCAAATCAATAAATGAATAAAAAATGAGACAGAAGATAGATAAAGGTAATTACATGAAAAACTTGAATATATACGAATTATGTATTCATTTTAATACTATTTATATACTGGCTATAATTATTATCTTATATGTACCTGTCCAACATAGAAAAAGTTCATTAATAGCCCTATCCAATGATCCCCTAAGACCTTGACCCTTGCTCTTAACCATTTGACTATTTTATCCACTAACCATACTTAAAACGCAATGTAGAAAGTAGGACGATTATAAAATATGAAGAATCTATCAATTTAAGTTTGATCATTGATTATGTTCATATCAGATTTGAGTTTTTCTTAATTTCTAGTTAAAATTGTACCACAGTATCATGTCAAGTTTGTCGACTCTAAAAATTATGTATGTTCATACACTTTCAAAAGGGTGGTATGCAGATTGCATGGAGGGCTAGGAATGAGAAGAGGTAGTGGAGATAAAGTGAATGCTGAACAAGACTATTGGCAGCTGAGAGGCAGAGTTTCGTTGAGGCAGAATAGATTAGGACCTAATGAGGAGGCACTAATGAGGGTTTCAAATCTTATCAAGGTGGATAAAACTTAGTAATCAACAAAAGGGTGGACGTGGTTCGTCGTAGCTAGTGCTACCTCAATTCTTTTCACTTACATCAATAACTCGGGGGAAAAAGGCTAATTAATATGGAAAGAGACTAAATTTGTATCATATACGGTCAAATCGGATTGCTCTTTTCTAGTTGACCAATGAGAGCCCTCTAGCCATTAGCCAACCGTGAGAGGTCAGATCTGGTTATCATTCGATATGGAAAGCTATGAATGATGCCCTCCTTGTGAAAGCTAAGTTGAAATCGAGGGGAATTGTTCAGCAGGACCTATGCGCAATGTGCCATCAATACAGGGAGACTATAGATCACTTATTTCGAGATTGTAGTTTTACTTCTAGGTTTAGGCTGCCTCTATTTTTAGCCCAAGACTCAATGGTATGGAACCAAAGCTCTCCAAATAGGTCCAAGACTACTTACGTGGTAACACCCCGGTAATTCCCGTTTTTCCGAAACCCAAACCTTTAGGAACTACCGGTGTGCTACCGCCACGTGTTCAAACGTTAAGGCTATAAAACAGAGTTTTGCAGCGGAAAATCAAAATACTTATAAAATAACATTAAACGTAAATCAACTCCTGGTGTAACAAAGTGGAACCTCTACGGCCCTCAGTAATGTACCAAATACGTTTACCTCTAATTCAAATCCAATAGTTTAAAAACCAAATCAAACTAACATAATTTATTCTGAAATCAAACTAACATAATGCTTGTTTAAATACTTGTTAATAATATGCTCCCCAATAATACAAATGTAAGTATTGGATCATTACAATGTCATTTATAGGCGAAAACCATGACAAAAAACACACAAGACACGTAATCAGCAAGCTGAGTACATACGAATTACAAAGTACGACAGTTGAACTGATAATTAAATAACTATAAAAATGTAAGACGTATCATGCAATATTTTACTCAACTGACATGATAAATTGATTAATGATTTGGATTAAGAAATAGACTAGGTTGTCTCCCCCATGTCCTGATTAGGACATCAAATAAATAAATAACACATGCACTCCCATCGGAGAGCATCAAAATACAGTATAAAAATCCAGATGGTAAACAGGAGCGACTTCATTACCATAGCTAGATGAGATCTCAACTAACCCCAATTTTAAATTTAAAACTTTATAAAAGAGAGACTCGTAGATCACACGGTCTTCAACAAAAGCCACGGATAATACTCTGTGAACTCCAACCCCTGATTGTCAATACTCTAGACGTGCACTAGCCTAGAGTTTTATTGATTATCCTCTTTCTCTTTAAGTGATTTACTGTTTAAATTCAATAAATACAATCACCGCAGCACACATATGCAAACATTACAGTTATACAATCTATCTCTGTTATATTGTAATTTTAACTTTTTAATTTTAATCTCAACTGATAAAACTGTTAAACCAAGTCAACTACCTCGTCATTAAGACTTATAAAATACACCTTTACTTCAATCATACTATCAGTAATGAAGGAGTAATAAATAACAATCTCATGGATTAATTAACAATTAATACCAATTAATAAATCACGATTTCTCATAAACAACACCAAAACATTCCTATAATATAAAGAACATGAATTCTTTCAAATGAATAACCAAATAATCTCATTCAAAGGGTTTCCTAAACATGATACTAAGTTTATGTTTCACCCTAAATCATGCTCCTAATTAAAAATAAAGTTTTTCGTAATTTGTACGTACCTGGTGTAAAATGCATGGGTATCCACTTTCTCTATTTTTTTTAAGGACCTTTTTCAAATTGTTCTCCTACACCAGATAATATAACTAAATCAACATACCAGCAATACCAAATTTACAACAACCACACTAACTTTTCTAAGACTTTAAAATCATCCCAAAATACGTTTTTACGTCTCCAAAAAAAACCCAGCTATTAGTCAATTATAATGTCACTGTTGTTTACAGTGCAAAAGCTAAAATTACATACTAACCTAATCTTATTAACTCATATAAGCCCAAACAACTAAACTTTATCACTTTGTTCTATAACAATTGATAAGACAAAGAAACTTTGAACATAATCCTCAATATCCATCCCACTTTTAATTTCACGCAAAGCTACATTTTTTTTCTATGGTTAATGCTCTTACAGTACCAATTCTTCGAAATCTCATTCCACTAAATCCACTTCCTAAAAAAATAATCCATCCAAGAACCTCCACTAGAGTGGAAAAACGCACTACTATTTTATTTGTTCAACTTCCAATTCTAATGTTATTAGACTTGTAAATTCACCTCAATATTTTACTCTTGCAAAGACACCTTGACTCGGCAACTTCAAACAACTAGTTGCACAGAAGAAAAATATCATATCTTAAAGAAATCTATTTTAAGGCACAAATGACATGAACAATAGAACGACACCCAATTCATCCACTTTCTTCCTAATTCTTATATAAGCTTGTAAACTACATTAATTATAATGAATTTGTAAATCAGACAACGACAAATTTATAAGTAGAACGTACGTGAGATCTAGAATGCAAGAATTTACCAAAAAAAAATACATTCGAATTAGCACCCATTTACCATATATAAATACACATAATACATAAGAATTCAGGGAAAGTAACAAAAGAAAACTATCATAATCAAGTACATAAAATCAAGAGAAAATAAAGGAAGACGAAGAAGAGGGAGGGGGCAGCCATGGCTGGTGGTCTCTCACCTTGGCTGGCACTAGCGCGGCGTGGCAGGGGGCAGCAGTAGGAGTGGGCTGGCAGAGGGAGGGGTTCTGATGGGGGAAGGATTTCACGGGGAGGGGGGGTGATAACCGGTATTTTAGGTCGTTAACTAAAAGACAGGTTATGCAAACAATATTTATTCCAACCTACAAACTATACGAGTATAGTGGAGTAGGGGGTCGAACCACAAGGACAAAGTATATTAAGACTCTAACTCTTAACACAACCGGACTATTTGGGTTTAGAAGATCAACTAGGCTAACAACGAGAATGTAAATCATGACAAATTTAACGGTAAGTCAAATAGAGAAAGACGGGGACAAGATTGGATTCACCCTAGGAATGAAGCTTTAGAAACCGAACATGATAGGTTAGAGAAAATCTGATAATAACTAGCATGGACATCCAAGAATACGAGGGAAAGTTGGTGATCCCACAAATCACAACGAACGACCTATAATCGCCCTATGTCTCCAAAGGAGTGGCAGGACAAGATTCGCATCGAATTCCGAAACTATTCATTATCATCGTTTCTATAACCTTAAGCAATAAAGATCATAGCTTTCCTAGGGTTTCACCAATCAAAACCCCTAAGGAAATTACTCACACATATTCATGCTTAAAAACATAAAGATATTCAAAGATGCAGTAGAAACTAACATGGAAGGAATTCACGAGAATTAAAACAAAACCAAAAATTATGCGAATAAACGATAAACATGAAACTAAGCATGCAACGAAGTAAAGCAATGAATAAAGAGCAAAGGAATGGATTAAAACTTACAAAAGCTTCAATTTGATATCCACGAAAAGAATTCGAACTACAAAGCGTTGAAGAAACTGAAAACCGAAAGCTAAAACTAAAAGAATTTGGAGGCTAAGAAATCTAAAAGTGCATAAAAGTATAAAACCTAGCTCTCCCCTCTCCTCATCAGAGGAAGAGGGTATTTATAACAAAATAAGAAAAACCTACGAAAACCCTAAAATGCATAAGAGCCGGCCCTAAAAAGAAGTAGTTGATCCGGAGGAAAACGCTGTCATTCGCCCGAATATAAGTCTCATTCGGCCGAATGTGATCCCATTCGCCCGAATGGTCTTCCATTCGCCCATTCCAGAGGCTTCGAGGAATCGATCTCTGTCAAGCATTCGCCACGGGGTAGGTTAGTATGGGTAGGTGTAGTTTTTTTTTTACTTGAGTATTTGTGGGGGAATTGGCCACGGTGGGATTTTAATAAGGGTTGGGTTCTCTTTTCTTTTTTTTAGGTAAAATGTGTTTAGGTTTAGGTAAAATTCTTAGGTTTAGATATTGTTTAGATAGTAAGATAGAGCTTTGGGTAATATAAGATTTTAAGTAGGATAGAATTTCGGTAGTTTAGGCTTAGCGGATTACTTAGGAAAATAAATAGATAAAAAAATAATTGTAAAATTTCGGGGGATTACATACGTATATTCTTCCAAGAGGATACGGTGCATTAGTAGAGCAACAAAATTTATATACCTCTTCTGGAGCATTTGGATTCACATGAATGAGGTAGTGTTTTAGGTTCTTTTTTAGAGTTTTTATAATTCTCAATGACGGGAGACAAAGGAACCATTTGGTCCGGATTACTCCAAGTCCTCAAACAACCAAATCCTTGGTGTCACCGCTGACAATTGATATTTGGACCTTGGAATCGCTCTAGGGATGATATTGTTAGTTTATGGAAACGGATGGGGTCTGAAAGAGAGCTCCCCTTAGTACAAGCTTCTTCTCATTAGAAGCAAGGGTATGGTGGATACTTTTTCTAGGGAATTATTCATGTGTGCAAGGTGGAAAAAAGTTTTAGATATCATCGGCTCTGCATTCAATACTAAGAGTGATCTAGTTAAGATTACAACAAATAGTGAAAATGGGTAAAGCTTGGATCATCCGAACCAATAGTAGTGCAAATGTCAAAGCTTTATGGAATATAGAGTCTACCCCCAAAGGAGCTTTAGTCACTCATTCGAGATATCCCCGAACTAGTCAAGTCCTTTTGTTTTATCTATTGTATTAGGTTCAAGTATAGTTGTTTCCAAAGCTCAAAACCTAGGCGTCCAAGGTTTGGACTTTGGAGAGGACTATAGTGATTTCTTTCTGTACTGCTGCCTTGTAAAAAAAAAATCTTAAATTTCATGTGGATCAGTCCATGTCATATGAGCCCAAAGCAGTTAGCCCAACGCTTATTTCCCACACTCGAGTCCACATTCCACCCCGAACCGCACACAATCCCCAAAATCCTAAGTCCTAAATCCCAAGTCCCAACTCCTGATTCCAATCCGTACCATTGATTCACATCAAAAATATCAAATGGCAACACTCCGGCAATCCCTCCACCTCCCCTTCCCGTCCTTCCATCCATCTTCAAAACTATCCCTTTCCCACCTCACTCAACACTTCAAATTACCAATTCACCCCAAAAATTCAAAACTTTCTTTAAATTGTCGAACCCAGTTCGCCCTCAAAGCCGCCGAAAATGGAGCTCAAACCGAAAACGAACCGGAAAACTCCACAATCACAAACCAAGAACTGGCCGGGGAGGAGCAGCAGTTATTGGAGCTGGGCACCGAAATCAAGAAGGCGATGAGAGAGAGAGAGAAGGTGGAGGACTCGGGTTTTTGGGGCGGAGTGGTGGAGGAAATCGGGCAGATTGAGTGGCCCGATTTTGGGAAAGTGGTTGGTACAACCGGTGTCGTTTTGGCAATAATTGCCGGTTCGAGTGTCGTTTTACTTACTGTTAATGCTATTTTGGCTGAACTTTCGGATAAGGTGTTCGCTGGGAAAGGTGTTCAGGATTTCTTCTGAATTAAACCGGATTAGATGGGGTTCGACCCGATTATAATATTGTAGTTTTGTAATTTTTGGGAAAGGATAATGGTGAGATGCATGTGCGTTTCACGTGTTATGTTGTATATTTTTTATTTTAAATTGGATTTCAGTCGACTATTGTCTGACAAGAATTCGTATCATGAATTTATGAGAATGTGAGCATATGACATTGTGAAAATGTGTTGGAGTCTTTCGGTCTTTCCTACCATTTGTAGTCGTCATTATTATTATTATAATTTTTTTTTTAACATTCTACAAATCTATAACAAATTAAATATTACGTTGAAAAGTTTCACCTGAACGGGCACAAGCGTGAGCCTTAAGAACCTCACTTGTTGCAATCTTGTGCACCACATAAACTCGAAATTGAGCTGGGTTGGCTCGTGTAGGGATGCTTATGAGCCGAGTTGAGCTCGAGCTTGGCTAAGCTCAACTCGAACTCGAAAACTCATACTCGAGTTCGATTCGAGCTCGAAAGCTTGTGAAGCTCGTGAGTTTTAAAATCAAAGCTCGAGCTCGGCTCGAAAACCAGATTTTCAAGCTCGACTCGAATTCGAAACTCGATAACAAAGCTCGAGCTCGATAACAAAGCTCAAGCTCAATAATTGAAGTAAATTTGTCCCATAATTTGGACACTTGCTCAACCTTGAAGTCTAAGACTTAAGGAAGCATTTAAGAAAGCCCAACAATAATTTAAAGTTGTGGACTACTCCTATGCAAAGGTCTAACAAAGTCACTGCCTATTTATAGACCTCACTAATGCTTAACTTTTCTCTAATGCTTAACTTTTCTTTACTCTTCGATGTGGGAACATGCAAGTGTTGGTCTAGGTATATATAACAGGGAATTGTCTTTCGGGTAGTTCTTGTGCTGCTTCGACTATATTGGCTGATGGATCTAGGCAATGTTATATTAAGACGGAGAGGTTTGTTAGTGGATATCAGTCTACTGCTCTTCCAAACTCGCATACTGATACATCTACTAAAACATGCACCACAGATAATACCTTCATGTCTCCAAATAACTTAACCAAAAAGTTTATTAGCAGAAACAACACCTTGAGCAAGAACTTGAGTTCAAACTTAACCACTGACCCGTTAGAACCCATCACTCCCTCACCCATACCAAAACTAACAGCTCCTATCTTCCCTAAGAAAATAAAGATACAAGAAGGGAGCAGTTCCATAGTGGAGCAGAAGTTAGGTGGTTTGACAAATGTACAGAAAGCTATGGACATTAAAGAAGATGTCGTTAGTGATAGTTCAATGAAGCAAAGTAATGTTGTAGAGGCAACACCAAAAATAAGATTTTCTGGTGCATCTAATCCATTTGCTAAATCAGGGAATGATACTAATGCACTCCCGAAGAACACATTTGCAAAGTTGTCAAGTGCACAAGAGAAATCCTTGCTGCATGATTCCATCAAGACACTTAGCTAGGTGTAGTTTATCTAAACTTCGGTTTGTATATCTTGTAAAATGTAGTTTAATTTTAGTTCTTCAAATATTTTAATATCTAACATTTATTTTGGTGTTAAAGTGTTAATTACACTGACTTGATCAATAACTCCGTTGAAGAAATTCTCGCTTGAGAATGATATGGCAGCTGAAATTATTTGGGTAATCCCTAATCATTGTTTTACTGATTTATAATTCATCATTAGGCTTAGTTATTTTTTTTAAGTCAAAGTACATGTCTAAGACACCCTAACCTTAATGATTTAGACCTTATGGTATTGATACTCTTAGAAGGTAGTTTGTGGTGGTGGTGCTGTAGAAGAATCGGACATCTTTCATTCATCCAACAATTATACACAAATTTGTATAAGCACTTAATGAATTTATAAATTGAATTTGTGATTATATGTTACTTAGTAATTTACATTAGAACTTATCTAACTATTTTACTTATATGTGAAATAAATAGGAATATCCCTTACATTATATGCATTGAATTTATACTAACTTATTATTTTTAAAGGATATATTTGACTAATAGAACGTGGAGAGGTTACAATATACACATAAATTTGTATTAAGAAAGGAAAAAGAAAAAGAAGTCATGTAAGTCAGTAGTCAAGTTTATAGTGAAATTGAAATTAATAATGTATTTGGTGCTTTGAAATTATTTTATTTTTTATTTTTGTTGTTTCGTGTAAAGCATAAGTAGGGATGCTTATGAGCCAAGTCGAATTTGAACTTGTCAATTTATACAAATCTGACCCAAGTCTGACTCGAAATGGCGAAATCCGACATGACTTGATCCGAACCCCACAGGAGCACCCAAATTAACAGCTATAGTTCGTGGGTTTACTTAATGATCCTCATCCTAGTTTAAATATTAATTATATGATGTTTAATAATTTTCCTAAATATTGAGAATGAATAAATTTTGCAGGATAAATAAAAATTATTTTTTTGATGGAAAAATAGAATTCATCAAAAATATATTATTGTATGAATATATACTAAAAATTAAAAAAGAACCAAGCTTCACATGAGCTTTTCGAGAATATTAAAAAGGAACCGAGCTTCACGTGAGCTTTTTGATTCGAGCTTCTAACAAACTTTCGAGTCGATCTTCTAAGTAGCTTTCGAGTCGAGCTTCAAACGAGCTTTCAAGTCGAACTTTTAACAATTTTTTCGAGTCGAGCTTATAACGATCTTGCTTCGAGCTTCTCACGAGCTTTTCGAGTCGAGCTTGACTTTACTCAACTCGGCTCGTTAACTTATCGAGTCGAGTTCGATCTCGAATCGAGCCCACTCGAGTCGAGCTTTGACCGAGTTTTGACCAAGTCGAGCTTGAGTAGCTCACGAGTAACTCAACTCGATAAGCATCCCTAGGCTCGTGTATGATGAAAATAATGGCTATTGCCGGAGGGCCAATACCAAAGTTGAAGAGTCAAAAATAAACCAAACGAAGATGAAATGTTTATCTCAACTCCATCACAAAGACATTAATGAAAAACCCAGAACATAATCCCCATCTTCCATTGAGGCGTTACCCCGCCAGTCCTAAGCCCCGATTCCAAGCTCCGCCATCGTGAATGTTAATTTGCAGATAGATATGATAAGACTGACCAAGTGAAACCACGTCAAACCCCGGCAAAAGACTAGAAGGTAATTCGGGAGGATGCAAAAAGCAAAGCGTCTGCTGACGACATGACATAAAAGCGAAGTGATATTGAAATAATGAATCGTATAAAATTAGAAAAGAAGCTATGTCTTGTTTATAACCCTTCAAAAACCAAATCAATTTTTCTATTCCACAAGGCCTTGAGTGTAGTCATAAACAAAACCACCATTGGACTCATTATATCATCCATGTAATAGAAAAGCTAAACTTATGACGACAACCAATCTTGAAATGGTCGGCTCTTATTATGATCAAAGCCTCGCTCTGCCAAATCCTAACAGCAAAAGGACAAAATTTGAAAACATGAGCTACGTCTACTACGGCTGACCCATATATACTCACAATAATCTAATCCAACTCTTGATACTCCCCTCATATGTAGTTGTGGCTTAATGGGAATTTCATTATAAGGAATTTTCCATAGGAAATGTATCCCTACAGTAAACAAAAATACCTGTCATAAGACTTACCACCTCATCATCCCTTCAATCTTCCCACTATTGTAGAAAAAGCATAACTAGATTTAACGTCAAGTTACCAGAATTATGAAGAAGCCAACACATAGAATCCTTGTTCTACAGAAAAAGGGGGGTCCAGACCTAGTATAAGCCTTATACATAGGGCTTTGAACACCCTATATAGTAACACAAACTTTTAAGCTCCCAAAACTTTATCCAAAAAATCGCTGACCTTCAAAGTGGTAGCTTCCAAAAGGGTGAGTGCGGACTGGCAAACTAGGACCTCACCATTAACTCTTTTTTCCAAAATAGGCCTTAAACATATGACTATTTTCCACCTTCCAAAACCTTATTTTATGCCCTATGAAGACTTTCCATAACCCAAGGAGATACCAGTTGTTCCAAAGTTGTTTCAAACCCATATGTTAAGCAAAAGGGGACCGAGCTTTACAAACTTTTGACACCAACAATTATGGATTGTGAGCCATTTGCTAAGCCTGCTTCATCAAGTAAGATTTACTTAAATCCTCGAGGCATCGCACACCTAGCCCTCCTATACCTAAATGACCTGTTAACCAAGTGTATCCTTGATCCAATCTGCTCTGCCCATAAAAGAGAGTAATAATAGAGTCAAATTTGTAGGCATATACAATGACATTTCCATCATGGAAAAAAAATTAAATGACAATTTCAATAAGAATCAACCTTTGCGAAGTAGAGGAGGATGAAGTTCCAACTAGTGATTTTGGCAAGGACTTTATCAATTAGATATTGGAAATGAACCCTTCTACTTCTAGTTATATCAATTAGGATGCCCAATGTTTCCCAAAACAATCAACCAATGTTATAAAGAACACATAATTATAGACAAAACTTTCCTCCTTTAGCACATCAGGGATAAGTTTAACAAAGGACTTTTGGAGGTTTAAGTATTGTCCTGAAATCTTACAAAAACTACTAATAATAGAAAAACTACCTTACAAGAATCCCACAAGCCCTTGAAAAAACAAGAGCATTATCACAAAGAAGAGGTGATTGATCTTTGGTGCTTGTCGACTCTTGGATACCTTGAAATCTCTCTATATCTTGAACTAAGTGCAACATTATTCCCAAAATATCCATGCAGAAGAGAAATAGGAATGGCAAAAGGGGGTAACCTTGACGAATTCCATAGTTAGGTTTGAAAATACCGTGAAACTTGACTATTAACATTAGAAAGGCACTGGAATATTACTAATTGGATCCAATGGGAAGGAAAGCCCTAGGCTAGTAAGACCCTAAGAAAAAAAATCCAATGAACCTTATCATATGCTTCACTTATATCCATCTTTAGGAAATGAACTGAACCCTTTTTCTCTCGTTTATCACATCCAGTAACTCGTGATTGAGGATGACATTATCACTTAGATAACGTCCTGGGATAAAAGAATTTTTGATATTTAGGAGAAAGCAAAGCATAAATTTCTTCTACCTATTCACTAAGTAATTGGCCAAAGTTGACTTACCCCCTCCGGGCTAGAGATCTTAGGGATCATCACAAGGAGGCATCGATTCCACTCCCTAAGCATGTTCCCTGTGGTAAAGAAATGGCCTATCGTTTTATAAACAATCTAGACCATTGGAGGCCAATGTGTTTTAAAGAAGGATGATAACATCCACACTAGGGGTTGATTGACTAACAATCTAAGCATTGCCTTCCCTACTTCCTCAAAGGACATATGAAGAAGTAGACCATCTATTTAATGTGGAGGCAAATGAGGAAGATCCATCTCTTATAGCATTATATCTCTCTAAAACATCTAAAAATTCCATTGAAAAATATTAAATTTGGTATTATTTTTAGGCAATAAAAAACAACCTCTTGCACGTCCTCATGACCTAACTGCCATATCCCATTCTCATCTTTTGAAGATCCTATTGAACTTTGATTCATAATTTTTTTTACCCTAGAGTACATAATTCTAGTTGAGAATTCATCTTCCATGTTCCAAATCGATTTAAGTCGCTGGCACCAATAAGAAAAGTGTGTTATAGCGTGTTCTCTTATGGATAGAACCATACCAATATACAATGAACCAAAGGGAAGGGAGTACACTTCCTTTCCTACCTCCAGTAAAGCTAATGAAAAAGACCTCCAATTTACTCCCTAATATTTCTTATTATCTAAACACCATTTGTTTAACCTTCGTCATAGGAAATCTAGCTACCTAGAAAAATTAAAATAGGGATTCATGATCTGAAGTATATCCCAACATTCCTTGATCATTAATTGATCTTTAAAAAAATCTAAACACCATTCCTTATTTTGGTAAAGTCAAAAAGGATCTTTGATCAAAGATTTAGTATCTAAAACTATAAATGCATGATCCTTAGTCAAAATAAGGTGATTTACTAATCTAATATGCGAGACTAACTCAAATCATTATGCTGTCATATAGGCTATATTGAGTCGTTCATACTCATACCATTTCCATCCCGAACGTTTGACCTAGTGAACTAAGACCTATCAAAGGAACCTCTAGCATTGACGAAATTAATTTCCAATATATAAAATCTTACAAACCTAACGTAGTATTATAAATCCCTAGTTTTATCTTCATGTTATTCTATTTGATTGAAATCCAATAACTAGACCGAAGTGGTAACCATGTGAAAAGATCTAAAATTACACTCCACACCACAAGTCTATCTCCTATAATCGGGGCACTACATATAAACATTACATGCCATGTAACTTCCGGAATTACTACCCTATATACGATCATATTCAGGGATTGGAAAGCACAATCAATAATTAAGTTCAATAAAAAAGCCAATCTATAGGCACAAAATCATATATCCCCATATAGTGGTCCGATAATGAAACAATCCAGACGAGTAGACTTAGCTTGGGTCGAGATTTAGTATGTGTAAACCCAAAAACACCTCAAAATCGAACCAAAAACAGGCCCAAACACAAACCTCAGCCAAAGATACTAATTTCAACCCAAACACATAATCCAAAGTCATAAAATCACATCATCCAAACACCATAAACAAACCCCTAAACCCATGTAAAACCGAAGCTAAAAGCTCCTTTGATCGAGACACAAAGCTAGCGTCGAACGCAATAACTAAAATAGAGCTGGAGCTTGGGCGTTAAATGCCCTAAGTGCGTCAAACGTTCAGAGCCTACACATTTTAGCTCCTCTTCTGCTTTTTTCCAACTCAGCCTCCTCCAACCGTTTGCCGCCCAACCTCAGCGTCTAATGCTCAACTTTTGTGCGCCACCCTAAAAGAACTCTTTTCTCGTTTCAAGACTCTTTTCAACCGAGCAAAAGATTCTTTCTTGAGCATCTGACGCACAACATGGACGTTTGACGCTCTAAGCTGGCGTCAAACGCACTTACTTAGTGTTCAATGCCTAGGAAATCAACTCTCACATTTCCATGTTTCGTTATTCTGCCAAAATATAGTCCGAAAGCATCCTTAAACAGTATCAAAGCCTCTTAAACATCCTTGTACTTATCAAGGATCAATCAAAGAACATTTTAACATAATCAAGTAAGGAAACCTTACCCCTTTGACATATATTCAATCAAGACTCAAGCAAAAGGACTATACTTAATGGAAAATACTGAGGACCCCTTTCTAATCCATTTATTTTATTTTCTTTGTCTACTTCTACTCCCTTCACTTTCTAGTACTTGATCTTGGTAGTTCTACATCCATATAAGGTCTTAGATTGGCATATCATTTGTAATTATTATGGGAGGTGCAAACCCCTTTCCACATGAACACTTATTTTAAGTTTTATGTGCCTTTGATGTTCTCTTATGAGTAACTCAAACACCTTTAGATATATATCTTTTTTTCCTACAATGTGAAGAGTTAGGAGCAACTCCTACTACAATAGGTCAAGTTTCAAAACCCTAACTTTAAGCACATCATTCAAGGAACCGTCTCCATAGATTAGTCTCTTCTAATCTTTCAAGCAATCCCATCTCCCTTGCATTTTACTTAGTGCAAGTTATTTATGTCTCTTTTATTTTCATTTTAGTCTATGATGTAAAGATATGGACATCTCCAATATTACTAGACTTGTCTCTTAATAACCCACTTTCATGAGCAAACCCTAAGTATGTATCAAATTTAAATACATATTTATGAGTTATCCTTAAGGCTCATTTCTTGTTCAAGCATCATAAATCATATTTTGATTTTGTACGTTTTTCCTCTTTATGTCAATAATGCTCCAAGACTAAAACACTTAAGTCTTTATAAACTAGAACCATTTTGCCCAAGTTGGAGTATATCATGGAGAAAGGTCTCTATAGGCCTCATTCATATGATTAGTCAATCTTCAACTCATTATCATCATGCATAAATCATATTGCATCTTACTAACATTGACTCTATTGCATTCTTTCAATAATGCAGTTTTATTTCATGATTCTTACTATGTTATGAATGTGTATAACCACTTTTATCTTATACATTAATCAAGACCTATTAAAATGCAATCACATAAATCTCCCAATGGATTGACCTTCTTATATATGATGAGAATCAGAAAAGTGAGGCATAAAGGGTGAAAGACTCACACATACTCACACACTCAAGCAACCCTATAGCACGCCCATACCCCCCCTCCCAGCCACCTTTTTAGAAGATGAAGCTACTACTGAGTAAGCTTCCTCTTTCCTTTTCTCATAATTTTTATGCATTTCCATAGTGAGGACACTATGTTTCATCTAGCTTGGGGGAGGGATACTTATCTTTATTGCTTTCTTAAAAAATATTTAGTCATTAGTGTGTTTCTTATTCTCCCTTGATGTTACTATAGGATTCCTTGTCTGATATGTTTCCCTATGCCCTATGGTCAAAATTTTTTTTGAAACTTGTGATTGCAGAAACTAGTCATTGTAAACTTTTGGTTTCTTTTCTAATTCCTTGGTATAACTTGAACTTGAGTTTCTAAGCCTTATTATCTATTTTTTAGAACATGAAAGGGTTTAACTTGTAAGGATTTGAGCCTTAATTTCAATCTTTTTTATTTCCTTATTGTGTGATTAGTTCTTGGTGTGACACTGGTCTTATTCTTGGCTTGATATTAGTTTGGCTAGCTATATAATTATGTGATGACCATGATGGAAGGCATTTTTTTTGTTAGGAGCCATGCTACATTGATTTTAGAAGAAAAAATTTTCTATTTGATCCCTTATGTTGAGCCTTTACCCTTTCTTCTGTGATTAACCACATTACAAACCTTTTGGCCTCAATTGATTAACCCTAGTCTAACATGGGGGAGCATTTTAGTTTATTAGTGAGTGATGTCATCATTATCAACTTTTTGGCTCGTTATTGGAGTTTGATGGAATCTTTTTCTTCTAATGGAGTTTACTTTATCGGTTTGTTGTATCACCATCATCTATTTCAAATAAAAATATCCATGCATTATAAAAAAACAAAATAAAAAATATAGAAAAAAAGAAAGAATGATAGAAAGAAAGAAAGAAAAAAGTTTCAATCCTTTTACTTAGTGGTATTTGTTTGTATTTGCAAGTTGTAAATCTTTCCTATTTTGATGATGATACAATGGTGCTTTTTAGTAGTTTAACTGATTTGGGGATATTGAGTTTGGAGTTAGTTAGAGTTGTTTTTAGCCTCATTTTTAGGCTAAATTTCTTATCAGATTATGCTCCCCCAAAATGGACTTTTTAAGCTCACATATTCCTAAATATTATCCTCCCTTGACCTAACCCCCATTTCAAGCCTAATAAAGACCTTCTTGATAATCATGCTTTTATATGTGTCTTCTAGATTCAATGTCTTGCAAAGCTTGTAGAGTATGAGTATACATTTTGAGTCGACTTTTCTAGGATGAGTACTATTATTTTCCCTTTCAAACACATGAGTGTTGGTAAGATGGGATGGTGCCTTTTTAGTATCCTAGGCTACAAAATTGATTCATCTGCAAATCTTTTTCATATTTATGGACGGAGAGCGATCGAGTTTATCTTATAATCACCACAAATAGAGGAGTGTCACCGATGAGAACACTTTCCTTGATTCCTAGTCCTTTTTATTCAATAAGGCTCGGTTTCTCTTGAAACTCTTGGATAGGCATTTGACCATTTGAATGATTTTGACTTAGAGGATATGATCACAAGTACTTTGCGATATTTCTTTTATAGGGTGAAACCTATTATATTTTGAGAATCTCGTCTTTGTTGCTTGAGGTCAAATAACAATCTAGCTTAGGTGAGTTTGATGAACACAATTTTATAGAGTATTTAGGCATTTTTGGGTTGGATTATTAGACCATATTAGTTCATTTAGTTTAATTTTAGGTATAATTTGCATAGATTATCCATTTTATGCTCATTATGCTTTGTTTATGGTTTTCCTAATATTTCAGGTAGTTTTATAGTTATTTGAATGCTTTCGAAGCAATTTTGGATGAGTTGGATAATTGTTTCAAATGTAATCAATAAATTAAAGATATTGATTAATAGATTCATGCTCGTGGATGATTTTATTATTATCATATTTATATGAAGTTGTTTTGGTTTCCACAAGGACCAAAAAATAGCTAACAAGGTCAATTTGACATGAAAACAAGGAGACATAGAAGTTGAAGAAGAAAAATCTGACTCATGTTAACTCTTTTGATTATAACTCAAGTTATTTATATTTTATTGATTCTATTCTAATTTTTTTAAAAATTAGACTTGAAGAGCTTCGCAACGGGAGGTTACACGTCTTGTGGAAGTTTTTAGAACAAAAGTTATATCCTTGCAAAGTTGACCCTAGAAACATGACTGCAGGAGAGCAACGAATCCGAGTTATAATCGGATTAAACTTATAATTCGGCCCTAATACCTAGGTTTTTTTTTATCTTATCTTTCTGTTAAAAAGAGTTTAGTAAAAAATAAATACAGTAGGGACTTATTATTTTATTTTTATGCATTATTATTTTTCTTAGGTTTTATTATACTAGGTTTTCTCTTCTCTACAACATATCAGTTTTTTCCTTTCTCTCTTCCATGGAGAAAAAACCCTAGTATATATTTTTCCCATTAATCAAGATTTATAGAGGTACTTTTCATTTCTTTCTTCTCTATTTTGTTATTTTTATTTCTTTTTCTTCTATTATTGTTGATTATTAATATTGCCTTCTTTATTTCTCATTCATGAATTTCATGTTTATGATTGTTATTTTTCAGTCATGAATTGTGAGTAGATCTCTTTCTAGGGTTTTGGTGACCCATGAACAATTTAATGAAATAATTTTATGCTAATTAATAGGTTTCAAGTTTACAATTGAATTCCTGTCATTGGTTTATCATATATAGCTTACAATTAGATTATGGCCAAGTTTAATTGTATGCTGGGTAATTATTTAATTTGATGCTGAGAGGTAAAAATACCGCAATAATACCTTAGAATAATAGGCTTGACAAATCTAGGCAAGAGTGAAAGCCACTAAAAGAGTCTTGAGGGAGTCTAAGTTCGAGAGAATTAGGGAGCCCTATTTCGATGAATTTATGAAACCCGTTAGTCATCATTTCTCTATTGATTTGTTTGTTTATGGTGAACTATTGCCTTAGGCTTTAACTAATTTGCATCAAGTCTTAATTTAAGATTTCATCATTAGTTTCTTAGTTAACTACACTTCCAACCAAGGCCATTTATACAATTTAAACTTTTAAGAACTAATTGAATTGCATCACTTTCTTAAGGATACGATCCCTACTTCCCTAGCTATATTAGTTGGTATTGTCGGTTTATTTTTGAGAAGTGTACAATAGCCTGTTTAATAACTTGGCCCAAAAATCTGGCACAAATATAATTATATTAATAAACCCAGTCCAAAAATGTCCGAGTTTGGACACCAAAAACTAACGCGATTTTAGGATATAGGAAGTTGAATTTGACCCGAATACTTTTGGGATGGATTTGGGCATTAATGCACTACCCAAAGTCTAACTTGACTACCCAAATTTTAATTAAAAGGTTTAAAATTTAAAACTTTCAAGAGGTAGTAGCCCATTTTGGCACTCCTCAGCCCAATAGGAACATTAATCAATTAAATGGCTAAATCCTAATTCTCTAGTCTCTACCATTCTCACCTCTCTCCCTAATTTGCTACTCTCCTTCTGACATTTTTGTGGCCAAAACAGCAAAATACCCACTATTAGTTTCTCACCCCTATATGCTAATCACTAGTAAGCTAGTTTTACTTCGTTTTTTTCATTATTTTGTCTCCTTTTTCTATGATTTGCGCAATATTTCTGTTTTTGCATTGTGAATTGTGCATTTGTGCCCTCTATCTTTGCTGAGTCTATGGAGTATAGATGGGCTATGTATGTGACTTTGTGTGTCATTACATTGTTGTGTGTTGTATTGTGAAATATTTGGTAAATTAATTGTGTTCTCTCTAAAAATAAGTGGATGATCTAATCGTCAGCATTTAGTTAAATTAAATTGATACTTCCTAAGTAATTTTTTTATGAATAAGTTAGGCTATCTCTTCATAATTTCAAGCACTTGAAGTCCTTATTCTGAAATCTACTTTGTGAATATTACAAGTAATGCAAAGGTTCTTAATGGTACTGTTTATTCTCTTTTTCCTTGTTTTTATGGTTTAAAGTGCGGAGATAAAATAAAAATTGAATTCAGGCATCAATTACCTTAAACTAAATTGAAGTAATTCATCGGTTACTAGAGAAAATAAAATATGAAAACTCTTTTGGACTTTTAGATGAATACAAATATACAATCATCTAAAGATTCTAAGATAAGAATAATATCAAAGCATATAATAGATAAATGTAATCATATATGGAGTATAAAACTGTCGGAAGAATGAATAAATTTAATGTTTACTTAAGCCCATTATTGATTATCACACGTTAATGCTTTTTACTTTGGCATCATATGGAGTATGAGTACAATGTGAACATCATGTAATGTAATTATTTTTCTTTAAAGGTAGTTTAGAGAACCCATTTGTATTGCTACCAAATTCTTATTTTCTTTATTTCGGTAAGGAAATAAGAATGCTATTCACTTAAGAGTAAGTTAACCTCAATTTATTTTAAATGGTTGAATCTTTTTAATCATTAGATTTTCATTTTAATTTACTCCACTGTTTTGAATAAATTGTTGTGCATAGCATGAAACTTGCCAAAATCTATGAGCTAGATTTGTATTAAATTTTTTTTGGCCTGTATTAACTCTTTTATGTAATAAATAAAGCCTATACTTGTTTTTTAATGATAGCTAACAAGTAAAAAATGACCATTGCTAGATAACGACGACATTATTATATTGGATGAAGATGAGATAGAGGAAGAAACTCAACTAAAGGAGGAGGAGAACGTTGATCAGATATTTGGAAGGAGATGGAGAAACTTGACTCTATTGACTAGAGTGAAATAAAAGTAAAGTGTGTGCATTGTAAAGGTATTTTCACTACCAAATCTAAAAATCAAACATCTCATTCGAAAAGACATCTTGATAAGTGTCCTATAAAAGGTAATGCTTTATTTAAGATTTTCTAACTTAGGACTAAATGTACTTCTAGAAGATAATTAATGACCTTAAGAAATCATAAACTAAATCCAAAAGAATCTAAGAAAACGATGTGTACATTTATTGTTACTAGTTCACACTCTTTGTCAATGGTTGAAGTACCTGGATCCAAACACATGTTTTCAATTGCTGTTATTAGTTATAAAGTGATGATAATTAAAAATAGCAAAAAAGAATAATTAGATTTGTTGCATTAACTCTTCCTTTTGATGGAATTAATATTGCTGAGCATATTTATCTTTGTTTACCTAAATTGAAAATTCATTGGAAAGTTGGATCATTTACATTGGAAAATGGATCATATAATAACATAATGGTTAAACAAATTAAGAGACAACGTGTGAGGAAAGGAAAATAAGTTTTATTCTCTTAGTGATTTTTTTCAAAATATTTGTTCTTATCCTATTATGAACTTGATGTGCAAGCCGGTCTTAAGCTCATTGATGGAGTTGTTGAAAAGATTAGAAGAATTGGCAAGAATTTTCATTATTCAATTTTAAAGAAGAATAAGTTCTATCAAATAGCTCAACAAACCTATCATTTAGATGGTAAGAAAAGAATTCGAGGTGATTGTTGTGTCAGATGGAACTCAATATACTTGATGCTTGACCATGCTCTTTATTTTAGACTGATATTAATCATGTGGTATAAAAGGATAGTGAAATAAAAATTATCTTCTTGATGATGATGAATGAAAAAAAGTGACAGTGATTCATGAGTTTTTGAAGATTTTTTATGCTGAAAATATTTATTTAAAGAGGGTTTCGGATATTCAGTTCAGGCTACTTATAGCCATAAAAGGACCACATTCATATTAAGTTAATATGTGTAAAAGAAATTTGACAAGTATTGGTTAGATTTCAATTTTTTATTGTCTTGTGCATGTGGTTTGGACCCTCACTTTAAGCTTGGAATTGTTGATGTAGGAATGTAGATACGTAAAGCGGAATTTCAAGAAACATTTTCTTACATCTACAACATGATCTCATGCACATTTCAATACGAATTATAGGATTAGAAATTCATACCCTTGAAGCATGATTTCCACAAAGAAATGAGAGATTCACACTTCTATATGGAGATTCTTAGAACACAAAATGTTGCTCCTCTGGTGTTGGTCCACAAGCAACGATTGAATCACCATGTATGCTAGTACGGAATAAGGAACAATTCCTTATTGCTTTTGTTGGTGATGGCAAAGAGAGGGCAAATTAAAGTCCATAACTGGCCTTAATAAAAAAAAAGAAGCAATAACTGCCAAATTAAATGTGAATAACTACCCCAGGCACGGGCTCCAAGCCCTACGGCCCGTCGTGGCCTGCGAAGAAAACCCCAGCAGCGCAGCACCTCGATACACATGCCCAGCCATGCACGAAGATGCTATCACCAGTAATAATCGCCAGTGACCCACCAAAAAAGAACCCCACCCCAGCACTCCTCGGTAACCGGCGAGTCCAACCACACCATCCCCATCGGCGTTTGCCTGCCGCAGCCACTCCATGGCCACCACAAAGAGCCGACGAAAGACGCCCATTTTGAGCGAAATTCAAGCAACTTTTGCTTGAATTTTGACCAAAATTAAGGGGAAATCACATAACTATCCTATAATTATATATTGGTGTGAATTAATTGTGAAATTTCTCAAATTTCATGCAAATCAGTT
Organism: Dysphania ambrosioides; assembly: GCA_026401315.1. NCBI lineage: Eukaryota > Viridiplantae > Streptophyta > Magnoliopsida > Caryophyllales > Amaranthaceae > Dysphania > Dysphania ambrosioides. The sequence continues at coordinate 15,293,408 of CM048662.1, forward strand.
CATTTGGGGCTAATTCTAGGGTTCTTCAATTCGTGTGATTCTAAGGCAATTATTAGGCGAATTTAAATGTAAAATACAATCAAATTGTAATTACATGCTATTCAAACACTAATCACTCAGAATTCGCATCAACATCATGCCAAAATTCACAATTTCAAGCATAATATATTCGAATTTGGGGTTATGGCTTGAACATAAAATTAACAAGATAAAATCTAATTAAAAACGTGCTAAACATGATTAATCCAAGCATAAAAATGCATTAAACTAATCAATGCCAAATGATCAAAATCCAATTTTAATCATGCAATTTCAATACCACATTTCAAACCTTGAATCAAAATAATCAATCATAATCATATCAAAATATGTAAGAGGCTAACTGATACCACTATAGGAATATAGATACATAAAGCGGAATTTGAAGAAACATTTTCTTGTATCTACAACAGGATCTCATGCACATTTCAATACGAATTATAGGATTAGAAATCCATACCCTTAAAGCGTGATTTCCATAAAGCAATGAGAGATACACACTTCCACAAAGCGTGATTTCCATAAAGCAATGAGAGATACTTAGAACACCAAATGTTTCTCCTCTAGTGTTGGTCCAAAAGTAACGATTGAATCACCACGTATGCTAGTACGGAATAAGGAACAATTCCTTATTGCTTTTGTTGGTGATGGCAAAGAGAGGGGAAAAGAGAGCTTTTGGGGTATATGGCTAAGTATAAATGTAGAAGTACATCTTATGTCTCATAACCATCCTTATTTATAAGTAACATCTATATGTTACAAAACCAAACTCTTTAGTCCATACTTCACATAAGCATGACCATTTAGCTTCTTAACCTCTTTTTTATTTTAATTCAATCATATACTTATATGTGTGATGTCATAGGACCAGTATATTATTAGTCGTGCACTAATCAAATTAGTTCACAAATCATAGTCGGTTTCTAGCAAAACATTATGATCACCTAAAATAACCGATTATAGATATCTCCATAAATTTGTTCATGTTATACTTAATCATTACACTTGATCAAAGGATATTTTCCTTCAGTTAAGTATTACTAAAATACTCTTTATGGTTAAGAGTATGCTAAAGATAAAGTCTTTGAAGTGAGAACTAATTTGTGAAACTTTCTCAAAGAGTATAGAGATGTTGATGGTGGGGGTATAGGTGATAGAAGTGAGGTGAATGAGTGAACCATTAGTTATATTAGTCTTGGTAGTGGAAGTTATGAAAGGGTGGCAAACTATGGTTCTTGGATGAGTAGTCAACATTGAGTGAGAAGGATAAATCTCAACTTGATCTTATTTAGAATAAAAAAAACATAGATTTTAATTTGAAGATTAATGTGTTGGCATTATGGAAAAATATTGGTGCACCTCGACATCTAGAACACGCAGTATTGGCTCATGATATTTTAGTTATTCCTATATCCTCGGTTCCATCCAAATCCTATTTTAGTATGTACAAGAATATAATTATTCCTTATAGGAATTCTCTTACATCAATGACTATTTAATCTCTTGCTTGCTATGAAGACTAGCTTTGTGCAAAAGGATTCTCTTTAGATAAGCTTTTATCTCATTTTCACTAGTACAACAACATATTTATTATATTTTTTCTTAGTTTCTCTAAAATTTGATTCCTTTGTTTTAAGTTCAATCAATCCTTCCAACACTTAAAGTTGAAAATAATGATGAAGATGACTCTAAAGATGAAGATTAAACAATTATTGTTTAATGAGTATTGTTGGTAATTGTATTTTTGGTTTGGTACTTTGGTGTAATTTGCATTTTAATTAGTTTGATTATGTATCTCCTTAATGGTTTTAATCCTATTTGTGGTCATGTGGAAGACTTGTATTAGATAATTTTATTTTGTTAGTTACTACCTTTTACTAGATTTAAGAATGATGCATTATTATATTCCTATATATTAGTATTTTTAGTACTTTAAATTGATTATTATTGCTTCAAAACATTAATATAGGCATTATAAATGCTTTTTTTACAAGTGGGAAGCATTATTTGATCAAATTTAAAACATAGTAAAATAGACTCATCAAGCCAGAAAAGCTCAATTTATATGGGATATAGGTATCAGCTTTAGGCCCGAACCTAGCTGACCCGTAAATTTTTATCAGGTCTACTAAGAAAGTATTAGGTAAATGAAAACTTCCTTTGTGTGTCATCAGAATTTGTGCAGTAGACTTTTCTTTTATAGGAAAGGTTGATATTAGAATTGAAGGATGAAAAGAATCCTAGGATTTTGTGATAAGTATCAGTCCATCATATAATTTCTTTCAACTCAAAATACTTCACTACTTGAAAGTATCTTGTTCTAATTCAAGTATCTTTTAGCTAAAATTAACACATAAATTGGTCTTCCTATTGAAGAATATGAACACGATAATAACGTATGACTATTCAAGAATGTTATAGACTCAAAACCTAGTCGAAAATGCCGGACCTGCAGACCATCCAAACCACATGACTAAGGAGTTATTGTTTCAGTATAATTTAACTACATGACTAAGGATAAATAGTTGTATCACAATCCAAACTACATAACTAAGTAGTAAAAATTACCATCAATGAGTGTGAATGCTAAGTATTACAAACTACCATCAATGAGTCTGAGTTAGATTAGCAGATCATCCAAACTACTCCATACATGGATGAAGAGTAGTACAAAATACAACCAATGACTCGGACCTTGGTGCCAATTTATGAATACTAACAACATTACAAATTCTAAGCACTAGAACTTGTAAGGCTAACAAAAATATCTTATAGTAATAACTAGATGTTAAGTGTAGCCAAGGAAATATCATTATCAAATATGCCATAATATTTGGAGTTCTTGTATTTGTTTATTTCATAATATCAAGACATATGAAAGGATCACGAAGATGATTCAAAATATTAAAGGTCGTAGGATTAGTGAAGATTTAGAAAAATCTAGAGTGGAATGTCATTTAATTCTCCTAAGAGAAAATTTATGCTACCTCGTGAACTTGGTACTATAACAAATATTGCTCATTGCACCAACTTAAAGTGGTGGTGTTACTTGCACTCTTGCCCTCCTTTTTTTGGAAACCAAGAGCCATCAGTATATCAGGCCAAATTGGCTTTCGTAAGGGAACTTACATCATCCAGGAAAGGATCATTACAAATGTATTCAATTACCTCTTTTGTATCTAGACGGCCACTAAATGAGCTATTGTATTCCCTACTCTTCTAACATGTAAAATCATGTAATCCTCAGGGTAGGTACAAAATTTATTAATTTTGTCAATGAAAACTAGATGGGGTTGTGTCTTTCTATCTTCCTTGCAATTACATTCATAAAGTATGTTGCATCACCGTCAATTATGAGCTTTCTTATAGCGCATAATATCATCTTTCCTTCAGCATCTCAAATTATCCCTCCTAGCCCATAGTATTTGCCACTCGAATACCGTAGCACACAGTTGCTACTTCAGCCATTGTAGCATCCCATGTGACTTATGCCCTTCTTGTAGCGCATAATACCATATGTCCTTTAACAACTCAAATTAGCGATCCTAGCCCATAGCATTTGCCTTTCAACACATGTGCATCCACATTAAATTTCCACCACCCTAATCCTAGAAGCTTTAGCTTATCTTCACTTTGTGTTCTTAATATACATGATTTATGCTATGTTTTTCCCCGGTTTTACTTAGTAAATTTATATGGTTTTGAGCTCTACGAAGCCATTTCTTTCTAACAATCTCTTCTTTAGTGTATTTGATTGTTTTAGTAAGATTTTCAGGAATATGAAGCATTTCTAGGCAATTGGACGTGTTTTCAGTAGATTCGGAAGGGTTGATGGCCAAGAACTACAACTTATGTGGAATCCCCGACCGGGAATAGCTTGCCTGGGCAAACAGAGCAATGAAGAATTCACAGAAAGAAGCCCAACTTTGATCAGTGCAACGCGCACCCAACCAGGCGAGGTTCGCCTGATCTAACCGAGCAAAGAAGGAAATATGTCATACTTTACGCAGCCTTCCTCCGCCCGACCGGGCGAGGTCCTCCCGGTCATACCGGGCAACGTTCAAGATTGTGCAGTTTTCGTATTTTCCAAAATTTTATCTTTTGGGGGTATAAATACCCTTTTATAATTAACTTTATGACGGTCAGTTTTCATCAGCTTTCTCCTTATGCCCTAGAATTTCTCAAGAACCCTAGTTTACATTCTTTAAGCAAATTTCATTCTTTAATCCGAGATTAATCAATTGTTCATCAACACTTTGAGATCTTCAATTCGAGTAATTGGTATTTATTTTATTTCACTCTCTTTTATTATTCATTGTTCTTTAAATATGTTTTCTTTATTGTTTCTTGTTTTGGAATTTGATTTTGATTTCATTATCATGTGTGAGTAGTTTCCTTAATCCGGGATCTTGCTAAGCCCGATTATGATTGATGTATAAAGTAGATCTTTAAATTCCCCAATAATAATCCCAATTGACATGCTTAATTGACTGTGTTCACGCCAATGCTAGATTAGGGATAATTAGTATTGTTATTATCCCATTGTTATTAGATCAACGGAAGTTGGTTGATAACGGGATTAGATTATTTCAATTAAGGGTTTGACGATCATCACGGAAGTAGATGATTAAGCAATTAGGAATCCGGGCGTGGTGTCTAATGTCCCTTATTCGAATGACCACCACGGAAGTAGGTTTGATTGTTGATTTGGGAAGCCATTGATAACTCGAAAGAGACCTTTGGTATTATCTAGGGATTGCTTTTCTTCTTGTCAATTGATTTATATATTAGGGGTAGATTTATTAGTTATCGATCATAATCGTGGTGATGCTTGATCTTGGATGTCTTAGCCTATTGATTACATCTTTGATAGTTTAATTGCGTTATTTAATATCTTAGTTGATTATTATCATCCATTATTGATTGGTCACATGCTTAGTAATTACTTGAGTCTTATTAATTGAGTGAACCATAGTCTATTGGGATTCGATCCTTACTTGCCCTGCTACATAGTTAGAGGGAATAGTTAGGTTATTTTTGTTAGGTACGCGATAAGCCTACCAAATTTTGGCGCCATTGCCAAGGACTAACGGTTTCATTTTGATTTTTCGTGATTAATTTTTACTGAGTTTTACCTGTTTGTTGCTTCAGCTATTGTCTCCTGTGTTTTTTATGCTCTTTCTCTAGTTCTTTGTTGTATGCAAACATGACGTTCAGGGTCAGACGACTTAGTGCCTCTAGATTCTAAAATTGACGAAGAGCAAGAAGAAGAAGAGCAGATAATAGAAATATGGAAGATCAAGCAACAAAATCTCTTTTGGAGTAAGGTATCCCTGATACAACAACCGGGCTCCTTTCTAGCATTGTTAGACCACCTATTACTGCTCAAAATTTTGAGTTGAAACCTCAGTTCATCCAATTCATATCCAATGACTCATTTGCTGGGACACCTCACGATTTTCCAGTAAATCATATAGATGGTTTCTTGGAAAAGTGTGACACTATGAAGTTGAATGGTGTTACAGATGATGCTCTTAGACTTTGCCTTTTTCCTTTCTCACTACGGGATAGGGCGAAGGAATGGTTAAGAGATGAAGGCTCTGGTTCCTTTGATACTTGGGACAAACTGGTAAAGGCTTTTCTGGTCAAGTTCTTGTGACAAGAAAAGACTGCGAGGTTGAGGAATGAATTATCCACTTTCAGGCAATCAGATGAAGAGTCCTTATATAACGCATAGAGGAGATTCAAGCGTTGCAAAGACAATTCCCTCATCATGGTATTCCTGAATGGATGTTGATCCAAACTTTCTACAATGGTTTGACCCATGAGTTCTGAATTTACATAGACGCCACATCGGGAGGCTCTTTTTTGACTAAGAACCCAATTGAAGCAAAGGAACTAGTTGAGAAGATGTCAGCCAATGACAACTATCATCCAGGCTAATCCAATCACCGCTCTAGTCAAGGAAGTCCTCAGTGCATCGAGTGTTGGGGAGAGTACTATGCCTCCCGAGGTAGAGTTGAAACCCCTTCTATCTAATCTTAAGTATGCATATCTTAGTTTGAATAATACATACCGTCATTGTCAATGTTGAACTCAATAACAACGAATTGGAGCAATTGCTCACTGTTTTGAGAAAATAAGGTCATTGAGTACACCATTGATGATATTAAGGGTATCAACCCATGTTTTTGTATGCATAAGATCATTCTTGAGGATGATCATACCCCTTCTCGAGAACCCCAAAGATGGCTTAATCCAGCTATGATGGAAGTAGTCAAGAAAGAGGTTCTCAAATTACTTGCTGCAGGAATAATCTACCCCATTTCAGATAGTAAGTGGGTCAGTCATGTACAAGTAGTACCAAAGAAAGGGGGTATGACCGTGGCAAGAATGACAAAGGAGAGCCCATTGCCACAAGAACTGTTATGGGGTAGCAGATGTGCATTAATTATAGAAAATTAAATAAAGCCACCCATAAAGATCATTTCCCCTTGCCTTTCATTGATTAAATGCTTGAACGATTGGCTAACCATTCCTTTTTCTGTTACTTGGATGGATATTCCGGTTTATTCCAAATCCCCATCTGCCCTTGTGATCAGGAAAAGACTACATTCACATGTCCATATGGCACCTTTGCATACCGCAGAATGCCATTTGGACTGTGCAATGCTCCAGCCACGTTCCAACGGTGTATGATGGTTATTTTCTCAGGTCTCATAGAAAATTCTATGGAAGTTTTTATGAATGATTTTTCTGTTTATGGTACATCTTTTGATATTTGTCATGAAAATCTAACAAAGGTGCTCCATAGATGCCAGGATGTCAATCTGATATTGAACTGGGAGAAGTGCCATTTTATGGTACAATAGGGAATTGTTTTAGGCCATGTGGTTTCAAACAAGGGGATCAAGGTGGATAAAGCCAAAGTAGAGGTAATAGAGAAACTTCCCCCTCCAAATTCTGTGAAAGGAGTACGAAGTTTCCTTGGCCATGCAGGTTTTTATTGCAGGTTTATCAAGGATTTCTCAAAAATTGCTCGACCATTAACTGAACTGTTAGCTAAGGACGCCCAATTTGATTTTAATGATGCTTGTCTTAAAGCTTTTAACAGGTTGAAGGAGGCCTTAATCTTTGCTCCTGTTATACAACCCATGGATTGGACCCTACCCTTTGAAATTATGTGCAATGCTAGTGATTATGTGATAGGGGCCGTCTTGGGGTAGCAAAAGGATAAGAAATTGCATGTTATATATTACTCTAGTAAAACTCTTAACCCTGCTCAAATGAATTATGGAACTACTGAAAAAGAGATGATAGCTGTTATTTATGCAATGGATAAGTTTCATTCTTATTTAGTTGGGTCAAAAGTGATTATCCATAAAGATCATGCGGCATTGAAATATCTGATGAGCAAGAGCAATGCCAAGCCGCAGTTGATTAGATGGATCCTCCAATTGCAGGACTATGATATAGAGATCAGAGATACGAAGGGAACAGAAAATGTCATCGTATACCATCTTTCTCGCCTCCTCCTTGATGAGGAGGATGAGGATAACCTCGCTCTTGATGACTCTTTTCCTGCTGAGCGTTTGTTAGCTCTTTTACAGGTTGAATTTCCTTGGTATGCTGATTTAGCTAACTATCTTTCTACAGGTACAATGCCTCACGGTTACTCCTATCAACAACGGAAGAAATTCCTTTATGAGGCACGCCGACACTTTTGGGAAGACCAATTCTTGTACAAACTATGTGCCGATGCAGTAATCAGATGGTGCATTCCCGAAAGTGAGGTAAGCAATATAATTTCTCATTGCCATAACTTACCTTGTGGTGGACATGCAGGTCCCTCGAAAACAAGTGCAAAGATTCAACAATATGGGTTTTATTGGACCACCATGTTTAAGGATGTGTACTCCTATGTCAAGGCCTGTGACCGTTGTCAACGTACGGGAAATATTTCAAAGAGGAACGAGATGCCACTCAACAACATACTCAAGGTTGATTTGTTCGATGTGTGGGGGATAGACTTCATAGGTCCTTTCTCTTCCTCTAAGGGGAATCGATACATTTTGGTAGCCGTTGACTACGTGTCAAAATGGGTTGAGGCTATTGCTACACCAAGCAATGATGCCCGTATGGTAAGTAAATTCTTCAAGAAAAATATTTTCAATAGATTTGGTATCCCACGTGTGTTGATTAGTGATAGGGGAACACACTTCATGGAGAGTCGATTCGAGGCAATGTTGAAGAAATATGGAGTGCAGCACAAACTTGGAATTGGCTATCACCCCCAAACCAGTGGCCAAGTAGAGGTATCAAATCGAGAGATAAAGTCCATCCTAGAGAAAACAGTTGCAAGAACGAGAAAGGATTGGTCTGATAAAATTGATGATGCACTTTGGGCCTATCAAACAGCTTACAAAACTCCAATAGGTACAACCCCGTACAGGCTTGTATACGGAAAAGCTTGTCACTTACCCGTTGAGCTAGAACATCAAGCATTATGGGCCATCAAAAGCCTAAACTTTGATACTAAGGCTGCAGGAGATAAGAGGCTATTGTAGTTGAATGAGCTAGATGAGCTCCGCCTCGAAGCCTATGAGAGTTCAAAGCTTTATAAGGAGAAAACAAAGAGGTGGCACGACAAGGGCCTCATAAGAAGAGAATTCAAAGAAGGAGATCAAGTCCTTCTATTCAATTCAAGGTTGATACTATTTCCAGGGAAACTCAGGTCAAGGTAGTCGGGTCCTTTCACAGTCTACAAAGTATATCCCTACGGCACCATTGAACTATGGAACAACACCGGGGGCACCTTCAAAGTCAATGGACAAAGGATGAAGCATTATCGAGTAGGAGACCCTATTGAAGGGAAGTCAGACATGACGCTCTCTTCTCCACCACATAATTAATGAGGATGAATACGGTCAAGCTAACGACCTTTTAAACAAGCGCTTGCGGGAGGCAACCTGATTCTTGTTTTTCTTACCCCCTAAGTATTTTACACTTTCTTTTTCCTTTTTTTTAGTATTATGATGGTTGTGTTTTGCTGTTTTACAGAGAGTACCTTGCTAAATACAAGGTGGGATGTCAAGAGAGCAGTCAAAAAGATCGAGAATGCGCAAACTTGCTCCTTACCCGGTCAGACTGGGCAAGAACCGCCCGATCGAGCGCGAGAAGCAAGTTTTGAAAAATGGAGAACAGAGCTTTGCCCTTCTCCGCCCGGTCAAACCGGGCAATGCTTGCTCGATCGGGCGCAAGAAGCTAAATCTGACAAAAAAATTAACCTTATCCGCCCGGTTAGACCGAGCAAGGTCCGCCCGATCAGGCGCGACAGAATCCTGCGGGTTTATAACAGGGATTTCAACATTTCTTTTCCTCTTCATTCCTCAAATTCTCATATTCTCTACACTTTCTCTCTCTAAAAATCCCTAATTCTAAAACCCTAACTTCATCTCCCATCCAATTTCATCAAGATTCAACAATCAAATCCCTCAAATTCACCACACAAACCCAATTTTTATTTCAAAAAAAAAAAACTTCTGAAATTCCATCACTCCTCTTCTCCTCTTTGTTTAACTTCAAGAAAACCCCAAGCTATCTCACCACTTACATAATTTCAGGTTTTTGAAGATGTCTCAAAGAAAAAGAACGAGAAGCACACCCCAACAACAACCACAATTGGACTTGGAGAGTGTAACCGGGTACCCACACGTGGTCTTTGTCCTGGAATTTCCAAACCAAAAGCAACGGTTCATCGAGCTCTCGCGTTGAAAGGTAATCCCTACCCGATTCTTTGACCGTTCATTGCTTTCTAGGCTAGGAATAGATTCGGAATGTAGGAATTTTTTTGCATAATTAGGAATGTCTCAACTATTCAATATGAACTATAGAACTTATGGAGATTTAACTCTTGAATTTTTGAGCTCATTTGATATTAAAAAGGGTAGGAATGGTTTGGTGAAAAATGTTGTGTATAGATTGCTGAATAGGTCCCATAGAATGTCCTTATAAGGCTTTGCTAGGAAATTTAGACTCCCTTGTACCGGCTTAACCGTGCAACCTAGTAGCTTCATTTCTGGGGAGCTTTGGTTTGCCATGACAGGTGAAAACATTGAATCTTTCCAACACGCCCTTTCACACAAAATCCACCAACCAGTCCTTAGGCTGTAGACTAGATTCACTAGGTGGACTATTTTTGGTAGAATTGAACCTAATAATGTTAGGTTGGACGAGATATCGATCTTAGGTAGTTACCTAAGGCATGGGGATGAGGATGAAGACTTTAAAATGAATATTGCACACTTGTTTGCCTTTCACCTTAAAAAGCAAGGCACCACATACACGACAATTAAATCGAATGGTGAACGCTCTAACATCCCCATCGTCCTAGGAGGCCTTGTTACCCACCTTGCACTTTGGGAAGGCTTTGATGAAGCCAACCGATGCCTAGTGCCTGGCCCCATTACCTTAGATCAACACTATCTCACTACTACGGGTTGGTTATGCATAGATTTTAATATATTTAGTTGGATCATAGGGAGAACCAACAGGTTTTCTGTGCCTTTACCCTCTCCTAACTAACTAAGATTATGCCTCACCAGCCCTTCTACCTTCTCCAGTTCCCTAGTGGTTCGTCTACCCACGTACCAGTTGCCCCCACTAGGACCTATTTTAGGAGAGAGTCTATTGGACCCTCTACCTTCTCCCCTATTCCGCCTCCTCCTAGTGATCACGAGGCCATTATGGCCGGTATTAGGGAGCTTAGGGTAGGTCAGCAGGACCTTTCTTCCCATGTCCAAACCATAGAGTCTAGCCTTCAGGAGCTTAGGGCAGGCCAACAGGATTTTCGCTTGTCTATGTATCCAGTTTATGACTACTTCTGCCGGCAAGGGAATATCCCGAGGGATGGTCCCCATCCTTCTTGGTATCACTCTCCCGGTGCGGGAGATATGGCAGGTGGCAGTGGCCCAACTGGTGTCGATGATGATGATGGTGACGTTAAGAATGATGATGATGATGATGATGATGTCGATGCTGATGATTGTGATGATGATGATGACATCTTCGCTTCCTTTTGAGGAGCCATCGGGATTCCTATGCTCTCCTTAAGCTGCAATGAGGTCATTGCCGCATTTAGCTTGGGGGAATTGCTTTGTATACATGGTATTCTCTCTCCTCTCTCTCTCTCTTATCTTTCTTGTTTTATTTTAGTGTAGTTATTTTTGTTGCTTTGTATATAATAAAAAAAAAAACAAAAATACGTGAATCATGATGATGAATAGCTAGTGGACTATTTTCCTATGCCCCTATCCTTGATAAAAAGGTTTTTGGCTTGATTTATGAATGAAAAACTTACATTGCAATCTAGATGATCATGATTTTATTTTAAATTGTCTTGATATCTATTAGAAGTCGACTTTGTTGATCATGCATGAATTTGGAACTTGACTGTGTTAGTTGTGAGGCTTGAGCCTTAATTATTTTTCATGTGTGTTTAGTTCCTGGTGTGAGATTGATTCTTAGTTTTGGCTTTAGACTTCTAGTAGCGTGTCATAATACATTGCACATGTACGTTGAGAATGACAAAGGCCATGTTCTTTAGGTAGCCTTCAGATGAATTTAGAAACTTTATTCCTTTCTTGCTCACCCATGTTGTAACCTTGACCAATTTTTGATGAAGTCAAAAATTTAACCCCCTGACCCCAATTTGGTTACTTTTCCCAAGTGTAGCTTGGGGGAGCTTTGATCTGTGATGTTGGTTTGTTGATTTTATGAAAAGAAAAGAAAGAAAAGAAATTTAAGTTTGTTTTCGACGTGAAGAACCATGAAAATGGTCTGAGAAAGAAGGATTCATAGGATGAAGGTTGTTGAATGAAAAAGAGAAATTATAAAAAAAAAGAAAAAAAAATTCAGAAAATTGAAAGCATAAGTTCTCTCTAAAAAATGAAAAAAAAGAACAAATTGAAAAGTGAAAGTGTGTTTCAAGTTGTGTTTGGGATTGTGTTCTCATTGTTGATGAAAGATAGATTGTGGATGTTATTTAACTATGTTTGATAGCTTCCCGGTTAGACTCTTTGATTACCTATATTTCCCAAATTTATTTCCTACCCACTTTTACCCGGCCTATGTTACAAGCTTGAAAAAGACCTTCCGATCTTCGTACATGGTATTTATGTGAATTGAGTTTTTTTGTCAAAATGCTGGAATATTTATCGCATTTCGAGTCGACGTTTGACTAGGTTCAGCAATATTATAACCCTTTAAACACGCGAGTGTTGTGAGAAGGGGGATTCTTGATTATTGGTGGGGATGGAGAGAGATCGAGCTCATTTTAAGCTTGCCACATAAAATTGTGCGGAGTGACCACCAAGTGAGATATTCTAGTCATTGATTCTTGAGTTATGCATGGTTGATTTTTATTTGATAACTTCTTAGATTTATAGATGGTTCAAATGATTTGATTGGTTAGACAGGATGCATGTTTGCTTGATTTCAATCTTTGAGTTCGTTATTTTTAAATTGCATCATGGGGTGAAGTAGTTTGCCTAGTTATTTGTTGTTTTTGATCACCTTGCTTGAGGACAAGCAAGAAGTTATCTTGGGGGAATTTGATATACATGTTTTATGCTATGTTTTTCCCCGGTTTTACTTAGTAAATTTATATGGTTTTGAGCTCTATGGAGCCATTTCTTGCTAACAATCTCTTCTTCAGTGTATTCGATTATTTTAGTAAGCTTTTCAGGAATATGAAGTGTTTCTAGGCAATTGGACGTGTTTTCAGTAGATTCGGAAGGGTTGATGGCCAAGAACTACAACTTATGTGGAATCCCCGACCGGGAATAGCTTGCCTGGGCAAACAGAGCAATGAAGAATTCACAGAAAGAAGCCCAACTTTGATTAGTGCAACGCGCGCCCGACCGGGCGAGGTTTGCCTGGTCTAACCGGGCAAAGAAGGAAAGATGTCGTACTTTACGCAACCTTCCTCCGCCCGACCGGGCGAGGTCCGCCCGGTCTGACCGGGCAACGTTCAAGATTGTGCAGTTTTTGTATTTTCCGAAATTTTATCTTTTGGGGGTATAAATACCCTTTTGTAATTAACTTTATGACGGTCAGTTTTCATTAGCTTTCTCCTTAAGCCCTAGAAACTCTCAAGAACCCTAGTTTACATTCTTTAAGCAAATTTCAATCTTTAATCCGAGATTAATCAATTGTTCATCAACACTTTGAGATCTTCAATTGGAGTAATTGGTATTTTATTTTATTTCACTCTCTCTTATTATTCATTGTTCTTTAAATATGTTTTCTTTATTGTTTCTTGTTCTTGAATTTGATTTTGATTTCATTATCATGTGTGAGTAGTTTCCTTAATCCGGGATCTTGCTAAGCCCGATTATGATTGATGTATAAAGTAGATCTTTAAATTCCCCAATAATAATCCCAATTGACATGCTTAATTGATTATGTTCACGCCAATGCTAGATTAGGGATAATTAGTATTGTTATTATCCCATTGTTATTAGATCAACGGAAGTTGGGTGATAAAGGGATTAGATTATTTCAATTAAGGGTTTGATGATCATCACGGAAGTAGATGATTGAGCAATTAGGAATCCAAGCTTGGTGTCTAATGTCCCTTATTCGAATGACCACCACGGAAGTAGGTTTGATTGTTGATTTGGGAAGCCATTGATAACTCGGAAGAGACCTTTGGTATTATCTAGGGATTGCTTTTCTTCTTGTCAATTGATTTATATATTGGGGGTAGATTTATTAGTTATCGATCATAATCGTGGTGATGCTTGATCTTGGATGTCTTAGCCTATTGATTACATCTTTGATAGTTTAATTGCGTTATTTAATATCTTAGTTGATTATTATCATCCATTATTGATTGGTCACATGCTTAGTAATTACTTGAGTCTTATTAATTGAGTGAACCATAGTCTATTGGGATTCGATCCTTACTTGCCCTGCTACATAGTTAGAGGGAATAGTTAGGTTATTTTTGTTAGGTACGCGATAAGCCTACCAGTTCTACACACCATTCCCTGCCTCTACAAGCACTTAACATATAGGATATAGTCATTAACTAACCTCAAGAAACACAAAGCCATAACCTTAGGGGTAACCTTAGTGTCTTCAAATACAATTTTATTTTGAACATTCAAGGTTGTTGTACTTACATGGACGAGATCTTTATTAGCGCACTTGTCATGAAACCATAATAACAATTCTCCAAAACTTCCTTATAGGCTTGCATTTAGACTTCTCCAAATTTTGTTGTGACCCCATAGACTTTGGATTGTTGGGCACTCGAATAGAGCTTGCATTGTATTCTCAGGCATCTGCCAACATCTCCTACATTGGCTATTGAGGCCCTTTATTCTTTTATGAAATCTTTCCCTTGTACCCAAGATGTTTTTTGAAGCCCTCTCTATATATGAAGTGTTTTAGCTTTAGAGGTACATTCGAACCCTAGATTATTTTCCAAACTTTCCCACTCTTATCCATGCTTCCAATCCTTCCATTCATTCCCACCCAATATCAATACTTCACCGTGAATTTTTCATTTGGATTTCCTAGACAATATATTGAGTACTTTCTTTCACTCTATAGGATTGGAATATTGGCAATTAAAGTTTCTTCTTCTCTAGATACCAATGCTCTAATAAAATCCATCCTCTGTGAACTGTCTTCTTCATTAATCATCTCCACAACCCTTAGGTTCAGATCATATGAGTTTAGATCATATAAGAACCCACCATTCAACCAAACAGGAAGCCACTAATACCTCTACACCTTGGTGTTCTTTCCATCATTCACCCACTATCTCATACCCTCAACGAGGATAGCTTTAGCTCCCTAAAGGCTTTACAATGTCTAGATCGAATCATACCCTTAATAAGCCTCCAAAATTTTTTAAGTATCTAGCTTTCAAAATTTGTACAACAAGTGAGTTGGGCTGATAATGTATGCGCCATAGTTATTTTGCAATAAGGGCTTGGTTCTTGAGATTTCTAAATCCCATGCCTCCCTTAGATTTGGGTTGACACAGTTTTTACCACAATACCAAATGAATTTCCCTACTAACACCACCCCCACCAAAAGCATTCTAGTTGGGCGTGAAAATCATCAATGATGTTATACGGTATTTGAAATACACTCATCAAATAAGTTGGAATAGCCGAGGCTACTGCTTTGATGAGAATTTCCTTCCTTGATTTTGATAGGAGTTTCTCCTTACAACCCTAGACCTTCTTCCATATCCTCTCCATTATTCCCGAAAAAAATTCCTTCTTCCCTTTTACCAATTATCATA
Source organism: Dysphania ambrosioides (assembly GCA_026401315.1). NCBI lineage: Eukaryota > Viridiplantae > Streptophyta > Magnoliopsida > Caryophyllales > Amaranthaceae > Dysphania > Dysphania ambrosioides. The sequence goes on from CM048662.1 coordinate 15,308,769, forward strand.
GGAATGCCAAGGTATTTTCCATGTTTTTCTACCTCCTTCACTCCAAGAATATTTCTTAGCTCCTAATTCATATCATATCCACCAATTTTCTAAATACGACTTTAGATTTGCTGAGATTTACTTTCTAACCTATTGCTCCCTTGTATATGATAATAATGCTAGCAATGGTGGATCATTCTCTTGCATTTGCTCTGCCAAACAGTATATTGTCATCTGCAAAGAAGAGGTGTGATATTTTTGGAGCTCCTCTACAAATTTTTACACCATGGACTCTTTTCTCTTTTGCCACTTTAATAACAAATTAGAAAAAATCATCTGCACAAAGCAAGAATAAATATGGAGGGATTGGGCCACCTTGTCTCAAGCCTCTAGTTGGGGTTCAATTTCCATACATTGAGCCATTTATGCAGAAAGAGAACATAACACTAGATATCGATCCGATCATATGCTTTACTCATATTAAGCTTCACTTCATTACCTTTCCCTCTTTACTTCATAGTATGGAAAATCTTATAAGAAATAAGGGTGTTATCCGTTATTAATCTCTTTGGCATAAACACACTTTGGTTTGATGAGATGATATCCCGAAGCAAAGGTTTCAATATATTTTCCATAACCTTGGATATTATTTTGTAGAGGACATTACAAAAACTTATCGGGTTGAATTTCGCCACTAATTTCAGATCTTTGTTCTTAGGGATAAGCATCACAAACGACCTGTTCACCAGCCTTAAGTCAATTTTTCTATTCCACCAATCCTTCACAAAGCTCTTTACCTTATCATTGGATACCTATTTTCCAAACCCTCCATTGCCTCATTCAATTCATTTATTCCCTCCCAATGAGAATAGCTCCCCATATATCTCTTCCTCCTTGGTAACCCATTTCCCCTCATTATCTTGTAGCTCTTAGATACGATTTATGGCTTTCCGTTAATTTTTTTTATGAAAGTACGTTGTATTCTTGTCACCGTCATGTAGCTCATTTGTTCTAGCTCTGGAAAACCAATACGACTCCTCTTGCTTCTTAGGTTACTTATTTCTTCGGCCGCTAATTGACACTCCATCAAACCCCCTGCATTAAGAGGTTTACTTTGTAGTTCTCCCATATCCTTTTTAGCACGTACTTTTAATCCTCTTCTTTAGATCACCTAATTTTGTTGCTGCCAAAGTTTTTAATGCTTTGGTTGTTTGGTTTGTTGCTTCTATAATTCCATGTCCTTGATTCCTCTCCCGTTCCTCCTTTATTAGTCCATTACATTCCTCCTCGGCCAACTAGAAAGCTTTGAATCAAAAATATCTTCGCCACCTTCTACCACTACCAAGCTTTTGCTTATTTTCAATCCAAACGAGTGCATGGTCTGAGCAAACTATCGGGTAGTTATGTACCCCAAAACTTGTCCATCCTTTTCCTTGTTAACGTTCGAGGATTGTTCCCTCTTTTCTAGTTAAAGATATTCCCTTTGTACCCGAAGTCCTTCAGTCTACATTCATCCATAATATGTCTGAAGGTACCATTGCATTGTCGAGTCTTGGTCTCCCCATTCTCTTTTCTTTAGCATTTAGGATCTTATTAAAATCACCAAAGAATAAACATGGGTGTGAAGTGTCTCCTATAATTCTCCTCATCAACTCCTAAGTTTTTGGCTTATTCCTTGGTTTAGTCCAACTATATATATTTATAGCTTTACACGTCATTTTCCCTCCCTCATTCACAACATCCACTTTAATGTGGCGAATAGAAAAAGATTTCATATCCACAGCTGCATCCCTCCACCAAACCCCATTCCCCCTGAAACCCACACTGCTAAAGAAAATTCATCAATCCACACTTATTCCTAATTTTCTCAAAAGTATTATCATATATCATGGTTTCTATAAAAAAACCATGGTCATCCTTTCTCTCTAAACCCATGCTTGGGGGTTTTGACGATCTTGGGGTTGCTAGGCCCGTGATAGTTCTAGCTTAAGATAGCTCTTTAAGAGTTTGAGCCTCCATCAAACTCTCTGCTTGAATATTACCCTTGTTAATTAGCACCATCTCCACCTATTTTGCCTTCTTTTTCGCATTACCTAGGACTGAATCTCCATTATTCATAATTACCTCAGTTACCCCTCTCTTCTTTGAACCCTTCGTTGTCTTTTCCTTTGTTTCCACTTCATTGTGGTTGCCTCTACCCATCTTCCTTTTACTGACCCTCTTATGTATTTTCTAAGTATTCTTTGGCTTATTTTAATTTGTCTCCTTATTGTTCATGCATTTTTCCCTTGCCTTCCTGTTCACAACCAAGTTTTGTGTGACTGCTGCTCCAATACTTCCTTCTACCACTTTATTACTTGCCTTACTTGCAACCATATACCTCCCAATCACATCCCCGCAACTACATATCATATTTTCCATTATTATCTTCAATATGGATCATATCCATCTCTTACACTACTACTCCCACAAGAGGATTCATCTCCACTATTTTCAGCTTTATCACAAACAATCTTTTAGCACACCCTCTTTTGCCTACGTGATTGATTTATCTTTGATTCCTACCTTGCCATGGTGAAGACCTTATGGAATAATCGTATTAATGATTACTTACATTCTCCCATAGAACTATTTCACGGTCCATTTCTCTATGCCCTAACCTTCCACATCCATAACAAAAAATAGGAGGTTCTCATACTTTACCTCAATCTCAATTTTTTCTCCACCTTTAATATGCAGCGCTACTGATCTCCTAAGGAGCTATAAAATATTGATTAACACCTTTATTCGTATGCTTTAATTGAATAATTATGTACTTGTTTTGTCTAAGCTCACGAACTCCCCAATTTTATCTCCAACATTTCTGAAATTTTCTAGGTTCATCCTTCCCCTAAAGCGAAGATTGTATAATTGCACCCCTAGAGGGACATGGGATTTCAGAGGGTTTAACCTTAGCTTTGATTTTGCATAGGGTCAATATGATGCAATCAAAGTGTCATGGCTGGACAGTCATGCGTGCTCCAAGTCTCACCAATGGTGGGATTGGAATAGGAAGATATTCTTGTCAACGCATGTTGCTTCTATTCTTGCTCTAAGATTCCATATCTTCTCCATTATCATTATTGCTTACCTTCCATTCTAGCTAGGCACCCATACCTTTCCCATAATCCCGAGTTCCATCCTTTCTTATACCTCTTCATCGTTTTCCTATGCCTATACAATCTCTTCCTCATCACTAGTGTGACACAATCCCTCTAATTGTGAATCATCAAGGCTTATGTTCTCCATAATACCCTATAATCAAGGATCACCCGCGATTGCCAACAGAATGGTAGACACACTAGATTAAACCCTAATGATTTAAGGGAAATTGGCGTACCCCAAGAGCGCTTCGATCTGAAATTTCAAAACAAAATCGCCTAAGAATTTAGCAAAGTCGAAGAACGGTTACTAGGAAACCCTAGCTTTTGATAGAAGAAGCCCTCCTAAGAGAAAACTCTAGAGGGAAAAGATTGGTAATGGATACTCTTGCCCTCTAAGTCATAGTTGGTATTATTGAGGGAAATTGAACATAGCCTCAAACTACCTTAGCATTTTCTTTCTTCTACTCTAAGGCCTCGTTATTCTTTTATTTTGACAATCATATCTCCACTCTGCCATCACACTTTAAGCATATGGTTGCATATTCTTGAGACTCAAGGGATCAAGCAATTTGATAACCAACAATAGAAAAAAATAAAAAACATATACTTCCTTCTTTGGCATTCGTAGTTAATTACTATTAATTGTTACTCCATACTTGCTATCTAGAGTATATTATATGGGTTGATTGGACTAACTTATTATTTTATTTGGATAGATAAAACATTTGTTCTTAATTTGCTAATGAAAATTTCTTTTTTGACATTTTGAGAAAATTGCTTGCTACTTAGGAAGAAAATTGCAATTTGGTTGGTCAAAACTCTAAAATCACGATAAATAAAGAAGATTCAATTATATTGAACTAATTTTGACTAATTAAATAAAAAATATAGATTATGTATAAAAAACAAGTTCAACAAATATAAGTTTTAAGAAAATATAATAAGTTATACAAAAGTAAGTTTTTAATTTTTCTCTTATGATTTCAAATTACTTTAGACAATTTTAGATTTTTTCATATTATTTCAAACAATTTTAGATTTTTTTAGATTACTTCAAATCATTTTAGATTTTTTTAACAAAATTAGATCTGATAAAATAAAATAAAATAAAATTTGACAAAATAATTTTGGTTAAAATAAAATCAATAAGACAAAAATAAGTCGAATAAACTAGGCTCGATTAGTTCACTCAATTTCTTCTGTAAAAAAATTTCCAAGATTTAATGCATAAAAAACTTTAACCTAAGATTCATTTTGATAAACAGCATCACAATAAAGATAAATATTAGGATTACCATTTGATGAACTTGAAAACATGGTCGAAATTGCTTGTTCAAGAACCCCAAATTAGCACAAACCCTTCTTCTTTTTTCTTGAATCTTAATCCTGGATATCTTTACTGCTTTACTTTTATGATGGAAAATAAAACTAACTCACTAAGGGAAGTAAGAAATTCCTTTTATATGGGGTCCAAGTGTCCTTTGATAGAGGAGAGCAAAGGGCACAACCTTTAGTTGGATAAAACCAATTATCCTTTATTTCAATAATTATTATCTTTTATTAATTATTTATAAATAAAAACTTAATTAATCCATCAAAGGACACTTATATTTTACATAGTATTGATATATATTATGAGCATTTATGTAAATTGTCTATATAACTTAATACGTGGAATTTGATTAAAACAAAAGGTTCACGGGTCATACACATGACACGTAATGTAGAAATAATATTCTAACTTGTTCAACTAAACCGATTATGAAAACTTTACATTTCATATATATATGAAAAAAAAAATAAAGTTGCATCAAATTTTTGACGTAGATGTTCCACATGATGTTGTGTCAACTTAGATTTCACTAACATGTGGTCTATGTAGACCTCCATGGTGTCACCTAGTAGATCTTTGAACATCTTGTTTACCAAACATTGGTAAGTTTCCCCAGCGTTCTTTAACCCAAATGGCATAACCTTATAGTAGTAAACACCTTTGCTAGTTATGAAGGTTGTTTTTTCTTGATCTTGTGGATGCATGAGGATTTAATTATAGCCAAAAAATATGCATCTAAAACTTGTGTCCAGCCGTTGCGTCTACCATGACGTCAATATATGGCATTGGAAATGGATCCTTTGGGCATGCTTTGTTTAAGTCCCAGAAGTCTATGCAAACGTGTCCCTTCTCTTTGTTTTTCCCAACGATAACAACGTTAGCTAACCATTGTAGATACTTCACCTCACGAATTTTCCTAGCATCAATCAATTTTTGAACTTATTCATTAATGATTTGATTCCTTTCTAGGGAGAAACGTCTCCTTTTTTTGCTTAACCAGAGTGTAACTTGGACCTTTTTTTAGTTTGTGACAGATAATGTCTGGATCTATTCCAATCATATATGAGTGTTCCCATGCAAAACAATTCGCGTTTTCCTACAAAAAAGTTATAATATGTTGTCTTAAGTTACTATTAAGAGAAGATCCTACCTGGATGACGTGGTTTGTTTGGATCCAACCCGATTTAATTTAGACTTTGTGCATCAGACATATACACATTGGATCCCATACTTGGAATTGGTGATCTTGTAATACTTGTGCTTTGAGGACATAGAATTAGTGTATACATTTGACTATAGTTGTCTTTTGGTATCGGTAATTTTGGTTTTGGTAACTTATTATTGACATTTAGGAATTATAGTCAAACATTTGAGGAATAACACTTTTAAGGAAGAAATCTAAGACCTTAAAATCATCAAGAGCATCCCAATCTTCACAACCAACCATACCTACCCTCTAATTTATCAACCCTAACCACAAGTTTTATACGAGAAGATTAAAGGCTGAAAAATCTTAAGCACTAGATTCTATGAAACCGACTCATTGTTGAAACTAGGTATAGCGGTGGACCTTTACTCTTCACTTATATAGTTAGGGTAGGCTGAATTTTTCCTCCTCTATAACTTCACCTATGAGAGTCTTACCTTTGAGTTTCTAGCTTCTTTAAATAGGAAAAAATTAGGGAAAATGACTATTATATCACCTTCCAACTCTTCAACCAACCCTGGTCCATTACTTTAGCCATGTTGAACCAAATATTTAAGTGGGATCCTACTAATGACATCTTTAGACATAAGATAGTTTATGAACTACACTAAAGTACGGTGGTGGAGGACGATCATCGATGATATGGACTACCAGTCCAATACTTGTCATGCCTCCCACATCATTTAGCCATGTATTAGGATCCTCCACCGGTTATTTGGCTACTACATTTTTGACAAAAAGGACTTGGGTAAGAGATGAAGTTGAATTTCTATGGATGGCTATAGGAGGTAAATAAAGGTATGGGAGTATGCTCAACTTTGGGCATCAGTATTGGTTAGGTGCTTAAAGCACAAGGGGGGAGGGGGGGCTTATGGAGACATTCACATGGGGGCATGGTCACCATTATTGCCCAAGCTCTAGGTTATGTAGAGAAGTGCCATTATTTGGCTAAGCTCTTGTCGATGTTTATGACATTTACATCGACATTGAGGCCATAAAGAGGATGGATTTTGTCCAATACATCGCTGATCTAGAGGTCTATGGCTGGAAGGTATAAAGGGTAGTTAGTTTCTATCTTCCAAACCAAGATTTGACTAGCATGGAGTGCGAAGGTTGTAACGTGTAGAAGATCCCTCGACATGATGTAGAGCAGGGAGGTACATCTTAGCTTCTTCCCATATCCCCTCCACTTTATTTAACTAAGAGGAAGAATTTTGGAAGCTGAACATGTTTATGTAGGGTCTGGCTGAGGCCTAAAGGGGTAGTATGATTCACGAGAATTAAATCTATGATTATCATGTTAACCATAGGGATTTTAGCCCCTACATGAACTACCCATATGATCCCCCTCAGTTAGGTCACGTCCCCTCATGGTCCGGGGATGGTACACCTACCTACCCCTATTAGATAGGTCCTTTTGTCCCTAGTGTCACACTCCCTCTCATTTTCTCCCCATGATTACACTTAGAGCGGGGGTAGTGATTACTGAGGCGATACCGCCTACCCTTCTGACGGAGCGGGTTGGCCCCTGGGTTGAAATGGCCCTTTGGGTGTACTACTCTTTGGTAACTACCCTGACCATCCGAGGTATAATAGGCCTTTGTACACTGATGCATCAGGACTCAATGTCGACCCACCTATAACTTCTTCTCCCATCATGATAAGGAGAGGCATAAGAAGGGAAAGGGCTCCATTTCTAGCTAGTCACACCCCGAATGAGGCACCCTCCCCTTTTATTTATTGGTTTTCACATCAAGGATTGCGCTTCACTTAGGCTTTAGGGAGAGGGGGGGGGGGGGGGGGGGGGGGGGGGGGTGGTATGTTTCACAAAGGGTCAGGTTTTAGTTTCCTCCATTATTCTTCCATTTTAGGATCCATTTTGAGTTTTCCTTTCTTTGTTTTGGTGTGTTTAGGATTAGATAGGAATCATTATACACATGCTTCTCTTATTTCTTGCTTTTTAGGTGAGCATTGGTCACCATTCTACTAACCAATGTTTGTTCATGGGTGTTAGTGAGTGAGTGAAAGCACGAGGCTAAGGTATAATATTTCCTACTCCCTTTTTATTTTCTTTTACTAGTGTTTTTTTTCTTTTTAGTTTAATGGAGTAGATTTTTTGAGGAAGTATGGCACTTTATTTTTGAAGGCATTTAGCCTATTTTTGATGATTGGTTAGCTGGAGACCATTGGTTGATGACCATGGTTAGTTGTTGATTATGTTGACTGTTTAGATAACCTCTCCCATAACATACTCCCATGCATAAATCTTCCTTTTTCCCTTCTTTTCATTTATAGAAAATTCAATTTTTTTTAGTTTTTTTTTACTTTTCAAGGCAAGTAGTTGGTTTTCCTTTTGTTTTGTTTTCTTTGCATTGAGTCGGGCATTAATAGGGCATTCATCTTTTTGAATATTCTCCTTCCTAAAATTTAAGAGTTTACATGGTTTAGACTTAAACTGTATTATAAAGAGGTTAGGATGGAATTTTATAAAGGTAGCTAAGGAACTATGGTGGTCATGACCCTTTGCTAAGTACCCCACCTTTTCCCTTGCTGAGTGAAATCCTTAGGATAGGCATTTGTAACTCATGGTGAGGAAATCTTTTGAAGCCATCAACATGATTTGCGTTGAGTGACAAGGATCCTGCATTTGTCATACTTTGATCAAGAACTTGTCCTTTGCCTATTTGAGACCACGATCAAACTTCTTAGGGAAAGACAAAGGCATTCTTGAACCCTATTCCTACTTCCCCAATCATCAAAATTTCTTCCTTTCTAGTATGTTCCTTCATCCCTACCTTTTTTTACCTACTTGGGCTTAACCTCTTCAAAATTATCCATATTAAAAGTCATTGACCCAATGTATGCATTCTTTACCTTCATTTTGGTGGGATATCTTTGGCAAAAAGATCGATGTGAATATGTGAATGGTGAATTAGGAGTGATGAAGCTTTAGTGGACCACAAACATGTCTTCATGAATAATATTTCTTTAGAGATACTTCACTTTAGTAGTCTATTTCAAAAAGAATCAGAAAAATTTAGAAAAATATATAAAAAATGAGAAGACAAGAAAATAATGAGGGAAGGAAATGAATAAGAGAAGAATGTATTTGATTTTATGGGAATCCAAGAATGAGGAACCTTAAAAATGGCTCAACAAGTAAGCTTAGGGGATGATATTATGTGGAATTTTATTGAAGCATGAGGGCCTAAGGCGCCTTCGAATGAGGTGAAGGTCAAGACAAAGAAATCCTATTGTTAATAAGCTAAGCCTAAGACCACTACCCAAAGCCCTTCCCTATTTTATTCATATTCCACCCTGAAGTCCTTTTGACCCTAGGAAGTTGAGCCATAGCCAGTGTAGGGAGGCACATGTCAAGCATATTGAGCGAGCATGACAATTAAGATGTCAAGTTAGAAGTCATTACCCTTATTGTATTATTTTGGTCAACTCTCATAAGGAGTAATATGAGAAGCTAATACCATAAGGATGGAAACACGGCTTGGGAAAAGAGTGGTTGTGCTTCAGTTTAGGTGCATGTAAGTTGTATTTCCCTACTTTTTCTTGGTTATCATTTATTCATTATTATGCATTATTTAGCATGTCCTCTCTTACTATTTAGAAAGTTGAATATTCATCATGACATTGTCCCGTGAGTGCCCACTCATTGCATCTTTCTTATCTTTCTTTTCATTTCTCGTGTTTTCTCTTTGTAGCTTTTGAAATGCTTGCCTTGGTTTTTCTTTTGTTTTGAGAGTTATGGGTTACCTCCTAGGAAATCCTTACAAGAACACTTATCCTCCTAAGTGATTAGGAGGTTTAAAGGGCTTGTTAATTGATGATAAAATCAACCGTTATTCCTATGAGGTTTTAATTTTTTAGTTTGCATTGTTAGTTCATTTATTTCTCTCCTCTCTTCTTTTTCATAGAGACTTTCTCGAGGACGAGCAAGGGCCTAGCTTGGGGGGATTTTATCAGTGACATTGATGTCGCTCATTTGTGCCATATTACATTACTTTATGCATGATTTAGACTTATGAGAATTTATGGTCTTTCTACCATGTTTCCCTTTATTTTCCATACCTTTTCTACTTTTATGCGTATTTTCGTTGGCTTGTTGTAGGAACATCATTGGCACGAGCAAGAGAAACGAGGAGCAAAGCTGAATAGTAAAAGGGACAAGTAAATACGCCAGACAGCTAAAGCCAATAGTCAAGAGGCCTCTCAGAGCACTTAGTACCAAGAAGACGCTCAAAAGGATTGAAAGCAGTAACTTATATGAGGGCACTTAGCGAGCTTCAAGAGAGCGCTTAGAAGGAAAAATTCTTCTGAACGGGAGCTTATAAATATAACTGAGCAACCACTCAATTCAATAATTGGCTTGGAAATCTTCTATAAGCGGGCGCTCATAAGTTGGCCTAAGCGCCCATTCAGGCTTATTCTGCCAATTTGTACACTTTTCAAACTCTTTTACGGAGCTTTTGAGGGGAGGCAACAGCAGAAGCAATTACAAACATTCATTATCATTCATTCATTTTACCTAGTTTAGAGGTAGAATCGAGAACTAGAGAGTATAAGGGTAGAATATTGGTTTTTCTATTGTATTGGTAGATTAGCTTTGGAGAATTATTCCATATTTTTGCTGTCATCAAGAATTAGCATCAAGGGTTGTTAAACATCATATTTTCTTCAATATATTAGTAATTTTTATCACTTTTCTTATTCTAAATTTTATTGTTTTCTAAGTTTTCTGTTTTTGCTTTGATTTTTGCTCGTTTGCCTTAGATTTCAGTCATAGACGGATAACGTTCTATCTCAATTACAACAAAATATTTCCTTTGATTAGTTCTATGGTGTCCTAAAAAGGTGGACCACATTTTTCTATTTTAAGAGTCTTATCATGCTAAAGGTTTCTATTTGTTTCATGTACTACCTCTGTCTTATATTAATTGCTACATTTCCATTTTGAAAACTTTGATTATAAATTCTAATTATATTATAACAAATAGTATATTCAAGCAACATCTTGATGTAAATTTTTAGAATATTAAGTTTTCATAATTTTTTTTCTTACGAATTTTGAGAAAAAAAATGTCTTAAATTTGTCATAAATAGCGTAAAAAGTCAAATATAGTTAATAAAATGGGACGGATGGAGTACTTGAAATAGATAAGATCATGTTAATAAGCTGGATTGAAAGGATCGACGAAAATTCTTTAGATTTCCTTAGATGACTTATACTAGATCATTATCTCCACGTGTATTTTTTACTTGTACATCGTAATGTATAGTTCTTTGGCAACTCCAACACCCTCACATAATTGATACTTCCCCTTTTACTTTAAGGATTGGACGAAAGAATAGTGTACGAGTGAAGGACACCCTGTTCTACTTTAGCGATTGAATTGGCTATATTAGCTTTACTTTTCCAATTACAACGACCAGACGGGAACACCCAAACCCACTCCAATCTATTCAAAAATTTACCCCCACTATTCTGTACGTGTCACTATCACGTCAGTCCACGTCACCCCTCCCCCCTTCTCTCTACCTTTGCTTTTTTAAGACACCAACACCCCCTTCTTTTTCTCTGTTTACGCCCTTTAATCACATTCCCCCCTCCCCTCTCCCCTCTCCCCTCTCCCCTCTCCCCCTTTCCCATTTCTAGGGTTTCAACAACTCATTGAGTCAGTAACCCAGTGAGCGAGTTGGAGACATAAAAAGCAGACATGATGGGTTCGGTACCCGACCCGGGCGAGCCGACGCAGTGTTACTCCCCGAGTTTCGAGGAATTCCAGAAGCAGACCTCGCTGATGACCTCCTGCACACTACTATGGAAGGAGCTCTCGGATCACTTCACCAACCTCGAGGAAGACATTCGCCGCAAGTCCGAGGCGCTGAAGCGCAAAATCCGGACCCTTGATGACCAGACCAAGCAGTCTCTGGAGGTGCTCAAGAAGCGGGAGGTTACAATCGAAGGCTCCGTCGAAATCGCCATCGGCCGGGCCGAGGAATCCAAGAAGATCGCTCTAAGCCTTGGAGTCTCGTCAGCTGCCCGAGGTGAGAATTTTAACAATGATAATGCTATCAATAATAATAGCAACGCTTCTAGTGTGGTGGTGGCAATGGGAGAGGTTGATGACGGCGAAGGCTTGCTGATTAAGCTGAAGAGTTTCTGTACTTGGATGGACTACGACGGGTTCTGGAGGTTTGTGACGTTAAGGAAGAAGGAGCTGGATTTGCTTCGCTCGAAGATTCCGGTCGCACTAGCAGAGTGTGTGGATCCACCGAAGTTTGTTCTCGAGGCAATATCCGAGGTTTTCCCGGTGGATAAGAGGGCTGATAAAGTGGAGTTAGTGAATGATTTAGGGTGGGCTTGTGTGTTGCTGTTGGAGTCGCTTATACCTGTTGTGGTTGATCCCGTGATTGGGAAGGACCGGTTGATTGTTACTCCTAGTGTTAGGAGGAAGGCGGAAGGGATTGCTGAGACGTGGATGCGGAGCTTGGAGGAGCGCGGCGGGATTGAAAATGTGAAGACTCCTGATGTGCATACTTTCCTACAGCACTTGGTTACGTTTGGGATTGTTAAGAAGGAGGATGTGGGGCTGTATCGGAAGCTCGTTGTTGGGTCTGCTTGGAGAAAGCAGATGCCTAAGCTTGCTGTTTCTCTGGGATTAGGTGATAACATGCCCGGTATGATATGCATTACACCTTTTCTGGTTTTTATGTTTCATATTTTTGAGTTCGTTTGTTTGGTGTTGGATTGTGTTATGTGTTTGTATTTCATGACAATAGCTATGTTTGCAAAGATTGTAGTTTCAAAGGGAACTACCTTTCAAAGATGTTGGGCATAATCTTCTCATGCCAAAATACATGCTGACGTTCTTGTAGTGGAGTCGCTGGAATGTTATCTTTTCTGAAAAACAAGTTAATTCATAACTCCAACCACATAATAAATGGTACTCTTTGTTTAGGAAGATTTTTTTTTTGTGCGTGTGTAGAAGAAGTTATGTGTTAAAACTTTTTAATGTACTCCCCTGAAAGATATTGAATTTATTGATACTGAAGTCTTGAACAATGTTTCTTGAGCTATAATTTTATGCCTAACGTAGATTTTGCTGGACCTTTAGATGAAATGTGTGTGTATCTCTCCATCTCTTACAAAATTACAAGGTAGCATGTCAGAATTTCTTTGATATCACATTTTATTTGTTACACGTTAAGAGTTTGTCAATCATTAATGGTTGGCGATTAGATCATTGCTTCTCAACCACATGTTAAAATTTGAGAATTAAGCGTAGAGAGGGGGGGGGGGGGGGGGGGGGGGGGGGGGGGGGCGGAGGGCATTCTTGTGTGTTTGTGGAAAATTTGTCATAGAGTGTAGCCTATTCTTGAAGGCGTCTTATGCTTTTTCGTTTTGCTAAAATTTATATCTGGAGAAACTGTGATTTTCTCATATGCTTTTTTTAATAATACAGAGTATGAATCTATTAATACCTAAATAACTCTGCTAAACTTTTGACGTTACTCATATTACTCTTATATATTACTTTTTATATAGTTTTCCTTTCATGCTTATTAAGGCTGCGCTGCACTCAACTTAAATGTTCCGAACCGTAATTTTTCTAGCCAAACCTCTTCAAGTTAATTTGCTGAACTTAAGCTATCTTTCTTGAACTTAAGCTACTTGTTTTAAAATTAACTTATTGATGCTGACCTAACTTTTATTTTATTCGGAACTTTTATTTTAATTTGTAAAGTATGTTTCTTGTTTACCCGAGACATTATCCTCATTTTCTCTAAAAGATTGTACTTTTTGGAAGAACATATTTGTGCCTTTTCTGGAGAAAAGAGAATTAATTTGGCAAGGATGGTGTCAAAAATTTCTTTTTCCTTCCTCACCTAATGTTCTCTAAGTACCATCTCTTGGAATCTTGATATGAAACGCCACTTTATGATTATCCATGGTCGTCCAACTTTTTTTTTTTAAGCATTAAGTTCTCCCTTGTATAAAAAAATCTTTTTATTTTTTAATTTATTTTATGATACTGCTGCCACTAATATATGTGTATGTTTATAATACTTCTTCCTTTTAGGGAGAATAGAGAATTAATTTGGCAAGGATGGTGTCAAAATTTTCGTTTTCCTTCCTCACCTAATGCTCTCTAAGTACCATTTCTTGGAATCTTGACTAATATGAAATGACACTTAATGTTTATTCATGGTCTTCCTACTTTTTATTTTTATTTTTTGAAGCATTAAGTTCTCCCTTGTAAAAAAATTCTTTTTATTTTTTTTTATGATACTGCTGCCACTAATATATGTCGGTATTATCGAAAACTTTAAATACTTCATTCAATATAGTCTACTTCACTTGTTAGCTCTTGATAATAATACATGTCAACCATCAGTTTGATAGCCATTATAAATGGTGGTAGTAGTAATTAATTTATTAGAAACAATTTTTTTGCTATGATGTGGATTTTATTTAACCAATGGAGCAAAAGTACTGATCAATTTGTAATTTATATGAAACTTGATAAAGAAAGTCTCACATGATGATGTCCGTGGCAATGCTTGCTCACAATTATTACTATTATTTTTTTTCATAATTTTTTGTACTATTCTATGTACATTTTAGAGGTTGTATTGAGTGTTAATGGAAACATATGGGAAATATCACATGCATGGGGTTGGAGTTCCATTTTTCATGTGCATTGTTATTAGATTTCTTTTACACGTACATAGCATTATCATTACCTTCAGTTATTACTACCAAATGGACCATGATGACAAATGAGTTATTTATTTAGGACGAATCAAATGCTTTATCTATATGACTTTTTCCCAAAGTAGCTAGATTATCTTGTTACTCATCAAACATGGACGCCTGTTAAGCATTTTCCGATTTGGTAATGAAGGGAAAGAGATGAAGTATACTTGAATACATTCTTTTGTGAGGGGTTGAATAAAATGTGATGTCCTTTTCTCTTTTCTTTTAGATTGATGCTGCTGTTGAACCTGGCTAGGATTACAATTGGTCTCATTATATCATCAACATTTAAATTTCAAAAATCAATGTGTGCTTTCTTTCAAAGTGTGCTTGGGTATACTTTATCATCTAGGTCGTAGTCTAGTAAATATGTCCATGATTTAGTTGTACACTTAAGAATGCTATTCTGGTGGCTGGGGAAGGTTGTTGAGGTCTGACTGTTATTCGCACTTATACTTATTTCATGTTGGACGGCGTGATTGTTTATAACAGGCTCCATAGATAAGTGACCTTACCTGCGTCTTAATGATCTGAGGGTAATGAACTGAAACTTTGTGAAGGTCTATCTCTTTTATGGACCTTCTTGTTTCAGAAACTCTTAGAGAAGCTATTTGCCAAGAAAACAACTCTTTGAGAAGCTAGAGTAAACTTCTCTGTTATATTAGTTAATATTACTAAATTTTTTTAGGAAGATTTCTTTCCAATCATTTGATATATTCAATACTGAACTCACTTAATCGGATACAAATATCATATTATGTAGAAAAAGAATGCATTATCTCTATACCTAAATCTCTTCCCTTACATATTCCCTTTGGCTACCTTCCTAAATTCACCTGAATTTCCAAAAAAATTTCTTTTGCCAATACATCTAACCTTTTGGGATAGGTTGCATGTGCACTTAGTGTATCAAAGTATTTGGAGTCTCATTTCTTTTGAATTTCTAATTTGAAAAATTTAGAAATATGGATTTGAACCACTACTCAAATCAGTAATAAGGAGTGTACCAAAAGTATTTGGTACACTGAGTGTATATGCAGCCTTCTCCAAAAGTTCGGTGTTCTTGCAGAAGAATGAAGTGATGATTTGGGTGCATTAATTAGGAAAGTAGACAAGGGCACATAAATAGGAAAGATTTTAGGAAAAATTCAGAAATATATAATGCATTATTTTCCTGTACCTAAGATAATCTTTGTAACAAATTAATTGGATTCAATATTGAATCTATCAAATGAGTGGGAGGGGATCTTTCTTTCTTAACTAGTGTCCATGCACTTGTTAGAAAATCTGGTAGATATCTTCTTTTTTTATGATTTCCCGGTTCTTTAAATGTCCAGTCATATTTGATATTTACCTGTATCCATGGCAAAGAAAATGTCATTAAAGTTGAGTTACATTTTGTACAGGTTCATTTCCACTTCCTTAGCTTCATTAGTTTTGTTGTAATTCAATGGTTAGTTTCAAGACGTTTCCATCCCCTTCATTTGGAAGTACAATTTCCATTTCATTGTCATGGTGCGATTTTTCAATTTTTCCCATAACTAGGTAAACTATAGCTTATACTGTGTGAATTAAGGGCTATTTCTGGTTTTTGTCACTGTAAATTTGCATTGCTTGTGTTTTCTCTATGCTTTTCGCATAAAATATGCTGTGACTTACTACTAGTTTGATACTGAGACAAGTGTTTATCTTCTGCAGAGATGATTGAAGAGTTAATTAGCAGGGGACAACAGGTTGATGCTGTTCATTTTACCTTTGAAGTTGGCCTTGTAGACAAGTTTCCACCTGTCCCGTTGCTAAAGTCCTTCCTTAAGGATGCAAAAAAAGCTGCTGCTGCAATTTTAGAGGACCCAAACCATGGTGGACGTGCTGCGGTATTTCTTTATCTTCCTGTTGATGGTTTCTTGTTAGTTTCATGTAGTTGTAGTTAATAATTAGACTTTCATTGTCCTCTTCTGTCTTTTGCATAGGGGTTCCATTCTGAGGTCATCAGTAGTTTACTCTATGCCCCCTCCCCCTCCAAAAACAAAAAATCCTCTGTAGTTTTCCTTCTCGTTTGGGATGATTGCTGTCTGTAAGTACCACTAGCTTCAGCTTTCCCCCATATTGCTTTTGTACTTTAGTAGTGTCCTATCTCCTTGTATATAAAGAGCTTATTGATCTATAGTTGAGATTTGAAATAACCAAAAAGGGAAGGGGTTGTGGTTTATGCTTGGTTATGTATCATCCCTCTTATACTCACGTTGAGGAAACATGAACATGGTTTAATCCCGTAATTTAGAAAGGATGAAAAAGACCCCTTCAACTACCAAGCTATACGCCTTTGAGTCCTCTGGTTGAGGAGCGGCTATTTATTGATTTGGTAGCTATAAACAGATCTTTCTTGTCATCTTGTGGTGACTTGTTAGGGGTGTCCTATATTCTAATAACTGGTTTCTGCGGAGCTTCATCACAGAGTTAGTCGTTACTGGTTAAATAAAAGCTATGTTACTTGTCGTCCTAGTGTCGTGCATTCTGGGGAGGCTCTCTAGTGATGCTTGATGAAGGAAATAAGTATCTTTATTATACCTACTTTGATAATTTCATAGCCTAAGTAGCCTTTCAATTATTGACCTTTAAAACATGGGAATTACAAATTCCTTAGAATTATATAATTATGAAGTTGCTCCTAAAAATATCGGAAGGACAATAAGATCCACTTTGTACAATATGGAGAAAGATGCTTACTTGGTCCCTTTTAGGTAAGTGGAACTGCTTTTACTTCCTGCAAGAAGTTCTATTTCGTGTAACCCACCAGATAGTTTTTGAACCAAATGACTAAGTTTCTATCTTGAAACACAATCATATTAGTCCACGAGTTAGCTAGTGGTTAGAGATGTCTTTTTTGTGTTGCAGAGGTATGCAAGATCATGCCTGTTTTTTATTTTGTTTCCTTTTTGTTAGTGGCAGTGGGTATTTTCTAAGGGTTGAGCTCCATTTCAAAAGTGAACATTGCATAAGCATCACTCATTTGTGCTGACTAACTTGGCATTTTGTCCTGTAGCAACTAGCTACTCGGAAAGAGCAGTCTGCTCTTCGTGCAGTCCTCAAGTGTATTGAAGAATACAAACTTGAAGAAGGATTTCCCCCGGAAAACCTTAAGAAGAGGCTTGAGCAGTTGGAGAAGATCAAAACTGACAAGAAGAAAACCACACCAGTACCTGCAAACAAGAGAACTAGGGTCTGCAACAATGGCTATATGCCTCCAGCCAAAGCTGGCCGTTCAACAAATGCATATGTATCATCATTTCCATCTGCTCCTGCATTTGTCAGGTCTCCTTCGCATCCCCAGTACCCAGCTGCGGTTGTGCCTTACCCTTATGATAGGTCTGCACCTGCTATGTATGGAAGCAGCAGTCCTCCATATACCTACTCACCAGAAGCGGCCCCCCCTCCTTCTATGGCTGGTCCATACTCAAGATCACCTATTAGTTACCCAGCATATGGCTACAGCAATGGGATGGCTCCATCTTATCCACAGGTTTACTACTGATTGGTGACTGGTCCTCGTCAACCATGAGACTGGTACGGTAACCCCAATGACCACATGATGTATCTGATGTCAAAAATGGTTTGTCTGTAATCACTAACCTTATAATGGTAGCGATGTGTGTTTGTTTATTACCAACATTCTGTATTTTCTAATTTTAATCAAACTGATAGCGCTAGGTGTTGTGAAAAGTAACTAGGATGAAGTTTTAATGATATCCAAGGGCGTAGGTGAACCCTAAATTCAGTAGATGGATTGCTATGCTGATGCTTATGTCTTGTGAGTCTCAGGTAATTTTGCAACCCAGGAGAGTATTGTCATGCTGGTACTCTTTCTTGTACAGTATGCGTGCCTATATATTTTGCATTGCTACATCGGCAAATTGTCTGTGTATTATGCTATTAATATTGAGCTAGAGTAATCTGGATGAAGTTATATGAAAAATGCTGAAACGTGATTCAATATTTAAGAGCTTACAGGCATTCATAAATTTATCAATTTGTTTTTATTCCATCTAAGCTCATATAACTCAGATGGGAAAAAAGATTATGAGATACTCTGTTCATATCATTGGATAGCTAACAGTTATAGCTTGATAGTTCTAATAATGTCTCTGAACGATGGAGGTAGTTATATTGAGATTACCCGAAATATGGATTTAAAAGACGAATCTCCTTCCACCTCAAAAATATAAATTCTGTAAGCTCCCATCCTGCGATCACTAGTTGAAAGTGGAACTGGAATTGCAATATTTGCCCTTAGGGGATGACTTCATCAAATCCTGGAGGAGGTAAGGGATAACACGTGCTATGTCAAGGTTACACGATTAACGGAGTGATAAAGATTATATCTCAAAGTAGGCAACTTGGTCTCTTATAGAGTTGTCAATTTTCAACCCAAACCGTAAACTTGACTGTATCGATCCGATCCGTTTTAGCCCAAACTAGTTTACAACCTGAAAGGTGTAACCCGTAATCCATAATGGCCCAACCCAAATCCAACCTGAAAATCAATTTAACCCAAAATACAACCCGACCTAAATCTAATCGACTTCAACCCGAATATAACCCGATATCGAAATGACCAGACCTGTTAACAACTCAACTCGATTGTAAACCGATTAGTAACAACCTGAATCCGATTCAACCCGACAAGAAACTAATAAGGTATAATTGATAGTGACCCTTAACCTAATTTAAGACATGTTCAAAATTAACCTGTTTGAAATCCAACAGTATAGTTATCATACTCAAATCACATTTTCTTGCAAATTATTAGGATTCTTAACAAACGACTTATTATTTTGCAAAATTCCAACTTAGACGCATATTTTAGTATGTGTGAAATACTTAAATACGTATGTTACATTCTAATAAATAAAACAAGATATTTCTTCAAAATTAGTGATAAGCACATAAAAATTTTAACTATGAATTTAGAATTATTTTATTTAAACTAATTTGTGAAAATTAAAAAAAATGTTAATTGCGTAAAAATGCAAAAGAAGTCTAAAGACTATCTAATAAAATAGACTTTCATACGTTATTAATTGACATCCACTTTATCTTGTCAGACACAAAACAACTAAAAATGCTCAAATCTAATAATGCTGTTGATTAAATTATTTAAATTCTAAGTATATAGAATCATAGAGTTCATATTCTTGTAATTTCATTAGTAACTTACTATGATACTTTACTCAGATGCAAAATCTTAGTCAATTATATGTCACTTATAGATATATGGTTAGTTAATTCTTATCATTTAATCAGAATTGTTTGGTACACTAATTGATTTTTAAGGTTTCATACATCATTGAAATGTTAATGGAACATCATTAGTTGGTTTTAACTAGGGGTGTTCATAAACGGTTAACCGTACCATTAAGCCTTAATGGTTGGTTAACCGTTATAACGACTATTGGAAAAGGCTAACTCTAATTGTATTGTTAAGTAACGACAACTGATAAAGGTTAACCGTTATTTAATGGTAATGTTAACGATTAACCGCTAACCGTTTCATTTCATTTTTATGCACTTGTCCACCTAATATTGTGAAACTACTTGTTTTGATTCCTTAACTCATTATCTTCTACAATAGTAATAACACAATTTACACAAGGTTTGATCATGCATAAAAAAAACTTGTGACTTAATTCATATTTTAGCCTTCTAGGTTTATAATTTTTTTAAATAATAATATTGATTAATAGACGATTAACCGTTACAAAATTTTATTCTCGTAACCATAATCGTTAATTCTTAATGCTGTAAAAATAAACGTTAATATGAACCAGTTATATACGGTTAACGGTTACGGTCAACGATTACACTTATTTTGCACATCCCTAGTTTTAATGATATTGAATAAGATTATGATGATTGATATTTCCATCGAAATAACAAATTCATATATTTATACTTTGTTTGTATTAGTTTTAATAAGTTGATGATTATAATTTTTTAACAATTTATAATTTTATAAATTATCCTTTTTTCTTCAAAACATTAAAAAAAATTAAGAATATTGTTGATAAAGGTTGAGAGTTATAAGTGTAAATACGTTATTATATAGAATTGTACTATTCTACGATTTGAATAGATCATGCCAAGCCCGTTAGATCAAAATAAAATCATGATCTTAACAACAATGTATTGTCAAAGAATTGAGAAGTGCATAATAATCATGAATTTAAATTAACTTATAAAATGCGATTTACAACATAATTATAAAATAATCATGAATCAAACCAAATTGTCTAGAAATAGCCTTGAATGAACTATCTTAACCCGTCCAAATCGGACTTAGCCCAAAGTCGAGCCAAACACGAAATACATCATTTTCACCCGGTCAAACCCAAATCGAATCCGAACCAAACCAATTAAGTAAATAACCGAGTGAACCCGATCCGATTATTAACACAAACCGAACCGAACCGAACCGATCCGAAAATAATTAACAATACGTTTCAACCCAACCCGACAGTACTGAATCTGTTGGCACCGAACTGAACCTGTACCGACAACCCAAACTGACACCCCTAGTTTCTTTTGCTAATCTCCAGTTGTAAAAAGTTATGGAGTCCTAATTTCTATACAAAAATAGTTTTATTCAAATTTCTACTTTTAAAAGCTAATCAAACCATTGAGTACAACTAGCCAATGAAAACGATTATAGGTTGAATTTTAATATGATTTTCTAAGTATGTTGAGTGTTTCGATTCGACGTTCACAATTATTATAAATTTTGTATGACCATTCCAAATTTGTTTTCTATTTCCAAAATCCGACCTACCAAAATCCGATTCCAATCCACCTAGTTTTCGGATCTTCATTTTGGATCCGAAATCGAGTCTGAGTTCGAAATCATAGAGTCCAAATCAGGCCTGTTCAGATATCAGACCTTCAAATCCGATCCAATCCATCGAACTTCTGTTGGACCTCCATTATAATCCAATAAACCAAAAGTTCAACTCGAGTTGGTTTATATAGCTAAGTTTTCATTGCTATTCCCAAATTTTTTCAATGTGGGACACTTAAGTTTATAATATTCCCTCGTTTTTCATTGTAGAGGTTTATAAAATTATTCTCTCATACTATATCCCACTTTTTTCTCAATGTGAGACACTTAAGTCTTTTTATTTTTATTTTATAAACTTCTCTTTTCCAATTTAGGGGTTTGTATATTATCTCTCAAAATTTTTTTAAAGTGGGACACTCAAGTTTTATGATAAATCCTCTATTCAAATGTTGGGGGGTTCTTTACTTCTCTTTTTAAATGTTAATAAACTATTAATATTAGTTGATGACCGTGATGATCAAGTATATATTACAATATATATTAATAAGATTAGTGGATAGACATGAAAAACTAAAACACATTAATATTTTTACATTTTTCCATCACTATCAAAATTTTAAACATATCGTTTAAGTAAAAACAACAAAAATTGTTTGGGAAGAAATAAGATAAAAACTTGCTAATTTTATGATTAATTTTAATAATACATTGGTGGTTAAGAAAAAGATAAAGAAGAAACAAAATATAAAATACAAAGGTCTTTTTAGAGAAATTTTAATCAAAGTAAAGCCTCTAATTAAGCATTAATGCTATATAATGTGCCTTTTCTGAAATTAAGAAAATTATTTTTACAAAATGAAAAACACTATTAATAAAAGTTTGTATTCAATTAATAGTTTTTCATATAAATTATAAATAAAAGATTTGAAATATGAGCCGAATTTTATTCAGGTCGGACTAGGATCATATTCAGTCGGATATAGTACAAGTATCGAGTCTGATCCATCTCCTATTCAGATTTGGTCTTTTTTTATCGGATTCGGAGTTGAAGTTTGTTTAAATGGGTTTGGATCAAATTTTGTCCTTCAGATCGGATCGGATCAGAGTCGAATCGGATTCGGATTGAATTGCCATTCCTAATTAGACCCCACACATCTCCACGCCCGCCACCGTGAATCACTGGCAATATTGTATAACAAATCTGGATACCAATGTCGAAGTCTGCCGCTGCAAACACATGTACATGAACCAAAACCGTTATGCACACCTTAATATGCGTAAAAAACGTCAGACCATCTGTCTATGCCACCTTAAGTCAGTAACAATCATAATTTTACAGAACATGGTGGAGGCATCTGATGCAAGTACCTATACTATGATGGTGTCCTTAGAGGCGTCTGGATTAGACGCCTTGGTCACAGTTGAGACGTTTGCCACATATGGATCAAAAGTTTCATGAATTTCTAAAAAAAATAATTTTTTTAATAATAATTGAAGGATAAATTTTAAAAAAAAACAATTATTTTAATAAGTGTATTTTTAAATCAATAATTTATATATTCTTTTATTTGGTAATTAGATAAAGTGATTAGTTTTACAAAGTTATTAATTGTAAAAACTACTTATTCCATAATGTTTCGAAGGATCGGTGATAGTGTAGATTACAGTGGAATTTTCGCAAATGCGGAATATTTTCCCACATAAGACGTAACAATCGAATAAGGTAAAAAAGTTGCATTAAAATTGAGTATTTATTTGGTGACATCATATTATAAATAGCAATAAAATGTTGAATTAATTGCTATTTGAGATAAATCGCGGTGAAGCGAAAAAAGATCGATATATGGAAACTGCAGTGAGGAAAAATATATAGAGGAAGGCTTTCAAATAATGCTTTATGGTTAAGGTAGTCGAGCGGTGTATTCGTGATGAGTGGTTCAGAGACACTAATAGTATCTAATTTAATGACAACCATAAATTTGTTGGGTATCTAAAGGGCCACCGACATATTAACGGTCTTAATCCCAACAAAAAACATGTTCGTGATATGACTAAGACACAAGTGGAACTAAGTAGTATATTGGTGGCCATCAAGGAGATAATCCAAATCGATCGGAGACATATCTAAAAATTGTGAAAGGAAGGAACCTATTCAACAGTTTCTACATCATGTGTTGAACATAACTACTTCCATTGGATATTGGAAAATGAAGAGACTCATAAGATCATTCACATATTCTTTGCACATATGTGTACTAACTTGTTACATACGTATACACATGTAATTTGCATGTATTCATCCTACAAAACATCAAGGATCGGTGGGTATTGGAGAAGATGGTGCATAATGAAACATACTTCTTTACATTTGATGAATAAGATCCTTTATTTTGGTATTACTAGAAATTCCAAGATTGAGGGCTTGCATGTAGCTTTGAAGGACTGTTTTGATTCTTCCATCTTAGTGCTTGATATAATTTTTGAGTGTGTGAGTAAGGCTATTGAGATGTAGCTCATCAATATTAAACACTTTCTTGACAATTCCAAACATCGACATGACAACCATTTTCAAGATATGTACTTCAACATCTCCTTGGTCACACTTCTCACTATTGCTTGCAGTTATCTTTGATTGAGAAGAAGAGAAAGACAAAGTTAATCGATTAACATGAAACTCGTTGCGGATGTGCATTTTTTTACTAATCATGAAATAAATTTTTGTAGAACAAAAATCATGTCTCCTCATGTTACAATCCCATGACGAACCGACCTTTGCAGTATGCCTAGATTGGCTTGAGGTTGAATGTTGTAAAAACCAAAAAGACCTAAAATAATCAAAAACCTCAAAAGCCCCAAAATGAATTCAGCCCAAAACCTCAAATGGCCTAAATACCAACTCAAAAAACCTCAAAATCACATGCTTACTCATTAAGCAAACATAAAAACCACCCTAAGCTAAATATGCTCAGAGCACTAACGTTGAAACTCAGCGCCAGGCACCCAAGGGCAGGATGTCTAATGCCTAAACTTAGTACCTAATGCCTAAGGCGTCCAACACCCAGTTCCAGCGTTGGATGCCCCAGCTAAGCGTTCAACTCCCTAACTTTAACACTCCCCCAAATGTGCACTTAACTAGTAGAGCATGGTATAATTGATTCGGTTTAAATTGTTCAATTGCTTCGGTTGTATGGGTGATGCACTTACAACCAAAGCACTTGTTAATTTATACAATTGTTTTGGTTATTGAATCAAAGCAATAAATCACCAATTGCTTTTGTGAGTATGAACTGAAGTACTTATAAATTAAAAGTAATTGAGAAAAAGATGTCTTTTGGGCATTTGACACTTAACACAGGCACTGGACGCCCATGCATGTCGCTTAGATAATGGTCTCTTTTGCTTATAAATACTCGCCTATCACGTGGGTGACCAGGGTTCGATCCCTGGCAACGATGCCAAATTTTGACGGGGTTGCCACTACCCTATGAAAAGTAACCTATCCACCTAAACTAATGTAGTTTAGGGTAAGTAAAGTCTAAATCCCAAGAGACTAACGGGCTTTATTGCTGTCTATGGTAGTTCTAATTTCTACTAGAAATGTCACGAACTAAATAGGTTTATATTCTAGCTAAAGACTAAACTATACTGAACTAGGACATGAATTATATCTAAACTAATATTAATACGAGACGAATATCTAGGACAATGAATCCCCACTAATATGACTTAGATATAAATTTCTATCCCAATCTCGCGAATCCAACACATAAAGTAATTCCTAAGACGAATGTGCCCTAAACAATACTAAGGATCTCTCTTGAGTATCAATAGCTTCCTCCTAAAGCAATCCTACCTACTTTCATGGATTCATGCAATAGAAAGACATTAAACAAAACATTCTAAAAGTCCTAATAGACACACTGTTTACTTTTGTGATCATCAATCACACCATAATAATTGATTCTAATGTAGATTATGAAGCGACTCACGCCGCGAACATATCCATACCATTAATCAACTACGCTTATCTTTTTAATGGAATTAAAGCCAATATAGGATCAAAGGAAATATTTTTATGCATTTATATTCTTGTCTCAGGATTCATCAATACCTAATCCATATCAAGGTTCATCGGGATACTAGATTAGAGAACTACTCACACATATTTAATGCAAAATCAATAAAAGAAATAATAATTATAATCAATGCTAGAAACAATACTAAAACAATTGAGAGAGTATAATACTAAGAAAAATGGATATTAAACAAACTAATTTTCTGTCATAAGACTAGATGTTGTAATTTTAATCTTCAATGTAAATCATAGAACAAACCAAGATCTAGAGAGAATTTGGGAGAGTTTGAATGAAAACCTAATGATCACCTTAGCAAAACTAATGAATATTGTTGGCTAATGCTCAATAATTATATCTAACCCTAGCATAACTGTCCTTTTTATCCTAGAAAAGCATAAGACATATATACAAAAATTTTGGGCTTCAATATAATATGTGTAGAAAAATAACCCAAAACTAAGGCACTCGATCGAATGCGGGGAGCACTCGGTCAAGTGTGTGCTCTTTCTTCAGATTTCAAAGCAGGTTAGAATAAGCTAAATGAGAGGGAACTCGATCGAGTGCTCTGCTCACTCGATTGAGTATGTTATGGATTTCTTCTTTCATGCTATTCTGGAAAACTGAAAAATGTGAGTTTCTAGAGGTGACTCGAATAAGTGCTATGCATACACGGCCGAGTCTGCTGCGCTATAGGCCAATTTTAGCTCAACTTAATATAGCTATATTTTAAGATCTAGACCTTTTTTAAGGTATGTAATAAATTATTGGAAAGATATTGAAGTCTAGTTTCTAACCCAATTTGAATTACACAAATATCATTTGTAGATCTAGAGATATGATCAAAGTAGTGAGGTAATATTAGTTTCTGATTTTCAAGGCATTGGAACTTGAATGAGATCTCTGCAAAAATGTCCTAGTGTACTGTATTTCTACTTGTTTCCACCAATCAAACACATCCTTACTTCTCACATGATCAAAACTTTAATCCTTTTCTCAAAAGACTTACATTTCTTCATAATTTCTCTCAAAATCTCGTGGATCACAATCCACGATAACTTGAGCTCATGCTTAAACTTTGGGATTGCTCTAATATTCTTGAAATCCATCAAAAATACTAAAAACACCCGTGAAATACACCAAATAAAGGAAAGTAAAATAAAAACATGAAAAACACACCAACTGCCTCTAATATACATTAAAATAACCCTAAACACTTCTAAAACACACACTAAAATATGACTATTAACCGAGGTCCCTTCAAAATTTACACTTCTTTACTTTGCTTTGTCTACTTCTACCCTATTCACAAATCTTCTTGATCTCTAGAGGTTTTCATCTACTCAAGTGTTCAAGTCAAGTTATCTTGTATGTGATGATTGTAGATGATGCAAACTTCCTTCTACATGATCTCTTTAATTGTCTTCATGTACTTTAATGAGCCTAAATAAACCAAAGAGGCATAAATCTTAATGAACTCTTGTGATCAACTCACATACTTTTGATTTTATACACCATTAATTCACCTATAATGTGACTGACAAGTAACACCTCCTTCCTTCACTAGGTCAAGCCTCAAAACTCTTACTGTGAGCACCATTCTCAAGGATCCATTCTCATAAAATGAACTCTTCTTAAATTTCAATGCAATCTCTTACCCTTGCATTTTAATTTAAGTATTATTGTATCTTTAATCTTATGCTTGTATTTTAGATGCATTTTAGCTTAGTTTTAGTAAAATTCTACTTATTTGCTTTCATATGATGCGTTTAGGGTTTTTTTTTATAGTGTTTGCTATCTTTTTCAGGATTTTTGAGATTTTGAGGAATGAGACGAGTTCAAGATCTCATGGGAAAAGTTCATGATCTCATGGGATGAGTTCAATATATAATAAAGGGAACTTATAGAGTCTTGGAAGTCAAGATGAAGCAACATGAAGCCATGGGAAATGGTTAGTCACTTGTCAATTCACAAATGAAGCAAAGAAGTGGAATAGAAGATGCACCAGTTTGAAAGAGGGAGACTTGGTCAAATTATAGCAGAAGACTCAACCGAGTATAAGCATATAAAAATAAAGAACATAGCTTCTAGGCAAAAAAGTAAAGAACGAGAGTATAGTCGATTGAGTGTATAGTTGATTGAGTCCCTGCTATAATTGCCAGTTTTGATCTTCGCTGAATTTTGACCTGACAAGGAGACACTCAATCAAGTCCATTTTACTAGGCCTATTTTTCTACGCTTTCCTTGTTAAATCTCAACTACTTTGTATATATATTAGATGCTTTTCTAAGTTTTAAAAAAACAATTGACATTAGGCTTTTATCATTTTTTCTCTATTTTTCTCTTGAGTTCTCTCTTGTTTACTCTAGTCCTCTTAATTTTTCTTTGAATTACTCAAATTTCCAGCAATACTCTAGCCTTATTGACAACAATTTTCTAGTTTATTTTATATTAAGTTTTTAGTATTTGTTCTCTATATTACTTGAGTCTATTTTCTGTTATTCATTATGTCTCCTTTATTATTTGTGTTATTTTTATGGTCATCATGTGTGAATAGTTTTCCAATCTATAATTTCGATGAACCATAATATAGGTTAGGTATATATGAACCTTAAAACCTGAATCTCAATGCCTGATTCGATTCTTTTAATCTATGATTAGCTTTAACACCATTAAAAGACTAGACATAGTTAATTAATGGCATGGATTAACTTCAACAGTGATAGTCGGTTCATAATCTTATTAGAATCATAGGTGTGAGTATTGATCATGAAAGTAAACTTCATGATCATTAAGACTGTTTGAATGTTGTGTTTAATATCTTCTTACTGTGTGATTCCACGAAAGTAGGTTTGATTGCTGTAAGGGGAAGATATTGATACTCGAGAGAGATTCTTTGTATTGTTGAGGGCACATTCATCTTAGGAATTGCATTGTGTATTGAATTCAAGGAATTGGGTGTAAACTCAATATTTACTTATATCAGTGGGGATTTGTTGTCCTAGATTTTTTCATTATATTGATATAAGTCTTTGCCATAATTCATGCCTTAGCTTAGTCTAGTTCATAGTTTAGTTTAAAAATCCTTCGTGACCTTTCCTAATAGAAGCATAGAACATAGAAAGCTAAATCCTTGATAGTCACTTGGGATTTCGAACTTACTTTCCCAAACTACATAGTTTAGGAGGATATGTACTTTTGATAGGGTAGTGACAGACCCGTCAGCAATCCCCTTTCCTTGTATTTTTATTTTCTTGTAATGTATTTACTTTATGCATTTTTTCTCACTTTTATTTAGTCTACAAGTGATTTGAATGTCTTTAATATCTCTAGGCTTATTCAAATATTACCTTTATATGAGAAAAACCCTAGATGTTCTTCACTCTTGAATGAATATTTAAGAGTTACAATATAGGCTTATTTCCTAGCATCGGAAGCATAATTTTGTGTTCTTTTACTTTCTAAGTCAATCATGCTTTTGGACTAAGCCACATAAGTCCTTTACTAGATTCCTTTCCAATGAGTCTACCATACTCTCGAGAGCATATAAAGAAAGCTGCTCCCAAGGGTAAATCAGTAATTTTGCGGTCGTTATTGGGTTGATTATCAGCTTAGCCCACTGTATGAGCTTATTTGCTCCTTTTTTCATGCCTTTACTCTATCTTATGCGTGAAAATCTAACTCCCTATCTCGCACTCTCTCTCCTCAAGGCTCTCCTATGTTCTTCACACTACTGCCCACCTCCCGTAGGCGAGGACCCGTCGAACATTAGTAGAGGGCAAGTACGTGCTGTAGGCAGTAGCTTCTTACTTGGTTTGTTTTCATAATCCTTTCTAAAATTCTACACTCTCTAACAAATTCTAATTATTTCATGATAAAATAAGTCATTTGAATGAACTAATTAAAGTTTCACATGTTCTATTAAGTGAATTAAAAGATTGTTGCCCATAAAAATTGAGAGATTGTCGGATTTGTTTAGATTGAGATTAGGTATTTTCATATTTTGGGACTTATTGAGATTGAAATTGGATTGTTTAGTATATAAATATTTCATTTTTTTTATCAATTTTCATTCTAGGTATTTCCGAGGAACTTGCCTGGAACCTTTGAGAGATGACTCACTTGCTGAGCTAGTTGATCAAGACGATTTTCCATAATTTTTTTGTGAGCTTTAAGCTCTGCAAGCTGCTTCTCGGCTTTCTCATTACACTTAGTCTTTTGAGTCATGAAAGCCTCTAATACAACTTCTAAGTTGGATTTCTGAGGTGCTTGAGGTTGTTGCTAGGGATATGGTGGATTAAACGAGGCCTCCTGTTAAATCCTGATGTTCCTTATGGTTGGTTGAAGTTGTTGCATTTTAGGGCTGGGATTTGGATAGAGTTTAGCACATTTTGGGTGTTCTTGTAGGAGAAGTTCGAGTGCTACTTCCAACCTTCATTAGAGGTGTTTGAGAATGGGTCGAACAACCTCTTTGGGTTGTTGTATATCGCATTGAATTGCTAAATACCCAAATCCCCTGCGTGTATTGACTCTAACTCACATCATGGCTTGTAATTGCACAAACCTTGCACGCTGTTATCAAAGAAGGTTTTCCATGTATCTTTCCCAAAATTTCAATAAGAGCTTGCATGGAAGCTACTAGCTTTGAGATATCTAAATTTGCTGATGAAGAAGAGAACTCCATTCTATAATCTTCCCTTGAAGAACGTGAAATATCTGTATTAGCCATCTTTTTAATTTATGCTAGAGTACCTTGTGCATCATTCATCTAGATGTTACCCCCTGAAGCTACATTGATATATGACTTGGTATCATGGTTCATACCATTATAGAATTTATGAAGCAATAACGTTTCCGATAATCCATGATGAGGACAATATTTCAGTAACCTTTTAAACCATCACTATGTCTCATAAAGTGACTCATCATACAATTGCTGAAAGTTGTTGATCTCAACTCTCAACTTAGCCGTCTTATCATGATCCAAGAACTTCATGAGAAAACCCTTTGGAAGCTCACCCCATGTATCAAAAGTACCCAGACCTTTATCTCTAAGCCATTTATGCTCTTAATCCCTCAAAGAGAATGGAAACAACCTTAGCTTCACATCATATTCAGAAAAATCCTTCATTTTTCGTGTGTTATTCTTCTTCAAGAAGTTTTCGACGTGTGAAATGAGGCACTCTGTAGGGTGTCTTACGAATGCATCGCTAGAGATAAACTGGGATAATTATCGGCTTTAGTTCAAACTGTACAGTTGTAACCTGTCGCTGAGAAATGCTTGCGATTGTCTAAGGATCAGGGATGACATACTCAAACAAAGTTTTCTAAGGCAGTTTTTTAGCCATATTGTAACTTCCTTTTCTATTTCTTTTGCTTTCTTACTGAGTTCTCGATCTCGAAATCTAGAGAAATAAGCTCTTCAGATTCTGTACTTTGAGTGTGCATGCAAAGAAAACACTAGAAAGGAAAAAGATCAAATCTACAAAAACAATAGCCAAAGCAATTACCTAAGAAAAAAAAACCCCAATAGAAATATAGACTAAAAACAACAAAAGAAATCACGAGTCCCCGGCAACGGTGCCAAATTTTGATTGGGTTGTCGCTACCCTATAAAAATAACCTATTCACCTAAACTAATGTAGCTCAGGTAAGTAGGGTTGAAATTCCAAGAGACTATCATATTCTAATGTTGCTTATGCTAGTTCTAAGTTCTATTAGGAATGTCATGAACAAAAGGATTATATTATACTAGTGGCCAAGCTAAAATAGGTTAAGACACAAACTATAACTAAACTAAGATCACCAATATGAGAAAAACATCTAGGATAACGAATCCTCACTAGTATGACTTAGACATTGATATCTATCCCAATCCCGTGAATGCAATACATAAAGTAATTCCTAAGATGAATGTACGTACCCTAAACAATACTAATTTTCTCTCTTGAGTATCAATAACTTCCTCCTAAAGCAATCCTACCTACCCTCGTAGATTTATTTGATGGTAAGACATTATGCACATCATTCTATAGCCCTAATGGTTATGATGTTTACTTTTGTGATCATCAATAACATATTATTATGTGACTCTAATATCGATTATGAACCGACTCTCGCCGCAAACCTAATCCATACCATTAATCAACTACGCCTAATCTTTTAATGGAGTTAAAGCCAATCAAATATTAAAAGAATAAACTTTATACATTTATATTTGGATTTTGGGATTTATTACGTATTCTACACCAGGGTTCATTGAGATCTTAAACTAATGAATTACCCACGTATATTAATAATATAATCAACACAAACAATGAATAAAGCCATAATCTATGCTAGAATGATATAAAAGAAATAATAGAAAACAATCCTAGAATACGAACTTAATATAGAGTGTGAAAATGATGAATTAAACAAATCGAATTTGTCTACAACACTAAGGTAGAAATCTGGAAACTTGAATGCAAAAAACTAACAAATAGTAGCAAAACTAAGAGAAATTGAGAGAGTTTTGAGAGATCTAATGGTAAACTAATGAGTACTGGTATAGAACCTAATGAAAAACCCTGAAATTATGCTTAACATAACCTAGATTGCTTATTAAAACCTTGTAAATAAGTCTAAATATATACGTGTAGAGTTTGGGCTTCAATAAAACACTCGCTAAAAAATGGCCCAATGCCAAGGCACTCGCTCGAGTGCGAATGCTACTCGATTGAGTCCTTCTTTTTGTAGGTTTTGAATCAGGGAAAAACTAGCTTGATTGAGTCCTCTGCGTACTCAATCGTGTCTTCTTACTCTTAACTTGAATTTTTCTCCTTTACTTCATCCTTTAGTCGGGCTCTTTTAGGGTTGTATTCTTGACTTAGTTGAAGCTCTATTCTTCAAGTATTGATCTCAGCCAATAACACTAAGTCCGTAGGAAACCTGATAAACAACACAAATACTACAAAAACTTATGAACGTATCATATGATAACAATTGAGAAAAATTGACCTAAAACTAGCCTAAAATGCAATAATTTACATCTAAAACTACCTAAAATACCATATAAATACGAGTATAATTGGGAGTTATCAATACTTTTATGGTGCAAATCCAAATAAAAAGGACAAATTGACCAAGTATTTTGAATGACAAAGACAAGTGAAGTGACTACATAAACAAAATGACCGCCAAAAAAAATAAAAACACTTGGGTTGATGCTATAGTTCAACTTCATTCATCAATTTTGTAGAATTACCTCATTTGAAGTCAAAGGAAATTGTCAAGTAGTTATTATTTTCGCAAAGTACTTTGCTATGTGGATTGAAAGTTAAAAGTTATATTTTTTTAAAATTTTTTAGGCAAAGTACAATAGAAGAATATTAATTGTTGATGATGATTGATGGCATACCATTAAGACTTGAACAACTCGTTTATACTACTTACGTACAATATCGATCAAGTGTACTACAATGGCTTGATGAGGACAAATAGTGTTAAAATAAAATTAGTGCAGGCTTGTTAGTGATAACTCGTGAATTTGGGATTGGTATGAATTATTTGTGTTAATATATAGTGGAAAAATAATTAAGAATATGATGTTTTGTACGACTATCAATTCATTTCAAGGGTAATGGAATAAAAGAATTGTCAGTCCCTTTATCTGTAGCTTGCTAGACACTGTTCTAACTTGTTTATATACTTTCCTCCTTTTGCCCTTTCTTCCAACTCATTGATGACTTTTAATTTTAATTTTTTGTCATTACTCAATTTGGATGGAGAAATTCTAGGTGGTCTTCAAAAATATCTTATCAATCCCCTCTCATTACATTTTACTTATTGCAAGTTATTTATGTCACTTTTGCCCTTTTCTTTTAGTCTATGATGAAAAGATTTGTACATCTTCAATCTTATTAGACTCATTCAACTTTTGACGTATTTTCATGAGAAAACCCTAAGCATGTATCGTACTTGAATACATACTTGGGAATTATCCTAAGGCATATTTCATGCTTTAGATATTATAAGTCACACTTTGATTTCCATTTTACATATTCAAGTCAATGATGATCTAGGGCTAAATCACATATGCTGTCATGAACTAGACTCATTTTCAAGTTGGAGTTTATCATGGGGAAAAGTCTCTTTAGGCTTCCTTCTCCATTTGAATATAAAACCTTTAACTTCTAATGCATCATACTAATCTTTCATTTTACTTACTTAATCTCTTGATGCTTGTCTCTTGTCTCATGTCTCTTATTGTGATTGTTGTACTCTATTGTATAATTCTTATTTTGTAATGAGTGTGCATAATCATCATTTACTTATGCTTTGAATCAAGACCTATTAATTGAATTCCATGCCCAATAATATAATCAATGCAACAACCAGACATATATAGGTACCCATATTACCTCAAGACTCTCACCAAAATGTAGAAGGTAAGCATCAAAAGTCTAGGAACCCGAACAACACACCCATTGTCAACTCCGATCATGGTCACTGCCTTTCACCAAGGAACAACCTTCTAAAAAGCAAAAGAGGAAGAAAATGAGCAAATACAATGTTTAGGAAATTGAAAAGAAAAATAAATCAAATAAAGTATTAAGCAATACTTACTTGTAGCAAGGTTGGGCATCCACGAAAGCCTAGAATAGAATCGACATGGTGAAGATCAAGGCCGACCATAAACTCACCCAAAACAATGGGCATGGGATTCTTCCCTCCTTCATTTTGCTCAACTATTTGGATCATTGAGGCATACCCTTCTTTGTTTCCCTCATTAGCAAAAAGGAAATGTGCAAAGAGGCAAAAATATAATGCCCTCTTGTGAAAAACTTGAGCTCGATGCTCTCGGGTAGGTGGCGAAAACTGAATCACCAAGCACTTTAAATCTATCTGTCTTCCTTATACAACATCCCTAAGAGACTTACCTTTGAGGCTGAGATACCTCTCAAAGGCTGCATAATAACACTCTTGCATGGGGGGAAGGCAAGGAGGCCCATTGATTGGCCAACCAATTAAAGCCCCAAACTCTTCTGGTGTGGGCATAATCTCATCATTCCAAAATTTGAAAGAGTGGGAGATGGGATCCCAAAACTTAGTGATAGCCATGAAAAAATTGGTATCAACCATCACAAACCCTTAAGGTGCCCCTAGACACATGGTGTCAATCTTAAGCTTTTTACTCTTACTCAAAGAGCTAAGCCATACATTTAATGAAAGCTCAAACTTGGATTCCGTCATTTTGAGAGAGAAAAGGGCTCAAATATGTTATGAGATATTGTATTTTGGTAGCAAAAAAGCATGGAATCTCATCCAAGGGTATTTATAGCTGAAATACCCAGCAAAATCCTGTGAGTCAAACACCAACTTCAAGCGTTGGACGCCTTCTTTAGGCATTGGACACTGCCCACTTTTAGCATCTAACTCCTTGCCAGCATTTGATGCAAAAAGTCAGCATTAAATGCAAAGTCTGTGTTCCAGAAACTCTCTAATTTGCTATCGCCTTGAGGTCTTAAGCATCTTTGATCCATATTTCAACAAAACTAAAGTTGCCTAAGCATCTTAAAATGATCATTTGCCATTCAAATAAAGCTCATGGTGTACTTGGACTCATTTAACCCATTTATAGAAACTAGGATCCTAAAACTAACCAAAAAATGCAAATTGAAACCTTAACCAATTTCAACTCATTCAAATTTTGACTTACTTTAAATTAAATCATGAATCAATTTTGACTCAAACAAGTTGGACCTCAAATAAATTAAATTTACTTGCTGAATCCCATCAAAAAAATTTCCAAGAATTTCCCCAAAAATTTCCTTCATTTGTTCGAAGAGAGTCGATACCCTCTGAGACCCCAAAAATAGGGCATACTCCTGCAAAACCGTCCCTATGTCTATATTTTTACAAATTGCATCGCACATAGTGAGCCATGCATGCAAGCATCATCATAGCGAGTCATGTATTAAACTTATGCATCATGCAAGATATGAAGTAGACCATACCATGCACACATATACATAAACACAAATATTCAAGTCTAGCATTACACATCACGTTATATAAAATCAAATCTTATTTATGTTTCAAGTCCTAATTCAAACTAAGTAAAAATCTGAAATATGTCAATACATATTAAAATATGATTTAAACAAATCAAACTGACCCTAAGACCCAAGCAAAGCTAGTACTAATCTTACAGGATCCTTGGCCCTTAAGCTAGAATCGGCCGTTGAAGTATAGGGAATCAACAAGTGAGGAGGATCAAACAACTCCAAGTTCAACTCCTATATCATCCGAGTAATAGGGGACCTTACAAGACTCCTCGATGCGTACATTGACGGAAAGAGACCTCCTAGTACCTCCAGGAAAGAAGCTAGACCAAGCACCCGTCGAATGCATCCCGCTAGCGCCCATTTACATCTGTTGGAAGAAGTATGGATCCGTAACTGGCATCTGACTCGATCCAGCTATGGTAACACCCCTAAAACTATCATTGGAGTGCTTAATTTGAGCGATCGAGGGCCTAAGATGACCCACTACCTGCATGCTTGGCTTCAGGGCCCGAAATTTTTCATGAGAATGAGTCACCATCCGAGGCTGTGTATAAGAGTAAGACCTCAGTATATTAACTAGGGACACATCCTGTTTCTTAAATAGGTAAAAATAAGAGCAAAAGGAAGACAAGATGTCAAGCACAGTTTGAGATCCTTACCTCAATATGACGACAGGCCAGCTTATGAGTTAACTTAATATACTTCTTTTTCAGATTGTCTATCACCTTCATGAAGAGGCTGACCTTCTTCCGACTAAAATATGAATAAGAAAATAGAACAAAAATGTCATTTAACAAAGATAAGATGATAAAACTCATATTCATCAAAGCATTATCATACCAATGAGAATTCTGCGGTCATACCTCTAAAGGCATCAGACTCGGCCTTCGAGGCATCTTCCATGGACTCGTTGGCCCTCTCTCCTTGTAAATTCACATAGTGGAGAACCAAGTTTGCATGCAGGAATTTTGGATCCTCATCACCAAGAGTCTAGCAAAATAGAAAGACTCGTTATGAAGCAATTACACTAAATAATTGCCATAAATCTACATACATATACCAAGCAATTACACCAAAAAATTGCCATAAATCTCCACAAAATCAAAAACCACCCAATTCAATTTAGGGTTCATGTAAAAAACTAAAATTCAAGCTTAACATCAAGGTAAATTCAAGTAAAATTACTTGAAATATAGAAAGGATGATGCAAAAATCCTTGAAGAGCAAAACCTTGGAAGCCAAAATGGGAGAGCAAAACCTAGGAGTAGTTTTGAGGAATGGAAGTGCTAAAATACTACTCGTCGGGTCGAAAGAAAGATTTTATCATTGCTTAGGGCGTGCATCCAATGCGTAAATCCCCGCATCTAGCTCACTCTCAGTGTCTGACACATAGCTTAGGGTCTGACACTTACTCACATCTCCCAGTGCGCACTGGTGAACAACCTAGATAGCCATTGAGCGAAATTAAATGGAGGATTATTGGTCTTTCGCTCCCAAAATCATGCAGGAAGGATAACATAATTTTAAACATACGGCAAAAAGACTAAAATTCCCTAATGATTTAAAAAGACAATTTGGATGCCCATTTTCTAAAATTCAAAAGCTAGGTCGACCCCACATGACGCCGAAACACTTTAATTGACCCTTAAGCACCACAATGACCTAGTATTTTTGACATTTAGTGTGGGAGGTGTCTTGATAATATGCGTAGTGGGTCATGACGACCTTGTGGCTCGAGAGGCATCCCTATAATAAGCTAAGGCTTGGGAGGCATCACTATAATACGCTAAGGCTTGGGTGACGTCCCTATAATACTCTAAGGCTTGGGAGGCATCCTTATATTATGTTAATTGGGCCAAATTAAGCCCAAGATCAAGAGGCATCCCAATAATATGAAAAGCAAGGTCATGCCAACCCTTTAGCTTGGGAGGCTTCCCTATAATACACAAAGCAACTCCAAGCACGGGAAACATCCCTAAAATACCCTAAGATGACCTAGGTAGCCCCAGATTTAGCAGAATCATAGCCTAGTCAAATGTTTACGTTAAAAAATCCCCATTAATCCTCAAAGGAGTTAGTCAGAATCTTTCTCCCCGCGGAACTCCACATCAAGCAAAAATCCCTAGTCGATAAGAATCTCGAGCACACAAATATCCCCAATGAGTAAAACTCCCCAAAGAGTAAAAAAGGACATCTCATCAGAAACTATTTAAGACCCTTAAGAGAAGTCTCTCTAATGGAAGTACAAACTGAAAATTCCCTAATGGAGTTCATCTATCTATAATAAGGCAGAAGGTAGTTTACCCTTTAAAATTATCGATATCTTTGGTCGAGTCAAGCAGATCGTCAGAAGTTGTGAAATCAACCTAACTTAAGGGACTAGTACAACGAAAAATCCATAGTGGAGTAGGGTAGAATCTTCTTAAAGCGCATAAGGAATAATAGTCTTAGTACCTACTCAATTTTATGCAGCGTCATCCCGACATCGACTCGCATCTAGCACAGGACACCATGTCTCTCTTAAAAAGCATGCCACATCTCTTTAGATTTGCAGGCTATGTCCCTTTGACAGAAAAGGCCATGTTTTTCTAGCACAATAGGCCATGTCTCTCTAGCATTGTGGCCCATGTCTCTTTGGCATAGAGGACCATAACTCTAAGCCATGCCACCTCAGATAGTGGCTCTTCTTTAGCACAACAGGCCCTGTTTCTAAGCCATGCCACCCTAATAGTGGCTCCCCTGTTAGCTCACCAAGCCAACCTATAACCCGCGCCACTTTGATAGAGGCTCCCCATCGGAGCATCTGGTAAATCTATAAGCCGCGTCATCTTGATAGTGACTCTTTGTCAGCACTTGTCTCCCCTAGTGGAACTCCTTGAGATATTAAAATCATGTATCAAAGCTAGTCAGTGCTAATTCCCATCCATAGAGAAAATAACTTAACGATAATGGACGGACTGGTTTCTTGCAGAATAACACTTATTTATTTTGTAAGTACCGACGTTTGAAAAAAGATTAAGGATTATAGATCATCTCGAGTTTTTCTTTGTCCCGAGTCATGCTTTGACCTTTTTCTTATCTAAGAATTGGTTAAAGTGGGGGCTTTTATAGACATAAAATTGTGTCTCCATGCCTAGAAGTCCAATGATGAATTAACCCTTGTAGGGGAACTTAGCTTGGGTTTAGATTGAGTGAATATAAACCCAAAATAACCTTAAAGACAAACCCTAAAAAGGTCCAAACACAAACCCGAGCCCAAAATACATTAGCCCAAAACACATGACCCAAAAAGCACCGAAAAATCATCCAAAAAAAACCCCAAATCATGCAAGAGATAGGCTACTCAGAGCACAAATACCCGACGCTCAAAGTTGGCATTGAACGCAGAAACTAAATTTCAGTCAGCTTTAGGCATCCAATGCGCAGTTAATACATTTGAGCGCGGGCCCTGTATTTGACGCTGAGCCTTAATTAACCTAGTTGGGTTCATGTAAAAAACTTATTTATGAGCCTTGATTAACCAAAGACTCATCACTCATAATGATCAGCCTAGTTGGGTTCAAGACCCTTAAAATCTAACTGCAAAAATGCCCTTACACATACAGGGGGGTGTCTAGGCCCTATAATTTTAGGTGAACTCGTTAATAGTTTAAATGACATGTGAAATAATACTAATGGTTTTATAAACGGATACCCATCGGTTCTCTTTATGTGGTTGTGTAAGAAGTTCAAGTTGTTGGACCTCCCATACTTGTCTTATCATACTAAGCATACTCGTGCTAGAGGATTGTCTTATATTTACTATGTTCATTGTGAAATTAAAGAATAGGTAAGCCTTTTTCTAAGGGAGAAGTGGAGTGGAACATCTCTTTACTGAGGATCTCGTCAGTAACCAATAGTACGAGACGCCTGAAGAGTGTTTAGCTTCTAGGGTAATAACGCATCACCTTTTGTCTTCCTTAGAGATGCAAGAGACAAAAAGGACAGATTCAATGCCTCCTTGAACCTAGTGAATTGCCTAAACTTCCATGCACTTTATATATCATTTATAGTGTGGCAAATCTCTCAAGGTCTTCACAAGTATGGACGTATACTAGAACATTACCAGCATTATCTACACTTAATAACCCTATTCTAACCCAGATTATTCTAAATGGATGTTTGAAGATTACTTATAAAATACAGAAATGGCTGAATTCTCACCAACTTTCTAATCAAATGAAAAGATAAAGAAAACTACCATTTGATTTGTGAGATACACCCCCCTCCCCGAAAAAATTTGTGAAGAGGGGGGAATTGTATTCGGTAATTTGTGAAGATGGTCTTGTTGGCTGCTTCAACGGCTCCATTGGTTAGAGGGCGATACGGGGATGATTAATGATGCCAAGTTTTGTATTTCTTGAGAGTTTCTTTAGAATAACCCTTGTATTATGATTCATTATCTGAAACAACCTCAAATGTTATAAGTGCTATAGCGACTTATGACATCATTGATCACAAATTTTGAGACTTGTTTTTTATGAGTGACATTTATTTCAATCACTTACCACTTCTTGATAGTGTTTTCGTGCTCTTTTTGCCCATATTTACCTTATTTTGCATTATTTAGCATCTCATTTTATACATGATTCTAACTTATGGGCACATTTGACTTTTTACCTCTTTTACCCCATAATTTCTCATGCTTTCATCTATTATTATGCGTGTTTCCATTTTCTTGGTGTATGATCATATTATGTATGACCACAAGTAAAGTAAGAAGCAAGAGTGAAGATAGAAGATCCAAGAAGAGAGTTAAGAGGTCGCTCAACCAAAGGTTGATAGGCCTCTCAGACGAATTAAAGCCAAGCAGCCACTCAAAAGAAATATAAGTCGCTGCTCAGTTCATTTTTCCTAAAAAAAATAGAAAGTCTAAGAGGGCACTATGAGGGTGCTTAGAAGATATTTTTTTCCATCTAATAGGTCACTTAAGGTTTTATTGAGCGGCCGCTCAATTCAATATAAAGTAGCAATTCCCCTTATGAGCTATCAGAAACCCATTAAAATTGCCTGACTATTCATACTACTATGTAGCCAGGCAAGCAAGGGTCGAATTCCATAGAGAAACTGGAAAAATGTATTGAATCACTATGAATCTAATAAGTTGAGTCAAATCATGCAATGGGTTGAGTGGACTAAGCTCTAAAACTGATTCTAGATGACAAAAATTAAGGTAAGTTGTAAGAAAATAGGTAAAGACTCTTAAGATAGTGAATCCTCACTTGTATAGACTAACATAGATTTATGCTCTTGACCCCTCCAACTCAATTGATTAAACTATTCAAGGTAAATGCTCCCAAAATATCAATAAGGACCTTTTTTGAGTACCAATATCTTCCCTCTAATGCAATCACACCTTTTGGTGGAATCATGCATAAGAAGACATTAAACACGACTTTCTTAAGTCTGAATGTTCATGACATCTACTTTTATGATGGCACTTACATCTTATACTAGGATTGTATAGTAGATTATTAACCAACTTTCACTATGAACTATATCATTAATCAACTACATCTCAAACCTTAGATTAAAGGAATTGCATAAAGATTAAAGATTATGGGGGTACGAGAATCATCTATAATCAATCAATGTTAGTGTTCATAAATACCCTAGATTAAGAAACTACTCATTCATATTGAACATGAAAACAACACATAATAATATAGAAAATATAGTTCAATAACAAAAATAAACAAAATATTAATTTAATAGAGAGTCAAATATTTATGAATTAACGAGAATTCGACGAGAATTGTTGATAATAATAGCATATGAAACCTTTAAATCTTAATGAATTCTTCAAATTATTGCATAAACTAAAAGAAAAATATTATTATCTTATGTTTCCCACTTAAGAAAACCTAGAAAACTATTTATAATAAACAATATTTACATTGTGCTTAAATAAAGAAAATTGTGGAAATCAAGCCCAGAATAGCATACTCGGATGAGTCCTCCGCAACTCGTCCGAGTCTCCTCCTTTTCTTTAATTTAGGTTAGCTTTTACTTATCTTAGAGCAACCATATCTTAAGATCTAGACTTTTGTTTGAGGCATATGATATATCATTGGAAAGCTAATATACTCTAGTTTTAACCCAACTATAATTACATCAATACCCATCATACGCATCTTTGCTTCATGATCAAGCCTTCAAACCTTTTTTCTCCAAGGACTCGTGTTTCATCATAATCATTCTTAAAGTCTCGTGGATTTCTCCACAATAATTCGAGCTCATTCTAAAACACCGGGATTGCTTTAATATTCATAAAATCCATCAAAAACAATAAAACATCCTAAAACACTCATTCATAAATGCACCAAATGAGGGAAAGTGATCTAAAATTATGTGCAATCACACTAAATGAATCTAATATACATTTAAATACCCCTAAAAACAATCCTAAAACGTGCACTAAAAATGAATTATCATACTCCCTCAAACTTAACCTTTACTCATCCTCGAGTAAACTTAGCTAAAAATTAATAATCTAAAAGAGCAATAAATCATAATACTCAATTTCATAGGAATCACGGTTGCACTTAGCATGTGCAACAAGCCCTTAAACCCCTAAGTCTCCATAGTGGACGAGTTTGGTCTCGTGAAGGTTTATAACAAGAAATTAAAAAGAAAGAAAAAAAGACATTATCACTATTCTATATGGAAATTCAACCTAAAATGAAACTATATGATACAAGATTGAAGACTCCACCTTGATTACTAACGTTTTTATGTCTAATGATGGAAGCCAAAATGCAAAGTCAAATAGAGTTGAAAACATCATGGAAACCAAAATACATAGAGTTGACAATGTGATGGAAGTAATGGAAGCTATAATGTAAAGTGTTATGCCCTCTGTCAAAGGATGAGAATAACTTTTGATCCACGTCCTCAAATATTGAGCCTCGTCTTCAAAAGCTTGAGCCACGTCTCAAAGCAGTCAGCAAAGTTCAAGCACTTTGTCAAAGGATAAGAATATTCTAATTGACTAAATATTGTGTTTTATCCTTTCCTTATTTCACTTATTTTATTCTCTAGCCTAACTTAATTAGACATGATTTTATTGTCAAAGATATCTCTTAATTTCAGCAAATAAATGATGCTCATATATGTTGAAGATTCTTCAAGTTAATTTTGGTAGTTACCAAAATTCGAGCATTGTGGTTATGGAAAAAAGAAATATGTTGAAGATTCAAAGTGCAGCAAATAAAGTGAAAAGATTCTTGTTGTAAAATATTCAAATGATATCAATCTTCAACAGCCAAAATGAATGATTCTCGACATCCATATTAGAGGAAATCTTGCTGAAAGTATTAAAGGCAAATCAGATTTTCAGCAACCTATTTTGAGCCTCCTTTCAACGGCTTGAAATCAAGTTTAGTATATATTCCCAAGCTTTGAAGTTGAAAATGAATGTGAGACACAATGAGATAAAAAGTGAGACAAGAACATAAGCTTTAATCATGAATTTCAGTCACAAGATACATCAATAAAGCTTCATTATTTTCTCTCTAGTTCTATAACTTTACCTTGTATTTTGATTAAGAGAAAATCAAAGTTTAATCTCTTGAGTGTTTAAAAGAATATTTTGAGAGAGTGTTATACTAAGAGTATACGCATAATACTCAAATGTATAGAAAAAGAGAGAGAGCTTTTTATTACTAGGATGTGAGATGCTAAAGTGTAGCTGGGGTGCTATGGAGTAGAAGATGGGGATTAAGATCTTCTAAGGTGCTTTAGGTCTCTAAGGGAAGTAATAAAAGAGCGAGTTAAATCCTAAGGGTTGGACAACCCTAGGCGGAGATGTAGGCAAATTAG
Source organism: Dysphania ambrosioides (assembly GCA_026401315.1). Classification (NCBI taxonomy): domain Eukaryota; kingdom Viridiplantae; phylum Streptophyta; class Magnoliopsida; order Caryophyllales; family Amaranthaceae; genus Dysphania; species Dysphania ambrosioides. The sequence continues at coordinate 15,352,015 of CM048662.1, forward strand.
TTGCCGAATTTTGTATCAAATCTCTGTGTTTTGTCTCATCTTATTTCTATCTTCATTGCATACGTTTTATGTTTATTTCATTCATTAATTAAAGCAGCGACCAGTCAAAGCTTGAGCAAAAGCCTTTGAAACCAATTTCAAGGCATTGACATCCAAATTCAAAGATAAGTCTTAACGCTTATATTCTTTCTTTGAAAGTCAGTTTAAGACCTTAAGATCTTGAATGCGAAAATCGGTTATACTCTATTCACCCCCCCTCTAGAGTATAATTAATCCTATTCCATCTCCCTATTGATTTTTCAATTGGTATTAGAGCTAGACTCACAAGGAAAAGATTTAATCATCTGTGAGGAGAACTGAATTCGATAGGTGATGGTTGTTTTGGTCAAGAAAGGTCTACCAATCGCCCTCCTCTATTTTGTGGTAACAATTTTGCCCATTGGCGTTCATTGATGCAAATGTTTGTGATTGATCAAGATTTGGAACTCTAGGATATTATCAAGAAACTCCTAGTGTGCCAATGAAGACTAGTGAAAGTGGCACAATGGTTCCTAAAGAAGATGATGATTTTACTCAATCAGATTTGGAAAGTGTTGCTAAAAACTATCGAGCCATAAACCTTCTCTACTGTGGTTTAGATGCAAATGAATTCAATAGATTTTCTGCTTGCAAAAGTGCTAAAGAGATATGGGATAAATTGGTGGTCACATATGAAGGAACGAGTCAAGTCAAAGAGAGCAAGATAAGCATCTTCCTTCGACAATATGAGTTGTTCAAAATGATGCCTAATGAAATCGTGAAAGATATGTTCACAAGATTTACCAAAATAGTGAACAATCTGGATTCTCTTGGTAAGGTATTCACAAATGAAGAAAAGGTGAGAAAGATTCTATGGTGTCTTCCAAAATCAAAGTGGGGTCCAAAGGTAACCGCAATAGAAGAAGCTCTAAATTTGAGAACCCTGCCTTTGGATGATCTTCTTCTAAAATTGATCACACATGAGATGTCTCTTAATGAAGAAGATGTAGAACTAGTATCTTCAACCAAAATTTAGCACTCAAAGCAAAGAGAGAAGAATCTATAACGGACAATAAAGATAGTGATGATAGTGATGATGAAGATCCATTTGCTCTCATTGCTAGAAGTCTTGCCAAGATTCTAAAAATAAATAAGAATTTCTCAAGAGGTAGAGACTATCATTCAAATAAATATAAAGGTAAGTCATCCAACTCAATGAATAAAGTTAATACACTAACATGCTATGAGTGTGGTGAAATAGATCACTTAGTGAAAGATTGCCCTCAATGAAAGAAGAAGCCTTTCTATAAAAAGGATTATAAGAAGAAAGCTATGGTTGCTTCATGGAGTGATTAAGATTCATCTAGTGACTTAGAAGATAAACAATCAAACCTATGTCTTATGTCTAATCATGATGATGCAAAGAAAGAACATCTTGAGGAAATCACCAAGAGCAAAGATTATAAGTGGATTCTAGATAGATGCTCACGGCACATGCGTGGGAAGTCCTTTTTATTTTCAATGATCAAAGAGCAATCTGCTGGAACAATTACACTTGTTAATAAAGGAAAGTGTAGAATAATTGGTATTGGAAAAGTTGGAGATAATGCATCAAACACCATTGACGATGTGTACCTTTTTGAAGGTCTTAAATACAACTTTCTTAGCATCTCTCAATTATGAGATAAAGGTAATAAAGTCATCTTTGATGAAGAAAAATGGGAGGTGCAAAGCAAGGTGGACAGTAAAATTATTCTAGTTTCCCCTTGTTGCAATAATGTTTATGCTTTTCATACTAATCAAGTTGCAAGTACTAGGTTGAAGTGTCTTAAGGCCTTGACCATCAATTCAAGGCTCTGGCACAGAAGGTTAGGTCATATCAATATGCATACCATAAAGAACCTTTCCTCAAAGGACTTAGTATGTGGACTACCAAAGTTAGATTTCAAAGAAAAGGAGCTTTGCAAAGCATGTGCAAGAGGTAAACAAACAAAAGGATCCTTCAAAGCAAAAAAGGTTCTAAGTATCTCTCACCCAATAGAGCTTCTACACATAGATTTATGTGGTCCTATGCGTGTTAAATCACCTAAAGGTAAATAATACATCCTTGTTGTTATTGATGATTTTTCCCGTTTTACTTGGATTTCATTTTTGCGTGAAAAATCAGAGGCTTCACTAGAGTTTTCAAAAATTTGCAAGGAATTACAAACCTTAAAAAACCTACCCATAGTTGTTGTGAGAAACAATCATGGTTGAGAATTTGATCAACTAAAGTTTGATAACTTTTATGCTAAATATGGTATTTCTCATAATTTTTTAACTCCTAGGACACATCAACAAAATGGAGTTGTGGAACGAAAGAACCACACTCTTGAGGATATGTATAGGACAATGGTTTTGGAAAATGATTTGCCAAAATACTTTTGGGCAGAAGCTATTAATATAGCAACCTATATTTTAAACCATTGTTTGATTCGCCCTATTTTAAAGAAAACTCCTTACGAATTGTTTAAAGGTAAAAAGCCTAATATTTCCTATTTCAAACCTTTTGGATGTGTGTGCTTTGTTCATAATAATGGCAAAGATAACCTTGGTAAATTTGATGCACGTAGTGATGAAGCAATTCTATTAGGTTACTCTTTGAATTCTAAAGCTTATAGAGTTTTCAATAAGCGTACTAAAGTTATTGAAGAAAGTATACATGTGATATTTGATGAAACCGAGAACGGTATCTTGAGTGATGGTTTTACAGGTTTAAAATTGAATAAACATGAAGGTTATTTATTTGAGACAGAAAGAGAAGAAAGTTCATCAGATAATGAAATGGAGATATCTGCCCAGAATATGCAAGAGCCAATTTTAGACGCAGATGAATTAGATCAAAGCCTTAACCAGTAGCCTCAAGATCTTGAAACTCCATCTCAAAGCCTTGAACAAACGGACAATATTATATATCAGAGCCTTAAACAAACGAACAATATTATATCAGAAGCCACTCCAGGGCCTTCGGACCCATCTCAAGGCCTTGGAAAGATACTTCAGGAAACTACATCAGCTCCTTTGATGATGCCACGAAATTTCAAATATTCCTCATCTCATCCAACAGACAATATAATTTTGAATCCAAAAGCTGGTATACAAACACGCTCTAATGTTAAAAAATTGTGTGCATTTCACGCTTTTGTTTCTTTTGTAGAACCAAAGAATATCAATGAAGCACTTCAAGAGCCCGATTGGATTTTAGCTATGCAAAGTGAGCTAAATGAATTCGAAAGAAATAAACTGTGGACACTCAAACCAAGACCAAAGGATCATTCAATTATTGGAACAAGGTGGGTGTTTAGAAATAAGCTTGATGAGAATGGAAAGATAGTGAGGAACAAAGCAAGATTAGTAACCCAAGGTTATAATCAAGCAGAAGGGATAGATTATGAAGAGACATTCGCTCCCGTGTCTAGAATAGAGGCTATTCAAATGCTCCTTGCTTTTGATTCCTTTATGTGAATTAAGCTATTTCAAATGGATGTCAAATGTGCATTCTTGAATGGTTATTTACAAGAAGAAGTATATGTTGCTCAACCCCCGGTTTTCAAAATGAGAAATTTCCAAATCATGTTTTTAAACTTGACAAAGCGCTCTATGGTTTGAAACAAGCTCCAAGGGGTTGGTATGAGCGTCTTTCAAAATATATTTTAGAAAATAATTTCAAAAGAGGGTTGATTGACAAAAATCTTTTTGTGAAAACCAAAGGTAAATATTTATTAATAGTTCAAGTTTATGTTAATGATATTCTTTTCGGTGCTACTAACGATTCCCTTTGTAAAGAATTTTCTGAGATTATGTGTAGGGAATTTGAGATGAGTTTAATGGGTGAGTTGAACTTCTCCCTTAGATTGCAAGTTAAATAAGAGAAAGGATGTATATTTATAAATCAAAGCAAATACGCAAGAGATCTCCTTAAGAAGTACAATATGACTCAATCTAAAGAGGCTAAGACTTCTATGAGTTCGATATTACTTTTAGATCAAGATGAAAATGGTAAGTCGGTAAATCAAAAGGAATATTGAGGTATGATTGGATCTCTTCTCTATCTCATGGCAAGTAGGCCAGATATTATGTTTAGTGTGTGTATGTGTGCTCGTTTTCAAGATAACCCCAAAGAGTCTCATTTGAGTGCAGTTAAGAGGATTCTATGCTATCTCAATGGGTCAAAGGATTTCGGTCTTTGGTACCCTTGTAATAGTAACTTTGAACTTGTTGGATATTTAGATGCTGAGTTTGTAGTTTATAAAGTGGATAGAAAAAGTACTTCAGGTTGCTGTCAATTCTTGGGATCATCTCTCATTAGTTGGCATTCAAAGAAACAAAATTCGGTGGCACTCTCTACTGCCGAAGCCGAATACATTGCAGCTAGTGCTTGTTGTTCACAAATTTTGTGGATATCTCAACAATTAAGAGACCTTGGGTTAGACTTCAAAGGCATACCTATCAAGTGGGACAACACGAGTGATATATCCATAACAAAGAATCCAGTTCAGCACTCTCGCACTAAACATATTGATGTTAGACATCACTTCATACGTGATCATGTGGAGAAAGGAGACATGTCTATATCTTTTATTTCTACTGATTTGCAACTCGCTGACATCTTCACCAAGCCTTTGAGCGAAGTTCGATTTAACTTTATTCGTTTTAAACTCGAAATGTTAAATGGGGAAGCATCCTCGTAGGGGGAGCTATTTGAGTAAGTTGTATATGTTTATTTTTGCATGTGTATGTCAAAGTCTTGACGTTCTTGTCATTGCCTTGACGTACTGTCACTTTTTAATATTAATATTGGATCAAAATGTTTGGTACTTATCCTATAGATAATTATCATATATTTATTAAATGATTTTTAAAATGTTTTGAATACAAAAATTGCGGATGGATCTGTTGCTTTTGCTTTCAATGTTTTTAAAATCTCATTCCATTCATTTTAAAAGTTCTCACGGCCTTGAAGCGGTTATCAAAGTTTTCCGCGTCTTTTATTTTTAGCTTTCAAAGCCTTGACTTTTTGACCTTCTTTAAGCAACGTCTTTTTGTTTTCATGTCTTTAAAGGTTTTACTGTTTTATATCTTTTTGTTATTTTGAAAAAGTCTTCCATTTATTTTTTTCCCACCTTGTCAGAAGACAAAAAGGGGGAGAGTATTTATGTATTATTTATTTAAAGGGGAGAATATTTTTGTTTATGCGTTTTATTCTTTGACGTTTGCATATAATGTTTGTCTTCCATCAAGGGGAAGATTGAAGACTCCACCTTGATTACTAATGTTTTTATGTCTAATGATGGAAGCCAAAATGCAAAGTCAAATAGAGTTGAAAACATCATGGAAACCAAAATGCATAGAGTTGACAATGTGATAGAAGTAATGGAAGCTATAATGTAAAGTGTTATGCCCTCTGTCAAAGGATGAGAATAAATTTTAAGCCACATCCTCAAATTTTGAGCCACGTCTCAAAGCAATCAGCAAAGTTCAAACACTTTGTCAAAGGATAAGAATATTCTAATTGCCTAAATCTTGTGTTTTATGCTTTCCTTATTTCACTTATTTTATTCTCTAACCTAACTTAATTAGACATGATTTTATTGTCAAAGATATCTCTTAATTTCAGCAAATAAATGATGCTCATATATGTTAAAGATTCTTCAAGTTAATTTTGGTAATTACCAAAATTCAAGCATTATGGTTATGGAAAAAAGAAATATGTTGAAGCTTCAAAGTGCAGCAAATAAAGTGAAAAGATTCTTGCTGTAAAATATTCAAATGATATCAATCTTCAATAGCCAAAATGAATGATTCTCTATAGCCATATTGGAGAAAATCTTGCTGAAAGTATTAAAGGCAAATCAGATTTTGAGCAGCCTATTTTGAGCCTCCTTTCAATGGCTTGAAATCAAGTTTAGTATATATTCCCAAGCTTTGAAGTTGAAGATGAATGGGAGACACAACGAGACAAAAAGTGAGACAAGAACAAAAGCTTTGATCGTGATTTCAGTCACAAGCTACATCAACAAAGCTTCATTATTTTCTCTCTAGTTCCATAAACTTTATCTTGTATTTAGATTGAGATAAAATCAAAGTTTAATCTCTTGAGTGTTTAAAAGAATATTTTGAGAGAATGTTATACTAAGAGTATACCCATAATACTCAAACGTATAAAAAAAGAGAGAGAGCTTTTTATTACTAGGATCTGAGATGCTAAAGTGTAGCTGGGGTGCTATGGAGTAGAAGATGGGGAGTAAGATCTTCTAGGGTGCTTTAGGTCTCTAAGGGAAGTAATAAAAAGAGCGATTTAAATCCTAAGGGTTGGACAACCCTAGGCGGAGACGTAGGCAAATTAGTTGCCGAACTTCGTATCAAATCTCCGTGTTTTGTCTCATCTTATTTTTGTCTTCATTGCTTACGTTTTATGTTTGTTTCGTTCATTAATTAAAGCAGCGACCAGCCAAAGCCTGAGCAAAAGCCTTTGAAACCAATTTCAAGGCGTTGACATCCAGATTCAAAGATAAGTCTTAACGCTTATAGTCCGCCTTTGAAAGTTAGTTTAAGACCTTGAGATCCTGAATGCAAAAATTGGTTATACTCTATTCATCCCTCCTCTAGAGTATAATTAATCTTATTCCATCTCCCTATTGATTCTTCAAAGATGACCAACTAAACCTCTCCTGGCCCTACCCCAAATCATTTCTTATCCTCAAGCAAAGAAAGTACACACTAAACTTTTAAATAGTGATAATTATGAAAAGAAGAAACATTTTTAAAAAAAAAATAAAGTTTACAATCACAAGCCAAAAGAAAGGATGAAACAGTAAACTACAACAACCTCTTATGGCCATCTAAGCTTACCCCTTCCTTCCCTCGTTTTTTAATCTTCCTTGGGGATGCTCAACCGCATAGCTCATACCTCACTTTGGGATGATGATCCTTGTCAATAATTTCACTAAATCTTGCCCTCCACCATTAAGGGACCCATAAATTAACCAGTAGAAATGGTAAAAAATTCTACGAACATTGATGTCATATACATTAGTTCAAACAATAATAGGGAGCACTCTTTCTTATCAACTCTAATAATGTCATTTGCCCTTATAATCTTTCTTTTTTCTTCTTTTTTTCTTTTTTCCATGGGTGGGTCCAAATTCTTGACTTATGAGCCATGATGACATTCATCACCACTAGGGAAACTTTACTTCAAATTTTCGAATTTCCATCTTAGTCGTCTCAACTAACCCACACCTTCTCTTTTTTTTTATCCCAATACCACTTTCATTGCTTCGTTGTCTTCTTTACATAAAACTCTTATTTTTACAGCTTTTTCTTGAATAGCACATTATTATAAGATGATTTATAATAATAATCCATTTATCAAACTTGGACTTACGATTATAGGTCATTAACTTATAACATAAGATAGAAAGAGAAGTAGTATAGGCTCTACATGGCTAACAAGAGGTAAATGTAAAAGTAGAAAGAAAACTCTTAAAGATGGACTTAGAAGCTCTAAGTAGTAATAAGAAATTCCTCAATCATGTTCCATTAGTAGTTTGGAAATCGATCTTGGGAAGCCAAAATGCAAGTATCGATTCAGGCGATTAAGAAGAAGGAAATGGTGAAAAGATACTTAAATGGTTTGTGGCCCTCCACTAAGGCCTCGTCGCACAAGGAGAAAGAGAAACCATCTTAACACAAACCATTTCCATGAAAGGATCATTTAGGTCATTATACCGAATTACTCAATCCAATGTAATCAACTAATGAAAAAAACCGTAGAAAAACATTTTATCAAGAGTTACTTGTATCACATATTGGTTTATACAAACTTCATTTGGAGAGTTGTCCTAAATGCAAACTATATGGATACAACCTAAACATAAAAGTCAAATCCTAAAATTTCTCATAAACCTTAAAGTCAAATCCTAAAATGCATCTTAAACATAAAAGTCAAATCCTAATAAAACCTATACATGATTCTATATGCCAAAATTCAAATTATATACAAGCAATAACCTCAACATTCCAAATAACCACAAGGTGCGAACAAAAATTCCTCAATAATTTTATCATCTAATTAAACAAAAATTATTGGCAAAAAAGAGAGCTTCTCAAAATTTCAAGCGAAAGATAGAGAAAAGAGTATACCAATAATGTGGTGGGTGAAAATTCCACAAATTAATCTCTTCAAATAATCAAGTACTTAAATATATATCTCAACTATGACATATAATTAGTATTTATCCTGGGTCAATGTTTGCATATAATCTATAAGTTTATGATATGAAAAAATGCTTTTGAAAAGAAAAAGCAACGAGTTAGTAAATCAAGTGATCTTCCAATTATAGCTTGTCAAAGCCCTTAGTAGCTTTTCAAATGCATCTGCATGAATCTCACAAAAGATCAAATAAGACATCAATAAATAAAGAATATACAAAAAGGTAAAGACTATTTTACACGTATTAAATGAAAAATCAAAAGAAAAACTTGACTCAAAAGAAAAAGATAAATTATTTACTACTCTATGTTACCAATTGGAAAAAGAAAGCCTGAAATTTACATTAATCACATCCAAATGGGTTTCCTTGTTTTAAAAAGATTCATGGAATTATGATAATTAATAAAGGCAGGATATGATATGCAAAGGTGGAGAAGAAGGAATAAGGTCAAAAACTAAGGCCTTAGAAGTCAAAGCCTCACTATTCATCTCTCTCTACTCTATACTTCTTAACAAAGAGCTCCTTATTTTCAACTTTACAGTCTTATTCCTTACCTTCCTCTAAATTCTCAACACATTCATCATCTTCCTCAAATTAGCTCTTATTCTCAACATACCCTGAATCATCATCATCATCTACATAGCCAAAAACAAGATTAATATTCATATGAGTCTCATAAGTATCAATATCACGTTACATAGATGCAAGTTGGAGCTTCGATCCTTTCAAAATTATCATGTATCTCCTACTGAATCTTATGAATCTCTTGGGATCTCTATTTTATTTCGTTAATAAATTACTCCATGAGAAGCTCCATGCTAGAAGTACATGGATAAGGCATAAAAGGAGTTTGCGAATCAAATTGAAGAAATAAGTAACATTCATAATCATGATACATACCATAAGAACATGCAAAAAGTTTTACAATAATTTTGATAAGAAGATGCATCAAAATCATTAAAATGATAACCTATAATAATACGCATACCCCCTATAATGATCATATGAATACTCCCCATTATAAAAATTTAAATCCATAAAATCAGATTATTATGCACAAAGAGCACAAAAAACAAAAGAAATAAAAATTTAAATCAAATATACAAACTCAACTAATAGACCCCTAAGCAATCCAACCATAATTTATTACCTTCCCTGGCAGCGACGCCAAAATTTGATGAGGTTGTCGTAGACCCATCAAAAGTACCTAACTATACCTTCTACTATGTAGCTAGGTAAGCAAGGGCGAAATTCCACATAAAAGGTGGGACAATGTATTGAACCACTATGAATCTAATAAGTTGAGTCTAATAAAACAATGATTGAGTAGACTAAGCTCTAAAACTAATTCTAGATGATAAGCATTAAGGTAAGTTGTAAGCAATTAGGTAAAGACACCTAAGATAGTGTATCTCCACTAATATGGAGTAACATTGATTTATGCTCCCAACCCCTTGAACTCAAATGATTAAACTATTCCAAATATAAATGCCCCTTAAACATTACTAAGGACCTCTTTTGAGTATCAATAGCTTCCCTCTAATGAAATAAAACATAGTTTCATGGAATCATGCTTAAAAAGGCATTAAACACGACATTCTTAAATCTTAATGTTCATGACATCAACTTTCGTGATGACACTTACATCTTAAATTAGGATTCTAGCATAGACTATGAACCAACTTTCATTGTGAACTTAATTCATATTATTAATCAATTACATCTAGTCTTTTGATGAGATTAAAATCAACCTTAGAATAAAGGAATTTGATAAAGATTAGAGATTTTGGGGTACGGGAATCATCTATAATAAATCCATATCAGGGTTTATAAATACCTTAGATTAAGAAACTACTTGATCATTTTGAACATGAAAATAAAACATAATAATAGAGAAAACATGATTAAATAGAATAAATGAGCAAAATATTTTAAGAGAGAATCAAGTACTTGTGAATTATTGAGAATTCGGCGAGAATCGTCGATTACAATAGCATATAACCTTTAAATCTCAATGAATGCTTCAAAATAGTGCATAAACTAGAAGAAAACTATTATTGTCTGATGTTTTCTCCTTAAGAAAACCTAGAAACCTATTTATAATAAACTATTTTGGATTTATGATAGATCAATTATTAAGTCAAACTTGTTTCTAGTTGACTTAGGTAAAGTACAAGTTGTGTTTAAATTCAAGTGAAATGTAGTTAAATTAGTTTTTAGTAGGTTTCAGGTAAATTACAAGTAAATTTTGGACCTTTGATTTCTCGAGTCAAATTAGGCTTGTAAAGTTTGAAATTTTCTTAACTTTTGAGTTGAGAAATTTTTTGACACCCTATGTATAGTTATAAAATTTTTCTATCTAATGTTAGTATAAATGTGTAGACCTTAGCATTTAAGTGTCATTACTCATCAACTCATTAATCAAGTGCATTTTAGTAGTTTTGATTATCCATGATATTTATTTATTTACTTGTATATAATAACATGTTATCTCGCCATATGTTATTATTATTTGGTAAATTGACACGACTATGTCATTACATAAATTATTAACATTATTTTTGCATAAAAGTAGAACATTTGATGGAATCATTATCACTAATTAAGCCACACCCTTGTGTTAACACTCCATAAATAGAGCTTTTACCAAAGCACCATTGACACGGGTATTGAAAACATTGTAAAATCATGCATTTTAATTTAGGGTAATTCTCGATGGTAACCTTGTACAATTTTGTTTTATACTTGATTGACTAGAAAAAAAAACTTTATCAACGATAACCCTATGCTTTTTAATATTCTTTGTCGTGGCCTAATGACACAATTTTGTAAAAAAAATACTTTTATCCAAATTATGGTTAAGCCATGGTTAGTACATTCTTTATTTCCCTCGCAAACCTTAACTATTTCATCAACCCACCTTATTCAATTCCTATTGAAATCACCTACTTAATTTTCCCCTCATTCAATTCTCCCTAAAATCTTCTTCCCCTACACTCGTTCATGTTCTTTTAGCACTCTCATTGCCCGAAATTCAACTAAAACCTTGAAGAATTGAAGAGTGAAGTGCAACAATTTAAGAGGTGTTTAGACGAGTGAATTGCAAGAATAGAGGGGAAAAAATTTTTGCTTTTTCATGATTTAGTGTTGCTCAAGGTATGTTAGATGTAGATTTATGGATATTAAGTTACTCTTAGGAAGTTAGTTGAAATTATTGTTAGAATGAAGAGGTTTACTCTGAAAATTTTATATAGTGCCTTATTTAAGGTATCTTAAATGACTGTTAATTATAGTTTTTACCCTTTTAATGTTCTAATTGATGTAGTATGTTAGAAATAATGGATATTTTTTTATAATTATCCTTAAGTTTGTTTTAGTAAATTTTACACCATTAGATTTCTAATGTGTTGTTCATGTGTATGTCGAGGTTGATGTATGTCACCCTTTTGTGTGCTAATGTAGTGTTTTTTAATGGGTGATAAGATATTGTTGAAATTTCAATATTAGGGGGAGGATTATGTTGTACATGTAGATGATGTTGATCAAGATAATATGATATATATATATATATATATATATATATATATATATATATATATATATAGATATATATATTTGGACATAGCTAAGAAAAGGAAGTTAAAGATACCTCCTTTTCCTACTTTTTTATATACTAATAAAACACAACATGTGGAATTGCTAAGTGATGTTTATTTAGCTCATATGTTCTCCAAATTAGCTTATCAAATGATTATATACAGTTTTGTTGGTAGTGGTGAGAGGTCTAGTGATGTAATTAAGGCTGCAAAATCCCTTTTGGCAGGTAAGGAGTTATGGGGTAATAGAGGAACGTGTAGTAGACTTAAACTACCCACTAGGAGACAGGGTGATGTGCAAGGTACTTTTGGGGTTAAAGTTAAAAGTAAAGTTGAATTAGATGTACATTTGAATCTAAATGTGGCTGATCTATGTATTAATGAATAATGTAATGAGTTTAATGTGAAGTTAGAAGTTAATCAAATTGTGAATGATGTAAGTATGGATGATGAAGATGAGTTAGAAGTTGGTGATGTGAGAGGTAGAGGAAGAGGTAGAAATGGAAGAAGGATTAACAGAGGTAGGAGAGGGAGAGGGAGAGGTAGAGATAGAGGGAATTCAATGAAATATTGGTTCAAAATCTCACCATCCCCATGGATAATTTCAAATAAAGAAACTTGCCTTGCACCACCTAAACCACCCTAAATTGAACTCACACTACCACAACAGTCAAAAGCTTGCCCTTCACAACCTAAAGTTCCAAAACCTGACTCTGCAAATGCTAAACAAGCATAAGTCGACCATATTATTCCATGAACCGAGGCAAAACTTATTGAAATTGAAATGCAAACACCGATATTAGAATAACCTACTTTAACCATGTCTTTTAAAGTATCTAAGTTAGGTAATATGACGATACCTAGAACTACTGCCAAAAAGAAAGGGCTAGTGGTGTTTGTGAGTAAATGTGAGGGACTTTTGAGTGTACTATGAGAAACATGAGATTAGTTGGGCAGAGTGGATTGTCTCAGAGTGTGAAAGTAGGTAATAATGAATTTAATGAACAAGAAAATGACAATTACATGCCAATAGTATAGATTATGAGGAGGAAGACTCGAAAGATGAGTATTTTCCTATGGTCAATGATAATTTTGATCCATTTAAGGGTGCATATTTTAATGAGATCAAAGTTCCTAAATATGATTATTTTTCTAAGGTATATTATAATGGGGAAATGTATAAGGATGAAGGATGGGAAAGCATTGTACTTAAGCTATGTCATATTTTCACTAATAAACATCACATTAGGGATGTAGTAACAATATTCAAAATAGTTTCTCAATAGTTGTGTAAAGGCTAATAGTTCTAGATACAGTTAAGTGCTCTAGCATTGACTGTGGTTCGAGATTACATGCTTCTAAGATGCCTAATGGGCTATTTTAGGCAATTAATTAATACAAAATCTAAACCATTACTTGTTCAGGCTTAGTAACTAGGAACACAATGGCTAATGCACATTGGGTTAAGAGAATTTTGTTAGAAGACATTAGGACAAACAATGACATTCCAGCCTATACAATGAATGAATTATGATGGGAGAGGTACCAAGTGATATGCTTATTCCTTCATTATATAAGGTGAGGTAGAATGCATTGATGGAGATTCATGATGGGCATGAGGAGTCCTATGGCTTTCTGCCTAAGTATGCAAAGCTCTAGAAGAATAAAAACCCTAACTTTTGGGCAATTTGTTCTTGGACTCCACATGATCATCTAGAGAGGCCTTTGGTATTCTCTAAAATATTCATATCATTGGAGGATGCACTATATATAATAGTTACTGGTTGTAGAAGTATAATAGGTGTGGATGGTGCACGTTTGAAGGTAACAATGGAGGAGTGTTGTTGTCTATAGTTGCCTTGGATGGTAACAATGAGATATTTTCAATTGCATGGGGTATTGTATCTAGTGAAGATTAAGAAAGTTAGGAGTTCTTTTTGTGGAATTTGAAACATATCTTATTAACTAGTGGAATAGGTGATGAATGGTGCATAACATCAAATAGGTAAAAGGTTAGATAATTCTAATCAAATATATGTTCCTTTATTTCATAAGCTAATATAAGAGTCCTCTTCTAATCATATATATGTTCCTACTTGCATTACTAGGTTACTGATCTAGTATTAACCAAAATTTGGCCTGAACTTGGAAGAAGATATTGTTGCTAACATCTATGCAAGAACTTTAAAGGATTATTCCCTGATCCTATAATGTTTCAATTTTCCTAGAAAACATATGGATCTTATAATGATTTTACTTTCAAAAACTCAATAGAATAATTGAAACAAGTAAATCACTTAGTTTTGATTTGGCTTACTGAAGTAAGAGATCAAAGTATATGGTCTACATATGCATTTAACCCAGCTATTAAATATGATGTGAACAAGACCAACTTTATAGAGAGTTTTAATGGTGTGGACATATGTAGACTTGTGCTAATGTTTTTAGAAGGTACTAAGCATAAATACTTCTATATGCTAGCTAATCATAGGATTTAGTATCCTTTGCAACCTAAAAAGTTTTATTGTTTTTAGAGTTTAGGAATCAGAAGGATGACAATGGTCAAATTAGCTGTGAGGAAGTGAAGAATGGACTAGGAATGACATATGCCCTAACATAATCCAAAGCCTATAAAATATTGTTGTTGATTCTAGGAAATGAATGTGCTTGATATCTGGTGATAGAAAGTATGAGGTTTTAGAATCTAATTAAGTTAATGTTGCTTGTTAACCTAAAGAATCACACTTTTGCTTGCAATGCATGGCAATTATCTGGTTTACCATGTAAGTATGACATGAGAGCCATATTACATGAGAGATTAGACCCTAATAAGTTTGTGAGAGAGTGGTATTCTATCAGGAGAAACAAGCTCATATATGCTAGAAACATTAAGTCCATTCCAGATCTTGAGCAATGGCTTGATAATAACTTGCCAATTATAGGGCCACCTAATATAAAGAGAGGTATAGGCAGGACTACTAGAATTAGAAGAAGGGAAGAAGGTAAGAAAGAAAAGGGGAAGAGCACTAGTAAAATAATAATGAATTGTGGCTAAAGATTTGCTGCATAACATTAAAAACAGCTGTAAATTAATTACAACTATAAATATTATGCTACGTCATTGACCTAGACCTGCCACATTTTAATCGGAACTCTAATAATATGCGGCGTAAATACCTAGCCCCACCGCATTTTAATCATTTCTCAAATAATATGCGGAAATCACTAACCCACCCCTACCGTATTTTAATTACACTAAATAAAAAATACCACGAGCATAACAATAAGCGGCGGGTGTATGCAAGACCTGCCGCATTTTGAAACATGGGTATTTGAATGAGTGTTGTTAATTATGAATGTAAATGTGTTAATTAGTTCAAAACTTCAAATTAGGGTTTATCTTTACATTAGTTCAAAACCTAGACATAGGTATTTGAAATAAGGTTTATCTTCGAATTACTTTGAAGCCTCATGAGTGGCACGACCCATGTATTAGACGTACATGCATTAATCATAAACTTTGCTTATATAATCGCTTATATAGACTACGTGAATCTCATTCATAAGCAATTTTAAGATGGAAAAAAGTGTTCGTTTGTATAATGATTCCTTCTATAGTCATATATTTTTGGGAAAATAGTCTATAGTCTATATATCTAGCCATTTTGACAATGATAGATATATTAATGAATAAATGATGCAGTTATTTAAAATAACCGCAATAATTGTGGTATAAGTGTTGCGGTTATTTTAAATAAATGCAGAAAATATTGATGCCCAGGAAAAATAATATATGTACTGAATAAATGCTGCGGTTATTTAAAATAACTGCAACACTTGTGGTTTAAGTGCTGCGGTTATTTTAAGTAACCGCAGTATTTATTCAGTTATTTATTAACCCTGTCTTCTCTTTTTCAGGCCATTTCAAACCAATCAAAGTTTTCCCTAGACATTAAAGCGCATGAAAAAAAAACCCTAAATCTACTTAACTTCGTCTTCTCTAGCTAGATCTAATCCCATAACTTAACATCCTCCATTTCTTCTCTAGTCCTAACCCATTACACCCACTTACAAACTTTCTCTCTCTCTTTGAAAGAGCTTCAATTCACATTTGGGCTTCTTCACGGAATTCGTGCTCTTCGTGCTTGTCATTCGTGCTCTTCTTTGTGAAATTTGAGGTACATATTTCCCATTTTTGTGTTTGGATATTGAAGTATAGTTTTGGTATCACGTCATTACCCCTAATTGCTACTTGTATTCCATTCCTATTCTTGAGTAATGCATATAAAGGTACTGATATATATTTGGGTATAAAGGTTTGTGGCAAAAGTGGGTTTCATTAGGAAGCTTTGGATATGCTTCCATACGAAATTGGAAATGTAAACCGATTTCCTAAATGTATGTTTCAAATTTCATTGATGATTATGATATTGACATGTTAATGATGGACACAAACTTGAACCTAATCTAACACAATCTTTCAGTCACTTTTATATAGGCTTTGCTACTGTCACTGCGACATTAACATTGAATTAGCCAGTCCATCTGTCTTGTGCTTGCTAGCTTGTCATAACTTTGCACTACAACTATTACTCTTTTTAGTCATGTTTTTGTGTATTTAAATAGGTTTATTGTGTTTAAAAATATCTTTGGAAGGGGCTTAAGATTTGGTTTAGAAATCAACCAACTTAGTGTGTAGTTCTGACCTCAGGTGGGGCCGTTGTTCAACATTCAAAAATTGATAATTTTTTGGACTGTTTGATGTGGTCGCTCATGAAGATCCTACGTAATGAGATGAAATGGACAAAATATAAAATTTCTTTGTTTCGGAGAGCAATCAACGTGTGCATTTGTGTGTTGATCTTAGTATGTAGAAAATGCTTTTCATGCAGAGGTAGGAATGTCTATTAATGATGGGTTAGTAAACCGATTCTAAACGTATGTTTCGATGCCTTTTTGCAACCCTAATATATATCAGTACTATAAACCAAGGTTTCAATACTATATATCAGTACTATAAAGGTTTCAGGCCTAATTTACCAGTTGTTTAAGTGACATTAAAAGTTAGAACGGTTGGAATTAACTACTCCTACATGAAACAATTGGAATCAACAAGATTAATAGAATTATGAATTCATACAAGGGGCATAAAACTTCATTATGAACTATGAATTGGGGATGTTGTTCATGAAGATGAATATGATGAATAGTTTGATGAAACCCCACCATCCACATGGAATATCCCGAAATTAGTTGTTGACAATGTTGACGATATTCTAAGATGCAATGACCATGATAAAGGATTCTACGTATCTAGGGAGTCTGAGTAATAATGAACTGCCAAGGATTCCAACAAAAAGGTACTACTAAGAAAATGGATAGAGTAGAAGAATCTAAAAAATTAACTTGTTAATAAACTGTAAAATTTCCATATATAAAAGTTTATTACATATAGTTTCTACATGATTTTATGTTATTTTTTGATCTAATTGTTTACTCTTTGATTCATATTAACTTTACTTGTGTTTTTTTAATTTGTAGATTCAAAGAAACGGAAGAACAAAGAGGACTCGAGCCATCTTCTCCTGCCGACACCCAGCAGATGAAGAAGAAGAGAGTGGGGAGAGGTCCCTCAAAAGGGATTAAGTCCATCCCCGGTGTCTAGAGAGTTCTAGAGTGGGATGCACTTGAATGCCCATGTGGGACACACTACAAGGCCTATAAATGCCATTTGGGGGAGATCAGTCGGTGGATAGTATTGATCTTGATATCTGACTGGAGCTCCATCCCGAAAGGTGAGAAGGATATGCTTTGGGAGGACACGAAGGTAATTAATATACTGAATTACGTTACTTTTTGCAAATCTAATTGTGTTATTTTTTGTTAATCTAATTGTGTTCTTTTCTTCTTGTAAATCATACAAAAAGAGTTACAGATCGAGGAGGATCCTCGAAAGAAGTAGGCGGTTCTCATCTCTTGTGACTTGAAATGGAGACTCTTCAAGGCCAAGCTCGTGAGTGGTTGGATCTCCTATACAAGGAATAAGGAGGGCCAGACCAGTAAGCGACCTTGGGAGCTCTACAACTTCATTTCTGAGGAAGACTGGAATGCATTCGTGAAGATGCATTCTACAGAGGAGTTTAGGGTAAGCATTTCGTTGAATATATTTGATATTAATATAATAAATATTACTTCAATTTCACTATATTTTCTTATATATATTAACGTGTATCCTATAAACAACAAAGAAGCAAGAAGGTGAAGAGGACTGCGGCCCAAAACTTGTATCCTCATCATATGGGTCAACACTCATATGCTGAGATGAGTGAAATCTGGAGGCGAAAGGGATTCATTCCTTCAGTTTCGTCGTCGTCATCCAGTTGTTCATCAGTTATTTTGAGTCTTCTAGATAAGACGACGACTCGGCTTCTTGCGAGATTCGTCCCTAACGACAAAGGACATCTCATGGTTCCTGACCAGCAGATTGCTATCGTCCGAGACTCCATTGTAAGCTATGTTAATTTATAACATTAGTATATTCGTATTATTACTTTTCATTTAATAATTGATATTTTCTTTTCTTTTGTTGAATACGCAGGAGGAATGGAAACGGAGAGAGGAATCAGGAGAGTTCGTCTCTTAACCACGGGACGACATCTTGTATCGTGCCTTCAGCAAAAAAGACAACCTAGGTTGGGTGGTTGGTTACAAAATCGATGTAGGTCAAAAGACTGTGTACGGGGCTGACATGAGGAGCTCGATCTGATGAAGAGGGTAGAGGACGTTGAAGCTCGAATCGACAATGCTATGAGAGAGGCTAAGCAGCGAGTTCGGGCTTAGATGGTTAAGGAGATGGAGGAGAAGATGGATCTAATGCTCCAAGAGAAGTTTAGGTTGTTTACTGCGCAATTTGGTATCTCGCAACCACCTATGCAGGAACCTAAGCATAGCATCAAGCTTGACCCTCCAGTCTTCCCATCTAGTAGCGTCTCAAGGGTTAGAGATCCTTTAGGATCTGCAAGTTTGTTTACTCATGTTTTACAAAATACTAATCGCATATGAAATTCGTATAATTTAAATGAATGAGATACTGACATCTTTATCACTTTTGTTGCAGGAGCAAGTTTCCTATTAGTTGTTGCACATGTTGAACAGAAATGAAGCAATCATTGTTGCTTTAGGAACCGTTCATCCATGTCTGACTCGAGACCACCATGCTGACATCCTTCCTGGTCATGTAAAGGTCAGCGTCAATGACTATGATTAGGTATATAAGGATGTCCCTGTTCCTTCCTCTTCTACCTTCATTAAAAGGCTCAAGCAAGCCCATAAGACCTTCACACAGTGGCTAAAGCATCTAGTTCAGCTCCTGAAGAACGAGGTAAATGAATTCCGCCTCACTTTATGAAGGTAGTTGTATTCAACTAATGTATTCTACTTAAGTCTTGAATTTGTTTGAATCAGCAAAGAGATACCGGTGGAAAGGACACAGCTGAAGGTGTTGCCAGCGGTCCTAGTGGTCTAGAGGCAACTAAGTCCGTGAAGAAGGATGTTGCCCAAACCATTCTCACTGAGCTGGCCTTAAGTCATCTCGGTGAGAATTATCATCAAATAAGAGCTTAGTTGTCGAGGCTTTCGCTAGATAGCATCCTCTCCTTTCATTGTGGGAAGATGATATCCGGGTACCCCAAGGACTAGGATATCATGATCGTAGGAAAGGACTTCACTCAACTTCTCATAGGAGAAGAGTTGAACGTATATGTGCTCTAAGTCTTTATGATGTAAGTTACCTAATGTTTTTTTGATTCGTTCATGTTGCTAAATGGGTGTTGTTATTTGATAAATTAATTATAGGTCTTGTTATGAGTTAGTCTAAGAAGAAGGACTAGGATCCTTCGATTTCAAGTGCCCTTCTAAGATATCAGCTACCATGATCGGCAATGACCAGGATTTCGTCACTTCTTACATGGTATCTTTAATGGCCAAATATCATAACAATCATTTCATCTTATGCCCGTACCATGAAAGGTATGAGCTTCTTACATAGTATCCAAGGGCTTGTATGAATATGTTTGTATTTTAACCATTTACCAATCATTTTGTAGGTGTCACTGGATACTACCTGTTATTTCCTTAGAGAAAAGGGTAGTATACGTTTTCGATCCTCTTTAAAGAAAACGTAATTTAGCGATTAAGGAAGTGTTAAATACGTTAGTATTCGTTAATTACATCTTTTATTTCACTAACAAGAGTAACAAATTAAAGTATAGTTATTGACATTTTTTTTCAAATGTAGTGCTTTCAAGAGCTTTAAAGTTCAGTCCAGCCTCCGTAATGAATTGAAGTTGAACTGGATTCCAACTTAGGTATCCCTATTTTCAATCATATGTCTATTTTATTGCCTTAGAATTGTATTAGATCTGTTTGACTTACATTTTATTTGCTTTCCAAATGTAGTGTCCTCAACAGATAGGAAACACTGAGTGTGGCTACTTTCTTATGTGTTTCTTGTTTGACATCCTCCACAGCCATGCTACTTGTGAGGATCTTTCAATGGTACGTATTATTCATTTGTTTCATAATTTATTTGTGAGATCTAGGATATAGATAACTCGAGGCCATCGATAATGGATGGATGGTGTTGTGTACGGGAATTGTGTTGTGAACACACAATTGTGTTGTGAATTTTAGATGGATTGTGTTGGATTATAATTATTGTGAAAACAGGTACTTGTAAAAAATGGAAATGGGCCTAATTACAGAGGAAACTCTGCTGAAATTTACGCTTGGAATTATGTATCCTGTTTTGTAGATATACTAAACCTATCTTTTCTTACCCTTTCTGGCAATTCAAAGAACAACGCCATACTCACCTGAAAAGCTGATGGAGATTAAGGAAATATGGGCGGAATACTTCATTGGGGCCGGACAATATGTATAATTAGGTAGCTAGCTCAATCTTCGCCTTTTGTTTTTACATAAATACATTAGGGTTAAATCTTAGAATATAACATTAGATTAAGCCATTATTTTTTGTATATAGCATTAGCTTAGGCCATTATTTTCTGTATATATTATATCATTGGGTTAAGTAAGTCTTATTCTTGTAGATGTAAACTTAGTTTATAAGTTCAATTCGATTAACTTGCTTGTATTAGATTTGTTTAATAACAATTTTTGTGATGATTCAAATAAATATTTTATAAGCACATTTCCATATATATATATGGCAGCAATTGGCATTCCCTAATTTTTAAAAAGAGTGGGTAAGCAGGAAAAAAAGAAACTATTTGCTGCGATTATTATAAAAAAACCGAACTATTTGCTACGGTTAAACTAAAAAACCGCAGCAAATTATAATTTAAATTATTTTTTGAATAATAATTATTGCGGTTATAATAAAAAACCGCAGCAAATAATAATAAAAATTTAATTTTCTTCATTGTTTTAAGAATAATTGTTACAATTATAATAAAAAACCGCAACAAATAATAATAAAAATTTAATTTTCTTTATTATTTTAAAAATAATTGTTGCGATTATAATAAAAAACCGCAGCAAATAATAATAAAAATTAAATTTTCTTTATTTTTTTATAATATTTGCTGCGGTTATTATAAAAAATCACAGCAAATAATAATTTAAATTAATTTTTTTATTTTTAAATAATAATATTGCGGTTATAATAAAAAACCGCAGCAAATAATAATTTAAATTTAATTTTTTTAATTTTTTATGAATAAATGTTGCGGTTATGTATGAAAACCGCAGCAAATAATTCTTATAAGTGTTGCGGTTATTTATAAATAACTGCATCATTTGTGATATTTATTGTTGTGTCCAAAAACCGCAGCATTTGTTGGTTTTTCATGCGCTTCTGCTATATGTGCTTCGTATAAATAACCGCAGCAAATAAGGTTAAATAATCGCATAATTTAGACATTTCTCTACTAGTGCTTTGTCCCGAGAAAAAAAAAAGATGTTATGTGAGTGTTTGTACGGTTCCTAGTGGGTACTTATCAAATTTAAAGAACTTAGTGTCCATGAAATAATTGAAATTAGTGGGTATGAAGTCTCATGATTTTCATGTTATGATGTAAGTATTTCTACCCATTGCCATCTTCCATATTTTGCCCAAGCATGTTAGGGATTTTATCACTAGACTTTACTCTTTTTTCAATATAATATACAGCAAGGAGCTTGATCCATCACGTTTGGATGAGTTATAGGTTAATGTTGTTACGACCTTATGTCAACTAGATATGTATTTTCCACCTTCGTTCTTTGATATTGTGGTACTAATTGTTCATTTGGTTTGAGAGATTAAGCTTTGTGATCTAGTGTTCCTAAGATGGGCTTATCCTTTTGAGATATTTATGGGTACTTTAAAGAAAAAGGGGAGAAATCCAGCACACCTTGAAGGTATTATAATTCAAGGTATGACCATGGTGAAGGTAGGTGAGTTTCTTGGTGAGTTCTTATCTAAGGGAGAAGCAATTGGGTTATCAAATTTGAGGCATGTAGGAAGGCTCAAAAGGCATGGCACAATGGGTTCTAAGGAGGTGTTAATTCCATTGCCGAAAGAGAGACAAGCTTATTTATTTGTTTTGCACCATATCACAAAGGTTCACCCTTACTTGGAAAAGCATATGAATGAATTGAAGTTGAAGTACCCTTCTAAAGGTGAACGAGCATTAATGTAAGAACACAACAACACCTTTATCGATTCGTTTTATGAACAAGTTATGTATGAATTGTCTAAAACATGCCATAACATTTTTTATACAATCAAGTGGTTAACTTATAGCCCTTGGACAACTATTCGATCTTTTGAGGGGTTTGATATCACTGGATATTCCTTTTACATTGAATGTCGGGATAAGAAATCAAAGTCTATTCAAAATAGTGGTTTTTCAATAGTGGCTTCTTCTACATAATATGCAAGCTCAAAAGATAAAGCACTAATTGATGCGACCTTGTCTTACTATGGGATAATTCAAGAGATATGGAAATTTGAATACTGTAGCTTTAAGGTTTCCCTTTTTTAATGCAAATGGGCAGATATCAGTCGACATGGTTCGGTGAAGAAAGATGAATCAAATTGGTCTTTAGTTGAATGAGTCGTATGGGTGATATAGAGGAACTATTTATACTTGCATCATAAGCTAAATAATTATTCTACATCAAAGACACAAATGACCCTCGATGGGATGTTGTTATCCCTAGTAAATAGCACATCCTTAGAATCAGTGATAACACTTATGAGGAAGACTACGATGACTTTGATGATCTCACACCTTTCTTGATGCATTATAATGATGACATAGATGGACCTGAAATGGAAACAAATTATATGATAATGGATCACCATGAAGGAGTAACTATAGATTAGTAATACTCATTTACTAGGTGTTATTTTATAGTTACATTAATGTTTGCTTTATTTTCTTTTTAGCCTTGAAGTTGGATGATTCACTGACTCGGTTTGCATTGTTTTCTTTTTCTTTGATGCAGTTTTGGTCTTACATCATGGTTACTGATGAAGATTTTAGTGTTTATAAGGATAACATTGAGTACGATGTTAACCTGGAGACTGATCGAGGTGATTCATAAGACATAGCTGCTGAGTTAGAGGCTTAGAGAATCGATAGGATGTTCAACAATCATGAGAGGATAGCTGAAGCAGCAGCATGTTTAGGGAATGATGAACCCATGAATATTGACATTCGTCCCCTTGTGTTCAGTTTTGGGGAGAGGGAGGGGGAAGGGTGGTGCTCGTGGCTTAGGTTGACCCAAAGGTCCGACTAGGAGCCTTAGAGTGTCCGAGGCCATCCATTTAAAGTTTGATCATTTACTCTGGCCCATTGGTAGGTGGCATCTCAAGTACCGTCATCATATTGGCCTTCTTATTCAAAGTTCAACATTAATTTGGAGTGGTCGGAAGTAAATGAGGGTCTTTATCTATTTCAAGTTTTGTTTCACATTTGAGACAACCCCCAGCTGAAGAATTTGTTTTTATCTACAGTCGCCGATAGATTTTGGGACTTCAAATCAAAGTTGGTGACTGGTTGGATTACCAAGATGAGAAATTTATCTAAGAAAGAAGCTAATAGGTTGCCTTATGAAATCTGAAAACATATTAAGGTAAGGAATTGGACAACCTTTGTCAAGAACAAGACGTCTAAAGCTGCAGTGGTAAGTTAAATAATTTTATGTATTGAATTTTAAAAATGATTTCTAAGGTACTTATGACCTTTACTATTGTTGCAGGCCAAATGCGAGAAGGCAAGCAAGAATCCAAAGATGAAAATTCATCCCCATTACCTTAGACAATCAAGCAACAATGACACAAGGCAACATTGGATAGCAGTTGGTTAGTTTTTACCCTCTTGCACGAGAGCTTCTTCTACGAAATAGGCACCATTCATATAAGCCATGGGAATGACTAGCTTTGTTCAAGGCACAAGAAAGACAAGAAAAATGGGGAGAGAGTCATTCCAAACGAGCAGAAGTAGGCTGTGGCTAAAAAATACATTAGAATTCTATTTGCAAATCAATTAAGTCCCAAATTTTTATACTATCCAAGATTCATTTCTCATCTTTAACTTTTTCTTTACAGTTTGAGTTCTGAGATAAGAAAATTCAAGGGAAATGCATTCCCATGAGGAACCAAGACGCATTAGCTATGGACATTGGGAAGCCAAATTATATCGGACACTGCATTGGACTGAGAGGGACCAATATTGAGTATAGAAAAGTTTTGGGACCTCCTCCACCAAGATCAAGCCAACCAAGTCAAAGCAGAGTTTCAATAGAAGATTAGGAGACTTTGAAGGATCAACTATGAGAAGAACTTTGACAAGATTTAATGCCACCATAAAGGACAAGATATTCTCCATACTCTAAGACATTGGTGTGAGCACCGAGCAGATAGCATCCCAGAGTGCACGGGTGTCTACTCCCTAGCTAGAGGTGTGTTAAACAATATTTTAAACTTTTATGAGGAATAACTAATTTTTTTATTACTAATGACCTATAATATAAAAAAATAAATTAAATTTTTAGGGTCCTACTAGTCATCTACTCCTAAAAGATCCAAGTTCCAAAATGATCTACGATGTAGCTAGTGGTGTTGCACACCTAAGTTAGTTAGGCCAACAGTTTACACAAACTCATGAAGTAATGAGGCTCAAAAGACATAAAGAGGTGAAGGTTGAGACTGTTCCTAACTTCTTCAAGGGAGCAGCACTAGCGGTCCCAATTCTATAGTACAACTTGGAGACATTGAATGACGTAATTGATACTTTTGTGCGATGGCCTCTACATTTGGTCAAGTATAGAAATGAGGTGGAAATTAAAGATTCAATCACGCTTTATCTATATTTATATTTCATATGATCAAATTCATCTTCTTGTGCCTTTTTAGGTGACTCCACAAGCTAAGAAGTTAAAGGGGATGTCAAGTGATGAGGTGATTGGGAGCAATGAAACAGTCTCAAAAAAGTCAATTGTAGAAAACCGACCTTTTCTCACTGATGTTGTAGCGGCTTCTCTTAGTCTTAAGAGTAATTGGATACTTCAATGTATGATTATGATGAAGGAATAGGATACCATTGATGTATCGCTGGATCGAGCCATATTCCACTACTCTGAATACGGAACAGCGGGGCTTAACAAAGGTGACATCACCCAATTTTTACAGGGAGCTCAATTAAACATTATTATTATTCAATGCTTCATGAGGGATACACAATTAGAATATAGGTTAACTTAAGTCGTGTTTTTAGATTAATTTCTAAACCATTTTGAAAATTCTTTTTATGATTGTGTAGGGAACTCCAAGATGATTGTGTGTCATGCAATTTACTCTCATTAGTTGGTTGGTTATGTCTTAAGTCCACTTTGGATGCAAGAATCAAAATTAACATCGAGGAGGTAAAGACATATGTTCATTTTGCATTCATGAAAGCCCTACAAGTTAGGTTAAAGTTCATTTTCGCCCCTATTTTCGAACAATACGCTTAAATTTGAAGTGTGAATACTTTAATATACTTATCGTCAGTTTTATATGGTCATGTTAGACCCTATATATGAATGATTAGATACATTTACTTTGACATTTAAACGAATTATTAAAACTCATACAATTGGTTCTTAAACTTGTTTTTAGGTCATTAGATTACGATCATGTATTAGAATATAAACATAATGCTAATTATTTATTGCTTAATATGTAGTGCACATTGGATGCTTGTAGTCATTTGTGTGGGCAGTGGGAAAATCTATTTCTTCAATTTGGCTCGATCAATGCGCAATATTAAGCTAAAAGCGATTATTAATTAGTAAGTCTTATCAATAGATTTACATTACAAGGTTGGTTGAAATTGAACTTTGAAACTAATCAATGATGTTTTTCAGTGTGTTCAAAAGACTTACATTGCAAGGAGATCAAACCAAAAAGCAGACATCGACATGGATGAAAGTGAAGGAGAATTGATTAATTAAAACATTGTGAAATAATGTATCATATGACCTTTTCTCATATGTGGAGATGGAACTGGAAAACTTCTCGGCCAGTATACTGATACTCGTTCTTCATGGCTGAGAATGATATCTCATACTCATTGGAGTGTCTCAATTTATAGAAGTTTTGAGATGTTGGTGGTAGTAGTAGTTCATATTTATGGTGGTAGTTGAAATTTGTGGTTGTAGTTAGAAAGGTTGTTATTAGTAGGTGGCATTTGTGGTTGTTGAAATTTGTGGTTGTTGTTAGTAGTTGGCATTTACGATGTTAGTTGAAATTTATGGTCGTAGTTGTTAGTGGTTGTTGATAGTAATCTACATTTATGTTGTTAATTGTAGTTATTGGCACATACGGAAATTGATTAAATAGTAATTATAATAAAACAAAATTTCAACATACAATAATTATAATAAAACATATGAAAATTAATTATACAGTAATTATAATAATTATAAATTAATTATACAACAATTACACAAAATTTCAACAATAGTATGAATGTAGCTAATTCTTCCCATAATTGAATCTGATCTTGGTACATCATATCTCGCCCTTCCACACTTGGTTGGCGAAGTCGATGCCATATATAGTGAACCGGTGGTAGTGGAAACCCGAAAGACAGGTCAAGATGAATAAAATGCATGCATGTCCCTAAATACCCTATCGTGAAATCTGCCACTAGTCTACTGTTAGGTCGATGGAGTATCCCAAGGTAGAGTTATAGTGCACGAATACTAAGCTCAATCGTCACTCCCACTACGAAATGTATCATCGCGCACTTGTACACATTGGCAATGAGAAATAGGTCTGCCACAACCTCCCTCCAATGGTCTTGACCACATCGTCCTCCTACTTATTTGATACGATCTAAAGCACTATCCAAACTATATCCGTATTAAGGGGAAGTTGTCCTCCCCATAGAAGAAAGCATTAGCAACACATCAAAAACCGTAATTTTCATCTACCATGACATCGTTTCACACTTGCATGTACGATATTATGATGCTAGGAATCGATTCCTTGTATGGAAATTGATCAATATCCATTCTCCCTACATTCACAATCAATAGAACGACAATAACAATTAAATAAATGCGCACAAGTAACCTTTTGGATTATTGACTTAAGCATAATAACTTACCAGTGTTCGACATGTTAACTGACGGCAAGAACCGTCCCCTTGATGATGATCAACTAAGACCCCTATTACAACCTCCACGAATATATTTAAATGCACTTCGATTACGCCGTGGTTGACGACCTCTTAGTCTTTTAGTTTGACTAGGCTGTTTGTGATCCAACGTTTCAGGGTAGAAGTAGGCGTGCAGTAGGTGTAACACATAACGGATGACAAAACAGTGACTAGATGATACCTTATCAACCAGTACTTGAAATTTCTCCTCTTCATGAGCCGAACGACTTACGGTTTTTGTGTCAGGTCATTCCTCAATGATCATCGATCTCTATAAAGCATGAATTTGATTAATATACATTAACCGACTTCCCTGAATGGAGCGATAAATGGTACAAGAGTAAGGTAACCCATGGGTTTTCAATATAGTACATCCGCACATTACTTCTACATCATCACCTAATTCTTTGATCTTGGTCTTCTCGTCATTTATAAAACTCAAGAAGTGGTGTGACACATGACAATGGAGCTTATGGAAAATGAAGTATTCGTACTTCGTGCCATGTTGACATCTAGAACATTCGAGATCATTCACAATGTTGTTGAACTGGGTGTCAAGTGTCTTGTTCACACATTTGAACAATGTATCCAAGGCCTGATTAGAAGAATTAATCCAGTCCTTCAGGGCATTATGCGCACTCTCCACTCTATAGGTCATTGTGTTGTTGAAATAAAGGACCTGATTAGTCGAATATTTCACAAACTTTTCTTTGTGAGGCAATCATTGACCCTCAATATATTAGATTATAATTGGGCACCATCCATAAGAATGCCTGAAATTCAATACAGTTTTCTCATATTCTATTTCGGTTCAGACATGTATAATTTTACTCAATTAATCCCTTTTCAAAGTCTCTGCATTGCCTTTGTTCTTGTTAAAAAGCCATTAAGCCTTGGTTTCCACATATTTGTTGATAAGCCATGTGTAAAGTAGATGCTTGACTTCTGTGAAGAACTCAGCAATCGAGGAAAAAAGACCTCCTTCACAATCAATTACAATGGTTGAAGGATGTATCCTAATGCCTATGTAATCCCTCAGATTTTTCAACACCCAATAATGACTTCCAGCAGTCTCAGATCAAAAAGTTCTTGTTTATCGAAGTCATCCCAACCATTCAACCAAAGGATACTTGTGCTTATTCGTTTTGTACGTCGAATAGATGAGAATAATGTATGCCCATGAAGAGTACATATCACAAGAATTAGGGTGCACCACGAACAAGTGTGTTACCTCATATGTCTCAGCATTGGCATCAAACTATAACAGGTATCCATTTTGTTTTACTTGGTCAGCAACTGTTGAATCGGATTCCTTCCTTCTAAGTTTTTAAACCTCTACTTATGTCTGATGTTGTATATGTGCCTCCTGTTAGGCTAGGATTTTCTCCAACACAAATGTCAATATCTTCGCAAGCTTCACGTTCGCATCACTCATTTATAATAAAACTACTTTAGCAACAAGACTTAGGCCGCTCATCTGTCGGTGGTTATGCAAACCCTATTTCGAAAAGTCTTTCACTTCCCACCCAGTACGACTTGGAAGCACATGCACCTTAACTCAAAATAGACAAACGCAACCTTTCCTGAACCTCTTTGCGACATTGAAATCCCGTGCTTCTCGCTTACGCTAATGATCACATCTTAATATTCTATCCTAGAATCCTACTTCTATCAAAAACTTTATTGACTATAGAGGTTAGATCTGAAAGACTGAGTTCAATCTTCTTATAGGCATGAAAGATGAGCCTCCTTCAAAACCTTTACCTGTAAGGTTAGGTCAGCAATTAATTTGAATAAGGATTATGAACAGGCCCTTACCTTGGCCTTAGAGCGGATTCTGTTCCTGCAATCCACATAAAGTAGAGCAAGAAATCCCTTCTTTTCTCGACGCTTTGTCCTCGACACTTTGGTGAAAGAGTTGGGGATAAAATTTTACCCCTTGTTTTCTCGACGCTTTTTTGTGTAGAGGAATATCTCAACAAATAAAAGCGTCGAGAATTATAATCCCCTGCAAAAAAAAATGAATTATAGTCATGGAAGGTAAAAGATAAGAAAAGTTAACCTAAAATGAAGCACATAAATCCAATATTCTATTATGACCACTCATTTTGACACGCAAAATCACGATTTACAAGATTGTACACTCAAAACAAACAATCGATTCATTCTTCATAGATATAGTGTGTGTATTCCGAGGTTTCAAAAACTTCAGAGAGGCATATCTCTTAGCCCGGTAGTCCGAACGACGTAATTTTTTTTGGAACCCCCTAATTTTAGAGGTACTACACGACCATATTGTCTTTTAGTGGCCTCAGTGATGTCTTATTTGAGATATTGAAAATAAGCTTTGACAAGCCATAAAATTGGCTACGAGACTCTGATTAGAGCTTATAATATGTCTAAACTGGGTATTTTTACGAGATCTACAAGGACAAATCCCCTAAGAGGATTTGCCCACTTATTTTCTCCAAAAAAGGCCTCTAACAGCATATAATCTATGAAATTTGATTTTTTAATTCATTCATTGCTTAATTATAATCACCGTTTACTTAGAATCACTACAACTTGCCCTCCAAAAAACTAATTAATTCCATTTATAATCACCGTGAATTTTACCCCTTGTTTTCTCGACGCTTTTTTGAGTAGAGGAATATCTCAACAACTAAAAGCGTCCAGAATTGTGGACTTCGCCCAAAAAATAATTAAAAAAATGCCTCTTCAATCTGTTTTTCTTCCCTTGCCCCAAAATTCGTGAATTAAAAAAAATAAATTTATTTAATCAATAAAAAAATAATTTCTTTAATCTTCCCACTTCCTGAATTTCGTCAATAGTGAAATCTTCCCACTTCCCACTTCCCACGCACAACAGTTCCTAAACTTTTGTCCCACTTCGCTAATTCCTCCACCCACCAGCCAATTTTGTCCCCCAAACAATCTTCTTCCCCCAACAATCTCGTGTTCATCTACAGGCCAATTTCTTCCACACATTCAACTCAATTGTTCCATGGTTAGTTTTTTCTTTGTGTGGCTTAAATTTGACTGTAATTGCTTGCTTTGTTTTGTTGTAATTCGACTGTAATTGCTTGCTTTGTTTTAGACATCAGTTGATGTATTGATGTTTATTGTCTGTTGGATTGGTCGGCTTCTGTGCATAATTTTGAGTTTGTGTATGTTGTGTTTAGGTTATTTTTTGGGTTACGTCCTTCATAAGTAGTTTTGTAAGGTATATTCAGCTTTTGGTGAAAAATCTTCTCAATGGCCGTTGGCCCTGAATATTTTGGCAGATTTTGGATAGTCACTTTGGGCCTTTGTTCTCAGTGGGAATTGTCATTTTCATGTACAAAAATAGTTTATACTCGTATATATTTAATTGATGATACTGAATGAACAATTGAAATGGTCACATGCACTAACATTGGAGAGATGATGCAGAACCCAGAGAGTAAGGAGACAGTGTCCTAGTTTGATTACATGACAACTCTAAGTTCAACTCACATTAGAGAGGAGATACAGAAAAAAGGGTAAGCAATTCTTATGTATATCATGTCAAAGAAGATAATTACAAGTATATGTATGCCTATTTATACGTACAACAAACCCAGATGCTAACATATAGACAACTGGCTATCAATTATGTTACAGGGGGAAACTGCTGTCTATATGTGAGTGTATTGTAGAATCGTGGATTTCATCAATATATAATATGATTATTCAGTCTCCTATCAATATTCAACTCAGTTGACTGAGATAGTATTTGATCGAACAATTACATTGTAGCCTTTATTTTGGATCATTTTTCACATGAAAGTATTTTACACCCTCTTTCGTTTAAAGTTTCAACTATATTTTTACTGCATGATCCTTCCAACCAAAAACATCTCTTCAAGATGCCACTATTTAGACAAGAATTAACCATTCTCAAGGGAAGGTATGAATTTAAAGACAACATAGCCCCATAGTCCACATTGGCGCAACCAGTGCAATTCAAAGACAAACATCATATTAAACTATTGACGAATCTCATTGCAGCCCAATTATAGTAGCCATCCTCGTTACTTGAAAGGTGATTTCATGCACTTAGCTTGTTTCTAAAGCCCACAATAAATCCCCTTGAAACTTTGCAGATTGCACTTCTTACACCCATATGTTAAACCCATAACTCATTAGTTTGAGCTATTAATGAAAAAATTCAGAACCTCTTTAGAATTAGTTGTTTTGCTACAAAGAGTAATAAAGTTTAGCTAAATTCTCTATATTTTGCTCTGTTCTCTTACTGTCCTCTGTCACAAATCTCATAATTTCCCCTAGAAACTAGAAATTCACCTCATGAGTCATGACTGATAATGGGTAAAGGGATAAATTGCATTCCTTTTTACAATAAGCTAAATTTTCATGTCTGAGACAGTTGTTTATTTCTCAGGGTAAATGTAACTAATATAGGAGGAATAGATATAATTTATATTAAAGGGCAAAAGCGATGTTTCATAAGTATGCCTTTCAAAAGAAGGGGATACTTGTTATTGTCTACTGCATGAACCATCTTTGTCAACTGTTGGCCACTTGTAACATGTTTGTAATTGCATGCATTATTCTTACTGGTACTAGGTTTTTCATCTTTTCACGCGAGTACTTTATATTTATTCATTCATTCATTCTTTCGACTTATATTTCAAAATCTAACCCTAGTGATACACGTGAATATATATAATCGACGTATGTGCCAACAAAATTGAACAATGATAACTAGCATTACCTGTCCCTTATATACAACTGAGACACAAAGAGAGAAAACCATTGAAGAGCTAACATGCATGTAACCCATCTAATATAATCAAATTGAATAGAAAAATAGTACAAGTATAGTTGTATATTTCAATGCTTGTTTGGTTGGATAGACAAATGGAAATTATAAATTCCTAGAAAGTGGAAGATTGATGAGTTATTTGGTTGTTTAAGTTTTACTTTCTATAAATTGAAGGAAGTTGCTTACCGGTCCCCCTTAGGATGCAACAGATGTGGAATTTAGGGGAGTTTTAAGCTGGAATTAACTGGGATATAATGATTGTTGCCATTGCATATAGTTTACAATTTGAGTATGTTCTATTAGTCGGTGTTATCATGATATTTCCATTTATACTTTTATATAGTTTGGTATTTCCATAATTTTACATATCAGATAGGCCTTATAGGTGGAATTTTCATTTTTAGATCTTGTCATTTTTAGGAAACTTTAAGATCAAGGTCATGATTAGCTTATTCTTTTTTTTGTGGTTTTTAATGTGAGAATCATGTTCTAGAGCCTAATTTACTAGGAAGGTTTAGTTCAATGAAAGTTTTGTTCCTAGTGTTGGGATTCTCTAATATTCTAGGAACATGAGTGAGGAAGTTGAGTCTCACAGAATATAATTGAAGCTTTGGATTTTGGCATGAATAACTGAATTGGACTAATATTAATTGGGATTTGGGGGGTCATATTGGGAAATTTTTTGCTTGAAATTTTTTGCTTGTAATTGAACTTAATGTATAATCTTTTAAATGTATTTGCACTCTAGAAAATACAATCACAACATTTAATTATAATCTTTTTTTAGTAGTTCTATTTTTTTAACATGTATTTGCCAAACATTTTATTGGTCATGGTGAATTTTACATGGTTCATAAAGTTAATCCAGTTATTTTTTGTAGATATGGATATTGGTTGGATTGATTTGCCGAAAGGAAACCTTGCTTATTATAATGGTTGCATGAAATTCTTAGAGTTTGCTAAGGAGACTCATGTAGAAGGAAATACTCGATGCCCATGTAATAAGTGCAAGTTAAAGAAATGGTTTTCTGTAGATGAAGTAGGAGGACATATTTTGTTTAATGGTTTTTATAAGAACTATAGAGATTGGGTTTTTCATCGTAGAGATGAAAGAAGCACTATTTTAGAGCCTTCTAGTGACCATGCAACGGTAATAGATCGAGATGATATGGGAGGGTTGCTAAGAGAGGCTTTTGGGGTTTACATTCCACAATCCAATTATGAACCTGAAGACCAACCATTAAATTTACCATGTCTTGAAAAGGAAGGTTCATATGACAAACATGAGGAGTTTGATTTTCAATATGAGGTAGATGGTGAAGTTCCATCGCTCGATGCCAGTGAAGAGGAGTCTAAGTATGAAAGGCTCATGGAAGCTTCTAATTTTTGTCTATATGAGGGTTGTACTACTTTTTCAAAGCTATCATTTTTGTTGCACTTGTTTCACATTAAGTGTATGTTCCATTGGTCAGCCGAGTCTTTTACTAAGTTGCTCAAACTTCTCTTAGATGCATTTCCTCAAATAAATGAGTTTCCATCATCCTATTATGAAGGGAAGAAGATAATTTACAATTTGGGGTTAGGATATGAGAAAATTGACGCTTGTCCTAATGATTGTATGTTATATTGGGGTGAATTTGCAAATCAAGTTGATTGTCATGTTTGCCATACATCAAGATGGAAGGTGGTTAAAGGTAAGGAGACATGTAAGAAAAGTGAAGCAGCTAAAGTAATGCGGTATTTTCCACTTATTCCTAGGCTAAAGAGACTTTATATGTCCTCAAAAACTGCAAAAGACATGACATGTCATTATGGTAATTGCAAGGATAATAGCAATGTGTTGAAGCATCCAGCAGATGGTGAGGCTTGGAAAACTTTTGATAAAAGATATCGTGAATTCTCTGATGATCCTCGTAGTGTTAGGTTGGGGCTTGCAAGTGATGGGTTTAATCCTTACCGTTTAATGAATACCAACTATAGTATATGGCTTGTGGTCTTGATCCCTTATAATTTACCACCATGGCTTTGTATGAAACCATCCTCATTTATTCTTTTGTTGCTTATTCTAAGGAAACACGGTCTTAGGATTGATATTGATGTGTACTTACAACCACTAATTCATGAATTAAATTTGTTATGGGATGGTGTAGATGCATTTGATGCTTATAGCGAAAATAATTTTATACTAAGAGCTGCCTTACATTCCACTATAAATGACTTCCCGGCATATGCCATGTTGTCAGGTTGGAGTACAAAAGGTTACACAGCTTGCCCTTGGTGTGGTAATCATACCTATTCATATATGTTTAGTAATAAGATTTGTTATCCTTGTGCTCGAAAGTGGTTACCAATTGATCACCCCTTTCGCTCTCAAGCAAATTTATTTGATGGTAACGTGGAATATGGTCTTCTTCCGATTTTGGCAACTGGAACAGACCATTTGAAGCAACAGGAAGAGGTTAATTATGTTTATGGAAAGTCGAATAAGTATTCTAAGAAAAGGAAAAAACAACAGGCCAACACATTATTTATAGAAAGTGTTCCTGATGGGGATAATGGTAATAATGTTGTTCTTTGGAATAAGAAAAGTGGGTTTTTTGACTTGGTATATTGGGAACATAATCTTTTGAGACATAATCTAGATGTTATGCATATTGAAAAGAATGTGTGTGATATTTTGTTAAGAACTCTTCTAGAAATAGATAAGGGTAGAGATGACAAGAATGCTAGATTAGCACTGAAGGCAAAAGGGATAAAACCTCATCTTTGGCCTCAATCTCATCCAAATCGAGCATATGAATACATACCTCCAGCTTTATACACCATGTCAATAGAAGAGAAAGAGCGATTTCTAAGAGTTTTACAAAAGATTAAAGTTCCTGATGGTTATGTGTCTAATTTGCAAAGGTGTGTAAACATGAAGCAACGAAAACTTATTAATATGAAAAGCCAAGACAATCATGTCCTTATGTAAGATATCCTTCTGGTTGCTTTAAGAGCATCAAATGCTACACAGGTAATTGATTTGCTTAAGGAGTTGTCTGACTTCTGTAAGAAGCTTTGTGTGACTTCCATTGGAAAAAAAAAGACTTGAATACCATTCAATAAAAAATGGTATTGACTCTTTGTAAGATGGAGAAAGAGTTTCTACCAACATTTTTCACAATTATGGTTCGTCTATTGATCTATTTAGTGAAAAAAGTTAAGCTCGGATGGACCTGTGCATTATAGATGGATGTATCCCATTGAGAGGTATATAACTTCAACCTCTATTTCTTTTATTCCTTTAGTGTTATTATTTTTTTTTAAAAAGATATAATATTTTTTATTTAAAATTATCATCCTTTATGAAGGTACTTGTCCTTTTTGAAAACTCACGTAAGGAATAAGGTCCATTCCGAGGGGTCTATTGCTAAAGGGTACCTCTTATGGGAGACAATTGCATTTTGTTCGAGATATTTAGAAGGTGTTGAGACCATATTTACTAGACCTAAAAGGAATGAAGATGGTGTTCCATATTTCCATACATACTTGTTTAACTCAGGTTATCGTGTGATTGGAATGAAGGAAAATATTCGTTTTGATGATAAAAGTTTAAAGCAAGCACATCGCTATGTATTGCTTCATTCAAATGAGTTAAAACCAGCTATAAAGTAAGTATATTCAACGGTTATGTATTATTAATTTCATTATAAGAATATTAACATTCACAATTTTTGTTAACCAAGTTTTTAATCTTTAAAGTGAATTCTGATGTGCTCGTTTTAGAGCACATTTATTAACTCATTTTAGTGTCAAGTCTCATAGTTTTGTATTGGTTTTATGTACATTATGCTTGATTTTACCTTGGTCTTGTTTTCGAGTTGTCTTAAGTTCATTTCAGGCACTTTTGATGATTTCAAGGTGAAAGGCGATACATTCGAGCCTTTGACACACGTATCTTAGCTTGGGCAAGTGTTTGAAGTCACTCATGAAGATTTCACGGAGTTCGGAAAAGAGGGAAGTGAAAAGAGGAAAGAATGCTCTCATATTCGACCGAATCTGAGAGACATTCGACCGAATGGCTGCAGATTCGACCGAATCTGAGACTCATTCGGTCGAATGAGAGGCAGTCTTCAGAGTTCTCGAGCCTTGCTACTGGAAAGGCCGAATGGAGCTCATTCGAGCGAATGAGCTTCCATTCGGCCGAATCAACCTATACATTAGGGCGAATGCTTGACAGAGATCGATTCCCTGAAGCCTCTGGAATGGGCGAATGGAAGACAATTCGGGCGAATGGGATCACATTCGGCCGAATGATACCTATATTCGGGCAAATGACAGTGTTTTCCTCCGGATCAACTACTTCTTTTTAGGGCCGGCTCCTATGCATTTTAGGGTTTTTCGTAGGTTTTTCTTATTTTGTTATAAATACCCCCTTCCTCTGATGAGGAGGGGGGGAGCTAGGTTTAATACTTTTATGCACTTTTAGATTTCTTAGCCTCCAAATTCTTTTAGTTTTAGCTTTCGATTTTCAGTTTTTCTTCAACGCTTTGTAGTTCGAATTCTTTTCGTGGATATCGATTTGAAGCTTTTTGTAAGTTTAATTCCTTCCTTAAATCTTAATTCATTGCTTTATTTCATTGCATGTTTAGTTCTAAGTTATTCGTTTATTAATTCTGATTGTGTTTTCATTCTCGCAATTTCATTCCATGTTCGTTTCTGCTGCATCTTTTAATATCTTTATGTCTTTAAGCATGAATATTAGTGAGTAATTCCTTTAGGGGTTTTGATTGGTGAAACCCTAGGAAAGCTATGATCTTTATTGCTTAAGATTGTAGAAACGATGTTAATAAGTAGTTTTGGATTCCGATGCGAATCTTGTCCTGCCACTCCTTTGGAGACATAGGGCGATTATAGGTCGTTCGTGTGATTTATAAGGTCACCAACTTCCTCTCGTACTCTTGGATGTCCATGCTAGTTATTAACAGATTTTCTGTAATCTATCATGTTTGGTTTTGAAAGCTTCATTCCTAGGGTGAATCCAATCTTGTCCCCGTTTTTCTCTACTTGCTTTACTTCGTGATTTATTGTCATCTATTTTTCTGCTTATTAGTCTTAATTGAATTTCTAACCCCAACTAGTCTGGTTGTGTTAAAAGTTGAAGTCTTGATATCCCTTATCTTCGTGGTTCGACCCCCTACTCTACTATACTCGTATAGTTTGTAGGTTGGAATAAATATAGTTTGCATAACCTGTCTTTTAGTTAACGACCT
The DNA here is from genome assembly GCA_026401315.1 of Dysphania ambrosioides. Taxonomy (NCBI): domain Eukaryota; kingdom Viridiplantae; phylum Streptophyta; class Magnoliopsida; order Caryophyllales; family Amaranthaceae; genus Dysphania; species Dysphania ambrosioides. The sequence goes on from CM048662.1 coordinate 15,389,659, forward strand.
AGAAAACCGGTTATCAAATTCATTGTCCTAAAACGACGCGATACTCAATCTAAAGGAATTCAAGTAGATACAAATCTCAAAAATCAGTGGATAGTTAATGAGTTTGCTGATTGGCTGCAAAAATCAGGTAGAGGCTATGAAATTTGGATCTAGTTTATTTTATTATTAAATACCCTTTTAAGTTTAACTTTTTTTTATGAAGACGCACAACCTTGATGATAGTACTGAAGAAGGAAAGCTACGAATAGCCTTAGCCGGTGGTATAAGTGATCGCGATAAAAGGATGAATGGTGTCATCATCAATGGCTATAAATTTGATACCATGGATCGTGAGCGATTTTGAAAGACACAAAATTCTGGAGTTATGGTGGAAGCCGATGTCCAAGAATATTATGGAAAACTCAAATCAATATTTGAATTTAGCTATCGTGGCGCTTTTAAAGTTTTAATGTTTCATTGTGATTGTGTTGATATACGTAAGGGTTACAAAATGTACCCAAATGGTAGTGTTCGTGTCAATTTTTCAAAGTTGATGCACACAGGTCAAAATTTGTATGATGATCCATTTATTTTCTCATCTCAAGCAAAACAAGTATTCTATATTGAGGATGAGATGCAAAAAGGATGGCTTCATGTAATTAAGACTAAGCCCAGGGACTTGTTTAATATAACTGATGATGAGCCTTGATTATTGGGTTTTGTGTTTAAGAAGTGTTATATACTATATAGTTGTAATCTTGTGGTAGGCTGGTTTTTCATGCATTTTTTGTATGGATGTTCTCTTTGTTAGACTTCATGCTTATTCATTTGTTTGTTGTGGTTTTTGCATCAATTTTATTATACATGAAGATCTGATTTCGACAAAGATTATGCCATTCTATATATTGTATCATAGTTTTTTTCTACACATCTTAATTTAATATAAAATTATGACCTTTTTTATAGTGAAAGATGACTTATCCAAGCAAGAGAAAGAGAGTTGTGGCTAATGCAAGTACGACACCATTGACTGATGATGCACAACCGTCGACAAAAAGGTACGCTATTCCATCAAATCATGTCGCTCCTAAGGCAAGTTTTCAATATGGGCCTTTTGTACCCCCATCTTCAAATTCTATAAAAAGTACACATGCCACACCTATTGTCAACAAAATAGAAGGTATATGGAAAAAGCAACCTACCGGAACAATATCAAGTGCACTCCCTCCACAAACTAAAGAGTTCCCTAAGGTCACAAGTATAATTCTGCCTAAGCTTTCACCCACAATTTCACCTAATATCCCACTACCTACTACATTAGATTCACTTACACACCCTTCTACGTCCTCTTTTTCTTCATGCCCACTAGCAAAACACTCGATAGATACCTTGCCCCAATGTTCCAAAGAGATTGTGAAGAACTCAGTAAAAAGTAGATTAGAAGGAATTGGTGGTACTCCTAACCAAACTGAGAAAAAGAGTGCTGAAGAATGGGAAGATAAATCAAAAGCACCAAAGTCTCTACGGGTAAAGTCACTTCCTGATTGGCCTTCAAATGTTGAATTTGATGACAAAGAGGAGGTTATGACCATTGGTAAGTTTATTTTATCATTATACTTTTTTCCATTTTATCATTTTATGACCATTGCTAATGTTTTCCTATTTATACTTTTCAATGTAGATGCTAAGGATAATATTGTGCTGGTGAGCGGTTCAATACAACCAATTGATGTTTGGAGTAACAATGGTGTAAGGTACTTTGTTGAATTCAATGACTTGTACCAGCCTCTTACGAAAGGTGGGCATATATTGGTCAGATTCATTGGTAGTATTGCAAAGGTGGAGGACTTTTGTCTAGTTGGAGAAGTGGATTGGCATAAAGTTGACAAGTATTTGAAAGCTAGGATTATTAAAGAGATTAAAGTAAGTAAAAATATTGGTTTCTTTGAGATTTTTATTTTTGTCATCGTTTTACTGTGCATGGTGTCATTATCATATGTTTTTTTCCTTTAATTCTATAAGGTTTGTGGCTTATTGTCTTGAATCTTTTGTGCCTTTTTTCCTCATGCATCAATTCGTGATTCCCGATGGTGTGGAATATGACAATCAAGCCTTGAAGCGTACTAGTAAATGTTGGAGGCAATATAAATATGATTTGAAGTAGGCATACTACAAACCTAATGAGAAGACAATCGGTGAGATGTGTAGTGGTGTGCCACATGGAATTAGTAGTAATAATTGGTGTAAGTTAGTAAGGTATTGGGATTCCGAGAAAGGAAAAGTAAGTACACGGATCTTTTTTCTTTATTGATGTCACATCAAATGTACTTTTTTCCTTCCAGCTCAATTTTATGATCTTTAGTAGTTTTCTTAACAAATTTAATTGAACCAGAAGCTGTCAATTTCTGGAAAAGAAGCTCGAGCCTCCCAAAATCAATTCCATAGAACTGGTTCTAATAGCTTTGCGAGCCAACAAGCTGATTACGTAAGAATCATTTTGTTTTTCTATGCTCTTCAACTTCTAGTGAGGTTATATATAACAAGATTATCCCTAAAATTTTTACATTATTACTTACAGGAGTATGTGCATGGTAAGAAAATGAGTTTATTAGCTCTTTGGAGGAAAACTCATATGGGAAAGGACGAAAGCTTACTTCCTGGCACGGTCGCTGAAGAATTTTTGTTAAGAATTATGAATGGTGTTCTTTTCTGATTACAATAATACAAAATAGATCTAGGATGGAGTAATAAGTGGCTAATAAGGCGAGGAATGGTGCATCTCCATTAAATAGTAGAAATTGAAGTGCACACTCCTTTGATCTATTTAACTTGCACTAAACTTCACAAATTATTCATTGCTTAACCCAATCCTAGCTACATAGCAGTTGATTTTCTACTCTTATAGTTCTATTTTTTCTACAATTGTTTGTATGTACAGGAGGATGTACATGCTAAGTTGGAAAAATTGAGCGAGTTCATCCTTCGAAGTCTCAGCAAGAACTTGAGGATGAAGCCTTCGAGCTCACTATGTATGGATTAGACACTCCAGATCGTCCTACAGGTTATGGATTTGGAGTACGAAAGGGTGATATTTATGGGGTCAAAGTTGTGTTGAGAAAGGAAAGGTCTGGACAAATTCGAAAGAGGCCAGTGCAAGTAGTGTCGGAGATAAGGATGGAAGAAGTGTCAAAGGAAAATGGAATGTTAAAAGCCCAACTTCAGGAGACTAAATTCATGTTTAAAGCTATAATGGGACAATTTGCTGAAGTTCTAGGAAAAGTTCATTGTGGAGATGCTTCAAAAGAACTGCTTGATGCTACACAATCAGTCTTAGATGTCGTAACCCTTCAGTATTTATTCTATACTCATTTTCTCTTGTATAGGATCAGTGTTTTACAAAACTTTTAATTATATGTTGGTTTATGTGAATGATTGTCTGAAATTGGAGGATGGGACTGTTTGGCCGGTGCTAACCACAAGGTTAACGTGGTATGGCATTATTTAGTTGTTTGTAATTGATTTGTGACTGCGAATAGGTTTGAAATCAATTTTTAAAATGGAAATAGTCAATAATACAAAGGAGACTCTGCCGAAATTTTTTAAAATGTCTATATTTGATGATAACATATTGTTTTCGAAATCCAATTGGCATTATTAGGCGTATTTTCTATATATTTGATATGATATATACATTCTCCTCTTATTTTAAATTTTTACTTATATGATCACTTCTCTTTTTATTTGTTTTGAAGGTTAAAAATGACAAGTGCGCAATGGAGAAGCAAGGATAATAAGTTTCAGCATCAAACTAGCTTTCACCATATATACATATATATACTATATATATATATATATATATATATATATATATATATATATATATATATATATATATATATATATATATATATCATTAAATCTAGGGTTATCGTTTATGTCTATGGCTTTTTAGATACACTTATATTTAGTTGTAGCGAAATATATGTCAAAATTTATGATCATATTTTGGACATATTATTAATGTTATTTAGGGTCTTGATTAATATATATATATATATATATATATATATATATATATATATATATATATATATATATATATATATATATATATATATATATATATATATATATTATGTGTGTGTAATTGGCTATGTACTAGCTTAATTAGCTTATATTAAATTAGTATTCGAGACATACATATATGTACGTGTACTATACATTTAAATAAGAATTCAAGTATATATATCATATATATATTCTCATTTTTTCGTTTTTAAATCATATCAATTTAAAATAAATATCGTATTGTAAATATATTTTTTTTAAAAATTAATTAGAAATCTCGACGCTTTTTAAAGTCTAGAAAGAAAGCCTATTATATTAAAATTTTTGAAAGCATCAACAAATCTATGGACGAAAATAAGCGTCAAGAAAGTCGACACCAAAATATGTCAACAACAAAAATGGACACCAAAAGCATCGAGATTGTCGACGCCACAACATGTCAACAGCTAAAATGGACATCGAAAAGCGTCGAGAAAGTCGACAGTAAAAAGCGTCGAGAATTACTTCAATGTGACAAATGCATGAATATTTCAACAATTTGGGCAGTTTTAAGCGTCGACATTATCGGCGCAAAAAAGTGTCGAGAATTCTCGACATTGATTTTGTCGACGCTTTTTAGGGGCGTCGAGAAATAAATTATCGACGCTTTTTGGCGACAAAAATGTACACAAATAGCGTCGAGAAAACGAGGGATTTGTTGTAGTGGCAACAGTCAGACACAAATAAGAAAATTGACCTTAATACTCGCCTTTATTTTGATTCAAAGGAAAAAAGCATACCGTTGAAATAACTCATTTAGAACACATTTTAAAAGATTACGTGGTACGATTGGATTGAATAAACCCTTATGGAATAAATATTTGGCTACTTGTGAATGGTTATCTCGTTGCGTTTTATAGCTTGCTACGACCAAACAAAACCCGTGCCCTATTGAAACTTGCTTGGCCCAATCAATCGCATTCTAATCTTCCCCAAAGTATTCATCGTGCCTAAAGATACCATTGTAATAAACTCCGTCACCTCCAAAATTTATGTCATCGTCTAGATTGCCTTATCAATAATATAAAAATATATATAAAGTGGCGTCCAGAACAGGCGCCATTGCCATGGTGGTGGAGCCTTTTTTGGACGCCATCTGATTTTCCAACGACTTATTGGGTTTTCTGTCTGCGACGAGGCTCCCCCATGTTCTCTGGCAGTTTCTTTTACCAAAGCATGATTCGTTTAGTATTTGCGAGTTTCCGTAACTCGGTTAATGATATACAGAGAAAATAAGAAAAAGAAAAAACCATTAAATTGCATTATATTTATGGGCTTTAGTTGGATATTTGTGGATTTCGTTTAGTAACACCCGTTACCATCGGGTAGAATCGGTTTTGACATCTATTATGCCTCCTCTCTACTCATTTTGCGAACTTAATGAATATTCGGGCCAAGCCCGAATGTCTCTTCTACATACCATCCAACTACGATCCTACAAATTCTACAAAACTAGCATCCCCAACCCAAACAAGCAAGAACCACCAAGATTATAGAACAGAAGACTCTGAGTGATAACCTTGAAGAATCAAATGGCGTCCACGATGTTTAAGCAATCAATAAAGCTGAAATCACTGTCTAGTGGGCTCAGAGTTGCAGCATCAAGGGCTTATGCGTCTATTGCGGTGGGATCTGACATAGTCTCGGCTGCACCCGATGTTTCCCTACCCAAGGCTCGATCCTGGGATGAAGGTGTCTCTTCCAAATTTTCCACTACTCCATTGCCCGAAATTTTCAAGGTTCATCATTATTCTAAATGTTTTTTCAATTTAGTTTTTACAATTTCGTAAATGATAATCTTATCTTATTTAATTATTTATTTTTCAGGGGAAAAAAGTTGTGATCTTTGGCCTCCCAGTAAGTCAACTATAAACTTGATTATTAACACTATTATTTTCTTGCTGATTTCATTTGAAATTTCGATTTCTGGAATATGGGCTGTTGGTTTAAATTTACTTCCTGGTTTTTTTTGTTATTCCCATTTGGAATACTGTAGACATAGAGTCGACTATGAATTCTCCTTCATCTAGATGAAAAAACATATTTATTTGATATCTTGATAGATTCATTTCAATGTATATTTTTCAAATATGAGTTTTTTTTTCATGATTTTTATAAATGTACCATTAAACATATTTGAATTTTAACTTTACATTGGAATTTGCCAAAAAATAAATGGGAAGAACAAAAAAAGCGGAGGGAGGATCTTTTTATTATTAGGGAATGTTGAGAAAGATAACTTATATAACTGAGTTTAAGTTCATGCACATGTAACAACTATCGGTTCATAGTTTCATACAGCTGACCGTTTTTTTTGGGATTAAGGCTGTTGTGATTGATGTTGTTGGTACTAAAATATGAAGGTGGCATATTATTTTCGCTTTCAGTAAGAGTGCACATTTTATTAGTTTCTGATAACAGTCATAATTATATGACATTATTATCAAAAAGGATAGTTTTTATGTCTTTGCTTATCTTAAGAGCCCTGGGATTAGCAGGAAAGAGCCCTGGAATAATAATAATAGGCAATGTTTTATCATTTTGTTTAAACATTGTATTTATTGAAATTTCTCCATCTAAGATTAATTTTTCCATGAGAAGGTATTTTGATGTTTCTGTCTAGATGCAATTGAGTTCTGAGAAGGGTTGTTATTTTTTGTGTCGGCACAAAAATAAGTTACTGTGGTATTATGAATATACGGCATGCATTGGAGGTATATGTATTTCTAAAATATAGCCTTGAAAGATTGGTTGTTTGGATGTAACTGAAAATTGTAGGACATTACTGTGTACAGTATGACAAAAAGTGGATTACTCAGACCGCATTCTGTACACCTTTTTATAATTGCTTAAAGATAGAGTAGGCTTAATTTGAAACAGAGTGGATTATTGGATAATTACCTTATTTTTCTAAAGCACCAAAGATAGTGGTGTAAGAACACTGTATTATTGATAACCTAGGAAATTCAGAAAGTGGGTTGAAAAATTTGGAAGGAAGATACACAGTATATGCAAAGCAAATAATTTATTGCCAAGTTTAAGTCCTTGTGAAGCATTGGGGGAAACAACAAAAGGTTGGAACCCAAATAGTTATATTTCATTGTGATGCATTTGTTGTAGGATCGTTGGAGAAGCTCTAAGAAGCTTAAAGAGTGGTTACAACGTGCAAATTCAAAGGGAAATACATTGGAAAGAAATTGGAACTTTAAGGTTTCAAACACTATGTTATTCTCCTTAAAGGATCTTGAGCAATGTTTAGCACTAAGCACTACATTCTCAATACCTCACCAAGAACATAAATTAAGAGGAGAGGGCGTGTATACACAAAGTAAACACTGACGTTCACTAAGAATTCTTGTTTAGCTTTCAAATCACTCGTGCTTGAAACTGTGTCATGGTGTGCTTATTTATAGGCTTAGAATATGAGGGATACAAAGCATTAGCAATTCCTAAGCTCCCTCGTAAAACTGGGCAGCCCAAATCTTTTAACTCCTAGCCTTTTCAACTAGCTATGTAAATCTGGACAGTAACAAGGAAGAAGAACAACTTCCCCTAATGATCAGTCCATTTAGAACAACTTAAACACTTCATTTAAAGCTAGTTACATCATTTGTAGCAAGTCAAAGGAATAAAACATGTTAAAGTTTAGTCCATTTTAAGCACGTCAAGAAATGGGGCAAGTTAGCTAATCCAATTGACTGTTCAACAAGTGCTAAAGATCCATCTCGGCCCATTTTAGCTCCTTCTTCCTTTTGGACCGTATCTCCTTCTTCTTGGACCATATCACGTTGGTTTGGAAATAATTATGACATCTCCTCAACCAATCACATTTTAGAAATAGAACATGAATTTACCATCAAACCTCTTGTAATAGTTGTTTCTTCGGGTTCTTTCATGAGATACCCCTTAAGTTTGAATAAATTCATAAAATGCCCCTAAAGTTTCAATAATTCACAATGTACCCCTAAACTTTTAAAAATATATCATATGCCTTTAATGACAACCGGCGTCAAACTTTTGTTAATTAAAACTCTATAACCTACTAATTAACCCCATGTCCTTACTATTAATAATAAAACTCCATTCCTTCTTGGAAGAATCCCTCCTCTCACAATAATTAATCAAAGTACTTAATTCAACCCCCCCCCCCCCCCCCCCCCCCCCCCCCCCCTCCATAAAAAAATATAAAAAGAAAGAAGGGAACATCAAAAATTAAATTTCACAATATAAAAAAAACCAATAATTATAAACTCTAACACTAGCCCTCCTCATTTTGACCTTTCCTATTGCTTCATTGGTTGATGTCCTCCATTAACACTACTGTAATGATTTTATTTTGCTGCGAATGTGAAGTATGAGGATTAATTAAAGTTTTAGTGCCGTAATTTCCCCAAATTTGTTGGATCCATGGTGGAACAAAGCAAAATTATTGGTATGTTTCGAGTTTTTGAGAGGTAATTGGAGTTTAGGGTTAGAGAGAAGAGAGAACTATAATATAATCATAGTAGCGACGATGTGTCCATTGTGATGTAGGTTTTTTTTGGGTTTGTTTGTTGTTGTTGTTGTACAAGTTGAGATTGTCGATACATGGATGAGAGGGGGGGTGGGGGGGGGGGGGGGGGGGGGGGGGAAGGGGTGGGTGAGGGAGGGAGGGAGGAAGGAAGGAGCTATGAAGAGCAAAAATGGTGATGAGTTGAATACATTTGATTTTAAGAGAGAAAAGGGGGAGGGGGTAATGTTGAGGGAGTCTAGGTAAAGATAAGGATTGATTAACATCATAAAGGTTAATAAGAAAACAGAGGTTTAACTCTGGTAGTTAGTAAGGGTATTTGATGTAGTTTTAAATCTTTTAAGAGTACATGGTGAATTAATGATATGGAATGGTAGGACTCAGCAATTACACTAAACTTAAGGATGTTTCCCTCTTGTAGTATTGTTAGAACCACTTTCTCCGCTTTTACGACCAAAGAGTCCAAATAAGGAACGTTGTAGATAGGTTGATGCCTTTCCTTAGCTGGTAGTTGCAGAGCATACTGCCTACTCTTTATGCCTACAGGGAAAAGGCCATCATCAGTAGAGCTTAAGATTTTGTGTCTAATGAACTTGGTGAATCCTGAAACCTGTTATGTATAGGTTCTTGTTCTTGAATCACCCTCTTAATTTTCAGGTCTAAACTATGCTTATACATGTGTATAATTATTACTTTTCAGTACTGCATTATAACAAGTTGAGATTGTCGATACATGGATGAGAGGGGGGTGAGAGGGGGGTTGAGGGAGGGAGGGAGGGAGGGAGGAGCTATGAAGAGCGAAAATGGTGATGAGTTGTTGAATATGTTGAATACATTGACTTTGAGAGAGAAAAGGGGGAGGGGGTAATGTTGAGGGAGTCTTGGTAAAGATAATGATATTAGACTAATAAAGATTGATTAACATCATAAGGGTTAATTAGCAAACAGAGGTTTAACTCTGGTAGTTAGTAAGGGTACTTGATGTATTTTTAAATGTTTTAAGAGTATATGGTGAATTAATGAAAATTTAGGGATATTACATGAATTAATTCAAACCTTGGGGGTATTTCATTAAAAAAATCGTTGTTTCTTACTTCTTCTGTTCATCACTAAGTAGTAAATTTCAAAACATTAATGATTTATTACTATCTGTTGCATTCATAGCTTTGGCATAGGGCAAATTAGAAGCATTTGATTAGATTTAGTTATCTTGGTTTTAAGTCGCTTAGCAAAACTAACTACTTTTATTGTGTAATGATTGGTTAGTGCGATTTTGATTCTTATTTAATGAGATAAGAGTCATAACTACGGGATTATAATCTAGTAAAAACAACCCGGGCCCTAATGGTGGGAGTTTAACTCAACCTTGAGGGTATCTTTTCTTGGGATTTAGAGGTCCATGGGAAACTGTTTTGCTGAGCTATAGAATTAAATGTACAAATGAAATCCATATTTCCCCCCAAACCCCTGGCAAATTAAAAAAAATGAAGGATTTTCTTTAGGTGGGAGCAACAAGGGAGACTATGTAGCAATGATATGGAATGGTAGGACTCAGCAATTACACTAAACTTAAGGATGTTTCCCTCTTGTAGTATTGTTAGAACCACTTTCTCCGCTTTTACGACCAAAGAGTCCAAATCAGGAACGTAGTAGATAGGTTGATGCCTTTCCTTGGCTGGTAGTTGCAGAGCATACTGCCTACTCTTTATACCTACAGAGAAAAGGCCATCATCAGTAGAGCTTAAGATTTTGTGGCTAATGAACTTGGTGAATCCTGAAACCTGTTATGTATAGGTTCTTGTTCTTGAATCACCCTCTTAATTTTCAGGTCTAAACTATGCTTATACATGCTTATGTATAATTATTACTTTTCAGTACTGCATTATAACAAGTTGAGATTGTCGATACATGGATGAGAGGGGGGTGAGAGGGGGGTTGAGGGAGGGAGGGAGGAAGGAGCTATGAAGAGCGAAAATGGTGATGAGTTGTTGAATATGTTGAATACATTGATTTTGAGAGAGAAAAGGGGGAGGGGGTAATGTTGAGGGAGTCTTGGTAAAGATAATGATATTAGACTAATAAAGATTGATTAACATCATAAGGGTTAATTAGCAAACAGAGGTTTAACTCTGGTAGTTAGTAAGGGTACTTGATGTATTTTTAAATGTTTTAAGAGTATATGGTGAATTAATGAAAATTTAGGGGTATTACATGAATTAATTCAAACCTTGGGGGTATTTCATTAAAAAAATCGTTGTTTCTTACTTCTTCTGTTCATCACTAAGTAGTAAATTTCAAAACATTAATGATTTATTACTATCTGTTGCATTCATAGCTTTGGTATAGGGCACATTAGAAGCATTTGATTAGATTTAGTTATCTTGCTTTTAAGTCGCTTAGCAAAACTAACTACTTTTATTGTGTAATGATTGGTTAGTACGATTTTGATTCTTATTTAATGAGATAAGAGTCATAACTACGGGATTATAATCTAGTAAAAACAACCCGGGCCCTAATGGTAGGAGTTTAACTCAACCTTGAGGGTATCTTTTCTTGGGATTTAGAGGTCCATGGGAAACTGTTTTGCTGAGCTATAGAATTAAATGTACAAATGAAATCCATATTTCCCCCCAAACCCTTGGCAAATTAAAAAAAATGAAGGATTTTCTTTAGGTGGGAGCAACAAGGGAGACTATGTAGCAATGATATGGAATGGTAGGACTCAGCAATTATACTTAAGGATGTTTCCCTCTTGTAGTATTGTTAGAACCACTTTCTCCGCTTTTACGACCAAAGAGTCCAAATCAGGAACGTAGTAGATAGGTTGATGCCTTTCCTTGGCTGGTAGTTGCAGAGCATACTGCCTACTCTTTATACCTACAGGGAAAAGGCCATCATCAGTAGAGCTTAAGATTTTGTGTCTTATGTACTTGGTGAATCCTGAAACCTGTTATGTATGGGCTCTTGTTCTTGAATCACCCTCTTAATTTTCAGGTCTAAACTATGCTTATACATACTTCTGTATAATTATTACTTATGAGTACTTTATTATAACTAGGATGGCTATTTATCAAGAGAAAAACTCTATCAATTTATTACTCTATACATATATGTCAAAAAGGTGTGATGATTGACTGTTTTGGATTAACTTGTATGGTTAGCAATTGCTTGAAAGTAGTTTAGGTGATTAGCAACATCAATCACTCTTCACTTCTTCTAGTCTGTTTTGTGCAATGTTAGTGGTGCTAAAGTTTTGTCATATTAGTGGTGTTGCAATTTTAATAATGTGTCCATTCCCAGGGTGCATACACTGGAGTTTGTTCGTCTCAACATGTTCCTAGTTACAAGACTAACATTGACAGATTCAAGGCCAAAGGGATCGAATCTATAGTTTGTGTTTCTATAAATGATCCATATGTGATAAATGGATGGGCTGAGAAACTAGAAGCGAAAGATGCTGTAAGTTTCTTGCTGCTCTTACTTTCTTTTTATTTAATATAATAGGCCATCTCCATTTTGGAATGTCCCAAAATTACAGTCCACTTTAATTATGTTTGTTAAATTTATGACTTGTCCATATTACTTTTACTGCCACTGATAGCCCTGGGAAAGACTAACATTTGGCATGGTGAAGATGTAACAATTTGTAAGGATATTTTAACTCAATTCCTCAAAAGTGACATTCAATCAAATGTGTCTTATTACTTAAGGATCAGGGTGGTGGTGATGGTGTCTGGTGGGTGGGTGAGTGTTATGCCTTTATATTTTGTTGCTTGTAAATACTATGATCTATTTGTTCATTTCCGATGACCTGACTCTGGAAAATTAACGTTCAATACTAGATAGTGCAATGGCAAAGTGAAAGAATGTAAAGGCTTCAAATGAATATTTACCTCACTTGGATTTGGGTACTTTTGTCAAACCTGTGGGACTCGATTATACTATGATAAAATTCATGTGTTTTGATCCAAGTGTTAAGTGTCTGTACTCCTGTTGAAGTTGATGTTAGTTTCAATGACTCGGTTCATGTCTTTCTATCGATTCTCTTTTTCCGAATGAAGATGTAGATTCGTGATTTTCGGATATGGTTCACCGTTTTATTCTTGTAATAAAGCAGGTGCATTTCATCGGTAATTCAAAATTACAACCAAATAGTAACAAATATGTCAACAAAAAAGTTTGATCTTGAAAAAACCTTGTAGGAAGGTTCCTTTTGCCTATGCCTTGAAATGACAAAATTATGTGTCCTTCCAGATATTCATACAACTAATATCATCACTGGACCCCTCCCAAGAAAAAGCCATGCATCAATGGGTAATCCTTTCTAGCATCTTCTAGGGTTTAATGAAAATTTGAGACCAATATGGGTGCAAGATTATGAGCACTGTAATGATGTAGTCCTTAACTCAACTAAAAGATAAAATGCTTGATAGTTGTTTTTGCTTTCTATTATATTCTATATGACATAGCAATTAACAAGCGTGAGATGGGTAACTAGGCTTTCTATTATTGCAAGGCTAAGCTTGTGTCAAGCGTAACCCCCAATCTCCCTTATATGAGAGTCTTGTAAGAGGAATTTGGGTAATGTTGATGTATAGGTGTATTTACCTATCAAATGTTATGAATTAACAAATTGTTGCTGTTGTGAGTTGCAAATGACAGAGAGTACCTTGCTAGCCATTTTGCTGGGGTTACGTTCTTTTGTTCTTTGTAATGATAGGTGGCTGTATTGATCAGAAATTCAGGATATATACTTGTATTCTCTTTTGTGGAATCAAACCTCACATATGTGTCAACTTCTTGGCAAGCTTCTAAGAAACTGATTTTGAGCCCCATTGTTCCTTGAAGATGTTTTGGGGTGGGTTATTGCTTTTTGTGGCTGCTTGTGGAGGTTAGGTTATGTAGTTTTGCAGCTGACTGGCTGGATTGTTGGACATCAAAAAACTTGGTGGGTTTGAATGGGAGTCCGAAATTTGGTGCAGCTTATTTTCTAATATGATACCACGTAAAATGAAAAAACCACAAGAGAGAAGCAGTAGTCTTTTTATTTCATTTTGGTTCACTTATTATGAACATACATGGTATTGCATGAAGCAGCTTATTTACATCTGAAACTCTAGCTAGTTATTATGTAGTTTAGCAGCTGGATGGCAGGATTGTTGGACCTCAAAACACTTAGTGGGTTTGAATGGGGAGTCTGAAAATTGGTGCAGCTTATTTTCTAATATGAGCCTGATAAAATGACAGAACCACAAGAAAGAGGCAGTAGTCTTTTTATTTGATTTTGGTTCACTTATTGCAAACCTGTAGCGAGTTTTACATGGTATTACAGGAAGCAGCTTATTTACAACAAATCTGAAACTCTTACTGATTGGTTTAGTTTTACAAAGGAACCAAGTTAGCTCTTCTGTAGTAATAATCACATGCAGATTTTGCCAGGCTTGCTAGACTTTTATATGTGAGAGCATTCTTGAAATTGCTTTACTGAAAAAATAGTGTTATTGTTACTCTAGCCCTTTGTCCTGTTCTACAAGTAGGCTGATCATAGGAAAGCCTGAGCTAGGCATTTTATGTACTAGTGGGTAATAATTAACCATATTTTAACCAAGGGAAGGGAAAACAACAAAAGAAGAGACGAATGATTTTATAGGAGCCTTTAGAGGAGTGGATTGAAGAGTAAAATTTCTCTAAAAAATAAAGAAAATAAAAGAATTTATGAAATTATATAGGAAGACTGGATGTGTCAATTGTGGGTTTGTGTTATAAAATACTAGGTATAAATTTGAATTTTAGCGTTAGTGTCCATGACTTTCAAGTTTAAACCTTTCTATTTTATGTGATACTAAAATCAAGAACAATTATTATTGAGTTTTGGCTACGTATCAGCCTAAAATTTGATTTTGTACCCTTTTTGCGTTTTATATGCATCAGAAATTACGTGAGAAATCCGCTGAAGATTAATTTACTGATTGAGCTTCTGTTATCTTTATTGATCTTTCCGTATTGGTTGGAAATGATGATTGTTTCATAGTGCACGGTTGGTAAGTAGCAATTAGACAGGTCCTTAACACTTCTGATGTTTTGTCTTTTTCAGATTGAATTTTATGGAGATTTTGACGGAAGCTTTCACAAGAGCTTAGACTTAACAATAGACCTCTCTTCCGCTCTTCTAGGAACTCGCTCTCACAGGTATTAATCTTGTGCAATTTGCTGGGTAATTTGTGGCAACTGACTGGCCACATGACAATCAGCTGGCCTGCTTTAGTTCATTTGCCTTATTTCACGTCCCTACTGATTGCCTGCGTCATGGGTTCTGATATCACTGTCTGCAGGTGGTCAGCGTACGTGGAGGATGGAAAAGTCAAGGTTCTGAATGTGGAAAACGCCCCATCTGAGTTTAAAGTTTCTGGCGGTGATCATCTGCTTGCTCAGATTTGAGTTTTGAGATCAACTGTCGCTTGTAATAGTCAGTAATAAGCTGCAAATCTGATAATACATGCAACTCGACTAAATGTCAAAACTTTCTAATGTTGCTTTCAATAGCTGTTTAGAGATTGTTGGCATTGTTTTTCTTTCCATTTTTTCTGTTTTTCTATACAACTACAAATTGTGGCTTTCAAATTTTTGTTGTTTAGTTTTTAAAATCATCATGGCTGGTAAGTGAATGATTAATTTTAAGCTCATGCTTCACCCTTAAATTTATAACTTTAAAACTGGTAAACCTAAAGCTAAAAACCGGCAGTTATACTGAATGACCCTTAACCGTGTGTCAAGTGCCTTGTTTGATGAAAATGGTTGTCAAAGTTGCATGGTATGAGATTGGATGTACTAATATTGATAACATCACAAGCGAAGCTTGTTTTTTGGATGTAAGGAATTTGAAGGGAAAGGAAGAGAAGGAAAATGTAAGGGTGTATTTTTCTTTGTTTGGATAACATATTATGAAGGACATCGAAGATGTGTATACTAAAATAATCTCAAGTAATGTTCTCTCCCTTTTACCTTCCCTTATACTAATTGTTATCCAAACAAAGTAATTAATTCTCTTTTTCTGCCCTAACTTTCCCTTGCCTTCTATTACATTCCTTTTCCCATGTTTCTTATTCAAACTCTTATCTAAATAAGCTAAGAGGTTACAGAGTAGGGTTTTGGGAAGTGCTTGCGAGCTCTACTCTTCTTGCTTTGCAATGCACAACAAAAGTAATAATTTTGATGACAATTTTAGTAGTTATGTTTTAATTGTAAATTGACAACATGTTTGGATAGGGGGATTCAAAGGGAAAAAAATGGAGAAGGAAGATGGAAGGATTTATTTCCTTTATTGTCTAAGAAACTAATCTTTTAAAAATTTGTGCTATAGGGTTTATTGTAGTTAATAAAAAGATAGGTTATCCTTCTCAATTTCATCTTCTTTCACATGCTTTTTTGGTTTAACATCATTGGTATATTCTATGAGTATTTAAAATTGAAAGGCTTTTTTTTAATTTTAAAAATTAAAGTTCTAATTTTTAATGCTCTATTTAACTATCTATGCTTCGACTATTGACAGAGTATCAAGAATGTAGGGATAAAAATTGTAAACAATAGTTAAATATATATAGCCTTAAGCAATTTTGCTTCCCTTACATTCTTCAGTATCCTAATAATGGGATTTGTTTCCATCTTCCCTTCCCCTTACCTTTCTTCCCTTGCCCTTCATGTCCTCGATATCCTTCTTAAAAACCTATCCATACAAGCTGTTAAATTTCATCATAATGATCAATCAACTGCACATAAATTTTTCCAAAAAGTAAAAAAAATATAACAAGACCAATCTCCCAAACATTAAATCAACAAATTTATAATTTGGGATCTTAAAATCATACTCAACCCATGAAACTACTTGAAATCGGCTTGGTTATGGCCTAAGAAGTGTGATTTGTAAACCGACTTGAAGTCAACCCAAAACTTATTTGGTTAGACAATCCAAGGCCAAAACCCGATCTGCGTCCGACCTGAATATGACCCAACTCGTTAAAAACTCGACGTAAAGACAACTTGACCCGTAACAGTCCTGACCCAAAGACAATATGAAATCGATATAACTTGGCATATACCCGACCTGTTTATGACCCGACTTGAGATAACCTTGAAACTAAACTCTTATATTAATTTTAAAATGTATATATTGTGGAACTAAACTCATAAATTTTATAAAGATTTTTTAAAAATATTTAGGAAAGTATTGTAATACTAATTAATACTATCACTTTATCAAGCATTAGTCTAGATACTTTTAAAAAAAATTGTATTTGGATCTTCATTTTTAAGTTCATATATTTGTTGTGATTTAAGTACATTCTTAGGCTGTCTATATTGTTATGGTTATATTTCTTTTTCTCATCCTTAATATGACTTTCAGTGATCAACATAGTATTAAGTTATCAATATAAAGTATTATATAATAATTGACTACCTCATTGCAATCGATTGTCCACTTGATACTATTTTCACTTAAGCAATTTTGCTTCCTTACATTCTTCAGTATCCTAATAATGGAATTTGTTTCCATTTTCCCTTCCCCTTACCTTTCTTCCCTTGCCCTTCATGTCCTCGATATACTTTTTAAAAACCTATCCATACAAGCTATTAAGTTTCATCATAATGATCAATCAGCTGCACCAGAAATTAAAAAAATAACAAGACCAATCTCCCAAACATTAAATCAACAAATCTATAATAATTCAAACTATCACATAATTCAAACTATCATTGAGTATATTTTTTTGGTGCGAACTATCATCGAATATATGAAATGAAACTGGTTGTAACATGGGCATTCTCCAAACAAAAACTTAAAAGAAGAAAACATACCCAATACCTTTTTTGGAATATTTTGTGTATACATTGAATATATTAATAATATTATGTAACTAATAAAAATTATCGCTCAGTACAAAAAAGTCATCCTATAATAAAAATTATCACGATTTGAATCGATAAAAGTTGAAATATGTTTGAAAAAGAAATATTTATTATATTATACAAAGGGAGTTGTTATTCGTTGTCAACGTTGTACTACTTAACAATCGCATTTTATTTAAACTTTTTGCTATTGTTTTAAACTTTCACTATCTAAAACCACCGAATATCAATCCCGAACATGTCGGCGCATCCGATTAACGTGGAATCACACTCCTCGGATCCATTTAGTGAGGTAAAAAAATTTGATGCCGAAACATGTCAAAACGCCCAAAATGACGTCAAATTTTTCGCCTTATCAATTTCATACTCTGCGCCACTCCACAGCTTCACCTTTAAGATACAAATTTCTTGCAATTTCTGCAATTTGGCCAAATTTTGGGGTTTTTGTGGGTGCAATTGGGCCTAGATCTGCGCCTTTATGCTTGTTGTATTATCGTCACTCCAATTTCGGCTCAATTAAGCGTAGTTTCGTGTCATTTGATGAATTTAATTGGAATTTCGATGTGAAATTGGGGTTTTTTTGGTGGGTTCAGGTAGGTTGGGGTTTGGGTAATGGAGAGGAAAAATAGGAGTGAGAGTCAATCGGGTAGTGTGGTGAACAGGAGCTCAACAGGGTGTTTGATTATAAAGGAGAAGGCTGATGGGGTTAGTCGGGCGGGATCGTCGAAGGGGTGGAAGGTTTACGAATCGAAGAAAGAGAAGAAGAGGGCTAGGGTGGAGGTTAGTGAGTCGGGGTCGAGTGATGAGGAGCTTTATCGGGGGCGTGGAGGGGCGGGGATGAAACGAGGAAGTGGGAGTTCACTTGTTTATGAGAACGATTTTGAGGATATGGGTCTTGTTAGGAATGGATTGATGAGGGGGGAAGGGCCGATGCGAAGGGAGCTTGATATTTATGATTTTGACGAGTATGATGATTTTAGTGATGGTGAGATGATGAGAATGAGGCATTATCATGATCGAGGAGTTGGGGGCGGGGATGGGAGTTTTGTGGGGGCAGTGCCAGGGATGAATACTGGTGTTAGTGGGTTAGATTTCGAAAGTGGGTCAAGTAAGGCCGATATTATATATAAGAGAAGGAATTCGTTCCATGGGGTTTCCGGTAGTGATAGGATTAACAGGGGCGATTTGTATTCTGGGAACCGAAGGTTTGATATGAGACGTGAGCTTCCTGTTTCCATGGGGAAGGAAAAAGTTGGTGGGTCTGATGAAGCTATTAGACTGCAGGGCAAGAATGGCGTTCTTAAAGTGAGGGTGAGGCACAAGGAGGAGGTCAGCGAACAGTTCCCCCGAAAGTACGTATTTGTCAAAGGAAATTATGTAGCGCCTAGGTCCCAGGATCTAGCTTCGAAGAATGTTGTCGCCCGTCCTTCACCACATTTAGATAGGAATTTGCCCATGAAGCCAATTGCAGTTGATAGGCTAGACAAAAATCAACAGAATAAGCGGAAAGCACTGCCAGCTGAGAGCAGTGAGGAGAGTGCTGAAGAAGCCAATGATAGTGATTCTTCGCCCAAGCTTCAAACGGATAGTGTGCGAGTTCATCGGTCGACCAAAAAAGGGAAGAGTGGAGGAAGTACGCAGTCACCTGAGAGTGCCCAGCCAGTCAAGCTGAAGGACGGGAAAGTCAAGCGTGGCAGTGGCACTGAGAAGCAGTTATTACGAGAGAAAATAAGGAACATGCTTCTTAGCGCGGGTTGGACCATTGATTATAGACCCAGGCGGGGACGAGACTACTTTGATGCAGTATATGTTAACCCTACTGGCACAGCCTACTGGTCTATTATAAAAGCTTATGATGCCTTACAAAAGCAACTTGAGGAAGAAGGGAACAGCGTAAAAGTTGGGGATGACTTCCCCTCATTTGCTCCAATATCAGAGAATGTATTGAGTAAACTTACGAGGCAAACCCGTAAGAAGATTGAGAAGGAACTGAAAAGGAAGAAAAGGGAGGAAGCAGGGGGGAAACGAAAGAAAGAACTAACTAATGGAAGCTTTGATGAGGATGAGTCTGATACTGACAGTGGAGGCAGTGGCAGACCTGATGACAAGTTGAGTTCATTCATGAAACGTAGTCGAAAATCCTTAAAAGGTGCATCGAAAGAACCCAGTAGGGATAGAAGTAATTCGAATAGTAAAATGCATGATAGGGGTGAAAGATCATCTTCAATGTCCAATTCTAGGTTCATCCATGCAAGGAATACTAAAAAGATTGGCAGGTGTACGTTGCTTGTTCGTAATACTGGAAAGGGGCTGAACTCTGAGAGTGACGGCTTCATTCCATACACAGGAAAACGCAACTTGTTGTCCTGGTTAATTGACTCAGGAACTGTGAAGCTGAGTGAGAAGGTGCATTACATGAACCGGAGATGCACCCGTGTCATGCTTGAGGGTTGGATCACAAGGGAGGGAATTCATTGTGGTTGCTGTAGTAAAATTCTTACTGTTTCAAAGTTTGAGATTCATGCAGCAAGCAAACTTCGCCAGCCATATCAAAACATATATTTGAGATCTGGGGCTTCCCTGATGCAGTGCCAGGTAGATGCGTGGAACAGACAAGAGGAGTCTCTACGTAATGGTTATAATAAAATAGATGTCAGTGGGGATGATCCTAATGATGACACATGTGCTATTTGTTGTGATGGTGGGAATTTGATTTGTTGTGACAGCTGTCCGTCAACGTTTCATCAGAACTGCTTAGGCATTGAGGTAACCTATTGCATTTACTAATCCATTTCTTTATTAAGTATGATTTTCCAATACATGGACACATTTTTATTAGGCTCTTGTGTAATATTTAGATATTCACTTCTCCATAATGATATTAGGTTGGCACGGAAGTTGTTCCAAGTGAAAAGGATGTAAAATATAGGCAAGTTCGAAGGATGCTCCTTTATACATGTAAAATGCGTCCAACCTAGTTCTACTGTAAATTATATAGAGGGGTAGGCTTTATATTTGTAGGAAGAAAGCAAATTCAGAATGGAGTTGGTGAGAGGTGTTTAGAACTTGGAAGATGGTGGTCCTGCCCCTTCATTTTCATTGAATATTGTCTTTGCAGAATTAAAAATACAGTTCAACTTAGGACTTCCTTTACCTCCTGAGCCAAATACATTTTGTTTCTTATCTGAACAAGTGGTTACTTCTCTACGTTGTTTTTATTTTTTTTAAAATTATTACTCCGTATTTTGTATTTTTATATGAGATGAGATCTGATTTGCTATTTTATTAAGACTAGCATGTTCAATCCAAAAAGCTGTTCATTTCTTACGAGGATGCACTTCTCTTGCAGAAGCTTCCCCCTGGTGATTGGCACTGTCCACATTGTTCATGCAGATTCTGTGGCCTAGCAGACGTGAGTGTCACTGAGGAAAATGACAAAAGACAGGACACAATACTCACTTGCAATTTATGTGAGAGAAAATGTAAATTTCCTTCTCTTGTGTCACTCTGTTAACGAAATTTAGTCTTCTTCCTACAAGCTCCTGGCTCAAGGCCCAAACTTCATGTTAGTTTTCTTTTATAACTATTTTTATCCTCTAGATCATTACTCTTGTGTGGAGGGGATGGAAGGTGCTCCTATCAACTTGGACAGCCCTCCGTTTTGTGGGAAGACATGTCTTGAGGTATTTTATATCTTCGATGCTGTCTTTTTGTGCTTTTGGTGATGGGATTCTCATGAAATCGTATACGCAATTTCCCTTTTGGAACTTTTTTATAAATAATTATTATTTTGAGAAAAACCTTTAGGAGAACTTTGAGATTAAAATTTCGGAACTTATGTTGTTCGATGGTTGGCCGGTTGCTGACTTGGAGTTAGAAAGTGGTGTTGTGTTCTGGTTGGTTGATTGTTGTTATAATTTTTGCCTGTTTCTCTCTTTGTGATTTGGCGTGATGTATATTTTTTTGATAACATGTGAGGCAAATGAAGGACAATGATCCTATTTTTGTTTATGTGAGGAACTGTCTTATTCTGGTTTTGGGGTAAAGAACAACCTTTGAGATGCATTATCTTGAGAATATCTGTGCCCAGTAACATCCCTGCTGAGAATATTTTGGTGTTGCTCTATTTTGTTTTCAGTCTTTCTTTTCTTATCTATGAGATTATGAGCTTCAACAAGTTTTGTGATTGATTGCCATCTTCTTTTTATTCTACTAAATTACATTTAAATCATTGAATTATTTATGGATCTGTGTCGATTGTGTAGCTATCTGAGCGCTTTCAGAAGCTCCTTGGGGTCAAGCATCAACTGGAAGCAGGATTGTTTTGGTCTCTTGTTCATCGGACAGATCTAGATTCTGATACTTCTGTTCGAGGCTATTCACAAAGGGTAGAATGGAACTCGAAGCTGGCTGTTGCTCTGACTGTTATGGATGAATGTTTTTTGCCTATTGTCGACCGGAGAAGTGGGATTAATATAATTCACAGTGTTCTCTACAATAGTGGGTAAGGATTATTGAGCTTGAATTGTAGCTGTGCCTATCTTTTGTATTTATATTTGCCTTTTCAGTTGCATGGCTTTTGCTAGTTATCCTTGTAGAAATGCAAAAGAGTTCCCATGTCTAATTTTGCTTTAAACACTTGAGCTATCTTGTAAGAGTGAATGTAGTATACCCTCAGTCCAGAAAATCAACATCCGTTTTCTTAACAAATCTACAAGAATCGGAGATAGTCCCTTTACAACTATCCAGGCACTTTGAGGGTGGAGGGAAGGGAAAGGAAAGGGTAAGGCGAGCCCACCCCCAATGTACCCCTAGTGAGACGTGAGGTCATGAGGAGATAAAAAAGCACAGCCATATTTCCAGACGTTGACCTCAAGAAAGCAAATGTACATATGGGGAGGGGGAATAATAAATTTTACTTCAACGAGCTTGAAGCTGATTTATGTCTTTTGTAGAATCACAAGGATTCCACGCCATAAAGGTGAAAAAGAAATTATGCTATTGTTTTACATCTGAGAGTTGTAACTCTAGAACAATATCGCGGATGTGGTCGCAATCGCGGTACCAGACGTATTATCACGGATGCACTTTATGATGGAGGAATAGAATAGATTGCGGCCAACATGGTGAAATTTTTCAAAATATTCACATTAATTCATTTACATTTCTTAGTTTCAAAAGTATTCTATTAACATAATATAACCTATTCAGTCATAGTGAGTGTGAATATATATTTTCTGAACTAATAATTACTTATAATATCATGTTTTATAAACTACATTATAGATTAATAAATTTATTTGGTGAATTTTGACGAAAGAAAGTATATAAGTGGCGATTCCCCGTTAATGTAATGGACGACGCGGGGAGAAGGATATAATATTTGTTGCGGGGCTACGTAACGGTCGAGTTTTAAATCCATGGTTGTAACACAACCAACCATTTCAATTAAGTGAAGAATTGTGAAGTGTTTGACTGCTTTGCCAGGAAATTGTTGATTCTGATGTTATTTGTACTATAAAAATCTAGTGTAGCAATACGATTTTTCCTTTCTTTTTCCTCTTCTGACCATGTAAAGTTATGTGTGGTTTGATAAAAAAAAAAAGAAATAACTGAAGATGGTCAGGTCGGGTCGATGTTGGGGCAGGTCAAACAAGAATCACCAAGAAACGGGTGGGGTAGGGCTGCTGAACTTTCTCTCCAACATTCAGTGGAGTTGTGTTTTCAGAAAGAAGAAGTTATCATATAAGGAATAGGAGATGTGTAAAAACAGAGAGAGATGAGAACTAAGATTGATAAGTCTAGGATTGAGGAGATATAAATAGTTAGAAGAAAAAGAAAGAAGGGGAGGAGCTTCGGGACTGATGTAAGATAAGTTGGGAGAGAGAAGGAAAGTCCTATTGGGTTTGCCATAAGGACCCTGTTTGACCCAATAATAACCCTGTAGTCTGTAGAGGTAAAGCCATTTTATTATTTAACCTAATACAGCCCAATAATTTAGGCTTTGCCCTGTTTTGAATCCGGTTTCCCATTTAATAACCTCCAAGATATAGCCTATATTGAGTATACTATTACTTGTTTAATGCCCTAAATATATTTGATATTAAATAGTTGATTTACCTTGTGTCTTTGTTGTATAATTTTTCTCTTTCACAAAGTTTTAACCCTGAATGCGGAGCCCAGATAATTCATATTGATGTGGTAACTGGGAGCAGATCTAGACCCAGGTATCTCATGTAGGTGAGAATTGTGGGTCATGCTGAACAAAAAACCTGCAACAGATCCACATGTAGAACAAGGTTACAATAGGGTCTTGATCCCATC
The DNA here is from genome assembly GCA_026401315.1 of Dysphania ambrosioides. Taxonomy (NCBI): domain Eukaryota; kingdom Viridiplantae; phylum Streptophyta; class Magnoliopsida; order Caryophyllales; family Amaranthaceae; genus Dysphania; species Dysphania ambrosioides. Next base: position 15,413,483 of record CM048662.1, read on the forward strand.
ATTTAAAGTTGGACGAAGGATTAGTAGCTTCATTGCCTCATGAAGCAGAGTAGACCAAAGGTACACAGATAATGGTGCGTTATCCTGAATTGTGTAGAAAATGGGGCAAGTTCCGCGGCATGTGATGGTTCAAAATGTACTATTCCACAACGTTTTTGGTGGAAGCAATGTCAGTTGATAGCTGTGCTTTGATGGTTCTGTCCTTAGGTTTTGAAGAGGGTAATCATTGGAAAAGGAAATTTGGTTTATTAGGAGGGAGATGGCTGTAATATGTAACATTAACCCAAAACCCCATAGTGGCATTACTAATACTTTCTGTTTTTCCATTACCAATTTGACATAGAAGCAAGTTATCTCAAACTGGAGTATGAAATTATTTTTCCCTAATCTGAGAATGGCTGGTGCAAGGGGAACATTTATTGGCACCAACAAGTGTACTGAATGAGAAAATGTTACAGGATGATGTCAAAATGTGATCATACTGTAAGCAGAGAACTTGAATGTACTTCTAATTAAAGTAATTAACCATCGCAGAAGCATAAAAGGAACAAAATTGAGTCTATTTGACTGTTTTCATTTCATTAAAGGTGGAAACTGAGTGTTAGTGGCCTCTGGTAGAGGACTTATATTTTTGGTTGATTGATCATTGATCTATGAAGCATAAAATGAGCAAAATTGAGTCTTTTTGACAGTTTTCATTGCATTTAAGGAGGAAACTGAGTGTTTTTTGTAAGATTATCATTGCATGATATGTTCATGCTTTTTATCATGGACGGATTAATGATATTTATATTGACATTTTTGCACAACTCTCTAGATTACTTTGTCAATCAAATGTCTTTTAGATGGACAGAGAGACCCATCCAATTGATGGAATTCTATTTCCAGTAAGGTAAGTGGGATGACAGCTGGGGTGTGTGGATGTACTTTGGCACTTATCTACTCACACTACAATTAGTTACTAGGATTACTGTCCGTGCCACTGAAACTTTTGGATCAAATTCTGAAACAAGCCTGTGTATTGTCCATCTCAAAGTTCTTGTGCTTTGTGAATAACTTGGAAATTCAATGCTTTCTTTTCTGGATCTGTGGGATATATTTTTGTAAATATACAGTGGTGTGTAATTTCGTATTGGATCTTCATATAAATATGCTTTGAAGAATTAGCGTGTAATATGTAGACAGTACCAAAGTATTGAGGCTAACTGCTCTTTTTTTTTTCCTGGCTGTGCAGGTCAAATATGACTAGACTTGATTACAGTGGCTTTTACTCCGCTATACTGGAGAGGGGTGATGAAATTATATCCGCAGCTTCTATCAGGTATGATTTTGCAAACTTCATGGTGGTAAGACCTTTTATTGTTTGCTACGTATTATTCTTTTACGTCCTCTGTGTTTTACTTGCTGGGAGTTGGAACATCCCCCTATTGTGGAAGTTGCTTAATACTTGCAATATACCTTTTAACAAATAGTGTTTACAATGGAGATTATTAAACTGCCCTCATTTATCTGTCCTAACATACCCATTATCTCTTCTTTTTTGCTATCCTTTTGGGGTTTGTGGATTACTTCCCGTGCTTATTCCCTTTCCTTAATTTCTGTGCACTACCTATATATTGCAAATTGAAAAAAACAAAAACGTAGAAAGGATAGTGATGGAGGATCTTGTACCCTTTTTGCTAACTCAGTTTGTTATCTTCCCTACTCATGAGTTGTAATTGGTAAAGAGCAGACCCTCTTCGCCTATTCGAGTTTTTTAACTTCATATCTCTCTAATATTGATCCAGTATCATCAACATCCACAAGAATTAAATCTAAATATTGTAACAAGAATCCTTTTTTTACGATATAAATATCTCATTTTTCAAAGATATTTCATTATTGCAGAGGACCAAATTTTCTATAGTCTGTGAACACAGAATAAGTAACTAGCTGGGAAAGTCAACTACCAAGAATCTGGTTTGTTGATGCAGTCATAGAGACATTATTATTGTCTGTGTTCTTTAAGACTTGTCTTCTTGTTGTGTTGGCCAATACAGAATTTTACTGTGATCAGCTTCTGCATCATAAGATTCATGACACCTTTTTGTATGCTTATATCATTGCTAACTGGCATTATTTTTGTCTTCTCATCTGGACTTCTGCTTGAGATTGACATTTCTAGGTTTTCTTTGCTTAGAATACGCAGTACAGAGTTTGCAGAGATGCCATTTATTGGAACTCGTCACATTTATAGGCGTCAAGGGATGTGCCGTCGACTTTTCTCAGCCATTGAATTGGTATAAGTGATAAACCCTGCTGTTTTTGTTATGCGTAAAATTTCATGTATTACTTGGAAATTCCACATGTACCATCCAAAAATATAAGATAGTAAGGAAAGAAAGCATAACATTATTGATCATGGAATAGTTGTCTTCCCTTGGACAATGCCTTTACTTCTTTAAAGATATCCAAATATATTTGTTCAATTATTCTTGAGAATCATATGGCTTTCTAGCAATACAACCCTGCATTACTTTTAATGGAGAGCAATAAGTTGCCAATTATGGGAGACAATAGAGGAGATAACTCATAGGAGTCATGTCAATGAAGTTTTATTCTTGTGGAGAATGACAAGTAGGATGTTGATCAATTAAGGGAAATTAAAAAAACTGTCATATGTATTTTAATAATATGTTGAAAAAGCTCGTGAAATGAGTGAGATTTAAACAAAAGGCTGTACAATCCAATGCACAACTTATTTTACATTATAACATTCCATAAATATATTATAATTGGCCAAATGTAGAATGCAACAAATTGGACATTCGTAAGTAAATTTATCTTTGGAAACCTAATGTAACATGCAAAGGGCTGGACATTCCTTGAGTATAGAAGATGGTGTAATGTTTTCTATTTTGTGCTCTAATGTTAAATTTGGGATATAATATAATATGGTTATCATTTTGGTAACTCACAGGATGGAAGTTGGAAGAGCTGGAGGGACTACTGTTTTATCATATTTATATTAATTATTTGTTTCACTTTCTCTTGTGTTCTTATTCTGTTTCTACATGTGTATTAGATTTTCTATAATATTTTCTGATACAACTTTAAAAATTCTCTCTAAAGGCTGTTATGATATAAATGTTTTTTTTTTTTTTATAAAATATGAAAGAATTTAAATACTATTTCCTCATTTTCTTTTATTATTGCGACATGTATCTTGATGGTCAAACTTAACAAACGTTTACTGTACGTCTTTTTTATAAAAAATTATACTATCATGCGGGATCTTGTTTAATTAGTTCTTTTATTTTTGCAACGTGTATCTTGATGGTCAAACTTAACAGACGTTCATCGTACATCTTTATTAATAAAAAAAACTATGCTGTCATGTGGGATTTTGTTTGATATGTTTGATGTGTGTATGCTAAATATCAAGTATCAACCTTTCATACTTTACTAATTTGTAATGGGGGATGTGTTGGACAAAAGAGTAGAAAATTACAAATAGCTTGTTTTAGAAGACCATTCCTTATCTTATATCAGCAGTGCAAGCAGTCATACAAAAGAAAGTATATATTGAATCAATGCATTTGCCAATAAATGCTTCCTATGCCCTTGGAAGACTTCTTTTGCATGCTTGATTCTGCAAGCAATCACACAAGTAAAGTTTGCATCAGATTAGTTGTCTGTAAAAATGCTTGCCATGGGTATTGTGCTTATTCAATCCCCCACTCCCCTCGGCAGGGTGAGGTTTTGCATTAGTAGGTGAAAGAGAAAGAATAAACAACGAAATAGATAGCCAGAAAGTTTAATAAACAACGAAATAATAACCAGAAAGTTTGATTTAAATGTCATACTAAGCTATTGGATCATCATATAATTCTCGCATTAGTTGGGTAGTTAGTGGATGATTCCACTAGAGCATCTAAGTGCCCATAAGGTTGGCAGTAGGTCTGGTTTGCAGAAAATTACTTCTTTCACTCTTTGACTTACTTTGTTGAACTAAAAAGTAATAGGCTTTGGTTTCTTAATAGTACTGGACTTTGTATAAGAACCAGATGAATTAGGTCCTCAGAAATAGCACCAATTAATACCCCATTGTACTGATTTCCTCTCTAGGTATGAGTTTTAAAGCCACTATGTTCTTTACTCAGATGCAGCGGGGATAAGAATTTTGTAGACACAGGTATTAAATAAGAGAATTCTAAAAATCCGAACAATATAATTTCTGAAATGAGGCACTTAACCCCCTTACTGTTGGCATCCTTGGGTTAATGTTGTTGATACTAATTATAATTTAATTGGATAGAAAATTGTAATCTAGCTTGATGATGCTTAGTGTGTTCCTTCTATGTCATTATCCCTGTGAGATGTCCTCTTCCAAAATAAGGGTCTCTGTTTTATTGCATACATGTGATTTGCTATCCTCCCGTATTGGTATGAACTTCATTGACTTTGAGCTAGGATTCCGTGATGTACAACCAGTATGGTTTTTTTCATGTAGTTTTTATCAACGAGTGGAGTTGATACCTTGTGATTTTCTGTTTTCTTTGTTGAACTTGGGATGCTTCTTGTTCATTTACTGGGTGGGTTCAGTGGATTCTCTTTCTGTGAAAAAATCAGTTGTGCCTTTTTTTATGGTCTTTTGAGCAAATGCTTGATTATTTCAGTTCTGAGTTTTTGTTGGTAGTTTGACTTTTCCCTGTCAAACCTCTAGATTTTCAGGATAGATGAGTTAGCCTTTTAATTGTATTACGTGCTATGTTCAATTGTAATGATAAGGTGTCTTTTGTCTCAGGCCCTCCGCTCACTTAATGTTGAGAAACTGATCATTCCTGCAGTCTCTGAGTTGATGGATACCTGGACTACTGTATTTGGCTTCTGTACACTTGAGGAATCAGATAAGCTAGAGATGAAGATAGGAAACATGTTGGCATTCCCAGGAACTGATATGCTTAAAAAGAACCTATTAGATCAAAGCCACTGTATTAGAGGGTTAGCAAGTAAGCAATGCTCTAAAGGAGTATTTTTATAGTCCCATAAGATTTAATATTAAATGCTTGCTTTTGCTGTGACAGGTGCTAATTCGTTTGAAAATGATCAAAATGCCTCTGTCATACCTGATTTGCAGAAGAAATCAGATCTGAACTCCACTGTTGGGCTTTGCAGTCTTGTTGCAAAACCGCTGGATGAGCAGATGAAAGAAAAACTTGTTACTGATTCTGGTTTTCAAGATATAGTTTCTGCTGATGATATTTTACTGGATAATGCTCCTGCAGATGTCAAGCCTTCTTTGCCAACTGAGAATGAGGAGATGAAAGAAAAATCTGTCACTGATTATTATTCTCAAAATATGGTTGGCATAAATGAACATTCCTTGCATAGTGCTTCTCTTGATTGTCATGGCAAAGTTCAGCCTTCTTTGCCTACTGCTTCTCCACATGCTTCCCATGGAATTAAGCATGCTTCTGAAGCCGTTATCAATGAAGTTGAGCCATTAGTTTCAAATAAGGAAATACTAGAGTCTAATAGCTCTGGACTGCAGCTGGGTCCCAAGCTCAATGAGTCTGTTGATGATGTGAAGGATCACATATCTGCAGATGCAAGTGCAGGGACTGCTATCCCATGTGATACCGGTTACAGTAAACCATCTTTGCGTACTGCTTCTGGAACTGTGCCTTCTTTGCCTTCTTCTGCAGCTGTTTTCAATGAAGATAAGCCACCAGTTTCAAACGAGGGAACTCTAAGCTCTGGAATGCCGCTAAACACCAAGTTTCACAAATCCGCTGGTGATGAGAAGGACCACATTTCTGCAGATGTAAGTGCAGGGACTGCTAACCCATATGATATCAATTATACTACTTCTGCAGCTGTTTCCAATGAAGATAAGCCACTGGTTTCAAATGAGGGGACCCTAGAGACTACAAGTTCCATAATGCAGCTGGACTCCAATTTCAATGGGACTGCTGGTGATGTGAAGGATTACATATCTGCTGATGCAAATTCAGGAACTTCTACCTCATATGATTCCGATGACAGTAAGCTTTCTTTGGTTACTGCGACTACAGCTGTGCCTTCTTTGTGTGCTTGTGCTGCTGTTGCCAATAATGTTAAGCCTCTAGATTCAAATGAGGGCCTAGGGACCACAAGTTCTGAAATGCTGCTGGACACCAAGCTCAATGAGTATGCTGGTGATGTGAAGGATCATCTCTCTACAGATGCAATTATAGGGACTGCTACCCCATGTGGTTTTTATGACAATAAACCATATTTTCATACTGCTTCTGCAGCTTTGCCTGTTTCAGATGAAGATAAGACAGTAGTTTCAGAGGGGAGTCTTGGGACTACAAACACTAAACAGCAGTTGGACACCAAGCTCTATCAGTCCATTGGTGATTTGAAAAATCACAATTTTGCAGATGCAAGTGAGGGAAGTTTCTTGGATGATTCTGGTGCAAGACATTGTGTGGGGGTATCTGTAGACTGTAAAATGACACAAGCAGCCAACATGTCCTTTGCTGAATCAGGTTTACCACCTGAAGATAATACATTAGATACTACATCTGGTATTGGTCTGTCTAATGGGTCTCTTAGGAGCGATAATGTAATCCAGAGAGACAGGGTTTTACATTCAGAATCTGCTGCTGATGGGAAATATCACTCTTTAGTGGAAGCATCTTGTACTGATGTGGTAATTGATAAATCTATGGTTGAAGTTCTTCCAAATGGTTCTCTTACAGTCCCAGCTGAAACTAGTACCTGTTCTGGTTCACAATCCTTGCATGTTTCCAACAATACTGATCCAGAAGCAGCTTGTGAACCAAAGATCCATATTTTGGGAATTGGGGCTGTTTATGGGAAATATCATTCAAAAGCATCTCATTTTGATGTCGTAATGGAAAAATCTATGATAGAACCTACAGCTGAAGATAGTTTTTGTCATCATCCTGAAGCTCAAGAAGTTGATGCTCATAAAGTGGCTGAAACTGATGTTTGTTCTGGTTCAAAATCCTTGCATGTTTCTTTAAATACAGATCTAGATGCAGCTCATGTTGACATTGAATTTGAAAAACCTATGATTGAATTTTCAGTTGAAGATAATATTAGTTGTCCTCCTGAAGTTGAAGTAGACGATACTCATATTGTCTCAGCTGAAACTGATGTTTGTTCTGGTGTAAAATCTTTGCTTGTAGCTGATAAGATAGATATAGATGCATTACATGAGCCTAAGATTCATGTTTCCACAAATGGCGTGAATTATTCTCAGGTCACAGAAGGCAAAACAATGCCTGTTGAGGACAGGGCATGCATATCTCCACAAAATGGAAGTCATAGTACTGTTGCATTAGAGAAGCCTCAGCTTGAATCACATGGTGGAAATACGGAGCAGCCGACTTTAGAAAGTGAGGTGCAGCATTTTGACGTTTGCCGGTATCCAACCAATGAGTAATCTCTTGTGAAGTTCATGTCCATACTGTTGATGCAAATACTCATAGTAGTGAGGATCCTCTTGTGTAAGATGGTGGCAGCGTTGGGTTTGCCGGCTTGTTGTGTGTCTCTGAGCTCAGTTATCAAGCCACCATGTAATTTGGACTGCCGATGACAGTAGAGACTGAAATTGCTTTGGATAGAACAGTGTAGAGGTGAACTTGACATGACTGTCGATGTGCAATTGCTGATGCTTAGTTATCTTCATGTGGACTGAGGTTGATGTTTTGGAACAAGTTCTGAAATCCAACAACATTCCATGATTTTAAATGTGGGTGGGATGTTCATGAATCCCTTGTGATATTCTAAGCCTCTTTGCGGTGCCCTAAACAACTCCCGAGGGTGTACATAAATTTTGATGTAAAGAGGGATATGTATTGGCCCTTGTTTAATCGGATATTCTTGATCGGGGAAGCTGATATAGAGTGTTACGAGTGCTGTAAAAAATGGAGTTCCTGCACGCGGTTGTATTGTGAACCCCCAATATTACTTTGTGTTGATGTGTATAAATTAGCGTATAGATCAAGGGCGGGAATTATGTCTACAATCGTGTAATTTTTCAGTACATTGCATGACAGCGATCTGCAGTTTATTTGTAACGTTAAATTTGTTATGAATTATAATCAATTCATGATATCAGCTTGGTACAAGATTGTCTTCCAAATTTTCTGATTTTTAAGTATACTGGTGTGCCCTAAGGATAATCAGAATTTGCATCATTCTAGCATGACATTATTGGTATGCCATGTTGGCAAATTACGGACTTAAGGTAAACCCGAGGTTGTTTCAAGAGATACTACTAGTAGGGGTGAGCAAAACCCTGCACCCTGTAAAATTGTTACACTTCCACTCCAAGATATGCACGGAAGAGATGTACACCATAGATTTCTCGGTTGTCACAATATAAGCACATACAGGAGTACCCTGATACAATGATAGCATTCCAACACAATTTTCAAATAGAAACTTTTCCATTTAGTAGGCAAGCCTCTGCACTGTACATATACTTCCAGATAGTTTTGCTCTAGAACACGAACTTAATTGGTGGGGACTAAATCACCAAACCTAATGTAGACAATCATAACCCCTGTCGCAGCTCGAATTGGAAAAATACGTCAAATAATTTAGCGGAGTGCTATTTGCCACCCCCAACATTGATGATTTTTCCCTTTTACGCATTTAAACAAAATCGAATATTTTACACTTCACTAAAATCCCTGACCACCAAACATCGACCTTCACTTTCCCGTAAAAAAAAGTACAAAAAACAACCTTCACTACAATCCCTGACCACCAAACGTCGACCACCACTTTCGCCGGAAAATCGTAATTCAACTGACAAAAGACGCTTTTCAGGATGCCGGATATCACCGAAATTATGGATGAGCCGTCAAAGACAATGTCGCAGGTAAAATACGTTAATCGGGAATGGAAAAGGGAAAAAATTGGGCTGCTAGTGGGTTTGCCGTTTTTTAAGACGGCAAGCCCTCCGACATGGATTTAATTTTTTTATTTCAAGTAATTTTTCTTATGTTTTTATAGGTTCCGACAGAAGATTTTGACGGCGATGGTATTAATTATTACCATCATTTCACGATATCGGAAATATTTCCAACGAAAGAAATGGCTTCTTCATGGGCTAAATCAGTTGCCTTACAACATGGATTTCAATTGGTGCATTTGTCATATGAAAGAGGAAATTTGTACATGAGATGCAATTGGGGAGAGAGAAATAGAGGAGCGAATAGAGATTTAGAGAATGCTGAACGATCGGGGACTAAATCTCAAGCTTGTGGTTGTAAGTTTCTGATTAATATTTCGTATTCTGTAAAGGGGTGGTTGATAGTATTGGGTCCTGAGGATAACGGTAAGCACAACCACGAAATGATCAAGTATTCGGAGGAAAATTGATAGATGAGTGGTCTATGCCCCGAAGCGAAGAAGTTGGTTCGGGATATGTCTATGGCTCAAGCGAAGTATAAGGTTAATTTGGCTGCGATGAACTCCCAGTTTCCCAAAGATCATTCGAATGCGCGACATATCTACAATTTAAGAGATATGATGAGATGGGAGGAGGCCGGCGGACGGGATTTTATAAGTCAGTTTTTTCATCTTGTTACTGATAGTAATTACGTGAAATTTTTACGGTTTGATACTAAAACGAATGTTGTCACCCATGCGTTTATGGCGCATCATGTTTCTACAAACTTGTAACGTACGTATCTATGGGTTTTGGGCATGGAATCCACTCACAAGACGAACATGTACAAGATGCCCTTGTTTAAGATATGTGGTGTCACTCCATGCAATAAGCATTTCTTGATTGCATATGCATTTCTATCTGATAAGACTACAGGTAGCTACTTGTGGGTGTTACATAAATTGAAAATGTTGTATGACAATGACTTGTCTCCATCGACGATTGTCACTAATCAAAAATTAGGGCTGATGGCTATTATCTGGGAGGTTTTTTCCGGAACTGCAAACTTACTATGTACATGGCACATCAACATGGATGTGGATAACAAAGTTGGTAAAATTTGCAGAGATTAGAAGGTCAGGGAGAGATTTAAGCAAGGAAGATAGAGGAGTATCATAGAAGCAAAGACTCAAGACGATTATGATCATGCCATAGGAGTTCTTCATGGCTCTTGGGGGACTGCATTCCCTGCTGCTATCACGTACTTAAAGAGTACATGGCTCGTTCATGCCAAGAAATTTGTGAAGCGGTGGATGAATTAGAAACTTCATTTTGGGAACACAATTAACTGTTTGGTTGAGAGTGCTCATTTTATGCTAAAGAGTTGGTTGTCATACTCTAACGGGTCGTTTGATACTATTTGGTGTAAAATTAACAAAGCCATTGATGCACAACTAAAAGAGATTTGGCAAACCCTCGAGGCATCGAGACGTACACATGGACAATAGTATCGACACATTTCGTTCCATCATTTGGGTGGACGGACATCCCACTATTGCCTGGAGCTGTTGGTTGAGGAAGATAAGCGGATGAAATTATTGGGTAATGAAGTGCGCGACATCTGTGGTTGTGCGTATCAGACAAGCCATGGGATACCATACGCATGTCAGATTTACGTTACTCTCGCGGACGGCTAGTTCTTTAAATTACAAAAAGTCCATCAATTTTGGAGAACACTGGAGGTGATTGAAGGAGATAGCGCGCATGTGCTTCTCGAACCTAATTCTCTAACTTAAGACGTGCAGTTTTTCCAGTCGCTCGTGAGTGAGGTCAGCGGAAGTGATCCTGCTATTCTTCATAATGTATCTCAACTAATCCATGCACAACTTCATCTAGAGGATCCGGGTTACGTTAAACCCGAGCCAAGGATGTCGAGCCGAGGACAATCTAGTACGCGCTGTGAACGATCCTCATGGGAGTACTCAAGTCAAGGGCGTGGACGAGGTTCACTTACGACATCTAGCCATGGGCGACATTCTATTTCGTCTGTGAACATGTCTGGTACGTACTCTTATTATGCCATTGATGATATTTTTTAATACTAATAATGTTGAAAGATTTTATATATTTGCTTCCAGACTGCCATGTGGATATTATAACATACCCGAATGTGGATAAGATTTCGGCGATCATGCTTGAATGCGTTGTTGACTATCTCGACGTTTGGGGTTATGGTAATTGTGGTTTCCGAGTGGTGGCAGACATATTCTTAGGTAGCAAGGAGAATTGGGTCAAAGCACGAAAGATCATATGCAATTAGTTGTTAGCACAACGAGGCATTTACACATCCATCTTCTACGAAGGGATTGAAAATGTCGTGGCTCGTATTACATGGTATGGAGGGAGCTGCACTATGGTCATTGGATGGAGGTCCAACATGACTTATTTCCAATAGTTCAGTTTTGAAACTATGTAGTCATATTCCTCATTGTTGGGTTAGATGGATTTGTTTATCCTTGCATGACTGTATTTACATGGTCTGCACTCGTGAACATTACCCGAAAATGAAAGGAGATATGCATTGCATACCTCGGTACCTACAAGCATTACATTAGACTAACTCTATCTCATGACTATCCTATGCAGCCCATATGTACTTTGTGGTTTTAGGTTCGAGATTATAGTGTTGTAGGTTGGGAGCAGTTGTATGAGTCACAAATACAACTTTGGCAGAATCTAACTAGTTTTTGACAAAAATTAATCCTATATTTGTATTAGAGAATGAGTTGATTATTTTTTAAATATTTTTTTTATTTTGCTAGTTTATTAGTTTTGCAACGTATCTTGATGTTGCTAATTTTATGTATTGTAATGTAAAGTAATCTTGTTGTTGCCAATATATTAAGGACCGAGTTGATTTGATTGTTGATAAGACACAAAATTTGTAACATATACATGTGGTATCATCAATTGAAAACAAAAGTTTCCTTCTTATTACTCTCTTTGACAATGTATATCTATGCATTGATTATGAGGCACTAGTGAGAGAGTTGATGGAGATGGAGGAGGGTTTGAAGAAGGAGAAGTATATCTCGAGTAAACACAATGACATAATTCTCCTTCCTCGAATCCTCCTCCATCTCCATCAACTCCCTCGCTCTTGCCTCGTAATCGGCGACAAGAAACTACGTTTTTAAATATTGAAATTGTTTACATGAATCCATACAAAATAATACAGTCCAACTAAATAAATCAATACAAAATATTAAAAAAAATCGTACGTACTTCTAAATGTCTAAATATAAGAACTATATATACAATGAGTCTCATCAAGCATAATACTCATACATAAAGGAGTCGAAGGCGTCAGCACAAGCCCCCAAGTCGGGTGTCAGCATCCTAGTATTAGTGATAAGCTGGATGATCCTCAATAACTTCTCGACCCATTGCAAATAAGAAAAAACTATATAAGTAAGTGGGAATATTATATTGGGAATATAATATAATATAAACAAAAACATAATCAAATTTCAATTAAACTTACATAATGGGTGTTTGTCCTCTCTAGTGCAATGGGAATAACCTCCTCGTTGATCAAGATAGGATGGGAGACCCGGTAAAACCACTGAAAGTAATCCGGAGATGAAGCCTCTGGGAAATTGACTATCGGATAAAACCGCCCTAGCTTAAGTCGAAAGACATTAGGGAAAGACTGCCACGCTGACTCCATGGAAGAAATAACAAACTCGACCCGATAAGTATCCTTCTCGGATCTTAATGCTAACTTTGGCCTCAAAGTTGTCGTGGGAATCATATGTACAAACCCGAACTGATGTAGCACCCGATCAGGCATATGGGGCTTGATGATGTCCTGATATCAAATCCATCCAGTTAATGTCAACCTAGTCTCTCAACAAGAATACATAGAATGTGCTACACATCCAGTAGTGTGACAGTCATCTCCCAAAATGAGAGGTAGAACGAGCTTGTGTCAGCACTAGTGGAAAAAATCACAAATACTACCTTCTATATGCTCCGAATCTTAATAAACTTGGAATATAAAGATGATTCATTTTTTTATTAATAGCTACTTCGGTTCCCTAGAACCGGAGCATATAAGTTGTTTAAGGCTCCGGTTACATAGAACCAGACCATATAAGTTGTTTAAGGCTCCGGTTATATAGAACCAGAGCATATAATGGCTTCAGTTATGCATATCCTCTGTTTAAGGCTTCGGTTCTTAGAACCGGAGCATATAACATAGAATTTAAACCTAGCAGCACATGCAGCGAGCAGCGCGTAGTTTATTTCTTCAACTCCTCTCAAACCCGGCATCTTCAACACCAATAACCGCCTACTTCCATTGCAAATTCGCAGCTTTCCCCGCGTTGCATTCTTCACCTCCTCGAACCCACTTCAACACCAAGAACCGCCCTTGCTTCCATTGCAAATTCGCAGCCTTCCCTGCGGTGCATTCTTCACCTCCTTGCTCGAATTGTTTAAGGTATGTTCCTCAAATTTGTGTTTAACTTTATGCCTTATTCTCTCTTTTCGGCTGTAGTATGCAATGATTGATGGGAAGCAAAATTGGGTTTGGTGTTAATGTTAATTTAATTTAATTCGGTTGTAGTATGCATTCGGTTGGCAAGACTCATGATTGATGGTAAAGCTTTCTTATAATTCTCAAAAGATCAATTATAAAATGAGATTATTGAAAGATTATCAAGTACTCGTATCACAAATTCGTTTAATTATCTCATTTTATATGAAATCACATTTTATAATCTCAATTTCGATAATTAAATGCTAGATTACTACTAGTACTACGTATGAAATTAAGATTCAAGATATTAGAGTTCATTTATTATTTTCATTCATAAAATAAAATAAATATAACCTCTTAAAATATAAACTTAGAAGTTACAATGTAGGACTCATATGATCATATGATAAGGAAAGAAAATGATAATTCATAACCGAACAAATATGTACAGTGCCTAGATTTTTCAAGCTTTTCATAATTACAGTAATTTGATTTTTTTTTTTTAAAAAAAAAAGTTAATGAAGTTCATACAAACTAATATTTATTTGGTACAAATTTTAATTTTTCATTATTTTCAACTAACAAGAAGAACATTTTTATTCTAACTTATTCATATGAATTTATGAAAATATTTCATCCTTAACCAAGCCTCTAATTACGTAGGTTGTGTTTAGTTCACCTTAACTTTATTCCCCTCAAATTAGAATCAACCCTAAAAGTTGATTGAAAAAACATATCAGAATTCAAAATGACAAGTCCAGAAGGGGGTGAAACTCAAATGGCATGCATGGGTAGGTTTAAGAAGGCATATATAGATATATAGCCTGACTTAGGTACGAGTTTGTATTATTCCCTTGCCTACAAAAGGTTTTAGTCAAATGAAGCAAATATATAATCAAATTAATGCAACTATTTCATGTCACATAAGCGACAAAACTCATGGATAGATGGACTAATCATAGGTTGTGCTTTCTAATATGGATGTGTTCGACTATAAATTTTATACTTCAATAGCTAGTGAAATAAAAATATGCCTTGACACCTAACAAGTACGGAGTAACAAATACTATGTAACTACTCCTACAACATTTTATAGCTATTACGAGCCTTGATTTTGCCAAACAATATCCAAGATTATCTATGTGTTCTTGAGAAAATAAAGGGACTTAAAAAAACTAAAGTTGCTCATCAAAGCTTAAGGGTGAGATCAAGTTCTAGAGTGTTGCTTTGGCTGTTCTTAAACAACAAGTTGTAGTATACAACCGTAATTGTTTCTTAACGTAGCTTAGCTTAGCTTGCTTAGTATGAGGTGATAAGAGAAGGGAAGTGAATATATATAGCAGTATAGTATGCAATGGAAGTGCGCAATTGTGTGAGAAATGGGTACTGGATAGTTTGTGATAATAGTCTATATCCCATTTCCCATGCTCATATATTGTGGGGAAATGTATGCAAGTGATTAAATAGTTTGACTTGTTTGTGACAATTTTGAAAACATGTATTCAAAGCTAAGTATGGAAGCTCTTTACTTCTTTACCCCATTTTATTTAATTAGGAATATTTCTATTATATTTTTAGTAAACCAAATTATTTCTAAATGCTCTTTATTTTTAAGGAACTCATTCAAGACATACTCATTACTTGTAAGTCTTGATTAGTCCAAGGATGGAAAAAGATTGTTCGTGGATATATGGAGGCATTGAATCATCGAAATTTGTGGATGGGGTCTTGGAATTTTGTAGTATTGTTGTTAAACATCAGGCTAGGACAGGGTATACTTGAGTCATTTGTGTGATAGTGAAGAACCATTTATACTTGCGACACATGCTAAGCAAGTATTCTACATTATAGACCCCAATGATGCCAATTGGTCTATTGTTATACCAGAAAAAGGAGTATCCTCGGTATAGGTGATGTTGATGATGAAGAAGAGTACGATGCCTTTGAGGACTCCCCACCTTTTACTAATCCAAAATCCAGTGTGGAAGACGATGGAGATGCTGACATTGGTTACATGCGTGTAGACCACACAGAAGGAATACATTTGAATTTTGAGTAGTAATGTACAAGGTATGATAAACTTAATTGGGTTTTGTCAAAATTGGCTTGGCTTTAGACTTAGAAGAGTGTCCACTTGTTATATACTTTCTTTTGTGATTGCGTTCTTTGTTTGGATATACAATTATCTTCCTTTATGATTAATTGATGCATTGAACATAAATTTTTGCTGTTACTCACACTGGGATTCTATTGTAAATTTTTGCTGCAGTTTCTTTGCTGTCACTCACACTGAGATCTCTTCTATAATGAATCTCTTTAGAGATGGCATATTCCCCGAGGAGGAAAATGTTGAGGATGGGCATAGCAATGATAATAAGGAATACGATGTAGATACGGAGGAGGATAAAGGAGACTCCGAAGATAGGGCTTACGATGAGGTCTCTTCTAGGTGGGATCAACATGAGTTGATGGCGGAACAAGCCCCACCAATTGATGATATACTTGACACAACCATGAAGGAGCTTGATTTGATGGTGACACCTCAACAAACACAAGTTTGTGATCAAGTTTCCACCACTAGTAAAGAGGGTTCTAAGAAGAGAAAAGGGAGAGGTCCAACAAAGAATCCAAAAGTAACAGAACCAATGCACCTTGAGTACAATAGCTTGGGTCAACCATGTGGAAAGTGGCATAGACAATATGGAACACAACTTGGAATTTGTATGCACAAAATTTCCATCTTTTACACATGGAGTGAGGTGCCAGAGGGTTTAAAGAAATAAATATGGGAAGATACAGTGGTAAGCAAGTATTTAATGTTAACCTGAGCATTGTTGCTGGATTAATTGAATTCAATTCTTTGAGTGCATAGTTAAATGCTAACTATCTAAATTTTATTTTTTTGTAGAATTTATTTCATATTCAACCTGATCAAAGCAAGAAGGATATTTTCTTTTCAGCTATTACGGAGAGATTTAGGGATTTTAAGTCCAAGTTAGTGCGTGGATGGATTTCTAAGAAGAGAGATAGATCTCTATCAAGTAAGAAGATGAAGACAGAAATGAAAAATGAAAAGGGAGATCCCAGTAGTAAGGAAGCACCACAATCAATGCCTTATGAAATATGGGGTCACATCATTAAGGATGAATGCGAGGCATTTGTCGCAAAAAAAAACGACTCCAAAAGAAGTTGTAAGTCTAAGCAGTAGCGTCAAAAATGATATTTACTCATGTTAAAATTCAATAAATTATTATTTAACTTTTATTACTTTGAATGTTATTGATTCATCAGGAAAAGTGTAGTAAAGCATCACAATGTTCGAGCCAAAAGAAGTTTTACCATCACATGGGTCGTAGAACTTATCCTCACATGGGCGTAGTAAAGGATGAATGGGAGGCCCAAAAGGAGTGGATTGATAATGGGTTTTACCCTACTCCAAGCTCATCCTCATCAGCGAAAACTAGTTCTATAGTTACGAATAAGGGAGATCGAGTTCTTGATTGGTATTGTTCGCTTCATGTTCGAGATTCAACCGGTAGAAGAACCATTTTCGAGCCGGGAATAAAGAAGATAGCTGATGCAGTGGTTAGTCCTTAACATTGTGACCTATAATATATGCACTTTATTAGAATATCAACTAAGAAATTCCTCATTTTCTTTGAGTAGATGGGATGGAAGGCCAAGGAGGCTACATGCGAGTTCACTCCTAAAGGCAATGTTGATGCCTTACACATGGTGCTAGGAAAAGACCATAATGGACGCGTGAAAGGCAAAGGAGGCTTGCGATTAGGGGTGAAAAAGGCCTTTAGAATAGAGTGTGTTGCATCATAATCAACTACGAACATAATGACACCACAAGATTTGGAGGCCATAACTTCTAAGATAGAAGAGCAAGTTATGGAGAAGATGAACAAGAAATTTTCTACCATCTTGGAGCGAATGGGATTACCTGTGGTTGACTTCTTGGATATTAATCATGGGGACAAATTAAGCCAACAAGACCCAGAAACTCTAGTCCAGAGAGTTGAAGACCGACCAAGACCCCCTGTAGATCAACCAATGCCTATTTTAGAGGTAAATACTTTGAATATATTTAATAAGTTAATTGGATGACGCCTACTTGTGATGTTAATTATGTCCAACAATGTTTTTAGGAAGAGACCCCTTGTTGTCTTTTACTACCCTAATTTGGTGTGGCCAATGGTGATGAGTTAATTGAGGTTGCATATGGACGGGCACAACCATAAATAACTGGCCAAAAGGTGCATTTGTTGACTGTTTCTAGTGGTGAATTAAGTGTGTCCATAAAGACTATTATTAATGGATTTGAACATTTCTCACTCCCGGTTTCAAGGCTAGAATGGAACCTCAATAAAATGTCGGATGCGTAAGGTAGTTTCGTGACATGGCCATGTGCTTGGGTTCGGTTTTCAGAGGAGGTAATAATTATGAGATTTCTTTTTCATTTTATTATTCCATGCATGTATGCATTTTTTTGCAATTAATAAAAGAGTTTAAATTTCTATTTAGGTTTTGCGGAAAATAAATAAGGCTTCAAAAAACAAAAAACATGAGGCAAACAAAGAGGGGTCTCAAGTAAAAGAAAAGGAAGCGGAGGAAAAAAGTAAAAATAGGAGAGTGATATCATCAAAGGGGTAAACTCCGATGATAAAAACAAATGGAGATCCACTTGTTAGTATTCAAGTGCTTGAAACTCTAAGCAAAGATTGTTTATGGCTGCATACATGTGTTAGCAATGTGCCTGATGACAAGCCAATTCAAGTTGATTTGGCAAAAGAACAGTTCCACTACATGGAGGACACATTAACATGGGTATACAAAGTGGATGTTCGTGAATTTCTATCAGGAGAAATGTTAAATGTATCCGTAATACAAGTCTTCATGAGGTGAAATATACTTACACTACTATATTTAATTTTGTGGACTTCTTAGTTTTTTGGTTATGTACAATTCTAACATATCTTGTTTTTTATGAGTTTAGTGCACTTCACGAGGATTTGAGTGAATGTGAGTCTGTTTTGAAAGTTGGGTGGTTATGTCCACAACAGATTTGTGACACACAATGCATGACAAGCTAACCCGAGGTGAAAGAATACATTGAACGAAGTTTGATAAAATCAATCAAATATGGGGACAAATTTATTTTGGCTCCGTATATTAAAGAGTATGTTTTAGTCCCAACATGCTATTTATGTTTATTTTGTTATCATTGTCTAAGTTATAATGTTTCTCGTTATTGACTTCAAATTCTCTTTTGTAGTAAACATTGGTTGCTCCTAGTCATATGTCCTTTAACCCACACGGGTATATCAATTCGATTATGTGTGTCTACAACGACCTCGACATTTACTTATCAAATCCATGTTGTCTAGGCATCTTTATGTTTACCAAATGCGTTTTAGTTTGATTATTAACTTTAATATGACATTAATATGACCTATATTTTTCTTTTCGAGTGTAGTGCATTGAAGAAATTACGTGGAAGTCTTGGATTACATTCAAGAGCTACATTTCCTAAATGTAAATCAGTGAAGGTACATATTTTTGGGAATTACAATGTTTTATGGTAGCCTAACCTTGATTTACTTTGATTTTGACATGAATATTGATTTCATTTCCATTTAGTACGCACAACAACAAAATGGGATAGATTGTGGCTATTATGTGATGAGATTCATGTATGACTTAGTCACTTCTACCATGGGAGTCGATGATGTAGAAAAGGTATATCTAATTCCTTGGCTGACATTTGTTTATATATACGCATTAGGCAAGTCGTCCTATGAAATATAATTTATAGATGTTGATGACCATGCATGGAGGATGGGATTATATGGCCGGCATCAATCGAAAGATTGATGTGGTATGGCATTCTGTAGTTGTTGTGTGTTGTATTGTGGAATTGTTGAATTGTGTTGAACAGGTTTTTAAGATTAAAAATTGGGAAAATGTTCATTTTACAGAGGAAACTCTGGCGAATTTTTCGGAAAACTTTTATAATTAATGGAAAATTGTTCATGACACAACTTTGAGGAAATGTTCATGACTATACTTCAAACTGTATGAATTTATCCTTCATAAGAATTAAACAAGTAATAGAGATTGATTTGATAATCTAATTGTATAATTTTATTATATATGGTGGCTACATTTAGGTTTTCAACAACGCATCAAGAGAGGAGCCTTTCACCATTGACGAAATCAAAGAAATAAGAGACAAGTTTGCACGATTCCTTGCCAATAACTGTATTTAAATTAGTAGTTAGATTATTGTATATGATCCGTATTTATATTTTTCATACATTGTAGAAATCTCTGTATATTCGTAGTTACATTGTTATATGTAATATTGAAATCAGAGCATAATAGCATTTGAGCTTGCATTGTTAATTCTAATACCAATATAAGCCAATAACTTAGTTTTATATTTATTGAAAGCCTTTCAGCTTGCATTATTTTAATATTTGCATTGAATAATACTAATATTAGCATTTGTAAATTTTTTTAAAAAAATACACATATTATGCTCCGGTTTTCAGAGGACCGGAGCATAAAGTCTATTTTTTTAGCCGAATGAGGGGTGATTCGGTTGAATGGTCATGTCATTCGCCCAAATTAGAAGCTTCGAGTTTTTAGAACCTGTCCACCATTCGACCGAAGGGGAGCACCCATTCGGCCGAATGGACCTTGATTCGGCCGAATGGGAGTTCATTCGGCTATTCCCGAGAGCTTAAGTCATATGCTTGAGTTCCTGTCTTCCATTCGACCGAATGGATGTCAGATTCGGTCGAATGAATGTTAACCTGAACCTTGCTGATCAGCTTCTTTGAAGTGTCTAATGGCTTCTAGAGTTATTGGGATCTTTAGGAATGACTTGGAATGCGTGCCCAAGATATGATACGTGCATCTGAACTCTTGATAAGAGTGTCAAAGCCTCGAACACGTCATATTTTACCTTGAAATCATCGAAAGTACCTGAAATGACCTAAAAATAGCTCGAGGACAAGATCAAGGTAAAGTCGAATGTAATGTGCATAAAACCAATCTAAAACAGTGAGACTCGACACTAAAATGGGGTTGTAAACGGGCTCTAAAACGAGCACATCAGTTAACTAAATCAATTCAAACTAATAGACATAACCAATTCATATATTAACATAATCCAATTCTTATTACTATACACACTAATTGATATACATTACCCTATTCAATCCCTAATAAAACTAATTCATATACATTATCTAATTTAATTCCAACTATTATACAAAATACTCTATATTCTAACATAATCCAATTCCTATTAATATATTAAGTAGCTTTTTTTATATATAATCTTGCATGTTCTTTCGGTTTCCATTCTCTATCATTATGCTTTAGTTCTCATGCTTGCAAGTAAGTTATGCTAACCAACATCATAAATGTAGAATCAAACACCACGGTGAAACCAATATCCATTATGTAATTCGAATTGAAACTCAAATACCCATGTCAAGTACACTAACCTCGGATAAACCATTTGTTTTAGATGCTAATGTTTACACTTAGAAAATCATTCTAGTGAGTTAATGAAAACCCTAAATTAAAGAAAAATTCGAGAAAGAAAACAAAGCAAAGATCAAAAGCATACCTTGAACGACGACAACGGCACGACACTATGAAGAGGGAGAGGAGATGGCTGCATGAGACCACGGTGACACGACTTCGGGCAAGAAGACGAATGAAGAAAGGCAAATCGACGTGGGTACAAATTTGGGCAAGAACATGAACAAAATAAAGGTGAAGAGGAGGAGGCAAGATCTAGGGTGGCTGGAATGAAGGATTAAGTTGGGGAATTAAGGCTAGAACACAAGGAGGGAAATGAAGAACAATGAATGAAGAAGGTGAACACCACTGAAAATATGACAAGGCCATGTGTTTTTCATGAAATAAAATTAGGGTTGCTAAAATGCGGTGGGTCCTCCCCTTATACGCCGCATAATAATGGGCCCAGGAATTAAAATGCGGAGGTTTTTACACTATACGCTGCATATTATTATGGTTATAATTAAAATGCGACGGTTCAACCTATAACCCACCGCATATTATTAATTAATATGCGGTGTTTTAGCTAGTACACCGCTAATTAGTAGCCGCGAATAAATTAAAATCTACTAGTGCCATCAACAACAACTTTAAATTCCTGTGATAGAAGGTCCTCCTTCCAATAGCTTTAAACACCTTTCATCCTACCATGGCACTTCAGCACCCCCTCTCCTCTTGAGTGAAAATCTCTTGTGATACGTGACCCCCATAGCTAAGAATGATGTTACCATCTAGTGGCCCATGCGGCATTGCTCCAC
Source organism: Dysphania ambrosioides (assembly GCA_026401315.1). Taxonomy (NCBI): domain Eukaryota; kingdom Viridiplantae; phylum Streptophyta; class Magnoliopsida; order Caryophyllales; family Amaranthaceae; genus Dysphania; species Dysphania ambrosioides. Next base: position 15,435,282 of record CM048662.1, read on the forward strand.
GTATAAGCCAAGGTGTCGTCTGCAGGTGTCTGGCGCTTGTGACTACGTGAGCTCGTGGTCTCTTCCTAACAAACTCACCCCTTAACCGAGATCGGCCGCAACAACCCTGTGACTGACGTGACACAAACTTCTCGACAAGCGCCTAGTCAAGCTTCGTAGTAAATCCCTCCCCATCTTAATAAATGTCATCATCATCATCGTCCTTGTCGTCGAAAGGACAGGAATCAGAAGCCCCAGAAACGAAACATCTCGAACGGTCATTGGGGAAGGGAGAGTCGAACGCTTTGGCTCTGGCTGCGGCTGTGACTGTATCACCCTCGCCCTCCTAATAGAAGCGTCAACACCTCTATAGCCCGGGTGAGGCGTTGGCCAAAGAACTAGTTTGTGGTCATGAAATCGGGAATGACACGTCCCATAACCCTCAATTTATTAAATAACGACATAATTTTTAGAACTAATTCCGTAAACATATTACCAAAGTTATTTAAATTATATATTTGATTGCTAATAATAAATATTCCTAACTAACTAAATAATCCTAACTTAAAACATCTAATTTCTAATTTTACTAAGTTAAATATTCATAACTAACTTTAAATTTTCCTAACTTTAAATATTCTAGACTTGGTTTATTATTTTCTAATTAATAGTTTAGTTAGTTTTAGATTATGGTCATTTGGTATAGTTTTGGTTGTTTAATTTCTTAGATAGATGTATAGATGAACTATTGTTATCAATGGCCAACTTGTTGGTGTTTAACTCTTGTAAGAGTTGCAATAGTTGGATCATGGTAACTAGTAATTCTGGTGGAAAACTCATGGCTTTCAGGAAAGACTCAAAGGTAGATGATGAATCACCGTTGGTTTTAGGGATATGGGTTTAACCGAGAAACCTGGCTCTAATACTAAGCTGATAATAAGAAAAAACTTAAGTGTTTTTAGTATTTTTGTGTATTTGATTTACAAATGAATGCCTATATTTATAATACAATTAGGCTAACTAATTTTCCTTAATTTTAGAAGGGCCTCCCGTAGGAATCATTTATCAAATTTCCTACATGGATTGCTTCTATCCCATATACCAATGAATATGGGGTGCACTGGTTGATGTTCCGATTGAAGTTCAGTAACCCCACAAAGAATTAGGAAGCTTTTGAGGCTAATCTTTGTAATTTTCGATCATTTTCTAGATTATGACCTCAATATTCTTGCTGGAGGCTTCTACTGTGCCATTGTTTGAGGCCGGTAAGGAGACGACCTACGTTGTAAGACCTTATACTTGTTAAGGAGATCTTCACATTTGCCCTGGAAGTGTACTCCTTGGTTACTAATGAGTTCAAGAGGAACACCATATCTGCAGATGATGTTTTTCTCTAAGAATTAGGCTACTTTCTTAGAACTTAATGACTTATAGGATTTGGCTTTAACCAACATAATGAAGTAGTTGATGGCTACAAGTATGAACTCTTGACCTTCATTGCACTAGAGATGTTATCTTGCCAATAATGTAGATACTTTATGTTGAGAATGGCCACGGTGATGAGTAAAGGTGCAAGAACGTAGGAGGGATATGTTTTAAATTTGCGCACTTTAGGCAAGTGGCACACTTCTTGACATACCACGTGCAATCTTGTTCCATATAATTTAATAGTATCCCGACCTTGATATTTTCGGGGCTAACTTCTGGCCATTCATGTGAGACCACACACCGTTATGGACACTATCCATAATGGTATTGCCCTCTTGCTTATCGATGCAAATAATGTTAATATCTCTATCAGTACGCATGTATAGTTGATTGTCTTGAGTTATAAATTGCATTTCCAAGAGTCTTAAGTCAATTTGAATTTTTTAGAGGAGTTCGACGAGTAATCCTTATTTTGGATGTATTTTAGGAGGTCCGTGCACCAGGGTTCATTATCCTTTACATTATTATCAAGAATGTTGACATATGCTGCTTCTAACCTCCTTTCAATGGTAAGACACATCCCAGTTAGATTGGTGGGAATGTTGACCGTTGATACAAGGAGGACTCGTGGATCGGCAAATCGATTCTCATCTCTTGGTAGATATGTGAACTTGATTTTCTGAATTTTCTTAGCCAAATGTTAAAGGTAAGCTATATAAGGGGATAGGCTTTCACTGTGAACCTTTTATTTTCTGTAGATTTGGTTGGTTATTAGTGAGGAATAACCAAAAACTCAAAGCTTCTTGGTGTGTAGGGAAATTGTGGTTTGCAAACCAAGAATGTATGCTTTGCACATTGCGGCATTGTTGGTTGCCTCAAATTCAAGCTCGACGAAGATGGGTGTGTGCTCATCTTTTGGAGATACCAGGAGAATCTCCACACCATACCCTTGCTGGTTGGATGCACCATCAAAGTATAATAACTAGCTATCACTTTCGATCATGAGGAAGTCTTCGTCAGGACGGTCATAACTCTCCTCTAAATCATCTATTGGCGATTCGGCCAAGAATTCAGAGACGATGGATCCATTTTTTAGACTTGGTCAAACCTAACCCATTTTTAGGGTTTGGGTTTAGTTTTTTAGATCCATTGGATTCAGATCGGATATGGGTCTGAATCTAAAAAATTTAGATGACCCAGATCCGACTCATGGACCCGCTCATTAAAAAACTTTAAAAAAACCTAATCTCTATTTTTCACTTTATACAATCGACAACCGTCCTCTTTTACTATTATATTTTGTTGTGTACTTAAGAGTTTGTGAATTGTAAATTTCTAATATTTTGAAGTTAAGACTCGGATATGAAGGATTACTTATTAAGTTGTAATTTTTAATTCTTTTTCGTTCAATTGATAATTTTCTCAAGGGTTAACATCATTACATTCATTTGACTTAAAAAAATTGCAAATATACGTCCAATTATAAAATATGAGAATAATAAGAACATAAAAATAAAAATATGTTAAGGACCCATTTTAAACCCGAAACTCGTTGAATCTAGTGGATTTGGGTTAGGGTCTGAAATTTTAGAACCCAATGGATATGGGACGGATATGCGTATAATTTGAAAAAGTTGGGTATGGGTTTGGATCCAATTAGACCCGATCCAAATCCAACTCATTGTCATCCCTACCTAGAGATAACACTGGCTGCAACGATAATTTTCATAGTGGCTTTTACCTATAGTACTGATGTAAAGAAAAGGTCTCCGATTCTAATAAAATCGAAAAAGGTCGCAATATCCAATGTAGTTTCATTATTTGGTTCCACAACCTCCAAATTAATGTCTTTGTTACTGCATTCATCTCTTTATTTTTATCTCATTTTCATTTGTAGAGTTAAATTATAAAATATTTGACTATAAATTATCATCATATTACAAGAATTTGTTAGGTTAAAAAAAAAATTATGATCACCTTTCATCATCTTTTGTCTCAATAGCAACTATGATGGTGACTTGCACTGTCACATTTATGATCACCTTTCATTTTTCTGCAATTTCCTCTACAGTGGGATATATATTGTTCAACATATGAATCTAGGACTTTATTTCAGCCTAGTGACAAAAGAGTGCTTTCCTGGAATAGTATACAGCCGAGGAGAAAAATGAGTTTGAAGGAAGTAAAATGTCATTTCAATAGGAGGGGACTGCTTAGTAATAGGGAGTGAAAGTTGACTCATCCACTGCCTAGTAATGTAAACTAAAGATAAGGTTATACTTTGATTCATTCAATGACGTTCCAAACAGAATAACACTTAGGTTGACAGCTTTTCTACTGATTTCACAGGATGCAAAACCAGAAAGTAACAAGAGCTACAACTCCACTTAAAATGCACATCTTATCAATTCGGCTTTCATTTCGCAACTTCTCCTCCTTTATTTCACTCCGAACACGGGAATACAAACTGCAAGACTCAAGGACTTCATTGTAGTTCCTGCTCTTCCTGCAACCAAATGCCTTTTTCAGCACCATCAGACTGTTTCTTCCGTTGACATGAGAACCTTCCATGTCTTCCAACTGCATGCTCACTTGGGTCAGCTGAAGGTTTACATATCCAGTGCCAGTGTCGTTGAACATTCTGAATTTAACTAAAAGGATGCATTCCACCACTTGACAGGGTAGGATATCTTCAGCAGGGAGAACTGACCCGAACCGTACTAAGAATTCGTTGTCACTAGGCCAATGCCTCTGAACACCTAATGGGATCAAACTCGAAACATTAGCTGCTTGCTTAACCTTTTTATTTACAGTGATCCAACTTAGCCTTAACCTATGTTGGAGCTCCACCCAGAGCTTCCCTTCCTTTCTTTCAATATCTACAGATTCAACTGGAGGCAAACCATCTGCCCCTGAAATGATAACTTTCCCAATTTTTTCATTGGCATCTGCATAGCCAAGGTCAATATGGAATGGTGCATTATAGAACCAACTGCCAAGAACATCTGATTCCGAAATACCCCAAAGGACTTTTGAGAAAATTGGCGTGCCCTTGTATCTTATATCAACAAGGGAAACAAAATCAGATGGTGTGATACTCTCATATTCTTCATAATCATCATAATAGTCTGCTTCAGGACATTCTTCAGTGTTTCCCGGAAAAGAATCCGATGAAGCAAAAGATAAAGATATATCTTTGTTTACAATAAGAGGGTAAGAGTCTGCGTAGAATTTTCTGAACCCACCCACAGATCTAATCAAATTCCTCACGTCATCCCTGTTGGTTGAAGGCCACAGGGCATTGCAAGCATTTTCCCATATTCTCTCCTCTTTTGAGATAGAGGAGAATGCAGCGCAGCTGCATGCTGCAGTAGCCAAAGTCGCCCCATCAAGACGCCTTAATATGTCATAGAAAATGTCACTGCTTAGCGGACATATGCTCTCAGCCTGAACTGACATGTTAATGTAGTCCTCTTGTCATCTATGATTTTGACCAAAAATACGAACAACCAAAAATGTATGGGTTCAGATATATTTATCAAATGAGTCAAATGAAGTAAGGAGATCCAAATGCCATGGCAATATACATACTCAGAACCATGATCAATGTCTTTCACCAAATCACCAATAATCAATGACTAATACAATAACTTCAAGTAGCAAAAGAAAAACAGTATATAGTTTTGAGGTTTTACTCCCTTTCTTAAGCTCTATAGGAATTAGGGATTGTCTGTTTTTTTATCCTTAGTAATGACTTAACTTCCCGCTCCCGGAATTTGACACATTATCATTAGACTGAAAAACTAAAAATGGAGGATCCCTAATTAAAAATTCAGCAGATAAAGAAGGGAAAAAGCACATCACAAATTCTTCATTTTGCGTTCCCTTTTTATGCTATCGACCACCACAATATAATCTAAAAGAACCATGTTACAAACCTTACAGCATTGATCAGCATAATATTATCTAACTGCACGTCCTAGGGTGCCAACTGAAGGATTCCACTTATTTTTTACTGTTTCTACTCTGCAATAGTGCTAACTACCTTGTTTTCAGACTGCTCAGATGCTAGAAGACTAATGTCTATGAATAAACTTTCAAGAGATTTTTATAGTTTAGAGTAAACATGATATAACCCAGTGACTGATGTCTGATGACAGCATTAATGGGATAATAAGGCCATCAAATACTCCGACGTAGCCACTCTAAATGCTTTGAAAAGCAATTCAATGTTAGAGAGATTGAGCAACCACAGGGGAAAAAGCAGCTAAACAGGTTATCTGATATGGCTGAACTTTAACATATTTAGGCCATACTTGAATTGAGGGAGATAGATTAAAGGGATGATAAAAGTCAAACTAATAAAAATAAAGGTAAATATAGGTAGTCATAAGGGATGAGGTGGAAAAAAAGATATTACAGTAGTGATATGAGGAAAAAGAAGGAATTGGAAGATTGATTATTACCCTCATTATGGTGGTAATAACTACCCCAAGGGTGTGGTGTGTATCTATTACCCCTCAAATGAGGATATTAGTTTTCCTTTCATCAAAATACTAAGACTACATTTACCTTACAAACCACTTTTCACTAACCATGTTTTTCATTAATTTGACTTTTATTACTTCCCTAGTGCATTATTCTCAATCCATGCATATCCTTAAGGAAAAATATCATAAACATGGAAGCATTGATATCTTAAAAAGCCTGTATTTATCTTTTAAGCCTAGCGGTGTCAGAAATGAAACAGACTCGTCGAAACAGATATGAACACTTGTGTATTATCCTTAGAAGAACACGATAACTGATAAGATTTAAAAACCTTTCCATATATACCTCGTTGTAAATTTCCAACAAGTCCAACAATGAACCAGCACAGAGAAATTCAGATTTTATACAACAATAAATTTTTCCGGGAACAAAATGTTCCTTGTTACATAAAAAAGGCTCACAAATTGGTCTTTGTTCCCTGAATACCTAAGAATTTGACTATTACTATGCATGGTTCATGTCGTTATCAAGGACAAATGACGTGAACTAAAACCAGCAATTCTAGGCTTAGCTTAAAAAATGGGAAAAAAGCCGAAGGCAAGGTGATATTTACCTTACCTCAGAAGATTTTGACTTTTTTATCCAATAACTTCACATCTTGAACAAAATTAAATGTTACTAACCACCTGAACACAAGGTGATCATTTCATGAATTTTGTCAAAATTGAGAATTTTTTTTTTATTTCTAAGCTTTTTTTTTTAAATAATTGTAAAAGCTGCAGAACAAAATAATTTAAAAAATATTTTGATTCAGGTCAAAATCGTTGTATTTGGCAGCGATTTTACTGAAAATTGATATCGCTGCTTAGTAGCAGCAATTTCTAATGGATAGAATTTGAGGTTGGAATTCAAGCAGCGATTTTCATTAAACTATTAATTTTTTTAAAATCGCTATTTCAGGTAGCGATTTGAATTTAAATTTTGAAAAAAACACAGATAGCATTTTGGGTCAACTCAATTCTAACTGACCCAAAATTATTGCATGAGGCAGCAAATTTTATCCAAATAAAATAAGTTTATTTTTTTAATTATTTTGGTTTAAAACTTATTTTTGCAATTATTTGAAAAAAAACTTTAAAGAAAGTAAAAAATTGAACCCATACTCAAAATGACATTTATTTTCTGACGAACCAATGTAGCACTAGTTAATGTTAAGAGCTCAAAGGAGCAGAACATCAATCATTACATCGTCCTCACTGAAACTTAGGTTCATTTCTAGCTCCAGCTCAAAATATTTAAACTAGTCTATTTAAGGAAATCTAACACCAAAATTTGGTTTGCACTGTCTGGAGCATATAACACTACTAAGATGAAGGATAACCTTTGGAGACGGAACACGTGAGATAAACTATCGGTATATGCAACCAACCCCATCAAAAAAAAAATTTCCAAGTTCTTTGGTAACTATTTTGGAATAGTAACATTGATTTCAAGTACTTTTGGTTTGCAATAGCATATAACACACAATGAAAGTGAACGTGTCAAAGCGTTCTTTCAAGAAAATCATCGGAGATAAATTTTCAATTTATACAATTGATCTCATCTTTTTGTATCAAAACTACCTCTATATTATATAACATCAATTCAGATATAAAGTACTTTTTATATCCATACGTCAATTAAAAAAATAATGAGTAATTGTACATATTATCCTTATATTTTTGTGTTTTAAATTGGTGATAAAAAAAAATTCCACTTTCTCGTCCCAGCGGGCAGCGCACTAAGTAGTAGAGAATTGGCCAAATAATTTACTCCATTTACGTGGGAGGGATCGAACCCCTAACCTTACGGTTAAAGGATGAGGTGTTGTACCACCACACCAACTAAATTGACCACCTAGTTCTGCGTATTTGGTTCATGTGGACTCTATACATTTTTTTTAGCTAACCCATCATTAAATGGCTAACTTTATGACCCTAATCCCTAATCCAAAAATTACTAACCCACCAATAAGCTAATTAATATTCTCCTCTTCTTCTCCAACCTCTAGAGTTAAAATCATAAAAAAAAAAAAAAAACCAATCACCATCCCTTTCAATCTTCATCTATTACAGTCATTGTTTACCATAAAATATCTACAAACATCACAACGTTGATCAAAATGAGTAACAAAAACTCTGATTTTATACAGCGAAATCTTATCATAGTTTTGACCCAAATTTCAAGGTGAAATCTTATAAAATTCTAAATTTCGCACATTAACCATCGTTAATGTTATCAATCCAACAATGTACTGCATACTCACTCCTACAATACAAACAAGGTACTGTAATGTCGCCATCTTATCAGACACTTTTCACCATGAAACTATTGGAGTTTTTAATTGTCAAACTTTCCAAAGCTGCTGGAGATAAGCCACGGAAACCCATGGTGAATCTCTTTCAATAGGAGGAAGAGTGGACAGGCTATAGTGAAGAGGTATGATGATAATGACGGTGTCTGGAAGAGGGATTGTAGTCGGAAGGGTTAGGAGATTTATCCTACCCGGCTACCGAATGAATATGGGTACGAGTTTAGCAGGTGGTGGGGCGTACAGGGGTTAAAGGAATATTCATCACAAATCACAAGTTATAGCAGGATGGGTGATGAAAACTTCCTATAAACTCGTCATATACCGGCAAAATCTATTAATAGGTATATATTCAAGATTTTTAGTCCACAAAAAATTTAAGGTTAGCACAACTTATGGGTATGGTCCATTACTTAATAGAGATGGAAATCATTGAAATATAAAGAAAATGCAATGTAAGAGAAGATATTAAGTAGCTTTATTGTAATTGAATTGATATATTGCTTTTATTTAAAAACTTTATGTAATTAGATTTGTGTTATTTGTTTTATGTATAAAAGAATGAATTCATGTGTTATTAATTTTTTTAATATTATGTTGGAATAACTTACTCATTTAAAAGATTGATTTTGACATATTTTTTTCTTTTTTTTTTTTTTGCTACGGGATATAACATGAGTGCGGGTATAGGCCGGTATAGGTTGGCAGAAGGATACAAATTTAGATTTGTACTCGCAAGTGTAGGGACGGGTATGGAATATTTATCCGATACGTGTAGTGGGGTGGGGTGGTTGATGGCCGGAACCAAATTTTGACAGTATTGGTACACTATGTCACCCATTGCTATCTCTAATTTGGAGGTGAAGGGTAGAGGATTAGCCCATGGGTGGCTTAAAAATTTAGGATTAGGTTCTTAAAGTAAGTCATTGAGTGATCGTTAGCAATTAAAAAGTGTAATTAGTCTACTGAAATTAAATATCTAAAACTAGAACTTTAATCGAGAAAATGAATTTTTTTGTTGTTGTTGTTGTTATCATCACGTAAAAATCACAAAAGTACGAGGTATCATGATAATTTGTCAAAAACAAATTCATGTATGAACCATATCATAAATGAAATACAAAATACCCTTCGAACCAAATTAACAAACCCAAAAATCAGATTGAACAAAGGACAAAAGCATACGGATTATCAATCAAATAAGAGAAAAATTAGAAGAGCAAACACACCTAAAATTCCTGGAATCCTGCGATGAATTGATGAAATAAAATGAAAAATGCAGCTTAAGTTAACATTAACGACGAACGCCGCCTCAGATTTGCTCTAGAAATTTGACCATATTCTTGGCTACTTTCACATAAAAATGGGGTGGATATATCCGATGTTAGGCAAGGTACTACTACCTTTTATTTATTTATTTATTTATTATTATTATGAGATATTTGAATGAATTATTGGAATGAATTATTTGGGCATGAGATTGTTATAGAAAGATAGTTTGGTGGAAGTCAATTCAAGATAATTAACAATGTGGTGTTTGACGTATAAGCAACTTAGATTATTAAGATTTGGGACAATGTTTAGGTAGTAAGTAGTGACCACTATTATTAGCTTTGAAGAGTTCACATCAGTCGCACGGTATATGTGGAACAAATGGACAAGGTTATTATTGACGCGAGACTGACCTAATTCTTATCTTTGAAAGGTAATTAAGAGGACCAAATATGTATGATTTAGGGTCCCTGCAGCGTACCAATATATACTAAATATGTTTTGACAAAGTAAATATGAAGTATGTTTTATGTTTAAAATTTTAATACACCATGTAAAAAGAAGGGGAAAAATTTGTTTTTAAAAAATATATTAAAGGAATTCTGTCCTAATAATGGTAGAGATTATGTACTTATTTAGGGGTTATTATATGAAATTTGAGGGTAGATTATACTTTTCAATGATATACTTTTGAGGACTTTTAAATATGCGTTGTCTATAATAATAATTTAGGTCTATAAACTATATATATATATATATATATATATATATATATATATATATATATATATATATATATATATATATATATATATATATATATATATATATAACTATTATAGAAGCAAATTATATATTGATATCATGCTAAACACATATCAACCTATCATAAAAAAAAATTAGCTTTTTATTTTTATTTTTTTTATGGATGATGTAATCTATTTTTTTTCCTACTTTGCATTAATATTAGATTGGAAAATATCATACGTAGAAAATTGTATGACTATGTAAATTCCTAAATCATGTAACACTACCTTTATTTCTCTCCGTTTATTTTATGGTTTCCTCTATACCTTTGTTATAATAATTTATTTATTTAATATGATAAAAATTATTATCCTTATTAAATTTTCTACAATACCTTAAAAGATGCAGACTATTATATGTCGATCTATAAAAAACTTATAAGCTTTTACCCATAAATGAAAATATTTGTATAATTAAAATATTTAACAAATTGATTTATTATCAAATCATACACCACACGGGACTTACCTAATGTTGAAAAATATTTTACTAGTTGTTCATTTCTACAATATATTTCTTTTCGGTACAATCATTTTTATGTTACAATCAAATAACGATTGAAATTATTGACATTAAAATGACAAGGTAGAAAGATTATCATAGATGATACACCATTGATGTCATAGTTAAGTGATAATTGACTTTAAAAATATATGAGAGGTCCTCTATTTATTAATTCATGGAGATGTGGACATTACTATATCCTCAACAAGATTCCAATTTTTTAAGATATCACCTTGCTTGTCATCCTCAAGTTAGTAATAGCATAATTCATTGAACTACTATGAGTAGTTGTTGTTACATTACTTTCAGCGGGGTTCATTCAATATCGTTCTCAAACACTTGAAAGAAGTTGAGTAACACATATCAATTTATTTATCAACTCCACAGTTTAGTCTTTCATTATAATAGTTAGAGTTAGTACTCTATATATGAGTTAAGTAAAAATCAAATTGTTTAGAAAATACAAAATTTCCGGAGTTGGACAAATATATTGTATTTTAGTAGGATTTTTAAGAATTTATAAATCTCTTCAAAAAAATTTAAATAAAAAGATGATAACTTTACATTTGGAATTATGTAATGTTGCGTACGACTTTGGATGGACATCAAAGCCATCAGCGGAACTATTTTGGATTTGGACAGGCTGCCTTAAGCATTTCAATACTATTTAATATATATTTGAACTCTTTGAAATATGGATGTTGACGTCTCAGAAATTTCTGAATTAAAATTAATTCAAATATCTGAATTAAAATTAATTCAAATATCTGAATTCAAATTAATTCAAATATCCAAAAGACCAAAACAATGGTGAATAGTCATGTGGTGTGTAAACTTTGAATAACCCTTACAGTTATATCTAAGTATTGATATCTTCCTAAAATGAAATAAAATAGGAAATTTATGATAAAATCACGTATAAATTATTGTAAAAATATTTGAAATTACTCAAAATTATCTTTTTTTGACTTCTTATATACAAACATAAAAGATTGTATTCAATCACTCAAAATATGATCCATTAAATTGATAGAAGTTCAAATAATTTAAACTAATGATATAATGTGATTTTCATTTAAACCCTACTCTAACCCAAATATTTCAAAATTAGAGTGAAGTTTTTGAATACTAATTAGACGCAAAGTTGTGTGTAGCATGGTAAGCGTGCCCCGCAACAAAGTTGCGTTAATTTGGCTATATGAGATAAGTCTTTATTATTTCATTTATGAACATTTAGTGGTTTTAAAATAAAATAAATAACTTTTTTATAATAAACATTTGATGGGTTTGAAATGAAAATACTAATTTTACAAATATATTAAAGAACTTATGCACTCTATAATATAGTTTCTCATTGATCGTCAAATGGATTTATATAAATAAGTGGACGTGCTACAAAATAAATATTTACACAATAATTACAAAAATAATTTTTATTGTCTAGCATAAAAACTAAATATTGAGCATAAAAATGAACTTTAATTTCACTAATTCCCCTCCTTGTTACTACTATATATTTATGGTGTTCATCGTTTATTTTTATTTTTGACATATCAAGAGTCTTAACAAAAGAAAATGATGGTTGTGAGTTAAAGCAGCTCTTTCATGAGCCTTTTTGACCCCGTCCCGATTTACTTTGAAAATATAATAGGATTGAAAAGATTCTCTTATTCTTTTGATTCTAGAAATTGTATTAGCTATCTGAATGATAGGAGGGTCTTTCCTCTGCAAGTAGGAGATAAGTTGAGCCAAGTCGGAGAGAATACAAATTGTATGCCAATTAAACTCATCAAATCATCCACTCAAAACTTAGTTGGGTTCCTATACCCTTAGCACGTAAAGAAGCCCCTACACAATTGGCGACTTCACTTGAGAGTTTCATGCCTAAAGCATACTTAACTACGCGTGCGAATGAGCAACTGAAAAAATTGGTTTGTGTGCTTGCAATTAGCTTGAGATTGTTAAATATACTTGCATTCCATGCATGTAACTCTCCGCATGTGGAAGTTACATCCTAGGACTCTGTCTCACACGAATGTGTTCTATAGTCGTGACAAATTGGGAGTGGAAGACTAGCCAATAACCGATTAAGGCTCATGGCCCGACCTTTGGCTTTTCCGAAGCTTACCAAACTGTGGCACTTGGCACGTGCTCATGGAATTGTGTTGGGGGGGGGGGGGGGGGGGGTTGTCCTCTTACTTTGGCCTCTTTAAAGTAGTGGCTCTTGGTAAATGGATCTTCCTATAAGCCATGGACCCTTTGACTCATGTTAACCAGCCCTATTTCATGTTAAACTTAAAACCTTGGCGAAGTCGAGACTTGGATATGTCGCATTCCAAGCATGCTAGAAGGACTATGTGAAATTACATGTTATTACTATGTTTTTGCACTATGCTTGAAATCTAGCTTTGCAAAATCCTCGGGAAACCTAATCCTCTAAAAAAATGAATAACATGCATCCTTGGTCCATGATCACCAACTAATAGGATCATTCACATAATTTCATGCATCAGAATCGTGTCATGCCCGTCCCTAGTCTCATTATGTCCCGTCATGCCAAACCATGCCGCCCGAAATCCTAGTCTCACACTACAAAAATGACCGAAATATGGTAGAATCTCAACCTTACCTCACAAAATGACCCAAATATGGATTTCGACCTTACCTTACAAAATGACTCAAATCTCAACAATACCTCTCAAATTGCCTCAAACACGATGAAAGCTTAAACTCCTCTCTCAAATGACCCAAAACTATCAAAACCCGGGGAAAACCATGCCTGTCCTCCGAAACATCCCTAACTACAGTAAAAAGCCTACCTTACCGGTATCCAAAATGTCCCTAGCACTAGTAAAAATCCTACTTTATCTCCGAAATGCCTCATGTCATCGGTAAAATCACAAAATTACCTCTAAAATGTTCCATGTCCCCGGTAAAAACCCGAATTTACCCATGAAATCCTGCCCAAAAAAACTAAATTTACCCCTGAAATGCTGCCCGATTAAAATCTGAATTTACCCTTGAATTATCGTTCAGTTAAAACCCAAATTTACCTCTCAATTGCCGCACCGATTTGGTCCTAACCTTCCCACTAAAACCTTATTGGGGTAAAATCCCAAAATTACCCTTCAACCGGTAAGGCCTTGACCTTCCCACTGAAATCCTATTGGGTAAAATATGACCTTCCCATTGAAATCCTTATGTGGGTAAAATCCAAAAACTACCCTTGAGCACCACAAAAGCCTTAATCCTAACACAAACATTGTGTATTGAGTCCATGTATATCGGGTTAGTCTCATGCATTTGGAATCACTCTTGTAACGGAGGCCGACTCCCTAAATTGGGTCATGCATCACTTGCATTACAGGTGATCGTGTAGTTATATCATGCTTGTAATTGCATCATGCATATGTATCATCTCTCCTAACGCCGACCCAAAAATCACTCAATCCTAATCAAGTCGAGTCTTAGTGTCCCATGTGCAAAGTCTTGAAGATTATGCCTTTTTGGGAATTTGTCAAATTGGGTACGAAGATTGAGTGTAAAGTTGAAGAGAACATCTCTACCTCCTCTCTCAACCAAAGGCAACAATGAAAAAAATGGCCAAGGTCATGTTAGGGGTCAATGACTCAACTAAGTTTTTAGAGGTTATGAAAGCCTGTCTAGAGAAAATCGAGAGTGCCAACTCCCCAGAAAACTAGGCACAACTAGATGAAAGTATGGTCCATTAGTTCACCAAAAATGGACAATATTTTGACACAACCCTTGATAAACTAAAGGGAAATCAACTTCTTGGAGAAATTCTTCACTGAAGACATTCCAATGTTCAAGTCAATAGATGATCCAAGATATCATCTTTACAACTTCAAGGCCACCATGACTATCAAGGGGATAGTTCCTAAATTATTCCCAATATTTTTTCCTATGTCCCTAGAGCTAATATGTCAAAAGTGGTTTTACGCTAAAGGACAAGGAAACCGAGACATGGGAGGATATCACCAAGGCCTTCATGAACTAGTACAAACCCAATGTGCAATTACAATCTAGTCTTTGAGAGTTAGAGGTCCTTTGGCAAGTCACCAAAGAAGGGTTCACAACCTATTTGAATTGTTAGAGGGAATTAGCCTCTCAAATGGTCTCGAGGCCATCTAAAAAAGAACTTGTGAGAACCTTCATCTCAAGTCTTCTACCCGAGTACAAGAACCATATGAAGTAATTGGGTCTCAAATCTTTCGAGCTTGCCTACATCGTTAGCACCCACATTGAAGATGATATAGCAAAGAATCATACCGCTCTAGGCAGTGAGCAATGGATAGAGAACAAAACTGAAACTAAATCCCTTTCCTAATCTAATGATGATGTAATCAATGTTCTTGAGGCTCTAGAAACTCATGATGATACCTACACCAACAAAATCAATGACTCTATTAGTGACCCGCCCGCTTACAATTCTACTTGTCTATGAGGATGACCCTACTAATAACCCATCTTCCCTGATTACCTCCATAGGGATCCCATCACAGAATAGGAAGATCATGTTGTCACAAATCTCAATATATGGTACATATGGAAATTAGATGAATATGAAGAATCGTCAAAGCCACTTGAATGCATCAACCATAAGGCTTTCTCCCTAATTTTTTGGCTTGAAAACTGAAACAGAAGTTTAAATGACTCTCCTAAGTTATGACATTTATCCATTTAAGCTAATTATGCTAGTTCCTAACATGGTACATGGATGAAAAAAGGCACCTAAGATCAGAACTCCTAGCAGCAAGAAACTAAATATTATCACTAGAGAAGGCCTGAAGCAAAATGAGTCTAGTTAGTCTAAGTCTAAGTCTAAGTTAGTCGAATCTGAATGCATTGAGTCAAGGCTTGTGTCTGTTGTGCCATATGGAGAAACAAAAAAATCCTCACTTAATGTAACAACCCCTAAATTGAATAAACATTGCTTTTTCATATTTACTCCTTTTTCTTCCATCCCAATCCCTACCAATTGCTTTTTCTCTAATGAACATGACTTTGAATTCATTAAAGTAATTTAAGAACATGAAAATAAATCATCTATAATTAGGTGTCGAATAGGTGCAAAATCATATGCAAAGTAGGCTAGCACTAGCCCTAAAAGAAAACGCAGTGCAGATACAGTTGCTTAGAGAATGGATTGATGTCTTTGCTTGGTCTTACAAAGATATGCCATGGATAGACAGAGATATTGTTGGAAGCCGGGTTCATTAAAATTGCAAACTACCCTGATTAAGTTGAAAACATTATGCCTGTTCTAGAGAAGCACCATAGAGTTCAAATTTGTGCGAATTATCTAGTCTAAAAGATGGGTTTTTGCTGCCCCACATTAGCATTTGGTTAACAACAAAACATATTGCCATCCTTTTGTTCCTTGACGAGTGTGAAAGCTACAAATAGATAATAGTGGAAAAGGATATGGAAAAAACCATCTTAATAACTCAATGGGGAACTTATTGCTACATAGTTATGTCGTTTGGCCTCAAGAACATAGGTGCTTCATACAATTGATGCGATTGTAAAATCCAGAGATCGTCCATGGAACTTCATAGCCCTTTGTAGAATTTTGAACAACTCAGATAGTTTATTATAAGACACAAACCTCAGAAATGTACATTTGGTATAACATCAAGCAAGTTTTCATCCGCTCTCGAGGCATGGGATTTAATCCCAACAAAACCAAGGCTATCTTGGCTATGAAACCCCTTTAACAAAAAGATGAAACAAGAAGTTCCTTAAGTCATTTGCAATGCATTAGTATGTGAGTTGGTATTTTGGAAACCGAAGAAGTATACACCAAAGGAATAGAATAAAGATTTCCAAAAAGCTTTCAACCTGATAAAAGTTATCTCCTCCTGTGCTTTCTTCGACATTATCAGTAATTCATCTTCATCTATATATCTCAGTCATTGACTCGCCGATCGAGGCTTTCTTAACTTAAGGGATATAAGGAAAGGAAAATGTAATCTAGAAATAGTCACTTCGAAAAACTAACATGGACCGACAAGGTAAATTTAGACCGAACTGGGAATGACTCTTTATTGTCAATAAAAACCTTTCCAGAAGTACAACACAACTTATAGACATGGACGATAATAAGTTTTTCTCACTGACAAATCTCAATTAATTAAAGAAATTCTATAGCACACTTTGTCCATATAGAGCTACGTAAGGGCCAGATTCCTACAGCGGCTACGTAGGCATCTTTGGTTGAAGTCCGTCTATAATTATGTGTTTCTAAATCTAAAAAGAAACCTCTAAAGTGCATCAACATCCCCTAGTTTCAAATATGGTAGAAACTTTTGAAATGCAACTAATTTAGTCTCACCTCTTGTAGGTCTAGGTCAAGACACAATTCTTGCAGTAGATACATAGGCAACCTCGCCTAAGGCCCGACCATAATCATGTGTTTCTAAATCTGGAAAGAAACCTCTAAAGTGTACCAACAATCTCGAGTTTTAAGTCTCATGGAAACTTATGAAATGTAATAGACTCGGACTCGCTGCTTATAGAGCTACGTCAGGGACTAATTCTAGTAACGGATACATAGGCAACCTCGCCTAAGGCTCAACATAATCTTATGTTTCTAAATCTAAAAAAAAACTCAGATGTACAACAACTTGAGTTTCAAAATATACAAGAAGCTTCTAAAATGCCACACACTCAGTCTCGCTGCCTCTATAGCTACATTAGGGCCTGGTTCCCGCAGTGGATACATATACAACCTCATTTGAGGGCTGACCATAATCATGTTTGTTGAGTCCCTTAGGTTTTGAGTGATGACAAACAGGTACAGGAAACAGGTTACAATAAGCATTACAAATAGTTTGTTGGAAACCAGCTGGAATTTAACAATGTTATTCATTTGACTAACTTGTCTATATGTAGGAAATGGTTGGATGTAAATTGATCCATGTACTGGTGGGAAACCAGTAGGAATTATTTCCTGGACTACTATGCTAAAAAGCAGTCACATACTCTCTATTGTACATTAACCATGTTACATGTGTAGTAGTGAAGTTGATTCCAAGACTTGGAGCATGGAGGCCTTTCGAAGACATTCGAAGAAAGATACATTGCTCAAAATAGAAGTATTCAAGGAAGATTCAAGTCTAGAAGATTACATGAAGAAAAGAAAATCTGTACTTTAATGCTTAGATCATGTAATGTGCTCCGTAGTATGACTTACATGTTTGGGTAAAATAAGTGCTTATAAGTGTATCGAGTCATATTATGAATTCTGGTACAAAGTTGGAACATAATTCATAACATACTCAATTCAGGGAACCAGGTTGAGGAACCAGGTTCACTGTACAGAATATCCGAGCTGCATTTTCTGAGAAAAATAAAAGATTTCGTAAAAATACTTTTTTAAAGAATTATTCTAAAAATATCCTAAGCAGCTGGAGATTAGATGATAATATTATGGTTACCTAAAAACTAGGAGTATCTATCTTATTTGATTCTATCTTTATGAGTAAATCAAATAAGATAAATTCTTTCCTAAAATCACGCTATTACTTGCTCATCAAGTTTACATGATTTAAGGAAACTAGGTTTTTGTATCCAAGTATATAAACCCATCTAGTCTCTTATATTCTGATAAGTCTCTCTGAAATTAAAAAGGAGGATATTTGAGAGACATATACACTTAAGCACACAAGCCTATTCATCGAGTCATATACAAGAGCACTATTAGAGCTTAAATAATTTCTCTAAATTAGCTTTCAGAAGTGAGATTAAAAGAGAATATTTGATTTTGTCAAAGCCTTCAATAGAGGGGTTGAAAGGCTGGGTGTGTGTTTGTGAGTTCAAACACAAGGGGCTTACTAGTGTAAGTCGAGCGCACATTCGGAGTAGAGTGTGGGGTATACTGGTTCCCAGAGTAGGGAAACAGTAGAGCGTCTGTGGTCTTTATTTTTTGTAGTATATTAATAAAAGAACATAGGGTAGGAGGACGTAGGCCATAGTTGGCTGAACCTTGTTAAATCTTGTATTTTCGTTATTGCCTTTCTTACATTCCGCTGCTTACAGGAACTAGCCCAACTGGTTCCTCTCGTAGATCGAAAAGAAAGAAAAATAGGCTAAGGCTACTTAACACTCAATTCACCCCTCCTCTTGATTGCTCTAAAACCTTCAATTGGTATCAGAGCCTAGGCTTCTCACAAGAGTAACATCTAGAGGAGTCAAGCATGAGTACTCAAAATCTAAATGCTATGGGCTATGACAACAAGACACCAAATTTCAACGGAAATAACTATGCTTGGTGGAAGAATAGGATCAAGAACGTAATCATGGGAATTGATTATGAATGTTGGCTAGTTGTCAAGAATGGTCCCAACATCATCCTCAAGACAGATGCTAAGGGTAACCTGGTTCCCAAGAAAGACAGTGAATTAGTATCTACTGATTACAAACTGCTAGAGAAGAATGCCAAAGCAATGTCAATTCTACAACAGGCTATAGGTGATAATGAAATAAACCGGATCTTAGGTTGCAACAATGCGAAAGAGATTTGGGATACCCTCGAACTTGCTTTTGAGGGAACTAACTAGGTAAAAAGGTCCAAAATTGATTTACTTATGTCTAAGTATGAGCTGTTTGCTATGAATAAAAATGAAAAGATTAATGATTGTTTTCGTAGATTTATGACAATTATTAATGATCTTTGATCTCTTGGTAAGAACTTTTCTGATGAGGGTCTTGTGAGAAAAGCTTTGCGCAGCTTGACAAATACATGGACAGCCAAAGTAACAGCAGTCTATGAAGCAAAAGATCTATCCACCCTGTCTCTAGAACAACTGATTGGTTCCCTTATGACTCATGAGATGTTGATTGATTCTAAGACTGAGAAAGAACCAGCCAGAGGCATGGCTCTTAAGTGAACAGTAGAAGAAGAAGAAGATGAGATCAACATGATTGCTAAAAGATTTGAGAGATCACTTCGAGACCAGAGGAAGAACTTCAAAAGTAAGAATTTTAAGAAGTCTAACTCCTCTTCTGCAAGATGCTTCAAGTGTGGTGATAAGGGACATCTCATTCGAGATTATCCTAGGTGGAAGGACAAACAGTCCCAATCTGGAGATAAACGTGCCTTCAAGAATGCTATGATAGCATCCATGTGGGGTGATTCTGATTTAGGGTCTGATGAGGATGAAGAATCACCTAACTCTGATGTTTGCTTGACCGCCTTTGCAAACACTAAGGGAGACAACACTAATATAGGAACCAAAGGGGGAACCAGTACATTCAAAGAATGCTTGATGGCAAAGAAGGATGTACTACATGAACACAAGGTAAACTTAGAACAAGTTAGAGAAGATATGCATGAATATGATAAAGATAATATGATTGCTTGTATTAACTCTTTATTAGATGAATGCTATAAATTGGGTGAAACTTACATAACTGGCAAAAGAAAGCTTAAAGAAAAACGTGTTGAATGTGAAATTGCTGTTGCTAGTTGTGATCACCTAGAAGAAGTTTGTCATGAACTGAAAAGTCAAGTGGCAGAGCTAGAAGTTGAATTGGACAAGTGTAAAGTGGAACTGGAAAAGGCAAGATCCTCTAAACCTAACTATCCTAGTGATGGTGAAGAAGATCCGACCTCCTGGTTCCCTAGAGACTTAACAACCACTAGTGAATTTCTTGATTTTTCAGCAGCTAGGGGTAAAGCAAATTCCTGTAGTAGAACTTTCTTGTTGAAAGCCTTTGAGATATTGGCTCGCAATTTGGAAGATTCTCATAAGGAAATTACTTCACTTAAAGCTGCTCAGTTCACTGTATCCTCTTCAGGTACCAGCATAGAAATTAGTGATGCGATAGATAAATATGAAAATACTATTTGTGAATTGCATGCTGATATCTATCAATTGAAAAAGAGCAAGCAACCAGTAGTTGTTGACATGACTATTGATTCTATGGTTTCAAAGCTTAATTTACAACTTGAAACCTTAAAAAGTAATTTTGATTTTCTAAAAGAGAAAAATGAGTTGTTGACTAAGACTCTTGAAACCAGAGAAAAGGAACTTCATGATAGTCATAGACATGTTGAAAAATTATTGACTGCATAGGAAACTTTGAGTTTTTTAACCTCATCGAAAGGTAACAAGGGGAAGGTTGGTCTTGGATATACCAGACACAGAACCAAGACTAACTGGTCCCCCAGAAAAACCACATGGGTCAAAGAATTCAAAAGAGGTAAGTATGTTATGACTAAAGAGATGTTTGTCTGCTATCATTGTGGTATGAATGGACATAAGATTCATGAATGTACAGCTAGGAGGAATAGTGTGAAAAAGAACAATAAACATATGGAATTAGTCTGGAAAAGAAAAGATCAACAAGAGCTTATTGTTGTTGAAAAGGAACCCAAGAATGGTTGGGTTCCTAAATCTAATGTTTAATTTGTTCTTGCAGGCTAAAGTGAAGAGAAGTACCTATTGGTATTTGGACAGTGGGTGCTCAAGACACATGTCCGGGGATAAGAAGCAATTCCTTTCACTAGTAGCCTTTGATGGTGGAAGTGTCACCTTTGGAGACAACAGCAAGGGAACCATCACTGGTTTAGGTAAAGTAGGTAAGACACTTTCAAACGCAATTGATGATGTGTATTATGTTGAAGGCTTACAACATAATCTTTTGAGTATTTCTCAATTATGTGACAAAGGTAATAAAGTTGAGTTCCAAGCTAATCTCTGTCATATAATTAACTCTCTAACAGGCGAGCTTGTGTGTGAGGAAATCAGGAAACATGATGTTTACATTACCTTTCTGGATAAAATTCCTCAAGAAAAGTCTATCTTTTTGAGAGCTGTGTCTAACAATAATCAATGGATTTGGCATAAGAGATTTGGATATGCTAGCTTGACACTCTTGAATAAACTAAAATCTCGTGACTTGGTGGTAGGACTCCCTAACATCACGTACGAGGCAGATAAAGTGTGTTCAGAATGTGTTAAAGGGAAACAGGTCAAGATCTCTTTTAAGCCTAAAACAATTTTGAGTACCAGAAGACCCTTCGAACTTGTACACATTGATTTATGTGGTCCCATGAGAGTACAAAGTCGAAGAGGTCATAGATATGTCTGTGTTATGGTTGATGATTATTCCAGGTACACTTGGGTGATAATGCTACATTCAAAAGATGAAACATTTGACGAGTGGGTAGCATTGGTGAAGCAGATTGAGAACCAGCTTTCTCACAAGCTGGTCTCGGTAAGATCAGACCATGGTTTCGAATTTGATAATGCTAACTTTGTTGATTATTGCAGGGAACAAGGAGTTAGTCACAACTTCTGAGCCCCCAGAACACCACAACAAAATGGTGTTGATGAAAGAAAGAATAGAACTCTTGAGGAAATGGCGAGGATGATGCTCATTGAGAGTGGTCTCCCCAAGAGTTTCTGGGGTGAAGCTGTTGACACTGCTTGTTATATACTGAATAGAGGTCTCATTAGATCAAAGTTAAATAAGACTCCCTATGAACTCCTTAAATATCGAAAGCCTAATATTGCATACTTTTGTGTCTTTGGATGCAAATGCTATGTACATAACAATGGGAAGAACCAGCTAGATAAGTTTTATCCTAGGAGTGATGAAGGAATCTTTCTTGGATATTCTACTCAAAGCAAAGCATATAGAGTCTTTAATAAGAGGACTTTGTGTATTGAGGAGAGTGTCCATGTCATTTTTGATGAATTTAATATGTCTTCTGAGATTACGCAGGTACAACCTGATGAAATGATTGGACTGATGGAGTTTACGGGGAACCATGACACTGGTTCTCTAAGTGAAGTACAAGAAGATCTAAGCTCTCCTAATGCTTCACCAGATGATAATGGTGAAAAGCCTAGAGAAGAAAATGTGAACAACGAGATCTTAGAAGGGGAACCAAGACCTAATGGCTTCCCAAGTGACAGACTGGTAAGAAGTTCAGGGGGAATGGATGAAGAGGCCTCCTCTGAACATGAGGTAAGTGATGTAAATGGAAATAGTGTGAACATGAATTCTTCTGGTTCCACAGAAGAAGAAGTGATTCATGATCATGCTGGTTCCCAACCTAATGAAGAAGCACAAAATGATTTCACTTTCAAAAGTTATAAATACCTATCCTCTCATCCCCCAGATCAGATCATTAGTAACATTAACAAGGGAATTCAAACGAGAAGAAATGCTTTTCAAAACTTTTGTGCTTTTCATTCTTTTATGTCTAGTGTAGAGCCAACTGACTACAAAATGGCTTTGACTGATCCTGATAGGGTTCTAGTAATGCAAGATGAATTAATTCAGTTTCATAGGAATCAGGTTTGGCACCTGGTACCTAGACCAAAGGACAGGTCAATCATTGGTACAAAATGGGTCTTTAGAAACAAATTGGATAACCTAGGTATAATAGTCAGAAATAAAGCAAGGCTAGTGGTGCAAGGTTACAATCAATAAGAAGGAATTAACTATGATGAAACTTTTGCACCTGTAGCTAGACTAGAGGCCATTAGAATTTTGATTGCTTATGCTTCTCACATGAATATGAAACTATTTCAGATGGATGTAAAGACTACCTTCCTGAATGGCTACTTGAAGGAAGACGTATATGTAGAGCAGCCACCTGGTTTTGATGACAAGCTGTTCCCCCATCATGTATACAAGCTTGACAAAGCGTTATATGGATTGAAACAAGCTCTAAGAGCTTGGTATGAAAGGTTGTCTACATTTTTGATGGAGAATGAATATAAGAGGGGAGCAGTGGATAAGACTTTGTTTATCAAAACCAGAGGGAACCACTTGATTATAGTACAAATTTATGTTGATGATATTTTATTTGGTGCTACTAATCAGGTACTATGTGATGAGTTTGCTAATCTTATGCAGAGTGAATTTGAGATGAGTATGATGGGAGAATTAGGATTCTTCCTAGGACTGTAGATTAAGCAAATGGAAAATGGAATTATGATTCATCAGCAAAAGTACTTAAAAGAGTTGCTGAAGAAATTCGGCATGGAGAACAGCAAGGCCTATGATACACCTGTTCCCACATCCACTAAATTAGATTCTGATCTAAAGGGAAAAGATGTTGAAGCTTCACTATATAGAGGGATGATTGGCTCCTTCTATCTAACAGCAAGTAGGCCTAACATTGTGTTCTCTGTTGGATTATGTGCCAGGTTTCAAAGCAATCCAAAAGAGTCTCATTTGAAGGCTGTTAGAAGGATACTTAGATATCTTATGGGAATAATAGATCTGTGCTTGTGGTACCCCAAAGGTAGTTCAATTGATCTTATTAGGTACACGGATGCAGATTATGCTGGCTTTCTTGTTGATAGGAAGAGCACTTCAGGTATGGCACACTTTTTTGGCTCTTGCCTAATTTCTTGGGGTTCTAAAAAGCAAAATTCAGTGGCTTTATCCATAGCAGAATCAGAGTATATTGCTGGAGCTTCATGCTGTTCCCAGTTACTGTGGAGAAGGAACCAGCTGAAGGATTTTGGTGTTGTTTATGATAGTGTTCCTATCTATTGTGATAACACTAGCGCTATTAATATTTCAAAGAATCCTGTCCAACATTCCAAAACCAAACACATTGAGATAAGACATCACTTCTTAAGAGACAATATGGAAAAAGGTTTGGTGGAGTTGTTTTGTAAAATTGAAGATCAAATCGCTGATATCTTCACAAAGCCTTTGTGTCGAGAGTCTTTTTATAAGTTTAGAGTCTTATTAGGTCTAGTTAGATTTTAGATCTTTGGCTTCAATTACTTCCCTCAATGATTGGCTAGAATGACATTCTTTTGTATAGTATGTGTATATACCTATGTCGAAATCTTTTAAGTTTTGTGTAAATGGTTCAAGATCCCAAAAGGGTTGAGAATTATTGGTGCAAGAAACAGGTAAAATCAGGCTAAGTTACCAAAAACAGGGTGACGTGGTTCTGTATAGGTACCAGCAAAGGGAAACAGCAGATCAGCTCAGATATGTCATCCAATTAATATTTTTATATTTTTTGGAAGATTACTATAAGATCTTTTCCTTTTGGAAGGAAATAATCTTATTTCAGTTATTTGACCTATTAATCAAGGAAATATATCACATGCCTAAATTTTAGGTCGGTTGAGATATTCAAGGCAAAGATTCATTGCTAAAATTGATTGCAATTTTTAAATTTTATGCCGTTGCTCTTCTTGGCTTAACCGACTTATTTCTTTTCCTCTCTTCTCTCCTCTTTCTGTGCTATAAATATATGATCTCTAACCCCTTGTGCAGCTCACAACTCTCATCATCATTCGAAACTCTCTCTCTCTCTTGTGCTCTATTCAGAAATCTCTGCTCACAACGACTACTGTTCATCAACCTCCTCTTCACTCTCTGATCCACAATTGCATAATCAACATGGGTAGAAAATCAAGCGCATCTAAAAGAGGCAAGAGAAAGGGACATGCAAGTGATTCCTCACTATCTCAGGGAAACACTAATGTGACTCCTCACTCTCCTCACCTTGATCAAAATCCAACCAAACCACCACCCAATTTCACTTCCACAAATTCCTCACCCACAAAATTACCAACCACCATCCTCGATCCACCACAAAAATCTACCTCACCACCAAAATCAACCCAACCAAAATCACAACAAACCGCGCTTGTTACCGATCCTTCAGAAGCTGATGGTTCCATCATCAAGGAACCAACTCAGTCTCAGGGGGAACATCAACATGAAGCACGAAGAACACTAAGCCAGGAGTTGGAAGATATTAGTCGGAGTGTAGGAGATGATGAAGTAGAGATCACTGGTCACAAGGAGGGGACATTCACTGAAGAAGTCTTAGTACGCGGTAGAGTAACTCGGTCTTCAGTAAAGAAGATTATTGAGGAAGTTCCGGAGGATCAATCCACTGGTTCTGTTCAGGGAACCAAGAGGAAACAGGTACCAACAAGAACCCCTCGCACTACAAAAGGTACATCTGTAGAATCTCTAACTACTGGTTCTACTGATTTAAATGCTCGATTGGTTCTTTCTGGTTGTCGGGTTGAGAAGGGATATTTTGATGTGCCTGCTTTGTCTGAGTTTAAAAGTTTGATTGAGTATCAAGGATGGATGCCATTGTTTGATTGTAGTGCTGCTAATGTGTCTGGAGTTAGAGACTTTTATGTGAATTTGAAGCAGTTGCCTGATATGTCTGTTGGTTCTCATTTGAATAATGTGGATGTAAGCTTGTCTGTTGCCACTTTGTCTAGCATGTTAAGGGTGCCTAGGGATGGATTTGATAAGTATTCTAGTGATTGGTGGCCCGTGTTGGTAGGGGTAACCCCTGATGAGATTTATGAGCATTTGTTTGGAGGAAAGATGTTTAAGAAACCGGGTGTCTTTAAATCTGCTAATTTGAAGGAACCAGTAATGCTGGTTCTGCATTCATTGTGCAATAAAGTCTTGATCCCACGGGCTCAAGGAAGGGGAACAATACGCATCATGGAGATGGTTCTAATGTATCTCATGATGAAGAGAATTAAGATTGATCTCCTCTCCTTGATGCTGGATCACATTATGAATTGTTATGGTTCATCTCACCATTCTCTGCCTTATGGTTCTATCATTACTCAATTGTTTATGGATAACAATGTTACTATAAGTGGGTCCACCGTGCCTATCACGGTGTTCACAAAAGTAATCCTAAAGCTAAAGGGTCTTGACATAAGTGGTGATATGTTAAGTTTTAAGCTTGAGGAACCAGCAGAAGAGATGAGGCCCCCATCAAAGAAGAAGAAGAAGGTAGAGGAACTAGCAGGTCAGGAAATGATTCTAAAACGGTTGGAGAATCAGGAGGATATGCTGAGAAAGATAATCAGTTTGGTTCAAAGCTTGTCATCTTCTTTCAGTACAAGGATGGAGCAGATAGAAAAAATGCTAGCTGACACTCAAGCTCAGATGGCTCCAGGTATAGGTTCGGGTACTCCACAGACTCAGCCCGAGGAAGAAGAGCCGGGTGAAGAAGATGAGGAGGATGAAGAGGAACCAGTTGCTGATGCAGACGATGATGCTAAGTCCGAGGAGGAGGAAGAGGAAGAGAATGATGATAAGGAGTGATGCTGGTTCCCGCTCTTGTTTTCCCTCCCCTTTATTTTTATTCTACAATAACTGATTCTATTGGTCTGTATATTTCTCACCCAATCCATGAACTTTCCTTTTGATACGGATTTGGGTTCCTTTTGTTGAACTTTGTTGGCTTGTATGGACCATTAATTCTACTATGGTATGCACTGTCTGACTAATCTCCTTCTGCAGCATACTACTTGAATGGTGGTTGATGCCACTGCATGGATGGGCACATTTAACAATTTGTGCACATCACTTTTACTTAAGAGTACTTTTTAATGATGCCAAAAGGGGGAAGTAGTGTGCCAAAGCCTAAGTCAGTTTAGATTGTGTCAAGTAGATCTAGGTCAAGACACAATTCTTGCAGTAGATACATAGGCAACCTCGCCTAAGGTCCGACCATAATCATGTGTTTCTAAATTTGGAAAGAAACCTCTAAAGTGTACCAACAATCTCGAGTTTTAAGTCTCATGGAAACTTATGAAATGCAATAGACTCGGACTCGCTGCTTATAGAGCTACGTCAGGGACTAATTCTAGTAACGGATACATAGGCAACCTCGCCTAAGGCTCAACATAATCTTATGTTTCTAAATCTAAAAAAAAACTCAGATGTACAACAACTTGAGTTTCAAAATATACAAGAAGCTTCTAAAATGCCACACACTCAGTCTCGCTGCCTCTATAGCTACATTAGGGCCTGGTTCCCGCAGTGGATACATATACAACCTCATTTGAGGGCCGACCATAATCATGTGTATTGAGTCCCTTAGGTTTTGAGTGATGACAAACGGGTACAGGAAACAGGTTACAATAAGCATTGCAAATAGTTGGTTGGAAACCAGCTGGAATTTAACAATGTTATTCATTTGACTAACTTGTCTATATGTAGGAAATGGTTGGATGTAAATTGATCCATGTACTGGTGGGAAACCAGTTGGAACTGTTTCCTGGACTGCTATGCTAAAAAGCAGTCACATACTCTCTATTGTACATTAACCATGTTACATGTGCAGTAGTGAAGTTAATTCCAAGACTTGGAGCATGGAGGCCTTTCGAAGACATTCGAAGAAAGATACATTGCTCAAAATAGAAGTATTCAAGGAAGATTCAAGTCTAGAAGATTACATGAAGAAAAGAAAATCCGTACTTTAATGCTTAAATCATGTAATGTGCTCCGCAGTATGACTTGCATGTTTGGGTAAAAAAAGTGCTTATAAGTGTATCGAGTCATATTATGAATTCTGGTACAAAGCTGGAACAGAATTCATAACATACTCAATTCAGGGAACCAGGTTGAGGAACCAGGTTCACTGTACGGAATATCCGAGCTGCATTTTCTGAGAAAAATAAAAGATTTCGTAAAAATACTTTTTTAAAGAATTATTCTAAAAATATCCTAAGCAGCTGGAGATTAGATGATAATATTATGGTTACCTAAAAACTAGGAGTATCTATCTTATTTGATTCTATCTTTATGAGTAAATCAAATAAGATAAATACTTTCCTAAAATCACGCTATTACTTGCTCATCAAGTTTACGTGATTTAAGGAAACTAGGGTTTTTGTATCCAAGTATATAAACCCATCTAGTCTCTCATATTCTGATAAGTCTCTCTGAAATTAAAAAGGAGGATATTTGAGAGACATATACACTTAAGCACAAAAGCCTATTCATCGAGTCATATACAAGAGCACTATTAGAGCTTAAATAATTTCTCTTAATTAGCTTTCAGAAGTGAGATTAAAAGAGAACATTTGATTTTGTCAAAGCCTTCAACAGAGGGGTTGAAAGGCTGGGTGTGTGTTTGTGAGTTCAAAGACAAGGGGCTTACTAGTGTAAGTCGAGCGCACATTCGGAGTAGAGTGTGGGGTATACTAGTTCCCGGAGTAGGGAAACAGTAGAGCGTCTGCGGTCTTTATTTTTCGTAGTAGATTAATAAAAGAGCATAGGGTAGGAGGACGTAGGCCATAGTTGGCTGAACCTCGTTAAATCTTGTGTTTTCATTATTGCCTTTCTTACATTTCGCTGCTTACAGGAACCAGCCCAACTGGTTCCTCTCGTAGATCGAAAAGAAAGAAAAATAGGCCAAGGCTACTTAACATTCAATTCACCCCCCCCCCCCCTCTTGAGTGCTCTAAAACCTTCAATGTTTTTTTGAATCTAAAAAGAAACCTCTAAAGTACACTATCCCCAAGTTTCAAATTTGAAAGATACTTCTAAAATGTAATTGACTCAGCCTTGCCACTTGTAGAGCTACATTAGGCCTAATTTTCACAGCAGATACGTAGGTAACCTTGCTTGAGGCCCGACCATAATCATTTCTTTTTAAATATGAAAAAACCCTCTAAAGTACACTATCCCTTAGATTTAAAATTGAAAGAAACTTCTAAAATGCAACTAACACAGTCTTTCAGCTTATAAAGCTATGTTTGGGCCTCAATCCCTTAGTGGATATGTAGACAACCTCGGTGACCATAATAATGAGTTTCTGAATCTGGAAAAGAAACCTCTGAAATGCATCACCTTGAGTTTCAAGTCTGAAAGAAACTTCTAAAAAAGCAATATACTCAGTCTCACCACAGTCATGGGTTTGTGAATCTAAAGAGTAACCTCTAAAGCATGGAAAATGAGTATCAAATACATAACCAAAACTTGTGAAAAATAATTGAGCTATATTTTGACCTAATTCCTTCAAGAGGATACGTAGGTAACCTCTTCCAAGGGCCAGTCACATTAAAATCATCACTCTTCGCATTACGAATAAATATCTCAAGGCCAAACCCCGACATAGAACGCCTATGCAGGGCATTTGACATCTAATGCCCCTGCATTAAATACCCAACCCTTGGCGTCAATCAAAAGAAATCTTATCTCCTTTAAGCTTCTACGCAAAAGCACTCCTGTTTCAAGCTCTCCAGTTCCTTCAAGTGCATGATCTTATGTAACGTTATGCTAAGTTACGACTTGTTCTTTGATGATTACTTTGGGTTATTTGGTCTTATTAATCGATTTTATGTTTGAAAATTAAACGTAATCCTTAAAATAATTAATGGCACCTTATAATTCAAACAAATTTAGTTTCAAAGCTTAAAGAATGAAAAGTCAAACTCAAAGGAGACAAATGTTTTAAACCTAACAAAACCCTTTCTCTTTCGTTTCACAATTTTAGCCCCTAACCAAAACCCAAATTGGTTAGCCATTTTTCTTACCTTTGGTGAGATTTTCTTATACCGGCTTCACTTTCTTCTCAATTCTGTCCATTGATGACATAATCTACAGCTCCTAAGTAATAATTGTTCGGACTTGATTTGATTCTGATAAGGATGAAGTCTATGAATAATTTGGCTCGCTCATAAAGCTAAAAAAGCCACCTCCCATGTGCAAAAATCTCATAAGTTTCAAAAATCATTGTCTCCCCTTAAAAAATCTATGCTTCTAGCCCGTGCAAGCTGCTAACGCCTCTCGCACTCTCACTCATCATCCCAGCCATACCTCGATGACTCCTGTATCCTCTTAGCCAAGAAATACTTTACCAAAGTCTCATTGCAAAAAAAATTCCCTAAAAATCCTCCTTTAAGCTCTTCTTCTTCTCCTTTCCTTCTAAATGGGAGAGAGTTGGTACCGCATCAGTACCCTTGTACATGCAAAATCATACATGCATCATAAGTCATGCTAAGTCTTATTTGCATTAGACATATGTATTATAAGTCATGTTAAACCTTATTTTCAATAGGCTCATGCATCATAAGTCAAACCTTATCATAGTCACATTTAGCAAAGTCACCCAAGTTTCTAAAGCTGCATGCATAAATCTAAGCTACAATCAACTCTGCCATATCCCAAATCCTTTACAAAGTTAGAATCCTAACCTTGTAGGACAATCATTTGTCAAAGCATTGATCAACATGCCAAGCCACCATCCTAAAAATTGGTAAATAGAAGAGCACAAAAAAATAAAAATGGGGTCTAAATCTCATCTATATGAAGACCTACAGGGCCTCTTTTTTGGGTCCCCTAACATCTCCCTAAAGAGTTAGCACATCAGAGTCAGAAATCTACGCAAGAAAGCTTAAGGCCCTTATAGAAAAACACTAAGAAAACTCAAAGTTTTCAAAACCATACTTGCCTCTGACCTTGAAAAATACAAACAAAAACCTGAAAATTTCAAAATTAAATGCACATAGCCACAAAACGCACGTAGGGTGATGTCCCCAAAAAAACCTGATAACCAAATAATCCAAAAGGCAATCCTCATGACCTATCCAAACAACCAAAAGCTCACAGACTATAACACATTTAGACTTCCTAGTGGAGTATCTTGAGACTCTAACCTCAATCATTCAGACCTATTGACTATCCTCAACGGATCTGGCTTAGGGGCACCGAACGAACATGTTTCCTTATGGAGTAACTCTTATTAATTTTGCAGGTATCGGTGTTAGAAGGGAGGTTTGATATTATAGAGTATCTCAGATCTTCTTCCATCCTAAGTCTTACTTTGACCATTGCCTTATCTAAGACTCAGTCAATGTGGGGTTTCTATAGACACAAAATCGTGTCTCCCCATGTAGCGGTCAAATGGAAAAATAACCCTGACCAACGAACTTAGCTTGGGTCAAGATTGATTATGTGAATTCGTAAACACTTCAAAACTTAAACCCCAAAGCCTCAAACATAAACCTGAGCCAAGACACTTATCTTGGCCCAAATACATAAACCAAGTCATAAAAACTCTTATGCTTGACGCACGAAGCGAGCATCAAATACAACAACTAAAATAGAGTAGGAGCCTAGGTGTCAAATGCCTAGAGCAGGCATTAAATGCCCTATGTGCGTCAAATGCTAAGAGCTTGCACATTTTAACTCCTCTTTAGCTCCTTTCCAGCTCAGCCTCTTTCAAGCATCTAACGCTAAGCCTCAGCGTCTAACACCCATCCTTTGTGCGCCACCCTAAAAGCGCTCATATCTCATTTTAAGACAATTTTTAACCGAGAAAAAGATTTCTTTCTTGAGCGTCTGATGCACAACCCGAGCATTTAATACCCTAAGCTTGCGCCAAATGCATTGACTTGGCGACCAATGTTCAAGAACAACCTCATCTTTTTCCTATAAATTCCCCCTCATTTGATGAGTAAAGGGTTAGCTTTTATCACATTCTTAAGGGTTGTGACTCTGCCAAAATACACTCATAAAATACTCCCAAGCACAATCAAAGTCTCTCAAACATCCATCATACTTACCAAGGATCATTCAAAGCAGAATTTGACATATTTAAGTAAGGAAACCTTACCCCTTCGACACATATTCAATAAAAACTCAAGAAAAAGGACTTTCCTTAACAGTAAACACAAAAAACCCTTCTCCAATTCAATTCTTTTTATTACTTTGTCTACTTTTACATTCTTCACTTCCTAGTCCTTGATCTTAGTGGTTCCACATCCATCTGGGGTCTTGGATTGGTCTATTTTTGTGATGATTATGGGAAGTGCAAACCCCTTTCCACTTGAACATTTATTTCAATCTTTATGCAGCTCTTAATGAGCCTTGATCAACGAATGAGTAATAACTCTTGATGATCTTTTGTGATTAACTCCATTAACTTTTACTTCAATGTCTATTTTTCCCATGATGTGAAGAGCTTGGTGGAACTCCTACTTCACTAGTTTAAGTCTCAAAACCCTATCTTTGAGCACCTTATTCAAGGAACCGAATAAGTCCTAATTATACTCATAATTATAGGGTATTATAGGTCTTTTTTCATGCAGTTTTGTGTATTTTAGTTTTGTTTTAAGAGAATGTAGCTCATTTGTTATCATATGATTTCACGAATTTTTGTAGTACTTTTGTTGTTTTTCAAATTTCCTACAGGCTCAATATCATTGGAGGAGTTTAGGACTTAAGGAACAAAGCTCCACTAAAGTGAAGAACGCAACTTCAATAGATCTTATGGAGGTCAAAGATGTTAGTGAATGACCTACTCCTAAAAACATGACTAATGTTAGAAGTATTTTAAGTTTGGCTGGGTATTATAGGAGTTTTGTCAAAGAATTTTCCTAAATAGCCCAACCTATGACCACCCTAATGAAAAAGGAACCAAAATTTGTGTTGGATGAAAAGTGTGAGTTGGCTTTTCAAACCCTCAAAGAGTGGGTGAATACCATGTCAGTGCTAACTTTGCCCAATAGGAACAAGGGATTAGACTTATACAGTGATGCCTTGAAATATGGTTTGAGTGGGTATTGCGGCAAAATGGAAAAATCATATCATAAGCATCACGACATTTGACGCCGTATGAAGCCAACTATCCTACTCATTACTTAGAGCTCATGTTCATTGTGTTTGCTTTGAAGATCTAGAGACATTACCTATACGACATCACCTATAAGATTTTCATAGACCAAAAGAGCCTAAAGTACATCTTCACCTAGAAATACTTAAACATGCAACAACGTCGATGGTTAGAGTTGATCAAGGATTATGATCTAGACATCCAATACCAAGAAAATGGTGTTGTAGATGT
The DNA here is from genome assembly GCA_026401315.1 of Dysphania ambrosioides. Lineage (NCBI taxonomy): Eukaryota > Viridiplantae > Streptophyta > Magnoliopsida > Caryophyllales > Amaranthaceae > Dysphania > Dysphania ambrosioides. The sequence goes on from CM048662.1 coordinate 15,468,749, forward strand.
CCTTAGTTGGAAATCGAGTCACAATGTTAATTCTTTAATTATAGCCTTGAGTTGTGTGATGACTTAAAGAGGTTAGACCTTGATGTTATGAATCAAGGAGAATTTGAGAGTCTGTTGGGTGATTTATTAATAGAAATTTCCATATTTGAGAAGATTAGAGAAAAGAAGCTGAGGATGAGTTATTACAAAAAATTAGAGATAGAATAACTAATAGTTTAGAATTAAAGTTCTAAATCCATGGGGACAATAGCTTAATATTCAAGGAAAGACGGTGTGTGCCACAACATTGTGATGATGTCAAGAGAAAAAAACATGTTGTAGAGTTATAATACTCCATATTCAGTTCACATGAGGGATAATAACTTGTATAAGGATCTAAAATAGTTATATTGGTGGCTAAAAATGAAGAGAGAAGTAGTTGGATACGGGTCTAAGTGCTTGTCATGTCAGAAGGTGAAAATAGACCATAGGAGACCCATGGGGAAGATGTAACCTTTAGATATACTTAAATGGAAATAAGATTCAGTTTCCATGGACTTTGTGTAAGGTTTATCAAGAACTAGAGCTGGTAAGGATATGACTTAGTTAATTGCTGATAGGCTAACTAAGTTAGCAATATTTATTGCAAATAAGGGGAATTAGAAGGAAAACCAACTAGCAAAGGCTTATGTGAAGAATGTAATATGTTTACATGGTGCTCCTAAAGATATTGTGCCTAATAGATATTCAAGATTCTTGTCCAAGTTATGGCAGAAAGTTTAAGACAACCTTAAGACTACCTTGAAAATGAGTACAACTTTTCATCATGCAATGGATTTGCAGGCTGAGAGATTGAACTAAACTATGGAGGATATGTTGAGAGCTTGTGTAGTATACTTCCAAGGTACTTGGGAGGATCATTTATACTTAATATAATTCTTCTACAACAACAATTACCATGCAACCATTAGAATGGTACCTTACGAAGCACTTTATGGAATAAATTTTAGAAGCCCTGTGTGCTGGAATGACTTTAGTGAATGATTTACTTTGGTAACTAAATATTTAGAAGACTGAATGGTATATTGCTACCCTATCAGAAGTAACCTATCGAACTAAACTAATGTAGCTTGGATAAGTAGGGTTGAAATCCCAAGAGACTATCGGGTTCTAATGTTTTCTACAATAGTTATAATTTCTACTAGGAATCTCATGAACTAAAGGGGTTTGTATTCTAAGGACTAAACTAAACTGAACTAAGACTCACAATTTCCAAGACGAATGCGCCTAAAAAATACTAAGGATCTCTCTCGAGTATCAATAGTTTCCTTCTAAAACAATCCTACCTACTTTCATGGATTTATGCAAAAGAAAGACATAAACACATTATTCTAAAAGTCCTAATGGTCATGATGTTTACTTTCGTGATCATCAATCACTCCTTAACTAGTGATTCTAATGCAGATTATGAACTATATGAAAAAACCTAAAATACCATATGTTTATAAGTAAAATTGGGACTTATCAAGGACATGGTGAAAAAATTTAGAGTGCCCAATCAAATATCAAGAAGCTAAGGATAGACAAAAGAGTTATACCTATTAAAGGTGTGATGATGTTCGTTAAAAAGGGAAAATTTAGTGCCAAATATGTAGGGTCCTATTAAATTTTATATCGTGTGTGGAAAGTAGCCTATAATTTGGCTTTGCCGATGGAGTTTGAAAGGATGCACAATGTTTTCCACACTTCCTAGTTAAAGAAGTAAGTATCGACTGCAATCCATGTGCTACAATCGCAGATAATTCAATTAGAGAGTCTATAACCTATGAAAAAAGACCATTTAAACTATTAAATCATGGTACGAAGTACTAAGAATAAAAATATACAAATGATAAACATCTTATTGTCTAATCACGAGTCGAAGAAGCTACATGGAAAACTGAAGAAGCGATGAAACAAAAATATTTTAAGTTATTCATTAAGGTGAGTTACAGGGACGTAACTCAATCTTTTCTTTTAAGGGACGCATAATTCGATGTAATTTCACGTTTTTTATTGGTGTGATTGCATGCCGTTAAAGTATGGTTACTATTTTTATTGCAATGCAAACAGTTTACAACAATAAAGTGAAATTCTTTATATTTTTTAAACTCATGGATTCTAGGGATGAGTTTTGGGGACGAAAATTCTTTAAAAGAGGTATATTGTAATCCTCAATAAATTTAAAAAATTCTAGTTACATTTTATTTTAATTTTACAAAAAGTATTTTAATATAAGTTTATATAAATGATTTTAGTATAAACTAAGCAAGAATTTTTACATACATGCATACTTAATTGTTTATTTAAAATATTAGTTGGAACTTTTATTTGATCAAAATTCTTTTTTTTTAAAAAATTAAACTTGTTTAAGTTCTCCTAAACCTACTAAACTAATCTGTCATCACAAAGCTTGATAAGCCCACATTAGTTAAAACCATTGAGACCTCAATATTTTTTTAGGTAAACTACTTCTCCTCTCTTCTACCTATTCACAATCAAACTCAAACAAAAAAGGGGAGAAAGCTGATCGTGGCTGCTGCCTCCCACCATCACCTTCCTTCATCGCCGCCTGTACCTGATCGGACGCCACTATGGCCGATTCTTCCTCCTCCTTGTTTTCCCTAGAATTCTATGTTGTGTAATTAGGGTTTTATGATGATTATTTTTACGATTTTTAACGTTTTATGTGTAATATACCACTAGAGTTATTATAATACGAACTTGGATCATTAAAACTAAGATTATACATACTCTAAACGAATTTTCAAACTATAAATAATCTGATTTTCTTTGTGTTCATTTAGTTTAACTTTTAAAAACAAAGGCTTAAAAGTCTTTAACATGTTTTAAATGACTATACTACAATGCTACAAGTGTAGATTATATAAGTTTCAAAAGTTATTGATAAAACAATTTTCGAGCTTGATTTTTAGCAATTATTGATAAAATGATTAATGAAAGGTGTATTTTAAGGATTTTTCAATTAACATTCAAAGTACTATTTATAAACTACTAACTTATGTTTTCGGCTGGCATTAAATGTGCTTTGAATAATTTTTGAAGCCTATTAAAGCTAATTATTATTGCTGCAAATTTGATTACTTGAGTATTGATTGAGGTTTCACCATTTAGTTTAGGAAAATGCTTTATAGAAGGCAATTTTTAATTGAAAAAGTGGCCGCTCATACTTTTTATTTGAGGTACGTAGAAGTTATGATAACCTTGAATTTAGGAGCATGATCTAGGATGAAATAAAAACTTAATTTTCATGTGTAGAGAACCTAATTGGCTAAATTATTTGGTTATATATTGTAAAATTCGTGCATTTATATTTATGAGGCATGATTTAGTGCTTAGTTATGTTGTATAAAATGTAAATAGTGAATTGATATTACTAATCACTTAAAGGTGGAAAATTTTGATTGTCTTAAGTGGAATCAATTTACTAATTACTCCATGATGTTATTTATTATTACTCATTCATAACTAATAGTGTGGATTCAGTAAAGGGAGATATTTAAGTCGTAATGACGAGGTTTGTCAACTTTGTTCAATAGGTGAAACCTTAAGGAGGAAATCAATGAGTCAATTTCTGATGTGATAATTTTCAATAAATTAAAATAAATGAGGATTGTTATGTATTACAATGTTGCATTGTGTGTGGAGTCTATGATGAGTCAGAATTAAAGTAATAAATTCTAATCATATGAAGTGAAAGATGGATAAGCAATAAACTTATAGGCTTGTGCACGTCCGAAGTATAGACAACTAGGGGTTAGGGCTTCAAGCGATTGTGTAATCTAAGAGTCTCTCTTTTTCAAAGTTTTAAACTTTTATTGATGTTAGTTGAGATCTCATCTAGCTATGGTGACAGAGTCATGACTATTTACCATTTGGATTTCTAATAATATTTTTGGATCTTTCTATGAGAGATCATGGGTTTACTTTTATTATTTTATGATGTTCCTATTTAGTATATAGGGGAGACAACCTTGTCTGTTACTTACTATAAACTACTAATTATCTTAATTAAGAGTCAATTAAGTAAAGAGTTATGAAATAAGTAAAAATTTGTCATATCTTATAAATGTGATGTGCGAACTGTCGTGTCTCACATTGAATTTTTTTTTTAGGACATTGCATACCGTTACAATTTTTGAAGCTTTTATGTATTTAGCCTTGCTGACTATGTGCTTTATGTATGTGACTTTTTGGTCATGGGCTTTGCTTTCAATGATCCTATAATGATTCAATATTTACACTTGTAATATTTGATAGTAGATTTCTATCATATATCCGCATGGACCTTCACGAGTTTTTGGGATAAGTGTAGTGATATTTATTTCTTTGAACTTGAATACTTTGATTCTATTTAAATTATTTGAAACTTTGGTTTGAATTTTATTTGATGATGAATTTTGGAATTTTGAACTATGGGCCTTAAAGGTTCCAAATTGTAAAATTATTGGATGCTAGTTTGATTGGCGGTTTTATTTTAAAAGATTTAAATTTTTTGCTGTAAAATTCTGATTAAACCTTAGTGTTTGAACACATGGTGATAACACACTGGTAGTTCTCTTGAAATTATTGTTTTTGGATGGAGGGAATTATTGTGATATTACATCTTCTTCCACCCTAACCCCTACCACTAGTTGTTTTTATCTATAATGAATCTGACATTGAATTCTTTAAACCAAGGGAAGAACATAAAAATAAATCACTCATAACTAATGAAACTAAAAAGGTTGACATATGTGATGAACAAGATCCAAATAATGTGCAAATCGAGTTAGCGCTAACCCCTAAAGATTGCACAGAGCTAATACTATTGCTTAAAAATTACATTGATTTCTTTACTTGGTCCTACAGGTATATGCTATGGATAGACAATTATATTGCATAACATACCATCTCGATCCTCTAGGGATCAAAACCATTAAAACAAAATTAAAGGAGAATGACACAAGATGTAACTCTAGAAATAAAAAGGAGGTTAAGAAATAATTGGATATCAGGTTTATTAAGGTTGCTAACTGTCCTAATTAGATTGCAAACATTATACTTGTTTCAAAGAAGAATGGAAGAGTCAAAATATGTGTGAAGGAAAAGATTTGAACCAGGCTAGTCCAAAAGACAATTTCCCACAACCTTACATCAACATTCTAGTTAACAATACAACAAACCACGCCTTGCTCTCATTTATGATCGGGTATATAGGCTACAATCATGCATATTAGAATGACGGAAGAGGATATGGATAAAAGTACCTTCATAACTACACTCATGCCGTTTAGCCTAAAAAACACACGTGCCACAAATCAAAGAACAGTGAAAACACTCTTATATGCTATGATGCACAAAGAAACGGAGGTTTATGCTAATAACATGATCCTAAAATCAAGAGATCATCAGGGGAACTTTATCGCCCTTACAAAATTCTTTCAATGACTCAACTAATAACATTGCGTAAATTTTTAGGGTATTTCCTTAGCTCTCAAGGGATTGAGGTTAATCCTAGAAAAACCAAGGTTATCTTGGCTATGACACCCCCTCATAACGAAAAGGAAACTAAGGCTTCCTAGGTCATTTGGAGTAAGTCACTTTGTTTTGAAGCTCAAAATGGTCAATGCATTAGTGTTCAAAAGTGGCAAAAGGATGCACCCAAGGATGGGACGAAGACTATTAGAAAGCTTTGAATTAGATAAAAAGCTATCTTCTAAATTATCTTGTGCTTTCTCTAGCATTGATAGGAATTCCTCTCTGTCTGTACCTCACAATCACCAACTTGGCGATTAGGACTATGCTAGCTCAAGTGTTCATGCTCTAATGTGGGATAATCACAATTCTAATAATAGTAAGGTGATGTGGAAACGGTTAATAATAAGCTAGATTTTCTGTTTAAGGATTTGTTTTATGTGGATTTGTGGACCCGGTGCTTGGAACGTGGATGCAGAAATAATGGTCCTAAACTTCCAAAAAAATATGCCTGGAAAAGAAAATGGGTAAAAAAATGGAAATGTACCCGAAATGGATAGTGGGCTTAAAAATGGAGATGGACCTAAATTGAAAAGTGGGCCCAAAAATGAAAATAGGCCTTTAAATGGGCTTGGTCTCGAAATTGGACTTTTACCTATATGGGCTTGGGATAATTTGGTTTTAGGCCTTGACCCATAAACTTGGGACTTGACTTGCACTTGGTCAAAGCTAGGATTGACTACGAGTTTGACTTTCATGGGTTGGACCTTAACTTTGGGTGTGACTTCCATGAGGTTGGGTCTTGGTTACAAATAGGGCTAAGCATGGATATGGGCTAAGAAAGCATGGGCTAACATGAAGACCAAGGTTAAAGAAGTGAGCTAACTTAAAGCATAAGTGGCATGACAAATACATGAGCTTTGGACCAAGCAAGTGGTGTGGAAAAGAGGCAACAATGGCATGGACTTTGGCTAATCATAGGTGAGTACACGACAGGGTAAAGAGGCATGATTTGAAGCTTCAAAAGAGTATAAGATTAAGGAATCTAATGCTATTAATATTCCTCTTTTATTTATCTTTTATTTAAGATTTTTATTAGTTTTAAACTCTTATATTAGAGGAATTAGTAGTTCAAGGTTTCCTTAAACTTATCTTTGGAGTGTTTTAAGGAGGGTTTATTAGTGGTATTTTCACATTGGTTTTAGGGTTAGTTAATTATGGTTTTGTTAGTTTAATATTCACATGTTTTTAGACTTAATTAACTAGTATTTGCTTTAGAGTTTTTCTTGTACTTGCTTATTTATAATGGGCAGCAGCCCAAGTTATTATTCAGTTGATGATGTTTAAAAAAATCCCTTTGCTTTAAGTGTTTGCACGTGAATTGTTATACTTTGAGTGTCCATTCTAATCCTTTGGTAGCACATTGGATGGTGTTCTTAGAAACCTCAAAAACTCTAGGTGGTAAATCTGTATCCTAGAGCTATTAAGGAAGCCCAAAGGCATTCCTAGACTTGGTAAATCTGTAAAGTTTAAGGGCCCTTTGATTGATCCCTGAATGTATTCTAAACTTGGTGAAATCTGTAGAGTTTAGGAAGTCTTTGTTTTATCTTGTAACTTGGTGATTTTGGGTTACGGAATTGCATGAAACCGAGTCTTTAAGTCCGTAAGTATGTGGCTTTACATTTAGAAAAGAATTGGAATAATTCAAGTTATATTCTCTTGATTATTATTAGATTATGTTTAGTATTTTCTTAGCTTTTTTTATGCTGATTTATTCATCAAAGCCACGTGGGTTTACCCATTATTTATCCTTTAATTTTGCATGAAATTTAGATTAAAGGTGAAAGAAATTCAAAAACTTAGTTGGAAATTCAAAAACTAATTAGAAATGTTCTAATTAAACCTTATAATTTCATGGGATCACTTGGGAAATTCAAACCCATACTTAGATTAATAGTAATAGTTGCAAACATCCCAATTGGCATACTGGTTAGTTTCTGGGTAGAATTGAAGTAGTGAATATTAGGTTAGTTTGGAGCATCATTTGACCAAGCCAACTTTCAGCTCCTTAGTATTGCTTCATTTAAGGTGTGAGTGAAGTAAGGGAAGGTAAGTGGAGGTCTACGGAGTCACGTGACTTAGTTGGAAAGGGCTGGGAAGTTGTGTGGTCTGACTAGAATTCGCATAAAGCATTGTTGGGATTTGTGGCTTCATTACTTGTTCCAAAACCAACCCATTTGTCGGGATACCCATTGGAAACATCCCTAAAATATTTGATAACAGAGAAAGTGGTTGGTTTGAAGCCCTATAGTTTGTCTTTTGATCCATAGAACTTGGAAAATTCCTCACGTAGTTTTGAACAAATTCTGACTCAAAATTTAAAGAGCCATAACATGGTCATTTCTTATCCAAATTACGTGTTTCTTCAGGATTTATTCTCCTTATTTTTTGTAGTTTTTTGTGTTAAAGTTTATGGGATTTAAAGTATTGATGGATTCTTTGGAGTAAGGAATATTTGGAGGTGTTGTGATTACATAGTAGTAGGAGTAGTCTATATTGCCTTTTTCCAAAGTTCTACTTAGTAGTTTTTAGTGATTCTTTTTTTGGAATTCTTATAAAGTAAGGATTATGGAAAATTCATAAAATTAGGAGCTGTAAAAAATCTGTAGTACAAAGAAGTTCGAGCTATGTATTATGAGCTTTTTATGAAAAAGATGACTAGTAGAAGGAGAAACGAATGGGAAGTAAAAATAGCATTCTTGGAGCGAGAACTGAAGGATATGAAATGTAGAAAACGTTGCTTTGATGATGAATTAGAAGAGATATAAAAAAATTGCTATGAGGAAAGGAGTAGATGTACCGACCTAATGCCAAACAAAACCCAAAACTTTGTATACCACGATAAAGCTACCCGATTTCAAAATCTTTGACAATCCAATTTATGACGAGAGTGATGTAGAGGAGGATTGTTTGGAGGAAGTAGAACTTGGATCAGATGAAGGGGAGTACTTAGAGTTGGTATTGGAGGAAGAGGACGTCAATCCAAGGGCACATGATACTTTGAATTGGACTGATTTGATAGGAGCGCTTGAGGACAAAAACGGGCCATGAAGGATCTTTATTGGGGAGGAATTAGAATAGGGATGGCAATTCAATCTGAAGCCAATTTGACTCCAATACGATATGAAGAAAAAAGTTTGATCCAAACCCATTTGAAAAACTCTGAGTTCAAATCCGAATCCGAATAGGAGATGGATCAGACTCGCATCCTGTACTACATCCGACCGAATATGATCTGAGTCCAACCCGAATAAAATCCGGCTCATATTTTCAAAAATTTTATTTATATAAAAAAATTAATTGAGTATAAATTTATATTACTAGTGTTTTCCATTTTGTAAAAATAATTTTTCTTATAATAAAAAGACCCATTATACAATATTAATACTTAATTAAAGGCTTTAATTTTATCAAAAATTCTCTAAAAAGACCATTATTTTTTATATCTTGTTTCTTCTTTATCATTTCCTTAACCACAAATGTATTATTGAAATTAATCATAAAATTAACAAGTTTTTATCTTAATTTTAAACAAATTTTTATTGTTTTTACTTAAATGATAGGTTTAAAATTTTGACAGTGATGGAAAAAGGTTAAATATTATTGTGTTTTAATTACTCATGTATATCCACTAATCTTATTAATTCAGATTGTAATATGTATTTGATCATCACCATCATCAACTAATATTAATAGTTTATTAATATTTAAAAACAGAAGCAGAGAACTCCAACATTAAAAATGGAGGATTTATCATAACACTTGAGTGTCCCAAATTAATTTTTTTTTGAGAAATAACATGAAATAGTCACTAGTGGAAAAAATGCTAAATACTACTCAATATATGCTCCGGTTCTATATACAACCGGAGTATATGCTTATGGCTTATTTTATTTTTGGGTAAATTTAGGGTTTATGCTCCGGTTAGTGAAGAACCGGAGCATATAAATGTTTTAGGCTCCGGTTCAATAGGAACCGGAGCATATAGCTGCCACTAGAAACGCAACTGCCATATGCACAACCCTAATTAATTTTGCAGCCTCTTCCTTCAATGTAACGAAACCCAGCAGCAACGAACACAACGCACTTCCTTCTCCCATGAAACCCAGAAGGGCATGCACCTTCCGTCTCCCAGACAAAGAAAATGTTGCTTTATTGTCTTTCTAATATGAAGGCGAATATCATGTTTCCCATAGACATATACTTCCGTTGCTGTGGATATTATTTCTGAAACTATCTCTGGTGCATGTAGTCGAGGTGATACATAAGATTATGCTGACCTGGATAAGCTTGCAAAACGTTTTCTGAGAGGTAGTTGTGGTACTGCTTGCGAGGAGAAAGTTGTGCCATCGAGAGAATATATTGAAGAGGTTGTACAAGAGCTGAAAAATGGTGAGCAAGGAGAGTGTCCAATATGTCTTGAAGCTTTTGAAGATGCAGTTTTGACTCCCTGTGCTCATCGCTTATGCCGAGAATGCATTTAGGCTAGTTTGCGAAATGATATTCAGGTTTATGTCCAGTCTGCAGGTATATTCAAGCTTTCTTCTGCCATTTACCAAAAATCTTCCTCCTTTTTTTTCGAATTTTGGCAGCTTCTTGTTTTTCTCTGGAATCCATTAAGAAAATCTAACAGCTTCATGTTTCTTGTTTTTGGCAGCTTCTTGTTCTTCATGTTGCTGTTATGTTATGTTTGGCGCAAATTTCATATATATGCCTGTCATGGTTGGCCTTCTATATGCTGCTCCTCATTAAACTTGCATATGGTAAATAGGTTTTGCTTATGTCGTTAAAGGCTGGCAGAGTGGGAATAAATCTAACAGCTGCTTCCAATGCATTTGTCCTAGTAGGTGCTGAATCATTATCTCTATTTGGGTATTTTGATGATCTTTTCAAATACAATTATGATTAATTTCTGGGATTTGAAAATGTTAAATAAATCTTTGTTTTCAAAATATGTGTATTAATTTGATGCAACATGTGGCAAGTTACTAGATGCAACTTGTCTGTGTTAGTTTCTTGGCCCATATGACCATGTTTGGATCACTGCTCATTGATCACTGCCCATATTCATTCATTTATTGTCTTTCTAAGTAATTTGCAATTAACTGTGTGCCGTACATTGCCGAACTGCAGTTGCCCTTTATTTTCATAGAATTACATTATTGTTCTTTTTCTTTTCGAGATTGCTGAGTCTTAGGATTAATATGGTTGTTTATTTTTAATTTTCAGATTGTAGAGTGCAGATGTGCATATTGAAGTTCCCATAAACCTTTTGGGCTGATTGATTAATTGTTTCTTTTATACCTTGGGACTTAAGACTGCATAATCATATATTTACCAACAGCGTAACTTCTCCCGTATGCTAGTGACTGCTCATTTGTACTGTTTAATAACTAGAAAATCGAATTGAAGAACGGAGAGGAAGAGGAAGAGTAAGGGCAGGCTTACAGGCTCTTCTGGAGGAGAACCATCAGCTCCTGCTACTGGTTGATCTGTACCTGTATCTGTGTCCATGCCTGCTCCAGTACTTGATTCTTCACCTCCAACGCTGTAACCGTCACCCCCATCACCACCTGCACCACCTAAATCTGGTGTTTGTGCAGAGCAGGTCCCTTCTTTCACACCATCATCAGTTACAGTTGTAATCGTAGTCGTAGTCGTAGTCGTGGTAGCAGAAGTAGCAGTAGTAAGAGCATCATCAGCAGTATAAGGAGGTGTAGGAGGAGTGGAAAATTCGTGTTGAATGCCCAAAAATCTAAGAATAACTCTAACTACTTTTTCAAGATATTCATAAGGCCCTAGCAACAAGTTATGATAATAGCACTCATGATTAGTATTGTTACCATTAGAGCTAGTGTAGTTTTCTTTCTCATCTTCCTTGGAATTCTTCATCTCTATGTTCATGTTCCTTTCTTCTTTGCTGTCTTTCATCCTAATCTTCTCTATCTTTCTTATGGGTTGGTTTAGACTTCAAAGGGTCAAACTACATTAATTTTCATAGTGAAAGAATAAAGCATCTTTGAGAATTATTATATAACTAATAAACTAAATAGAACAGCTGTTGAATTTATAAGCAGTCAGAGTATCATATCTGTTTTCTAGGGTTCTTTCACAGTATCTAGATCTAACAAGAGGTTCAAGCTCATGTGCAAATAAATGCTAGCTTATTATGTAAATTCCTGTTTTCTGATGTGCAACAGACAATATATAAATGAGTATACTAATGATTTTAACTTCGACCTTTCTTGTGGTTCCTTCAGACCTTCATAACTCATGGATCATATATCTAGTATTATGTAAATTCCTTTTGAAAGCATTGAGCTCCTTGATTTTCTTGAGGAGATTCCCTGTTACTCTCTTGTTTATGACTCCTTTCCTAGTATGTGCTTTCTTGTACTGTTAATGGAAACTATATGCTCCTTCCATTCCTTGTTCTGTGAAAGCAGAAGCAGTCCAGGCTCTTAAGCTTAGTTTTACTTGGTATAATCAGAAATGTTTGTTCAAGCATGTGTTTCTATTGGTTGACCTGTGTTACACCTCCTGTGTCCTTGAGCCATCTAGGATTGTGCCATCTAGGATATGCATGTCAACTCAAATTACTTGTTTGATAGTTGGGGGGAGGGGACAAGGTTTTTGCTTTTTATGATGTTAAGAGGAGACGGTGTAAGTTAATAGTTGAAGTCAGATATCATTGAGTATGCAAGTACCAGAAGCAGCTTTTTGGCTACTTAGAAGCAGACTACAAGATTTGACTGTCAGAAGTTCAGAACTTATGCTGGGTTGTTATAAAATCAACAGTTTGGTGTCAATTAGCAAGTTCAAGGATACCATCTACTCTATTTACCAATTTTATTAGGGAAGCTAGCTAGGAAGCAACCTTGTTGTATTAACTAACACCTGCCTCAAACTCTGAGGACATTCCTAATTTTCATGCATCTTCTAGCTACTTTAATACCCGATGGCCGGTTAATTCTTAATGATGTAAAAAGCAGGTGTTGCAGTCCTAATAAACAGACCTTCAGTATTCTGAAAACACAGACCATTTTATTGAGCTGTGCCAATCTGTATTTGAATCTAAGTGTGTCAGTCTAAGTATGCTAACATTCTTTTCAGTTTTACTCTTGTATTTACTTAACATTTCTGGCGTTTTTGATTTTTCTTGCTCTCTTGTTAGGTCATTTGCTGAAGAATCTGCAGTAGCTGTATCAGTTCAGCCTTTCATAGTGCTTGATTTAATTGTGAGTTGAGCGACTAGCAGACAGCAGACGGAAGCTGAGGTTTTCCAGGAGTGCAACTGCGATCATTTAGTTGTTATATATACATATTTAGTTGTTATGTATAATTTATTTTGTAACTCTAATCATGTACAATTATATTTGAATCTTAGTTTTATATAAAGAGTATTGAAATCCTTTGAGCTTGCTTTGTTCTAATATTCGCATTGAATAATATTTCCAGTAACAATAATTAGCATTTGCCAAAAAAAAAAAAAAAAAATTAGACTTTATGCTCGGGTTTTTGGAAAATCGGAGCATAAAATGCTATTATATGCTCCGGTTTTCCAAGAACCGGAGCATAAAGTCTAATTTTTTTTTTTTTAAAAAAGGAGACTATATGCTCCGGTTTTCCAAGAACCGGAGCATAAAGTTTCCATTATGCTCCGGTTCAAACCGGAGCATAAAGATATTTGCAATATGCTCCGGTTAAATCTACTTCGGGCCAACATCGGAGCATAAAGCCTTCAAAAAATCGGAGCATATGTGGTTTTTTCCACTAGTGAGTTCACTAGTAGAGAAATGTCTATTTGCTACGGTTTTTTAGCTTTAGATACTGCGATTATTGATACGAAGCACATGAAAAAACAAAAAATGCTGTGATGTTTTAGACGCAGTAATAAAAACAACAAATGCTACGGTTATTAGAAAAACCGCATTATTTGTTGTGGTTTTTTGGAAAAACCGCAGCAATTAATAGATATATATTTGCTGCGGGTTTTCTAATAACCGCAGCATTTAATTGATTTTTTTTTATTTTTTTTAATTATGAAATTTATTTGTGCTGTGATTTTCTAATATAACCGCAACACATATAAATTAAATGTTGCGATTATATTAGAAAACCGCAATTGATGGTTTCTAGAACAAAAAAAAATTAATAGGTCATTTTATGTGTTAATTACATACATATAAAAGTATATTATTAATAATTAATATTTCTCAAAATTATTATATTTACAAATCTAATTGTTATATACTATTACAACACAACACATTTAATATTATTTCCAGAATTCTTTTTTTCATGGAATTTGATGACGGAAATAAATGCTGCGGTTTTTTTAATAACCGCAAAACTTGTGGTTATAAGTGCTACGGTTTTTTAAATAACCACAGCACTTGTGGTTACAAGTGCTGCGGTTATTTAAATAACCGCAACATTTAGGTTCATGTGCTTCGAAATGTATTTAACTGGAGTAATTGAGACGAAACAATTGAAGTGTTTTCTACTAGTGATATATAATATCCTACTTTGAAAAAGACAAGTTTATTAAAAAAAACTAAAGTATCCCACATTAAGAAAAATTAGGAAATAGAATAAGATAAAAATTTTATAAACCCCACATTAAGAAGGGAGTTTTCATCATAAAACTTAAACGTCTCACATTGAAAAAAATTTAGGAATAGCATGAAAGAATGACTTTATTAAGCTTCCACATTAAAAAAGGGATGCAATATGATAAACTTAAGTGTCCTACACTATATAAACTAACTTGAGTTCAACTTTTGATATATTGTATTATAACAGATGTCCAACAAAGGTCTGATAGATTGGATCAAATTTGGACTTTATGATTTTGGACTCGAATTCGGATCCAAAAACTAGGTGGATTGGAGTCAGATTTTGCTAAGTCCGATTAGACTCTGAGCCATTGTCATTCCTAAATTAGGCTGATTACTCTCATGGGTTCATGGTCTTTGATAGGCTAAAGGAAGCAAAGTCTAAAGATGGGAGTCTTAATAGGCCTAATGGCGTGAAGCTTACTCATGGGTTGAGAATAATTGGGCCGTTCACGCATGGAGAAATGAGAATTGTTTAGAATGGAGTCTTACTAGGGCTTTGAAATTAATTTTTCCCCTAAACTTTGTTTTTGTAGATCCATTGATTGTGAATTGAAGTCATTCTTTCCATTCAAAGTTTAAGGACAAACTTCCTTCAAGAAGGGGAGGATGTTGTATGTGGATTCCTGGACCCGATGCTCGAAATGTGGATGCAAAAATCATGGGCTTAAATTTCCGAGAAAATTTGGTTGAAATGGATATGGGCCCATAAATGAAAATATACCTAAAATTAGAAAGTGGGTGCAAAAATGGAAATGGACCGAAAATGGAAAGTGGGCTTAAAAATTAAATGGACCCAAATTCTTGAGTCACTCTTTGAAATCATTGTGGAAACTTATGGGCACTAAGTTGCTTTTTTAATATGCCATCATCCACAAAGGGATGGTCAAACTGAAGTTAAGAATCAGATCCTTGGTTCATTCCTTAGAGCTTAGGTTAGTAAAATAAGGAAAAATTGGAACTTGAAGTTGGCACATGCGTAATTTGTGTACAACAGAACTCTGAGCAAAACAACAAAGTATTCACCTTTTGAGATTGTGTATGGAGTGAATCCATATGTGCTTATTAATTACATTTCTCTCCCCAAGGAAATTTTTTTTCATAAAACGACAGAAGAGAAGTTAGAATCTATGATCAATGTGCACAAGGAAGAGAGAAGAAACATTGAAATGGAAAATGAAGCTTATAAGAAACAAGAAAAACGAATTTGAGAAGTACAAAGAAATTCAAAGTTGGTGATCTTGTGTGGGTTTTCTTGCAAAAGGAGAGGTTTCCTAAGCAAAAGAAACACAAGATAAAGCCTAGAGCTGAAGAACCATTTCAGATCATGAAAAGGATTAGTGATAAAGTAAATAAGGTAGATTTGCATGGTAATTATGGAGTTTCATCTACATTCAACATAGGTGATTTGTCCCCATACTTTGAGGATGATGAGTTGAGGAAAACTCCCTTTGCAGAAGAGAAGGATGATGGAAATCAAGACCTTGAGATTTCCAGTCAAAACTTTGAGATTTGCTGTCAAGATTTTGAAGCTCCTGTTAAAGAAAATTCACGTCAGAGCTTTGACATGAGGGAAATGCTCCTTGCTAAATCCTTTGAAGACCAAGTTATGAATAACATTGGAATTCATGGTATGTTCAATTCAAGGCTTGGAGTTACTTTCGTTGAGATCATTTATTAAACTTGAATACGCTGGTTTAATGGAGTTGAGGCTACCTATTAATTAAACTTACACTTTAATGGGAACTTACCAGCTTGAATACACTTTTAAGTCCAAGAAATTAAGAGGTGGTTGTTAAGAGGAGAATTACGGTGTTGATGCATTGATTATTGAAGCATTAAAGTTTTGGGCTGAATTTAACCTTTCTTTTCCACTTCTAAGTAGGATTTATTAGCTTTTTTAATAGTTTAAGTAGTTAATAAATCTAATAATCATCATAAACCTTTTAATTCCCTTACTTTTTGTCTTCTATTTTTGTCTTCTTAAGCTGAGTTTGTTAAGCTATAAAAAGGCAGCTTGTAATCAGTTTTAGAGATTTGTTGAATGGATGAAAGCCTTTTCTTTTGAACCGAATTTCAGTGAGAAATTGTCTAAGTATTTTTTCAAGTTTATCTTGAAGGATTTGAGTGGTGAAGTGAGGAATCCTTCTACTCAAGTTTGTAGTTCTTTTGGTTAAGTCGAGTAATCCTTGCCTAAGTCCTACAATCAGTTTGTTTAGTGACTAATTCTTGTAAACATATCTAGTCTGTTCAAGTGAGTAATCCTCACAAACTAACCCATTTTTATTTCTTTTTTCTTAAACGTAAAATATGCATTTTCTTAAATATGAAATCCTACCATTTGAGCTTAAAACCATTCCCAATCAAACCCATCCATTTTCTATCTAAATGTGATCCATTTGAAAACATGTATAAACTAGTACTACCATACTAGAATATACATCACAATATAAACTTTAAAGGTATATTATTGGTTGAGATGATCCTTCATCAATGACACTCTTCATTAAATGAATACTCCTATTTTACCGATTAATGTAACTATAGAGTGTATCACTTCTACCTCCCTTTAAGTACTTCAGAATAAGGAGCCTATAGCGAAATTCAAACCCTTGAGAGGTAAATGACAAGGGGGTCCCTTATAAACATATCTCATCATTAGGTGTATGGAGGACTTCTACCAAACTCTAGAGGAAACAATTCTCTATAAATGATGGATTCCCATATGTACAACTTGAGATGGACCTCTACACTCTAACGTCTTCTTTACTAATGATATTATGCTCTTGTGGAGATCATAATTTCTAAACTTGCGAACATGATTTTTTAGTAAGATTATTATATCTATACGTGATACCATAGTTTCTATATCTAAAATCATAATATATATATATATATATATTTTCATGTATCATATTTTCAATATTTTCAACCATGTTTTTAATATCTAAGATCTTATTTACTATGCCTAATATTGTAGTTTATATACTCGAGATCATAGTTCTATAAATAAGATCACAATTTTAACAAATCAGGCTATAGTTTATATATGATCATATTTTTCATTCCTAAGATCACATATGTTCTATTCTTGAGACCATAGTTTATACACATAAGAACATAATTTTAATACATGAGATCATACTTTATGTACTTGAGATCAAAATATTTTTTTTACCAGAGACCAGAGTTTTTATACCTAAAAGTGTAATTCCATCCCATAGATTTTATATTTTATGCTTGATATCATTGTTTCTATACCTAAGAATATATTTTCTATAACTGATATCTTGGTTTCTATAAGTAAAATTATAATTTTATACATAAGATAATAAATTATATATCTAAGATCATAGTTATTTTACCTAAGATTTTATTTTCTACTTTTAGATCGTATGATTTATGACTTTGATCAAATCTTTTATTCGGGAGATTATATTTTTTATATTTTATATATTAGTATCTTTAATTGAGATCATACTTTCATAAATGAGATAATAAGTTCTACACATGAGATCATAGTTTTCTATTTTGAGACCGTACATTCTATGACTGAGATCAAATTTACTACGCCTTATATCAATATTTCTACCCTTGAGATCATATTTTTTATATAGAGCTAATATCTTAGTTTCTATCATTGAGATCATGATTTACATTCCTAAAATCATAATCCCTCTGTTACAAAAATTTCCCCTAATTTCCTTATTAGGTTGTCTAATAA
The DNA here is from genome assembly GCA_026401315.1 of Dysphania ambrosioides. Classification (NCBI taxonomy): domain Eukaryota; kingdom Viridiplantae; phylum Streptophyta; class Magnoliopsida; order Caryophyllales; family Amaranthaceae; genus Dysphania; species Dysphania ambrosioides. The sequence continues at coordinate 15,486,647 of CM048662.1, forward strand.
ATCATATTAAGTACTTGTTTCAAGAGAGTTTTTAGGGGTTTTTGAATCTATATTAGATGCATTTAGTGTGGTTCCACATGATTTTAGTTTCACTTTCCTTTATTTGGTGCCTTCAAAGGTGTTTTTAGTGTTTTTGATGAATATTAGGAATATTAGAGCAATCCCAAAGTTTTAGCATAAGCTCGAGTTTTCATGGAGCAATCCACGAGACTTTGATAATAATTATGGAGAAACGCAAGTTTTTGGAGTGAAAAGGAATGAAGACTTTATCATATGAGAAGCAAAGATGCGTTTGATAACAGGAAACTCAAACTTGAAGATCATAAACTGATATTTCTTTAGTATTTTGAACATACCTCAAGATCTACAAATGGTGTTGATGTAATTATAATTGGGTTGAAAATAAGACTTCAATAGATTTCCAATGATATATCACTACTTCAAACAAAGGTCTGGATCTTAAGATATGACTATTTTAAGATGAGCTAAAGCTAGCCTGAAAAGTTTAAGAAAATGAAGAGACTTAGACGAGTGTGTACATCACTTTCCTGAGTCTATGCTAGAAAGCTATTTTTTTCTTATGATGTCCTTATTTTAGCTAAATAGAAGATGACTCAGAAGAGTATGCAGAGCACCCATTCGAGTGATGTTCCAGGCCTATTTTTCGCGGTTTTCTTTATTTAAGCCCGATGAAAATTTAGTTTATTATAAATAATTTTCTAGGTGTTTCTTAAGAAAGTAACATCAGAGAATAAGTTTTCTTTAGTTTTTATGCATTACTTTGAAGCACTTACTAAGATTTGAAGGTTTTATGCATTTGTAATCTACAATTCTCGCCAGATTCTCGTTATTTCACAAGTATTTGATTCTCCCTTTAAATATCTTGTTAATTTATGTTGTTTAATTATGTTTTTTTATATTAATATGCTTTATTTTGATTTTCAATATGATTGAGTATTTTTTTAATCTAGGGTATTGATGAACCTAAATATGAATTGAATATATATGATTCCCATATTCTGAAATCTTAAATCTTTATGGAATTCCTTTAATCTGTGGGAGAGAGAGTCTCCAAATTTATGATTTGATCGTTAACTCCAACAACATTAAATAAGGAAACAACCAAATCAATACATACTACAACAAATTGCTAGCAATTTGGAAGGAGATTGATCGCCGAAAACTAAACCAATGGAACATCCACAAGACATCACAATTTTTAATGATTTTACTTAAAAAATCAACTATACAAATTTCTTGCAGAAATTAATGACAATCTTAACATGGATAGAAGAGATTTATTAACTCAAGAACCCTTACCCACTATTGAACAAGCTTACGCCATTATTCAGCGTGAGATGGCTAAGAGGCGGATCATGAGAGGGGAAGAAGCCGAGACAAGTGCCATAGGAGGTGTGGGAAGGGAGTTACTTTCTAAGAATCAAACTGGAAACAAGTGTTTGGCATGAAGAAGAGAGAGCATTACTCAAGTGCTCACACTATGGTGGCTCACGACACACCAAAGAAGGTTGTTACAAGTTAATAGACTACCCTGACTAGTGGCCAAAGTCAAAGGAAAATGGGGATTTAGGGTTAAAAACCAAAAATAATCCAATATGCCTTTAAATTTTTCAAATGGGTGTTCAAATTGTGTACGCCTAATAAAGGATGTGGCCAGTGCTTTACGTCGTGTAGAAAATTCAAATGGTCTTGGTAAGGCCTGAACCTATGCAAGATCCAAGGCTTAATGGATTTTTTATTATGGAGCAATGGAAAAAATGACATACGACTCAATTGATTTTATTAAAATTGATAAAACCAACAAAAATCAGACGACTAATGGTGATTTAATACCAACTAAAGAAATTGAAAAAATAAATGTCTTTGGATATTTGCCAAAAAATGTTTATATGTTCCACAACTATCCCATAAGTTGCTTTTTGTTAGCCACCTGACAAAGGAATTAAAATATGATGTACTAATGTATCATGGATTTTGTTTGGTACAAATTAATCAGATACAAAAGATGATTGGGTGTGGCACTTAGCATCTAGGGTTGTAGTATGTGGATGATGTGGTTCAATAAGGTAAAACAAAGATAGCTCGTGGGACAATGTATCAGCAAATTCGGCTATGACACTGGTGACTAGGGCACTCTTCATGATGGTACTTAGAAAACCTATACCTATTTCCTTCTTTTTTTGAAAAAAATCCAATATTGTGTGAAACTTGTATTCAAGCAAAGAGTCACAAACAACCTTTCAAATCGAATAATACTAAAGTTGATGTACCATTTTAATTAATTCATTCATACCTATTGGGCTCAACATCTAAATTAGACAATCATGGTTTTTCATACTTTCTCATAGATGTTAATGATTATATAAGAATGACTTGGATCTATTTCCTAAAACGCAAATATAGGTTTATGAAAAGTTTGTTTTATTCCATACCCTAGTTTGTATTCATTACAAAACACATATCCGGATCCATAGGTCAGATAATGGTAGTATGTAAATACTGATATGAAACATTTTTTTCCACCCGTGGAATTATTCATCAAACCACCTATCCAAATACCCCTCAACAAAATGGTGTGGTTAAACGAAAGAATAAAACCCTCCTCAATATAACTCGAGCCCTCATGATTGAATCCCAAGTTTGATTATTTTTTGGCCCAAAACTATTATTACCGCTACCTACATCACCAATCATAAACTCACAAAAATACTAAACTACCAAACTCCTATTGCCCATCTTACCAGCCTAACATCTACTCCATAAGGCATGTCCCTAACCCTTTAGGTATTTGGATATAATGTGTATGTTCACATTCATTAACAACATATAACCAAACTTGACCATTTTTTTGTTAAGTGTGTTTTCTTGGGATATGGAATACACTAAAGGGTTATCGGTGCTTTGATCCCTCAACAAATCATGTCTACACTACTATGAACTGTGCTTTTCTAGAAACTAAGTGCTTTTATAACACCCATCTTAGAAGTTAAGGGGAGAGTCCGAGTGACTCTACAAGCTTGTTGATTAGTCCAATTACAATTAATCATGTCCCATTAGAGCAAGTACGTGGAACCACAGAGTCTATGTCTAAAGACATGGTATAATCTAACATACCAGTAGATAACCCATCATCACCTTTGTCTAAGCATCCTGAGGTAAATTCTCTAAGAACTTTAAACTCTTATCCTATAATTGATAGTGGAAGTTTTGATAAATCTATATCATAGGAAAAAAACATTTTTTAAGATGGAGGTGGTGAAATATATAACCTACCTCCTCGAGGAATACCACCTAAAAGGTACAAACCAGATTATGATCCTCGAGCATCTAGGTACCCTTTGCCAATATGGTTAGGGGGGTAACCTTTAATATTTTAATAGAAGTAACAACCTTCACTATGGCACTCTATTCTAAATAAATTCTAAAAAATGTAAAAGAAGCCTTGCAAGAACTATGGAATAAAGCAATGGATGATGAAGTCGAAGCCTTAAAGAAGAATGGCGCATGGGAGAAATGTCAACTTCCTTTAGGAAAGCACCTAGTTGGATGTCAATGGGTGCTTATTATAAAATACAAAGTAGATGGATCCATTGAACGATACAAAGACAGACTAGTTGCCAAAGGATACACTCAAACTTAAGGCATCGATTATTCAAAACCTTTCTTAGTAGTGGCCAAGATTAATATAATAAGTGTGTTATTTTCAATAGTAGCAAAAAAAAGATTTGCCACTACATCAACTCAATGTAATGAATGAATTTTTACATTGAGAAATTTAGGAAGAAAACTATATAGAAGCTCCTCATAGCTTTGTTGAAGAATTCTCCATCAATAACGGGTGTAGACTCAGGAAGACTCTATATGTGAAACAATCTCTAAGGGCTTGGTTTGGTAGGTTAACCTTTGCTATAAATAAATTTGTATACCACTAGAGCAACTCAGATGATACTCTATTTTTAAATAAAAGGCAAGGACTTATAACTTACCTTATCATATATGTTGATGATATGATTCTCATAGGGAGTGAATCTTAAGAGATCTTAAAGCTGAAAATAAACTACTCATGCAGTCTGAGATGAAAGATTTGGGGAATTTTTTTAATATTTCTTATGGATTGAAGTCCTAAGTTCCAAAAAAGGGATCTTAATATCTCAAAAGTAGTAATTTCTTGACTTGTTGACTGAAATTAGAATGATAGACTATAGACCATTTGATAATGAATCATGGACTCTAATTAACTAATGATGCTAAAATTGACAAATCAAAACCAATACCAAAGACTGTAGTGAAGCTTATCTATCTATCTCATACTAGACCAGATATTGCTTATGTAGTAGGTGTGGTTAGTCAGTTTACGCAAAAATCCCAAGAAAATCACATGACGGTAGTTCAGGTATCAATTAGGTATCTAAAAGGTACAATGGAGACTAGGATAATGTTCCAGAAAAATGGTCATCTAGAGATTAAAAGCATACATTTATGCAGATTGGGGAGGTGATTTAACCAATAGAAGATTCAGGGTACTTTACTATAGTATGAGGAAATCTAGACACTTGGGAGTTGTGACCCTATCTAGTGCTGAAGCAAAGTTTTGTGGTTTAGCCAAAGGCGTTGCTAAAATCCTTTAACCAAGAAAGTTGCTAAGTGAACTTAGATTCCCACCAAAAGAATGTTGTGAATTCTTCTACGACAACAAAGCAACCATTAACATCTCAGGGAACCCGATCCAATATGATCGAACTAAACACATGAAGATCAATCAACACTTTATCAAAGAGAAACTCGAGACTAAGGTGATCACCCTTCCCTATACTCGTTCAGAGGAAAGTTAGTTGATATTCTTACCAAAGATGGACCAACCAAACCTTTTCACGAGATTCTACGCAAACTAGACATTGGAAGCCCTAATACCAATCTTGAGCGAGAGTGCAGAATAAGGAAAACACTTGATCATAGCTGAAGACACGGCAAGTCCTTGATCACAACTATCAAGGATCCTTAAAAAAAGACAACTCCAAGGCATTTAGGTAAAGCAAAAGTCAAAGGTCAAAAAAGAGATATTAGAGTCACCAATGTATATTTAGAGAAAATTAGTTTAGAAAATATTGTAACTATATAGGCCTTGTAATTACACCCTTGATATCAACAAAAACACATTCAAAACACTCTAAAGTGTTCTTTTACGATTCTATTGCAAAACTCTATATCGCAATATTTTGTAGCAGCCAGCACTTCGTCTAGCCTGTTTTTGGTTTGCTGATTAAGAATTGTTTGCTAAGCATGTTTTAGAGCTGATTAAGATCTCATAATAATTCAACAACTTAGACATAGTATCATTAAAGTAAACAACAAACCAGGGAAATTAACTTTCTACTTGCTCCCTCAATACTTTAGATCGGACAAATTTCTTTGTAAATACGGTAGATAATAATGCTACAATCTTATGATTAACAATAAATCCATACTCATTGACTGTAAGGAAAGTTTAACAGCAAAAAGAACAATAAATAAAAGCTTGCTCATCAACTATATAATACAGCTTTTCCATTAAAAAAACTGTGTGTCTCGACTGTTGAGGGCTTCATGCAAGATGGAAAACAAAGAAAGACTTAAGTACTTGTCCAAAGCCATTGATATCCACAGTACTTGTCCAAAGCCATTGATATCCACAGCCTGGCCCATAAGATAATCTGCAGGCTTTTCCTTGTAAAATGAATCAACAATGCCATCTACACTTCTACAGCAAACCCCATCCATGGAATAAAGAAATTGCCTCAGATTTCTTTTTAGTTTCAACTCTTCTTAGAATGCAGCCATTAACAAAGAATAGAAAGTGACACTTCCAGACCTACTCGTAGACCACCACCAAATCTTGTACGTGCTGCCTTCACTCATTAAGCCAGTATCCACATGCTTAATTTTCTCAACTGGACGATATTCTGACTTGAGAAGTACGTCGTCTTCTTGCTCCACAAAGGATGTAATGTTTGCTGTTTCCCCTGTACAGTACACCAAGGATGTTGAGGACAGGCATATTACTCATATGTATCTATTGGCTTCCTCCACTTACTTGACTATACAAAGGCTCTTTCATTGAGATCTAGGGTACTCGGTGGATGGGTCTTATAATGCAGCTCTGTTGAGTAACCTGCAAATGGAACATGTCATAGCTGAGTATATCTTCTAGGCCTGCGGGACTAAAGCAGATTAAAATCTCTCTTTGGCCCCTCTGTTCAGAAATGATTGTGATCAATACTGTACACATATACATGTAATAACATACAGCGTGTATGCAATGTTTACAAGACATCTTGAAGAGAAATTACATGATGAAGTGACAGGACAGTGATCAAACGCAATGTATCAAGTACCAAAATAGACCAATTTTTGGAAACAATTCTTCCAATTGATGAACCTTGGTAAGGAATATAGAACCTAAAGTTTCAGCAGTAACACCATGTTTCTTTTTTAAACACGTACGTCTCAAAACGTTCTAATCGTTGTGGCAACAACCTTTGTTACATTTGGAACACGTAGTTCTACGAGTCCCTTTGCAAGCTTTCTAATCCTTTTTAGCCCCTATGCATTTGAACAAATGAGAAAAATACACCTAGTATCAAAAATCCAAGAAGTATAAGTTGCTAAATTGACTTTTATAACAAGATACATGAAGTACGTAGAAGCTCCAAACTTCTTATTTTTCAAGTATTTGGGGGCAATTCCTTTTCCAATGACAAATTCCATTACAATGGAAGCACTTAAGTATTTATTATGTTTATCGAAACTGGCTTAAGTATTTAAATAATTTTAAAACCAAATCCAAGCACACTTAATTCAATTTAAAATATAATGTCCCTTTAAAATTAGGTGATTCCAAGATCCTATTTAAAATAATTTTAAGTGGACCTATGCCTTACTCTTAAAGTTATTTCATTAAGGTAAGTAAATCCAAACTAATTAAATCTTGTATGTAATTCTTAGTTGATAGGTGGTAATTCCTTATCTTAATACTATCCCTTTGCTTCAAAATTCAAAACCCTTTTGATGATTTTGTTGATTATAACCAAACAAAACTTGTTAATTCCCCAAATTATACCTTATTTATCCTAAGACAATTAGTAACACCTTGTTAGGAAGAACCTATTACAAATGATCAAGGGCTTCTATAGGTTCTTATTTGGAAAAAGATATTAACTCAATATTAGTTAGGAACTTAAATCATGTTGTTTTATTTAAAATTGAACTCATTAAATAAATAAACAATATAAACTTATAGAACATTTTAAAGGAATATAAAATACAAAATAAATGTGGTCCTATTATTGTCCCAAACCCCTAAAAATTATTCATCATGGATTCCATCCTTGAAACATAGTGGATCACCATCCTTCATTCCTTGGATCTCCATCTATAATACATAAAAATATTTAGAAATTTTAATATCTGTTTAGAATAAATTATAAAAATACAAACGATATACATATCATATTTAGGTCACAAGGAAACTTGAACGATATGTAGATTATAAATTTTATCCTTATTTGGGTCATACTAGTCCCCTCATGTAATCATAATATCACACATATTATGACAAGCATAAAACCAATAATATCAATATATTAAAATTAAAAATATGCTATTAACGCTTACAAATATTTTTTATTTAATTTTATTAATCACATTAATAAAATCAAATAATAAACAAAATATTAAAGGCATGGCATAAACAAAAATATAGAAACTGACTATTTATTGTTGTTAATCAAATTAATAAAATTTAATTAATTATCCATCAATAACTATTATTGAATATATAATTTTGATTCAATTATTATTTAATGTTAATTAAAATTATAAAAGGATAGAATTAAAGGAAAAATGGGCTCAAACCCCAACCTAGCTTGTCATGGCCTACACTACAACAATAGTAGCATACCCTTTACTTAACACATTCATGAACCCCAAAAATCCACTGGCGACAATTGCTGGAGACCCAGCCACGGTCACTCCCAACATTGAGAAAAGGAGCACCAATGGCGCAGTACAATCAAAGCCAAAGCAAGCAAACGCTGATTCTAGTTCTTAGGTGGAACAAGTCATTTTTATTAAGGAGATGGAAAGCCGAGCAAATAGGTTTACTTCTATAAACAATGTTTTATACAAGGGGATTTAATTTGAATATATAAGTTATTCTTATATAATTCAAAATTTATTTCTTGTTTTTACTCTTATAATTATTTGATACCGCCTTTATTTATTGTACTTTATCAAGACCTGCATTTGAAATCACGACAAAGTAAGATAAGTATGGATAGCTTGATCAAATATATTTTGTGTTTATATAAATGAAATCTAACCAACCATACTTGATTTTAGTTATGTGTATATTTAGGGTTTTTAATTAATATTATGTTTTTCAACTCATGGTTGATGTTACATATGATTGAGTCGGAATAGAGTTGCTTATGGGTGGATAATGACTAATGACTGATTCGTATCTCATCCCCAAATCCAAGTTTAATACAAGACCATAATTGAAGTTATGTCTTTTAGGAATTCATAACCAGGTAATCTTTACATGGTATGTCTTTTTAATTTGTCCTTATTCGTTAAATCCATGATAAAAGTTTATTAATCTTCCTTTAAATATTCATTGGTGACTCCTACTTAAACCCTTCTATTATTCTTTTAAGAGTCAAATATAAAATACCCATGTGCCAAACATGTTTACACATGCAATAATCATAGGCAACTCTACTAAGGACGCTTCATTTAATTTTTCAATTTGAATGATTGTAAATAAAAAGATGCATGATTGAAGAAGAGGTCAATCTTTCAACGGAAAACAAATGATCGGGCAAAAATTATCTTCATGACTAAAATAGATTGATGGACTCTTGTTGGAGGCTGTAAAACACAATGATTTGGAAAAGGCAAGAAGATTATCAATATGGAACGATCATAATTTTGATAAAAGAAAGATTTTTAATTGATTTAATTTTTATATGTTGCTTAGATTTCAATCTCTTTATGGAAGTCATATGACTATTTATCAATGAATTAGTTTGTTTGTTTCAACAACATAGAAAAAAAACCTAGTGGCGAGGAGCCCAGGTAATGTAAATTGACCATTGCTTTATCAGTTTGAGTACTTGATAAAAAATAGTACGAAAAATGATACCCTAGAACCATACACTAGTAGAAAACAGTTCAATTGCTTCGCCTCAATTGCTGCGGTTAAATAAATTTCGAAGCACATAACAATAAGTAATGCGGTTATTCAAACAACCGCAGCACTTATAACACAAGTGCTGCGATTATAAAAATAACCGCAACATTTATTACAAGTGCTGCGGTTATTTAAATAACCGCAACACTTATGAATCACAAGTGCTGCGGTTTTTTCAAATAACCGCAACATTTAATCTTCCCCCAAGAATATAATATATGACTGATTAAATGCTGCGGTTATTTGAAAAACCGCAGCAATTATAAATCACAAGTGTTGCGGTTATTTCAAATAACCGTAGCATTTAATCAGTCATATATTATATTATTGGGGGAAGATTAAATGCTGCGGTTATTTAAAATAACCGCAGCACTTGTTCATTAATATAAAAACCCAGCCTTTTCTGTTCCAGGCCATTCAAACACGAAAACTTTCCCAGAATCGTCCCAACACTTCAGTGCACGAAAAAAATCTAACCCTAACCCTAACCCTAACCCCATAACGTAACATCCCACTACCTAAGTTTAAAAACCCAGGCCATTTTGTCTCTAACCCTAACCTTATAACTTACTCATCTCTCCCATTTTGAAGAAGTCTACATACTCCAAAGCTCAAAATCATGGTTTGTATTTGCTTTAAACTCTAGTATATATTTTTTTTAAAATTTTTTTGTCCATAATTTGTTAATATATAAATGCGAAGATGAAAACTTCTTATATGTTCAGATCTATATTTTATATGTTGTGTTTATGAAAGAATAAGCCTTAAAAATCGAATTTCATAGATTATAGGGTGTTAGAGACCTTTTTTGGAGATAAATAGTGGACAAATCCCCCGGAGTCCCGTAGTCAATTTTATGACTTCTCAAAGTTTTTTTTTTCAATATCTCAAATAATACGTCACCGAAGCCGCTAAAGAGTAACATAGTTGTGTAGTACCTCTAAAAATAGGTGGTTTCAAAAAAAAATTTAAACCATTCGGATTACCGGGCTAAGAGATATGCCTTTTCAAACTTTACGAAACCTTGGAATAACACCCGAAATCTATGAAGAATGAATTGGTTGTTTATTTTGAGTACAAAATATTGTATATCGCAATTTTGCGTGCGAAAACGAGTGGTCAGAATTGAATTTTCGATTTATATGCTTCACGACTCATCATTTCTTAGCTTTTCTTATCTTTTATGACCTATTAATTTTAATTTTTTTTTGTTCTGGTAACCATCAATTGCTGCGGTTATTAGAAAAACCGCAGCAAATATATCTATTATTTGCTGCGATTTTACCAAAAAACTGCAGCAAATAATGCTAAAAAAATATTTTTTTTTATTCTTAAAAAATATTTGCTACGGTTTTTTGGTAAAACCGCAGCAAATAATAGATATATTTGCTGCGGTTTTTCTAATAACCGCAGCAATTGTTATTTCTATTGCTGCGTCTAAAAAACTGCAGCATCTGTTGATTTTCCATGTGCTTCGCCTATATGTGCTTCGTATAAATAACCGCAGCATTTAAAGCTAAAAAACCGCAGCAAATAGACATTTCTCTACTATGGATACCGTTTAGTTTGATTATCCAAAGTTTTAAATAGGGTATTTTGGATAGTTTATGTACTAAATAAAATACCAAATAACTTATTCATATTGAAAAATTAAAGATATATTTTTGTAGGGGCGTTATCATAATTTTAAGGGTCTTGAACCCAACTAGGTTTTAAATGGACAATTCGATGAGTGAATTGTCACTAGAGAACTCGATTTTTGTAACCCAACCTCCCCTTTTTGGTGAAGAAAAGAAGGAAAAGTTCTCCCCCACTAGTGCCCTACATGTTTGCGCATCGATAAGGATTAGCTATGCGGCCTTTAGAGACATTAAATGGGTTAGGAGTCGCCACCAAATATTTAATGGGCTGTTTGGAAATCCTGGGGCTAGAATCCCCATATGACTCACATAAGTGGTCTACTATCCATGAGAAAGTTTGGGAATGAGCGACTTATTTTAATCTGGGAGTGTGTGCAAAACAATTAGCATAGAGATGTGTTGAGTTCCTTGAGTTTTGATGTTTTGAATGATGACAAACAGTTACAGGAAACAGGTCACAAGAAGTTGGAACTGTCTCCTTGACTACTATGCTTAAAGCAGTCACATATTATCTATTGCATGTTAACCATGTTATATGTGTAGTAGTTAAGAAGATTCCAAGACTTGGAGCATAGAAGCCTTTCGAAGACATTCGAAGAAAGATACTTTGCTCAAGATGAAGCATTCAAGATAGATTCAAGTCTTGAAGATTACATGAAAAGAAGATCATTTGTACTTTACTGTTAATCTAGTTTTTCATGTAATATGCTCCGTAGTATGACTTATATGAGTAGGTAATATAAGTGTTTTAAGTGTGATAAGTCATGTTATGAATTCTGGTACAAAACTGGAACAGAATTCATAACATAATTCAGGGAACCAGGTTCAGAGAACCACGTTTACTGAATGAAATATCAAGCTGCGTATTTTTGAAAAGATTTTGTAAAAATATTTTCTAAGAATTATTTTTGGAAAAAATATTAAGCAGCTGGTAGATTAGATGAGAATATATTGGTTACCTAAAAGCTAGGAGTATTTATCTTAATTGATTCTATCTATATGATTAAGTCAAATAAGATAAATACTTTCCTAACTTCATACTTTCCTAAACTCACATAAGGTGACATCTCAAAAGATAATGTGATTTTAGGAAAGCTGGGGTTTTTGTAATCACATATATAAACTCATCTAATCAACCTAATTCAAGAAGTCTCTCACGTGAAGAAAACTGAGTTTATCTCTAGAGAGCATTATACACACTTAAGCATAAAAACCTTTCATTAAGTCATATACACGAGCAACATTAGAACTTATATTTTTCTCTCATAATTAGCTTTTAGAAGCAAGATCAAAGGAGAGTTTGATTTTGTAAAAAGCCTTCAACAGAGGGGTTGATAGGCTGGGAGAGTGTTTGTGAGTTCAAACACAAAAGGGCTTACTAGTGTAAGTCGAGTGCACACTCGGAGTAGAGTGTGGGGTGAATTGGTTCCCAGAGTAGGGAAACAGTTGAGTGTCTGTATTCTTTATTTTTTGGAGTAGATTAATAAAAGAGCATAGAGTAGGAGGACGTAGGCCTGAGTTGGCTGAACCTCATTAAATTGTGTGTCTTCCTTTATTACTCTACATACATTCCGCTGCTAAATAGGAACCAGCACAACTGGTTCCTCCCACTGATCGAAAAAGGGAGAAAAATAGGCCAAGACTATTTAACACTCAATTCACCCCCCCCCCCTCTCGAGTGCTCTAAAACCTTCAATTGGTATCAGAGCCTAGGCTTCTCATAAGAGTAACATCTAGAGAAGTCAAGTATGAGTACTCATGAATTGAACGCTATGAGCTACGACAATAAGACAACAAAGTTCAATGGTAACAACTATGCTTGGTGGAAAAACAGGATCAAGAATGTGATCATGGGAATTGATTATGAATGTTGGATAGTTGTCAAAAATGGTCCCAATATCATTTTCAAGACAGATGAAGAGGGAAACAGGATTCCAAAGAAAGATAATGAACTAGTAACTGCTGATTACAAACTGCTGGAGAAGAATGCCAAAGCAATGTCAATTCTATAACAGGCTATAGGTGAGACTGAAACAAACCGGATCTCAGGTTGCAGCTGCAAAAGAGATTTGGGATACCCTCGAACTTGCCTTTGAGGGAACCAGTAAGGTAAAAAGGTCCAAAATTGATTTACTTATGTCTAAGTATGAAATGTTTGCTATGAATAAAAATGAAAAGATTAATGACTGTTTTCGTAGATTTATGACAATAATTAATGATCTTAGATCTCTTGGTAAGAACTTCTCTGATGAGGATCTTGTGAGAAAAGTTTTACGCAGTTTGACAGATGCATGGACATCCAAGGTAACAGCAATATATGAGGCAAAGGATTTATCAACTCTATTGATATGGATATCAAGAAGAAGGGCAATTCATATTCGGATCCAATTAACTTGATGGTGTGTCCGAGTGGGTTTGATTTGCAAAAGGGTCAAACTTGGGTCACATTGATTAAAATGGATCAAGATCAAGTGGATTTAGCAATGAAATAAATTAGTGTTGTTAGAAGTTGAGATTGAGTCAAACTCAACTTGATTGCTGACCAAGTCTTTGATTTGACTAAGTCTTTGCTTTGACCAAGTCTTTGCTTTGACCAAGTCTTTTGCTTGCTGCCCAAGTTGGTCATTAGAGTCCTAGTCCTTGTTAGTTTAGGTTTCTTTTGTTATAAATAGAGGGTCTTATGCATTTGTAATTCATTCAAACTTTTCACAAAAAATAAACCTTGTATTCGTGAGAATTCAATTAGAACTTGAGAGATTCTTGTTCAACCTTAATTCTTTGTTTCGAGTGAATCATTCAAAGGTTAAGAGGCCTTAAGCTTTGTCCCGAGTGAATCGTTCAAAGTGAGAGGGTTAGTGATCTTCTTCCAGAGATTGGTTGAAGGTTGTTAATGAGACTTGCACAATTTCCAGAGATTGGTTCTTGTTCAAGCCATATCCTTCAATCCTAAGTCGCATTCAATTAAAGAAACTTAAAGAAATGTGAAACCCCCTCCTATTACGCATCAAATTGGTATCAGAGCTTTGTTTTAAGTAGGGAGGAACGTCGTTGTAGGAGGACCTGCTCGTCGTTAAGAGCAAAGGTGAGTTTACCCAGATTCGACCACTTTCTGGGCGGAACTTTGGAGAATGATAACTTCTGCTTTCCTTGTTAAAATTGGGTGATTCTTGAGCGAAAATTGGGTGAAATCTCGTAAGTAATAAGCATATAAAATTTCAGGAGATTTGGAGGTCGTTTGCTATAATTTCGAAGCAGGAACATTCAACAGCACCAAAAAGGAACCAAATCCGGGTAGGAAAATTTTCAAACTTTAAAGAGAGTTCAAGATTGTGTGCGAAAATCAAGATTCTTGGTTTTTTGGTATACTTTCTCCATCTAAGAGGAAGTAGTAATGAAATATAGAGCAAGAAGGGATGTCTCTCAAGAGTGTCCTCGAAGCCCTAGAACGAATGGAAGCGAGAACAAAAACACGCATTGATGCGGTAGTGGCTGATTATTCAAGGCGGCTAGATCCAAATTCCATTCACTACTATAAAAACAAGAATGATGAGGAGGAAGACTCGGAATCTAATCAATCCAATCCACGCCCTAGCCAACAAATCGATGATAAAGGCATCAAACTAGATGACTTCGATGGACTAGGTGATCCGGAAGATTACCTTGAATGGGAAAGGCAAGTGGAGAAAATTGGAGAATATAAGGGGTTTGATGAAGCAACAATATTCAAAATAGCTTATATTCGATTGATCAAAAGTGCGGGCACATGGTTAGAAAACCTAAAATCTAAAAGAAAGAAGGCTGGAAAATCCAAAATCACTACATGGAGCGAGTTGAAGAAGAAGCTTCGAGCTAAATACGTTCCTAGTGACTTTGAGCAAGAGCAATTCATCAAGCTCACAAACCTGTTCCAAGGAAGCAAAACAGTCAAGGAATATATCATGGAGCATGAGCATTTATATGCGCTTTGTGACCTTGAAGAAAAGGAACCTCTGAGGATTGCAAGGTTTCTAAAGGGATTAAATCGAGATATAGCAAGAAGGTGTGAATTGCAGTCCAAAAATTCTTACCACGAAGTATGCAAGCTTGCATTGAAGATTGAGCAGCACCTTAAGGAAGAAAAGGGTGGAACATCAAGACCATATTCTAAACCTTTCACCCCTCATAATGCTAAGGAATCCACGAATCCTACTAACATCGCAAAGATGGATGGTAAAAAGCCTTTTGAGAGAAAGTGGCCTGAAAATAAGAAAGATGTTCCGATTTCAAAAGAAGAAGCAACGAGTAGAGTGAAGTGCTTCAAATGCCAAGGGAGAGGACATGTAGCGTCCCAATGCCCCTCAAAGAGGGCCTTGACCATGGAGAAGTATCTCGAAATGGAAGAGGAGGAAAGGCACTACAATTTTGTTGCTATAGAAGAGGAACACACCTTAGAGCAAGAAGGAGATGAGGATGAGGATGAGGATGCTTTTGCTGATGAAGAACACCAAACCTTGGTGTTAAAGAAAGTGATGCTCACAGAGGTGAATGAATCAAATAAACAAAGAGAGAATCTGTTTCATACGAGGTGTGTAGTTAAAGATAGAGCGTGCAATGTTATCATTGATAGTGGTTCATGCACAAACGTAGCCTCAAGTGAGATGGTTCATAAGCTAGGGTTGCCAACCAGAGATCATGGGAAACCATACAAACTAAGTTGGCTTGATGATTCAAAGGGTCTAAGAGTAAAGAAGCAAGCACTAGTCACGTTTTCCATTGGAAACTACAAAGAAGAGCTATGGTGTGACGTTATTCCAATGAGCGCTTGTCATCTACTACTTGGGAGGCCTTGGCAGTTTGATAGGAAGGTGATCCATGATGGGGAAGCAAATACCTACACCGTATTGGGCAGAAATAAAAGAATCAAATTAATGCCCATGTCACCTAATGAATACTACACAAGCTGCAAAACAAAAGCACAACCAAAGCCTACCATGTTTATCTCCCAACAAGAGTTAGACAATGAGATTATGGAGAACGGGGGATTGTGCTACCTTTTGGTGATTAAAGAAGCCCAACCACATGGGAACATGGAGAATGGTAATCTACATGCACTTTCTAGAAGAGCTAACTTATTGGCTATGGTGGATGCAAGAGTAATTGGATTCGAGCATATTCAAGCTTTGTATAAAGAAGATCCAGATTTCTCACATGAGTATGAAAGTCCATCAAGGGAGTATTCATTGCAAGATGGTTTCCTTTTCAAAGGGAATAGAATATGCATTCCTTGTTGTGGAGTTCGAGAGCTACTCATTAGAGAGGTGCATTCAGGAGCCTTGGCTGGTCACTTTGGGGTACACAAGACTTTGGAGATTTTAGGGGAAAACTTCTTTTGGCCACGGATGTTGAAGGATGTGCAACATGTTGTTTCGAGATGCTCTACATGCCAAAAATCAAAGAGTTCCTTCACTAAAGATGATGCTCAACATGTAGCAGATTTATTCTTCAAGGAGATAGTGAAATTGCATGGTATTCCAAGGAGCATAGTCTCGGATCGAGATTCAAAGTTCTTGAGCCATTTCTGGAAGTGTTTGTGGAAGCTTGTGGGGACTAAGTTAATGTTTAGTACCTCCTACCACCCTCAAACAGATGGTCAAACCGAGGTCACAAATCGTACCTTAGGTCAGTTGCTAAGAGGATTAGTTAGTAGAACTCAAAAGGATTGGGATAACAAGCTAGCACATGCTGAATTTGCTTACAATCGGTCTCACTCCTCTACTACACAAAAGACACCATTTGAGGTTGTGTATGGTGTTAATCCATTTTTGCCTATTGATTTGCTTCCATTAAAGAAGACAGATATTCATGTTGATGCTAAGAAACGTCTAGAGGTGTTCTTAAAGACTTGTGCCGAGGTTAAGGAAAGAATTGAAAGGATGAATGAAGTGTACAAGACGCGGTCTAACAAGAACCGAAGGCAGCCTATCTACAAGGTTGGGGACTTGGTATGGTTACACTTAAGGAAGGAGAGGTTCCCAGAGAAACGCAAAAATAAGCTAATGCCTCGGGCAGATGGTCCATTCGAAGTTATTGAGGCCTATGGAGATAGCGCATATAAGCTTGATCTTCCTAGTGAATATGGCAATGTGAGTGCTACCTTCAATGTTGGAGAAATTTCAGCGTATCTTGAGGATGAGAATTTGAGGGCAAATTCTTTTGAAGAAGGGGGGAATGATATGGATATCAAGAAGAAGGGCAATTCATATTCAGATCCAATTAACTTGATGGTGTGTCCGAGTGGGTTTGATTTGCAAAAGGGTCAAACTTGGGTCACATTGATTAAAATGGATCAAGATCAAGTGGATTTAGCAATGAAATAAATTAGTGTTGTTAGAAGTTGAGATTGAGTCAAACTCAACTTGATTGCTGACCAAGTCTTTGATTTGACTAAGTCTTTGCTTTGACCAAGTCTTTGCTTTGACCAAGTCTTTTGCTTGCTGCCCAAGTTGGTCATTAGAGTCCTAGTCCTTGTTAGTTTAGGTTTCTTTTGTTATAAATAGAGGGTCTTATGCATTTGTAATTCATTCAAACTTTTCACAAAAAATAAACCTTGTATTCGTGAGAATTCAATTAGAACTTGAGAGATTCTTGTTCAACCTTAATTCTTTGTTTCGAGTGAATCATTCAAAGGTTAAGAGGCCTTAAGCTTTGTCCCGAGTGAATCGTTCAAAGTGAGAGGGTTAGTGATCTTCTTCCAGAGATTGGTTGAAGGTTGTTAATGAGACTTGCACAATTTCCAGAGATTGGTTCTTGTTCAAGCCATATCCTTCGATCCTAAGTCGCATTCAATTAAAGAAACTTAAAGAAATGTGAAACCCCCTCCTATTACGCATCATCTATCTCTGGAACAACTGATTGGTTCCCTCATGACTCATGAAATGCTAATTGATTCTAAGTCTGAGAAGGAACCAGCCAGAGGAACAGCTCTTAAGGGAACAATAGAAGAAGAAGAAGATGAGATTGGAATGATTGCTAAAAGATTTGAAAGAACTCTTCGTGATCAAAGGAAGAATTTCAAAGGTAAGAACTTTAAGAAATCTAACTCTTCTTCTGCAGGTTGCTTCAAGTGTGGAGATAAGGGACATCTTATTCAAGATTGCCTTAAGTGGAAGGACAAACAATCCAAATCTGGAGATAAACGGGCCTTCAAAAATGCAATGATAGCAGCTATGTGGGGTGATTCTGATTCAGGGTCTGATGAAGATGAGGAATCACCTAACTCTGATGTTTGTTTGACTGCCTTCACCAACATTCAGGGAAACATCACTGACTCAGGAACCAGAGGGGGAACCAATACATTCAGAAAATGCTGAATGGCAAAGAAGGATGTGCTACACGAACACAAGGTAAACTTAGAACAAGTTAGGAAAGATATGCATGACTATGATAGAGATAATATGCTTGAATGTATTGACTCTTTATTAGATGAATGCTATAAACTTGGTGAAACTTACATAATTGGCAAAAGAAAACTTAAAGAAAAACGTGTTGAATGTGAAATTGCTGTTGCTAGTTGTGATCACCTAGAAGAAGTTTGCTTTGAATTGAAAAATCAAGTAGCTGAACTAGAGGTTGAATTGGACAAGTGTAAGGTGGAACTAGAGAAGGAAAGGTCTTCTAAATCTGACTGTCCTAGTGATGATGAGGAAGATCTGACCTCCTGGCTCCCCAGAGACTTATCAACTGCTAGTGAATCTCTTAATTTTTCAGTAGCTATAGGTAAAGCAAATTCCTGTAGTAGAACTTCCTTGTTGAAAGCCTTTGAAATATTGGCTCACAACTTAGAAGAAATACACAAAGAATTTATTTCACTTAAGGCTGCTCAATTCACTGTTTCCCCTACAGGTACCAGTGTTAAGATTAGTGATGTAATAGATGAGTATGAAGATACTATTTGTGATTTGCATGCTGAGATTCATAAACTAAAAAAAGATAAGCAATCAGTAAATGTTGACATGACTATTGATCCTATGGTTTCGAAACTTAATTTACAACTTGAATCCTTAAAAAGTGATTTTGATTTTCTAAAAGATGAAAATGATTTGTTGATTAAGAATCTTGAAACCAGAGAGAAAGAACTTCATGAAAGTCATCGACATGTTGAAAAATTACTGACTGCACAGGAAACTTTGAATTCTTTAATTTCTTTTAAAAATTACAAAGGAAGAGTTGGTCTTGGATATACTAGACAGAGAATCAGGACTAACTGGTCCCCCAGGGAAACCACGTGGGTTAAAGAATTCAAAAGAGATAAGTATGTAATGACTAAAGAGATGCATGTTTGTTATCATTGTGGAATGAATGGGCATAAGATACATGAGTGTCCTGCTAAGAAGAACAGTGAGAATAAGAACAATAAACATATGAAGGTGGTCTGGAGAAGAAAAGACCAACAAGAGCCTAATATCATTGAAAAGGGACCCAAACATGTTTGGGTTCCTAAAACTAATGTTTGATTTGTTCTTGCAGGCTAAAGTGAAAGGAGATACCTATTGGTATTTGGACATTGGACAGTGGTTGCTCAAGACACATGTCCGGGGATAAAAGTCAATTCCTTTCACTAGTAGCCTTTGACGGTGGAAGTGTCACCTTTAGAGATAACAACAAGGGAACCATCACTGGTTTAGGTAAGGTAGGTAAGACACTTTCAAATGCAATTGATGATGTATATTATGTTGAGGGCTTACAACATAATCTCTTGAGTATTTCTCAATTATGTGACAAAGGTAATAGAGTTGAGTTTCAAGCTAATCTTTGTCATATAATTAATTCTCAAACAGGTGAACTTGTATGTAAGGGAACCAGGAAGCATGATGTTTATATCACCTTTCTGGATAAAATTCCTCAAGACAAGTATGTTTGTTTGAAAGCTGTTTCTGACAATAATCAATGGATTTGGCATAAGAGATTTGGACATGCTAGCTTGACACTTTTGAAGAAATTAAGGTCTCGTGATTTGGTGGTAGGACTTCCTAACATCACTTATGAGGCAGATAAAGTTTGTTCAGAATGTGTTAAAGGGAAATAGGTTAAAATCTCTTTTAAGCCTAAAACTGTTTTGAGTACCAGCAGACCTTTCGAACTTGTACACATTGATTTGTGTGGTCCCATGAGGATACAAAGTCGAAGAGGCCATAGATATGTCTGTGTTATGGTTGATGATTATTCCAGGTACACTTGGGTAATAATGCTACATTCAAAAGATGAAATGTTCGATGAATGGGTAGCATTGGTGAAGCAAATGGAGAACCAGCTCTCTCACAAGCTAGTCTCGGTAAGATCAGACCATGGTACTGAATTTGATAATGCTAACTTTGTTGAATGTTGTAGGGAACAGGGAGTTAGTCACAACTTCTCAGCCCCAAGAACACCATAGCAAAATGGTGTTGTTGAAAGAAAGAATAGAACTCTTGAAGAGATGGCCAGAACAATGCTCATTGAGAGTGGTCTCCCTAAGAGTTTCTGGGGTGAAGCTGTGGACATTGCTTGCTATATTTTAAATAGAGGTCTCATTAGACCAAAGTTAAATAAGACTCCCTATGAACTCCTTAGAGGTCGAAAACCTAATATTGCATACTTTCGTGTATTTGGATGCAAATGTTATATTCATAACAATGGGAAGAATCAGCTTGATAAATTTGATCCTAGGAGTGATAAGGGAATCTTTCTTGGATATTCTCCTCAAAGCAAAGCTTATAGAGTCCTTAATAAAAGGACTTTGTGTGTTGAGGAGAGTGTGCATGTCATCTTTGATGAATTTAACATGTCTTCTGAGATTGCGCTGGTACAACCTGATGAAATGATTGGATTGATGGAGTTTACATGGAACCATGATACTGGTCTCCTAAATGAAGTGCAAGCAGATCTAGGCTCACTTGATACTCTACAAAATAATGATAATGAGGAGCCTAGAGAAGAAAATAAATACAATCCAGAAGAGGAACCAAGACCAAATAGTTCATCAAGTAACAAACAGGTAAGGAGTTTAGGGGGAATGAATGAAGATGCCTCCCCTGAACCTGAGGTAAGTAATGTTAATGGAAATAGCGTGAATATGAATCTTACTGGTTCCGAAGAAATTGATGAGATTCATGATCATGCTGGTTCCCAATCAAATGAAGAAGCACAAAATGATTTCTATTTTAAAAGTTTCAAATATCAATTTTCTCATCCTCCAGATCAGATCATTAGTGATATTAATAAAGGAGTTCAAACGAGAAGAAATATTTTTCAAAACTTTTGTGTC
Source organism: Dysphania ambrosioides (assembly GCA_026401315.1). Taxonomy (NCBI): domain Eukaryota; kingdom Viridiplantae; phylum Streptophyta; class Magnoliopsida; order Caryophyllales; family Amaranthaceae; genus Dysphania; species Dysphania ambrosioides. Next base: position 15,507,819 of record CM048662.1, read on the forward strand.
TTTTATTCTTTCCTATCTAATATAGAGCCAACTGACTATAAAATGGCACTGACTGATCCTGATTCGGTTCTAGCAATACAGGATGAATTAAATCAGTTCCATAGGAACCAGGTTTGGCATCTTGTACCTAGACCAAAGAATAGGTCAGTTATTGGTACAAAATGGGTCTTCAGAAACAAATTGGATGACCTAGGTACAATAGTCAGAAACAAAGCTAGGCTAGTGGTGCAAGGTTACAATCAACAAGAAGGGATTGACTATGATGAGACTTTTGCACCAGTAGCTAGGCTAGAGGCAATTAGGATTTTAATTGCTTATGCTGCTCACATGAATATGAAATTGTTTCAGATGGATGTAAAGACTGCCTTCCTAAATGGATATTTGAAGGAAGAGGTATATGTAGAGCAGCCACCTGGTTTTGAAGACAAGCTGTTTTCCCAACATGTTTACAAGTTAGAGAAAGCTCTATATGGATTGAAGCAAGCTCCAAGAGCTTAGTATGAAAGATTGTCTAAGTTCTTGATGGAGAATGATTACAAAAGGGGAACAGTAGACAAGACACTGTTTATCAAAGCCAGGGGGAACAACTTGATTATAGTAATAATTTATGTTGATGATATCTTATTTGGTGCTACTAATCAAGTACTATGTGATGAGTTTGCTAATCTTATGCAGAGTGAGTTTGAAATGAGCATGATGGGAGAACTAGGATTCTTTCTAGGATTGCAGATTAAGCAAATGGAAAATGGAACCATGATACATCAACAAAAATACTTGAAAGAATTGCTGAAGAAATTTGGCATGGAAAACAGCAAGGCTTATGATACAGCTATTCCCACATCCACAAAATTAGCTAATGATCTAAAGGGAAAAGATGTTGAAGCCACACTTTATAGAGGAATGATTGGTTCTCTTCTTTATCTAACAGCTAGTAGACCTGATATTGTGTTTTCTGTTGGATTGTGTGCTAGGTTTCAAAGTAATCCAAAGGAATCTCACTTGAAGGCTGTTAGAAGGATACTTAGGTATCTTGTGGGAACAACAGACTTATGCTTATGGTACCCCAAAGGGAGTGCAATTGATCTTATTGGGTACACTGATGTAGACTATGCTGGCTTTCTTATTGATAGAAAGAGCACATCAGGTATGGCACACTTTCTTGGCTCCTGTCTAATATCATGGGGTTCTAAAAAGCAAAACTCAGTGGCCTTATCCACAACAGAGGCAAAATATATTGCAGCAGCTTTATTCTGCTCCCAGCTACTATGGGTAAGGAACCAGCTGAAGGATTTTGGTATTGTTTATAATAGTGTTCCTATATTTTGTGACAACACTAGTGCAATTAATATTTCTAAAAATCCAGTTCAGCATTCCAAAACCAAACATATAGAGATTAGACATCATTTTCTGAGAGATAATGTAGAAAAAGGTTTAGTAGAAGTTTTTTTTTGCAAAAGTGAAGATCAAATAGCTGATATCTTCACAAAACCCTTGTGTAGAGAAACTTTTTGTAATTTAAGAATCTTACTAGGTCTAGTTAGATTTTAGTCTTTGGCTTCATCTATTTCCCTCAATGATTGGTTAGAATGGTATTCTCTTGTATAGTATGTGTACATACCTATGTCGAAATCCTTCAAGTTTTATGTAAATGTTTTGTGATCTCAAAAGGATTAAAAATTATTGTTGCAAGAAACAGGTGAAATTAAACTAAGTTGCCAAAAACAGAATAAAATGGTTTTAATCAAGTATCAGGAAAGGGAAATAGCAGATCAGCACTGATATGTCTTCCATATAATATTTTCATATCTTTGGAAGATTATTATAGGATATTTTCCTTTTGAAAGGAAATAATCTTATTTCAGTCATTTACCATAAAAATAATGGCAAATCAATCACTTGCCTAATTTATAGGATGGTTAAGATATTTATGGCAAGTAATGATAGCTATCTTTTCAATTTTTAAAACTTGTCATACTTATCAAATCACTTAACCGTCATATTTTTTTTTGAATTTCCATATTTCTGTTATGCTTTAAATATATATATAACCCTTTGTGCAGCTTCATTACCTCTCATTCATCACTCTCCTTCTCTCTTCTGCGTGCTGCTTAACAATCTGAGTGCTATTCATCATCTTCATTCTCAATTTCTCTTTCAAAATGGGAAGGAAGACTGTAGCTTCATCTAGGAGAGGCAGAGGAAAGGGGTCTGCTAGTGACTCCACTCAATTAAGAGGAACCCCCATCGGTGTTCCACCCACCTCTCATCAAAAACAAACCCTAATTGAACCTTCATCACCCAATGTAGCTTCATCACCTTCAGAAACTCCTACCGCAATCCCAGATTCCCCTCAAAAATCCCCCTCACCACCAAAATCAACCAAACCCTCATCAAAACAACCTAAGCCTATCATCTAGAAACTGATGACTCTGTCATCAAGGAACCTGTACCATCTCAGGGGGAACAGGAGACAGAAGCTCAGCAATCTGTGAGCCAAGGAGTGGAGGTTAGTAGTGCTGAAGAGCACAGTGACGAAGTGGAAGTGGTTGAGGTTACTGGGTTCAAAGAAGGATCATCAGATGAAAAGGTTAGGAGAAGTGGTCGTTTCACACGTTCTTCTGTAAAAAGGAAAATTGATGACAACCAGGAGGACTAGTCTGCTGATTCTATGCAAAGAAACAAGAGAAAGAGGTTGCCTGCTAAAACCTCTCATGCTTCAAAAGGTAAATATGTAGAATCCATTCCTACTGGTTCTATTGATTTAAATTCTAGACTAGTGTTGTATGGGTGTGGTGTTGAAAAAGGATATTTTGATATTGCTGCATTATCTGAGTTCAAGGAGTTGCTTGATTATCAAGGTTGGTTAATGTTGTTTGATGTTTGTGCTGTAAATGTGTCTGGAGTTAGGGAATTTTATGTTAATATCAAGCAAATGTCTGATATGTCCATAAATTCATGTGTGAATGGGGTTAATGTCAGTTTATCAGTTGCTTCTCTGTCAAGTCTGTTAAGTATACCAAGAGATGGTTTTAATAAGTACTCTGGTGACTGGTGGCCTATGCTTGTTGGGGTCACACCAGAGGAGATATATACTTTTATGTTTGGAGGAAAGATGCCCAAAAAGCCAAGGGTTCTTAAGTCTGTAAATCTGAAGGAACCAGTCATGCTTATTCTACACTCTCTGTGTAACAAGGTTTTAATACCAAGGGCTCAGGGTAGAGGTACTATGAGAATAATGGAAATGGTATTGATGTATCTGTTAATGAAGAAGGTGAAAATCAATCTTCCTGCATTAATGTTGGCCCATGTGATGAACTTCCATGGGTCATCTCATCACTCCTTGCCTTATGGATCCTTTATAACCCACCTGCTCAAATCTAACAATGTACCCCTGAGTGGTTCCACTATCCCAGTTACAGTGTTTACCAGGGTCATCTTAAAGCAGAAGGGTTTAGATATAAGTGGGGATCAGCTGCTGTTTAAATCAGAGGAACCAGTGGAGGATGTGAGATCTCCAACAGAGAAGAATAAGAAAGTAGAGGAGCCAGTAGGTCAGGCTCTAGTCTTGAAAAGGTTGGAGGATCAGGAGATTTTGCTCAAAAATATCATTGGTCTGGTCCAAGATTTATTCTCCTCTATTGATTCTAGGTTTATTAATCTAGAAAAGAAGCTTGCTGGTTCTCATGATCAAGAAGCACCTGGTACAAGTACTGCTGCTCCACAGTCTCCTCCTGAAGAAGAAATGCATGATGCTGAGGAAGGAGATGAAGATGAGTAACCAGCTGATGATGGAGACCAGGATGCTGATAGAGAAGAGGAGGATGAGAAAGATGAAGATTGATTCTGCTTTCTGTTTTTTTTGCCTACCCTATCTATTATGACTGATTCTGTTGATTTGCTTCTTCCCACCCCATGAACTGTTCTTTTGATATGGAGTTGGGGTATCTAATTTGTTGAACTTTATTTGGTATTTGTTTTGAACAATTTTACTTCTGCTATGACATGCCTCGTTTGACTAATCTATTTTTTTGCAGCATTTAACTTGAATAGTGGTTGATGCCACTGCATGGATGAGTACATTTAATAATTTGAGCATTTTATTTTTACTTGAGTATACTTTTTAATGATGCCAAAAGGGGAAAGAGTTGAAGTTGAAGCCTAGGATCTTCTTAGCCCTTTAGGATTTTTAGATTAAGTTAAATAGGAGTCGAGTCAAGTTAACTTAAGAATTTTTTTTTTCAGTGTGTGTTCATTTTTAGTCTTAAAGATTGTTGATGTACTCAATCCTAGTTGAGTACTTTATTGGAGTTTGTATGTTTTTAATGTGCTTGGATTGCAGGAACTTCAATTAGTTTGTCATCATCAAAAAGGGGGAATTTGTTGAGTTCCTTGAGTTTTGATGTTTTGAATGATGACAAACAGTTACAGGAAACAGGTCACAAGAAGTTGGAACTGTCTCCTTGACTGCTATGCTCAAAGCAGTCACATATTATCTATTGCATGTTAACCATGTTATATGTGCAGTAGTTAAGAAGATTCCAAGACTTGGAGCATAGAAGCCTTTCGAAGACATTCGAAGAAAGATACTTTGCTCAAGATGAAGCATTCAAGGAAGATTCAAGTCTTGAAGATTACATGAAAAGAAGATCATTTGTACTTTACTGTTAATCTAGTTTTTCATGTAATATGCTCCGTAGTATGACTTATATGAGTAGGTAATATAAGTGTTTTAAGTGTGATAAGTCATGTTATGAATTCTGGTACAAAACTGGAACAGAATTCATAACATACTTAATTAAGGGAACCAGGTTTAGAGAACCACGTTTACTGAATGAAATATCAAGCTACGTATTTTTGAAAAGATTTTGTAAAAATATTTTCTAAGAATTATTTTTTGGAAAAAATATTAAGAAGCTGGTAGATTAGATGAGAATATATTGGTTACCTAAAAGCTAGGAGTATTTATTTTAATTGATTCTATCTATATGATTAAGTCAAATAAGATAAATACTTTCCTAACTTCATACTTTCCTAAACTCACATAAGGTGACAGCTCAAAAGATTATGTGATTTTAGGAAAGCTGGGGTTTTTGTAATCACATATATAAACTCATCTAATCAACCTAATTCAAGAAGTCTCTCACGTGACGAAAACTAAGTTTATCTCTAGAGAGCATTATACACACTTAAGCATAAAAACCTTTCATTAAGTCATATACACGAGCAACATTAGAACTTATATTTTTCTCTCATAATTAGCTTTTAGAAGCAAGATCAAAGGAGAGTTTGATTCTGTAAAAAGCCTTCAACAGAGGGGTTGATAGGCTGGGAGAGTGTTTGTGAGTTCAAACACAAAAGGGCTTACTAGTGTAAGTCGAGTGCACACTCGGAGTAGAGTGTGGGGTGAACTGGTTCCCAGAGTAGGGAAATAGTTGAGTGTCTGTATTCTTTGTTTTTCGGAGTAGATTAATAAAAGAGCATAGAGTAGGAGGACGTAGGCCTGAGTTGGCTGAACCTCGTTAAATTGTGTGTCTTCCTTTATTACTATACATACATTCCGCTGCTAAATAGGAACCAGCACAACTGGTTCCTCCCACTGATCGAAAAAGGGAGAAAAATAGGCCAAGACTATTTAACACTCAATTCACCCCCCCCCCCCTCTTAAGTGCTCTAAAACCTTCAAGATGGAAAACAAATTAGGTTTATTTCCTAGTAAAACATGCATATACAAAGATAACACACTCTAATAAGGTGGGTTGAGCAATTTAAGATTTATGCACATATTTCTAATTAGGTGACCACTTGTATTAATTGTCTATAGTTTTAGGGTTTCTATGGCCGGTTGCCCAAGATTATCTTATTAGGCGTGATTACAAACAATAGGTCTTGTTTATAAACATAGGATAAAGGGTGGACATGCAATTACAAGATGGGAATTATGTAATGAAGATGCATAATTGAAATGAGACAAAGAGACATGAGACAAGAAACAAGCAAATTTTAGGGTTAGGGTTAGAAGTAATGAAAAGTATGAGTAATGCATGATGAGTTTGAGAATATTTCTTGATCAAATGAATAAGTACCTCCAACTTGAAGAGGCAAGAGTCTATTAAGGAATTTATGATTTAGCCTTAGAAAACCATTGACATATAGAATATAAATAGAAATCAAGGTAAGAATCATGAAATCTAAAGCAATAAATGAGCTTTAAGATCAACTCCTAAACATGTATTAAAGGATGATACACATTTAGGATTTTCTCATAAAAATGGGTCAAATGAGACAAATCTAGCTAGATTGAATATGTAAAAGTACGAGCATCATAAACCAAGTGCAAATATGCAAGGGAGAGGGGTTGCTTGAATGATTGAGAGGAGACCAATCTATGAAGATGGTTCCTTGAATAGAATGCTCAAAGTTGGTATTTTGAGGCTTAACCTAGTGAAGAAGGAGTTTCTCCTTGCTCTTCACATCATGGGTAGATTAAGACATTGAGAATAGGGTGTGTGAGTTAATCTCAAGAGAGCATCAAGGGTACTATCTCTTAGCTAGATCAAGGATCATCAAAAGTGACAAGAATATCAAAATAAGGTGTTCATGTGAGAGGGGTTTGAATCTCACACAATCATCATAAAATAAGCCTAATCTAAGGGTATGAAGTGGATGGAAACCACTAGATCCAAACACTAGGGAGTGAAGGGAGTAGAAGTAGATAATGCAATAAAGTAAAGGAGTAGATTAAGAGGGGTACTTAGTTTTTACCATTGAGGATAGTTCCTTTGCTTGTGTCTTAGTTGAGTGCTTGAAGAAGGTATAGTTGCTCCATTCATTAAGGCTTGAAAGTTGTTTTGAGGATTAATAATGGTGTTTTCTCTATGTTTGTTTTAAGAGGGTTTGAGTGTATATTTCAGCAGAGTAAAAGTGCTCTGGGACTTCAAAATTGTCAATCTCTTAGGGTAGGTAAATGAGGAGGGATTTATAGGGAAAAAATTCAGATTCTTAGGCATCCGATGCCAAGACCGTGCGTCAGGCACACAGCTCATGCATCAAGCGCTAGGCTTATGCGTCGAGAGCTTGAGAGGGAATCTTTTGCAAGGATGCACAAAAGCTTGAGGTGGGCAAAGATCTTTTTTGAATTGGTGCACAAGTTTAGGGCGTCTAGCGCTGGGCTATATGTCAAGCACTGGGCCTAAAAGCTAGTTAGGTTATGTTAAAGTTTGAGCACTAGAAGTAGAGAAAGCGCTGAACGCTGGCTTTGGGCAATGAGCACTAGCTTTGGGCAATTGGTAACTGATGTGCATTGAGCACTAGAAGTGTGTGCTTGACGCCTAATGTTGACGCTTAATGCTTGAAGCTGAGGAAGATTCTGCTTGTGTGCTTGCACCAGGCTTTAAGCGTCGACCAAAACCGTTCTGAGCTTTAAGATTTGGAAGGTTGAAGGCTTGGTTTTTGGATGGATTTTGGGTAATGTGTTTGGGCTCGGGTTTGTGTTTAGTCCTTTTCAGGGTTTGACTTCTGAGGTATTTTTGGGGTTACACGCACTCAACTCGACCCAAGCAAAGTACTACTTGCAAAGGTGAGTTCGTCATCGGACTATTGCACAGGGAGATAAAATTTCATATTTATAATTTTACTCTACTATAATCCTTCTTACCTAGGATGTACATTCACTAATTGAGTATGTCATAACATGTTCTCAACTGAGCTGGATTGTATAACCTATCCTCTTGCAAGTCCTAATCCTCTATCCTCTATAGACTACTACCGTTGGCATTCAATAAATAAGACTCTAAGGAAGTAGGGAGACAAATATACAAAAGCTTAACACTCATCCTATCATCAATTCAATCCATCCTACAATCATTAGGCTATCTCAACACTCATTACATTCATCCTCCTTAAAAAATACAACAACCTATTCAACTGTCACTCACCCAAAGTAGTGTTCTAAGGAGGTCTTGGGCATTATCAAATGATGTAAATTAGGAAAACCCTATTTCTCATCTAGGGTTGATTGATGGGTATAATGGATTAAACTAGACTCATGGGTTTGGAAAATAAGTTCTTCTTGCTCTACGTCATGATAAGGATATGTTGGACCATTTTACTGTGCATAAACCATTTCCTTAGGTTCAATGAGTCTCTAGTATCTGCCACCAAGTTTTAGACTAACTAGAGTTTAATTCAATAAGATTTTACTTAAGTTTATTACGTGTTATTTTATATTTTTTTTAATGAAGTAGATAACAAATAATAAATAAGTTGTATGGAAGCTTCAATAAGACTTGGACTTGCTCTTAATGAAGCTGATGGTTTGATTTGATGATTTAATGAAGCGTAAAAGAAGTCTTCTTTATTTTGGACGTGATTATGGGGATTGTTAATGTGCTAAACCAGTTTTTAAGGCTAGGATTTGGAAGGTTTCCTCATTTGCATTAAAGATCATTAAGAGAAGGGTTACAATTCTTTAAGTTGGGTTTTCATTGTGTTTTATTTCTGACCAGATTTTATTATCAAGGTTACAAGTATTACTTCCATCATTAATATCATGGTTAAGAATAATTAAAGAAGTTATAGTTTTGAAGAATCTAGCATTGAAGCATTGGAGTTTTAGAGGTTAATTGGCTAATTTAATCACTTTAACTCGGCAATTGAACTTCCAAGACTTTTCCTTTCCTCTCTAGCTGATTTTTAGCAATTTTTAAAAGACTTTAAAGCTGCTTTTACCTTATAAACATCCCAATTAAAATGTATAATTGATACTTAGTTTTAATATTTGTAATTAGCTTAGTTAAAGTGGCTGGTCAACAAACCCCAAGTCTTTTTAGTTTCTTAGTCTTTTAAGCTCCTAAGGCTGTTTTGTGGCCTATAAAAGGGTGCTCATTTTGTATGGAAAAAGGGGTTGAAGTTGTTGAATTTATTTTTAAAGAAAAGAATCCTTTGTTTAAAGAAAAGAATCCTTTGTTTAGCTTAGTTGTGAGAATTGGGTATGTATGTTTCCAAGAGTTACTCTTGAAAAGTTTGAGTGGTCAAGGGAGTATTCCTTCCTCACAAATTTCTTGGTTTATTAGTTTGATTATTCCTTGTCAAGGTACTACACTTAGTAGGTTTAAGTGAGTATTCCTTACCTACATATTCTGTTTGTTTAAATAAGTATTTCTTTCCTACATATCCTATTTGTTTAAGTGAGTATTTCTTACAAACCACCCTTTTTCTTTCTCTCTTTTCTTTTTAAACACTTCCCTATTTTTGTCTGAATACTTGAATTCCATTTCTAAGCCATATTCCCCAAATAAATCATTCCTAATCCATCCAAACATCCCCAAAACGTCTCTAAGACTTTACAACCATAATACACACATTTCCCTTAGTTTCTAATCCAAAAGTCCATACTTAGTGAAACATAACTCTTTCTGAGCCTAAACACATATTTTAAACCCAAAACACATCTTCACGCATCTTGGATTCATTTCAGAAACTCGTTATTCTTAGTATCCTCTACTAGATTTTACATCATCAAGAGCAGTTTGGAGCTTTAAAACCTGAACCTAATACACGGGTTCCAATTTCCAAGTTGGAATGCTTTCATAAAGAAGAACCACAGAAGGGGTAGATATGGATGATTCGGCTGCACACAACATGTTTGTGGAAATATCTAGCTAAAAGAAAAAAAATCCTAACCTTTCTGATATGATAGAGGATGTCATCTTTGAAGAATTGATTGAAGCTTCAAAGAAGGATGCTAACATGGGAGAGTTGTTGGCTTATGGAGAAACGAATCTTCTAGGTACATCAAAGGGGAACATTTGCATGTGCATGATAACATGCAAATGTGAATGAGGCTTGGTGGACATGGGGAATAAGTTGGTTTTGCCTATTAGTTTTCTTCCATTTCATTTGATAGGGTTTTTCTCATTTTAGGCATAGGTGTATTTTTGGACTTTCCTTTTTCAGGTTTTATGACTCTATAATGTGTGGAAGCCATGGAGATGATGATTGATGGAAGGCCTTGATCGAACGCTAAAATCTTGGAGTAATTTTTGAAGATTGAAAATTTTGACCAAGGAGGAAAAATTTAAAGACAAGGGGAGGTGCTTGTTATATTGAACGATGCTTATTACATCTTATCGGTGCTTTATTACAACTTAAGTGACATGGCATGGGTATGAATGTGGCTACACACATATGATTGGATATTTAGTGTTTTACTTTAAATAAAATAGGTTTAGAGTAGTTAATTTATAATTTTATCTTTTCAGGTAGGATAGAATTCTAATTAAGATAAGATAGTGTTAGAATTTTGGTAGGATTATGTAATAAATAGGTAGCATTATCCTATTGGTTATTAGGAGTCCTTTTAGAATAGGAGCCCTAGTCATAATATGATTGAAACTCTCAAGCTATGGGTATAAATAGATGTGCACCCATGCTTGGAAAAATCAGATTTAGAAATTCTTTTCTTTGTATTCTTCAATAAACTTAGAGAGTTTATTGTTTTTCTTTGGGTGTAACAAAGAGTTGTGAATTGGTTTTTAAAGCTTTTGATTCACATGAGGAAGTGTAGGAATTGAGGGAGTTTTGCTTTAATCAAATCTCAAACTTTCTCCCTAGATTTTAAACCTTTGGTGCTTAGCTTTAGAGGGTTTGATATCTAGTTCCATCCCTTTGTGTGGATTAAGGTTTCAATACCTAGATTTACATCAACTTTTGGTGCTCTCATTGAGAGGATTCGAAGCATACTTAAGCAAGATGGATTCTAGTGGTGATGATGCACACGAGATGCCACCAGGCTTCAAAAAAGGTTTGACCTTGCAAGAGGCCAAAGCCTTTTGCATGGAACACGAGTTGAATGATTTGAAGGAATGTATGAACGAGCTATTGCAAATCGTGGGGAAGAAGGAAAAGTCCTCAAGCAAAGGTAAACTCTCTTCCCATGAATCTAACTCTAGCAAAAGTGATGGTGAATCCAGTGTTAGAAGCTCAAAGAGACCTAGCAAGAGGAACCCATCCTTTTCAAGTGATGATGAGGAATCATATAAAGGGCATAGGAGAAAGAATTTAAGGGGAAAAGAGGATCAAAGCTTGAGACTTGAAATCCCTGGTTCAATGGCAGTTTGGACCCAAACAAGTTCCTAGATTGGATCCACAGAGTTGAACAAATTTTCAGATATAAGGACTATGATGATTATAGATCCTTTAAGGTTGCTGAACTCAAACTCATTTCTTATGCAAGTTTGTGGCTTAAAGGGTTGCAAAAGAAGAGGAGAAATGAGGGGCGTTCCAAGATCTCATCTAGGACAAAATTAAAGAAGTACATGTAAAGAAGGTTTGTTCCTCAAGACTTTAAACAAAATAATTTTATAAAAATGCATAATTTGAAGCAATAAAGGAAGTTTATGGAGGAATACTTGGTAGAATTCGAAAATTTAGCCATGGTGTGTGGGCTAGAGGAGAGAGAAAACCACAAGGTGGCTCGTTTTGTGCCTGGTTTAAATGACTCAATCAAGGAAAAGGTGGAATAGCAACTAGGGTTGAAAGGAAAACACGTAAACCTAGAGGGATCTTTCGATCATTTGAAGCTAAAGGGGTGCGTGAGATGTCTAATATGAAGCCTAATATTGAGAAAGCCATAAAGCCCCAACCTTTTGGGAGAGATAAGGGAGAAAGTTTGAGGCCTCCTATGGGAGATCAAAGAACTTGCTTCAAATGTAAGGGACAAGGCCTAATCCAAAGGGATTGTCTCCATGCTAGGGTTGCTACTACTCGGACTTCGGAGGAAGATGAAACCTTTGAAGAAGAGGAGCATGATCTTGAAGAGGAAGAAGGTAACACATCTTTTGAAGTCCAAGAGGAGGATGTGGAGGAGGTGATGGCAAAAACTAGGGGATCTAGGCTAGTGTTTTGAAGGGCATTGCAATCCAAGTCCATACCATTAGAGGAGAGCCAAAGGGAGAAAATCTTCCTCACAAGATGCAATGTCCAAGGAAGACTATGTGATGTGATTATATATTAGGGAAGTTGCACTAACGTGGTCTCTACACTCTTGGTGGACAATTTGGAGGTGTCCACTCAAATCCATCCTCAACCATATAAGCTCCATTGGCTTAGCAATTCGAGTGACGTAAAGGTTAGTAAACAAGCCTTGATTTCGTTCAAAATTGGTAATTATGAAGATCAAGTGCTTTATGATGTTTGTCCCATGGATAAGTGTCATATTCTCTTAGGAAGACCTTGGCAATATGATAGATTTGTGAAGTTTGATGGGAGGACAAACATATATGTTGTGAAGAAGAATGCGCAAGCCAAAGCATTTGTTTTGAAGCGTTTAATGGCTCCAAAAACTCATTCCAACAAAGATGATGGCAAGGGAGTGTTATTAGTGGATGGAAGGGAATTGGAGAAGGAGGCAAAGGCAAGTAGAATGGTTTATGTGCTGGTGTTTAAGGAGGTAGAGAATGGAGCTCACGTGGTTCCAAGATCTTTGAAACCACTACTCACTGAGTTTGAAGATTTTTTTCTTGAGGATTTGCCTCTGGGATTACCACCAATTCGAGGGATTGAACATCAAATTGATCTCATTCCGGGAGCACAAGTACCTAACAAGCCATCTTATAGGTGCAATCCGGAAGAAACAAAGGAAATTCAAAGACAAATCGAAGAACTCATGGCACGTGGTATGTAAGGGAGAGTATGAGTCCTTGTGCGGTGCCTACTTTGATTGTGCCAAAGAAAGATGGAACTTGAAGGATATGCATTGATTCAAGGGCTGTAAACAACATCACCATCAAATATAGGTTTCCTAATCCCAAACTTGATGATTTATTGGATGAGTTGTATGGTGCACATGTCTTCTCCAAGATCGATCTTCGAAGTAGATATCATCAAATACGAATGAAGGAAGGTGATGAATGGAAGACAGGTTTCAAAACAAATCTTGGGCTTTATGAGTGGTTGGTTATGCCTTTTGGCTTAACTAATGCACCTAGTACCTTCACGCGTTTGATGAATGAAGTCTTAAAACCATTCCTAGGTAAATTTAATGTTGTTTACTTAGATGATATTATAGCACTTTTATTGATGATCATCTAAGCCACGTAAGGAGTGTGTTTGAGGTTTTGAGAAAAACAAAAATTGTATATTAAGCTCGAAAAGTGCTACTTTATGGTGCCTAGTGTCATGTTTTTTGGCTATATTGTGTCCAAGGATGGGGTTCCGGTGGATCCATCCAAGGTGGAAGCAATAAAGTCATGGCCTATTCCTAAAACCGTGACAGTGGTGCGTGCTTTTCATGGGCTAGCCTCATTCTATTGAAGGTTCGTAAAGATTTTCTTGTCCATGTTGCTCCTATGACTGAATGTATCAAGAAGGACAAGAAGTTTGAATGGACCAGAGATACAAATAAGGCCTTTGAAGCTATTAAGGAGATGCTATGTCATACACCTATTCTAGCCTTGTCGGATTTATCTAGACCCTTCGAGGTGGAGACTGATGCTAGTGGAGTTGGAATTGGCACTGTGCTCATTCAAAGGAAGAGGCCCATTGCGTATTTTAGTGAGAAGCTTAATGGGGCCAAATTGAACTACTCAAATTATGACAAGGAATTTTATGCAATTGTAAGGGCTTTAGACCATTGGAGTCACTACCTAAGGCCAAATCACTTTATATTGCATTTTGATCATGAAGCTTTAGAGCACATCAATGGCGAACACAAGCTTAATCCAAGACATGCCAAGTGGGTTGAATTCTTGCAATCCTTTCACTTTTCTTCGAAGTAAAAGGACGATAAGTCTAATGTGGTGGAAGATGTACTTTCAAGGAGGTATTTGTTGCTAGGTGTCCTAAACTCCAAATTAATTGGTTTGGATCTCATTACACAATATTATGACCAAGATGAGAATTTTGGGCCAATCATGCAACAACTCAACAAAGGGGCCATGGGTTCCTATATTCTTCATGACGGTTTCTTGTTCAATGGCAATTAATTGTGCATTCCTAGGTGCTCAATTCGTGAATTGCTCGTGAGAGAAGTGCATGGTTGAGGAATAGCAGGACACTTTGGGATCACAAAGACTTTGGGTATGCTCTAAGAACACTTCTATTAGCCAAGGATGATTGTAGATGTTGGAGCCATCCTATCCCAATGTGCAACATGTCAAAAGGCAAATGCTACTTTTCACTAAGGTCTTTATACTCCATTGCCTGTTCCGGAGTTTCCTTGGGAGGACGTGTCTATGGACTTTATTTGTGGGGTTGCCAAGAACTGCTAGGGGGAAGGATTCAATCATGGTGGTGGTTGATAGGTTCTCCAAGATGGCACACTTCACACCATGCCATAAAACAGATGATGCAATGAATGTTGCAGATTTGTACTTTAGAGACATCATTCGCTTGCATGGAGTTCCAAAAACGATTGTGAGTGACAGAGACACAAAGTTCATGAGCTATTTCTGGAAATCATTATGGAGATTGATAGGGACTAAGCTTTTATTTAGCACTTCTTATCATCCCCAAACAGATGGACAGACATAAGTCACGAATCGAACTTTAGGTGTTCTCTTGCGTGGTTTGGTGAGTTAAACACAAAAGGATTGGGATTTGAAGTTAGCACATGCAGAGTTTGCCTACAACAGATCTCCAACCTATGCAACAAAACATTCACCATTCGAGGTTGTCTATGGAGTGAACCCAAGACTACCTATTGATTTCATGGGGATTTCTAAAGAAGAATTAGTTCACAAGGATGCAAAGGCCAAGGTTGACTATATGTAGAAGCTTTACGCCTAGGTGAGAGCAAGGATTGAGAAGGTCAATGATATCTATAAGGCTAGAGCTAACAAACACAAGACTCGACATACTTACAAGGAGGGAGACTTGGCTTGGTTGCACTTGAGGAAGGAAAGATTTCCTAATCAACGTAAGAACAAGCTTATGCCTAGGTGTGATGGTCCATTCAAAATCATCAGTACGGTGGGTGATAATGCATCTAAGCTTGAGTTTCCTGGAGACTATGGAGTTCATGCCACATTCAATATAGGCGACTTAGCACCTTATGTGCATGATGATCAACTTTGAGGTTCGAGGACAAACTCTTTTGAAGAGGAGGAGGATGATATGATAGAGGATGTCAACTTCGAAGGATTGATTGAAGCTTCAAAGAAGGATGCTACCATGGGAGAGTTGTTGGCTTATGGAGACACGAATCTTCTAAGTGCATCAAAGGGGAACATTTTCATGTGTATGATAACATGCAAATGTGAATGAGGATTGGTGGACACGGGGAATAAGTTGGTTTTGCCTATAAGTTTTCTCCCATTACATTTGATAGGGTTTTCTCATTTTAGGCATAGGTGTGTTTTTGAACTTTACTTTTTCAGGTTTTATAATTCTATAATGTGTGGAAGCCATGGAGATGATGATTGATGGAAGGCCTTGATCAAAAGCTAAAATCTTGGAGTAATTTTCGAAGATTGAAAATTTTGACCAAGGAGGAAAAATTTTGAGGCAAAGGGAGGTGCTTGTTACATTGAACGGTGCTTATTACATCTTGTCGATGCTTTATTACAACTTAAGTGACATGGCAAGTGACATGGCATGGGTATGGACGTGGCTACACACATGTGATTGGATATTTAGTGTTTTACTTTAAATAAAATAGATTTAGAGTAGTTAATTTGTAATTTTATCTTTTTAGGTAGGATAGAATTCTAATTAAGATAAGATAGTGTTAGAATTTTGGTAGGATTATGTAATAAATAGGTGGCATTATCCTATTGTTTATTAGGAATCCTTTAGAA
This sequence comes from Dysphania ambrosioides, assembly GCA_026401315.1. Taxonomy (NCBI): domain Eukaryota; kingdom Viridiplantae; phylum Streptophyta; class Magnoliopsida; order Caryophyllales; family Amaranthaceae; genus Dysphania; species Dysphania ambrosioides. The sequence continues at coordinate 15,523,613 of CM048662.1, forward strand.
GTAGGAGGCCTAGTCATAATATGATTGAAACTCTCAAGCTATGGGTATAAATAGATGTGCACCCAAGCTTGGAAAAATCAGATTTGGAGATTCTTTTCTTTGTATTCTTCAATAAACTTAGAGAGTTTGTTTTTTTTTTCTTTGAGTGTAACGGAGAGTTGTGAATTGGTGTTTAAGCTTTAGATTCACATGAGAAAGTGTAGGAATTGAGGGTGCTTTGCTTTAATCAATTCTCAAACTTTCGCCCTATATTTTAAACCTTTGATGCTTAGCTTTAGAGGGTTTGATATCTAATTTCATCCCTTTGTGTGGATTAAGGTTTCAATACCTAGATTCACATCACTTTTAAATGTTTGGAACTTATATTTTGGCAGGTGTGTTATTACATATTCATAGGACGGTTTGTGGACATTGCACCCGATATCTTTTAATTCTCTTTGAAATTGCTTTATCGGGTCGAAATCTAACAAAATTTAAGGTACTTGAAATCCTATAACCTGTGTTCTTTTTCAAAATATTTTAAGGTAGAATCGTATGGATTTGTATTTTTTTCTTAGAAAAGTTATTGGTTACCCATGTAAGGAATATTTTAGAAAATGCTCGTTATACTTCCTATATTAATTTTAATTACTTCTTATATATATATATATATATATATATATATATATATATATATATATATATATATATAAAGTTAAAATAAAAGGGTACTTAGAATGAGAAAGATGAGAATACATCTTGACTCTTCATCTCCTAAATCAAACGGATGATATTCTACATACGCCTAGTGACCCTTTTTAACTCATATTGACCAAATAATTTTTTTCTACTTATAATGGCTCTTTTTATTATTATGGTGATTCTTTTTATTATTATAATAACTCTTTTTATTATTTGTATTGAGTATTTTTTATTGTTATAGTGACCCCCTTCCTCCCTCCCTCCCTCTCTTTCTCTCTTTGCAATTAAAAATTTAAATTGATTTCACTAGAAACTTAATTTAATGAATAATTTTTAAATTAAACTTACTTTTATGTTTTAATATTATTATTTTAAATTTAAGGAAATGTCACCCACCATAGTTTGTAGCAACTTTTGAAGACGCCCCGGCAATACATCGGTAAAACGACCAATTCTTCAAGTATAATCCGAAATTTTACTTGATTTTCGAGAGGAGTTCTCGGTTTGTCCGACATCATTAATTTGTCACAATTAATGTCAAATATGAGTTACGTACATATTAATTGAGAGTTTTGAATGTTTTACTATAGTGAAAATAATTTTACAAAATTACAATGTTATAGTTATTGGTGAAAATGAACTTATTTATCCTTTTATATGTATTTGAAAAAAAAAAGAAAAGGAAAAAAGTTCATTTTAGGGTAAAAATATGGGCGATCTCTGGTAATTCGCGGACGATGAATAGTAACTCCCTTATTTAATTAGTATTTTTTATTTTATAGATTTATTACTCTATTACTACGAGCAATTTAATCTACTTGTTAACATATTTTTCAACTAGTTCAGTAAGTTTTGTATAAATCCTTGGGCTAATGCATATCAATTCATTTGACAGTATGCTTTAAAAGTGGGCATGGACTGGCTTGGCACATGAGTGGCTCGGGCACGACCTATTATGAGGCTCGCTATTGGCCCAACCTGAAACAAGGCATGAAAAGATAGGCTAGGCCTTGCCATAGACATGGCTGCTGGATTTTGGCTCAAGCTAGGCCTAAGCACACGGGTGCCCCTCTAGTTGACACGAGACACGACCTGATTATATTTATTTTTGTATTTATTATATTGATTAGTGAAGGAAATTCTCTTTTTTGATTTATTTCACTAATAATTATATTACAATTATCCGAAATTAATTTTTTGAAGTTATTTGTTTTGAATATTTCAAATTAATTACAATTTTCCAAAAAGTAAATATAATTGTTGAAACTAGTTATATTGAATAATTGAATATTTAAAAGAAAAAGAATAATTGGTAGATAAGCTGATCGGTTCAAGACGACGTGTCGGACCAGCAAGCTAGACCTTAGACCTTAATTTTAGGGACACAGGTACAATATGCCTAAAGAGAAAACACGTCAGACACGGCTACAGCGGCACGAATGTATCACTATCACAGGAATCGCATGTAAAGTAAAGCTTTTTGTAGTATGACCGTATGTCAACAATTCATAGAGTCATAGTGCCTCGTCGAAGATAAGCTAGAAATTTCGTAGAAGTTACACGATGAAGTGATCATGATTTTTCTATAAAACGTCTCTTAGTATTTCAGGAAAGAGCTTCAATAGCATGATGGATGCCTAGAGTGGTAAACTTTTTTTGTAAGTATTTTACTAATGTATGGACAGTGCACCTAGGTGTACCATGCGTATGGTACACCCAGTCCAAAACGTAAGGTACAATGAATAAAATACAGACCAAAATGTACATGAAGTGCATTGAAAATGTATATGAATTGCGTTGGAAATGTACATGGTAAGTGTCAACTTATAACACGAAGCCATATGCAAGTGAGATCATTAAGGACTCAACCCATCGCCTGTCAGTCTATACTTCTACAACTGCCACCATACTTTTACGGAGGAGGGAAGTTATAATAACTCTACTAATAGACTATTCCATTTCCCGTTTTTGAATAACTAAATCTTTTCCTTCCCCCTATAACTCAATCTTCAAAACAAAAAAAAAAAGAACCACAGCCAAAGCATTCCACCCGAACTCCATGAAGTCATCCATTTTTATCCAATTATGATTTTACTTCTTTAATTACTCTATTACAATTATGGACTAGTCTAAGAAGAAGTATGTATTTTTAAATTTTTTTTGTTTTTTTAATTTGAAATTTTGCCATTACCATTACACATATGAAATGTACATATAACTATAGTAATGTATTCCACATATGAAATGTATATGTACGAGTCATAAAATGTACATATCTCAATAGTGAAATGTACATGTATCAATCATTAAATGTACATGTACAAGTCATAAAATGTACATATCTCAAAAGTGAAATGTACATGTGTCATTCGTGAAATGTAAACCTATGAGTCATGAAATTTACATGTACTAGTTATGAAATGTACATGTATGAATCAGTAAATGTACATATATGAATTAAAAAAAGTACATAAATAAAAAAGGCACACATTCAATTCCTAGACCAATGACCTTATTTCCCATTTATGAAATGTACATGTATTAGTCATGAAATATACAAGTATTAATTACGAAATGTACATGTCTCAGTCAAGAAATGTAAATCTACGAGTCATGAAATGTACATTTATCAGTCATGAAATGTACATATATGAAGTAAAAAATGTACACATACAAGTTCTCATCCCAGCAAAATCAAAGATCGAGATTCTTAAATCTTAATATACACATTTATCATTACCAAGGTTGCATGTGAAAATAAAATTCCAGCAAAATCTCATTCCATTGCCATATCTTCCTACTTTTCTGATCCCACTTCCATATTTTCCCACTTTTTTCTCCCTCGGTCACCTCTACATTTCCCTTCCTCATGCCACTTTTCTCCATTGCATGTGACATCTTGCCACGTAGGATAAGGTGGATGATGCGTCCCATGTACCCGAGTGCACCTTATGGAATTTCATTTGCGTCACAGGTCTCCTCGTGCTTTTCATTTGCTGATAGTCTAAGATAACATCATGATTCATGATCATGATAAAAAGGTTGGGAGAGCATATGATTGAGTGCACTTGCATGACAATGTTTTCAAGGTTACCCTAACCTATTGGAGTAACATCTGTCAACTGTCACCATAATGCTCCAATAAACCCGAACTTAATAACTGGAGGTAATAATTGGATCATTAGAAATAATAAATATACTTGATAGAATTTTGTACGGGGTGTTAAGCATATAAGTTGGACCGAGAATTGGGGAGTGCATAAATACAATGGCGGATTCAGGATATTCCACCTGGTGAGTCACAATCAATAATCAAATATATAATAAATTTTTTTTACGAAACAACCAAATAATAATACTAAAAAATATATCCAAATATTTTTTTGTGGCCGAGCCACTATATACATGTTGATTTCCTTAAATAATCTAAGCGTGTTATGAGCGTGAGTTATGCAGATACTATAAGAGATGAAAATTAACTTGCCTAATTTTCCCCTTCCTCTTTTGTTAATGATTAATTATCTACTTAATGGTCACTTTGAGTTTTAAGCAACTTGTAGCTAATAAAATGGAAAATAGTGCCCCCTCTTAACCCCCTTACAAGTCGTTCATATCTTATTTATTCAGCTTAAGTAAATTCAGGTATACTAGTTTTAGAATTGAATTTGGTTGGGTAACTACAGGCTAGATTTAACCGACACATTAAGTGTTGGCCAAGACTTTTTCGTCCCATTCATCGGATATCTAGAAACAAATTATATTTTCATTCTATGACAACTATATAATAATGGGACATATTTAAATAAATAAATAAAGACAACTCAAAACCATTATTGGAAATCATTGGTAAAGGTTGAAAAGTTTCATGCTTGTACAATGTCTGTACTTTGTTTCCACAAACCATCAAGTTTTATCTCATCATTATTAGCTAGGTTTTGATGTCCAAAGAAGTCCTCATATTCATTGTTAACACTTGTCAACAATTTCAAATTATTATCGCAAACGGGTGAGTAAGGTTTAGTAAAGTCAACGATATAGATATGCATTGCACCTAGATAAGCCAGGCGTGATGGTAAGTATTTATTTTTCAAGTCTTTTCTAATTTATACCTAATATAAACTATATTAGGATATGGAAATATCAAATATATATATTAATATATCAGATATATCTATTTTTATATTAGATTTATGTATTATTATATCAGATATAGAAATGCAAAATATATAAAAATAAAAAAATAAAAATAAAACTAATATCAGGTATATATATTATGATCTCATAAATAGAATTGAAAGTATGAAAATATTCTTGATATAATTTATATCAGATATAAATTAGGAATTTCTCGTTATCTTTTAATATATTCTTGTGTCCGTGGGTTTAATTTTTGGCCACTAGGGCATTTTGAGGGTGGGACTCTTTGAAGGTCGGACGCTTTGAGGGTGGTAATCATTTACCCTCCTCCTTAATTATGCAACCTACCAAATATGTTCTTTGTTGTAAACCTACAAAGAAATACATATATGGCATTTATTCTTTCTTTTAAAACTACTACAAAGGAAATTAATAAAACCGGGAAGACAAATCTTATCACTAATGAGGTTACACATGATGGACCAAGTATATAATAAATCTTTATTCAATTACCAGAGTCAAAAGTTTGACAATAAAAATTGTATTAGTTATTGATGATGAGAATCAAGTTCAAGATTAATGGCATCAAGTTGAATTTAAAAGACTAAAAGAAGTGGGTGAAACTATCTAAGCTCATTTGAACCCATTTCTTAGGAACGTTTGGATTTGAATTTGAAAACTCATGCTTAGTTTCGTATGTTTTTAGCTTTTAGTTGAGAGGGCTTTTATACTTTAAGCATTAGTAGATTGTAATTTACGTTTTAGTGTGTCTAAAGTTTGTTCATTTAATTGAATTCAAAGTTTGTCAATCTTTTTGTTATAAGTTGTACTGTAATGATGCAACTGGTTAAAGAGAAACTCTAATGTAGATAAAAAAAGAGACTCCAAACAATAAGGAAAACAAAACTAAGGATGTGCAAAAATAACCATAACCGTTGATCATAATCGTTAATCGAGTATAATCGGTTTATATTAATGATTATTTTATCGAACCATTAAGAATTAATTATTACGGTTACCGAACGGTTAACCTTAATAGTTACACTTATTGTAATAAACTTTTTGTAACGGTTACTGGTCGGTTAAACAAAATTATTAATTTAAAAAAAAATTAACTTAAAAGGCTAAAACCTAATGTCACAATCAATAATTCAACATACTCTTAACACTTCAGCTTTCCTTTCCTCATAACACTCATTTCACAAACTCCCTATTTGTTTCTTCAACCTGCAACCACAAAGTTTAGAGACACAAAGCCGAACCATCGTCACCCACCACTCTCCTCGCGCCATTTTTGATTACTCTCCTCCTATGGTTTTCCATATTTCCACAACACTCAGTTTATTTTGTTAAAGACTTTTCAAGGTATAAATTCTATATACTTGTTTTGCGAAAGGCATTGGGTATTGAGTATTGGCAGTTGATTTGAAAGTGAGATTAGTTATAAGACTAATGGATTTTGTGGGTTGAAGAAAAACCAAAGTGGGTTGCGGATATGTTAATGAAATACTTTTCCTGGGAGCTGACTAAAATCTGAATATTATTTAGAAGGGAAACCATCACAACCATACTTAGCTCTCACATTACTCCCAGTAATAGTGAAGATGAACATGTATGGTGGAACTCAAGAATATGCTCTTTTACAGTCAAGAATGGATGCATATTCTTGCAAGAATAAGAGGCTAATCAAAGCATACGTTTGCAGATACCCACAAGAAATAATAAAGACTTCTGGAAGAAATTTTAGAAGCTAAATATTCCTCAAAAACTCCTTATGTTTGCTTGGAAATTAATTTACAGGGCCTTACCAGGTAGTGAGGAGCTTTCTAGGAGGGGTACGATTTGAATCCTATTTATCTTGTGTTCAGAAATCAACTGAAAACTTTGGAGTATCTACTTCATGACTTTGATATCACCAAGCATGTATGGAGTTCTTCAGTTTTAGGGATGTAGGTATTAGATGTGTAACCCCAAATGAAAATCGAGTCTCTAAACTTGTTGTCTTTATTCATGAGAGATTACAACCAAAATCAAGAAAGAGTTAAATCCTTTATCATTCTATGTTGGAGCATCTGGCTACATAGGAATGAAGTTTGTTTAAAAAATGCAAATTCAAATCCAGCTACTATCTTCTCTCTATTTAAAGAATGGAGTGGAAGATAGTCACAAGCTTGGATCCCAGAGGATAAAAATGAGAACTATCTTATTCAGGCGCCTCTATAATTTGGTTCAGGACCGTAAGTAAACTCCAAGGATAAATTTTGAATATTATGGAAGTTGATGCAAACTAGAAAAAGATCAAGAAAATGAACTAAAGATGGTTCATTAAAGCAGGGATAGAGTGGTACATATAGGGATGGAGGAATTGCCCAAGGTATCCAAAGAATCATGACCTTTTTGCCTTTACATGAAAAATTTCTTGCCATTTGGAAGGGCATGAGAGAGGCACCTCTATTGGCAAAATATGCCTTCTACTTATGGATAGTACTAGAGCAGTGGATGTCCTACTAGATCCATCAATGTCCCTAAAAGATTCAAGGAACCTCGTAGAAGATATTAAGTTAGGCGCTTATAATTATGTTTTGCTCATCGTAGGGGCTTTTTTGTATGTTTAAAGGGTATAAAACCCAACTCGATTTTGGGTGGATAGTTTGATGAGTAAATTGCCACTAGAGAGCCCAATTTTTTACAACCCAATCTTCCTTTTTCGGTGAAGAAAAGAAGATGGGACTCTCCCCCACTAGTACCCTACAATATTGCATGTCGATAAGGATCAGCTTTGTGACTTTGAGACATCGAAATGGGTCATGGAGTCATACCCAAACATTGATGGGCTATTTGGAAACCCTTGGGTTTGAATCCCAATATTACTCATGTGAATGGTCTACGAACCATGAGAAGGTTTGGAAATAAGCAACTTATTTCAACCCGAGGATGTGTGTAAGAAATTTTCATAGAAATGAAGAATAATTTAGTTTTAGTTCCTAGAAAAACATTCAAAAATAAGTGATAATAACACTCAAATTTAGTTGCACACAAATATAAATTAGGTGATCACTTTTGTTAATTGTCCATAAGATTTAGGGTTCCTATGACTGGTTGTCCAAGTTTATCTTATTAGGCATGATTGCATTTCTATAGGTCATGATTAATGCATAAGATAAAAGTGGTTACAAATTCATATCTTAGTAAGTATAATAAAATAAAAGTGCATAATTGAAAGAAAGCAATGGAGACAAGAGTCAATGGATTAGATTAATTAGGATGCAATGTAAGTATTATGCATGATGATGATGAGTTGAAGATTTAGGCCTAAAGAGATCCTTCTCCATGACATAATCCAACTTTGAAAATGAGTATAATTATGGAGGCATTTATGGTTTAGAATTAGAACATCATTGACATATAAAGAGATAAACATTATCAAAGGATGAATTATGATGCTTGAACAAGAAATAAGACTTAAGGATAACTCCTAAATATTTATTCAAGTATGATACATACTTAGGGTTTGTTCATGAAAATGGGTTAAGTGTCAAGTCGAGCAAGATTGGAGATGTCCAAATATTTACATCATAGACTAAGTATAAAGAGGCAAAAGAGACATAAAATGACTTGCAATAAGTAAAATACAAGTGAGGGGTTTTTTGAAAAATTAAGTGGAGACCAATCTATGGACAACATTACTTGAATAAAGTGCTCAAAGTTATGTTTTGAGACTTAACCAAGTGAATTAGGAGTTGTTCCTAGCTCTTTAAATTATAGACAAAAGAGGCATTCAAATAATAATATGTGAGTTGATCACAAGAAATCATCAAGGGTGATGTCTCTTTGGTTAGAAATCATCCAGAGTGATGTCTCTTTGGTTAATCAAGGCTCATCAAAAGTGACAAAATGATTGAAATGGAAGTTCTTTTGAAAAGAGATTTTTCCCTCATACAATCATCACAAAAATAGTCCAATATAGGGTCTTAAGTGGATGAAATCAACTAAATCCAAAGATTAGAAGGTAAATGAGGTAGAAGTAGAGAAAGAAAATAAAGTAATTGAAAGAGATAAGGGTCCTTGGTGTTTACTGTTGAGGAGAGTTCTTTTGCTCGAGTCTTTGCTTGAATATGTACTAAAGGGGTAAGATTTTCTTGCTTGGTTGTGTCAAATGTCCTTGGATTGATCCTTGGTAAGTATGAAGGATGTATTAGAGGACTTTGATTATGTTAGAGAGTGTTTTGGGAGTATATTTTGGCAGAGTGATGGCCCTTAAGATTATGAAAAAAGTCAACCATTTGGTCAGAAAATAAAGGGGTACTTATAAGAAAACAAGAATCGGTTTTCTGAGTGTTGAACGCTAAGTCTATGCTTCAAATGCTGGCATGGTTGTCATATGTCCAATTCTTGCGGCAGATGCTCAAGAAGGAATATTTTTCTTGGCTAAAGAGAGGCTTGAAACAAGACAACAACGATTTTGGCTGACGCTTAGGGGTTGTGCGTTGAACACTAAGGCTGGCCGTTAGACGTTTGTAGAGGATGAGCCAAAAAATAGCAGAGGAAAGGCTGAGCTAGAGCAAAGTTGGGCGTCAAACTTCAAAGGGCTGTTCATTCGATGCCATAGTGGGTGTTGGATGCCTTAGGGGTGGGTATTTGATGCCCACTTTCGGCGTTGGACGCCCTCCTACGTTTGACGCATGGAGTTGGCATTTGGTGCTGTTTTGTGCGTTGAGAAAAAGAGCTCCAAGCCTTGGTTTATGTGGGTTGAGGGGTTTGTTTTGGTGATGTGAATTTGTTACTTTAGATTTATGTTTAGGCCAATGTAAGGGTTTTTGGCTAAGATTTGTGTTTGATGCCTTTCGAGGGTTTGGTTTTGAGGTGACTTTGGGTTTACACATACTAAAACTTGACATAAGATAGGCCCACTCATTAGGGTTGTTTTGTCATTGGACTGCTATAAGGGGAGATATGATTTCATGTCTACACATGTGTTCTAATGTTTCTAGATGTTTTGTTATCAATACCCATAACTTAGCTGTAGTAGCTAGATTGGGGTAACTTTATTATATGTACTACTTATTTAATGCCAAAAAAGAAATTTACGACGAATCATTATAATAATCAAAGATAGCAGTAGCTAATGTAGCTTTTCAAAGTGATTGATGAATAGTTGATCAATGAGTACTACATGTATGGGACATACGGACACCGATTTTTTTTCTTAAAAAGTAATACTCTAGATCTACCCAAATAAAAAGATAAAGAAAACAACAAAGCTGATGGAGAGGATAAATTAGAGGATAATGACCCCGATAATGAAGATCAAATAGATGAAATGCTTGAAGGGGTTAAGGATCCATTTGGTAGTCAATCTCGTACTTTTTAGCATTTATGGGAGGCTGTTGAGAAATCATTGTATCCTCGATGTAACAAATACACCAAGTTGTCTGCCATATCAACGTTGTTAACATAAAAGCCAAATATGGTTGGACTGATACAAGTTTCATGGCCTTATTGAAAGAATTAGGGGACATGTCTCTAGTGGAAAATGACTTACCTATATCCATTTACTATGCAAAGAAGCTAATGTGTCCCTTGGGTTTAGAGTATAGGAAGATTAATGCATGTCCAAATGATTACATACGGTATCAAAATGAGTATGCTGACTTCGTTCAATGTACTAGTTATGGGCAGTCACGTTACAAACTCCCACATGGGGTAGAGCAATGTTTTTCCTTCTAAAAAATCCCTATAATAGCCATAATCATTTACTATTCACCTTACCTAAAAATGTTGAATTTCCACAAAACCACAACTAAGAAAAAAGTGATTGAACAACTAGTAATTGTGAAGTAGTTTTTACAACTTTCTTTGTAGTAAAAAACCAACATAACTTGTCACAAGACTAGTAGCCAATCTTCTGTAAATCTAAGTAAAAAACTCAATCATCATAACTACACAAAATGGTCCAAGCTTATGTATATGGTTATTAGCTAATGGGGGAGCCTCAACCACATCATTGCCCTACCACCAACTATTAATAGCCTAGACTAAATTAAGTGGACGTAATAAGATTCCAATATAATTTCCTAGATTATAGAAAAACATAGCATCAGATATGGTAAATTAGTTCTTGGACCATCGAACAGCAAGAGATCTATGGAAAGGATTGAATCATTGCATAGTAGTAGGAAAGGACTCAATCAAAATATTCTACGTCAAGTCAGTCCCCATATGGAAATAGATTGACCGGCAATTACTGAACCCCATGAAGCTTGCAGAAGATATTGAAACAAAAACATATTATATCAATATTTAGCCGGGGTCAACGATACCTTTCATAAGGATTGAAGGGATAGTCTTAACAAAATCCCCTTACCATAAAAGAAGCTTACTCATTAATTAGAAGGTAAGTGTTAAGACGAGGCATACTTACAGTGAAGAGTCCATCACACGAGGCGAACTCTGATAAGTCATATTTAGCGCATGTTTTAGGTGTGTCTTTAGGGGCATTTGAATATATATTAGATGCATTTAGTTTGGTTCCACATGATTTTAGTTTACTTTCCTTCATTTGGTGCTTTCATAGGTGTTTTTAGTATTTTTGATGGATTTTAGGAATATTAGAGCAATCACAAAATTTTAGCACGAGCTAGAGTTATCATGGAGCAATCAATAAGACTTTGAGAATGATTATGAATAAACGCGAGTCCTTAGAACAAAATAAGGATTTAAGACTTGACCAAGTGAGAACTAAAAAAGCGCTTGATAGTTGGAAACAAGCAGAAACATAGGAAACTCGGACATGATTGTAGAGCACTCGTCCAAGTTCATGTGCCCTTTAGATCCAAAACTAACAGTGATTCACTATTTTGAACATATCTCAAGATATACAAACCATATAAACATGTTACCAAGTTTTTTCATAGTACTTTCCATTGCGATTCTTCTTGCTTCACTTACAATAATATTTTCTATCCCGAGTATCCTGGCTAGCAACAATACTCACCTCTCAGTTTCTACCCTCAACCATGTTTCCATTCCTAAGGCTCTTTGGATAATTCTAGTTATTCCCATGATTCCTAAAGTCCTTTCAAATCTCTTCAGCATGACTACCCTCAGCAGGATCTCTAACACTTGACCCATGCAAATTAGCTACTCTTGTTGTCTAATGTTTTGAAGACCTTTCCACCCAAGTTTCTCTATAGCTGTCTCGTCAACCCTTGTTCAAACCTTTGTGCCTTCAACTCCTCTATAGGCATCACATAAGGGAAAAATATAACTAAGGTAGTGATCTTATTATAATACTTTAAAATAGACATACTACCCATTTGAAGGTTAATGAATTCCTAATTTTTATGCTTCCCTGGGTATTGAGACTAAAACTTACCTCTAAGGGCTATCTTAAATTGTTTTCCACTCAAAATCTAATTGGCTTTCAGTCTAGCAGAATAATCCCTCCACCATTTATCATCCTAATCATTTAGGTAGATAGAAGCTTGATCTACTCTTATATCGTCATGTTAGTTCATAGCTACGAATATCTTATCAAACTCGCTCTCCTAATTTTCCAGGTTGGTAGGGTCAACTTCCCCTTTGAAGACAAGTGGCTTCACCTAAGCTAATTTCTTAAACATTTCGACATTAGGGTCAGACTGTTCCCTATGGTTCTGGCTTAGTTACTCTGCAAGTGCGCAAAAGGCCTCAACTAAGGCAGTTTCATTCCTAGTCATTGTACTTCTACGCCTAAAGGATATAGTAAATTGGTTTATCCTCAAATTTACAGGCAATAACTCAACACAAAATTCCAAATCACATCCACATAATTAATTGGTCTAAAGGAAACTCAAAATAAAGTTTCCCCTTTTACTCCATCCCAATTCAAACATCAAACAATTTATCACACAATTAAATATTGCAAACAAACTTAAATAATTAAAAGAGTTCCCTCCCTGTGAAGTTTTCACTTAATTAGTAGGGAAGTAAATTGAACATTGAAGAATGGCTGTTTATAACTAACTATATAGACTATAACTAATTAGGTAACTAAATATATGATAAAGAACTAAGTATTAAAACTAAATAAATTAATAAAATAGGAAGTAAAATATGCATAAGGTTTTCACAATATACTAAATTCCTCCAGCCATTTTATAATACAAAATAACATAACATAAGAGAAATAATATTGTAGCTCTAGCTACTTATTTAGATTCCTAAAACATTTAACTACTTAGGAGGCTACATTCAATTCCTTATCCTCCTTCTCATTGTAATCTTCTAGCTTTAAATTTGGGTCTTTTTCATCCTTTAAGTCTTCAATAACAATTGCTTTATACATGGGTTTTCTTTTCCTAGTGGCTCGTTTCCCAACATATAGGTCCACTGTTTCTATTTCTACCCGTTCGAAATCCTCCTCATCGTATGCAAAGTCTAAGGTGTAATGATGGAAAATTCTTTTATAAGTCTTTAGTTTATCTTTTTTTAAGCCATCTTATGTTCATACTAGTTTTGGTACATTTTTTTCTTATTGGTTCTATTTTAGGTATAGAACTATTTCCATCAAATACATGATGCCATCACTATCTATTTCCTGACTTTGGTCACCCCTAATTACTGAATTGTTACTCATCTCTCTACGTTATCCCATCAAAATAAAATAAATAAGAAAATCACACAAAATAATATAAAAGGACCTTATATCCGAAAACATAAAAATTAATGAAATTAAATAAAAAAAAATAATTTATTAATAACTTACAATAATATTAAAACGGTAATTTTTTAACATAAGATGGCACTCACGATGCGTAAGCGGGCGCTTAATGACTAATCAATGCTTGCTCAAGTTTCTGCATGTTTTTGAAAGAGAAATTGAGCGGGCGCTCAAAATTTATACTAAGCTGGCTCTCCGTAGAAGAAAAAGAATACCATGTTAAAATCAATACTTAACTTTATAAAACCAACACTTATACAATTTGTCTTATGTGGTATTTAAATCTATCCTAAAGCTCCTAGATACCACTTTATTACACCCTAATGATTGCCTCTTTTTGAAAACCATAACCTTGAGAGAACTACCAAAATGCTACCACCACGTGTTCAAACGTTAATACTTTAAATCAAAATTTTGCAGTGAAAAATATGAAACTTTTAAAACAAAACATCAAAACACTAAACTCAATCAACCATAAAATTTAGAACCATTACGCCCCCCCTCCCCACCCCCCCCCCCCACCCCTTGGCCACACACACATCATTGGTCTACTCTTTCCCCTAGCTTAATTTTCAAATTTTTGTAAAGTTTCATCTTTTTCAAATAATTTTGGTTTGACTTAATGATTATATGATTAAGGAGTTTCTATTCCCACCACTTGGTTATCTTAAAATTTTAGGTCATTACTTGTATATAAGTTGCATGATGGCATATAAAATCACATTTAGGTTGCATTTTAGCATTTGAGTTTTATGTTTAGGTTGCATCCACATAGTTTATATTTAGGACAACTCTCCTGATGAAGTTTGTATAAACTAAACTGTGATACAAATGACTCTTAATAAATTCTTTTTCTATAATTTTTGTCATTAGTTGATTGGATTGAATTGAGTAATTCGGTATGATGGCGTAAATAATTCTTTCATGGAAATGGTTTGTCGTAAGATGATTTCTCTTTCTCCTTGTATGATGAGGCCTCAATAGAGGACCAAGAACCTTGTATGTCTCTTTTTCCCCTTTTCTTCCTTCTTGATCGCCTCAATTGAGACTTGTATTTTAGCTTCCAAAGATTGATGACTAAACTACTAATGGAGCATGATTGAGGATTTTCTTCTTTATAATTAGTACCAAAAACCATCTTTAAGACTTTTATTTTTCTTTTTATATTTACCTCTTGCTATCCATGTTAAGCCTATACCACTTTTCTTTGTATTTTATGTTACAAGCTAAAGGCCTTTAATCATTAGTCCAAGTTTTATAAGTGGACTTTTGTTGATCATTTTATAAGATTGTGCTATTCAGGAAAAATCAGTAAAAACAAAAGAATTCTATGAAAAGAAGACAACAAAATAATGAAAGTGGTGTGGAGATAAAAAAAACAAGAAAAGAAAAAGAAAGAGAAAGAGAAATTGTGGGTTAGTTGAGATGACTTAGTAGGGAATTTAAAATTGAAAGTAGAGTTTCATAGGTGGTGATGAATATCATCATGGCTCACAAGTCAAGACTTAGGACCCACGCATGAAAAAAAGGGAAAAAAAGAAGGCCGAAAGACATCGTAGGACTTAAAAAGGAATAATGCTCTCTATTTTTGTTTGAAACTATGAGTATATGCATCTAAATCCGTAGAATTTAGTGCAATTTTTGACAAGGGTCATTAACCTAAAGTGACATATGAGCAACGCGATTGAGCATCCTTGAGGAAAATACAAACAAGGGGGAAGGAAGCGGAAAGATTAGTTTGTCATTGAGGTTGTTATAGTTTATTGTTTCATCTTCACTTTTGGTTTGTGTTTGTAAATGTAACACCCTAATAATTCCCTTTTTTCTAAAACCATAACCTTGTGAGAATTACCAAAATGTTACCGCCATGTGTTTAAAGGTTAAGACTTTAAATTAGAATTTTGCAGCAGTAAATGAGGAACTTTCAAAACAAAACTTTAAACTTAATCAACATTACAATTCGGAATCATTATCATCCTTATTAAAATTCGAAACATCCATATAACCAAATCCAACCAAAGATTCAAAAGGTATAGAAATATTTTAAATCAACAAGCAAAAAAAAAATAGTTCTATCTATAAATCTTAAAAATGAATGCATATTGACAAGCTCCCATTATACTTATAAATGTATGGTATTTAGGTCTTTTTTCATGTAGTTCTTCACATTTTAGTTCAGTTTTAATTGAATTCTATTCATTTGTTATCATATGATGCATTTGCAGATTTTTGTAGGGGTATTTTAGGATTCCTGAGGACTTAGTGTAATGGGATGAGTTCCAGATCTACGAAAGGATCCTACGAGGCTTAATCCGGATGAAAAACATTAAGTTACGAGATCCCTAAAAAAGGATGATGGAAAGGATTAGGATAGGATTCAAAATCAAGAGGACTCGATCGAGTATGTAGAGAACTCGACTAAGTGTGGGCCTTAACAGGAAGAAAGTGGCCTTCGGGCAAAAAAGTGAAGAAAGGAAGGACACTCGATTGAGTCTCTTCTCGTTAACCCAATTCTGGCATGCTCTAGAATATAAAGAAAGAGCACATACTTGACCGAGTGCCTTAGTTTTGGGTCATTTTTCTGCGCGTATTCTATTGAATCCCAAACTCTTTGTATCTATATCTTATGCTTTTTTAGGTTGTTGATGATGGTTATTAGAGAATAGATAGAAGTATTGCTTTAGATTTTCATTAGGTTCATTTGATTCTCTCATAGTCTCTCTAAATTTGGTATTATTCTCTAATTTTCCATTAAAGCTATGGATTTGCAGCACTCTAGCCTTGTGGACATCAACTTGGTTTGTTTTAAATTTATTATTCTAGTCCTTTATTCTCTTTGATTTCTTTAGTATAATTTCTAGTATTAATCACGTATAGTATTATTGCTTTTTTTATTTTTACATTCAATATATGTGAGTAGCTCCTTAATCTAGGATCCCAATGAACCCTGACATGGGTTAGGTATAGATGAACCCAAAACCTGAATCTAAATGCATAAAAACTATTCTTTTAATCCTTTATTAGCTTTAACACCATTAAAATGCTAGTACGAGTGTGGCTACTACGTCATGCGATTTGTCTATTATATGGGTCCAAACAAACCATAATTGTCCAGATATTAGTAGGATGAGTTTGCTAAACTTTCACATATGAATTAACTCAAACGGAGAAGGATCTTATATCATATATTGATGGAATTGAATCTGTGCTAGATTCCAATTTGAATCAAGAAAAGAATATCGGATTGTATTTATTTTTTTTATATCATGGAGGTGGATAAGTGGTTTGGCCCTTGTATTATGACCTCGTTTATCATTATTGGTGTTTTTAAATAGGTACCTAGTCAGGTCAAAATTTGGAAATGATCCTACACTAGTGGAAAAAATCACAAATACTACCTTCTATATGCTCCGGTTTAAAGATGATTCGGAGTATAAAGATGATTCATTTTTTTTTTATTAAAAGCTACTCCGGTTCTAGGAAACTGGAGCATATAAGTTGTTTAAGGCTCCGGTTAATGAGAATCGGAGCATATAATGGCTTCAGTTAATTACGTTATGCGCATATATATATATACTATGTTTAAGGCTCCGGTTAATAGAACCGGAGCATATAACCTAGAATTTAAAACCTAGCAGATCGTATATGCAGCAGCGCGCAGTAGTTTCTTCAACTCCTCTCAAACCCGACATCTTCAACACCAATAATCGCCTACTTCTCCATTGCAAATTCGCAGCTTTCCTTGCGGTGCATTCTTCATCTCCTCGAACCCACTTCAACACCAAGAATCGCCCTTGCTTCCATTGCAAATTTGCAGCTTTCCCCTCGGTGCATTCTTGACCCCCTCGG
This sequence comes from Dysphania ambrosioides, assembly GCA_026401315.1. Taxonomy (NCBI): domain Eukaryota; kingdom Viridiplantae; phylum Streptophyta; class Magnoliopsida; order Caryophyllales; family Amaranthaceae; genus Dysphania; species Dysphania ambrosioides. Next base: position 15,540,981 of record CM048662.1, read on the forward strand.
TGCGCCCTTGCTTCCATTGCAAATTGAGGCATGATTAAGCGCATTCAACGTTCAGCAAATTGAGGCACGAATAAGCGCATTCAACGTTCAGCAAATTGAGGCAAGAATAAGCACATTCCACTGAATTCGACGACAACGACAACAACAAAGAATCCCACCAATATTGTTTAAGGTATGTTCCTCAAATTTGTGTTTAACTTTATGCCTCATTCTCTCTTTTCGGTTGCTGATGAAATTGGTAATCATACCTCTATAAATGTGGCCTAAACAACACGCTATGTATTCTGGAATTTTCCAACATTTGATTCATTTCAAAGCAAATAGTCAGCAAACAGTCACACTCTATAAATCTGATGCTTCTTAGAATTGGTGTCAAATAGCGCAAGTAGAATCATTGCTATCATAGACTATTCTTTAATAGGAAATGACATGGAATAATGTTCAATTCAGGATCACCAGAAAATAAGTTGTCTAATATCAGTTCTCTCACTTGCAAAAACTTTTTGTTGCACGAATTAGAAAACTATAGGGGGGTAACAGAATGCTACTTCCTACAAAAGACTTTGTTGTTCTACTAGGAGTTTTCGGTAATACATTTGATGTATGTTTATCTTAAGTGATGTAAAGGCCAAGAAACAAGTTTTGGACTAGGAGCGTGAAATGTCACCATGTCCAAGTTATAGTAACTTAACGTCACTTGCTTCCCTTCTACAGAATAGAATACCTTTCGAGATACTTTTGATAAACCTCCCTCTTTTGATGATATTCGAATCTTTGGATGTTTGTGCTTTGCCCATAACCGGAGAAAATTATGAGAGATAAGTTTGTTAGACGAAGTTGTCAGTGTGTTTTTGTTGGATATTCCTTTGATAAAAAGGTGGAGATCGTTTGATTTGGATACAAACAAATTTTTTGCTGGATCATCAGCAGCCCACACACCTTACCAGCTATGGAGCTGGGCCTCACCATGAGCCCAATGCTTCTACAGCGCTCGCTGAGCTTCATCAGCAGCCCAAATTGAGGTACATTATAGAATAGTAGAAGTTTGTAGTTAATAACGAGCATAAGTAGTTCACTCAATAAATAGAAAGTGAATCGAAATTCTTAACAATGAATACACTAGTGGAGTCTCTATTTTATAGTTAAATTAGGAAATAGTTTGGTGTAAGCATTATTTCTGTAGATGAGTCTGCTGTTTTCTGTCTTTTCTAGAGTTTAGATTGTCTTTCTTTACTTGCTTATCAAATTAAATAAAATTTGAAGTATCAAAACTTAATTATGTTAATTTATATGCTAATTTTGTGCTATAAATTAGTTATTGGCTTGCCTAAGCGTAAATGCAACCTGTACAAGCTGAGGGATGTGTGCTGTTTTGTGCTTGTATGCCATACCCCTTTCATTAGTTTTACTCTTACATTCAGAGCCTTAGAGGCACAATTTAGTCTTCATCCAGTTTTAGCTTTCTAGATGAGAGAAGCATCATGTCTAGATTCTCATGCTTTGTCAAATTTAAATGTTAAGCTGCCAACTTTTTTGACCATGGCATTGCTTCACAAACTGAACAAAATATACCTTGTTTAAGACTATCAAGATCTATAGTATGCTTTCTTAATGTCGTTACTACTGCTTCTTATTGTGGTGGACATTATGTTACTTTATTTAATGTGAGACCTGCAAATCTGGCTATTTGAGTTTGTCTATATCTTTCTTTTTTGATTGATATTCTTCCAAGATGTCCCCCCCTATATATGACATCTCACTATGTATCTTAGTTTTATCTATACTATGTTCAATAGTCAGCTCTATGGTGGTATTGCTGGGTCTGATCCCTGCTTGGTCAAGGTTAATTGTGAAGAATACTATAGCCAATACCTGGTCTGCTGCTACAATATATGCTACTTACTCCCACTTGGTAAAGTTAAGACTGTTATTACCTTATTTGGGTCTCATTTGTCACGTTTAGTAGTATAGATTAGCCTAATAACGAAGACCTTATTCAATCTATCTTTGTATGGGGTTCGGGTTATGGTTCTTTCTATTCATTTAAACTACTACATTAGGATTGTAATTTTAGCATGCCCTCCCTTGATGAATGCTTATATCTATGATAAGAGCATTACAAGGAGTTTAGGATAATAGCGGCAACAAACTAATTGATTTCATAAGGCTAATCTATTCTAATACATCCATACTATCTCTGTCCCCATAACTTGATAAGGGAATCTTTAGGAGTACTCTCACTAATAATAAAAATGTCATTCTTGTAGTAAATTGCAATATTAATTTCAATACTCATTTCGAAATGCTCTTTATTTTCAAGGAACTCATTCAAGACTTACACATTACTTGTACTGTCTAGATTAATCAGAGGATGGAAAAAGATCGTTCATGGATGTATGGTAGCATTGAATCATCAGAATTTGTGGATGGGGTCTTGGAATTTTGTAGTAATGCTATCGAGCACCAAACTAGGATAGGGGAAACCGGATTCTATTGCCCATGTGTCAAGTGTGGAAATGTATCAAAGGTCGATGGCATTGACATCCTTAGGGAGCATATACTTCGGCGTGGATTTAGGCCTCAATATCATGTCTGGGTTTGGCATGGTGAGGAGGGAGTTTACAAAGGAAACATTGTTCCTCATAATGTCTATGAAGAAGAAGATGTTGCTCATATGGTGGAGAATAATGAGTATGAGAATGAAGAGGAGGATATGAATGGGGACATAAATCGTGTTGATGAGATAATGGAAGGGGTTGAGGATGAGATAGGAAAACGTCCTCGTGTTTTTGATTTGCTGAAAGAAGCATCTGAGAAGCCTCTCTACCCTGGATGTACAAAATTCACCAAACTAACAGCCGTGTTGACACTTTTCAATGTTAAGTCAAAGTTCAACTGGAGTGATACTAGTTTCACAAGTTTATTGGAAGTGTTAGGTGATATGTTTCCTGATGGAAATGAACTTCCAAAATCGACATATTATGCCAAAAAGCTCATGTGCCCTTTCGGCTTAGAGTATCAGAAGATACATGCTTGTCCGAATGATTGTGTATTGTATCGAAAGGAACATGAGAGCTTAGAAGAGTGTCCGCGTTGTGGGTTATCGCGTTATAAGCGTAAAGGGGCTCGAGGGGCTCGAGGTGATTGTGAGTCTGGATTCAAAGTTGGGTGGTTATGTCCACAACAGATCTGTGACACACAGTGCATGACAAGCCAACCCGAGGTGAAGGAATACATAGAACAAAGTTTGATAAAATCAATCAAAGATGGGGATAAATTTATTTTGGCTCCGTATATTGAAGAGTATGTTTTAGTCCCAACTATGAGATATGTCTTTTGATATCATTATCTAAGTTATCATGTTTCTCTTTATTGACTTCAAATTCGTGTTTGTAGTAAACATTGGTTGCTCCTAGTCATATGTCCGTTGACTCACACAGTATATCAATTCGATTCTGTTTGTCTACAACCACCTCGACATTTACTTATCAAATCTTTGTTGACTAGGTATCTTCAAGTTGACATAATGCGTTTTAGTTTGATTATTAACTTTAATATATATAACATTGATATGACCTATATTTTTCTTGTCGAGTGTAGTGCAATGAAGAAATTACGCGGAAGTTTAGGATTACATTCAAGAGCTACATTTCCTAAATGGAAATCAGTGAAGGTACATGTTTTTAAAATTTAAATGTTTTGTAGTAGACTAACCTTTGAATTACCCTGATTTTGACATGAATATTCATTTCATCTCCACTTAGTGCGCACAACAACAAAACGGGGTAGATTGTGGCTATTATGTGATGAGATTTATGTATGATTTAGTCACCTCTGCCACAACAGTCGATGATGTAGAAAAGGTATATCTAACTCCTTTAGTAAAATTTATATAGTAAGCAATGTCGTCATATGAAGTAAAGTCGATGTTTATGAACATGGAGGATGGGATTGTATGGCCGGCATCAATCAAACGATTGATGTGGTATGGCATTGTATTGTTGTTGTGTGTTGGTTTGTTGAATTGTTGAATTGTATTTCACAGGTTTTTTGGATTAAAAATTGGGAAAATGTTCATTTTACAGGGGAAACTCTGCCGAAATTTTTTGAAAACTTTTATACTTTATGCCTCCATATGCTTGTATAAATCATGCTAAGAATTATATTGAACAAGAACTAATAGAGGTTGGTAATCTAATTGCGTTATTATATGGTGGCTACATTTAGGTTTTCGTCGGATCAAGAGATGAGCCTTTCACCATTGACGAAATCAAAGAAATAAGAGACAAGTTTGCACGATTCCTTGCCCCTAACTGTATTTAGTATCAATTTTGCAGACACAAACTTTATAGTCTTGAGCATATGAAATTGGTAAGCATATGTCATTCTTCTATAGACATTACATGCTGTAGACACAAACTCTTGATGTATTCCTTGATGGTGCTGAGCATTTGACAGAGGATGTAAATAATATCTGTATTTCCAGCTGCTCATAGTCTTGAGCAGTATATTTTTGGGCTTTTAACTTCTTCATTCTTTTGGTGAGGTTTCTGAGACCTACTGCAAAAAACTTGGCAAATGCACGTACACATCATCATAAGATTGATTTACTACGAGCTCCTCATTGTATTGTATTGCTCAAATAATAATATTAGCATTTTTCAAAAAAAAAATATAAACTTTATGCTCCGGTTTTCAGTGGACCGGAGCAGAAAGTGTATTTTTTGCTCTGGTTTAAACCGGAGCGTAAAGTCTTTTAAATATGCTCCTGTTATATCTACTTCGGGTCAAAACCGGAGCATAAAGCCTCAAAAAGACCGGAGCATATGAGGGTTTTTCCACTAGTGCTATTTACAAATGGAACTCTACCAAATTAAATTTACACTCTCTTGCATAGAATTTGTTGGTGTTAGTACATTATCATGCATAATGGTTCCACTTATTTCATACTAATTAAATTACTTGAATATTTTATATTTCTAGCTTTCTCAAGAACAACATTGTACTTTGAGGAAGACTTGAGTAAAATTTTAGAAATTTGGACAGAGTATTTCCTAAACACCAAGAGTGATTGCAAAAATATGAGAGGTGTACATTATGGTATAGAATAGGAAATGGGATATTGATTGCCAATGTCAAGCTAGTGATATATTGTGAATAATTACACAATTCTGTTTAGTTTAACTTCAATCAATCTAGTGAAATATTTTTTTATTAATATATACATAGAGTCAATCTATCATTGGTGAATATATATTAACCTCCTATGTTCAAACCTTGTTAATTAATTAGTAATAATCTTCATATTATAATATTTTTCCATTTGAAGCGTTTTAAAAAAATCCTAAAACATTATTTGCTTCGGTTTGAAGCAAACTAAAGCAAGTAATGTTTTAGTATAGAGATTATTTGAATATTAATGCAGAACTAATTGCCTCGGTTCATTGGAAAACCAAAGCACTTAATGTATCAAGTGCTATGGCTTTGCCACCAAATCAATTAATTTAAAGATTATTTGCTTTGGTTTTATACCAATATTAGCTCATCCATATTTAGTTCTTTGGCTTTCCTCCGTACCCTATCTTAATAATTTTTGGATAGTTTATTTATTTCTTTAAAATCAAAATTTTTCTCATCTTTCCACCATCTTTGCATCATCCATTTACTATAACCTAAATTTCTTGCTAGCATAATGATATACCAACGTGGTAACTTATAATGTTTGGTGTTTTGGAATAACTAAGATATGCATGAAATTCTTTCTTCCTCGACATATCTTTTCTTTGCACTCTACCATTTAATACTGCTTTATATGAGTGTAACCTGTGTTGTATTTCTTTTTGCTTGCAGTTTTGACCCAATCTCACTTGTTTGAGTATAAAACTCATAAGTTGTTGACTATGATATCCCTATTTGTTTTGGTTGTGGTTGATGCTTTTGCTGGAGGTTTATTTACATATGGGGTGACATTGATGAGATGTTAATAATGCTTCCTTTGAGAAAAACACCAAGGGATAGCATATCATCAATTCACTTCATACTTGCTTCTTCATCTTGTACTTCCATATAACTAGTGTGTACACTTTGGTTGCCATAAATGGCTAATAATGACTAACCTAAACATAAATCTATCATTATTTTATGTGAAGATTCTATTATGAGAGAATCAACTGATAGTTGTTGCTGCTACTTGGCTTCAATTTGAATTTATTGTTGTATTTAATGTGGAGAAGAGTATGTAATGATTTTGATGTGTGAGAGAGATGTGCTTGAAATTTTGGTTGGCAACAAATTATGTTAGGAGTTTATAAAGGCCATAATGTTTTAGCTGGCAATACTTTCAAATTTTGGCTCCAATGCTAAAATGTAAAGTTAGTGCAAAACACTATTTCATATCTAATTTCCTTACCCTACATGATGTTCAACAAGTTAGTTACCCCTTTTTTCTCCACATTCTCTCATAACTATCTTGACAAATGAAGTTTATAAGTAAATAAATTGGGAACACTTAGTGGGAGTTTAAGGTTATCTTTAAGATAGTAAGTTTTATTATTTACTACAATAATAAAAAGTAAAAGAAATAGTACAAATTTATTGTGACACCTACTATCAACAAAACCTCCACTTAACATATTACAAGTAATGGAAAAGTAAGGGTTGAATCCACTAGGAAAGGCTTCTAATAGATACCGAATTCTAGCAATTTAACTATAAGCTAGCTCAAACTAAGGTAAGGAATAGTTTAAATCTAACTAAAAACTAGAGCGAGGTTCTAAAAGATTTCTCTATAAAAGTAAAAGCGCTAGGGGTTCAGGATTCAACACCGATTCCTAACACAAATGAGATAAAAATGGGAATTTGACTCAAAATGAGATAATATGAGGCTCACTAACTCACTACTGACCTATGCATCAAACTTAAACATGCTCCAAGGAAGGTGTTTCAACCAGGAACTAGTCTCTTAATAATCTTAAAGGCAAGAGCTTTACGATTGGGATTTTTCACCTAATCGTATTCTAAAGCATCCAAGTAACACAATAGATTCAAATCAACAATTAAAAGCTCACAAGTTAATAACATTTAACATCGGGTCACTATCTAAATTTGCATTCTCAATGTCTTCGACCCAGGAACCCAAATGAAAGAAATCTATATAGACAATCTGGACTCTAGCCAAAACCCGATATTCAACTACACATTAATCTTTATGAAACCAGCTCTATATTTTAAACATCATCCATGTTGAGGTTCGGGTATTTATCCTATACCTAACTAATCTAACTAGCAGACATCGTAAAATGGAATAAACAAGGCATACAACCGAATTCACGAATAACGATTAACTTTTATGCAATAAACATGAAATCAAAGAAAAAAAACAATCAAAATAAAAATTGATGAAAACTATGAAATATAAAGCTAGAGAAAGTGAAAGAAATACTAATATATAGATTAAATTCTAATGTCCAAAAAGCTTTGATTTAAATATGTTGTTAACAACAATAACCGAGAATAATTCTTCAACTAATCTAAGAAATTTTGTTATGAAAAAAACCCTAAACTATGATATCAAAAGACTAAACTAAGCTAAACTAATGAATAATGAATAAATCCTTGATCGTGCCTTGCTGCCCCTTGCATATCCCTCGCAGAAGAGTTTGAGTGTAGTGATAAGTCATCTTACAATGTGTTGATGGAGGTGTTTTAGGATGGTTTTTGATGTTCTTCATGGAGTTTTATTGGTTTTTGTAAGTTTTAACCGTTTTAATCCACTTGTGTGTAACTAAGGAAGATTATGGAGTTGAGATGACGTGTTGAACTTGGAGGAGTGATGAAGAACGATCCAACTTTAAGCGAGGAAGTCTTCGGTGATAAGTTGTCAACATATTTTTGGTGGAGCAGCTACCGGAGGCAGGAGAGCAGCTAGCAGCGGCGTTCACAGAAAAGAAGAAGGAAGAATGGTGTCAAAGCCACTAGTAGCGGCAAAATAGCAGTTGGCAGCGGCTATTCCAGCATATTAAGCGTTTTCAATGTTTTTCAGCAGCCTTCTCCTTAATTAAGCACGTGTTTTAGGTTATCTTATGTTAATTCTATTTGGTTTATGGTAGTTAAGAAGGGAAACATATATATAGTGGTTTTAATTTAGGTTTTAGGGGGGATTCTTGAGAACTTTTTAGAATCTTTTAGTTTTTAATCTTCTTTGATCTTTGTATGGGAAAAAATTCCATGGAAGCTTAAACTTGCATGTTCTTGGTTAAAGATTGAAGCTTTTGGCTGCAAGTTGTGAGATTTCTCTTCTCTTAATACATATTGAATGTTTATTATTGCCTTGTATTATTTTATGATTTTCTTTAATCAATTGCTAGGTTTGATTTATTGGATTCGCCTGCATCTAGTCAATCTTACCAAAGTAGTGACTTTAGGTTGTTAATGCATGGTTTATGATTGAGAACTTGAAGGAGGAATAGTATTATTAAAGAAATTAGACCACTTGCGTTACTTTATTCAATCCAGGTTGATTTCTCTGTCCGTTTTCTTCTTGTTAATAGTTTAGAGCTCTTGTCTTAAATTTTTCATTAGAAAGGGTTAGAAAGGAATGCTTTTTTATTTCTAGCTATTTCATGAGAATATAGAATCTAGGAATTCTACAATAAGGTATTTAAGGGTGTTTAATTGAAGAGACTTCTATGATCAACTTGTAGTTCATTAGTGGTTTTTGTCTAACCAAGATGGTTCCTCCTGTTGATTTGTTATTCGACTAGTTTTGGTTCTACTTAGGTGATTAAATCTATCCTACTATTGCAAACCCCCGCCTTTATTTAGCTTATTATTCTACTAAGATAATTCTACATAGGTTTTCAGTTATTAGGTATCTCTTCTATGTGGATACAAACTCGACTTCCTTAGCTACATTCATTTGAAGTTAGATAAGTTATGATTTATTTGGTAGCATACGATGAGGCTCACCAAATTTTGGCACCATTACCAGGGAAGGGCATTGCTTTTTAATTGTTTATCTTCGTAGAATTCATTTTAGTATTGCTCTTGGTTATTTTCTTTATTTTTCTCTTCTTAGGAATGATAAGTACTCGTTCTGCTAACTAAGAAGTTTTACATTTAAACCTAAAATTGAAAGAATTCTTTCCAGGTTGCAAAAGGAGGCAAGAACAAATTCTAGTGAATCACCATCCACCTTTGACATTTAAGAAGAAGAGGAGATGGCAGAAAATCGAACATTGAGAGAACTCACAGCTCATAATTTGAACCAATAACCGTTGTGCATTGCATATCCGGGGTTGGGAGAAGACGCAAATATTGAGATCAAATCCGGTTTAATTCATCTGTTACCGGCAGTCCATGGTATGAAAGGTGAAGATCCAAATAAACACCTTGCTGATTTTCATGTGGTATGCACAAGTATGAAACCAAGTGGAATGAATAATGAACAAATACAATTAAGAGCGTTTCCTTTTTCTCTTAAAGATACAGTTAAGGATTGGTTCTATTATCTTCCTCCTGGCAGTATAACAATATGGGCAGATTTAAAAAAGTGTTTCCTTGAAAAATACTAACCAGCCAATATTTTTGCAAGTCTCAAGAAAGCTATTAGCAATGTGGATCAAAAGGAAGATGAATCCTTATATGAGTATTGGGAGAGATTCAAGAGACTTTGTGCTAGTTGTCCTTATCATGGATACTCTGATCAAGACCTTATCCTATACTTCTATGGAGGTCTAACCGATGATGACTTAAGAATGGTAAATGCAGCCAGTGGAGGAGGTCTAGTGAACAAAACTCTAGGGGATGCAACCAAATTAATTGCAAAACTAGCAGAGAATTCAAGATAATTCAGTCAAAGAACTTCCACATGCCGAGTGAGTGCAGCAAACTCACACACCTCTGAATTGGGAAGTCAAGTGGCTAGTTTGACCTCTATGATGCGCGAGTTCATGGTGAGTTCGAAGAATCAACAATAATTGAAGGCTTACGGTATATGCACTTTTCTAGAACATTTCATTGATTCATGTCCCACATTATAAGAGGAACACAATGAGCAAGATAATGCTCTAGGTTTCTAAGGGCAAGGACCTATGAGGAGATATGATCCCTTCTCAAACACCTACAATCCAAGATGGAGAGATCATCCAAATTTGAGGTATGGAAATTCTTAAGGAAATCAACAACAAAACTCTTAAGGTCAATAACAATTTCAACAGTATAGAATACCATTTTCAAAACCTCAAGGCCAAAGCTCCAACTAAAGAAATATGTCAACTGAAGACATGATTATATCCCTAACTTCTAATGTCTCAAACATGCAGCAAAATATGGTTCAGTTTCAACAAGAAACCAAATCAAGTATTTAAAATCTGGAGAACCAAGCCGACTTAAAGATAAGGAGTTTGGGAAGCTTCCATCTTAAATAGAGCTGAATCTTAAGCAACAAGCCAATGTAATAACATTGAGAAGTGGCAAAGAGTTGCAAGAAACTGTGGTTACAACTAAGAGAGCTAAGGATTTGATTGGAGTTAAGGAGGAAGAGGGAGAACTTAAACCCATGGCGAATCCACCAACCTTTCCTTCTTATGAGCTCGTGCCACCTTTCCCTGAAGCTTTGCCAGAAACTCGAAGATATGAGAAAGACAAGGACATTTATTAAACTTCTACAAATGTGAGGTAAACATTCCCCTTTTGAATTTAATTAAAAGTGTCCCTTGTTTTGCTAATTTTTTGAAAGAACTTTGTACTATCAAAAGAAAGCACAAGTTGGGAGGGAAATAGAAGGTAAAAGTTAGTGCTCATGTGTCTGCAGTTTTCCAAAAGAAACTCCTAGAAAAATGTAGTGATCTTGGTATGTCCACTGTTCCTGTTACAATATGAGACACTACATTTCACCGAGCCATATTAGACTTACGTGCATCAATCAATGTAATTCCCTATTCCTTGTTTAAGTCTTTGTAACTTAGACCTTTACATGGAACTAGGGTAGTAATTCAGTTAGCTGATAGGTCTAATGTTTATCCTAAGGGGGTGGTGGAAGACATGCTTGTTAAGGTTAATGAATTGATCTTTCCTACTGATTTTTATGTTCTTGACATAGAACATGACAAACACGCAATCCCTATCTTGTTAGGAAGACCTTTTTTAAAGACCGCTAGAATAAAAATTAATGTGTTTATCGGTTCCTTAAATATGGAGTTTGATGGACAAGCAATTGTGTATAACATTTATGATTCCATGAAATATCCTGCTGACACTCATTCTTTATGTTCCATAGATGTTATGGATCTAATAGTACAAGATGTCTTTAACATTGATGGTGGGGATGAGCTCCTCACATTTATTACTAACGATTTGTCTGGTGATTACTTGTATTTTTCTTTACCTATTAACATGCAAGTGATGGTGGCAGAATTGAATGAACATTCCAAGTTCCCACTCATACCACCAGGTTCAACACCCACCCCACTAACATTACCTATAAAGAAAATTTCACCATCTATTTTGCAGGCACCTCAGGTGGAACTTAAACCACTTCCTGATTATTTGAAATATATGTTCCTTGCTGGAAACGATACTCTCCCTATTATCATTTCGAACAAATTAACCAAGGAGCAAGAGGAAAAGTTAGTGTCAATACTAAAAAAAATCACAAATTGGCTATTGGATGGACTATTACCGACATTAAAGGTATAAGCCCATCCACATGCATGCATCGTATTCTTCTAGAAGATAATGCCAAACCTGTGAGACAACCTCAACATCATTTAAATCCTGCAATGATGGAAGAGGTAAAGAAAGAGATCATTAAATTGCTGCACGTGGGAATGATATATCCCATCTCAGATAGCAAATGGGTGAGCCCCACAGTAGTGGTGACAAAGAAAACTAGAGTGACTGTGGTAGAGAACCAATATGGTGAAATTGTTCCTACTCGAGTACAAAATGGTTGGCGAGTTTTCATTGATTATCGTAGGTTGAATGCAGTTTCAAAGAAGGACCACTTCCCTTTTCCCTTTATTGATTAGATGATTGAAAGACTTACAGGTAAAGCTTTTTATTGTTTCCTTGATGGGTATCCTTGGTACTTTCAAGTACCTATTACACTGGAAGATCAAGAAAAAACTACTTTTACATGTCTCTTTGGCACATTTTCTTACCGACGTATGCCCTTTAGATTGTGTAATTCTCCTGCAACCTTTCAGAGATGTATGAAGAGCATATTTTCAGAGTTAGTTGAACACTTCATGGAGGTATTTAAGGATGATTTCACTATTTATGGAGATTCATTAGATAGTTGTTTGCATCGTTTTTCATTATTCCTTAAACGTTGCATTAAATCTAACCTTGTTCTTAATCTAAAAAATGTTATTTTATGGTCGATCGAGGCATTTTTTTGGGTCACGTGGTCTCCTCTAGAGGTATTGAGGTTGATAAAGGGAAGATTGATACTATTCAGTCCCTTCCTTATCCTACTAATGTGTGTGAAGTGCGTTCTTTTCTTGGTCATGCATGTTTCTATCGTGGGTTTATTGAGGGATTTTTGAAGCTTGCAGTTGCATTGTGCAAATTACTGAAAAAGAGATAAAACTCGATTTTGATCATGATTGTAGGAAAGCTTTTGATGAATTGAAAGCCAAGCTCATTTTCGCACCCATTATTCAGGCCCCGAATTGGTCTTTACCATTTGAGATAATGTGTCATGCAAGCGATTATGCAGTGGGAGCTGTTTTAGGCCAAAAAGTAGGCAAGGCTGCACATGTGATCTATTATGCCTCGATGACACTCAATTCGACCCAACGCAACTACACTACGACAGAGAAAGAGATGTTGGCTATAGTTTTTGCTTGGTACAAAAGTAATTGTTTATACTGACCATGCAGCTCTTCGTTACTTGATGACGAAGAAAGAAGCCTAACCAAGATTGATTAGATGGATTCTACTCTTGAGTGAATTTGAGTTGAAGATCAAGGACAAGATAGGCACAAAAAATCTAATTGGTGATCATTTGAGTCGTTTAACCCATATTGTTGATCGACCACCACCTCAAGACCAAATCCATGGAGAATTCCCTGATGAATCTCTAATCACTATTAAGGAATTGCGTCCATGGTATGCTAATATTGTGAAATTTCTTGTCTCTCACAAATTTCCTCCAGGTTTTTCAAAATCTCAAAAGGATAAGCTCTTCAATGATGTGAAGTATTATGCATGGGATGGTCCGTACTTATGGAAATTCTATTCCGATCAAATCATTCGCTGATGCATTCCTAAAAATGAGGTAATCCCTATTCTTACCTTCTGTCATTCTCATGCTTGTGGAGGACACTTTGGTTCCAAACATACAACGAGGAAGGTACTCGATTGTGGTTTTTATTGGCCAAGTTTGTTTCAAGATTCTTACGGATTTTGCAAATCTTGTGATAACTGTCAAAGAGTAAGTAATACTTCTCAAAAAAGTGAAATGCCCTAATCCTCATTGTTATATTGTGAGATATTTGATGTTTGGGGAATTGATTTCATGAGACCGTTTCCTAACTCTCATGGTTTTCTATATATACTCTTTGCTTGCGATTATGTTTCGAAGTGGGTAGAAGCAATACCCACTAAGACTGATGATTCTAAAGTGGTTTTAGGTTTCATTAAATCTCATATATTTTCCAGATTTGGAATTCCTTAAGCTTTGATAAGTGACCGAGGAACACACTTTCGCAATTGTACAGTGAGTGCTTTGCTAAAGAAGTACTCCGTTCACCATAAAGTTTGCACAGCCTATCACCCACAAACCAATGGCCAAGCAGAGGTGTCTAATCAAGAGGTGAAATAAATTCTCTAGAAAATGGTGAATCTGGATAGGAAGGATTGGAGTTTACATATGGAGGATGCTTTATGGGCATATCGTAGCGCATACAAGACCCCTATCGGAATTTCACCTTATCGCCTTATGTTTGGAAAACCGTGCCATCTTCCAGTTGAACTTGAGCATAAATCATAGTGGGCAGTTAAATCATTTAATATGAGCATGGATGAAGCCAGGGAGTATCGAAAACTGCAACTTCAAGAGCTAGAGGAGATTCGCCTTGGGTCTTATGAGAATGCTGATATTTACAAGGTAAAGACTAAGTTGTAACACGACAAAATGATTACTAGGAAGGAGTTTAAGATCAGTGACAAAGTCGTTCTTTACTAATCTCGACTTAGATTATTTCCTGGTAAACTCCGCTCCCGTTGGGAGGTCCCATTTCAGGTTATCAAGGTATATCCATAGAGAGCGGTTGAAAATTGGAGTTTTGAGACCAATAACGTATTTAAGGTGAATGGACAACGTCTCAAACCATACTTCGAAGGGTTCAAAGTCAATAACGTAGAGAACATTGATCTCTACGAGCCATCAATTAAGTAACGAAGTTGAATGCATTATGTCGAGCCAATCACATAAAACAAAGGCGCTAATCAGGAGGCAACCCAAGGAATTTTGTTTATTTCCATTTATTTTAGTTTTTAATGTTTTTGTTTGTGGATTTCTTTTGGTGTATTTTTGTAGGAGGATGCCTTGGGACTCAACACTATAGCTAGAACAGGTAAAAAAAAAAAGAGAAGAAGGGGCAAACCTGCAGCAGCCGCTGGTAGCTGCTCCACAACCGCTATCAGCGGGTCTTCCTGCATCCAAGTTGACATAAAAAAACTGCCTTAGCCGCTAGCAGTGGGTCCCAAGCTGCTACCAGCGGGTATTACAACCCTCCCCAAAATTTTCCCCTCTTTTAAACCCTTTCTCTCTCTAAAACCCCAATTCCTCACCTCTCTCTTTCCCTTCTAAATTCTAGATTTACCTTTCTCAAATCCTAACCCCATACCTATTCCTTCTTACTTACATTCCCATTCTTCACCCACTTTCAAATCTAAAATTTAACCTAATTCCACAATCTAAATCACACTTCCATCCCATCCCATATAATTGTTTTAATTTTGCTTCAATTTCAAACTTGGAATTTTAAGAATTGAGAGCATCTTAGTGTTTTGTAGGTTTAGTGGGTTACTTGTTGTCTTTTGAAAGAGAAGGAGAAGTTTGTGCAATTCAATCTTTTACCATGGGAAGAGAAAACAAGAGGAGGCATACTTCATCACCCACAAGGGTGCCAAGGGCTAGAAAATAGGGAAATACTTCAAGGGAGGGTGAATCATCTTCTTTGCTCCAATCGAATGATTTCATGGGTATTTGTCTCACTACGAAAGACAAGGCTATATGGGTTAAACTCCAACAGCCCAAGAGAATGGTGTAATGCACAAAATTCTTTGATTTGGAGGCATTGCAAGAACTTGGATTAGAGGACGTGATGAGGCAATTGTTCGGTAAAGTAAGAATCGAGGGATTCTTAATGAAAAGTGCACCTACCTATGTAAGGTACACTTATGAATTCCTTTCCACATTAACTAAGGGATCTAAATAAATTTCTTTCAATCTCAATAATAAGAACTATGTGATGCCTTATGCTGAAATTCGGAAAGCCTTTGGTTGGAATAATCCTCCCGTGGGTAATACTTGGGATCCCAATAGCTCATTTTCCTCTTGAAATTTTTGGAAATCCATAACAAGATGCTCTGGGGATCCTCATGGTGGTCACAACTTTAGAATCACACACCCTTGCCTTAAATTAGCCCATAGATCCCTATCTTCTACTATTCTATGTCAAGGGGAGGCAACTAAAGTCCCAAAGGTTGCCATATCTTACTTATAGGCCAGGACTCCTTTAGGTGTCGGCATTCTTGATTGTGTTGATATCTTTGTTGATTGTTGTTTGAATGTGCAAAATAATGCTAGTGGTCATATAAGTAAGGGTGGCATGGTTACTTTGTTGGCTGATTACTTGGGGATTTCACTTCCACGAAATCTTACACCAGTGGATTCCACCTACTTGACCTATAATGTTACTACATTGGTGAAAATAGGACTTCTTTCATTGAGGACAATGCATCATTCAAGAATGGGGGAGGCTATTTTAACTTTGATGTTTTTATATAGTTATTTCAGTTTTGTTCTATAAAAACAAGAAAAAAAAAAAGAAAAAATGATAAAAAGATACCCGCTAAGTTGAAAACCTGGAAAGGCGGCTTAGGTAAGAATTGGGGGCCCGGTTAGGTTGAAAACCCGAAAAGGCAACCTAAGAAAAAAAACGCGGCTTATTGAGCGGGTAAGGTGGTGTGATTTGAAAGAATAAAGAGGCTAGGATGAAAACCCGAAAGGGCTCCTAGGAAAAATGAGAGAAAAAGAGAGAAATTTTCAAGAATAGAAATTTTCAAGAAATTTTCACATATATTTGTCGGAGTTGGTGTCATAAGTTGGAGGAGATATAAGGAGGTTTCGGATAGGTTTCATCTTGATGTTCTTGGTGTTAATTGCAGGTTGGGTGGATCTATTGTTTCATCTGAGAGATTTTAATAGCGTGAGTTGTTTTCCTTGTATTTAATGTGGAAGTGTTATATCATTGAAGCATGGAAGAGTTGAGTTATTCCCAACTTTTTCGAGATTTCACTTCTTTTGGTGGTTTAGAGGATTCATATACTCACCGCTAGGAATTAGTTTGTTCTACGGTGAATTTGTCATGAAAAAAAAACAAAGTCAAGGTGTGAAGGTTGGAGAGTGTGATTTATTGATGAATGTTAGAAGTGTTTTATTGATTTGAGTGAATATGATTTATTGAATTTCACTATGCTCCAGTTTTGAACTTGAAAACCGTTCTTTTAGGTCGTTTAACTAAAAGACAAGTTATGCAAACAATATTTGTAAACACCCTAATACTACTACAACTAGTGTAGTGGTAAGTCGGGGATCGAACCACAAGAACAAGGGGCGATAGTTTCTAGACTTGGTGCAAAGGGTTTATATGGAGATTTGAAAGAATTATACTAATTACAGAAAAGTAAAGAAAGAACTAAAATGATAATATGCTATGGAAGGAAAACGGAGACAGATCAGTTCCACCCTAGGAAGGACAATCAAACTATCAATACACAAAATTAGGAGAAATCAGTCAACAATGAATCATGACACTCAAGATGACGAGAGGAAGTTTGTGACCCTATAAATCACACGAATAACCTATAATCGCCCTATGTCTCCAAAGGAGTGGCAAGAAAAGATTCCCATCGAATATCAATTAATCAATCATCAACAATCTCAAATCCTAACTCTACGCATGAAGAAGGAGCCAACCTAGGGTTTCACCAATCAAACCCCTAAGAAAACTACTCACACATAGTAATAAAGACTAGGGTATAAACAATGAAAAAGAGCATGATTGAAAGCATGAACAAACTGAATGGAAATGAACAAGAGAACAAAAACTATCCTATCAAAACCGTAAACAAAGCAATGATAATAGCAAGAAGAATGAAATTCAGAAAAACAATACTTGAAAGCATTAAATGAAATAAAACAGAAAAGAATCAATACCTTGCATAAATGAAATTGCGTGAACAAAAAGGAATCTGAATCTGAAATAAAAAACTTGAAAGGAAGTGCAATGAAAGCTGTAAATCTAAACTAATGCATGAATGAAATGAAAAGCTTTAAAGTGATGTTCTAGGTTGAGAAACAAAAGCTCTCAAAGTAGGCATGAGAATTATTTACAGAGCAAGAGGGTATTTATACCCTAGGGACATAAGGGGTAAAACCCTAGGAAAAACCCTCAAGGGCCGGCCTAAGAAAGAATGAAGAAATTTGGAAATAAGATCCATTCGGCCGAATGGAGGGAGGATTCAGCCGAATGAGTGGCCATTCAGCTAAATAGGAATGCCATTCGCCTAAAACAGAAGCTTGGTATTTTTCCACTCTGTCCACCATTCGGCTGAATGTGTCTTGATTCGGCCGAATGAGTCTTCCTTCGGCTATTCTCGAGGGCTTGATTTATGTGCTTGAATCCCTATCTTCCATTCGACCGAATTGATGTCAGATTCGGTCGAATCTGAACCTAAACCTTGCTGAATAACTCCTTTGAAGTGTCTAGTGGCTTCTGGAGTTTATGGGATCTTCGAGAGTGACTTGGAACGCATGCCCAAGCTATGATACATGCATCCAAACTTTTGATAAAGGTGTCAAAGCCTTGAACACGTCTCATTTTACCTCGAAATTATCGAAATCACCTGAAATGACCTAACAACAGCTCGAGGATAAGATCAAGGTAAAATTGAATGTAATGTGCATAAAACAATATAAAAGCATGAGACTCGACACTAAAATGGGTTTGTAAATGTGCTCTAAAACGAGCATATCAACTTCCCCCAAGCTAAAACTTTGCTAGTCCCTAGAAAATGAACTAGCAAGGAAACAGCGTGAGCAAAGCTCATGAAACGCAAGGTGAGCGGAAAACAAGTCAATGCCAACCGTGTACGCGCAAAACTCTTCCTTAGCCATGGGTGTGCAAGTACAATGGGATCAAAAGAGCATAATACCAAGATAATCAACGTTTTCCATAGACTCGGGATTACTGGAAAAGCTACAACACAGGCCATGCCACTCACTACCTAATGAGGTCACAAGTCCACGCTCCCCATGCTATTTCCCAAAAGATGTGGGAAGTTTCTAGTACGCTCGTGTGTTTAATACGGTACGTGTTTCGCTCAGAATCATCCAACTTAAGATGAGTCGGGAATTAAACACTCAATCAAGGAGAAATCTTAGGGATTTTATCCTATCTACTCTCCAGCACAGAACTTGCTAATCAGGCCAAGTCGAACAGGTTTGGAAATGGTTACAATGTAGGCTGGGACCAAGATAGGGTAAAATTTGGGGATGTGGAGTTCAAATAGAGGATATTAAGCAATCCAAGGTAATCAAACCAAGGATGGCTACAACTTTTCATGACAATGCCGCTTTCCAAATTTCTCTAAATACGCATAAATGAACTCATTACACCAACTTTATTATCGAATTTCTCTTTTTCTATTTTTTTCTGTTTCTTTTCTTTTTCTTTCTTTTTTTTTCTTTTTTCCTTTTTATTTTCAAGCTAATGTTTCTGAAATAAACTAGGAGTAATGTAAAGAGTCATATCATACGACAACGATTTTTTCAAACCAAAATCTTTCACCATAATGCAACGGGCACCACTTCACTGTGATCACTTGACTATCCTCTAGGTAAGAAGAGGGAATATTTGGCTCATGTGGAGTTAGGTGATGTAGCTACAAAGAAAAAGTAAAGGCACAAAATTGGCTTACCCTAAAGTCAATCGATATTCATGGTAGGCAATTTGGCCATGTAGCTGTAACTACAAACGTGTTATCATCCCTGGCCTTAGAAAAGAAGACTATGCTTGAGGAGAACAGACACAATACTTAGACTCTCTCACTAGCACTTAATAACTTAGGACTCACAATGGAGTCCTAGAAGGCTCAATCCTCACTAGGCTAGTCGAAATTTGCCTTAATAGGTAGTCATCCAAGCCACAAACTAAGCAGGACTAGATCCCCCAAGTCACGTGGAAAACAATCAATCATTCGGTCCCAAAACAGGCACAAGGCTAGGAAAAACATGAGTATGCATAAGACCACTATAAAGTACACGTCAGGAGCTAGCATGTCAGTTTCACAACTGAAGCACATTAATCTTGACACACCTAGACATACAAAGAAAAACTAAAACAAAAACCAACGCAATTGTTTCAATAGTGCTGATCTTTCGAAGCTTTGAAAATACAAGTACCCTCCCCCAAGCTAGCTCAAGAGCCATCTCGGCACTTAGGAAAGGAGAAACAAAAGGGAGAAAGATCAGCATTATGGAAGCTATTGTTAGACAAATAAACAAACAAAACAAACACTGGGTTATCTCCCGTAAGTACTTTTGTTTAACGTCGGTAAGTTGGATACATTAAGGCACAAGTTTATATAGAAAAAGAAAACAACGAAATTGTACCTGCCGTAGGAGTGGATTCACTCCTAGCATCACCATAACCTCCAGCATGGGGAGTCAAAACTCTCCACCGAGCCGCAGTGGCGGAAGTAAGAAATGGAGAACCAGGGTCATCTGGAGGTGGGTTATAATGCGGGGCTCCCCCAAGCCAGGGTGGAGCCGTCGGTCTCTTTTTAGATTTTCGTTTTCTAGCCCTTTTTCGTTTGTGGGCTGGCTCATCAGTACCCTCACATTTGTAATAAATCTCCGTTTACGGAGCAATTCCCTTCGCAACCCCAAAAACAAGACGCTCTTGCGCATCGTCCTCATCTAACACCTCAACTATCATTGGGGCAGCAAAAGCATTACACCTCTCAACCTCTTTCGCAGCATCATTCTCGACCACCCCAAAGTAACAAATCCGCTCGACCATGGGTTCCTTTGAAGACTTAGAAAAGGCAAACACAACCTTCTCTTGGGCTACCCTAACGGTTATAGTTTCTGATTCACAGTCGATCAGGTCACACAAAGTCTTCAAAGCATCCCTCCCTAAGATGAGGGGCGTATAAGGATCCTCGGCCATATCAAGCACCACGAAGTCACATGGTACCACTATGTTCCCTACTTGGATCGGAAGGTCCTTAAACTCCCCACATGGCACTTTTATACTACGGTCGGCCAGCTGGATTGTTTTCTTCGAAGGCTTAAGCTCACAGGTTAGTTGTTTGGCAATGGATATTGGCATTAGGCTAATGCAGGCCCCAAGGTCAGCAAGTGCTCCCTTAGAATTGAGTTTTCTAAGGGTGGCTGGGAGCACAAAGGGTCCTCTAACTTTTTCTTTCTTAGCCTATGTGCCCTAAATGATGGCACTTACCTTCTCTGGTAAATTGATAACCTCGCCCTCAAGCTTTCTCTTGTTCCTTAAGAGGGTTTTCAGATACTAAGCATATTGTGGCATTTGCTCCATGGCCTCTAAAAATGGTATGTTCATTTCAAGTTGCCTCATATGCTCTAGGAATTTAAGAAACTTTTCTTGCAATTGCTTCTCTACCTTCTTGTAAGGAAAAGGTAGAGGAAGAGGATGTTAACGCTCAAGTTTCCTCTGTTCCTGTATCTCCCTCCATCTCTCTTCTTTATCTTTCTTCTCCCTCTCATGCCCAATGACTTCAACATTGTGCCCCTCATTTTCTTCACCACCCTCCTTTTCTTTTCTCCCCTCAAGGTTCTCCTTGTGCTCATTTCCTCTTAGACAACCACTATCCTTCGAGGAATCTTCCCCTAAATCCTCTCCATTAGCTACAACTAGAGCAGGATACGAGGTTCCAAATCTTAGGAAGATCGTCTTATAGGTGTGATGCTTAGGGTTAGAGTCAGGAGAGTTTTGTGGTGGAGGTGGGGTGGATGGGTTTTGTTGAGGGTGAGAAGGAAGTAGCAATGGTGGGGGTGGACTAGCCATCTGCGCAAGCTGTGATTCAAACAACTTCTGCTACACTTGAAGTTGTTGCATTTGATTTATCAAAGTTTGATTGATTTGCGAGAGGGTTTGATTTTGTTGCGCAAGGGATTTCACTTGGGTGGAAAGGAATTCATTAGTTGGGGGCGGGTTTGGTTGAGGCTGTATAGATGGATAGGGTAGGTTGGTGTTGGGTCTTGGCATTGGAGGGTACGACCTATTCCCATTCAGCCTAGGAAAACTCCCATTCACTTGATTTGTAGAGTTGTACCCTTGGTAGGAGTTCCCTTGGTTAGAATTTGGATTAAATGGGGGTCTAAAGGGTTGATTGTTGTAAGGACCTTGTTGAACCAACCCTTGGTTATGACCACCATACCCTACTGCTGCCACATAATCAGGATTATACCCGTATCCATCATAGTTCATGACCGGGGTTCCTTTTTGGTTATACCCCCCATAGTTAACAGCCGCTATGTGCTCGGAATTTACACCCCCACAATATGATTTATCATGATTGGTGCCTCCACAGATTCTACATGAAAAGGGCGTCTCTTTAACCGATGATACATTGGAGCTACCTTGGGTGTATTTGAACTTGGACAGCTTCTTATCCATGATAGCTTCGATTTTTGAACTAATCGTGTCCAAGTTGCTTAAATCCATCCCTCCTCTCGGTAATCCACTGCCCCTTGCTCCTCCCCAATAGATATTTTTAGCAACCTCCTCAATTTTATCCTTCACTTGGTTATATGGGACTTTCGAGAGTTGGCCACCAACAGCCGAGTCTAGGAGTGCCTTGGTGGAGTCATTTAGACCATCATAGAAGAATGTATTGAGATGGTTCTCCATGTACTCATGATGGGGGCATGCTCTTATCATTCTCTTAAATCGACTCCAAGTGGCACTAAGGTTCTCATCATCCTCTTGAATGAATGACCCAATTTTCTTACACCAATCCTGTGTTTGAACTGTGGGATAGAACCTTTCTAGAAATGCTGTCTTTAATTGAGCCCAATTAATGATTGAGTTGGGCTCCAGGCATTTATACCAATCACGAGCATCACCAGATAAATTCAAGTGAAATAGATGCATCCGTACATAATCCGCGCTATTAGAGCATGGAGGTATGAGACCGTAAATATCTGAGAATGCTTCCAAATGTTGGAGAGGGCATTCATTTCTCAAACAGCAAAAAGGGGTCTCTTTCACCATCCGGGTGAATTGAGGATGTATGTGATAAGGGTTCGGGGCAATGGGTAACACTACACCTCCTTGAAATTCTTGGGACCCAGGTGTCCCAAATTGACCAAATAGTTGTTGGTGGTTTTCGTCCATTGGTGGTGTAGGGTGGTTGGAAGTATTTGGTAGCGACAAGGTTTGGGTTGGAATTCTCCATTTGCTGCGTTAAACCTCAAGGTCGTACGGTTCTAATTGTTGGTTTGATCTACGTGTGCTATAGGGCATGCAAACAACACTAGAAACCAAATATAAGCACTGACAAGCAAATTAAAAGATAATAAAATAAATAAAACAAAAATAAATTACACCATGACTATAATCTAAACACTACGCCTTGTCCCCGGCAACGGCGCTATTTTGATAACCATTCTTTTAGGTCATTTAACTAACAGAAAAGTTATGCAAACAATATTTGTAAACACCCTAATACTACTACAACTAGTGTAGTGGTAAGTCGGGGATCGAACCACAAGCACAAGGAGCGATAGTTTCTAGACTAGGTGCAAAGGGTTTATATGGAGATTTGAAAGAATTATACTAATAACAGAAAAGTAAAGCAAGAATTAAAACGATAATATGCTATGGAAGGAAAACGGGGACAGATCAGTTCCACCCTAGGAAGGACAATCAAACTATCAATATGCTAAATCAGGAGAAATCAGTCAACAATGAATCATGACACTCAAGATGACGAGAGGAAGTTTATGACCCTATAAATCACACGAATAACCTATAATCGCCCTATGTCTTCAAAGGAGTGGCAGGACAAGATTCGCATCAAATATCAATCATCAACAATCTCAAATCCTAACTCTACGCATGAAGAACGAGCCAACCTAGGGTTTCATCAATCAAACCCCTAAGAAAACTACTCACACATAGTAATAAAGACTAGGGCATAAACAATGAAAAAGAGCATGATTGAAAGCATGAACAGACTGAATGGAAATGAACAAGAGAATGAAAACTATCCTATCAAAACCGTAAACAAAGCAATGATAATAGCAAGAGGAATAAAATTAAGAAAAACAATACTTGAAAGCATTAAACGAAATAAAACAGAAAAGAATCAATACCTTGCATAAATGAAATTGCATGAACGAAAAGGAATCCGAATCCGACATACAAAGCTTGAAAGGAAGTGTAATGAAAGCTGTAAATCTAAACTAATGCATGAATGAAATGAAAAGCTTTAAAGTGATGTTCTAGGTTGAGGCACAAAAGCTCTCAAAGTAGGCATGAGAATTATTTACAAAGCAAGAGGGTATTTATACCCTAGGGACATAAGGGGTAAAACCCTAGGAAAGACCCTCGAGCGTCGGCCTAAGAAAGAACCAAGAAAGTTGGAAATAAGTTTCATTTAGCCGAATGAAGGGAGGATTCGGCCGATTAGGAATGTCATTCGCCTAAAACAAAAGCTTGGTATTTTTCCACCCTGTCCACCATTCGGCCGAATGTGTCTTGATTTATGTGCTTGAATTCCTGTCTTCCATTTGACCGAATTGATATCAGATTCAGTCGAATCTGAACCTGAACCTTGCTGAACAGCTCCTTCAAAGTGTCTAGTGGCTTCTGGAGTTTATGGGATCTTCGAGAGTGACTTGGAACGCATGCCCAAGCTATGATACACGCATCTAAACTTTTGATAAAGGTGTCAAAGCCTCAAACACGTCTCATTTTACCTTGAAATTATCGAAATCACCTGAAATGACCTAACAACAGCTCGAGGACAAGATTAAGGTAAAATTGAATGTAATGTGCATAAAACCAATATAAAAGCATGAGACTCGACACTAAAATGGGTTTGTAAACGTGCTCTAAAACGAGCACATCAGAACCATGTTGACGTTAATGTGTTTTCCAAGCTTACTCGAGGATTAGTAAAGGTTCAAGCATGGGGGAATTGGATTAGTCATCTTATAATGTCTTGGTAGAGGTGTTATAGGATGGTTTTTGATGTTCTTCATGGAGTTTTATTGGTTTTTGTAAGTTTTAACCATTTGAATCCACTTGTGTGCAACTAAGGAAGATTATGGAGTGGAGATGATGTGTTAAACTTGGAGGAGTGATGAAGAATGATCCAACTTTGAGCGAGTAAGCCTTTGGTGATAAGTTGTTAACATATTTCCGGTGGAACAGCTACCAGAGGTAGGAGAGCAGCTAGCAGCGGCGTTCACAGCAGAGAAGAAGGAAGAATGCTGCCAGAGCTCCTAGTAGCGGCAAATAGCAGCTGGTTGCGGCTATCCTAGCATACTGCGCGTTTTTAGTGTTTTCAGCAGTCTTCTCCTTAATTAAGCACGTGTTTTGGGCCATCTTATGTTAAGTATCTTTGGTTTATGTTAGTTTATAAGGGAAACATATAAATAGTGGTTTTAATTTAGGTTTTAGGGGGGACTCTTGAGATCTTTTTAGAATCTTTTAGTTTTTAATCTTCTTTGATCTTTGGTTGGAAAAAAACTCCATGGAAGCTTAAACTTGCATGTTCTTGGTTAAGGATTGAAGCTTTTGGCTCCAAGTTGTGAAATTTATCTTCTCTTACTACATATTAAATGTTTATTATTCCCTTGTATTATTTTATGATTTGCTTTAATCAATTGCTAGGTTTGATTTATTGGATTCGCCTACATCTAGTCAATCTTACCAAAGTAGTGACTTTAGGTTGTTAATGCATGCTTTATGATCGAGATCTTGAAGGGGGAATAATATTATTGAAAAAATTAGACCTCTTGTGTTAATTTATTCAATCCTGGATGATTTCTCTGTCCGTTTGCTTCTTGTGAATAATTTAGAGCGCTTGTATTGAATTGTTCATTGTAAAGGGTTAGAAAGGAATGCTTTGTTATTTCTAGAAATTTCATGAGAATATAGAATCTAGAAATTCTACAGCAAGGTATTTAAGGGTGTTTAATTAAAGAGACTTCTATGATCAACTTGTAGTTCAATAGTGGATTTTGTCTAACCAAGATTGTTCCTCCCGTTAATTTGTTATTCGACTAGTTGCGGTTCTACTTAGGTTATTAAATCTATCCTACTATTGCGAACCCCCGCCTTTATTTAGCTTATTATTCTACTAACATAATTCTACATAGGTTTTTTAGTTATTTGGTTTCTCTTCTCTGTGGATACGATCTCGACTTCCCTAGCTACATTCATTTGAAGTTAGATAAGTTTTGATTTATTTGGTAGTTTACGATGAGGGACACCAAATTTTGGCGCCGTTGCCAAGAAAGGTTATTGCTTTTTAATTGTTTATCTTCATAGAATTCATTTTAGTATTGCTATTGGTTATTTTCTTTGTTTTTCTCTTTTTGGGTAAGATAAGTACTCGTTCTGCCAACAAAGAAGTTTTGCAGTTAAACCCAGAAATTAAAAGAATTCTTTCCAGGTTGCGAAAGAAGGCAAGAACAAATTATAGTGAATCCCCACTTTGATATTTAAGAAGAAGAGGAGATGGTAGAAAATCGAACATTGAGAGAATTCACAACTCCTAATTTGAACCAATAACCGTTGTGCATTGCATATCCGGAGTTGGGAGAAGGCTCAAATATTGAGATCAAATCCGGTTTAATTCATCTGTTACCGGCATTTCATGGTATGAAAGGTGAAGATCCGAATAAGCACCTTGCTGAATTTCATGTGGTATGCACAAGTATGAAACCAAGTGGAATGACTGATGAACAAAGATAATTCTACATAGGTTTTTAGTTATTAGGTATCTCTTCTCTGTGGATACAAACTCAACTTCCCTAGCTTTATTCATTTGAAGTTAGATAAGTTGTGATATATTTGGTAGCATACGACAAGGCTCACCATGCAGCATGAAATTGCCCATTATAGGCTTGAGCAGGCGCTTAATTCAAAGGCAAGCGCCCACTCATAAGGCCAAAATTTGGATTCCAATGAACTTAGCGACCGCTTAGTTCAACCTTGTTGTTTCAAAAAGGCTCGGGTATCTACATTCCTTTATTTTTTATCCTCTGTAGAATCAATGTATAGTTTTTCTTCTTTGTTTTTTATGTAATTTTAACTAGAGTAGGAATTATTATTCTCATGTTCCTCTTGTTTTGCTAACCATTGTTTGTTCTTAAGTATAAGGGAAAATACAAAGCAAGAGGCAAAGGTATAATCTTTTATACTCCCTTTTTATCGCTTTCATTTGTGTGTTTTTCTTTTTTTAATCTAATTGAAGTTGATTGTTTGAGGATGTATGATATTTTATTGATGAAGGCATTTAGCCTTTTTTTTTAGGAATGGTTTGCTGGAAACCATTGGTTTTCATGAACATGTTTAGTTGTATAAATGTGTTAATTATTAGATAACTTATCCATACCATACTCCCGTGCATGCATCTTATTGTTTTTCTTTCTCTTTGTTTTCCTTTTACAAAATAAAAAAATCCAAAACGGTTTTGAATTTTGTAAGGTAAGTAGCTTATTTTCTTTTGAATTGTTTTGCATTGAGTTGGGCATGAATAGAACACTGATCTAGTTGAATATTTACCTTCCTAAAACTTAACAGCTTACATGGTTTAGATTTAAATTGCATATGATAGAGTTTAGGATGGACTTTTTCTAATGTTGATGAAACTATTGTGATTATGACCCTTAGCTAAGCAAACCACCTTTTCCCTAACTGGGAAAAGTCCTTCGAATTAGTATTTGCAAATCCTATGGTCAGGAAATTTTTTGAAGCCATCAACATGATTTGCATTGAGTGGAAAAGATCCTTAATTTGTCATGTTTTGATTAAGAACTTGACTTATACCTACCCGAGACCACAACTGAAATTTTTAGGGAAAGACAAAGGCGCTCTTGAACCCATTTCCTTTCTCTTTAGCCATTAGAATTTCCCTATTTCTTGTATATTCTTTCTCTCCCATAAATTGTTACCATCTTGGGCTTTTACTTCTTCAAAAATTACTAATTGATAGTTATTGACACAATATGAACCTCCACTACCTCATTTTCAATGGGATTCTTTGGCAAGAAAGTTGTATGGATGTATTGATGGTGGTTTAGGAGTTATGATGCTTCAAAGGTTAGTAGTAGTTTCTTTTCAAATAATATCTCTTAAGAGCTACTCCTCTATTGTAGACTCTTGTACTAATCAAAAGAAAAAAAAGAGATAGACAAAAAACGAAAAAAAATAAGAGAAGTTGTATAGAAAAAAAAAGAAGGGGGCGGGGGGGGGGGGGGGGGGGGGGGGGGAGGGGGAATAAATAAAAAAGAAATGAGATGAAAAGGATTTGTTGGGTTTACTAGGAACCTGAGAACAAAAAAGTCATATATGTTCTTTAATAAGCTTAGGAGAGATGACTAGTTAATATTCTATTGAATATATGGGCCCAAGGCTTTGAAATGAGGTGAAGATTAAGGTCATAAGAATTCCATAGTACATGAAGCTAAGCCTCACACCCTTACCCTACCCTTTTCTTATTATGTTCTAGTCCTTTCCTTATTTTACCTATATTCTATCCCGAAGTCCTTTCAACTCAAGGAAATTGAGTCATTGTCAATGTAGGGAGGTAAAGGTCAAGCATACTGAGGGAGCATGGCAATTAAGATGTCGAGTTATATGTCATTACCCATATTTTCTTATTTGGTTAACTCACTCAAGGATTAATGAGAAGCTAATTCTTTAAGGATGGAAATGAAGCTTTGGAATAGTGTGATTGTGTTTTTGCTTAGGTGCATGAAAGCTTTAGTTTCCTACTCTTTCTTGGTTATCTTTTATTCATTCTTTTGCATTCTTTATCATGTTTTCCCTTACTGTTTAGAAATTTGAGTATCCATCATGATGGTGTCTCATGAATGCCCACTTATTATATCTTCTTTTTCACTTCTTTTCATTCCTTTTAATTTCTCTCTTTTTAGCTTTAACATGCTTGCCTTGTTCCTTATTTTGTTTTGAGAGTTAAGTGTTAAATCCTAGGAAGTTCTTATGAGGGAACACTCATCCTCCTAAGAGATTCGGAGGTTTAAAGGGCTTGTTGATTATTCCTAAAATCAACCGTGATTCTACGAAAGTGAGTTAGGTTTAATGTTTTCCTTAGTTAGCGTTGTAAGTGTTTGATGTCTTTTATACTTTGTCCTAAGGTCTTTCTTGAGGATGAGCAAGAGCCAAGCTTTGGGGAATTTGATGAGTGACATTTATGTCACTCATTTGCATCTTGCTAGCAGAGTTTTGTACTCTTTTTGACCCATGTACGTCTTGTTTTGTCCCGTTTTGTATCACTTTGTGCATGGTCTAGGCGTAGGAGCTTTCTTTATATTCTTGTTATGTTTTCCTTGATTTTCTGCTCTCTTTTTTACTTATGTGTATTTTTGTGGCTTGATGCAGGTGTTTTGTTGGTGTGAGCTCGAGAACCGAGGAATAGGAGTGCATAATAGAAAAGCCAATAAGAGAGGCTAAGAGATTGCTCTAGAATTGAACCAAGAGGACTCTCTAGAGAAAAGAGCTTGAGTGTCCGCTTAGGTCTTAAAGCGCCCTCTTACCTTTTACTCGTAACTCTTTGTCTGTCAATTTCTAGTGAACTAAGTGGGCGCTCAAGACAGGTTAAGCAACCGCTCATACTTCTTTCTCCTTAGAGGCTTCTTGGTTCAATTCTTAAGCGACCTCTTAGCTTCTCTTCTAGGCTTTTCTACTATAAATTCCTATTCCTAGATTCTCGTGCTCACACCAACTGAACACATGCATCAAGACATAAAAACACACATAAAAGTAGAAAAGATAGTGGAAAATCAAGGAAAACACGGTAAGAACATGAAGAAAGATCCTAAGCCTAAACCATGGATGCACAAAGTGTTACAAAACAGGATGAGCATGGGCCAAAAAGAGTACAAAACTCTGCTAAGAAGATGCAAAATTAAATTCCCCCAAGCTTGGATCTTGTTCGTCCTCAAGAAAGACTCTAGGATAAAGGATAGAAGACATCACACACTAACAACACTAACTAAGGAAAATAATAAACCTAACTCACTTTTGTAGGAATCACGTTTGCTTTTAGCAATAATAAACAAACCCTTTAAACCCCCTAATCGCTTAGGAGGATAAGTGTTCTCTTGTAAGGATTTTCTAGGAGTTAATCCATAACTCTAAAAACAAAATAAAGAAAAACGAAATCATGTTAAAGACTAAAAAGAGAGAAATTGAAAGGAATGAAAAGAAGTGAAAATAAGTAAAAAGAAGATACAACAAGTGGGCAACCAACGTGTATATTCAATTTTATAAATAGTAAGAGAAAACATGCTAAAGAGTTCATAAGAATGAATAAAGTATAACCAAGAAAGTGTAGAAAACTATAGTTTTCATGCACCTAAGCTGAAACACAACCACACTCTTCTAAAGCTTCATTTCCATCCATAAAGAATTAACTTCTCATTACTTCTTAAGGGAGTTGAACGAATAAGAAAATATGGGTAATGACCTATGACTTGACATTTTAATTACCATGCTCCCTCAATACACTTGAACTTTATCTCGCTACACCGACAATGACTCAACTTCGTAGAATTAAAAGTACTTAGGGTTAGAATATATGTAAAATAAGGAAATGACTAAAACAAAATAAGGAAAGGCTTCGGTAATGTTATGGTGCTTAGCTTCATGAACAATGGAATCTTATGATCTTAGCCTTCACCTAATTCCAAGGCCTTGAGCCCTCATATTCAATGGAATACTAACTAATCTCCTCGATCAAGCTTGTTAAAGAACCTTTCTGGTTTTTTTTCATTCTCATAATCCCAATAAACCACAAAGGAGGTAGCGGAGGTTCAAATTGGGTCATTGGCTATCAATTGGTAATTTTTGGAGAATTATTATCTTAAGATCGTAAAAATTTATGTGAGATAAAGAATGTAAAAGAAATGGGGGGGAAATGCCAATGGCTACGGAGAAAGGAAATGGATTCAAGAGTGCCTTTTTCTTTCCCTAAGAAATTTAGTTGTGATCTTTGATAGGTATATGTAAGTCAAGATCTTAATCAAAGCATGAAAAATTAAGTATCCTTGCCACTCATGCAAATCATGTTGAAGGCTTTAAAATATTTCCTCACCATGGGGTTTGCAAATACTAATTCTAAGAACTTCACTTAGTAAGGGAAAAGGTGGTCTGCTTAGCTAAGGGTCATAATTACAATAGTTTCATCTACCTTAGCAAAAATTCATCCTAAACTCTTTCAAATGCAATTTAAAACTAAAGCATATAAACTCTTAAGGTTTGGGAAGGAAAATATTAAACTAGGTGAGTGTTTTATTTGGCCCAACTCAATGCAAAACAATTTAAAAGAAAATAAGTTACTTTCCTTGTAAAATTCAAAATCTTTTGGTTTTTCAGATTTTGTAAAAGGAAACAAAGAAAAAGAAAAATAGGAAGATGAATGCATGGGAGTATTATATGAGAAAGGTTATAACAATCAACACATTCATACAACTAACCATGGTCATTAAAACCAATAGTTTCCAGCAAACTAACCCTCAAAAATAGGCTAAACACCTTCATCAATAAAATTCCATACATCCTCGAACAATCAACTTCCCTTAGACTAAAAAAATGATAAATGGACCAATAAAGGCGATAAAAAGGGGAGTAGAAAAGTTTATACCTTGGTCTGTTGCTTTGCATTTTCCCTAATACTCATGAACTAACAATGGTTAGCAAAATAAGAAAAAAAAATGAGAATAATACCGACTCTATTTAAAAATACATAAAAAACAAAGAAGAGAAAACTATACATGGATTCTATAGAAGATGAAGAATAAAGGATGCTAGAGACCCGACCATATTGTAAACAACCACTTAAGTTTAAGTGAAGCACACTTCTCGCCGCAAAAACCGATAAATAAAAGGATAGGGTCAATCATTTAGGGTATGAATAGCTAGAACTTACTCTATTTCCTTGGTGTATTGTGCCTGACAAACACAAATTCATTGAAAATCAGAAAATAAGCTAAAAACAATTAAAATTAAAAGGAAAAAAAATAGAAGAAAATGTTAGTAAATTGAATTATCCTCCGATTATAGCACATCAAAGCCCTCAACAGCTTATCAAATACACCTGCGTGCATCTCACAAAAGATCAAATATTTGAAGTTAATGGATAAAGAATGTTCAGAAAGAGAAGGACTCTTTTACACACAAAATAAAAATTAAAAGAAAAACTAGATTCAAAAGAAAAAGAAGAATTATTTACGACTCTATATGACCCATTGGAAAAAGGAACCTCAAAACTTACAACAATTACTTCCAAATGGGTTTCCTTGTTTTCAAGATATTCATGGACTACTAGAAATGAATGAAGGTAGGATTAGAGGTGCATAGGTGGAGAAGGAGTAATGTCAAATCTTATTGAGAAAGGAGCATGAAACTTGACAACTAAGGTTTTAGTAGTCAAATCCTCACTACTCAACCCTCTCTCTCCTATACACTCCTTAACCAAGGGCTCCTCATCTTCACCCTTATAATCTTCTTCCTTCCCTTCATATAAATTCTCGGCACATTCATCATCTTCCTGAGATCAAATTTGATTCTCAACATACCCTGAACCATCATCATCATCAAAGTTACCAAAAAAAATATTAGCATTTATATTACTCTCATAAGCATCAAGATCACACCGAATAGAATCAAGATGAGCACATATCCTTTGAAACCTTCCTACATCACTTGTTGACTTTCCTTGATCCTTTGGTTTCCCTATTTTGTTTCATTAATAATTTGTTTCATAAGAAACTCTAATCTAGAAGTACATGATTCATGTGTAAAAGGATTTTGTAAATCAAACAGAGGAGAAGGGTAACATTCATAATCATTAAACTCTCCATAGGGAATATGTGAAACTTCATAGGAATTCATGCAGAAATATTTAGAATAATCTTGGTATAAAGACGCACAAAAATTGTTGGCATGATAATACCCATTAGAATAATCATATTCTCCATGATAATAATATGAATATTCCTCATTATAATAATATGAATCCATGAAATCAGAATACTATGCACAAGGAAGACACAAACAAAAGGAAACTCATATTTACAGACTCAACTAAATAAAAGCAAACTAGACTCGTAAAAACCGCTAAAGACTAGATACTCAACCCCATTCCCCGGCAACAGTGCCATTTAATAGGCTAGGTATCGATTGTTACGAAACCTACTATCAACAAAACCTCAACTTAACCTATTACAAGTAATGGGAAAGGAAGGGTCAAATCAACAAACACAGGCTTCTATTAGATACCGAACTCTAGCTATTTAACTATAAGCTAGCTCACACTTAGGCAAGGAATAGTTTAAATCTAACTAAAAACTAGAGCGAGGTTCTAAAAGATTTCTCTATAAAGGTAAAAGCGCTAGGGATTCAAGATTCAATATTGATTCCTAACATAAATAAGCTAAAAATGGAAATTTGTTTCAAAATGTGATAATATGAGACTCACTAACTAACTACCGACCTATGAATTGAACCTAAACAAGCTATAAGGAAAGGGTTTCAACTAGAACCCAACCTCTTGGTTATCTTCAAGGCAAGAGAATTAAAATTGGGATTTCTCACCTAATTGTATTTTAAAGCATTCAAGCAACACAATATATTCAAATCAACAACTAATAGCTAGCAAGTCAACAACATTTAACATCGGGTAACTACCTAAATCTGCATTTCTCAATGAGTACGACCTAGGAACGCAAATGGAAGAAATCTATATGGCCAAATTCGAATTAAAACTCGACATCAAATCACACATTAATCATTAAGAAACCAACTCTATATTTTAAACATCATTCATGCTCATGATTAGGTTTTCACCCTATCCCCTAGCTAATCTAACTACTCATATCTAATACTAGGTGACATCGCAAAGTTGGATAAATAAGATATTCTACCGAATTTACAAATAATGATTAACGATTAACTGTCATACAATAATCCTAAGATCAAAAAGCATAAAATCAAACAAAATAGAAAATAGATGAAAACTACGAAATATAAAGTGAGAGAAACTAAAATAAATGACTATATATAGTTGAAATTCTGATGTTCAACAAGCTTTGATGTGAATATGTTGAAAACAACAAAACTGAGAATATTTCTTCAACTAATCTAAGAAGTTTGTGACAAAAAATTAAAACCCTAAACTATGATTTCCAAAGAATAAACTATGATAAACTAATGAATAATGAATGAATCCTTTATCGTGTCTTGCTGCCCCTTCCATATCCCCCGTAGAAGAGTTTGAGTGCAGCAAGAAATTGCCTAGAATAGGCTTGACTGAGCGCTCAATTCAAAGGCAAGGGTCAACTTAAAAGGCCAAAATCTGGATTCTAGTGAACTAAGTGGTCGCTCAGTTCAACCTTGAGTAGCCGCTTAGGTCTTAAAGCGCCCTCTTGTGTTCCTCTTGTCGCCCACTCTTAACTCTCTGTCTATCAATTTCCATTGAATTGAACGAGCGCTCAAGATAGGTTTAGCGACCCCTCAGAATTTTTTCTCTTGAGAGGCATCTTGGTTTAATTCTTGAGGGACATCTTTGTTTCTCTTCTCTATATTTCTACTATCCACTCCTATTACTCGGTTTTTGTGCTCACGCCAACTAAACACATGCATAGAGCCATAAAAACACACATAAAAGTAGAAAAGATAGCAGAAAATAGAGGAAAACAAGACTAGAACATGAAGAAAGCTCCTAAGCCTAGACCTTGCTTAAAGTGATACAAAACGGGACAAAATTGGGCAAACATGGGCCAAAAAGGGTATAAAACTCTATTAGGAAGATACAAAAAAGTGACATAAATTTCACTCATCACTACATCATTGTTGTCTACAAAATAAGGGGTATGGGTAAAGGTGGCCAGCAGGCTAATTTAGCCCAGCCTAGTCCTAAATCGGCCCGTCAAGTCTGATCCACCTACAGCTCGACTCGGAGTTAATTTGAGCCACTAGCTGGGTGGGCTGAATATGAAACCAAATTTCCAATCCCAAATCCTATCAAACTTGGTTGTAAAAAATTCAATTCATCACACAAACTTGTTATTTGCCTTAGATCGCCCTAGCCCGACCCCGATTTGACCCACTTAAACTAACTGTTTTTTTACTGATGAATGGAACTTACCCTTTATATAATCATCCATTCATTCTCACAATTCACTCTCAATCTCTTAAGTACTAATAAATATAAATAGTTTAGTAATTAGTACTAATCTTATTCCTAATTACTCTCTTAATTTTAATTAGTTTTATAATTCTAGTTTCTTTATTAATCTTAATTTATAATTACAAAAGAAATTAATTCAATAGGATAAGCTAGTAATACTACCAACTTGTTCAATGTAGTTAAGAATCCAATGAAACGAACACTAATGCTTTTGCTCAATGTCAACTCTCATTTTAGTGCATGATTTAGGGATGTTTCAAGAACTTTTTCATGTAATTAAGGTGCATTTTAGTGTAGATTTATCTAGTTTGAGCCCTTTTAGTTTTATATGATGCCTATAGTTATTTTTAGTGTTTTTAATCTTTTTAAGGAATATTAGGGCAATCTTGTGGTTTTAACACGAGCTTATTGTCGTGAAGGAATCCATGAGACCTTGAGCGCAATTGAGAAGCAACATGATCTTGGAGCATACGGATTAAAGTCTTGATTATAATAGAAGCAAAGGAATCAGCATTGAGGGGAAACAAGAAGAAGGCTTGCTCATCTGAGTTTGTGCCAAGAAACCTAGTTTAGCTTATGATCTCTTGATTTAAACTCTTTGAGAAGGGACTTGGATGAGTATGCAAAGGACTCATCCATGGGTGGTGATTTGGGAATGTTTTCCAAGGTTTTCCTTAGTTAAGCCTGATGTAAATAGAGGTTATTAGAGTTAGTTTTGTAGGTTTTTTGGAAGCACAAAAGAAAGAGAATAGTTAGTTTTTCCTTAGTTTTTTGTATTGCTTTGAACCACATATTTATATTTGAAGGTTCTTTTGCTATTGTAATCTATGATTCTTGCTGAATTCTTGATTTATCACAAGTATTTGATCTTCTCTTTTAAATATCCTGCTTTTATTTTGTTGTTTAATATGTCTTGTCTACTTTTATATATTGTCTTTAAGCTTAATATATGTGGTAGTCTCTTAATCTAGGGTATTGATGAACCCTAATATGAATTGGTTATTAAATAATCTTGTACCCAAAATTTCTAACATTTATGAAATTCCTTTAACCTGGGTGTTAGCGGAATGTTCTTGGTGGGCATTTTGTCTATTGGGTTTGTTTTGGATCAAGGATTAAAGTTGTAACACTTAGCAAAGCTCACACAAGGTTTTAGCAAACTCATGCACTTCCAAGATGTCTCACTCGCCCCCAAAATGACTCACTCTCCCTTATCTTAATCTTACAAAACAAATCAAGCTTAAAACTATAGAGGTGTAATTTTACTCTCCCTTTTAATATCCAAACCACTAAAATTCAAACAAACTCAAATTCTTTCCAGTTTAATTGTTCTTGTGCTAATTAGGAATTTTTGGTAGCTTTCATTGATTGATTCTAATTAACTTATGGTTTTAAGTTATTACAATAAATCTTAAACCAAAAATAATGATATGAGACATTAATCAATCCAGCAACAATTTTTTGTAAATCCACGCTTAATTTGAACAAAATAGGCTTAATTTCACTATGCTTTGAAACCACTTCGTTTATCACTAGCAAATGACCAGATTATTTACCTATGAATTTGTATCAAATAAACTAGATTTTGATCACAAAACTTTAACATATAATGGCCTTATATCCATATGTCTTTTTCCAATCAACAGCAAACTCAACATGCATATACTCGAACCAAACAACTAACTAGTAACCGGCAAAGGTTCAATAACTATACCAAAATCACTAAGTAATAATCTAATCTTTAGGCACTTTTAATTCCTATAAGATACAAATACACCACTCAAAGTTCTTAAGGTCTCCAAGAAAAGCTTTCAACTTGCCAAATTTGAAATAGCATGGACACTCAAAGACTCACACAAAGCTGGGCTAAACTCAAAGCAAAAAATATGTTTTTTTCAATTTTCCTCAACTGCTTTCATAGCTATGGTTTATGCCTCTATAAATAATGCTAAATAAAATTTTTTTATAGCTAGTTAAACTCCAAAAGTGCACGTCTAAAGTAATACAAACCAATTCACACGCCTAACATAAGATCCCTAAGTAGTTAAAAGACTTAAGCAAAATCTGATCATTAAATTGTAAAAGATAAGTTATATGGTGGACTCCTAATGCACGTCCAATACAAGGGAATTTAAGTTTTATACAAATCTTATTAATGCAAATAAAATTAAAAATTAAAATAAGAAACTATGATGCACATGGACTCCCAAGTGTTAAATGATCCTTAGACTCTTCAAGCTAGCCCATTCCTCTTAGATTTTCAACCCACGCCTTTCCTAACCTATTGTTGCTCACCATTTGGGTCTTTCTTTAATGCCAACTCTTGATCTATAAAGCATAAGCCACGCCATCTTGATCAAGCCCACATATGCAACATTGGTCCAATAAGCTAATCCCTTCCATGTCCAACCTATTACCAAAAATTACCCAAGTCCATGTCCAAGCAAGTCTAAGCCCACATCCTTTCAATCCCAAGTTCATGGATCCAATCCTAGGTCCAACTAAGACCAAGTAAGCCCAAGCATGTTTACCCCATATGTAGGTCCAATCCCATATGCAAGCCTAAGACCATTTTTAATAGGGCCTAGGCCCATTTTTAGTCTAATGGGATTTGATTATTCGACACCATTGGCCCACATGTAACACTAGGCTAGTTATAATCTCATTAAAAGACTAGAAGCAGTGAAATTAATGATATGGATTAGGTTCACAACGAAAGTTGGTTCATAATCTACCTTAGAATCCTTAGTGTTTTTATCTATTTACTTACATCCATTTCAATTAATGTTCTTTAGAAGTACTTTTAGAATAGAATCATCCATTTCAATTAATGTTCTTAGTACAAGTCAAAGTTAATTTAGCTAGTTGATCTGTTAGTCACTTTAGATTCGACCCTACTTACCCGAGCTACACTATTTAAGATGATTAGGTATTTTTTATAGGTTTACGACAGCTCGTCACTCAAATTTTGGAGCAACCAATTTTTGGAATTCCTAAAATAAGTTCTCATATTCCTCAAACACGACCTTCAGGGATGAAAACTCCGACTAATGGCCAAGGTAAAATCTAAACTTATAAACTTCTAATTTTGTAAAAATATGATTATATTTATATTAGTTTATTTTAGAACTTTATATGAATGATAGTTTTAAACTTATATGAATGTTAGTTTGAACTTATTGTATGAATATTCATATGTATTTTGTAGTGGTAACGATAGTGATGGATAGTGGTGATGGAATGGCTGCACCCATGAGTTCTCAATTTAGAAAGAAACCATAAAAGGTGTGGTCGTACTATAAGAAAGTTTCAATCACCAATACTACTTCCAAATTGAAGAGGTTCATATGCTATTTCCTTGTTTGCAAGAAAACGAGAAAGAAGACAGTCATAGCTTATGCATGGAAAACTAGATTTGGGAGGGGGACATTGTCCAGAGTACACGAAAATAATCTCGAAGGAGAAGAATCGGGAGGAGAATCTTCAAGACAAATAAAACTTCATGAATTCATGGGAAACATGCTCAAAAGATGTATTCCTTTTATGTATAGTAGAGATAGAATGATTGATGAACTTTCTAACTTTGTTGTTTCTGACTAATTGCCCTTTAACCATGGTGAGAGCCATAACTTCAAACATTTTACTAGAGTTGCCTTACTACCTGCATTTAGACATGTCCCAAGGAATACCCTTTAGCTTCATACCCAAGCTTCCTATTACAAGTATAGAATTTATTTGATAGAAATGTTTTATACAATCAAAGGTCATGTGAGCTTTATTACTGATACTTACACCTCTAGTTTAATTGAACCTTTCTTATGCATCACCGCCCATTGGATAGATGATAAGTGATTTATTCAAAATGATATTCTTTGTTTTGAGGCTATGGAGTACTAAGTACAACCTTAAGGTTAGGATCATAGAATTCCTTAAGATCTTCCTTTTTCTAGATAAAGGGTTTTTCCCTTTCCTTATATGAATAAAGGTTATGACTTTGAAGATTTGAATTAAGCTATAAAAGAGGATGTAACTATGGGGGAATTATCATATTATGAAGATACAAATCTTCAAGGTCCATTAAAAAGGAAGTGTTTGCGTGTGCATATTGACATGCAACATTTAGCACATGTGAATAAGGATGGTTTTGGTGGATATGGAGAATAAGTTGGTTTTGCCTATGAGGTTCTCCCACTTCACTTGATAGTGTTTTTCATATTTCATTTTGAGTCCTTAGTTTCTTATTGTATGTGAAAGCCATGGAAAAGAGCATAGAGGAAGGTTTCTTGATTAATTGATTCAATCTTGAAGAGTAATTTGAAGATTAAAAATTTTGACCATGGGAAAAAATTTTAAGACAAGGGGAAGTACCTTATTACATTGCTCACCGCTTATTACATTGGTCAGTGCTTATTACCTTAGTCGATGCTTTATTACATTTATCGGTGCTTTATTACATCTTTAGTGACATTGCAAGTAATGTGGCATGGGCATGGACATGGCTATAATGTGGAAAGGGGAAGTGATATCGTTTTACACATGTAATTAGATATTTTAGTGTTATACTTTAAATAAAATCAGTTAGGATTACTTAATTTGTAATTTTTTCTTTTTGGGTAAGAATGAATTCTAATTAACACTAGATAATGTTAGAGTTTTGGTAGGATAATGTAATGATTAGGTGGCAATATCCTATTGGTTATTAATAATTATATTAGTAGTAGGATTCCTAATTATAGTAGGATTAAACACTTGAGGTACGGGTATAAATCCACACCCCAAGCTTGAGAAATCAGATTTTTGTGTTCAAGTAATAAACTTTAAAGTTTTCTTTTCTTTGTCAAGTGTTATAAAGAGTCTTGTGAGTTGGTGTTTAGCTTTAGACTCACGTGTAAGGATAGTTTTAGAATTAAGGGTACTTTTCTTACATCAATTCAAGTGCTTGATATGGTTAGGGATCGGTCATCACGACACCTATTATCAACAAAACCCTGACTTAACCTATTACAAGTAATGAGGTAAGTAAGGGTCAAATCCACGGGGAAAGGCTCTTAATAGTTACCGAACTCTAGCAAGCTGACTACAAGCTATTTTTAACTAAGGTAAAAAAAAGGTTTAAATCTAACTAAGAGCTAATGTGAGGTTCTAAAGATTTGATCTATAAGGTAAAAAAAAACTATGGATTCAGGATACAACACTGATTCCTAACACAACTGATCTATATATCAAACCTAAAACATAATGTAGTGAAGGGATTTAATCCAAGAATCAACCTCTCGGTCATCTTCAAGGAAGGAAGCATTAAAATTGGGATTTCTTGCCTAATCGTATTCCAAAGCATTCTAGCAGCACAATAGATTCAAAATAGCAACCAATAGCTTGAAAGTCAACAAC
Organism: Dysphania ambrosioides; assembly: GCA_026401315.1. Taxonomy (NCBI): domain Eukaryota; kingdom Viridiplantae; phylum Streptophyta; class Magnoliopsida; order Caryophyllales; family Amaranthaceae; genus Dysphania; species Dysphania ambrosioides. The sequence goes on from CM048662.1 coordinate 15,581,097, forward strand.
ATTTAAATTAGGTCACTACCTAAATCAGTATTTCTCAATGTCTTTAACCTAGGAACACAGATAGAAGAAACCTATATGGCCAATCTAGGCTCCAACCAAAACACAACATCAAATCATGCATTATTCGTTAAGAAACTAACTCTAAGCTTTAATCATCATCCATTCTTGAAATCAGTTTTTCACTATATCCCCTAACTAATCTAACTACTCATACCTAATCCTATAAAATATCAAAAAAATTGAATAAATAAGACATACTACTGATAACCGGTTTTCTAGGTCGTTAACTAAAAGACAGGTTATGCAAACAATATTTATTCCAACCTACAAACTATACGAGTATAGCGGAGTAGGGGGTCGAACCACGAAGACAAGGTATATCAAGACTTTGACTTTTAACACAACCGGACTATTTGGGGTTGGAAATTCAGTTAAAACTAATAGGTGGAAAATAAATGACGACAAATCACGAAGTATAGCAAGTAGAGAAAAACGGGGACAAGATTGGATTCACCCTAGGAATGAAGCTTCAAACCGAACATGATAGATTACAGAAAATCTGTTAATAACTAGCATGGATACCCGAGAATACGAGAGGAAGTTGGTGACCCTATAGATCACACGAACGACCTATAATCGCCCTATGTCTCCAAAGGAGTGGCAGGACAAGATTCGCATCGGAATCCGAAACTATTTATTAACATCGTTTCTACAATCTTAAGCAATAAAGATCATAGCTTTCCTAGGGTTTCACCAATCAAAACCCCTAAAAGAATTACTCACTCATATTCATGCGTAAAGACATAAAGATATTAAAAGATGCAGCAGAAACGAACACGGGGTGAAATTGCGAGAATGAAAACAAAATCAGAATTAATAAACGATAAACTTAGAACTAAACATGCAATGAAATAAAGCAATGGATTAAGATTAAAGGAAGGAATTAAACTTACAAAAGCTTCAAATTGATATCCACGAAAGGAATTCGAACTACAAAGCGTTGAAGAAAAACTGAAAATTGAAAGCTAAAACTAAAAGAATTTGGAGGCTAAGAAATCTAAAAGTGCATAAAAGTATTTAACCTAGCTCTCCCCTCTCCTCATCAGAGGAAGGGGGTATTTATAACAAAATAAGAAAAACCTACGAAAAACCCTAAAGTGCGTAGGAGCCGGCCCTAAAAAGAAGTAGTTGATCCGGAGGAAAACACTGTCATTCGCCCGAATCTATGTATCATTCGGCCGAATGTAATCCCATTCGCCCGAATTGTCTTCCATTCGCCCATTCCAGAGGCTTCGGGGAATCGATCTCTGTCAAGCATTCGCCCGAATGTATAGTCTGATTCGGCCGAATGGAAGCTCATTCGCCCGAATGAGTTCCATTCGGCCTTTCCAGTAGCAAGGCTTGAGAACTCTTAAACTGCCTCTCATTCGACCGAATGAGTCTCAGATTCGGTCGAATCTGCAGCCATTCGGTCGAATGTCTCTCAGATTCGGTCGAATCTGAGAGCATTCTTTCCTCTTTTCACTTCCCTCTTTTCTGAACTCCGTGAAATCTTCATGGATGACTTCAAACGCTTGCCCAAGCTAAGATATGTGTGTCAAAGGCTCGAATGTATCGCCTTTCACCTTGAAATCATCAAAATTGCCTGAAATAAACTTAAGACAACTTGAAAACAAGATCAAGGTAAAATCAAGCATAATATACATAAAACCATTACAAAACTACGAGACTTGACACTAAAATGAGTTAATAAATGTGCTCTAAAACGAGCACATCAACTTCCCCCAAGCTAGACCGTTGCTAGTCCCTAGCAAACGAATTAGAAAGGTGAAATGACAGCTAAAGGCAATATGAATGAAGAAATGAATGAAGAGACTAATGAAAAACATGAGAAGTGAAGTTCAAGTCAATACAAGCCGTGCACGTGCGAAACTCTTCCCTAGCCATGGGTGTGCAAGTACAATGGGATTTAAAAAGCATAATCAACTTTTTACACTTACTCGGGATTGCCAAGCGAGCCACATCATAATTCCTTCCGCCCACTACCTAATGAGGTCGCAAGTCTACGCTCCCAAGGTTATTTCCCACGAGGTGTGGGAAATTTCCATTACGCTCATGTGTTTATGGGGTATGTGTTTCACTCGAAGTCATCCGACTAAAGGTGAGTCGGGAATTAAACACCTAAGCAGGGAGAAATCTCGTAAATCGTGTCTTATCTGCTCTCCAGCACTGATCTTACTAATCAGGTTAAGTCGAACAGGTTTGAAAAAGGGTTGTAATGTAGGTCAGGATCGAGGTATGGTAGAATTTAGGAATGTGGAGTTGAAATAGAGGATAGTAAATGATCCAAGGAAGTAAAACCGAGGAAGATTATGCCTTCCGACAACCATGTCAATCCCAAAATTCCCAATAGTAGACTAATACACTATTTCAACTTTATTCTCAACTTCTTCTCTAATTTCTTTTGTTTGTTTTCTTTTTTTTTTCTTTTTTTTCTTTTTTTTTCTTTTTTTTTTTCTTTTGTGCTTTTCAAGCTTTTTCTGAGCTTTCTATGTGCATACTTCTTTGAAATGCACTAAGACTAGTGTATGTAGTCAAATCATCTAATGATCATTTCCCCAAACCGAAATCCTATATTACAATGCTACAAACATCAACTTCACTATGATCACATGACTATCCTCTAGGTAAAAAGAGGGAGTATTTGGTTCATGTGGAGTTAGATAGTGTGGCTACAAAAGAAGGTAAAGGCACAAATTTGGCTCAACCTAGAGTAAATTGATTTTCATGGTAGGCACTTTGGCTATGTAGCTTTTAACTACAAACGTGTTATCATCCCTAACCTTTAGAAAAGTAGACCATGCTGGAGGAGAACAGACACAATTCTTAAGATTCCCTGACTGACACTCATCAATAAAGGACTCATAATAGAGTCCTAAAGGCTCAATCCTTACTAGGTTAGTCGAAATGCGCCTCAATAGGTAGTCATCCAAACCACATACCAAGCAAACTCAAATCCCCCCAAGCTAAGTGAAAAACAGTTGATAAACTCATACCCAAAACAGGCACAGGGCTACGGGAATACGAGTTTGTATAAAGTCAGTGCACAACAGAGGCTTGCATGTTTGTTTGGGATATAGGATGGGGAAGGGGGGCATGTGATGCAAAGAAGGGTAAAAAAAAAAAAAAAAACAAATATAAAAATAACTAAAATACATAAATTTGGATTTTCGCATAGGAGATCATATCAGTACTGGGTGCAGCGGCATATGGAACTTCTTGTATATATTCCTGAAAACAACACCAAAAAGCAAAGCGCAAAGCACAAAATAACACCTAGAAGTAAAACACGAAGTAACGAAACGCTACACAACACTAAACTGACAACCAAGACCAAAGGACACGCGAAAGAATGAGTAGTGGACTATGGATATCCCCCCCAAGCTAGGATGAAGCCGTCCTCGGCGCTAAGGGAGGCCGTTAGGTCCACCACTACTCATCCCCCATAAATTCCTCATCATCCCCCTGGTCATCCTCCTCATTAACCTCCTCTTCCCCACCCGTGTAGTCCATCCCATAGTCGTCCGAGGCTCTTCTAGGAGCCGGCGGAGTGAAGTTATTGAACCTACGCCTACCCACCCTCAACCGGTCAAACCCATGACTTAGTGATATCTCGTTATAGTTGTCATGGCGAGGGTACCAGGAAGGGGTGGCCATGCTTTCGCCGACCATGTGGGAGCGGTAGGCCATATCATACCATGGGTAGTTCGCCCGCTCGAAGTTTTGTTCAAGGTGTTCGAGCCGGGCGGTGTGATAGGCTTGGGTGGTGAGGACCTGATCAAGCCTTCTCTCTATGCGTCCTAGGGAGGACATAATGTCAGATTCAGACTCATCGTCTGAATCGTCATGGTCCGGTAAGACCGAGGTAGAGGCTCTAGGTCGGTCACGCATAGAGAGGGTGTGAGGGCGAGGAGGTGGTACAAGTGGGGGCTCGACAGCGTTATAGTATACCAAGATCATTTAAATAAGCTATCATGCTTGATAGTTCCAGGTTTAATTCATAATAGTAATTAATATTCCTTCCTTTAATCTTAATCCATTATAGTATACCAAGATCATTTAAATAAGCTATGAAACACAAAGGTTAGAGAGAGGCAATGTCAGACGAGATTCATGCTCTCAAGGACCAAGGAACATGGACGTTGGAAACACTTTTGGAAGGAAAGAAAGTCCTTAGAAGCAAGTGGGTGTATACATAAAAGGGAGATGAAGATGGAAACCTGCTCAGACTTAAAACACGGCTAGTGTGTCTTGAGGAAGGCTTGGTTTATAATAAGACATTTGCTCTAGTGGCGATAATATCAACAGTACATACTTTTTTTAGCAATTGTCGCTATTAAGGATTGGGCAGTTCATTAGATGGGTGTCCATAATGCCTTCTTGCATAAAGATTTAGAGGAAGAAATTTACATAAAAGTTCCACCTGGTTTCTAGAAAAATAATTCTAACAAGGTTTGTAGGATGAAGAAATCATTGTGAAGGTTCTATGGGCACTCAAGAGGGGGGGGGGGTGAATTGAGTGTTTAGCAATCGTTGGTAAATTCTAACTCTTTTTCGGATTATGGTTAAGGAACCAGTTGTGCTGGTTCCCTTGAGCAGCGGATTAAAAGCAAAACAATAAAGAACACAACAATTTAACGAGGTTCAGCCAACTCTGGCCTATGTCCTCCTATCCTAAGTCCTTTATTGATCTACTCCGAAAAACAAAGACAAATAGCACTCTGCTGTTCCCTACTCCGGGACCAGCAACTCCACACTCTACTCCGAGTATGCTAAAGACCTACACTCGTAAGTCCTAAACGTGTTTGAACTCACAAACACTCACCTAGCCTTCAGCCCCCTTGCCAAAGACTCACGTTACAATGATCAACACTCTCTAAATGATCACACTCTTTAATAAGTGAAAATAGAGAAAACTTATTTAATCTAAGATGCTCGTGTATATGAAATATCAATAGACTTAGTGCTTTTCTCTCAATGTATTGCTCCTTAATAATGTGTGAGAGAAGTGATGGATTATTAGTTAAACAGATCCTATTTATAACCCTTAAGTAACCGAAACCCTAGTTACCAAAAATCATGCCAAAAAGATAAACATGACTTTAGGTAAGTATTTATCCTAGATTGATTTTATTATAGGATAAAATCAATCGAAGATAATTACTCTAGAATTTAGGTAACTTAAAAGATTATATCAAATCAGTTAATAGCTGCCAAAATATTTCCCAAAACTTAATTTTCGAAATAAAATCTTTTTATAAAATCTTTTTTAAAATCGCAGCTCTAATAATCAGAACAGTTAACCTGGTCCCCTGACCTGGTTCCCTGTCTTAAACATGTTATGAAATTTGTTCCAATCCTTGTACCAAATTTCACAACGATGTTTAATATATTCAAAGCACTTTATATATCTATTAATAAAACATACTACGGAGCATTTACATGAAAATCCTAAAACACTCTTTCTTGAAGTGGATCTTTCTTCATGTAAACTTAAAGTCCTTGAATGCTTCCTTCGAATCATCTCATCATGAATAATGGCTCTTTAATAAACTTCAAAGGACTTCAAGATTCAAGACTTGGTACAAACTCAATTACTACACACGTAACACAGTTAAGGTACAATATCAAGTACATTACAGAAACAGTACATACTGGTTCCCTACCAGTACATAGCATAATTATTATTAAACTTTTTCCTGTATAAAGACAAGTTAGTTCAATATAAAAACTCATGTAAATAATAACTTGTCTAGGGTAACAGTATACTGAAGTCAGCTGGTTCCTACCAACTGTTTTAACACTTATGTAGAACCTGTTTCCCTTAGCTGTTTGTCATCATTCAAAACCTAAGGAACCCAACAAATTCCCCCTTTTTGATGATGACAAACATTTTGAAGTTTCTGCACCTGTTATCATACTCAAAATAAAATCGTCAAAAACTTCAAGGACTCGAGACACACTGGAACGATTCAGTTAAGCCAACTGGTTCCCTACTAAAACAGAACAAATAAAATAAAGAGAAAAAGACTTCAAAAACTAAGACTCAAACTACTCAACCTAAACTAGGAACTAGTAAAGACTCTAGGCTTCAACTTCAACTATTTTCCCCTTTTTGGCATCATTAAAAAGATATGCAATAGTAGAATCATATGCACAAGATAATGTGCTAAACCAATCAATGGTACCAACCATTATACAAACAATATGCTGCAAAGATAATCAAGATCAATCAAAATTAAAACAGACCATCAACAGTAATAAAATAGTTTAGTACATACCAAGCAAAAGTTAACCAAAAGGACCCAAATCCATAACCAAAAGAAATCTATGGATAGGGTGGAACAGTTCAACATAATCAGTTATTAGAGAAATAATAATAGTAAGGCAGGCATAAACAAGGAAGAATCAAGCTCATTCATCATCCTCATTCTCCTCTTCTTCATCATCTTCCTCGGACTTTTCTGGATCTGTTGCATCCTGGTCCTCCTCTGCCTCATCCTCACTTTCTTCAGCTGTTGGTTCCCCTGCAGCCTGAGCCTCAACTGGAACTGGTTCCTTACTGCTACTAGCAATCTGTTTCTCCACAGCACTCATTCTGATAGTGAAGGAAGCAGACAAACCCTCAACCAAACCCATCAACTTATGCAACATCTCCTCCTGAGCCTCCAGCCTCTGTAAGAGAACCGTCTGACCTGCTGGTTCCTCTTTCCTCTTCTTGGCTGGCCTAGGGGTTTCCTCTACTGGTTCCTCATCCCTGAACCTTAGCTCACCAGAGCTGATGTCCAATCCTTTCTGTTTCAGGATTGCTTTGGTGAATACTACAACAGGAACAATAGATCCACTCAGACTAACATTATTTTCTTTCAAGAGCTTGGTGATATAGGAACCGTATGGAAGAGAATGGTGAGAGGAATTGTAACTATACATAATATGGTCAATCATAAGAGATGGAAGATTGACCTTAATCTTCTTCATAATCAAGTAAATTAGCACCATTTCCATGATGAGTACCATTCCTCTACCTTGGGCCCTAGGTAATAACATTTTGTTGCAAATGGAATGAAGGACCAGCATTATTGGTTCCTTCAAGTTGACAGTTTTGAATGTTCCAGTTTTCTTTGGAATTCTTCCTCCAAACACAAAGTCATGAATGTCATCAGGAGTTATCCCAATGAGTGTTGGACAACCATCACCAGAGAACTTATCAAACCCATCTCTAGGGACTCTCAACAAAACAGACAGGCTAGCTACTGACATATTAACCTCCACACCATGAACAGTTGAACTTAAAGACATATCAGGCTGCTGTTTCAAGTTCAAAAAGAAAGACCTAACACCAGCAGTGTTTGCATCACAGACATTAAATAAGGACATCCATCCTTGGTATTCTAGCAGACTTTTCACTTCTTGTAAAACAAGTTCATCAAAGTAACCATCCCCAGTTCTACACCCAGAAAGAACTACTCTAGAGCTTAAGTCAGTGGAACCACCAGAAGGTGATTCTAAGGACATACCTTTTGTTGCCTTTCGTGCTGTTCCTCTTTTTCTTTTGGAACCAGCAGCAGAATCAATGGACTGTTCTTCCAGTACTTCCTCCTTGATCCTCCTCAGAGAAGATCTTGTTGCCCTGCTATGAACCATGGGCTTGGGTGGTTTCTCAGTAGACCCGAGGATTTGTAAATCCTCTTCCCCGCTCACAATTTCTTCCTCTTCCTTTCCACCCTCAGTATCAAAGAATTCCTCCGTGCTTCTGGGCTGTTCCCCTAGTGAAGAGGCTGGTTCCTTCACAATCTTCTCCTCAACCTCAGGGGATTTTGGTAATGGGACTTTTGTGGAAGGTTGGGAAGGTGGGGATTTTGTGGATGATGATGATTTTGGTGATAGGTGTTTTGTTTCAGTGGGTGGTGAAGTATGAGAGACGGTTTTTGGAGATGATGGTTCAGCTGTTATAGGTGGAATCGAGGTCTCTTTCACCTTTGATTGTGATGAATTGGAAGCACTACTCTTCTTCTTGCCTTTCTTAGATGATGCAGCAGTAGCTTTCTTACCCATTGAGTTTTGAGAGAAGAACAACCAAGAGAAATTGAAGAAGAAGCGAAATTGAACTCGGATGAACAGTGTTTAGAGTACAAGCACGAGAGAGAAGAGAGAAGGAATTGAATGATGTGATGAATGAACTCTGCAATGGGTTAGTGTATTTATATCAACGTTGCACAATTAAGGAAGTTCAAAAATATAGCCGGTTGAAGCAATAAAAACGGAAAGATATGATTGCAAATTTGAAAATCAAAATATGGTAATTATCTTGTTACCATAATTTTATCAACCAACTAAAATATAGGCAATAAGATATACTTGCCTCTTAGATAGGGATTAATAACTGAAATAAGATAAATCTTTCCAAAAAGAATTATCTTATATTAATCTTCCAAAAATATTTTAAATATTTTCGAATGACATATCAGAGCTGAACTGCTGTTCCCTCTTGCTGGTACCTGTACTAAACCAAGTTATGCTGTTTCTAGCTTATTTCAATTCGACATCTCCTGTTTCTTTGCACAACCAATTTTGCAATCCTTTTGAGATCACAAATTAGGTTACATAACATTTGTAAGCCAGCAACATAGTTATATACATAATCAATACAAAAGCATACCTAATCTAGCCAATCATTGAAGGAAATAATTGAAGCCAAAGACTAAAATTTAACTAGACCTAGCATGACCCTTAACTTACAAAACGACTCTCTACACAAAGGCTTAGTGAAGATATCAGCTATTTGATCTTCACTTTTACAGAACAACACTTCAACCAATCCTTTTTCCACATTGTCTCTTAAAAAATGATGCCTTATTTCAATGTGTTTGGTTTTGGAGTGTTGAACGGGGTTCTTAGAAATATTAATAGCACTGGTGTTATCACAAAATATAGGAACACTTTCATAAATAACACCAAAATCTTTCAGCTGGTTCCTTATCCACAGTAGCTGGGAACAGCATGAAGCTGCTGTAATGTATTCTGCCTCTGCTGTGGATAAGGCTACTGAATTTTGCTTTTTAGAACCCCACGATATTAGACAAGAGCCAAGGAAGTGTGCCATACCTGATGTGCTCTTTCTATCCACAAGGAAACCAGCATAGTCTGCATCTGTATATCCAACCAGGTTGATGGTACTGCCTTTGGGGTACCATAAGCACAGATCTGCTGTTCCTACAAGATACCTAAGTATCCTTCTAACAGCTTTCAAGTGAGATTCTTTTGGATTACTTTGAAACCTAGCACAGAATCCAACAGAAAACACAATGTCAGGTCTACTAGCTGTTAGGTAAAGAAGAGAACCTATCATTCCTTTATAAAGAGAGGCTTCAACATCTTTTCCCTTCAGATCAGCATCTAATTTAGCAGATGTGGGAACAGGTGTATCATAAGCTCTGCTGTTCTCCATGCCAAACTTTTTCAGTAATTCTTTTAAGTACTTTTGTTGATAGATCATGATTCCATCATTTGTTTGCTTGATTTGCAGCCCTAGGAAGAATCCTAGTTCACCCATCATACTCATTTCAAATTCACTCTGCATCAAATTAGCAAACTCATCACACAAAACTTTATTAGTAGCACCAAATAAAATGTCATCAACATAGATTTGTACTACAATCAAGTGTTTCCCTTTGGTTTTGATAAATAAGGTTTTGTCTACTGTTCCCCTCTTGTACTCATTTTTCATCAAGAAAGTGGACAACCGTTCATACCAAACTCTTGGAGCTTGTTTCAATCCATACAAGGCCTTGTCCAATTTATATACATGTTGGGGGAACAGCGCATCTTCAAAACCAGGAGGCTGTTCCACGTACACTTCTTCCTTCAGGTAACCATTAAGGAAGGCAGTTTTCACATCCATCTGAAACAGCTTAAAGTTCATGTGAGCAGCATAAGCAATTAAAACCCTAATAGCCTCAAGCCTAGCTACTGGTGCAAACGTCTCATCATAGTCAATTCCTTCTTGTTGATTATACCCTTGCACCACTAGTCTTTCTTTGTTTCTGACTATAGTACCAAGGTCATCTAACTTATTTCTAAAGACCCATCTAGTACCAATGACTGATCTTTCTTTGGGACGGGGAACCAGGTGCCAGACCTGGTTCCTCTGAAATTGATTCAATTCATCTTGCATAACTAATACCCAATCAGGATCAGTCAAAGCCATCTTATAGTCAGTAGGCTCTACATTAGACAGGAAGGAATAGAAAGCACAAAAGTTTTGAAAAACACTTCTTCTCGTTTGAATCCCTTTATTAATATCACTAATTATTTGATCAGTGGGATGAGAAGATTGATATCTATAAGATCTAAAATTTACACCATTTTGTGCTTCTAAATTAGGTTGGGAACCAGCATAATCATGAATCTCTTCTTCTACTGAAGAACCAGGAGGATTCACATTCATGTTGTTTCCTCTATCATTGCTTACCTCAGGTTCAGAGGTGGTTCCTTCTACTGTTCCCCCTGAACTCATTACCTGTCTATTGTTTGTGGAACCATCAGGACTTGTTTCACTTTCTGAATCCTCGTTGCCACCATTTCCTTCTCTAGGTAAATCATCATTGTTATCAGGTGGAGTATTTGGTATACCTAGATTTGCTTGCTCGTCATCTGAGGGACCAGCAGCCTGGTTCCCCGTAAAGTCCATTAGTCCAATTTCTTCATCAGGTTGTACCTGCGCATTCTCAGAAGACATATTAAATTCATCAAAGATAACATGAATACTCTCCTCTACACAAAGAGTCCTTTTATTAAAGACTCTATATGCTTTGCTGTGAGAAGAATATCCAAGAAAGATCCCCTCATCACTCCTAGGATCAAATTTATCAAGCTGGTCCTTCCCATTGTTATGAATGAAACACTTACATCCAAAAACACGAAAATAAGAAATATTGGGCTTTCGACCTTTAAGGAGTTCATAAGGAGTTTTATTTATCTTTGGTCTAATGAGACCTCTATTCAAAATATAGCAAGCAGTGTCAACAGCTTCACCCCAAAATCTCTTAGGAAGACCACTTTCAATTAGCATTGTTCTGGCCATCTCCTCAAGAGTTCTATTCTTTCTTTCTACAACACCATTTTGTTGAGGTGTTCTAGGGGCTGAGAAGTTGTGACTTACTCCATGTTCCCTACAATAATCAACAAAGTTAGCATTATCAAATTCAGTACCATGGTCTGATCTTACCGAGACCAGCTTATGAGTGAGTTGGTTCTCCACTTGTTTCACCAATGTTACCCATTCTTCAAACGTTTCATCCTTTGTGTGTAACATCATCACCCAAGTGTACCTGGAATAATCATCAACCATAACACAGACATATCTATGACCTCTTCGACTTTGTACTCTCATAGGACCACACACATCAATGTGTACAAGTTCGAAGGGCCTGCTGGTACTAATAACTGTTTTAGGCTTAAAAGAAGTTTTGACCTGTTTCCCCCTTACACATTCAGAACAAACTTTATCAGCTTCGTACTTAATGTCAGGAAGACCTACCACTAAGTCACGTGCTTTAAGTTTGTTTAGAAGTGTTAGGCTAGCATGTCCAAACCTCTTATGCCAAATCCATTGATTATTATCAGAAACAGCTCTCAAACAGATGGACTTGTCTTGAGGAATTTCATCTAGGAAGGTAATATAAACATCATGCTTCCTGGTTCCCTCACATACAAGTTCTCCTGTTTGTGAATTAACTATATGACAAAGATTGGCTTGAAACTCGACTCTATTGCCTTTGTCACATAATTGAGAAATACTCAAAAGATTATGTTGCAAGCCTTCAACATAATATACATCGTCTATAGCATGAGAAAGTGTCTTACCAACCTTACCTAAACCAGTGATGGTTCCTTTACGATTATCTCCAAAGGTGACACTTCCTCCATCAAAGGCCACTAGTGAAAGGAATTGATCTTTATCCCCGGACATATGTCTTGAGCAACCACTGTCCAAATACCAATAGGTGTCTCCTTTCACTCTAGCCTGCGAGAGCTAATCAAACATTAGATTTAGGAACCCAAACAAATTTGGGTCCCTTTTCAACAACATTTACATTTTGTTGATCTTTTCTTATCCAAACATATTTAACAGTCTTGCTGTTCTTATTAGCACTAAGCCTCTTAGCTGGACATTCATGAATCTTATGTCCATTCTTACCACAATGAAAACACACATGCATCTCTTTAGTCATGACATACTTACCTCGTTGGTATTCTTTGATCCAGGTGGTTTCTCTGGGAGACCAGTTAGTCCTGGTTCTCTGTCTAGTATAACCAAGACCAGCCTTTCCTCTGTTTCCTCTCGATAAAGTCAGATGATTTAAGGATTCTTTAGCATTCAATAATTTGTCCACATGTCTATGACTATCATTAAGTTCCTTTTCTCTAGTTTCAAGTGTCTTAGTCAACAATTCGTTTTTCTCTTTAAGAAAATCAAAATTACCTTTTAAAACTTCGAATTGTTGATTAAGCTTTGAAACCATATTGTCAATAGATATGTCAACAACCACTGGGTGCTTGTCCTTTTTCAATTGATTGATTTCCGCATGCAAATAACAAATATCACTTTCATATTTATCAATCATATTACTGACTTCTATACTGGTTCCAGTAGGGGAAACAGTGAGCTGAGCAGTTTTAAGTGAAGCAATTTCTTTGTGAGAATTTTCAAGGTTAGAGGCTAGTATTTCAAAAGCCTCCAACAAAGAGTTTCTACTACACGAATTTGCTTTACTCACAACTGCTGAAAGATCAAGAGCTTCATTAGTGATAAGTCTCTGGGGAACCAGGAGGTCAGACCTTCTTCACCGTCACTTGAGTAATCAGGTTTAGAGGATCTTGTCCTTTCTAGTTCCACCTTACACTTGTCCAACTCAACTTCTAGTTCTGCCACTTGATCTTTGAGCTCATGGCACACACCTTCTAAGTGATCACAACTAGCAATAGCAATTTCACATTTACTGCGTTTTTCTTTTAAATCTCTTTTGCAAGTTATGTATGTTTCACTTAGCTTATAACATTCATCTAACAAAGAGTTTATACATGCAAGCAAGTTATCTCTATTATATTCAAGCATATCTTCTCTAATTTGTTCTAAACTTACCTTGCGTTCAAGTAGTACATCCTTCTTTGCCATAAGACATTTTTCGAGTGTGCTGGTTCCCCCTCTGGTTCCTGGACCAGTGCTGTTCTCCTCGATGTTTGTGAAGGCAGTTAGGCAAACATCCGAGTTAGGTGATCCTCCTTCATCTTCTGATCCTGAGTCAGTGTCTCCCCACATGGAAGCTATCATGGCATTCTTGTATGCTCGTTTATCTACGGTCTTAGACTGTTTGTCATTCCATTTAGGGCAATCTCGAATAAGATGTCCTTTTTCTCCACATTTGAAGCAACCTGAAGAAGAGGAAGAGTTAGACTTTTTAGAATTTTTAAAATTCTTACCTTTGAAGTTTCTCTTTTGATCACGAAGAGATTTTTCAAATCTCCTTGCAATCATGCTGATCTCATCTTCTTCTTCTTCTACTGTTCCCTTCAGTGCAATGCCTCTAGCTGGTTCCTTCTCGGTCTTGGAGTCAATCAGCATCTCATGAGTCATGAGGGAACCAATCAGCTGTTCCAGAGACAATGTAGACAGATCTTTTGCTTCATACACTGCTGTTACCTTAGCTGTCCAAGCATCTGTTAAACTACGCAAAATTTTTCTCACAAGATCTTCGTCAGAAAAACTTTTACCAAGTGATCTAAGATCATTAACAATAGTCATAAACCTACGAAAGCAATCATTGATTTTCTCATTTTTGTTCATAGCAAATAATTCATATTTAGACATGATTAAATCAATTTTAGACCGTTTTACCTCGCTGGTTCCCTCAAACGCAAGTTCAAGGGTGTCCCATATCTCCTTAGCACTACTACATCCAGAGATACGGTTTGTTTCAGTCTCACCTATTGCTTGTTGTAGTATAGACATTGCCTTGGCATTCTTCTCCAGCAATTTGTAATCAGCCGTGTCCAACTCACTGTCCTTTTTAGGTACCTGGTTCCCCTCGGCATCTTTCTTGAGGATGACATTTGGACCGTTCTTAACTACGAGCCAGCATTCATAGTCAATACCCATGATAACATTCCTAATTCTATTTTTCCACCAAGCATAATTATTTCCATTAAACTTGGGAGTCTTGTTGTCATAACCTATTGCACTATGTTCTTGAGTACTCATTCTTAACTCCTCTAGATGTTACTCTTCCGAGAAGCTTAGGCTCTGATACCAATTGAAGGTTCTATGGGCACTCAAGAGGGGGGGGGGTGAATTGAGTGTTTAGCAATCGTTGGTAAATTCTAACTCTTTTCGGATTATGGTTAAGGAACCAGTTGTGCTGGTTCCCTTGAGCAGCGGATTAAAAGCAAAACAATAAAGAACACAACAATTTAACGAGGTTCAGCCAACTCTGTCCTACGTCCTCCTATCCTAAGTCCTTTATTGATCTACTCCGAAAAACAAAGACAAATAGCACTCTGCTGTTCCCTACTCCAGGACCAGCAACTCCACACTCTACTCCGAGTATGCTAAAGACCTACACTCGTAAGTCCTAAACGTGTTTGAACTCACAAACACTCACCTAGCCTTCAGCCCCCTTGCCAAAGACTCACGTTACAATGATCAACACTCTCTAAATGATCACACTCTTTAATAAGTGAAAATAGAGAAAACTTATTTAATCTAAGATGCTCGTGTATATGAAATATCAATAGACTTAGTGCTTTTCTCTCAATGTATTGCTCCTTAATAATGCGTGAGAGAAGTGATGGATTATTAGTTAAACAGATCCTATTTATAACCCTTAAGTAACCGAAACCCTAGTTACCAAAAATCATGCCAAAAAGATAAATATGACTTTAGGTAAGTATTTATCCTAGATTGATTTTATTATAGGATAAAATCAATCGAAGATAATTACTCTAGAATTTAGGTAACTTAAAAGATTATATCAAATCAGTTAATAGCTGCCAAAATATTTCCCAAAACTTAATTTTTGAAATAAAATCTTTTTATAAAATCTTTTTTAAAATCGCAGCTCTAATAATCAGAACAGTTAACCTGGTGCCCTGACCTGGTTCCCTGTCTTAAACATGTTATGAAATTTGTTCCAATCCTTGTACCAAATTTCACAACGATGTTTAATATATTCAAAGCACTTTATATATCTATTAATAAAACATACTACGGAGCATTTACATGAAAATCCTAAAACACTCTTTCTTGAAGTGGATCTTTCTTCATGTAAACTTCAAGTCCTTGAATGCTTCCTTCGAATCATCTCATCATGAATAATGGCTCTTTAATAAACTTCAAAGGACTTCAAGATTCAAGACTTGGTACAAACTCAATTACTGCACACGTAACACAGTTAAGGTACAATATAAAGTACATTACAGAAACAGTACATACTGGTTCCCTACCAGTACATAGAATAATTATTATTAAACTTTTTCCTGTATAAAGACAAGTTAGTTCAATATAAAAACTCATGTAAATAATAACTTGTCTAGGGTAACAGTATACTGAAGTCAGCTGGTTCCTACCAACTGTTTTAACACTTATGTAGAACCTGTTTCCCTTAGCTGTTTGTCATCATTCAAAACCTAAGGAACCCAACACATTGTATGGATTAAAACGAGCACCTAAATGTTGGTTTGAGAAACTATCTATAGCTTTGAAGATATATGGTTTTAAACAATCATGTTCAGATTATTCATTATTCACTCTTTTGAGAAGTGTGGTGCAGTTGAGTGTGCTTATATATGATGATGGATAATTGCAAGTGATAAATTATCCTCAATAGAGAGTTTTAAAGCATACTTAAGTGATTTTTTTAAGATAAAGGATTTGGGTGCTATGAAATTTTTTTGGGGCTAGAGGTGGCATGCAGCAAGCATGGTTTTTATATATGCTGGAGAAAATATGATTTGGACATCATTTTAAAGACTAGTCTGTTAGGTCCAAAACCTAATGATTTTCCAATTAGCAAAATCAAAAACTAGATATGGTAAAAGGGAAGAAGTTTGAAGATAGTGAGAAGTATAGGTGATAACCGTTCTTTTAGGTCGTTTGACTAAAAGAATAGTTATGCAAACTAAATTTATAAACACCCTAATACTACTACAACTAGTGTAGTGGTAAGTCGGGGATCGAACCACAAGGACAAGGGGCGATAGCTTATAGACTTGATGTAAAGGATTTAAATGGGATTTGAAAAGAATTATACTAATAACAGAAAAACAAAGCAAGAACTAAAACAATGTTATACTATGAAAAGAAAACGGGGACAGATCAGTTCCACCCTAGGAAGGACAATCAAACTATCAATACGCTAAATTAGGAGAAATCAGTCAACAATAAATCATGACACTCAAGATGACGAGAGGAAGTTTGTGACCCTATAAATCACACGAACAACCTATAATCGCCCTATGTCTCCAAAGGAGTGGCAGGACAAAATTCGCATCGAATATCAATCAATCAACTGTTAACAATCTCAAATCCTAACTCTACGCATGAAGAACGAGCCAACCTAGGGTTTCACTAATCAAACCCCTAAGAAGACTACTCACACATAGTAATAATAAAAGACATGATTAAAAACATGAATAGACTGAATGGAAATGAACAAGAGAACGAAAACTAAGAATTATAACCGAACCAACGACTACTCTATCAAACGGTAAACGAAACAACGATTATAGCTAGAGGAATGAAATCAAGAAAAACAATACTTGAAAGCATTAAAAGAACTAAAACAGAAAAGAAATAATACCTTGCATAAACGAAATTGTATGAGCGAAATAGGAACCGAATCCGAAATACAAAGCTTGAAAACGAGAACAACGAAAGCTGTAAATCTAAACTAATGCATGAAAGAAATGAAAAGCTTTAAAGTGATGTTCTAGGTTGAGGCACAAGAGCTCTCAAAGTAGGCATAAGGTTATGTACAGAGAAAGAGGGTATTTATACCCTAGGGACAAAAGGAGTAAAACCCTAGTAAAAACCCTTGAGCGCCGACTAAAGAAAGAACCAAAATATGCGGGAAAGAAGGCCATTCGGCCGAATGCATAGTGGATTCGGCCGAATGGGTGGCCATTCGGCCGAATGGTGTTGACATTCGCCCAAAACAGAAGCTTGATGATTTTGCGATCTGTCCACCATTCGGCCGAATGAGTGGAACCATTCGGCCGAATAGGTCTTGATTCGGCCGAATGAGTCTTCATTCGGCTATTCCCGAGAGCTTGATTTATGTACTTGAATCCCTGTCTTCCATTCGACCGAATGGATGTCAGATTCGGTCGAATCTGAACCTAAACCTTGCTGAACAGTTCCTTTGAAGTGCCTAGTGGCTTCTAGAGTTTATGGAATCTTCGAGAGTGACTTGGAACACATGCCCAAGCTATGATACGCGCATTCAAACTCTTGATAGAAGTGTCAAAGCCTCGAACACGTCTCATTTTACCTCGAAATCATCGAGATCACCTGAAATGACCTAAAAGCAGCTCGAGGACAAGATCAAGGTAAAATTGAATGTAACGTGCATAAAACCAATATAAAAGCACGAGACTCGACACTAAAATGAGGTTGTAAACGTGCTCTAAAATGAGCACATCAACTTCCCCCAAGCCAAACCTTTGCTAGTCCCTAGCAAATGAACTAGCAAGGCAACACCGTGAGCAAAACTCCTGAAAAGCAAGGTGAGCGAAAAACAGGATAATGCCAGCCGTGTATGCGCAAAACTCTTCCCTAGCCATGGGTGTGCAAGTACAATGGGCTCAAAAGAGCATAATACCAAAATAAAAAACGTTTTCCACAGACTCGGGATCACTGGAAAAGCTACAACACAGGCCATGCCACCCACTACCTAATGAGGTCACAAGTCCACGCTCCCCATGCTATTTCCCAAAAGATGTGGGAAATTTCTAGTACGCTCGTGTGTTTAATATGGTACGTGTTTCGCTCATAATCATCCGACTTAAGATGAGTCGGGAATTAAACACTCAATCAAGGAGAAATCTTAGGGATTGCATCCTATCTACTCTCCAGCATAGAACTTGCTAATCAGGCCAAGTCGAACAGGTTTGGAAACGGTTGCAATGTAGGCTGGGATCAAGGTAGGGTAAAATTTGGGGATGTGGAGTTCAAATAGAGGATAGTAAGCAATCCAAGGTAATCAAACCAAGGATGGCTACGACTTCCGAAAACCATGCCACTTCCCAAAATTCTTCGGATACGCATAAATGAGCTCATTATACCAACTTTATTCTCGAATTTTTCTTTTTCTATTTTTTTCTTTTCTTTTTCTTTTTTCTTTCTTTTTTTGTTTTCTCTTTTTTTTCTTTTTGTTTTCAAGAAAATGTTTCTGAAATAAACTAAGAGTAGTGTAAAGAGTCATATCATACGACAACGATTTTTCCAACCAAAATCTTTCACCAGAATGCAACGGGCACCACTTCACTGTAATCACTTGACTATCCTCTAGGTAAGAAGAAGGAATATTTGGCTCATGTGGAGTTAGGTGATGTAGCTACGAAGAAAAGGTAAAGGCACAAAATTGGCTTACCCTAAAGTCAATCAATATTCATGGTAGGCAATTTGGCCATGTAGCTGTAACTACAAACGTATTATCATCCCTGGCCTTTAGAAAAGAAGACTATGCTGGAGGAGAACATACACAATACTTAGACTCTCTAACTAGCACTTTATAACATAGGACTCATAATGGAGTCCTAGAAGGCTCAATCCTCACTAGGCTAGTCGAAATGTGCCTCAAAAGGTAGTCATCCAAGCCGCAAACCAAGCAGGACCAGATCCCCCAAGTCAGGTGGAAAACAATCAATTATTCGGTCCCAAAACAGGCACAAGGCTAGGAAAAGCATGAGTATGCATAAGACCACTATAATGTACACGTCAGGAGCTAGCATGTCAGTTTCACAACTCAAGCACATTAATCTTAACATACCTAGACATGCAAACTAAAAAGGCAATAGTTTCCATAATGCGAATCTTTCAAAGCTTTGAAAACACAAGGACCCTCCCCCAAGCTAGCTCAAGAGCCGTCCCGGCACTTGGGAGAGAAGAAACAAAAGGGAGAAAGATCAGCATTATGGAGGCTGTTGCTATACAAATAAACAAACAAAACCAACACCGGGTTATCTCCCGTAAGTACTTTTGTTTAACATCGGTAAGTTCGACACATTTAGGCACAAATTTATACAGAAAAAGAAAACAAAGAAATTATGCCTGCCGTAGGAGTGGATTCACTCCTAGCATCACCATCACCTCTAGCGTGGGGAGTCAAAACTCTCCACCGAGCCGCAGTGGCGGAAGTAAGCAATGGAGAACCAGGGTCATCTGGAGGTGGGTTATAATGCAGGGCTCCCCCAAGCCAAGGTGGAGCCATCGGTCTCTTTTTAGATTTTCTTTTTCTAGCCCTTTTCTGTTTACGGGCTGGCTCGTCAGTTCCCTCAGATTTATAACACATCTCTATCGGTGGAGCAATTCCCTTCGCAACCCCAAAAATAAGGCGTTTTTGCGCGTCTTCCTCATCCGACACCTCAACTGTTATTGGAGCAATAGAAGCACTACACCTCTCAACTTCTTTCGTAGCGTCTTTCTCGACCACCCCAAAGGAACAAATCCGCTCAACCATGGGTTCCATTGAAGACTTAGAAAAGGCAAACACGACCTTTTCTTGGGCTACCCTGACGGTTATAGTTTCTGATTTACAGTCGATCAGGGCACCCAAAGTTTTCAAAGCATCCTTCCCTAAGATGAGAGGAGTATAAGGATCCTCGGCCATATCAAGCACCACGAAGTCACATGGTACTACTATGTTCCCAACTTGGATCGGAAGGTCCTCAAACTCCCCACATGGCACTTTTATACTACGGTCGGCCAGCTGGATTGTTTTCTGTGATGGCTTGAGGTCGAAAGTGAGTTTCTTGGCGATGGACATCGGCATTAGGCTAATGGAGGCCCCAAGGTCAGCGAGTGCTCCCTTAGAATTGAGTTTTCCAAGGGTGACTGGGAGCACAAAGGGTCCTCTAGCTTTTTCTTTCTTTGCCCACGTGCCCTGAATGATGGCACTTACTTGCTCTGGCAAACTAATCACTTCGCCCTCTAGCTTTCTCTTGTTCCTTAGGAGGGTTTTCAGATACGTAGCATATTGCGGCATTTGCTCCATGGCTTCTAGGAATGGTATTTTCATTTCAAGCTGCCGTATATGCTCTAGGAATGTAAGAAACTTTTCTTGAAGTTGCTTCTCTACCTTTTTGTAAGGAAAAGGTAGAGGCAGAGCATGTTGACGCTCGAGTTTCTTCCTTTCCTGTATCTCCCTCCATCTCTCATCTTCGTCTTTGTTCTTCCCCTCATACCCCTTGATTTTGACATTGTGCCCCTCCTTTTCTTTACCACCCTCAAGGTTCTCCTTGTGCTCATTTTCTCTCAGAAAATCACTACCCTTCGAGGGATCTTCCCCTAAATCTTCTCCACTGGCTACAGCTGGAGAAGAATGTGAGGTTCCAGATCCTAGGAAGATCGCTGAAGGTTCAATGGGCACTCAAAAGGGGGGGGGTGAATTGAGTGTTAAGTAATCGTTGGCAATTTTTGCTTCTTTTCGGATTATGTGTAAGGAACCAGTTGTGCTGGTTCCCTTATGCAGCGGAATAAAACAAGGCAATAAAGAACACCACAGACTTAACGAGGTTCAGCCAACTCTGGCCTACGTCCTCCTATCCTAAGTACTTTATTAATCTACTCCGAAAAATAAAGATACAATTCACTCTCCTGTTTCCCTATTCCGGGAACCAGTAACCCCACACTCGACTCCGAATGTGCTTTGAACTTACCCTCGTAAGTTCCTTGTGTGTTTGAACTCACAAACACTCACCAAGTCTTCAACCCCTTTGTCAAAGACTGAATACAAGATCAAGAACTCTCTAATAATTTAACTCTCAAAAGTCAAATAGAGAAAAACATTAAAACACTATTATGCTCTTGTATATCACTCAATAATTGAATTAGTGCTTTTAGCTCTCAAGGATCAAACTCTGTTAAAATTACGTAAGAGCTATATTTTGATTATTCAGATCAAGACGTATTTATAGGTTAGTCGGCTAAACCCTCAAATCATACGTATAAGATATACATGCGATTCTCAAATCATGCGTATAAGATATACATACGATTTTAGGATAAGTATTTATCCTAAATGATTTGATCATAAGATAAGATCATCTTAGGATAAGATACTTCCCGGTTTTTAGCTAACCAAAACATCATCTTATCTTTTAGCTGCTTAAATATATCTTAAATCTATATATTTCGGAAAATATCCTTTTTGTAAAATCTTTATAAAAACCGCAGCTTGAATAATCTGTTCAGTTAACCTGGTTCCCTGACCTGGTTCCCTAAACTGAATATGTTATGAAATTTGTTCCAAACCTTGTACCAAATTTCATAACGATATTTAATATACTAAAAGCACTTTATATACTCAATTATATAAGTTGTACTACGGAGCATTTACATGAAGATCCTAAATAACTTTTTGAGTGTAGTCTTTCTTCATGCATTCGTTAAGTCTTGAGAGCTTCCATGAATGAACTCAATTATTGACCAAGGACCTTCCTTTAAGTTGATCGAAAGTCCTTTCAAGCTTCCAAACTTAGAAATCAACTTAGATGCATAACTCATTTATCATCTAGTTGTTCCCTGTATAAAGACAAGTTAGTTCAACGGATATCTCATATAAGTAATAACTTATCTAGGGAAACAGTGTTCTATATTAGCTGGTTTCCCAACTGTATTGAACACTTTCAAAGACCTGTTTCCCTTAGCTGTTTGTCATCATTCAAAACTATCAATCAGAACCTAAGGGACTCAACAAATTCCCCCTTTTTGATGATGACAAACACTTGAAGTTTCTGCACCTGTGAACATACTCAAAAACAAATAGTCAAAAACTTCAAGAATTCAAAACTCAATGGAACAACTTAATCTAAACTAGTAAAGACTCTAGGCTTCAACTTCAACTATTTTCCCTCTTTTGGCATCATTAAAAAGATATGCAAAAGTAGCAACTTATGCATAAAGTAACGTGCTAAGCCATCCAATGGCATCAACCATTATACAAATAAAGTGCTGCAAAAGAAGGTCAGAATAGTCAAAGTTAAGTCATGCAGCCAATAGAGATCACAGTTTAGTACAAAACAACAAAAGTGAACGATAAAGCCCAAATCCATATCAAAACAAGTTCATGGATTGGGAGGAATAAAAACAGTTCAACAAAATCAGTTATTCAGAATATTATGATAAAGGTAGGCTAAATGAAAAAGAGGACAGATTCAATCATCATCATCATTTTCATCATCTCCTTCCTCTTCTTCAGTGGCAGCCTCCTCAGCTGTTTCTTCCTGGTTCTCCTCCTCTTCACTGTCATCTTCCTGCTGGTCTTCTTGCTGGTCCTCCTCACTTTGCTTCTTCTCATTTCCAGAACTGCCAGCAATCTGTTTCTCTAACTTGATCATCCTCATAATAAATGAAGTGGATAGACCTTCAACCAAGTTCACTAACTTGCTGAGCTGATCCCCTACAGCATTTATCTTCTCTTCCTGACTCTCCAGTCTCTTAAGGATAACCTGCTAACTAGCTGGTTCCTCTACCTTCTGCTTCTTCTTGACCGGCTTAGGAGTCTCTACTGGTTCCTCCTCCCTAAACTTCAATACCCCAACACTTATGATCAACCCCTTTTGTTTCAGAATGCCTTTGGTAAACACCATTGCAGGAGCAGTTGATCCACTAAGAGAAACATTATTCTCTTTAAGAAGCTTAGTTATGTAGGACCCATAAGGAAGAGAGTGGTGGGATGAATTATAGCAATTCATCATATGGTTTATCATTAGAGAAGCAAGATTTATCTTAATCCTTTTCATCAGCAAATAAATAAGCACCATTTCCATGATGCGCACAAAACCTCTACCTTGTGCTCGAGGGATAATCATCTTGTTGCACACAGAGTGAAGGACCAGCATTACTGGTTCCTTCAAGCCACCAGTTTTAAACGTTCCAGCTTTGTTTGGAACTTTCCCTCCAAACACAAAATCATGCACTTCATCTGGACTGACCCCTATAAGTGTGGGCCATCCATCTCCAGAATACTCCTCAAAGCCATCTCTGGGTATATTCAACAACCCAGCCAAGCTTGCAACAGACACATTCACTTCAACATTATTCACACTTGAGCTTAACAATCTATCCAGCATTTGTTTTAAATTAACATAAAACTTTCTAACACCATCAATATTAGCATCACATACATCAAACAAAGGCATCCAACCCTGATATTCTAACAGCTCTTTCACATCACTCAGAGCAACTTCATCAAAATACCCAACTTCTGTTTTACACCCAGATACCACAACCCTAGAACCTAAATCAGTCATACCAACAGATGGAGATTCTACTGACATACCTCTTGCAGACTTTCGCGTTGTTCTCTTTCGCTTGGAACCAGCAGAGTCCATTGACTGGTCCTCTATTACTACTTCGCTAACCCTTTTTAGGGATGACCTGGTCACTCTGCTGCGAACCAAGGGTTCTGTAGTCCACTTACTATGCCCAATGATCTGTAGATCATCCTCCTCACTACGAACTTCCTCCTCTTCCCCTTCTCCAACAGTGTTGAAGAGTTCTTCAGTGCTTTTAGGCTGTTCCCCCTGAGATGAGACAGGTTCCTTGATGATGGAATCATCAGCCTTAGGGGTCTTGGGTAAAGGTGCATTTTTGGGAGGTAGAGGTGAGGGAGATTTAGAAGATGGGGATAGAGCTGGTGATGGGTTCTTTGTGGTGGTAGGAGGTGAGTTGCTAGATGAAGTTGGAGCAGGGTTTGCTTCATTGATGGAAGCCTCCTTCAATTGAGTTGACACACTTGCTTGAGTCTTCTCCTTTCTTTTCTTAGCTGGAGCCCTGGTTGATTTCCTACCCATTGTTGCTAGTGAGCTTCACAGATTTGAGGGAGATGGGAGCAAGTGAACAGTGATCAGGGCACACCTTTTGAACGGGAGAGAGAGATGAGTAGTGATGATGTGATGTGAGACTGTATCAAGGTGTTTGTGTGTATTTATATCAATTGCTCAAATATAGGATTTCCAATAACTAGCCGGTTGAAAGTCAAACTAAATGAGAGAAGGAATTTTAGAAATTGAAAATTTCAAAATTGTAGTTATCTTTTTACAAAAGATTCAACCAACTATAAATTAGGCAATTAGATATATTTGCCTCTTTGTAGGATAGGAATAACTGAAATAAGATAATTCTTTCTAAAAAGAAATTATCTTATAGTAATCTTCCGAAAATAAGATATTTTCGGATGACATATCAGAGCTGAACTGATGTTTCCTCTTGCTGGTACCTGTACTGAACCAGTCACTCTATTTTCAGCATGTTTCAAAATGACTTCTCCTGTTTCTATGCAACAACAATCCACTTGGGGTTATTTACACAATATTTGCAAGTAAGCAGCATAGTTATATACATAATCGATACAAAAGCATACTTATTCTAACCAATCATTGAAGGAAATAATTGAAGCCATCGCCTAAAGCCTAACTAGACCTAAGAGGACTCTTAACCTACAAAATGACTCTCTACATAAAGGCTTTATGAAGATATCAGCTATTTGATCTTCACTTTTACAGAACAACATCTCCACCAATCCTTTCTCCACATTGTCTCTTAGAAAATGGTGTCTTATCTCAATGTGTTTGGTCTTAGAGTGTTGCACGGGGTTCTTAGAAATATTGATTGCACTAGTGTTATCACAAAAGATAGGAACACTTTTATAAATAACACCAAAATCTTTCAGCTGGTTCCTTATCCACAGTAGCTGGGAACAGCATGAAGCTGCAGCTATATATTCTGACTCTGCTGTGGATATGGCCACTGAATTTTGCTTCTTAGAACCCCATGATATAAGACAAGAGCCAAGGAAGTGTGCCATACCTGATGTGCTCTTTCTGTCAACTAGGAAACCAGCATAATCTGCATCTGTATATCCAATGAGATCGATGGTACTGCCTTTGGGGTACCACAAAAACAGATCTGCTGTTCCCACAAGATACCTGAGTATCCTTCTAACAGCCTTTAAGTGAGACTCCTTTGGATTGCTTTGAAACCTAGCACACAAACCAACAGAAAACATAATGTCAGGTCTACTAGTTGTTAGGTAGAGTAGAGAACCAATCATTCCTCTATAAAGCATAGCTTCAACATCTTTTCCTTTAGGATCAGCATCCAACTTTGTGGATGTGGGAACAGGTGTATCATAAGCTTTGCTGTTCTCCATGCCAAACTTTTTCAGCAGCTCTTTTAAGTACTTTTGTTGATGGATCATTATACCATCATTTGTTTGCTTAATCTGCATACCTAGGAAGAATCCTAGTTCTCCCATCATACTCATTTCAAATTCACTCTGCATAAGATTTGCAAATTCATCACACAAGGTTTGATTAGTAGCACCAAATAAGATGTCATCAACATAGATTTGTACTACAATCAAGTGTTTCCCCCTGGTTCTTATGAACAAGGTCTTGTCTATTGTTCCTCTCTTGTAGTCATTAGCCATCAAGAAATTGGACAGTCTTTCATACCAAGCCCTTGGAGCTTGTTTCAAGCCATATAATGCTTTATCCAATTTATATACATGTTGGGGAAACATTTCATCTTCAAAACCAGGTGGCTGCTCCACATATACTTCTTCCTTCAAATAGCCATTAAGGAAGGCAGTCTTTACATCCATCTGAAACAGCTTAAAATTCATGTGAGCAGCATAAGCAATTAAAATCCTAATAGCCTCTAGCCTAGCTACTGGTGCAAACGTCTCATCATAGTCAATTCCTTCTTGTTGATTGTACCCTTGCATCACTAGCCTTGCTTTGTTTCTGACTATAGTACGGAGGTCATCTAACTTGTTTCTAAAGACCCATCTAGTACCAATGACTGATCTTTCCTTTGGACGGGGAACCAGGTGCCAAACCTGGTTTTTCTAGAACTGATTTAATTCATCTTGCATAGCTAGTATCCAGTCAGGATCAGTCAATGCCATTTTATAGTCATTAGGCTCTACATTAGACAGGAAAGAGTAGAAAGCACAGAAATTTTGAACGACACTTCTTCTCGTTTGAATCCCCTTATTTATATCACTAATTATTTGATCAGTGGGATGAGAGGCCTTATATCTAAAACTTTTGACATTAATACTGTTTTGTGCTTCCTCATTAAGTTGGGAACTAGCATGTTCATGAATCTCTTCTCTTTCTGAAGAACCAGGAGAGCTTACATTCATGCTATTTCCTCTATCATTACTTACCTTAGGTTCAGGAGTAATACCTTCTTCTGTTCCCCCTGAGCTCATTACCTGTCTATTGTGTGTGGAACCATCAGGATTTGGTTCCCCTTCAGAATCCTCATTTTCTCCATTTTCTTCTCTAGGCACTTCATCATTATTATCTGGTGGAGTATCTGGTATGCCTAGTTCTGCTTGCACTTCATCTGAGGGACAAGTATACTGGTTCCCCGTGAAATCCATCAAACCAATCACTTCATCAGGTTGTACCTGTGCAATCTCAGAGGACATGTTAAATTCATCAAAAATGACATGGACACTCTCCTCAACACAGAGAGTCCTCTTATTGAAGACTCTATATGCTTTGCTGTGAGAGGAGTATCCAAGAAAGATTCCCTCATCACTTCTGGGATCAAATTTATCAAGTTGGTCCTTCCCATTATTATGCACATAACATTTACATCCAAAGACACGAAAGTATGTGATGTTGGGCTTTCGACCTTTAAGAAGTTCATAGGGAGTCTTATTTAACTTTGGTCTAATGAGACCTCTATTCAGTATATAGCAAGCAGTGTCAATAGCTTCACCCCAAAAACTCTTTGGGAGATCACTCTCAATGAGCATCGTCCTCGCCATCTCCTCAAGAGTTCTGTTTTTCCTTTCTACAACACCATTTTGTTGAGGTGTTCTAGGGGCTGAGAAGTTGTGATTAACTCCATGTTCCCTACAATAATCAATAAAGTTAGCATTGTCAAATTCAGTACCATGGTCTGATCTTATCGAGACCAGCTTCTGGGTGAGCTGGTTCTCCACTTGTTTCACCAATGTTACCCATTCTTCAAACGTTTCATCCTTTGTGTGTAACATCATTACCCAAGTGTACCTGGAATAATCATCAACCATAACACAGACATATCTATGACTTCTTCGACTTTGTACTCTCATGGGACCACACAAGTCAATGTGTACAAGTTCGAAGGGTCTGCTAGTACTCAAAACAGTTTTAGGCTTAAAGGAGATTTTGACCTGTTTCCCCCTTACACATTCAGAACAAACTTTATCAACTTCGTACTTAATGTTAGGAAGACCTATCACTAAGTCACGTGCTTTAAGCTTGTTTAGAAGTGTTAGGCTAGCATGTCCAAACCTCTTATGCCAAATCCATTGATTATTTTCAGAAACAGCTCTCAAACAAGTGGACTTGTCTTGAGGGATCTTATCTAAGAAGGTGATGTAGACATCATGCTTCCTAGTTCCCTCACATACCAGTTCTCCTGTTTGTGAGTTAACTATATGACATAGGTTGGCTTGAAACTCAACTCTATTTCCTTTGTCACATAATTGAGAAATACTCAAGAGATTATGTTGCAAGCCTTCAACATAATAAACATCATCTATTGTATTAGAAAGTGTCTTACCAACCTTACCTAAACCAGTGATGGTTCCCTTGCTGTTATACCCAAAGGTGACACTTCCTACATCAAAGGCCACTAGTGAAAGGAATTGATCTTTATCCCCGGACATGTGTCTTGAGCAACCACTGTCCAAATACCAATAGGTGTCTCCCTTCACTCTAGCCTGTAAGATTGAATCAAACATTAGTTTTAGGAACCCAAGCATACTTGGGTCCCTTTTCAACAACATTAACATCATGTTTATCCTTTCTTCTCCATACATACATTAGACTCTTGCTGTTCTTATTAGCACTATTTTTCTTAGCTGGAAATTCATGTATCTTATGTCCATTCTTACCACAATGAAAACACACGTGCATTTCTTTAGTAATGACATACTTACCTTGCTGATATTCTGTGATCCAGGTGGTTTCTCTGGGAGACCAGCTAGTCCTGGTTCTCTGTCTAGTATAACCAAGACCAAATTTTCCTTTGTTTCCTCCTGATGAGGTCAGAAGGTTCAAAGTCCTTTGCGCGTTCAGTAGCTTATCCAAATGTCTATGACTGTCATGCAATTCCCTTTCTTTTGTTTCAAGTGTTTTAACTAACAGCTCGTTTTTCTCTTTCAAAAGCTCAAAGTTACTTTCTAAAGTTGCAAGTTGTAAGTTAAGATCTAAAATCATAGGGTCATTAGACATGTCAATAACTACTGATTGCTTTTCACTTTTTAGTTGATTAAATTCAGCATGTAATTTACAGATAGTACTTTCATATTCATTAATCATACTACTGACTTCAACGCTTGTTCCAGTGAGAAAGCTAGAGGACTGAGTAGCTTTAAGTGAAGCAATTTGTTTGTAAGAATTTTCTAGGTTGAAAGTCAATGTTTTAAAGGCCTTCATCAGAGAGGCTCTATTGCAGGACTTTGCTTTACTTATGACCGTAGAGAAATCAGGGGCTTCACTAGTATTTGATATTTCTCTGGGGAACCAGGAGATCAGATCTTCTTCACCATCACTTGGATAGTCTAGTCCAGAAGATCTTGCCCTTTCTAGTTCTACCTTGCACTTGTCCAATTCAATTTCTAGTTCAGCATTTTGATTTTTCAAGTTATGGCAAACCATTTCTAGGTGATCACAACTAGCAATAGCAATTTCACATTCATTTCGTTTTTCTTTTAGTTCTCTTTTGCCAGTTATATAAGTTTCACCTAATTTATAACATTCATCTAATAAAGAATCTATGCAAGCAAGCATATTTTCTCTATCATATTCATGCATATCTACTCTAATTTGTTCAAGGTTTACCTTATGTCTTTGTACTACATCCTTCTCAACCATTAAGCATTTCTTGAATGTACTGGTTCCCCCTCTGGTTCCCTGACCAGTGCTGTTCTCCTTGATGTTTGTGAAAGCAGTTAGATAAACATCAGAATCAGTTGTATCTTCTTCTTCATCAGATCCTGAGTCAGATTCTCCCCACATGGATGCTATCATGGCATTCTTGAAAGCTCTCTTATCTCCAGATTGAGATTGTTTGTCTTTCCATTTTGGACAGTCACGAATGATGTGTCCTTTCTCACCACACTTGAAGCAACCTGAAGATGAGGACGAGTTATATTTTTTAATGTTTTTGAAATTCCTACCTTTGAAATTCCTTTTCTGATCACGAAGAGATCTTTCAAATCTTTTTGCAATCAGGCTGATCTCATCTTCTTCTTCCTCTACTGTTCCCTTCAGTGCCATGCCTCTGGCTGGTTCCTTCTCAGACTTAGAGTCAATCAGCATCTCATGAGTCATAAGGGAACCAATCAGCTGTTCCAAGGACAGGGTAGATAGATCCTTTGCTTCGTACACTGTTGTTACCTTAGCTGTCCATGTATCTGTTAAACTACGCAAAATTTTTCTCACAAGATCCTCATCAGAAAACATTTTACCAAGTGATCTAAGATCATTAACAATAGTCATAAACCTACGAAAGCAATCATTGATTTTTTCATTTTTATTCATTGCAAACAATTCGTATTTAGACATGATTAAATCAATTTTAGAACGTTTTACCTCACTGGTTCCCTCAAACGCAAGTTCAAGGGTGTCCCATATCTCCTTAGCACTACTGCAACCAGAGATCCGATTTGTTTCATTCTCACCTATTGCTTGTTGTAGGATTGACATTGCCTTAGCATTTTTCTCCAGCAACTTGTAATCAGCAGTGACCAATTCGCCATCCTTCTTGGGAACCTGTTTCCCATCAGCTTCTGTCTTGAGAATGATATTAGGACCATTTTTAACTACGAGCCAGCATTCATAATCAATACCCATGATCACATTCTGGATCCTATTCTTCCACCAGGCATAATTATTTCCATTAAACTTTCGTGTCTTGTTGTCATAACCGATTGCACTTAATTCTTGAGTACTCATTCTTAACTCCTCTAGATGTTACTCTTTCGAGAAGCTTAGGCTCTGATACTAATTGAAGGTTCAATGGGCACTCAAGAGGGGGGGGGGGTGAATTGAGTGTTAAGTAATCGTTGGCAATTTTTACTTCTTTTCGGATTATGTGTAAGGAACCAGTTGTGCTGGTTCCCTTATGCAGTGGAATAAAACAAGGCAATAAAGAACACCACAGACTTAACGAGGTTCAGCCAACTCTGGCCAACGTCCTCCTATCCTAAGTACTTTATTAATCTACTCCGAAAAATAAAGATACAATTCACTCTCCTGTTTCCCTACTCCGGGAACCAGTAACCCCACACTCGACTCCGAATGTGCTTTGAACTTACCCTCGTAAGTTCCTAGTGTGTTTGAACTCACAAACACTCACCAAGTCTTCAACCCCTTTGTCAAAGACTGAATACAAGATCAAGAACTCTCTAATAATTTAACTCTCAAAAGTCAAATAGAGAAAAACATTAAAACACTATTATGCTCTTGTGTATCACTTAATAATTGAATTAGTGCTTTTAGCTCACAAGGATCAAACTCTGTTAAAATTGCGTAAGAGCTATATTTTGATTATTCAGATTAAGACGTATTTATAGGTTAGTCGGCTAAACCCTCAAATCATACGTATAAGATATACATGCGATTCTCAAATCATGCGTATAAGATATACATACGATTTTAGGATAAGTATTTATCCTAAATGATTTGATCATAAGATAAGATCATCTTAGGATAAGATACTTCCCGGTTTTTAGCTAACCAAAATATCATCTTATCTTTTAGCTGCTTAAATATATCTTAAATCCATATATTTCGGAAAATATCCTTTTTGTAAAATCTTTATAAAAACCGGAGCTTGAATAATCTGTTCAGTTAACCTGGTTCCCTGACCTGGTTCCCTAAACTGAATATGTTATGAAATTTGTTCCAAACCTTGTACCAAATTTCATAACGATATTTAATATACTAAAAGCACTTTATATACTCAATTATATAAGTTGTACTACGGAGCATTTACATGAAGATCCTAAATAACTTTTCGAGTGTAGTCTTTCTTCATGCATTCGTTAAGTCTTGAGAGCTTCCATGAATGAACTCAATTATTGACCAAGGACCTTCCTTTAAGTTGATCGAAAGTCCTTTCAAGCTTCCAAACTAAGAAATCAACTTAGATGCATAACTCATTTATCATCTAGTTGTTCCCTGTATAAAGACAAGTTAGTTCAACGGATATCTCATATAAGTAATAACTTATCTAGGGAAACAGTGTTCTATATTAGCTGGTTTCCCAACTGTATTGAACACTTTCAAAGACCTGTTTCCCTTAGCTGTTTGTCATCATTCAAAACTATCAATCAGAACCTAAGGGACTCAACAAATTCCCCCTTTTTGATGATGACAAACACTTGAAGTTTCTGCACTTGTGAACATACTCAAAAACAAATAGTCAAAAACTTCAAGAATTCAAAACAACTCAATTGAACAAGTCAGTAAGTCCAACTGGTTCCCTAAACAAAAGCAGAAAATAAAATAAAATAAGTAACAAACTCAAACACAACTTAATCTAAACTAGTAAAGACTCTAGGCTTCAACTTCAACTATTTTCCCCCTTTTGGCATCATTAAAAAGATATGCAAAAGTAGTAACTTATGCATAAAATAACGTGCTAAACCATCCAATGGCATCAACCATTATACAAATAAAGTGCTGCAAAAGAAGGTTAGAATAGTCAAAGTTAAGTCATGCAGTCAATAGAGATCATAGTTTAGTACAAAACAACACAAGT
This sequence comes from Dysphania ambrosioides, assembly GCA_026401315.1. NCBI lineage: Eukaryota > Viridiplantae > Streptophyta > Magnoliopsida > Caryophyllales > Amaranthaceae > Dysphania > Dysphania ambrosioides. The sequence continues at coordinate 15,613,213 of CM048662.1, forward strand.
GAACGATTAAGCCCAAATCCATATCAAAACAAGTTCATGGATTGGGAGGAATAAAAGCAGTTCAACAAAATCAGTTATTCAGAATATTATGATAAAGGTAGGCTAAATGAAAAAGAGGACAGATTCAATCATCATCATCATTTTCATCATCTCCTTCCTCTTCTTCAGTAGCAGCCTCCTCAGCTGTTTCTTCCTGATTCTCCTCCTCTTCATTGTCATCTTCCTGCTGGTCTTCTTGCTGGTCCTCCTCAATTTGTTTCTTCTCAGTTCCAGAACTTCCAGCAATCTGTTTCTCTAACTTGATCATCCTCATAATAAATGAAGTGGATAGATCTTCAACCAAGTTCACTAACTTGCTGAGCTGATCCCCTACAGCATTTATCTTCTCTTCCTAACTCTCCAGCCTCTTAAGGATAACCTGCTGACCAGCTGGTTCCTCTACCTTCTGTTTCTTTTTGACCGGCTTAGGAGTCTCTACTGGTTCCTCCTCCCTAAACTTCAATACCCCAGCACTTATGATCAACCCCTTTTGTTTCAGAATGCCTTTGGTAAACACCATTGCAGGAGCAGTTGATCCACTAAGAGAAACATTATTCTCTTTAAGAAGCTTAGTTATGTAGGACCCATAAGGAAGAGAGTGGTGGGATGAATTATAGCAATTCATCATATGGTTTATCATTAGAGAAGGAAGATTTATCTTAATCCGTTTCATCAGCAAATAAATAAGCACCATTTCCATGATGCGCACAAAACCCCTACCTTGTGCTTGAGGGATAATCATCTTGTTGCACACAAAGTGAAGGACCAGCATCACTGGTTCCTTCAAGCCACCAGTTTTAAAAGTTCCAGCTTTCTTTGGAACTTTCCCTCCAAACACAAAATCATGCACTTCATCTGGACTGACCCCTATAAGTGTGGGCCATCCATCTCCAGAATACTCCTCAAAGCCATCTCTGGGTATATTCAACAACCCAGCCAAGCTTGCAACAGACACATTTACTTCAACATTATTCACACTTGAGCTTAACGATCTATCCAGCATTTGTTTTAAATTAACATAAAACTTTCTAACACCATCAATATTAGCATCACATACATCAAACAAAGGCATCCAACCCTGATATTCTAACAGCTCTTTCACATCACTTAAAGCAACTTCATCAAAATACCCAACTTCTGTTTTACACCCAAATACCACAACCCTAGAACCTAAATCAGTCATACCAACAGATGGAGATTCTACTGACATACCTCTTGCAGACTTCCGCGCTGTTCTCTTTCGCTTGGAACCAGCAGAGTCCATTGACTGGTCCTCTATTACTACTTCGGTAACCCTTTTCAGGGATGACCTGGTTACTCTGCTGCGAACCAAGGGTTCTGTATGCCCAATGATCTGTAGATCATCCTCCTCACTACGAACTTCTTCCTCTTCCCCTTCTCCAACAGTGTTGAAGAGTTCTTCAGTGCTTTTAGGCTGTTCCCCCTGAGATGAGACAGGTTCCTTGATGATGGAATCATCAGCCTCAGGAGTCTTGGGTAAAGGTGCATTTTTGGGAGGTGGAGGTGAGGGAGATTTAGAAGATGGGGATAGAGTTGGTGATGAGTTCTTTGTGGTGGTAGGAGGTGAGTTGCTCGATGAAGTTGGAGCAGGGTTTGCTTCATTGATGGAAGCCTCCTTCAATTGAGTTGACTCACTTGCTTGAGTCTTCTCCTTTCTTTTCTTAGCTGGAGCCCTGGTTGATTTCCTACCCATTGTTGCTAGTGAGCTTCACAGATTTGAGGGAGATGGGAGCAAGTGAACAGTGATCAGGGCACCACTTTTGAACGAGAGAGAGGGATGAGTAGTGATGATGTGATGTGAGACTGTGTCAAGGTGTTTGTGTGTATTTATATCAATTGCTCAAATATAGGATTTCCAATAACTAGCCGGTTGAAAGTCAAAGTAAATGAGAGAAGGAATTTTAGAAATTGAAAATTTCAAAATTGTAGTTATCTTTTTATAAAAGATTCAACCAACTGTAAATTAGGCAATTAGATATATTTGCCTCTTTGTAGGATAGGAATAACTGAAATAAGATAGTTCTTTCCAAAAAGAAATTATCTTATAGTAATCTTCTGAAAATAAGATATTTTCGGATGACATATCAGAGTTGAACTGCTGTTTCCTCTTGCTGGTACCTGTACTGAACCAGTCAATTTATTTTCAGCATGTTTCAAAAATGACTTCTCCTGTTTCTATGCGACAACAATCCACTTGGGGTTATTTACACAATATTTGCAAGTAAGCAGCATAGTTGTATACATAGTCGATACAAAAGCATACTTATTCTAACCAATCATTGAAGGAAATAATTGAAGCCATCGCCTAAAGCCTAACTAGACCTAAGAGGACTCTTAACCTACAAAAAGACTCTCTACATAAAGGCTTTGTGAAGATATCAGCTATTTGATCTTCACTTTTACAGAACAACATCTCCACCAATCCTTTCTCCACATTGTCTCTTAGAAAATGGTGTCTTATCTCAATGTGTTTGGTCTTGGAGTGTTGCACGGGGTTCTTTGAAGTATTGATTGCACTAGTGTTATCACAAAAGATAGGAACACTTTTATACATAACACCAAAATCTTTCAGCTGGTTCCTTATCCACAGTAGCTGGGAACAGCATGAAGCTGCAGCTATATATTCTGACTCTGCTGTGGATAGGGCCACTGAATTTTGCTTCTTAGAACCCCATGATATAAGACAAGAGCCAAGGAAGTGTGCCATACCTGATGTGCTCTTTCTGTCAACTAGGAAACCAGCATAATCTGCATCTGTATATCCAATGAGATCGATGGTACTGCCTTTGGGGTACCACAAAAACAGATCTGTTGTTCCCACAAGATACCTGAGTATCCTTCTAACAGCCTTCAAGTGAGACTCCTTTGGATTGCTTTGAAACCTAGCACACAAACCAACAGAAAACACAATGTTAGGTCTACTAGCTGTTAGGTAGAGTAGAGAACCAATCATTCCTCTATAAAGCGTAGCCTTAACATCTTTTCCTTTAGGATCAGCATCCAACTTTGTGGATGTGGGAACAGGTGTATCATAAGCTTTGCTGTTCTCCATGCCAAACTTTTTCAGCAGCTCTTTTAAGTACTTTTGTTAATGGATCATTATACCATCATTTGTTTGCTTAATCTGCAGACCTAGGAAGAATCCTAATTCTCCCATCATACTCATTTCAAATTCACTCTGCATAAGATTTGCAAATTCATCACACAAGGTTTGATTAGTAGCACCAAATAAGATGTCATCAACATAGATTTGTACTACAATCAAGTGTTTCCCCCTGGTTCTTATGAACAAGGTCTTGTCTATTGTTCCTCTCTCGTAGTCATTAGCCATCAAGAAATTGGACAGTCATTCATACCAAGCCCTTGGAGCTTATTTCAAGCCATATAATGCTTTATCCAATTTATATACATGTTGGGGAAACATTGCATCTTCAAAACCAGGTGGCTGCTCCACATATACTTCTTCCTTCAAGTAGCCATTAAGGAAGGCAGTCTTTACATCCATCTGAAACAGCTTAAAATTCATGTGAGCAGCATAAGCAATTAAAATCCTAATAGCCTCTAGTCTAGCTACTGGTTCAAACGTCTCATCATAATCAATTCCTTCTTGTTGATTGTACCCTTGCACCACTAGCCTTGCTTTGTTTCTGACTATAGTACCGAGGTCATCTAACTTGTTTCTAAAGACCCATCTAGTACCAATGACTGATCTTTCCTTTGGACGAGGAACCAGGTGCCAGACCTGGTTTTTCTGAAATTGATTTAATTCATCTTGCATAGCTAGTATCCAATCAGGATCAGTCAATGCCATTTTATAGTCAGTAGGCTCTATGTTAGACAGGAAAGAATAGAAAGCACAGAAATTTTGAAAGACACTTCTTCTCGTTTGAATTCCCTTATTTATATCACTAATTATTTGATCAGTGGGATGAGAAGACTTATATCTAAAACTTTTGACATTAATATTGTTTTGAGCTTCCTCATTAAGTTGGGATTTAGCATGTTCATGAATCTCTTCTCTTTCTGAAGAACCAGGAGAACTTACATTCATGCTATTTCCTCTATCATTACTTACCTCAAGTTCAGGGGTAATACCTTCTTCTGTTCCCCCTGAGCTCACTACCTGTCTATTGTGTGTGGAACCATCAGAATTTGGTTCCCCTTCAGAATCCTCATTTTCTCCATTTTCTTCTCTAGGCGCTTCATCATTATTATCTGGTGGAGTATCTGGTATGCCTAGTTCTGCTTGCACTTCATCTGAGGGACCAATATACTGGTTCCCCGTGAAATCCATCAAACCAATCACTTCATCAGGTTGTACCTGTGCAATCTCAGAGGACATGTTAAATTCGTCAAAAATGACATGGACACTCTCCTCAACACAGAGAGTCCTCTTATTGAAGACTTTATATGCTTTGCTGTGAGAGGAGTATCCAAGAAAGATTCCCTCATCACTTCTGGGATCAAATTTATCAAGCTGGTCCTTCCCATTATTATGCACATAACATTTACATCCAAAGACACGAAAGTATGTGATGTTGGGCTTTCGACCTTTAAGAAGTTCGTAGGGAGTCTTATTTAACTTTGGTCTAATGAGACCTCTATTCAGTATATAGCAAGCAGTGTCAACAGCTTCACCCCAAAAACTCTTTGGGAGATCACTCTCAATGAGCATCGTCCTCGCCATCTCCTCAAGAGTTCTGTTTTTCCTTTCTACAACACCATTTTGTTGAGGTGTTCTAGGGGCTGAGAAGTTGTGATTAACTCCATGTTCCCTACAATAATCAATAAAGTTAGCATTGTCAAATTCAGTACCATGGTCTGATCTTATCGAGACCAGCTTCTGGGTGAGCTGGTTCTCCACTTGTTTCACCAATGTTACCCATTCTTCAAACGTTTCATCCTTTGTGTGTAACATCATTACCCAAGTGTACCTGGAATAATCATCAACCATAACACAGACATATCTATGACTTCTTCGACTTTGTACTCTCATGGGACCACACAAGTCAATGTGTACCAGTTCGAAGGGTCTGCTAGTACTCAAAACAGTTTTAGGCTTAAAGGAGATTTTGACCTGTTTCCCCCTTACACATTCAGAACAAACTTTATCAACTTCGTACTTAATGTTAGGAAGACCTATCACTAAGTCACGTGCTTTAAGCTTGTTTAGAAGTGTTAGGCTAGCATGTCCAAACCTCTTATGCCAAATCCATTGATTATTTTCAGAAACAGCTCTCAAACAAGTGGACTTGTCTTGAGGGATCTTATCTAAGAAGGTGATGTAGACATCATGCTTCCTAGTTCCCTCACATACCAGTTCTCCTGTTTGTAAGTTAACTATGTGACATAGGTTGGCTTGAAACTCAACTCTATTTCCTTTGTCACATAATTGAGAATTACTCAAGAGATTATGTTGCAAGCCTTCAACATAATAAACATCATCTATTGTATTAGAAAGTGTCTTACCAACCTTACCTAAACCAGTGATGGTTCCCTTGCTGATATACCCAAAGGTGACACTTCCTCCATCAAAGGCCACTAGTGAAAGGAATTGATCTTTATCCCCGGACATGTGTCTTGAGCAACCACTGTCCAAATACCAATAGGTGTCTCCCTTCACTCTAGCCTGTAAGATTGAATCAAACATTATTTTTAGGAACCCAAGCATACTTGGGTCCCTTTTCAACAACATTAACATCATGTTTATCCTTTCTTCTCCATACATACATTAGACTCTTGCTGTTCTTATTAGCACTATTTTTCTTAGCTGGAAATTCATGTATCTTATGTCCATTCTTACCACAATGAAAACACACGTGCATTTCTTTAGTAATGACATACTTACCTTGCTGATATTCTGTGATCCAGGTGGTTTCTCTGGGAGACCAGCTAGTCCTGGTTCTCTGTCTAGTATAACCAAGACCAAATTTTCCTTTGTTTCCTCTTGATGAGGTCAGAAGGTTCAAAGTCCTTTGCGCGTTCAGTAGCTTATCCAAATGTCTATGACTGTCATGCAATTCCCTTTCTTTTGTTTCAAGTGTTTTAACTAACAGCTCGTTTTTCTCTTTCAAAAACTCAAAGTTACTTTCTAGAGTTGCAAGTTGTAAGTTAAGATCTAAATCCACAGGGTCATTAGACATGTTACTAACTACTGATTGTCTTTCACCTTTTAGTTGATTGAGTTCAGCATGTAACTTACAGATAGTACTTTCATATTCATTAATCATACTGCTGACTTCTACGCTTGTTCCAGTGAGAAAGCTAGAGGACTGAGTAGCTTTAAGTGAAGCAATTTCTTTGTAAGAATTTTCTAGGTTGAAGGTCAATGTTTTAAATGCCTTCATCAGAGAGGCTCTATTGCAGGACTTTGCTTTACTTATGACCGTAGAGAAATCAGGGGCTTCACTAGTATTTGATATTTCTCTGGGGAGCCTGGAGATCAGATCTTCTTCACCATCACTTGGATAGTCTAGTTCAGAAGATCTTGCCCTTTCTAGTTCTACCTTGCACTTGTCCAATTCAATTTCTAGTTCAGCATTTTGATTTTTCAAGTTATGGCAAACCATTTATAGGTGATCACAACTAGCAATAGCAATTTCACATTCATTTCGTTTTTCTTTTAGTTCTCTTTTGCCAGTTATATAAGTTTCACCTAATTTATAACATTCATCTAATAAAGAATCTATGCAAGCAAGCATATTTTCTCTATCATATTCATGCATATCTACTCTAATTTGTTCTAGGTTTACCTTATGTCTTTGTAGTACATCCTTCTTAGCCATTAAGCATTTCTTAAATGTACTGGTTCCCCCTCTGGTTCTCTGACCAGTGTTGTTCTCCTTGATGTTTGTGAAGGCAGTTAGACAAACATCAGAATCAGTTGTATCTTCTTCTTCATCAGATCCTGAGTCAGATTCTCCCCACATGGATCCTGAGTCAGATTCTCCCCACATGGATGCTATCAGATTCTCCAGATTGAGATTGTTTGTCTTTCCATTTTGGACAATCACGAATGATGTGTCCTTTCTCACCACACTTGAAGCAACCTGAAGATGAGGACGAGTTATATTTTTTAATGTTTTTGAAATTCCTACCTTTGAAATTCCTTTTCTAATCACGAAGAGATCTTTCAAATCTTTTTGTAATCAGGCTGATCTCATCTTCTTCTTCCTCTACTGTTCCCTTCAGTGCCATGCCTCTGGCTGGTTCCTTCTCAGACTTAGAGTCAATCAGCATCTCATGAGTCATAAGGGAACCAATCAGCTGTTCCAAGGACAGGGTAGATAGATCCTTTGCTTCGTACACTGCTGTTACCTTAGCTGTCCATGTATCTGTTAAACTACGCAAAATTTTTCTCACAAGATCCTCATCAGAAAACATTTTACCAAGTGATCTAAGATCATTAACAATAGTCATAAACCTACGAAAGCAATCATTGATTTTTTCATTTTTATTCATGGCAAACAATTCGTATTTAGACATGATTAAATCAATTTTAAACCTTTTTACCTCACTGGTTCCCTCAAACGCAAGTTCAAGGGTGTCCCATATCTCCTTAGCACTACTGCAACCAGAGATCCGATTTGTTTCATTCTCACCTATTGCTTGTTGTAGGATTGACATTGCCTTAGCATTTTTCTCCAACAACTTGTAATCAGCAGTGACCAATTCGCCATCCTTCTTGGGAACCTGTTTCCCATCAGCTTCTGTCTTGAGAATGATATTTTAACTACAAGCCAGCATTCATAATCAATACCCATGATCACATTCTGGATCCTGTTCTTCCACCAGGCATAATTATTTCCATTAAACTTTGGTGTCTTGTTATCATAACCGATTGCACTTAATTCTTGAGTACTCATTCTTAACTCCTCTAGATGTTACTCTTTCGAGAAGCTTAGGCTCTGATACCAATTGAAGATTCAATGGGCACTCAAGAGGGGGGGGGGTGAATTGAGTGTTAAATAATCGTTGGCAATTTTTGCTTCTTTTCGGATTATGTGTAAGGAACCAGTTGTGCTGGTTCCCTTATGCAGCGGAATAAAACAAGGCAATAAAGAACACCACAAACTTAACGAGGTTCAGCCAACTCTGGCCTACGTCCTCCTACCCTAAATACTTTATTAATCTACTCCGAAAAATAAAGATACAAATCACTCTACTGTTTCCCTACTCCGGGAACCAGTAAACCCCGCACTCGACTCCGAATGTGCTTTGAACTTACCCTCGTAAGTTCCTAGTGTGTTTGAACTCACAAACACTCACCAAGTCTTCAACCCCTTTGTCAAAGACTAAATACAAGATCAAGAACTCTCTAATAATTTAACTCTCAAAAGTCAAATAGAGAAAAACATTAAAACACTATTATGCTCTTGTGTATCACTCAATAATTGAATTAGTGCTTTTAGCTCTCAAAGACCAAACTCTGTTAAAATTGCGTAAGAGCTGTATTTTGATTATTCAGATCAAGACGTATTTATAGGTTAGTCGGCTAAACCCTCAAATCATACGTATAAGATATACATGCGATTCTTAAATCATGCGTATAAGATATACATACGATTTTAGGATAAGTATTTATCCTAAATGATTTGATCAGAAGATAAGATCATCTTAGGATAAGATACTTCCCGGTTTTTAGCTAACCAAAACATCATCTTATCTTTTTAGCTGCTTAAATATATCTTAAAACCATATATTTCGGAAAATATCTTTTTTGTAAAATCTTTGTAAAAACCGCAGCTTGAATAATCTGTTCAATTAACCTGGTTCCCTGACCTGGTTCCCTGAACTGAATATGTTATGAAATTTGTTCCAAACCTTGTACCAAATTTCATAACGATGTTTAATATACTAAAAGCACTTTATATACTCAATTATATGAGTTGTACTACGGAGCATTTACATGAAGATCCTAATTAACTCTTCGAGTGTAGTCTTTCTTCATGCATTTGTTAAGTCTTGAAAGCTTCCATGAATAAACTCAATTATTGACCAAGGACCTTCCTTTAAGTTGATCGAAAGTCCTTTCAAGCTTCCAAACTTAGAAATCAACTTAGATGCATAACTCATTTATCATCTAGTTGTTCCCTGTATAAAGACAAGTTAGTTCAACGGATATCTCATATAAATAATAACTTATCTAGGGAAACAGTGTTCTATATTTGCTGGTTCCCCAACTGTATTGAACACTTTCAAAGACCTGTTTCCCTTAGCTGTTTGTCATCATTCAAAACTATCAATCAGAACCTAAGGGACTCAACACATACTTTGTTCTTAAAGAGAAGAGGCAACTTGATGGTATGTCTCATCATTTATGTAGATGATATGATCATCACAGGGAATGACAGGGAGGAGATTGAGTTACTGAAATTAAAGTTATTTCAGGAATTCGAGATGAAAGATCTAGGAAATCTCAAATATTTCCTGGGAATCGAAGTCCTTAGATCAAGTCCATCAAAATTAGGAATCTTTATTTCTCAGACGAAATACATTCTAGATCTTTTGTCAGGAACCGGGATGATAGACTGTAAGCTAGCAGAGACTCCAATGTTGGTTAACCATAGGTTGCAGATAACAGAAGGAGATAAAATGGTAGATCAAAGTCAATATCAGAGGCTTGTAGGGAAGCTTATATATCTGTCTCATACTCGACCAGATATTGCTTATGCAGTCGGAGTAGTGAGCAGGTTTATGCATAAACCTCAAAAACCTCATATGGAGGCAGTTCACAGAATTCTGAGATATTTGGTTGTACGTTACTTGAAAAAATTCCCTAGACAAGGGATCCTCTAATGTTCGAATAGTACATTGCAATTGCAAGGTTGGTGTGCCTCGAATTGGCCAATTGTCAAGTAACTCGTCACTCTCTAACTGAGTGTTTCGTGCGACTGGGATCTTTTCCTATTTTCTGGAAGACTAAGAAGCAACATGTTATTTCTCGTTCTTCTACAGAAGCAAAATATAGGTCTATGGCAACTTTGCCTTGTGAATTGAAGTGGTTAAAACAATTATTTCAAGATTTTAGAGTGGATCATAAGTAGGGTATGAGTGTGTTTTGTGACATTCAGTTTGTGCTTCACATTGCACAAAATCTAGTATGTCATAAAAGGACAAAACATATAGAATATATTGCCATTTCATTTGTGATGCTATCAAAGGTGTTATTTGTCCATCATAAGTGTCAACAAAGGTGCAGTCAGCTGATATTTTCGCAGAAGTGTTGGGAAAGACACAATTCGAATTTTTCCTTGGCAAGATGGGCATTTGAGATCTCCATGTTCCATTTGAGGGGATGTTAAGATAGAATTAGGAAATAATTCTATCATAGTATAAGTCTATCATAATAGACATTTTGATAGATTCTAGAATATTGTTTCCCATAGATATCTTATTATATTTAGGAAACTAGGATGTATATATATAGTGATTTGTGATTAATGAGAAAATATGAAATTATTCTAGTAGGGGTTTTGCTTAACTTTATGAGGGTTTCACTTAGAAAGTAGATCCACTCAACAGCAGACCATGATAATTGATTTGCGAAATAAGAAAGGGGGGTAATTTCCTTGGAGACAACAAATTTGTTTCTTCATAGCCAAATGGCTTGGATTGTGAAAGAGAAAAGGACGTTCTTGGCGGTTTAAGAGCACTTCTATTTTTGTTTTTTAAGTAATTGGATAACCATACTTCGAAATTGGTTGAAGAGTCTTGATTTGGAAGCAACAAATAAGCACTTCTTTGGCCGTATTACCTTTTCCAAAAATGTGATCATATATTGTTTTCCAAGTCATTGGGTAGAAAGTGCAATTGGGGTTGATGTTCTGAGTTCCTTTATTCAGGTTCAAATTTTTGGGGGAGTCTATCCCTCCAAAGTTGCTAGAGAAATGTTTTGTCCTTTCATGACCAGGATCGATGTATTGTATTGTTATTCTGAGCGCATAAAATTTCTTACCATTTTAGAGTCAAATTTGATTTTATGGACAAGAAGTTGCAAGAGTACGGGATCATAACTAAGAAGCTAGCACCACCATGGCCAAAAATAAGTGGACCAATTTGCATATTTTGATGAACTTTTTTTTAATTCTCATTAAATTTAGAGCAATTATATTTCTTTAAAAAGAAATGACATATGTAGCCTAGTAATTATTTAATTAATACATTTTTAAAACTTGTATTTTCTTCATTACACAAACATTACAACATTTACCTTTTCAGAAAGTTTCACAAATTTTATATTTGTACACTATTTCTCTATCTCTCTCCTTGTCATATTGGTCCCTCTTTTAATTTTCTCTTACTCTCCTCACATAAAATACTATGCACTCCCTCATATTCTAATAATTGAAGATGAAAGAAGTATCAATTTTGTAATATATTACGAAAACGTGTGCTAGTCAAGCCAATTTATGTTTAATTACATTGAAGATTTCCCTTTTTATACTTTTTATCTTTTATCATAAGGCCTATGTTTTTTGATTAATATTAATCTATGAATTAAAGTTAGTGCTTAATGCAACCATCATTACAATGAGTCAATTGTTGTTATTAATATTATTTGATTATATATATTTTTTAATTCTTAGCTTTTTTTCTAGTAATCTTAAGGGCTATTATATATTAAAAAAAATCTCCCTTGAAAGAGAGGGTTCCTTACCTTGGGAGAGAGGAAAACCTACCTTTGTGTAAGGGTTTTCTATCGCCAATGTTTGTGTGATGTGGCCATAGCGATGGTGGATGAAATTGCTGAGAGATATGCGCACCTATCCTTCGGCACCGAAGAGGAGGACGTAGTGGATGTGAGTGCGGTAATTGCAGTGATCATAAGGCTAGGGTTTTGCTTCTTCTAGTTGGAAGATTGTTAACTGATCATGGTGTGAATGTTGAGGCCTTTAAGAAAACAATAATCTAATGCATGGGGACTGAAGGGTAAGGTCATAATAAGAAATCTGGGTATAAACCTTTATGCCTTTCATTTTTTCCATTGGAGAGATATGGAGAAGGTTCTTGTGGGACGACCTTGTTGCTTTGAATAGAATTATTTCTTCCCAATTTATTGGAAGGAGATAAGTAACTGACATAAGTGAAATTCATATACTCACCATTCTGGGTTAGGATCTAGAATATTCCATTTCATTGTCGAACTGATGAATACATTAAAGCAATTGTGTTAAACGTGGGGGAGGTGATCGAGATTGAAGAGGACGTAATTGTTATTAGGAAGAGAAGAAGGGTTTAAGTTATGCTTGACGTGAGGAAGCCATTGCGAAGATATCAAAATATCAAGACAAAGGAAGGCAAGATTATCAAGGTAAATCTTAAATATGAAAGACTTCCTTTCTTTTGCTTTGCTTGTGGCATTATGGGTCACAAGTAGAGGGAGGAGAAGAGGACACTAATAGAGAACGAAATGGGGATAGGGTTGTTATGGTGGAATAACAAAATAATTTTCCTAAGGGGCACGAGGGAGGGATAGTAAATGTAATAGAGGAGGGAAGGTACGGGGATGGCATTGGGAAAGATACTAAGGTGTATGGAGTCGGGTAGGTACATGACACGTGCAAAGTATGTTTAAGTCGAGGGCAACTGAATGGGGAAAAAAAGAACATTTGCATGGCTATATAGGGGAGGGGGACGTGTCAGAGGGGAGTATAGGTGGATATGTAACACATGGTAGCATGACAATAGTGGATATTAGATGGGAGGAGGAGAATACTAGTGTGAAGAAAGGGGCAGGGAGGAAAGGAGGCGGGCGATCGAAGTCAACAATTAAGATAGGTAAAGGGGTGAAACCTAAACTGAATGGAGATATGGAGGAGAGGATGGTACTGGAGGGGAAAAGAAAGATGAAAGAGGAAATGGAGGTGGATGGGATTGTGTATTAGAATAGAGAGGGTAGTGTGAAGAAGGATAGGTTCATGAGTGATAGGTGGGCAATGACTTAGTCCTAAAAGTAGGGGAGGTGGTTTACAGTCCACCCCGCGAACAACAATGAAAATTTTATCATGAAACTTTCGAGGGATTGGCAACCCTTGAACAGTTACAGCTCTTTGAGACCATTGTTGGAGAGAAATGTCAAACTTTGTTTTCTTAATGGGAACAAAAATTTACTCTAGGAGGTTGGAAGGGATTCGTAATAAATGCGGGTTTACTTAAGCTATTTGTATTAGTAGTGATGGATTTTCGGGAGGCATAGGCATGTGGTGGAGAGATATTAGTGTAAAGATTAGGTCCTTGTCTTCTCATCATATTGTTGTGGACGTTTTGGACAATAACTGTATGGTGGATCGGAGAGAAATCGGGATTTATGGGTGGCCGGAGAAAGAGAATAAGTATAAAACTTGGGATAGGTTGTGCACTTTATTCCTATACAATGAGGTGAAGCAGTTTCCACTCAATGTGAAGAGATCTAATTATACTTCGATTTTACTCCAAGCTGGAAGGAGAGACCAAAATAGAAGGCGGCATCGTATCTTCATATTTGAAGTATATTGGCAGTGTATCTTAGAGTGTGAAGAGGTGGTTAAGAAATCATGGGTTAACAAATCAGGAGAGCGGGTGCATAGGAAGCTGGCCTATTGACGTGCTCATTTTAGAGCATGTTTACTACCCCATTGTTGTGTTAAGTCTTGTAGTTTTAGATTAATTTTATACACATTATACTTGATTTTACCTTGATCTTGTCTTCGAGTTGTTTTAAGGTCATTTCAGGTGTTTTCGATGATTTCAAGGTGAAGTGCGACGTATTCGAGGCTTTTACACTATTATCAAGAGATTAGAAGCACGTATCGTAGCTTGGGTACGCATTCCAACTCATTCCTAAAGATCCCACAAAGTTCGAAATCCATTAGACACTTCCAAAAAGTTGAAAACCAAGACTCAGACTCAGATTCAACCGAATCTGACATTCATTCGGTTGAATGGTAGTCCAACCTAGAAGCCTACGCTTCATTGTCACTGGGAAGGTTGAATGGCAGAATTCGGGCAAATGAGGTTCCATTTAGCAGAATGGTTGTCCCATTCAGGCGAATCGCGCACAGAGAAGAAATCACCAAAGCTGCTCGAATAGGCGAATGAAGAAACATTCGGGTGAATGTGTCCCCCATTAGGGCGAATTGACCTTTTTTTGCGGAAATTTTATTTCTTCTCTAGGCCAGCCCAAGGGCATTTTCGGGCATCCGAATTTCTTTTGTTTTAATTTATAAATACCCCACTTTCTGAAGAAAGGGCGGACCTTAATTTTTATTAGTTTAGCTTGATTAGCCTCTAAGTCTCTCTTAGTTCATTAAGCCCTCGTTTTCAATTTTTTGTTTTCTCAAGCATATGCAATCTAAGATTTTGACTTTATAGTTTGGATTCTAATCATGAATATTGCATTCAATCTTCATTGGGATGTAAGTATCGATTTCCTCTTTACTTTTGCGCTCGTTTTATTCCATTCAATGTCTAGGCTAATATTTATTGCTTATCTAGAATAATTTCTGCTTTATCTTTACTCTTGTTGGTTTCTTTTGATGATTAATATTTGTTGCGTTTTTTTTATTGATTATCATCATGCCATAAATCTTAAACATGTGTGAGTAGTTCTCTTTGGGGATTGATTAGTGAAACCCTAGGAAAAGTTAAGTTCTTCATTGTCTAAGATTACAGGAATGATGACAATAAGTATCCCTCAAAACCCAATGCGAATCTTGTCCTGCAACTCCTTTGGAGACATAGGATGATTATAGGTTGTTCGATGTGATTTATGGAATCACCAACTTCCTCTCGCATACTTGGGTGTCTATACTAGTTATTGTTTGATTTCCTCTAACCTATCATGTTCTCTTTTGAAATCACCTTCCTAGGGTGAATCTAATCTCGTCCCCGTTCTTCTCCCTTTGACTTTCATCTTTAGTTCAGCGTGATTTATATTTTTGTCATTAGTTTTAGTTTCTTTTCAAACCAAAAAGTCCAGTTTTGTTAAGGAGCGAGCGGAGTGTATTAACACCTTTGTCCTCGTGGTTCGACCCCCTACCCCACTATACTTGTGTGGTTTGTAGGTTGTTATAAGTATTATTTGGTTCAAGGTTTACCATAAACTAATGTGAAAATCTTGTTATCAAAATGGCGTCGTTGCCGGGGAGAAGGCGTTATATATAGACTCTTGCTATTCTTGATATAGCTTCATTTTATTTTGTTTTTGTTGCTGTTTATCTATGTTAGTCAATAGTTACCCTTAGGTTTGCTGTTAGCAAGCTCTATAGCACGCGCAGGTCAAACCAACTGATAGTACCATATAATCCTGAGGTCCAATGTTTAAGAAAACAACATCCAACAAAATAAACCCCACATTCTGTTTAAAGTCCACCCACATCCACAATGGCCGACGAACATCAATTGTTCGCTCAGTTCGGGACTCTTGCCTCCCAATAGTTCCAAGGGGGTGTAGTGCTTCCTATTGCTACTACACCATACCAAATACACCCCTAGTTCACAAGGATGGTCAAGGAAACCCCTTTTAGTGGATTAAGAAATAAGTGTCCTCTTCTACATCTCAAAGCATTTTCATATATTTGTGGACTTATCCCACCTTGCCCCAACAAGCCTGATTATGTTTGATTGCACTTATTCCATCTAAGCTTAGCGAAGGACGCTAGAGACTAGTACAAATGCCTTGAGCCAATCTCTATCACCACTTGGGCCCAACTAAAAACTGCATTCTGGGAAAGGTTTAACCCTACTATGAGAACGCAAGATTGGCGTTAAAAGATTGCTTCATTCACTCAAGAAGATGAAGGGAACTTAACTATAGCTTGGAGTAGGTTCAAGAGGATGATACGTGCATGCCCTCATCATGAATATGGGGATAACCACCTAAATACATTCTTTTATTATGCCCTCAATGATACTACCAAGGCTCTTCTAGACTCAGCAGTGGGAGGCTAACTCTCCAAGATTCCATGCAACCAGGTAAAAGTTGGAATTAAGGAAGTTGCTAAGAATAGTGCCTGGGGAGGAGTAAGGAGTAAGGGTTTACTAAGAGGAATGATTGACACAACCAACCTGAACATCATCAGTGCTAAGATTAAAGCAGTTATTAACAAGAAGCTTTCCAAGTTAAGCCTAGCTGGTAGTTCGAACACTCCTTCGGTGCGTGAAAAGAACTTTACATGTGCGATTTGTGGGGGTAACAACCATGATACTTCCTATTGTGGTGGTTTGCACTCCGAGCATGTTGCTGCAATTGACTATGGTAGTTACAATCCAGAGACACAATGATGAATTATGACAGTTATGGGTATAATCCCGATCATGTTACAGCAGTTAACTATGGTGGACAAGGACAAGGACAACGAGCAGGTTATGGGCAATAACCTTTCACCAATCAACCATATAGACCTCCTTTCAATTCAAATCAAAACCAAGGAAACTTCCATCTAGGATATAATAGAAATTCTCAGAGTGGGTTCAAAAATCAAGGTTTTCAAGGGAACAAACCGAGTGAAAATGCACCAAGGCCAAGTTCATATAGACCACTAGGGTTTAATCAAGGGCCTAAAGGTGGCTCAAATCAGCCTTTCCCACCTATGCAATCTCATCATGGGGTTTCCTAACCACAACAAAATCACACCTCAAGTAATGACCATTTAGCCTCCCAAGTAACTTCTCTTGCTCAGCGGAACCAGAGTCTCACTCTTATAAATCAGACTCTCATCCAGCAGATGCAACAACTCCAAGCTCGGCAAATATTGTTTGAAACTCAACTCGCCCAAATGGCTAGTCCTCCACCACCGCTATTCCTATCCCACCCTGAACCTAACCCCTCCACACAACCTCCACCTCAGCACCCAAACCCAAACCAACACACTGCAAAAGCTATCCACCTAAGATCAAGGACTCAGTATGACGGCCCTTCATATCCAGTTGATGCGCCTTTAGTACGGGTTGGTGATGAGACAAGAGTGAATGTGAATGAAAAAGAAGAGGAGAGCCTGAAAGGATTGATGATGAGGAAGAAAATATAAGGAGTGAGAAGTTGAGAGAAAATAAGGAAGAGAGAAAGAAGAGGATTGACGAGAGAAAGGGGCTAGATCGCTTGTATGCCCCCTTCACTTCCTTTTCGTTATAGGAGAGTGGAAAAGCAACTTAATGAGAAGTTCAAGAGGTTTCTAGAACACTTACAAAAGATGGAGATGAAGATTCTGTTTCTAGATGCAATGGCATAGATGCCTAAGTATGCTAAATTCCTGAAAGACTTACTCTCCAACAAGAAAAAGCTTGAGGAAGAAGTAAACAGTCTTCCCCATCAAGTTAGTTCCATTTTACAAGGAAAAATTCCTATAAAAGAGCGAGATCCCGGTCCATATAACCTTCCAGTAAAGTTGGGAAATCTTGATCTCAAAGGGGCGCTCGTCGATCTAGGAGCTTCGATTAGCCTTATGCCTCTATCCATTGCCAAGAAGCTACCGTTTAGCCTCAAATCTTCAAGAAAGATAGTCCAATTGGTGGATAGGAGCATAAAAGTTCCGTGTGGAGACCTTGATGATATACCTATCCAAGTAGGAGAACTAGTGGTCCCCTGCGATTTTATAGTGATAGAAATGGAAGAGGACCCTTATGCTCCTCTCATTTTGGGAAGAGTGATGTGCTCATTTTAGAGCACGTTTAATACCTCGTTTTAGTGTCAAGCCTCGCAAATTTGTATTGGTTTTATGCATATTGTGCTTGATTTTACCTTGATCTCATTTTCGAGTTGTCTTAAGTTCATTTCAGGTACTTTTGATGATTTCAAGGTGAAATGCAATATATTCGAGCATTTGACACACGTATCATAGCTTGGGCAAGTGTTTGAAGTCACTCATGAAGATCCCACGGAGTTCAGAAAAGAGAGAAGTGAAAAAGAGGAAAGAATGGTCTCAGATTCGATCGAATCTGAGAGACATTCAACTGAATGTATGAAGATTCGACCGAATCTGAGACTCATTCTGTCGAATGAGAGGTAGTCTTTAAAGCATTTGACCCTTGGTCACTGGAAAAGCTGAATGGAACTTATTTGGGCGAATGAGCTTCCATTCGGCCAAATCAACCTATACATTTGGGCAAATGCTTGACAGAGATCGATTCCTCGAAGCCTCTGGAATGGGCGAATGGAAGACCATTCGGGCGAATGGGATTGTGTTTGGCCGAATGAGATGTACATTCGGGCGAATGACAGTGTTTTCCTCCTGATCAACTACTTCTTTTTAGGGCCGGCTGCTATGCATTTTAGGGTTTTCGTAGGTTTTTCTTATTTTGTTATAAATACCCCCTTCCTCTGATGAGAAGAGGGGGGAGCTAGGTTAGATACTTTTATGCACTTTTAGATTTCCTTAGCCTCCAAATTCTTTTAGTTTTAGCATTCGGTTTTCAGTTTCCTCAACGCTTTGTAGTTCGAATTCTTTTCGTGGATATCAAATTGAAGCTTTTGTAAGTCTTAATCAATTCATTTGCTCTTCATTCATTCGTTTGTTTCGTTGCATGTTTAGTTTTATGTTTATCATTTATTAGCATAATTTCTGAATTGTTTTCATTCTCGTGATTTCATTCCATGTTTGTTTCTGTTGCGTCTTTGAATATCTTTACGTCTTTAAGCATGAATATGTGTGAGTAATTCCTTTAGGGGTTTTGATTGGTGAAACCCTAGGAAAGCTATGATCTTTATTGCTTAAGGTTGTAGAAACGATGATAATAAATAGTTTCGGAATCCGATGCGAATCTTGTCCTGCCACTCCCCTGGAGACATAGGGCGATTATAGGTCGTTCGTTGTTATTTGTGGAATCACCAACTTCCTCTCCTATTCTTGGATGTCCATGCTAGTTATTATCAGATTTTCTCCAATCTATCATGTTCGGTTTTGAAAGCTTCATTCCTAGGGTAAATCCAATCTTGTCCCCATTTTTCTCTACTTGCTTTATTTCTCTCTACTTGCTGTAGTTTAAATTGAATTCCCAACTCCCAATAGTCTGGTTGTGTTAAAAGTTAGAGTCTTAATATACCTTGTCTTCGTGGTTCCACCCCCTACTCCACTATACTCGTATAGTTTGTAGGTTGGAATAAAAATTGTTTGCATGACCTATCTTTTAGTTAACGACCTAAAACACCGGCTATTAAAGAGCCATTTTAAAAACACTCCGGACGGTTATTAATTTCTATGATGACACCATAATGGTGGAAGTAGCCAAAATGAGGGTAGTCTTCAAAATTTCCACGCTCTTGAAGAAACCTATGGTTGAACAAGTCTGCCGCCTTAAAGTGGATGACAGGATAGTTGAGAAATATCAAAGAGAAATAGAAATCGGGTATTCAATGAGTGATGAGGATACTTATAAAGAAGATGAGAAGTTGGAAAACCAATTGGACAGGGCCCAGGAATGTACGAGCAAAGAAGCAAAATCTAAACCACTACGTGAGGTTAAGGAGGGTATTGTCTATAAGGGGGAGAGTTCCAATACTTCCCCCCAAGTAAGTTTGAAACCTCTGCCCTCTAGTCTTAAATATTCTTATCTTGATGATGATGAGGGAAGTCTAGTCATAGTGAGTTTTGAGCTTAATGACACCTCATTGGAAAAATTGCTTGTTTTACTTAGAAAATATCGAGATGTCATTAGGTACTCACTTGGTGATATATAAGGGATTAGTCCAACTCTAGTTATGCATAGGATTCATCTTAATGATGAGCATTTCTCCTCAATTGAGCCACAAAAACCCAACATAAAAGAGGTAGTTAAGGATGAAATCTTCAAACTCCTCAAGGCCGGCATCATCTATTCGATATTAGATAGTAAGTGGGTTAGCCTGTTCATGTTGTCCCGAAAAAGGGAGGAATGACAATTATTGAGAATGACAAAGGTGAGTTGATCCCAACTAGAGCCATAACAGGATGGCGAGTTTGTATTGATTATCGCAAACTCAACAAAGCTATAAGAAAGGATTACTTCCCTTTGCCCTTCATCCAAGGATCAACAGAAAACAACTTTTACTTGTCCTTTTGGGACTTTTGCTTATAGAAGAATGCCCTTTGGATTGTGCAATGCTCCATCCACTTTCTAGAGGTGCATGTCTGCCATATTTGCTGATATGCTGGAGGACTTCATGGAAGTGTTCATGGATGATTTTTCTGTTAGAGGTTTGTCTTTTGACACATCTTGAAAAGGTTTTGTTAAGATGTCAAGAGATAAATCTTGTGCTGAATTGGGAGAAGTGTCACTTTTTAGTCCAAGAAGGCATTGTCTTAGGCCATAAAGTGTCCTTCAAAGGCATCGAGGTAGACCTTGCTAAGAAAGATGTGATAAGGAACCTTCCTATACCTACCTCGGTTACAGGAGTACGGTCCTTTCTTAGACATGCAGGGTTCTATAGGCGTCTCATCTTATAATTTTTTACCTTAGCTAAAACCTTAAATGAATTGCTTCAAAAAGATGTTGAATTTAACTTTGATGAGAGATGCCTCAATGCCTTTAATTGTTTAAAGCAAGCTTTGATCTCTGCACCCATTGTGCAAGCTCCTGATTGGAGTTTGCCATTTGAACTAATGTGCGATGCTAGTGATATCTCTATAGGTGCAGTTCTTGGACAGAAAAAGGAAGGAAAGCACCATGTCATATGCTATATTAGTAAAACACTGGATCCAGCACAACACAACTACTCTACTACAGAAAAGGAGATGCTGGCATGCTTTTGAGAGACAGCGCCAGTATCTGATATGTTCTAAGGTTGCAGTATTCATGGATCACTCGGCCCTGAAATTCATAATGACAAAGAGGGATGCAAAGCCAAGATTGATCTGTTGGGTGCTCCAATTGCAAGAGTTTGATTTTGAATTGAAGGATAAGAAGGGGAGTGAAAATGTGGTAGCTGACCATTTGTCTAGGCTACCAGAATTTAATAATGACTCTTTCCCTATCCAAGATGAAATGGTTGAAGAAACTTTGATGACAGTGTTAGTCATTGGGAAAGCCCCTTAGTTCGCAGATATTACAAATTATTTAGCTTGTGGGGAGCTACCCGAGTTAAAATCAAGAGCAATGAAAAAGGTTTTCTTTGGGAGAGTCGAAAATTTCTTTTGGGATGACCCCTATTTGTTTCATGCCTGAGGTGATGGCATAATCCGTCGTTGTATCACTGAAGAGGAGGTCCCCAAGGTTTTAACTCATTGTCTTGTGTGTGGTGGCCATCATGGGATAATGAACACTACTGCTAAGGTCGCCACCATGGGTTTCTATTGGCCCACCTTGCATAAAGATGTTGAAGCATTCGTGAAGAGTTGTGAGAGATGCCAAAAAGTTGGAAATATCTCAATGAGGAATGAGATGCCTCAAAATTACATCCTTGAGTGTGAAGTCTTTGATTATTGGGGTATTGAGTTCATGGGCCCCTTTGTGTTGTCTCATTGAAACCAATACATTTTAGTAGGATTAGATTATGTATCTAAGTGGGTAAAGGGCATCGCCTCGCCTACAAATGATCACAAGGTAGTTATGAAGCTTTTTGAGAGCATAATCTTCCCTCGATTTGGTGTTCCCAAGATAATCATAAGTGATGGGGGTTCCCACTTTGCAAAAAACGAGCTGAAAAAATTATTGAAGAAGTATGGAGTCATACACAAAGTCGATTCACCCTACCATCCCCAAACTCAAGGACAGGTGGAAGTTGCCAATAGGGAGATTAAGTGTATACTAGAAAAGGTGGTTAACCCAAATAGGAAAGATTGGTCTCTCAAGTTAGACGATGCTCTTTGCACTAGTAGAAAACTGTCTATTTACACCGTACATGCTATAAAATCCTAATTGGAACAACCCCGTTCCGACTATTGTATAGGAAGTCTTGTTATTTACCTGTGGAATTGGAGTGTAGATCTTGGTGGGCTATCCAAACCCTTAATTTAGAATCTACCTTATTCTACGAGAAGTGAGCTGCATAATTAAGGGAATTGGAAGAATTGAGGTTAGATGCATACCACAACATGCACATTTGCAAGGAGCGAACTAAGCATTGGCACGACCAACGGATCCTTTAACGAGAATTTCTTGTAGGAGATAAAGTACTACTTTTCAATTCAAGAGCAAAATTATTTCCCGGGAAACTGAAATCAAGGTGGTCTAGGCCATTCGAGATCCTACAAGTATTTCCTTATGGAATGGTAGAGTTGAAAGATCATCATGGTGGTAGTTTCATTGTGAATGAGCAACGGCTAAAATTCTTCCATGAAAGTAGCCTTCAAGAAGTCAACATTGTCGAGCGCATAAGGTTAGTTGATGTTGAAGTTGAATGATTGGTTTAATCATTGGTTTAGAACAAGTATTTGAACTTTGAATCATCATTCTTTTGAGTTTTGTTGGGTTTGAAGCAATTGGTTTTGCTTCGGTATTTGTTTCGGGTTGTTTTTTTTATGGCCCCGGCTACGTCGAGCTAAACGGCATTAAATAAAGCACTTACAGGAGGTAACCCGGTCTTCATTGAATTTTCTTGCTAGGTACACATTATAACATTTTTGGTTTGGGAGAGGACATATCCTTTGATTATTCCTGGCCTAAAAAAATATATATATATCGAATGACATTTCATACGGCAGAATAGACCCATTCGGCTGAATATATGTTCCATGCAGGCGAATGTGCTTAGAGTATAAACTCAAACTAGAGATTGGTGGAGTTTCAGAGAACGTCAAATGGGTAATCAATTCGAGCGAAGGAAATCCATTCGCCCAATGGAAGTCCCATTCGATCGAATATAGGTATATATGAATCTGGGAAAGGTTTACTGAGAATGTCGATTGGATACTCCATTCAGGCGAATGTAAGTCCATTCGGCCGAATAAATAGTCAATTCGTGCGAATGGTAGCAAAGATTACTGAGAATTTGTTCGATATTCAACCGAATAGGGCCCTCTATTTAGGCGAATGGAGGTCCATTCGGCCGAATTGAACTCCATTCGGGCAAATGGAACTGCAGTTCTATAAATACCCCTTCATTTTCGCACGGTTTATCACAATTCACTCAAAACTCTCACTCTCACTCACTCATTCTCACTACCATAATTCTCTCTCCCTCATAAACACCAATCCACCACATTATTCCACCATGGGACCACGCAGAAGCTTGAGAAATCCTTTCAAATGATCCAAGAAACAAGGGGAAGGATCCTCTTCCGATGCTACGAGGGACGAGCAACCAATCTGTTCTCAACCACAACATGAGCGTCAACAACGTCTACCAGGCCAAGAACTCTGGTTTGATGAAGAGTATAGGACAGTGGTCTTTGCATCGTTGGAGCAATTTGAACGCTTTCAACGGTTAAAGGTACGCAAAATCAATTCTACCTGATACTTAGATCTTTCTATTTTACAACGTATGGGTATATATGAAAACTTTGCTGAATTATTGATTGCATGTGGTCTTCAGAATTTGATAACCATATGGCACCCTACTCACAAGCTTTTAGCTTATGAGTTTCTTAGTTATGTTAGCCCATGTCAGTGTGAAAATAGGTTACAATTGTCTTTCTGGTTAAAAAATGCAACCTATTACCTTGATTATGCTGCCTTTTGTACTGTTTTTGGTTTTACCCATGAACCTATTCTGGATAAACAACCGAACAATGCTCATGTTTCTGAATTGTGGCCTAAGATTGTTGGTCGGCTTGTTTATCTGAATAAGAACATTTATGCTTCTGATGTGCAACACCCCATCCTTAGAATGTTTTTCAAATTTGCTAGGGAGACATTATTCCCTTCCCCTAGCCCTCACCTATTCAGAAACCAAGAAGTGCACATATTGCACTGATACCTTACACCGCACAATGACACAACTATTAGTATTCCCATGACCCTATGGAAATTTCTAAACACCACAGCCACCCTAGGTGTTAAAACTGACTTATGTGTTGGGGGGCATGTATACCGCATCGCTAAATTCCTAAATGTGATTAATCCAATAGAATATAGTGATAGATTTGCCAGTACCACCACCCTCCACGAGTAGTGTCTTGTAGGGGCAAGCTTTATCTTCACTAACCCTCTGCGATGGCGGTACCTCAAAGACCGCGTAATTCCCTTCCCCTCTCCAAACTTGCCTCCCCTCTTATAGTTTTCCAACTCATACCTTTTAGACGGCGATGTGCCAAGATACAAAGTCAAGCCCTTGTTAGACCTCCTTATCGTCCTCACTCCCTATCCATGCGCGACCGCCCTCGGGCCTCCGCTTTAGTTTTACCGGACCATGATGATTATGAGGATAAATCTGAAATTTTGTCCTCCCTAGGTCACATAGAGGCCAAACTTGACCAGGTCCTAACTACCCAAGCCCATCACACCGCCCGGCTCGATCACCTTGAGCAAAACTTTGAGCGAGCCTGATACCATTGGTATGACCTAGCCTATTGCTCCCACATGGTCGGCAAAAGCATGGCCACCCCTTCCTGGTACCCCCTTCATGACAACTATAATGAAATATCTTTAAGTCATGGGTTTGACCGATTGCGTGAGGATAGGCGTAGCTTCTGATGACTACGGGATGGACTACATGGGTGGGGAGGAAGAGGAAGATGAGGATGACCAAGGGGATGAGGGTTTCATTTGGAGATGAGTAGTTTTAGACCTCAAAGCCTCCCTTAGCGTCGAGGATGGCTTCAGCCTGGCTTTGGGGGGCGGGGGGGGGTATATCCATTGTCCTCTACTCATCATTTTGTTGCGTGTCTTTTGGTCTTTTACCTTGTCTGGCTGCTGGTTTTACTGTTGTGTGGTTTTGCATTGTTTTGTTGTTTGTTTTTGTTTCTTAGT
The DNA here is from genome assembly GCA_026401315.1 of Dysphania ambrosioides. NCBI lineage: Eukaryota > Viridiplantae > Streptophyta > Magnoliopsida > Caryophyllales > Amaranthaceae > Dysphania > Dysphania ambrosioides. The sequence continues at coordinate 15,638,074 of CM048662.1, forward strand.
GTCGTTTTCATGTCCTTCTACTCTCATCCTTGTAATGAGTGTTCCATGTGCTGCTTTTGCATAATCATCAAGGTGAATAATTGTTTCACCTATTTCTTGGTATGATCATTTGCTCCCGCTTGAAAATCCAAAGTTTCTTATTTATATTATGTATTTTTTTTTGCTTTTTGTTTTCTTTCATATGCTTTAAAAAAAATAAAATAAAATAAAAAGAAGAAGAGAGAAAAATTTTTGAAACAAACATGTAAGCTTCTGTCATGCGCTTTACAATGATTATATGCAAACTCGTGTTTCCCTAGTCCTATGCTTGTTGTGGGTCTGAGTTTATTGACTGTTTTCCACTTAACTTGGTGGATCTGAGCTTGCTTGGTTTGTGGTTTGGATGACTACCTATTGAGGCGCATTTCGACTAGCCTGGATAGGATTGAACCTTATAGGACTCCATAGTGAGCCCTATATTATTGAGTATTAGTTAGGGAATCTTAAGAATTGTGTCGATTCTCCTCTAGCATAGTCTTCTTTTCTAAAGGTCAGGGATGATAACACGTTTGTAGTTACATCTACATGGCCAAATTGCCTACCATGGATATTAATTGACTTTAGGTTAAGTCAAGTTTGTGCCTTTACCTTTTTCTTTGCAGCCACACTATTTAACTCCACATGAGCCAAATGTCCCCTCTCTTTACCTAGAGGATAGGTAAGTGATTATAGTGAAGTTGGTGTCTGTTGCATTGTGGGGCAGTATTTTGGTTTAAAAAGTAGTCGTTGGATGATATGACTTCGTACCTTACTCTTAGTATATTTCAGAAATATTTGAATGAGAAGCACAAAAAAAAAAGAAAAAAAAAGAAGAAAAAAAAAGAAGAAAAGAAAAAAAAGGAAGAGAAAAATTTGAGAATAAGGTTGGTGTAATGTATTAGATTTCAGTTATGCGTATCTTGAGGATTTTGTAATGTATTAGAGTTCATTTATGCGTATCTTGAGGATTTTGGGAGTGGCAATGTTGTCGGAAGTCGTAGATTTTCTTGATTTTATTACCTTGGATCGCTTACTATCCTCTATTTTAACTCCACATCCCCAAATTTTACCCTACCTTGATCCTAGCCTACATTGCAACCCTTTCCAAACCTATTCGACTTGGCCTGATTAGTAAGGTCTGTGCTGGAGAGTAGATAAGACACAATCCCCGAGATTTCTCCCTATTTAGGTGTTTAATTCCCGACTCATCTTTAGTCGGATGATTCTGAGCGAAACACATACCTTATCAAACACATGAGCGTATTAGAAATTTCCCACATCTCTTGGAAAATAACCTCAAGAGCGTAGACTTGTGACCTCATTAGGTAGTGGTTGGAATGGCCTATGTTGTAGCTCGCTTGGTGATCCCGAGTCTGTGGAAAATGTTGTTCCTCTTGGTATTATGCTCTCCTAATCCCATTGTACTTGCACACCCTTGGCTAGGGAAGAGTTTTGCATATACACGGCTTGCATTGTCTTGTTTTTCCACTCTCCTTGCTTTTCATTTGCTTCAGTCATTGTTTTGCCCTATGCTTTCACGTCGCCCTGCTAGTTTATTTGCTAGGGAGTAGCAAAGGTTTGGCTTGGGGGGAGTTGATGTGCTCGTTTTAGAGCACATTTACTACCCCATTGTAGTGTTAAGTCTCGCGGTTTTAGATTGATTTTATACACATTACACTTGATTTTACCTTGATCTTGTCTTCGAGTTGTTTTAAGGTCATTTCAGGTGTTTTCGATGATTTCAAGGTGAAGTGCGACGTATTCAAGGCTTTGACACTATTATCAAGAGATTAGAATCACGTATCGTAGCTTGGGCATGTATTCCAAGTCATTCCTGAAGATCCCACAAAGTTCGAAAGCCATTAGACACTTCGAAAAAGTTGAAAAACAAGACTCAAACTCAGATTCGAACAAATCTAACAACCATTTGATCGAATGGTAGTCAAACCTAGAAGTCTGTGCTTCATTGCCACTGGGAAGGCCGAATGGTAGACATTCGGGCGAATGAGGTTCCTTTCAACCGAATGGTTGTCCCATTCGGGCAAATCGCGCATAGAGAAGAAATCACCAAAGCTGCTGGAATTGGCGAATGAAGAAACGTTCGGGCGAATGGTGTTGCATTCGGGCGAATGTGTCCCCCATTGGGGCAAATTGACCTATTTTTCTGCAGAAATTTTACTTTTTCTCTAGGCCGGCCCAAGGGCATTTTCGGGCATCCGAATTTCTTTTGTTTTGAGTTATAAATACCCCACTTTCTGAAGAGAGGGGGGACCCTAATTTTGATTAGTTTAGCTTGATTAGCCTTTAAGTCTCTCTTAGTTCATCAAGCCTTAGTTTTCAATTTTCTGTTTTCTCAAGCATATGTACTCCAAGATTATGACTTTATAGTTTGGATTCTAATCGTGAATATTGCATTCAATCTTCATTGGGATGTAAGTATCGATTTCCTCTTTACGTTTGCGCTCGTTTTATTCCATTCAATGTCTAGGCTAATATTTATTGCTTATCTAGAATAATTTCTGCTTTATCTTTACTCTTGTTGGTTTCTTTTGATGATTAATATTTGTTGCGTTTGTTTTATTGATTATCATCATGCCATAAATCTTAAACATGTGTGAGTAGTTCTCTTTGGGGATTGATTAGTGAAACCCTAGGAAAAGTTAAGTTCTTCATTGTCTAAGATTACAGGAATGATGACAATAAGTATCCCTCAAAACCCAATGCGAATCTTGTCCTGCAACTCCTTTGGAGACATAGGATGATTATAGGTCGTTCGATGTGATTTATGGAATCACCAACTTCCTCTCGCATACTTGGGTGTCTATACTAGTTATTGTTTGATTTCCTCTAACCTATCATGTTCTCTTTTGAAATCACCTTCCTAGGGTGAATCTAATCTCGTCCCCGTTCTTCTCCCTTTGACTTTCATCTTTAGTTCAGCGTGATTTATATTTTTGTCATTAGTTTTAGTTGCTTTTCAAACCAAAAAGTCCAGTTTTGTTAAGGAGCGAGCGGAGTGTTAACCTCTGTCCTTGTGGTTTGATCCCCTACCCCACTATACTTGTGTGGTTCGTAGGTTGTTATAAGTATTGTTTGTTTCAAGGTTTAGCATAAACGACTGTGAAAATCTGGTTATCACATGTTGTGCTGATTCCCTGAGTTGCTAGGCTAGTTCAACTTTTAGGAGTGTGAAGATGAAAATTAAAAAGGCAGAAGCAGAGCTTTGTGAGGCGAAACATATAGTTATGGATGGAGTGAAATTAGAGCGAAGTAAGGCGATCTCAGAAGATTTAGATTAGCTGCACATAATGGAGGAGTCATATTGGCATGCCAGGGTGAGGACGAATGAGATAAGGGATGGTGATAAGAACACCTCCTATTTTCACCACAAACTTAATGCTAGGAGTAGAAGGAACACCATTAATGGGTTAGAGAAAAATAATGGGGAATGGATTGATAGTTAGGAGGGGATCAAACAATTAGTAAAAGGCTACTTCTACAATTTGTTCACTTCAGAGGCAATTACAAGCATTGACGAGGCAGTAAAGGGGATTGAGAAAGTGAGTTCTGATGAGATGAATGCAGCGTTTTTTAGGACACCCAATGCGGAGGAGATTTATGTAGCTCTCAGGGATATTGACCCTAATAAGGCTTATGCATGCTTTATTTTATCAAAATTTTTGTATTTGATTAGAAATGACATTGTTGGTTTTATTACTAATTGGTGGGTCGGACAAATAGACATCTTGGAGATCAGCAAAACTTGTATTGTGCTAATTCCGAAATGTCATGAGCCCTGCAAAATTATCGATTACAGAAAAATTAGTTTATGCAATGTGATATATAAAATCATCTCTAAAATGCTAGCTAACCACCTAAAGCCCCTACTAGAGACAACTATCTCCCAGCAACAAAATACTTTTATCTCAGGCTGTCTAATTACAGATATTGCTCTTGTAGCTTTTGAGGCTTTGCACTTCATGAAATGGAGGGGGCATGGTAGAGAGGGTATTATGGCTCTAAAACTTGACATGATGAAGGCCTACAATTGAGTGGAGTGGGGATTTGTGGAAATGGTGTTGATTTGTGGAAATGGTGTTGCCAGAATTTGGTTTTTGTGACACATGGGTTTGGAAGATTATGAATTGTTTGTCTTGTTACTCTTTTTACTTCAAGGTGAATAGTGAAGTAATTGGAAATTTCCACCCTCAATGGGGGCTCAAACAAGGGGATCCAATATCATCATATTTGTTCCTTATTGTTGCTGATACATTCTCGCCCTAATACAAGCAGTGAATGAAGGATCCCTTCATGGAGCATGTTTTTGTAATAGGGCGCCAAGAATCTCTCACTTATTCTTTGTAGATGACAGTATTTTGTTTGCTAGGGCTAACAAGGAAGAATGTTCAAAAATTGCTAGTATTTTTACATGTTTATGAGGGTGATGCATTAGGTCAGAAAATCAATATCAGTAAATCAGAAGCAACTTTCAGTAAAAATGTCGTATTGGGAAAAAGGAGGATGATTTGCGATTTGTGAGGGGTTAGGGAGGTGGAGAAGCATATGAAATACCTTGGGGCTCTGACGCTTATTGGAAGATAAAAAAAAATCATTTTTGTTGATTGAAGGAGAGAATATGGAAGAAGCTCCCAGGATGGAAAGAAAAGTTGCTTTGTAAACTAGGGAAGGAGGTGCTAATTAAAGATGTCGCACAAGCAATCCTTATGTATCTCATGGGCATCTTTAAGATCCTAGAGGGTCTTCTGGATGACATCCACTATATTCTTGTACGATTCTTGTAGGGCCATGGTAAAGATAACAAAATTCATTGGAAAGCTTGGAATAACATGTGCCTTACAAAGGCTCAAGTAGGTATGAGTTTCAGAAATCTCAATATTTTCAATCAAGCATTGCTAGCAAAACATGGTTGACGGCTCATTCATAGGGGTGACTCTCTCCTTTATCAAGTTTTAAAGGCAAGGTAATTTAAGAACTCCTCCTTTTTAGAGGCGAGAAGAGGGTTTGACCTAAGCTGCACATGGAGAAGTATTTGGGGAGCAAAGTCAATTATACTAGAGGGACTTTGTTGGAGAGTGGGGAATGGGTAGCATATTAGAGTATGGAGGGATAAGTGGATTGTAGATGAATGGGGTAAGGAAACACCATTGCCTCTCCTACAAAGGCTCAAGGAGGTATGGGTTTCATAAATGTCAAGGTTTTCAATCAAGCGTTGCTAGCGAAATAGGGTTGACGGCTCATTTATGGGTTTGACTCTCTCCTTTATCGGGTTTTAAAGGCAAGGTAAGCACTCCTCTTTTTTAGAGGCGAGAAGAGGGTTTGACCCAAGCTACACATGGAGAAGTATTTGGGGAGCTAAGTCACTTCTACTAGAGGGACTTTGTTGGAGAGTGGAGAATGGGAAGCAAATTAAAGTATGGAGGGATAAGTGGATTCCATATGAATGGGGTAAGGAAACACCATTGCCTCCCCTAAATAAACTACATTATCTAGACTTAACGGTGGACGTGTTGATAGAGACCTCGAAGATGGAGTGGGATGAACAAGCTCTCAAACTCCATCTACGCCATGGAGACGCTGTCAAAGTGTTGGCAATTCCCCTTGTAGACACAAAGGAGTTTGATAACCACTACTAGGGGCTCACTCAAGATGGTGAGTTTTCTGTTAATTCGGTGTATTGGCTAGGGATGTTGGGTGGAAGACTAGCTGCTCATACAGGTACCTCTAGAAGCAATTGGAGACGCATATGGAGAATGAAGGGGCCTCCAAAACTGCAGCACTTTGTTGGAGGGCTTGCTCTAATTTTTTGGCGGTAAACAACGAGTTGGTTAGGAGACACATGAGGATAAGTAGCACATGTCAGCGTTGCAACAGTAATGATGAGTCCATTTTCCATGCACTATTTAACTGTGATAGCTCTAAGAGTATACGGGGAGGGTAGCTTATTTTGGGACATGCTTCAAGTAGCTCCCGATATGGATCTTCTAAGCTTGCTCGTGGCAGATTAGCTCGGACAGGAACCTGTTCCAACCTTTGCAACATTGGCGTGGGCTGCATGGACAAGCCATAATATGTCAATCTTTGAAGACTCCCCCCAAGATCCACGACAAATCACAGCAAACTTTATTAAGCATGTCACTGACTACCTGGAGTATACATCGAGGGTAGGTGGAGTTAAGATGGATATAAATATTCCCTTAGCGAGCGCTTGGTCAAAGCCCGAGGTAGGAGTTGTCAAAGTGAATTTCGATGCGGCTATTTTTCACAATAAGGAAATCGAGAGGTACTTGGACTCGTCTGTAGCAGAAGCAGCGGCGTTGTTGTTTGGGATGGAGGTTGCTAGACAATTGATTATTCCCACGTTTGGTTAGAAAGTGATGCACTTGCGGTGGTTCAGAAAATTAATAACAATTGGGGGGGTTTTGGTTATGTTTCATTATTTATAAATAGTGTTGCTAGGTTGATTACGTCGTTTTCTTTCTTTTGTTGTAGTCATGTTAGAAGAGGGTGAAATATTGTGGCATACCTTATTACTAGATCTTTTATGTCGGATGTGTTTGAACATATTTATTTTGATCATTTTTCGACTAGAAGCTCGCGGAAATGGATGTTTCATAAAATTATTTTCCTGCTCGGCCTTTCTACAAAAAAAGGGCTAATATATCATTTTTCTTGTTTACACAAACATTTAACATGTTTTTGAAATTAATACTTCGAATTAATCACTTGTAATACGCATGAGAAATAGGTCTATATTAGGTGTTAGTGAAATTGTTTATGCACGCTAAATAATTTCATATACTCCGTATTAGCTTCTTGCGTGGAACACGAAAATACGAAATAATATATATAATTCGTAAAAAAAACCCTACATAGTTTTTCTATGGTGTGGCAAGGATCATGGTAATTATGCCGACACTCATCTTAGGTCCGTACGAATTTTGTCTTTATGAGCCACGACAGACTAATAATGAGAAATTAATGAAAAATTTCTTTTGTTTAAAAATGTAATTATAAAATAATTAATGAGCCACGACATCCATCAATCTGAATTGTTTGGTTGTGTGTAGTGAGAAGAACTTCATGCATACTACGCCGATGGTATGACGCCTACAGTTCGCCAAAATATTTTTCCATAATCAATTGGCCATAGGAAAAAGTAATTATAAATTACAGAGTAATTTTTATTAATTTTACTATAAATATTCTCTCTCCATATCTTTTTACTTGTCAATTTGCTTTTTAATAGTCTTAAATGCATATATTACAATTATAATATTTGTAAATACTTATTATCCTATGTGAATATACTTTAACTTTTATATATATATGAAAAATCATATTTAATTTTCTCACTTTTTAAATAGAATATTCTAAATAGGATAAATAAAAGGAAATAGATAAAGTACTTTATACTTTAATAGTTTAATATACTTCTCATATTTATTTGTTGTAACATTTGCTTTGTTAATCTTTAAACAATACTCACATTTGCCTTTTCAAAATATATTTTCTTTATTTTATGAAAACTAGTCTAGTACTATGTAAGAAAAAAAAAAATTGTTCGAATCAGGTTTCATCTAACGACTAATATTGCCCTCAGGGTCCAATATTGACCATTTCATTCTATTAAGATAAGAAAAATTGCTGAAGGTCGATTTTTTCACTTGTTCTATTATATAAAAAATATAAACTCATTACTAAATTTTTTGTTTTCTTATTATATGGATATTAGAATAAGCTTAAGATGTGATATCTAAAAACAGAAATCAATCTCATACACATTATTTGATACATTTATCAAAAAAAAAATATATTTGATACTCCCTTCATTCTTTATTTTCCTTCCTGTATTCCCCATTGAGAAATTTCGAAAAATTCTTTCCATTTAAAATCATTTTATTTTTTCTATGATATCCTTCCACTATTTACCTACTTGGGTAATGCAATTTTTTTTAATTTTTTAGAAATGACATTTTCTATTCCCAAAATATTAATAAATATAATTAGTCCACTTAACTTTTGATAGGATATCTACCTTTCACTTGCTTTATATTTAATGCATTTCATAGAATCTTTATCTTCTTAATTATTACATGGGGTTCTTCATTAATTCCAAATACGAAACGAAAAAAATGAACGGACAAAGTATATGGCTATTTGATAATGTCATATTTAGCTCGCGTTATACCCACAAACCTTACCAACTATGAATAAATGTCTTACATAATTTGATATAATAAATTATAAAAGCAACAATAATCTACTTTGTGATTAAATGATAATCTCCCATTAGGATCGATTAATTTAGTGTTAATCCAGTCACGCCCAGCGCACAATAGTATGAATCTTCTTTCCAGATTCCAAGCGATCCTTCGCCAGTTCCCCAGTAAACAAAGTTTCGATTAGAATCATGAATCATACTCCTAATATCTGTTTTTTTTTTTTTTTTTGATTGATTCATACTTTTGTATTTGTATCTTCTCCTTTGTTTTGGATTTTTTCTGCGTGCTAGAAAACCATATAATTATACGTAGTAGATCCAAGAATGCCATGCTACTGGTCGTGATATTTTTTTTTCTCATTGTCATACGGTTGTCTTTTGACGACAATTATTGTCATTATTAAAAGCAACTAAACCAAATTCTATGATTGTAGCTTTTTAAAATTAACGTATCAGCGTACAACAATATTGAATACTTCAATAGCTACATCAAGATTTAATAGAATTAAGAAATTATGTTCTTAGAAATATGACTTCCAATATGCAGTACTCATTTAATGTAATATTCAGTTATTTAATGAAATTTAGTGAATATATCAGTTGACATCAAATTATGTAAAGATCAACAATCTATTTATCCCTTTACTCATAACTACATCTGTGGTCAACTTGCTACCGATTTTTCATAAATAAAGAAATGATAAAAACAAACCTATCCAGATAACCTAAGATAATTTTTCCGTAAAATATAAAATAATTTTCATGAAATATATACAAAATATTCGGTAATATAGTTGCTTCTACTGGTTATGCACCTTTAATATAATAGGGGTGTTTAAAACAGCTTATCAGTATGTCAACCATTATAACGGTTATTGAAAAAAGCTAACCGTAACTGTATCGTTAAGTAACGGTAACTGATTAACAATTAATCGTTATTTAACGGTACAATTAACGATTAACGGTTAACTGTTTCATTCCATTTTTATGTACTTGTACACCCAATATTGTGAAACTAATCGTATAATTCCTTAGTTTATTTGAGTCTTCTACAATAATAACACATTCATACAAAGTTTAATCATACATAAAAAAAACTTGTGTCATTCATTTATATTTTAGCCTTTTAGGATAATTGTTAATATGAACCGGTCATATACAATTAACCGTTACGATTATTCCGCACACCCAAAAGTTGTTAAATTTTGCATTTTGACGTTTACGGGAAGTGAGGATTACATGACGTTTCCGGAAGAGGGAATTTGGGATGAGTACTATTGCATTTAGCATAGCACTTTCACATTGGAACCACAACTACTTCCCAAGTCTTATTTTACCAATCTCGAAAGGGAACATTACTAACGTCTCAAAAATACACTAGTTTCAACTACTCTGAAGACCTTCACCTCTCCTCTCAACCTTGTAGAAGTTTCAATTAGAATGGATAATGGTCACCATCTTTGTAACTTGGAAGTTGAGATAAGCCAACTAACTCCCAATCAATAGATATGAAATTGAGAACTACCTCAGCAAACAATTGTCTCCAAGGAAAAAAAAAAAAAAAAAAAAAAAAAAAAAAGAACACAGGATCCTCAAGGCTGAGAAACAGGAGAAGAGTGATCCACTACCTAAACTCTCTAGCAGCAAAAACCCAATAACTCTTGTTACGACAAAGCACCAGACATGGTGTTTGAGCAAAGACTGTGGCAACAAAAATTTGTAGCCTTGCTTCAACCATTGTATCATGGTCATTTTTGAGAATTACTGGCCCGACAATACATCACTGGTCATTGAGAAAATGGTTGAAATTAGCCTTGTGTTGTAAAAACTCTGTTGCTGTTATTAAAATAAAAATTCAAATAGTCAATCTTCTTTGGTTTAAATTTGTCTAAAGATGTGATATCCTTAAAAGTGATTTCTTAAACTCAGAGTCTAAGAGGAAGAGACCACTAGATGATCATCTGTATTGCTCAGGCAGGCGGTATCCTGACAGCACAATTTTGTCAGCAAACATTTTTCCAGTTTTGGGCATGACATGCCAGTGCAATGTCAAGTTGAACTCCTTGCCTCGCAAATTGCTCCCCTGGAATAAACATTAAACAATACCAAAGCTTTCCAATCAATTAAATGCTACAAATTGCACTACCTAGTCATGGAAGTTACAAGTCTACGACAACTTCAAAAAAGTAGATGACAGCTTAAATTTAGAAGGTTCAAATGATTGATATGGACAATTTTCAAAAACTTATGCCTGATGCATTTACATGCAAGAGAAGAGGACTTATAAGATGCTACAGCTACGAGCAGCCAGAAGAAAAGGAGAGAAATAAAACAACGATTACTAACCTGATCAGTGAATCTGTACTTATTTGAGATACTAACTGAAAACTTGGCCTTTTCTTTAGATTGTATAATAGCATCCCAGAGAGAAAGCTGCCCAAGGAAAAAAATTGGAACAAAACAGTTATAGCAAAAGGAATAAGCTTGAGCATGATAAAGGGTATATGCAGCCTATTTCACTGGGCTAGTCTACAATTTATAGTGTTCTGTTTAAAGAACAAGGGAACTTTTGAGTTCCAGTAAATCACTGTTGATAAGACCTTTTCAAGATTGTGGACTAACCAAGGGAGCTGCCCAAAAGACACCACAATAAACTTCATTTACTCACAACACTTTCAACTGTATATTTAATAACAGTGTACGTGAACTTATGTTGACCGTATGTTAAATTCAGGGTCCTACACTCGCACCATCATTGACGGAACAAAATGACCTAACTGAAATTGTTACCATAATCCTTAACACTAGTAGCACTCTCATTAGTATCCCAATTCAAAAATACTGCAGTTGTTTTCTCTCTTGTCCAATCTGACTGACAAAAAAGGAGGGAGTTATGAAGGTCTTTCCTATCTCTAGCAAAACAGAACACCAGCTACAAATGAAAATGCAACATAAAAAGTGATGATTTAGAATGATTTTGAATGTATATATGGTAATTATTGACATTGAAGTATAAAACAATGAAACTTTTTCAATTCATTTCATGATATGAGCATTGTAGCTTGTAGGGTAAATTCTTCCTTCTCACCAAAAAAATTCATTTTTTGAGATCACAGCTTCTCAAAATGCATATAAACAAGAGCATGTATGTCAGGTACGACGTGTCTTCTTAGATTAGGTTATTACATTTGGTTTCAGTATTTCTTGCATTATACATAGCAAAGGGATCCACCGTATCTCACAAGTTGATACACCCGTCAGAAGTCCCAAGAAGCAAATTCAAGAAAACATGAAACTAATAGGAGCACAGATGATATCCCCATTACCCAATCAACCAATTATTGACCAAGTACCTAAAACTATATTGACAGATGTAAGCTGAAAAATTGAGCCTCAGAAAAGTTATTACCTCCACATGGCACAGAACTCTTGTGCCACAAATTCCATGAAGGGGTTTAAGGTGAATATTACAATGCTGTTTCCATTAACCCTAGATAAGTCTAAAACATCTCCCAGTCTCCCACACACCATAAGTGAGTACTGACACCATTCTGCATTCAGGCAGAGGACAGAAAGTCAGGAAGTAGGTTGCCTATTGAAGTCGCTATCCAGCAAAAGGAACTGGGAATCCTTTATACCTTTTCAACATCTTTGGCATTACAAATCCCCATTTTATGTCCATAGATGAGAAGAAAAAGAGTGTTACAAAATATAGTGGACCCTGTTTGACAAATTATCCATGATCTTTCCACACAAAGAAGCTCATATCTGTAAGTAAAATCAAGAGTCTTATGAAATTCAGTAGTCCAGAAATGGCCTCATCCTTAGCAAGAGTCAAGAGGGTTATACACATGAATCCACAATACTTGGGAAGAATAAATCACACAAAGCAAAATAAGAAGCTTCAAATTGTATAACGGGTATAAGCCATACATAATGAAAACATACATCAACTCTTTTGGCAGCAGCAAATCAGTAAATTTTTTTTATTTCTTAACATAAGAAAAAAAAAAAAAAAAAAAAAAAAGACTTCAAATTTATGATGCTTTCCGAACCAAAATGAATAAATCAGTCATCACAGGATAACATCGTCTAGTTACCTGATTCAGTCCATGTTTGTTGGTTTCATACTCAGCAGCAACAAATACAAACACCTGCAGCAAAAATTACAAAAGAACTATAACAAAAACTATATTTTTCCCTTTAGAATAAAAATCATAGTTATAGCAATACATGTGAAACAAAATAATATAAACATATACACAAAGAAATTGCCAAACTAACAGTAAGTAGAGCATGAACTACCTGAGAACTTATGGGATCCAATAACAAATAAGACGAGACTTTCAGAAAGAAAAAAAAAGGCTACATCTGTAGACAAAAGAGAATTAATATAATCAATCATTTTCAAGGACTTGCAGGGTCAAAAACCACGCCTCAGTATGACATCATGCTAGCATAACTTTTCAAACAGCATCTGCTGTGAATCAGCTCAAGCCACGGATTACACAGGTATACATACGCAGAAGGAAGAAGACATAGAAGCAAGGAACAAGCACGTCCAACTTAGCATTGAGAAATTAAGAAGGAATATATAGATATACAAGAATATAGTGATATAAATGTAATAAATAAATTGTATGGAGTTTGTTACAATGGGAATATCTCAGAAACAGTTAGGCCTACGGGCTACATATAGGAGAGAATGCTAATGTAATGGGTATTAAAGATTTTAATACAACAGAATTGGAGAGATTTCTTTGCATCTCGAAAGCAGAGAAGGTGACATCAACTTAAGTTGGTGCATCGGTAGCATTGCTTCATTCCTACATCGCATTATCGACCCTGATTCTTAGCAACATCAAACACTAAAAAAAGAACCAACAAATGATATGCGATATGCAGCAGGGAAACAACCAAGGCTACCTTAATTCACTTTTAAAACCCTATAGTGATTTGATTCCAACTATAGGCACGAATCACATAAAAAACAGTAAAGACAAAGTTGTAAAATCTAATCAAACCATCCAACTAGCCAATACATTTTTATTTTTCATCTCTTCTCATATTAGATGAGGTTCAAGGAGATGGGACAAGATTTTTCAACTCAATAGATTCTGGTATTCTATGGATATAAAAATTAGGATGCTCTAGTTCCATATGTACATAATACATAAGCAATGTTTCCTTTTCCCTTGTGAGAACAAACTCAGAAAAACCAAATACTCAAGTAGGCATGATGTATACCAGGTAAGTATATTGCCTAAATATCCACAATAAAGGAAGCAAGACATGATAACAACATATTTCCTGTCATTTGTAAACAAAAAGTCAAGGTACCTCAAACCACATACAAGTCAACGCAAAGGGGTCACTTTTGTGTAATATGGAGCGACTAAGCTTGTTGTAACCTAAACCTATTATGACTTAAGGCCTGGTATTTCTATCAAGTACCTACATAGCCATTACCCATGAGACGCAGCTTTCTGTAAAAAAAGCACAGAGATAAATGGAATTTTCAACAAACAAACGACAAGAGAAATATTAAAACTAGAATCTTCCAAAACAAATCATCACGAACCTGTTTCGTATTCCAAGTAAACAATGACTGGAGATCGGCTGAAATATTCAGCACCATAGCAACCTGCAAAAACATATTCAGATATGAAAAAGCCCAATCGTGAAAAGAGTAATACCAAACGAAAAGCTCAAAGAACCTAATCTAGTATCTGATTAAAAGCATAAAATGAACATAACATGCGGTTCACAATTGATTTAATAGAAGAAAATAAAATAAAATAATGCATTTTCATATTATACAACTTCAACAAGAAGATCATAGAGTATCCTTTTCTCAATCAAATGCTGAAACATACATAGTATCTGAGGTGATATTCAATGATTCATAAAGGATTCATGGTAACTGTATGGAAACCTATAAAGTTTGGGAATTTGGTTCTCAAGAAGCCACCAAACATAAAATTTCCAAACAAGATTTTTATGACATTTATACAAAGTGTGGTCTTTTTCCCCATCATTTCCGAAAACAGTAACAAAGCACATAGATTGAGGAGACAAAAAATGGTGCCCTATTAAGCATTCAAGTATGCACTTCTAAGAAGCACATTTAAAGAAATTTTGACACAAATGTGTACTTTTTTCTTATCAATGAAACAGCTCATAGTAAAAGTTTATGTAACCTTAATGAAGATAATTAAAAAAAAAAAGAAACGCTTATCATTTTTGTGATAAATATATCGATATAAACATGCTGCGACAAGAATACGTAAGGACAATGTACCAAGATGCTTTATTAAATATTAAACGCCCGCAGAAGGATAGCAAGAAATTAGGTAACTATTGGTCAATTGTCATGTAATTATATAAAGCCCATATAATCAATTCAAAAGCCCCCAAATTTTGTTCAAAATTACTTGAAGCTGGTGTTGGTGAAGCAATAAGCAACATGCAATACAATGAATAAATTGAGAGACTGCTTTGCTTGATTGGGAAATAAATGGAGCCGGGTAGGTTTCTGAAATAATGGATCTGCTTTTGGCTACCACTTTATTATGACCCTTCCAAGTGCAACCTTAAAATGCAACCAGCAGTAAGTCATTCTCCTCCTTCAAACAATGAACAAGGTACAATGTACAATGACAGTATCATAGAAATACCAACCCCAAAACCACTACAAATATAAGATTTAGCTAAATCAAATCAAACTTTCGCAAATAGTTTCTTCCCAAAATATTCAATCCCCAATAAAAGGGAAAAAAAGAAAAACATCCCCACCCACCATACCATCTTTGGTAACACTACCACAATCAAATTTTTTAACAAGCCTTTTTCCTTATAATAACAAATCCACCATTGCCAAGTTATTAATGACAATGAAGAAATTCCCTTTAATGTGGACAATGAGAGCTGCACAGGCTTCAAAAGCAGAACATGTGGAAAGAATGACACCACTAAAGAAATATATAACACTACAACTAGAACAAGCTTATCTCATTACAAATTAATTGTGTTAGGTCTGGCCATGATTTTATTCAGGCTTAAACATTGTCCTGTAACTCTCAAGTGGCATTGAAGTTTGAACAACTCTCCTTGAGATTATGAGTTACATTACATCTCCAACAATGAATCATACCATTCTTGTCCATTAGAAAACACAAAATAACCTAAAACATTGTTCTAAAAACCACAGCACAGTGAGGTGCCAACCTTGAGAAACAATCAACACAGCAAGGTCAATGAGGCAACCACTCGTCCCCCCTCTTTATTTACTATTTCACCTCTTTATTCTCAACCCCCTTACCCCTGAAACAGAAAGAAGAATCCTACAATACTTCTCAAAATAAAAAGGGCTCAAATTCATGCATAAAAACTTGCCCATGATATAGAAGATAGAAGCGTTTGCCTCACACAATGATACTTGAGATTCTAGAAACACTTTGCGCCTTTAAGTTCAGACTTGTTTTTCTCAAGTCAATCCTAGAACGCACAAACTTCACATTTCTCAGTTGAAATTGAAAAGAACCACAAAATATCACCAATTTCCCTCAAAACGGATCAACACGATATGAGAATGCGAGCAACACAAGTCATAAAAGCCTTGCCAAAAAAAAGGTCATAAAAGCATAATAAATCTGCAATTGTGCAAGCATATCATGCCCAATCAACAACTTCCTTCAATAAGGAGTTAAGTATGACCAGGCATAGTTCCACTACATATCCATCCATTCATCTCAACCAAACAAAACGTCACTGAGCATCCATAACTCATTCGAAAATACAGCATATACAACATGCAAGTGGCGATTGTACAGTAATTTAAACCAACTTAGTTTACAAGAAGAAGTAAAACATTGCTAATCAGAGCATGATCCCATATTTGCTACAGCTTTACCACTATAACATAACATAATCTCACAAATTATCGTCCCGAATACTTATAATATAAACTCCTAAAGAACCACATTCTCAAAAGTCAACTTTAATCTAAACATCAAAACCCTTAAACACAATCCAACAACAAGATTCAGTGAAAAAATCCTCCAAGATACGCAAAAAAAATCACATCCTATGAAATAAACACACAAAAAACCCAAAATTCAAGACTCAAATGCAAAATTCAAATCAAATAACAAAACCTCCCAACAAAAAATACTCAGAAATTCAAAAAAATTTACCTCATCATTCCCACTTGACAGCTTCTGGAACCTGTGAATGTTGACCACCTAAATTAAAACCAAATAGAACCCAGATCAGACCGAGGCTGAAAACCCGAGTAGACTAAGAAGAAACAAAAAGATGGAAGATTAGATGGGAGACCTTGATTTCGGCGGAAGGAGTAGGAGAATTGAAGTTGTCGGAGAACGAAGCAACGGCACACATGATGGCAAGAATTGTGACTGCTAGAGTAAGCAGTGCATTAGCTCTGTACCCAAACGAATGCATCTTTGTTTGTTAGGTCGATTTGCGTGAATTTAACTCTCAATCTCTATCCTCTTTGAATCCCTAATTTCGGGTGAACTTTGGGATCAATGTGAGAGAGATTTGGAGGAAAGTTTCCGACTTTCTGATGTGTAAACAAGATGAGAAACCTTGTTAAAACACTTAAACGACAGAAGGTAAAAGAAGACACGATTTAGTTAAGAAAAACGGTTGTTTTAGTTAGGGGAACTCTCACCCTAAGCTAAGAATATAGCAAAGAGGAACTCTCACTCGTTGCTTGGAATAGTTTTAGATAAGGGAACTCTCACCAAATCAGAAACTACAAGTTTTAATCTTGGGAACTCTCACCAAAATTAACACTCTTCAAATTTGGATACTCAAATTTGGACCTTAAAGATGACTACAGCAAAGTCACGTTTAATGAACAACACAAGTGTTTAGCAAATTTCTGGATGGTTTTCATTCACGTACAAGGACACTATTTATAGTAGTGTCTCCATTACATAAGGGATCATAGGATTCCCTTTTAATACATACCCATTATTTGCCTAATAAAAGACAGAATTAAACGTGCTAACTACCAACAATAAACTGAAGTTAACAACCTTAAACAGAAAACGTAAACTACCAAACAGAAACTAACTAATTAAACGTAAATCTAGGCTTAATTCAAGGCACACGTTCGCCCACCTTCCAACGGTATTCCAACGTGCAGCTAACAGCATTTCCAACGTGTTTCAACAGCTTCCAACGTGGATCCAACGTGGCAAAAGCTCCTTTGACTCAGCCCCCCTTTATTCTGGTCATACCCTAACTAACTCCTAAAGTCACGCCACTAACACAACTAACTTGGCCTAACTAACTCCTAAAGCTACGCCACTGACCTGCTCCAGCTAACTACCTCCCTATTTGACGCCAATGAGTCCAACTAACCAACCGGTATAACTAATCCCCATATTTACGTTCAACACAAACAGCCAACTCCTTAATTCACGCTCATATTCAGTCCAACGTGCATTCTGGAGTAACTTGATAAGCCGCCACTCTTCTAGATGTTTTTAGGTGCTTCTTACAAGGTTACTTACACTAAGTGAAGTATAACCCCTTGTAATAACTTTTGGACAAAAACCGTGTAAGAGATTAAGGGATGAATTGGACAGAATTAATCCCCTAGCATTTTGCTCAATAGCACCGTCTTGACCGTCTTCATCCAAATCATGGATTATTGTTCCTTGACCATCTTGGTCATCCTCCCCTTCTTCAAAAGGAATTGCCCTCAATTCGTCATCATCAAGGTAAGGAGAAAGATCACCAACATTGAATGTACTTGAGATCCCGTATTGTCCTCCCAAATCGACTTTGTAGGCGTTTTCATTGATTTTTTCCACGATCTCAAATGGTCCCTCGGCTCTAGGCATAAGTTTGTTTTTCCTTTTGCTAGGAAAACGTTCCTTTCGCATATAAATCCACACTAAATCACCAACTTCGAATTGTTTTACGTTTCTCACCCTCTTGTTGGCTTGTTTTTTGTAGACTTCATTTGCCTTTTCAATATTCCTCCTAACTTCCTTGTGAACCTTCAACATAAACTCGGCTTGTTCCTTAGCTCCACCATGAACGAACTTGTCTTGTGGCAAAGCTATGAGATCAATAGGAACATAAGGATTGACACCATAGACTACTTCAAAAGGAGAGTACTTTGTGGTAGCACTAGGAGTCCGATTGTAAGCAAACTCAGCATGAGCTAGCTTGACATCCCAATCCTTAGCACTTTTACTAACCAAGGTTCTAAGCAAAGAACCGAGTGTTCTATTCACCACTTCAGTTTGACCATCGGTTTGTGGATGGTGTGAAGTAGAAAACAGTAGCTTTGTTCCCATTAAGCGCCATATTGATTTCCAAAAATGGCTAAGAAACTTTGTATCACGATCGGACACAATGGTACGTGGCACTCCATGAAAACGAACAACTTCTTCAAAGTATAATTTAGCCACCTTCATAGCATCTTCGGTCTTGTGACAAGGAATGAAATGCGCCATCTTTGAAAACCGATCTACAACCACCATGATTGAATCTTTACCCCTTTGAGTCCTAGGTAAAGCCATAACGAAATCCATGCTCACATCTTCCCAAGGTCTTTCCGGCACCGGCAAAGGTTTGTAAAGACCTTTGTGAAACACCATCTTGGCCCTTTGACATGTAGAACAACGATTAACCACTTGATGAATTGTGGCTAACATTCTCGGCCAATAAAAGTGAGCTTGGAGAAGCTCCATTGTTTTTTGAATTCCCACATGACCAGCTAGGCCCCCTCCATGAGCTTCATGGATCAATAAGCTCCGAATTGGACACTTAGGAATGCATAACCGATTTCCCTTAAAAAGAAAGCCATCATGTAAGGAAAATAAGTCATATATCCCTTGGATACATTTCTGTAGGATTTCAGTAAAATCGCCATCCTCCTTGTAGTATTCCTTGATCAAATCAAATCCAAGGACCTTGGCTTCGACAACTCCGAGTAAATTATGCCTCCTAGATAAGGCATCCGCAACAACATTAGCTTTTCCACTCTTATATTTAGAGGAAAAGTTAAATGTTTGCAAGAATTCAACCCATTTTGCATGTCTTGAATTCAACTTCTTTTGACCATGGATAAATCTCAAAGATTCATGGTCCGAATGCAATATGAACGATTGTGGCCTCAAGTAATGTGACCAATGATCTAGAGCTCGTACCATAGCATAGAACTCTTTATCATAGGTAGAATAGTTCAGTTTGCCTTGACTCAACTTCTCACTGAAATAAGCAATTGGACGCCCTTCTTGAATCAAAGCTGCTCCAATCCCCTTCCCACTTGCGTCACATTCCACTTCAAATGGCTTGGAAAAATCAGGGAGTGCAAGAATAGGAGTGTTGCACATTTTCTCCTTGACTTCTTCAAGGGCTTTTTGCGCTTGTGCCGTCCATTCAAACGCCCCCTTTTTAGTACACTCAGTTATAGGAGCCATGAGTGTGCTAAAATTCTTGATAAATCTTCTATAGAAAGAAGCTAAGCCATGGAAAGAACGGACCTCCGTGAGTGTTTTCGGACTAGGCCAAGATTGAATCGCTTCAACCTTGCAAGGATCCACTTTCACGCCATTACCTGAAACTATATAACCAAGAAAAGTGACTTCATATAACATAAAATCACATTTTTCGAGTTTGCCATATAAATTTTGTGTCCTCAAAACAGAAAACACTTGTAGTAAATGATCTAAATGTTCATCCTCATTCTTTGAGTAAATAAGGATATCATCAAGATACACCACCACGAATTTGCCAAGAAATGGCCTCAACACCTCGTTCATCAATCTCATGAACGTGCTAGGTGCATTGGTCAATCCAAATGGCATTACGAGCCATTCATACAACCCATGCTTTGTCTTGAATGCAGTCTTCCATTCATCACCTTCCCGCATACGAATCTGATGGTAACCACTTCTCAAATCAACTTTTGAGAATATATTTGAACCACTCAATTCGTCCAACATATCATCAAGTCTTAGAATCGGAAATCTGTACTTGATAGTAATATTGTTAACAGCTCTACTATCAATGCACATACGCCAAGTACCATCCTTCTTAGGAACCAACAAAGCAGGAACCGCACAAGGACTCATAGATTCACGCACATACCCCATACCCATCAATTCTTCAATTTGCCTTTGCAACTCCTTGGTTTCTAAAGGGTTACATCTATAAGCGGGTTTATTTGGTAAAGGTGCGCCTGGAATGAGATCAATTTGATGCTCAATTCCTCTCAAGGGTGGTAATCCCTTTGGTAACTCATCAGGAAAAACATCCTCAAACTCTTTGATCAACTTCGCAAGTTTAGGATTTTGATTCACAAATTTTTCATGTATTTCTTTCGAATATAACATGAAAAGTTCTCCCTCACCTTCGAACTCCCTCTCAAATTCTTTGCAAGATAACAAGGAAATTTGGGATTTCTGTGGTTGTAAAAAACGTGGGGGTGGTAAAGGGTGCAATTTTTTGTGTTTCCCTTGGTGAGTGATAGTATAGGTGTTATGGTACCCATCATGAATAGATTTTTTATCAGATTGCCATGGTCTTCCAAGAAGAATATGACAAGCATCCATCAAAACAACATCACACAATTGACTATCATGATATGACCCAATCGAAAAATTCACCATACATTGCTTTCTAACCCCAGTATTAGCATTCGAATCTAACCAGCTCAATTTGTAAGGATGTGGATGATTGGTGGTGTTAAGACCCAGTTTAGCTACTAGCGCTTTAGACACCGTATTAGCCTCACTGCCCCCATCAATAATTAAATTACATACCTCGTCACCAACTTTACATTTGGTGATGAAAATGTGTTGCCTTTGTGGCGCCAAAGGTTCCTCCACGCGAGCTTGTAGTGCTCTCCTAACTACCAAATTGATTCTGTCCTCCGACTCCGGATAGCAATGCTCCTCCTCCTCTTCATCTCTTTCATGTGGAGTCACTTCTTTTTCTTCTTCAGACTCAAATTCCTCCCAATTGATGCTTTGGGTGGCTATGAGCTTAGCCTCTTGCATGGTTAAGGCTCTTGAATTAGGACAATCTCTTTTATAGTGTCCTCTGCCACCACACTTGTAACATACAAGATCACTAATCTTGATGTCTTTCGTGTTCCTCTTAGGTGGTTCATTAGGTTTGGTAAAAGAAGAACCCTCCCTTGGAGTGAAGGGTGGTTTACGTATCACTGGAGTAGTGATAGGCGTTTTCTTCCTTTTCCTTTTAGAGTCAAACTTCGTCACAAGTTTGCATGCTTCCACAAACGTGAGGTTGGTGTAACCTTCAAGTCTGTCTTGTAACTCTTGATCCAACCCAGCTACAAAACGTCCCAACTTCAACTCTTCATTTTCAGTCACTTCGCACACAATGGCAAGTCTATCAAATTCTTTGATATAATCTTCTATGGAATCGCCATTTTGGTGTAGAGTGCTCCATTTCACATACTGGCTCTGTTTGTAATTGTGAGGAATGAAACGATCTCTCATCCTCTTTTTCAGCTTTTCCCAAGTGGAAATATGAGCCTTACCCCTAAGGGTACGCCCTCTTTGTTCTCCTTGCAACCAATTGTCACCATAGCCCTTCAGTTTAACTTTGGCTATCTTGTACTGTTGGTCTTCCTCATGAATATCCTTGTACTCGAAGTACCTTTCCAAGGACTTTTCCCACTCCAAATACTTCTCCGGATCAAGCGTCCCATCAAAAGAAGGAACGTCCACTTTGAGACTCCTATCCTCCCTTCTAGGTGGAGGATCTTCGCCTTGATCTCTTCTGTCATGCTCATTCATGAGTCTTGCCATCAAGGCAGCAAGATTCCCTTGTAGATTGGCATTAGTTTCGGCCAATCTTTCTTGACTAGCAATGGAGCGATTAAGGGCTTCCAAAGCTGTCCTCAAATCCTGATTGTCTCCCATATCACGTAGGTACTCGTCCCCTTTGGAAAAATTTAAGAAAATTTTCCCCCTACCTGACGCGCCAAATGATGTGTAAACAAGATGAGAAACCTTGTTAAAACACTTAAACGACAGAAGGTAAAAGAAGACACGATTTAGTTAAGAAAAACGGTTGTTTTAGTTAGGGGAACTCTCACCCTAAGCTAAGAATATAGCAAAGAGGAACTCTCACTCGTTGCTTGGAATAGTTTTAGATAAGGGAACTCTCACCAAATCAGAAACTACAAGTTTTAATCTTGGGAACTCTCACCAAAATTAACACTCTTCAAATTTGGATACTCAAATTTGGACCTTAAAGATGACTACAGCAAAGTCACGTTTAATGAACAACACAAGTGTTTAGCAAATTTCTGGATGGTTTTCATTCACGTACAAGGACACTATTTATAGTAGTGTCTCCATTACATAAGGGATCATAGGATTCCCTTTTAATACATACCCATTATTTGCCTAATAAAAGACAGAATTAAACGTGCTAACTACCAACAATAAACTGAAGTTAACAACCTTAAACAGAAAACGTAAACTACCAAACAGAAACTAACTAATTAAACGTAAATCTAGGCTTAATTCAAGGCACACGTTCGCCCACCTTCCAACGGTATTCCAACGTGCAGCTAACAGCATTTCCAACGTGTTTCAACAGCTTCCAACGTGGATCCAACGTGGCAAAAGCTCCTTTGACTCAGCCCCCCTTTATTCTGGTCATACCCTAACTAACTCCTAAAGT
The DNA here is from genome assembly GCA_026401315.1 of Dysphania ambrosioides. NCBI lineage: Eukaryota > Viridiplantae > Streptophyta > Magnoliopsida > Caryophyllales > Amaranthaceae > Dysphania > Dysphania ambrosioides. The sequence goes on from CM048662.1 coordinate 15,661,043, forward strand.
CACGCCACTAACACAACTAACTTGGCCTAACTAACTCCTAAAGCTACGCCACTGACCTGCTCCAGCTAACTACCTCCCTATTTGACGCCAATGAGTCCAACTAACCAACCGGTATAACTAATCCCCATATTTACGTTCAACACAAACAGCCAACTCCTTAATTCACGCTCATATTCAGTCCAACGTGCATTCTGGAGTAACTTGATAAGCCGCCACTCTTCTAGATGTTTTTAGGTGCTTCTTACAAGGTTACTTACACTAAGTGAAGTATAACCCCTTGTAATAACTTTTGGACAAAAACCGTGTAAGAGATTAAGGGATGAATTGGACAGAATTAATCCCCTAGCATTTTGCTCAATAGCACCGTCTTGACCGTCTTCATCCAAATCATGGATTATTGTTCCTTGACCATCTTGGTCACTTTCCAAGAATTTATATGAATTGCATATTTTGGGAAAGGTTGGATTTTTAGTTTGGTTGGGATAGGAAAATTACAAATGGAACTTGGAAATTTTAGTAGTGAAACATTCTAAGTCGTTGCTTATTAATTTGGTATTAAATCGAGTCAATTTTGGCTATTGAGTCGGGCAGGTTGGATTAAGTCATTATTGGATCAGGCTAAATAGGTTATTTGGTTGTTTGGATTCGGTTTGGGTTCAAGTCAAGGTCGTTTCTGGTTAATCCGAATTGGTTCCTTAACGAATTATAGTGTGTTATTTCAAGTACGGGTAGATTTTTGGGTCAAGTCAATTATGATAACAGGTCGTCTCGATTTCGGTTGAAATTCGGGTTGGGCTTTATCAGGTTCGCATTTTGTTATTAATGACATGTTATTATCAAGTTATGTCTCGGTATTTGACTATTTTATTATATTTGTCTTGGGTCATATCCGAAAAGTTCAGATCATCTTATGCGATTACTTGTGTTTTATATGATGGTTAATTCATAAAGGGCTTTATTAAACGTCACCCATAAATCTCCAGCTACCGCCCGTATTTTATACATGAAATGCCAAATTTTCCCTTAGTTTATATTTATATACGCTAAATGTATATTCACTTTTACCACTCAATATTAGTTTATTTTACTTTGAGTTTTCGGTGATTACTTTCAGTATTTATAGTTTTTACTTTCACTAACATTTTATTTCTCACATTCCAAACTTTTCCTGTCATTCTTCTTCTTTCATTACCTCTATTTCCTTCGGTTCTTTCGGTTTCATTCCTTCAGTTCAATTTCTTCCGTTCAATTTCAACTCCTTCAGTTCAATTTCTTCCGTTCAATTTCAACTCCTTCAGTTCCACTCCTTCAATTTCAACAATGTCCGATGAGGTACTGTTCGTTCTTATGACAATTTCAAGTAATTCATTTCATTTTGTTGTATATTGAACTATATGATTAGGTTAAATATGTGCATTTATATATATAATTCTACGTTTTGTATATTTATACTTATATAATTGTGTGATAAGTGTTAGTCAATGTAGAATTAGGTAAGTTAAGATGCTAATTAAAGAGAAACGTATGCTTGAGACGTTTTTATCGTTGTTTGTAATCGTAAAATACAAACGTTTTTTATGTCCAATAAATCGTGCAATTTGGACTTTTTTTAGGACATGTTGGACCGTCCTGTTGGACGTTTAATGGACACAATAAACGTCCATTTTGGACGTTTTTTAGGGCATGACAAACGTCCATTTTGGACTTTTTTAGGGCATGACAACCGTCCATTTTGGACGTTACTTTGGGGCAAGACAAACGTCCATGTTGGATGTTTCTTTAGGCATAACAACCGTCCAATATAGACGGTTTTTGGGGTAGGGTGAAACGTCCAGTTTGGGCGATTTTTCGGTGTTTTTTCGCGTAAAAATTCTCCTGTTTTCTTTAAATCTTTCCTAAATTAAAACATTCCCAATTAACTATTATTAGTAAGAATTAAATTAACATAAACAATTGCCTATCTAATGTTATTAGGAATATCAATTATTTTTATTTGATATACGTTGCTAATCGAATATTATTAGAAATATCAATCGCTAATGTCAATTTATACGAACATTGCTTATTGATGTTAATTACGTATTAGAGTTACATATCTAATATAGCAATCTCTTTATGAAATTTCAGGACTTTGGCGGGGATGGAATTGATTAAAGTGGGATTTTTAGTCACGAACAAGATTTTGCTACGTTTGTGGACGCTAAATTATGGGCTCAAGAAGAAGCCATGAAATATGGATTTATGTAGGTTTCAGCCACACATAAACCTTAATCTGATGGTCGTGTGCATAAGTGGTTGTGTTGCGATCAATATGGGAAGAAAAAGGATCGAAACTTTTTGAATGCGCAGAGGTTTAATACGAAAAGAAAGGGGTGTGGTTGTAAATTCAGGATCAAGGCGTTAGAGCGTCCAGAGTGTGATGGATGGTATATCGAGGGTGTTCCGAAATGGGGGTTTCATAACCATGAGTTTGTGGTGTATCTAGTAGGGCATCGACAAGTGAGTGGCTTAAGTCCATCTCCTAAAGAAATCATAAGGGGAATAAGTGACACACATGTGAAACCGAAGAAGATGTTAGCATCAATATTGGACCAGTATCCAGAAGACAACCCTAATGTGTGACACATTTATAATGAGAGATTTAAGAAGAGGATGAAAAACTTTGAAGGAAGGAATGCAATCCAACAAATGTTTAACCAAGCAAAGAAATATGAATATGAATTTTGGTTCGATATTGACACTAGGACATTTCAACTGACTCGTGTGTTTATGGTGCATCCTGAATCTAGCTTGATGTTATGTACGTGGCCATATGTGATTCTAATTGATTCAATGTACAAAACAAACAAGCATAGATATCCGCTGGTTGAGATAATTGGGATGACTCCAATAAATTCAAACTTCATGATCGGTTATGCAATCATGAAGGATGAGAAATCAGAGAGTTACTGGTGGGTGTTAGATAAATTGAGGCATCTAATTAGTTTTAAAGTGCACCCTAAACTGATAGTGACTGATTATGAGGGAGGATTATTTCGTCCCATTGTGGAGTTATTTCCCCAATCGCGTCATTTACTTTGCACATGACACATCAACAACTGTGTAGAGAAGAAGATATACAACATATTGAAAGACAAAAGGCGCGCTACTGATGTAAAAATGGGTAAATGGAGTAGAATTATGAATGCAAAGACAGAAGTGGAGTACAACAATGTAGTGATACAATTTCGGGATTCTTATGCGTGGTGCTCTGTTCTGGTGCAGTATGTAGAGAACCAATGGTTGCCCCATGCTGAGCGATTCGTGAAGTACCATACTAACCTGTTCCTTCACTTAGGGAACAGGACGACATGCAGAGTTGAGAGCTCACACGGTGCCTTGAAGGACTGGTTGGATTCCTCCACCAATGCTCTAGATACGCTATTTGAACGTTTTCACTAGCATTTACAAACCCTGCGACAGAATGTTTAATACAACCTTGACCAGTCATGAAGTCGTCACGACACTTTGTACCAAGAGTTCATATACAATCAGCTTCATGGTCGCATTTCTCATTATTGTTTGTCATTGATTAAGGATGAGGTAGACCGAATGAGGAGGCCTGGTACTATAGTTGAGAGCAGTTGCCGGTGTGTTTTAAGGGCTACACATGGTATCCCATGTGCTTGTGCTATATATCGAATGGCCGTGGGGAATTCGTCACTTTTTTTAGTTGATATCCACCCATTCTGGAGAATGTTAACCATTGGTGCAATGCATTTAGACTCCAAGTACGTTGACTGATCCGAGCAAGCAGTGAATGAATTACGGGGTCTGTTCGAGAGAGTAGCTTATTTAACCCCTTCCCTAGTACGTGATGTCTTGTGCTACCTATATGGCATGTTGGAGCCTTAGGGATCTTACCTTGAAGAGCCAGAGTCACTAACACAAACTCGAGGATGACCTTCACAACGTGACCAATGTTCATGGGAGTACGCTTATGGACGTAAGACTATGACAAAAACTCGATCTAGGCAGTCAGGGAAATCATCTCGTCGTTCGTCAAAATCTGTGAACATGCCTCCAGTAATAGGTAGAATGGACATGGAGAACTTCCCGTACAAAGATAGAGTTCCAAGAATTATATTGAATCACGTTGAAGGGTGGAATGATGTCAAGGCTGATGGAAATTGTGGCTTCAGATGTGTTGTTGATGCATTTCACAATGGAGAAGACAACTACCCTCTTATACGTAGGCTCATGTATAATGAAGTGGTAGCGAACTACTACAAATACACTATTGTCTATTTCAACGAAGTTAATCGAGCTCTCCAATGTATTAATTGGGAAGGTGGATGTTGCGGGGAGGATCACTAGATAGAGGACAGTGCCGATTTGTTCGCTATCGCTAACATTTACAAGTGTGCAATAATGCTATTTGGAGTTGGTTTGCATGAGCGCGCCTTTTATCCATCCACTATAGTCTTACCTTGGCATTCTCCATCAGCGTACACTACATCGGTTACGGAATTGGCTATTACACATTGGGGGATTTACAAGAATTTTATTCGGTTACACCTATCCTCTGATTTTCCTGTTTCTCCGATAAACCGTTTATGGGAGGACATGCGAGATGCCACTATTGTTGGGTGGGACCAACTCTATGCTCAAAGAATGACAGATTGGAATGATTTAGCTAACTATGTACCATGGTAGATTCGTCCATTTTGGACGTTTCTACCTAGGTAGAACCATGTATTTTACACGGTTCTCCATATATATATATATTCATCTTCTTCTTTAAGCTCAAAATAACCAAATTCAACAAATTCAACAATGGCGGAACAAACAACGTATTCCTAAAAATCATTATACTCCATGAAAAATAAGTTCAAATTACTTTAAAATCAAAATATTACATATAAAGAACCATAAATTGCTAAAAAAATAAAATAATACATACTTTTGATGATGAAGAACCCGCTAATCCTCTTAGAGCTTTACCAGCAACTATAATTATTCTTCCACTCAAGCTTCGACTTGGTTCTTTGCCCGATCTTGACATGGTGAATTTCTGGAAAAAAAATTTGGTTTTATGAAAGAGGTTTCTTAGGAGAGAAATAGATGTTTGAGAGAGTTTGAGTGAGTGAATGATAGAAAAGTATTGAAAGAGTGATAGAAAAATGGGTTTATAAGAGATAGGAAAAAAAGAGTACAATTAGGTGAGTAAATGGTTTGTATTAGGTCATTAAATTTAAACATTATATAAATAATAATTTAGGTTAGTAAATAGGTTAAATTAGATTAGTAAATTAAATTATTAAATTAGGTTAGTAAATACGTTAAATTAGAATAGTAAATAAAATTATTAAATTAGGTTAGTAAACTAAAAAGTTAAATAATTATTACATGTGTTTAAATAAGGTTAAATTAGGTATATAATATATATATAAGGGCAAAATCGTAAAGAATGTGTAAAATACGTTTAAAATACGGGCGATAGCTAGATAATCACGGGCGGTGTTTAGCGATTCAATTCATAAATAGGACAATAATAATGTAAATAAGTCATTGCAAAATAAAATATTTATGAGGTAGTGATTATTAAATGTGTATTATTGTATCAAACGATGAAATGAGTATATGATGTGTATCTTTAGTATATCAATGCATCAATGCATCATTGTATTATCAATATCAATTATCTACATTATTGCATATCATTTAAATATATAATAAATTTGATAATCATTTAAATACAAACATGATAGATTTAATCGAATAAAATCAATAGTGAAAACTAAGTAACTTGATATATTTATAAATGAACAATTTTCGGGGTTTACTCAATTAGTAAAAGAATACTATGCAGTACAATCTTTGAAAGTGTTAGACTTTGGCAAGGCTTTTAATGCGCCTGAATATGGTTGTAAAAGGCACCTCACAAGTTTGCAATGCTTTTTGTGATATTATACCGACAGTTATAAATTGTGTATCAGTGTAATAAAGTAATTTTAATTTCACCCTACTTTTCTATGAATAATTCACGATAGGTATATTAGCACATCCACGTTGATGAAAATAAATAAAGTAGTGTAACAAAATACTTATTCAAATATTTAGTAAACCTTTCAAAATTTTGACTTTATAAATATACTTATTAATAAAAATGTTTGGTTTTAAGGTTTTCTAAAATTGGGTAAAAAAAGGTCTGGTAAGATCAACTCACATATATTTAGATTTTAACATGCCAGGTTAAATCGGGTCACGAATTATTATAAGTTAGGTCATATAGGTTATTTGTCGGGTTCAATCGGATTTGGGTTGTCTACAGGTCAAGTTTGTAACCAGGTCGAGTCTATAACGGACCGAGTCTGTAACGGGTTGAATACAAATCGATTTCGGATCTTTGAATATTGGGTCAAATCGGTTTTGGGATGATTTTAGGTCGGGATGGGTCATTTTTGGGTCTCACTTTTCAAATCATAATCAAGTCCGTCTTAGGTCAGTTTCGGGCAGTTTATCTGGTCGGGTTAGATTTTGACAATACTATGCGCTTCTTTTTTTTATTGGTTGTATTGTGTTCCCTATTGGTCCCAGGGCATGGTACTCCAAAAGGTTATAAAAAGGGTCATTTTCTTTTTATATTCATAAAAGATAAAAAAAAGTAAACATTATAAATAAGAAAAGAGTAATAAGAAAAAGAAATATTAGCTAAGTATGCTTTAGATCAACCATTTGAACTATGTAAGTTGGAAATTATGAGGCAATTGGTTTTATTCTCTTAATCGAGTTGACAAAAGCCAAGATGGGCAGTTGCTCATGACAAAGTGAAACCTTAGAATTTGTTGAATATGACATTATCTGTACTGGATACAAACCTTGTAAACGCAACACCGTAAAGCATAAAGACAAGCTAAAACTTTCGAGTGCAGCACATATAAGGCAAAACCACAAGCTAGGCCACCAAGATCCATCTCCTCAGTACTCATAACTGCAACTATTTCCCAATCCATTATGGGCTTCCTTGAAGAAGCATACCACGCTCTATTAACCTGGACGCCCACTAACTCCAAATCAAAGCAGGCTAGCCAATGAAATTATGTCAAAACTAGGAGGATGTTAAGTCTCTTGGCAACATGAGAAGCCTGGTCGTTTGTAAACCGAATGATGAGTAATAAGCAGTAGGAAACATCCTTGTGTTATGAATTAAAGACCATATCATTTCTTCTCAACCACATACCCCAAATAGTATCCAAGAAAACTAGCAATCTAGTGCTTTGAAAATCGTCCATGTGATGAAATAGCTAGAAAATAATAACAGAAAGGTTGACCTTTATGAATGAAAAGATCTATTTTGTACACATTTTTGAAGTGCTTTTAAGGCCCTTTGCATATAGTTTAGGTGCATTTACGTTAGTTTTATGGATTTTTTTACTATCTTGAACTCCCTCTGGGGTTTCACTGGCATTTGCATGGTTTTGATGTGTTTCGGGTATTTTAGGAGCCATTTTTGTGAATTGGAGAAGATTCATGTGTATTTTGAAGATAATAAGGTTTTAAGTTGAAGTTTTAAGGTCCAAACCATCTAAACTAAATAACTAATTGAATAAATGAAGATGACAAAGGCTTAGCATGGTCTCTATCCATGCTTAAAAAGGATATCGATGTTATTTGAAATGAAAAGAAGAACTCTCAAGTGAAAGAGGAGAAATAGCCGAAGAATTAACGAAAATGAGGAGGCAAGTATGTGCCCCAATGCGTGGAGATTGTCCTAGATATGATAATGACACAATGACGCTCACCACAATACATCTTCCAAATGGGTGACATCTTCCAAATTGACCATAATACATATAATTTTCAATCACACCATCTTGGTGGAGCTTGGACAACACTAGGATAAAACCTTCCATATGAAATTAAGTAGTTTTTATTTTGAATGAATATGCCAAATCAAAGTAACTGACTAAACCTTTGTTGATCTAATGATAAATCTTTCACCTGATATATGTCCTTGCTACATCGAAGGAAAACATAACATGATTTTATTGACACAAAACATGAAGGGATAAAACTTCTAGTAGAGAGACTCTCAATATTGCGGAAGTGAAGGATCCAAACTAAGAATTTCACGGTAGAAGAATATTTGAAGGTCTTGCATAAATGAATAGTACTCTATTCACTAGTCTCGGGATCAATAAAGTCTCGAACCTTGAAATGGACTACCTCTAACAAAGTAACCAAAGAGCAACAAGCTGAAACCTTCACATTCGCCCAATGGTCCATGTAAGCATTGACTATCTTTGTAGTCCCTATCTTTCATCTATACCTATCAAGTACCATATTTTTTTACTCTACAAAAACTATTGAAGTAATATTTCTCTTTCGAAAGTGAAGAGAAAAGGGTTTTGCTGCAATAAAAACCCCAAATACTACAAGTTGTGGGTGTTGTGACATCCTCCACACTTGATTCATCAAATAGGCCTTTACAAATCTAATAGATTTCGAACACCCAAGCCTCATATGCCTTCGGTTTATGGACAATAGATTTTCCTACTCAATGCATGCTTGTTCCTTGTGTCAATGCCTTAGAGCCTTTTTGCTATGTTTATTTTAGATGAGTGATATGCAACAATCCAATGCCTCTCAGAAGAAGTTGAATATATATAGAGCATTTATTAATCCTCGACTCTTTCACTAACTTGAAAGCAACAAGATGAAAAAAGAGAAGAGAAAAAGAAGAAAGGAAAGAAAGAAAAAAAAAGTTCGCTGAAAAAGTTCCAGAAAAAGATCTTTCTTACCATTAAACAAGCAAAAGAAGTGAATAACTTTATATGAGTCAAGGGGAAGCAAAGATCAAAGTATTGAGAAGAAGAAGACAAATTTGAATGATTGGAAGGCTAAAATGATGGTTTGAACCCATACATCATGTTTATAGTGGAGTTTTATTTAGGTTTTTTAGCACCATTTTCCTAAATAATATTGTCCTACCTCATCTAACTAAGCATATCTTATCTAGAGAGTCATGACCTTCTTGAGTTAACATCATACGTAGAAGTAGAGAAAGACAAAAGGTAATCCTAAAGAGGATGATTTCATAGAGTTAATGCATTACTAGGTTAAATGCATATTCTACCCGATAAACAAATGAGTGGATTAATTCTGTATGCACACCTAATGTGAGAAGTTTATAGTATATGAACGAGACTAGCTGGCGGAGTACATAGTCGTTCTTCTTGATAATCGAAATATCATGGATTTTATATAACTCTTGTATGCGTTTATTTTGTTTTGAAATATTTTTTTTGACATAAGAGTTTAATAAAATTAAAGCAGGTAAGTCTCTTTAGAGGATTTGATCTATCTCACCCGTTTTTGCTTTTAAGCACTTAGGGACAAGCATTCATTTATCTTGGGGGAATTCAATAAGTCCCATTTAAATATATGATTTGAGGATATTTTAGGATAATTTACATGTAATTTAGATGCATTTTAGTTTAGTTTTACTTAATTTAACTTGTTTGCTTTCATATGATATGTTCACAGGTTTTCATAGTGTTTGTGATCCTTAGTAGGATTTTTGAAACCCCAAGGAATGAAACAAGTTTAAGAACTCATGGAGGGATTCTATAGAGTCATGAGTGTCACTATAAATTAAGCAACACAAAAATATGATAAGTGGTTAATACTAGCCAATTCACCAAGAAAATAAAGGAGTTGAAGTAGAAAATGCATGAGCGTAAAGCAAGGAGACTTAGTAGAATAGAGCCCTCAAGTGAAAAAAATGAAGAACGAAGAGGGAATTGATTGAGTGTGTAGAGTACTTGACCAAGTCCTTGCTAGAAGTGCCAAATATGTTTTTTGCTCAATTGGAGGGACTCGATCGAGTGTACAGAACACTCGATTGAGTTTATTTTACTAGGCTGATTTTTAGCACTTTCCTTAATAAAGACGGGATGCATTTGTATACATATTATGCATTTATAGGTTTTACAAGAAGACATACCTTTAGTTTTCTTTAGTTTTCTCTTTAGTTTAACTTTATGTAAGGCAGAGTTTGGTTTTTTGGGGGTGATAGTGGAAAAGTTGACAGATAAGTGACCCTTACTGCCACTCTACAAAACCGTACATGAGATTTTCACCTCATATGGCTCCTAGTTCAATTCTTTTGGGATCCTTTCCATAATTCTTTATTTAACTCCCGTAAGGTTGATCTCATAAAATCTGACCCACTTTCTCATTGAGCAAAGGGTATGAAAAAAATCTGATTGGTTTTGATTTTTCGATCAAAAGTACTATGGAAAAGCCATGCATGGTTATAATTTTACATCCATTATTATATGTTTGCTTTAACTTTTGTTGTTTTTGATGTGAAAATGGTTTTCCTTTATCCATGGGCAATGAATTTCAGTATATTGGGTGTATTTGTATTTATAAAAGCTTTAATTTTTGTGCTTATCCTAATTGTTGGTTTAGTTTATACATGGCAAAAAGGAGCATTGGAATGATCGTAATCCCTAAATATTCCGACAATAAAAGAAAAAAAGAATAAGATTGAAACAGTAATGAATTCCATTGAGTTTCCATTACTGTACGAATAACCAAAAATTCTATTATTTTAACTACATTAAATAACCTTTCAAATTGGTCAAGACCCTCAAGTTTATGGCTGCTTCACTATGGTACCATTGTTGCTTCATTAAATTTTCTTCATTAATAGGCTCACGATGTAACTTTGATCGTTATGGACTCATATCAAGATCAAGCCCTAGACAAGCAAACCTAATTTTAAGAACCAGTATCGTAACAATGAAAATGACACCTTCGTTAGTGAGATTATAGGAGCAAATGCCTGAACCAAAATATGTTATTGTTATGGGAGCATGTACAATTACAGGGGGAATGTTCAGTGTCAATTATTATAGTACTTTTCGAGGGGTTGACAAACTAATCCCCATGGATGTCTATTTGCCGGGTTGCCCACCTAAACCTGAAGCTGTTATATATGCTATAACAAAACTTTGTAAGAAAATATCTCGGGAAATCTACAAAGATAGAATTAAGTTTAATCGAAGAATCGATGTTTTACTATCAATTACAAGTTTTGTGTTGGGTGTAGTATTCATACCGAAAATTATATTCAAGGATTACTGTATAAATATAAATCTCCATCTACTTTAGAAATTCATCCTGAAACTTTTTTCAAATACAAAAGCTCAACATCGTCCCATAAATTAGTGAATTAAAGAGGATTCTTATTTATTTGTAATTGTAAGTAGCAGGTCAATTTTCATAAATTTCATCGTATCATAAAGTAAATGTAAAATATTTATACAAATAAAAATATGAGGGAGATATAAACAAAATGCAGGGTCGTTTGTTTGCTTGGCTAGTTAAACACGGGCTAGTTCATAGATCATTAGGCTTTGATTACCAAGGAATAAAGACTTTACAAATAAAGCTAGAAGATTGGCATTTCATTGCTATTATTTTATATGTATATGGTTACAATTATTTACGTTCGCAATATGCTTATGATGTAGTCCCAAGCGGGTTGTTAGCTAGTGTGTATCATCTTACGAGAATAGAGTACGATGTGGATCAACCATAAGAGGTATGCATAAAAGTATTTGCTCCAAGGCAGAATCCTCAAATTCTGTCCATTTTCTAGGTTTGGAAAAGCGCGGATTTTCAAGAATGGGAATCTTATGATATGTTGTGAATCTCGTATGATAATCATCCACACTTGAAATGTATTTTAATGCCCGAAAGTTGGATAGGATTCCCTTACATAAGGATTATATTATCCCAAATTTTTATGAAATACAATATGCTTATTGAATGATAAGAAACTTGTTTTCACTTTTACGGCATTAGATATATAAAGATTATTTATATGTTCTACTCTATATCAAACCGAATAATTGATGTCCCACCAGTATTCTATTACCATTTATGGGTAGACAAAAAAGAAAAGACAAACTAAGAATTCATCAAGAGTCTAAAAAGTTTTCTTTTGGATGAGCTAAGAACCGATAGAATGAACGAAAAAGTTCTGTATCATTAACCTTATACTGCATATCCATAAATTACTTAATTAGACTTATATGAGTTCTAGAAATTTGTATAATGTATTAGGAAATAAAAAATAGATATCAAGGAGAATTTGATTTTATTTGCACTTTCTCTGAGATAAATCTTATGTATTTTCATCCTTTAATTCTTTGAGACTCTTACTTGAATGTTTCAACTACCTAATTCAAATTTTTAGAATATTCGGAATATGTACGTATGAAGTATTAATATGCATTTTTCCTGAAAGTAAATACAATATGAACAAATAAAAAAATAGAAAACATCAAAAAATTCTTTACTTTTATTTTATAACTTTTTACCCATCTATCTATAAAATAAATGGGCTATGTTGTATGATAACTAGCGAAAAACCTTATGTATGCATGTGTTATGATTTCGACTATTAATGAATATGTATATCAATCCATAAAAAAAAGTATGTGCCAGGAACCAAATTTGAACTCGTGACACAAGGATTTCCAAACCTCTGATCTACCAGCTAAGCTATCCCTGCCATTCATTCACCTTTCTGGCGTATTGTCTTCTCATTTCATTTTACTCGATAACTCGAGTTTCTGTCAATTTAAAGGACGAAAAGTATTAAAAAGTCTTATATGCGTACCAAAATCACTTGGGTTTTCCAAATTTGTTTATAATGTTTTTAAAGTTTTACTATGGGTAATAAAATAATATGAATTGTTAATCATGAAAATGAGCACTCCTTTCTCAAAAATATTAATTTGTATTTCTATCATATATTACTAGGCTTGTGATAAGAGGAAAATTTTTTGTTCCTATCCATTTTGAAAATAAAAAATGAGGAGTATAACCACCTTCAACTCGTTAATGAAAAAAAAGAACTACTTTAGGAGTAAAAAATCTTTTGGGGATAGTGGGACTTGAACCCTCACGATTTTTAAACTCGACGAATTTTCTTCTTACTCTAAATTTCATTGTTGTCAATATTGACATGTAGAACGGGACTCTATCTTTATTATCGTTTGATTAATAAGTTTTTCCAAAGATTTATCAGACTACGGAGTGGAATATTTGATTCTTTTTTCAATTTCAAATCGATTGATATAGTATAATTGTCACCCTTTTTGGGTTGAGGTTTTGACGGAAGAATTCTTAGAACAACACAGTCAACCTCATTTGTTAGAACAACTTCCTTTGAGTCTCTACACATATCCTTTTTTTCTTGCTTTTGAAATCCTTCTTTTTTTTCTTTTGAAAAAAGGAGTTGGCTCAGGGATTGCCCATTTTTCTTAATTCCAAGGTTTCTCAGATTTTGAAAGTTTTCACTTATATGTCTCCATATTAAGGCTCAAGCCAATTAAGTCCGTAGCGTCTATCGATTTCGCCATATCCCCTTTATTGTTTTATTTTCAAATTAGGATCTTTGTTTCATGTTCTTCGCTTTTATTCTTTCATTTCTGACAGAACCATCGAATTCATTAGATTTGATATGGATTACTATACCAAAAAAGAGTTTCTCCTTTTTTTCATTTTTTACCTATCTTCTTTCATCTATATTAGAAGTCTATATTTACATTTCATTTGGTCTTATTAGAAATGATTCTATCATTTCTGTAGCTATAATTCAATATTGAAGGATATATATACCCTATATATCCTTCGCATTGTTCATTTTTGCATGCAATTTTTAATACTCAAAGGGTCGATTCTTTTTTTGTCATCATGGTCTACGAATGCGAGTAGAAGAATATCTTATTATGTTAATATAATTCGGAGTTCATCTTAAGCGATTCAAATTTGTTTATTCTTTTTTATTGTAGGTTTTTGTAAGGCAGACTCTTATAACTATAATCCTTATCTATTTATTATATTATAGTTCCAGATATAATTATTCTAGTTCGAGATATAATGAAAATTGTCATAAGGCTTTTTTTTATTTTGATTTGAAATGCATTTCAAATTCATAGCTCTACTCAAGAGATAAATAGAATTTCTTATAATTGCTAAATTTAATTAAAATAGAATCTAATTGTTATAGACAAAAAATAGAATATACATTATATTCTATAAATAGAGAGAAATAAGCTAAATTCAATTTTTTTATTAATTTAATTTGAAATATTTATAGGAAATTCATATTTTAAAAGAATAAAAATCAATATCAATAAGCCTAAACTAAAATATAGTTTATTGAATGACAATGCATGTAGAATTTCTGGTAGCCCGCTAGCTTAGAGGTTAGAGCATCGAATTTGTAATGCGATGGTCATAGGTTCGAGTCCGATAACCGACTATGTTCTATTTTTCTTTGTCTTTATATATATTTTTTTATTTGAAATCAAATAACATAGAAAAGAAAGGATGTCTTTCCCTTCTTCAAAACAATCTGTTATGTCAAAGACACTTCCATCCAGGAATAAAAGCAATGGGTTCAATCTTGGTAGACCAAATCCAAAAAAAGTCTTTCTTTGCCTTTTTTTTAGTTACATATTTTAATTTGATTACAGAATATATAATATATATCAAATGGTTTATTTATGATTTCTATACAATTCATGTCATTATTTATTTGACTATAACACTTCATAATACAACCCTTCAGGGTATTCTGTTTCATTTATCATTTAGTTCAGTTTTAATTTTGTTTTTTTTTTGTAAAACGGAATATATATATATATATATATATATATAAATGGAAATAAAGAAAATAAACAAAGAAAGGAGTCTTTATGTCGTGTTACCGAGGGCCTCGTTTCAAAAAAATACGCCATCTATGGGCTTTACGTGGAGTAACTAATAAACGCCCTAGAGCCAGAAGTGATCTTAAAAACCAATCACGTTCTGAGAAAATATCTCAATACCGTATACGTCTAGAAGAAAAACAAAAATTGCATTTTCATTATGGTATTACAGAACAACAATTACTTAAATACGTTCGTATCGCCAGAAAAGTCAAAGGGTCAACAGGTCAAGTTTTACTATAATTTCTTGAAATGCGTTTGGATAACATCATTTTTCAATTAGGCATGGCTCCAGCTATTCATAGAGCTCGCCAATTAGTTAACCATAGACATATTTTAGTTAACGACCATATATTAGATATACCAAGTTATCGTTTCAAACCCCAAGATACTATTATGGCAAGGGTTGAACAAAAATCCAGAGGTCTAATTCAAAATTATCTTGATTTATCCCCCAGTGAGGAATTACCCAAACATTTAACTCTTTACCCATTCCCATATAAAGGATTAGTAAATCAAATAGTAGACAGTAAGTGGATCAGTTTGAAAATAAATGAATTGCTAGTAGTAGAATATTATTCTTGTCAGACATAACCCTAAATAAAATAGAAAGTAAAGGATTCGGACGATTTGACCCCTTTTTTTTGCCAAAGTAAAATGACTTATATAAGGTTAAAAGTCAGGGGTTTGACCTAGATTTTCTCCCACTTATATATTCTATCCCATCCCGGGTTTTTCCTATTCATGTATCCTAGATTGGCATAAAGATTTTCACTTCTTGTTTATTATTTCTAGAATTTTACGTATCACAACAATTCAAAATAGAAGTAATATATATCAAAATAAAAGAAGGCTAACTCTTATATTCCAAAGTATTTCTTGGTGTTTGATTTGTTACAGTTAAAAATGTTGGAAAATTCAATTAGGTGTAAATTGAACCACTTAGAGGGATTCGAACCATCAATAAACAAAAGCCTACATAGCAGTTCCAATGTTACACATTCAACCACTTAGACATCTCTCTTACATAATGATTATGACTTAGAAACCAAAAACATAGCGAGCCATTACTATGTTTATATTACTATTCGATTTTTGTTTGTATAGGTACAACTACAACTAACGCACCACTACTATAACTAACAACTAAAAAGAATAGACAATTTTTTATCAAAAACCTTTTCTATCATAGGCTTATTTGATTCTCTTTCTTTTCACCTTTCGATCATAATTAAATCAAAACTTGTTTTTGATCTGATCAAAAAATTCCTTGATTCTTCTACTTCGATGAAAATGGAAGAGTTCCCATGCTATTCCATTTGATTTCTATAAATTGAATGGGATTCAACTATTTCTTATTGATTCATGAAAAAGAAGCAATTTGTAAGGTATTTGGAACAATTGGAATAAATAGAAGTCTAAGTAGTAGTGAAAAATTTATATGTTTATTGGAATTTTTTTATTTATCTATTTTTATGTTATTTCGTACTGACAATAAGTAGTTTCAGAATCTAATGCGAATCTTATCCTGCCACTCCTTTGGAGACATAAGGCGATTATAGGTCGTTCATTGTGATTTGTGGAATCACCAATTTCCTCTCGCATGCTTATGATTCCATGCTAGTTATTGTTTGATTTTCTCGAACCTATCATGTTCGGTTTTGAAAGCTGCATTCATAGGGTGAATCTAATCTTATCCCCATTTTTCTCTATTTGATTTATCTCTTAATTCATCGTGATCTATATTCTCGTTATTAGTTTTAGTTGTTTTTCAATCCAAAAAGTCTAGTTGTGTTAAGAATTGATTGTCTTGATATCCTTTGTCCTTGTGGTTCGATCTCCTACTCCATTATACTCACATAGTTTGTAGGTTGGTATAAATATTGTTTGTATAACTAGTCTTTTACGATGGTCTTAATGACTCAACCAAAGCACTCCTAGACTCAGCAGTAGGTGGTCAACTTTCTAAAATTCCATTCACCCAGGTAAAAGCCAAAATTGAGGAAGTTGCAAAGAATAGTGCCCGGGGAGGAACTAGGAGTCAGGGTTTACCTAGAGGGATGATAGACACAACCAACTTGGACACCATTAGTGCTAAGATAGAAGCAGTCATCGATAAGAAATTGTCCAAATTAAGCCTAGCCGGTAGTTCGAACACCCCTCTAGTGCGAGAAAAGCACTTTGCATGTGCCATATGAGGAGGTACCAACCATGATACTTCATATTGTGGTGATTCGCACTCCGAGCATGTCGCTGTAGTTGACTATGGAGGTTATAACCTAGAACCGCAGGTGATGAATTATGACGGTTATGGGTAAAATCCTGATCATGTAGCAGCCCTTAACTATGGTGGACAAGGACACGAAGTAGGGTATGGACAACAACCTTTCCCAAATCAACCATATAAACCTCCCTTCAATTCTAACCAAAACCAGGGAAACTTTCACTCGAGATACAACAGAAATGCTCAAAGTGGGTTTAACAACCAAGGTTTTCAAGGGAAACAATCTAACGGAAATGTACCAAGGCCAAATGTATATAGACCTCCAGGGTTTAATCAAGGGCCTAGAAATGGTACACATCTGCCTTTCCCACCTAGTCAACCTCATCATGTGACTTCTCAACCACAACAAAGTCACACCTCGACCAATGACCATTTAGCCTCCCAAGTAACACCTCTTGCTCAGCGAAACCAGAGTCTTACTCAAATTAATCTGACTCTCATCCAGCAAATGCAACAACTTCAAGCTCAGCAAAAGTTGTTTGAAAATCATTTCGCCCAAATGGCTAGTCCTCCTGCACCACCGTTATTCCCATCTCACCCTTAACCTAACCCCTCTACATGACCTCCACCTTAGCACCCAAACCCAAACCCAAACCAATACACTACGAAAGCTATCCACCTGAGATTAGTGACTCAGTATGACGGTCCTTCATATCTGGTGGACGCACCTTTGGTACGGGTGAGTGATGAGATGAGAGTGGATGAAAATGAAAAAGAGGAGGAACAAAGTAAGGGGTCGAGAGTTAAAAGTGAAAAAGATAGGGAGGACGAGAATGATAAGATAAGGAGTGATAAGCTAGTAGAGAGTGAGGAAGAGAGGAAAAAGAGGATTAAGGAGATAAAGAGGCTAGATCGTTTATATGCACCCCTACTTCCATTTCCCTATAGGAAAGTCAAGAAGTAGCTTGATGATAAGTTCAAGAAGTTTCTCGAACACTTACAAAAGATGGAGATGAAAATTCCATTCCTTGATGCAATGGCACAGATGCCAAAATATGCTAAGTTCTTGAAGGACTTATTGTCCAACAAGAAAAAGCTTAAGGAAGAGGTAATCAGTCTCCCCCATCAAGTTAGCTCAATATTACAAGGGAAAATGCCTATAAAGGAGCGAGATCCCGGTCCATATAACCTCCTAGTAAAGTTGGGGAATCTTGATCCTAAAGGGGCGCTCACTGATCTCGGGGCTTCGATTAGTCTTATGCCTCTATCAATCGCCAAGAAGCTACCCTTTAGCCTTAGACCTTCAAGGAAAACGATCCAACTGGCAGATAGGAATATAAAAGTGCCATGTTGAGAACTTGACGATATACTTATTCAAGTGGGAGAATTAGTGGTCCCTTGCGATTTCATAGTGGTGGAAATGGAAGAGGACCCTTACACTCCACTTATCTTGGGAAGAGCCATTCTGAAAACACTTCAGGCAGTTATTAATTGCCATGATGACACCATAATGGTAGAAGTAGCCCAAGTGAAGGTAGTCTTCAAAATCTCCCCACTTAGACTAATGTGATAAGATTGATGTGATAAGGAACCTTCTTGTACCTACCTCGGTTACGAGAGTATGATCCTTTCTTAGACATACAGGATTTTATAGATGTCTCATCTTAGGATTCTCGACTTTAGCTAAACCTTTGAATGAATTGCTTTAGAAGGATGTCGATTTTAACTTTGATGAGAGATGCCTCAATGCCTTTAACAGGCTAAAGCAAGCTCTAATATCTACGCCCATTGTGCAAGCTCTTGATTGGAGTTTGCCGTTTGAATTAATGTGTGACGCTAGTGATGTATCTGTAGGTGCTGTCCTTGGGTAGAAAAAGGAAGGAAAACACCATGTCATATGTTATATCAGTAAAACACTAGATCCAACACAACACAACTACTCTACAATAGAAAAGGAAATGTTGGCGGTAGTCTATGCTTTTGAGAGACTGCGCTAGTATCTGATATGTTCAAAGGTTGTAGTTTTCACTGATCACTCGGCTCTGAAATTTTTAATGATGAAGAGGGATGCAAAGCATAAGTTGATCCATTAGGTGCTCCTATTATAGGAGTTTGATTTTAAGTTGAAAGATAGGAAGGGTAGTGAAAATGTGGTAGCTGACCATTTGCCTAGGTTACCCAAGCTTAATAATGACTCCTTACCTATCCAAGATGAAATGGTTAAAGAAACCTTGATGACAACGATAGTAGTTGGGAAACCCCCTTGGTTTGCAGATATTGCGAATTATTTAGCTTGTGGAGAACTTCCAGAGTTTGAATCAAGGGCTATGAAAAAGGCTTTCTTTGGTAAAGTCGGGAATTTCTTTTGGGATGACCCCTATTTATTTCATGCCTGCGCTGACGGCCTAATCCGTTGTTGTGTCACTGAAGAGGAGGTCCCCAAGATTCTAGCTCACTGTCACTCATACGCGTGTCGCATCCACCAAGGTATAATGAACACTGCTGCTAAGGTCCCCACCGCGAGTTTCTATTGGCCAACATTACAGAAGGATGTTGAAACATTCGTGAAGAGCTGTGAGAAAGTTGGCAATATCTCAATGAGGAATGAGATGCCTCAAAATTACATCCTTGAGTGTGAAGTTTTTGATTGTTGGGGAATCGACTTCATGGGCCCCTTTGTATCATCTCATGGGAAACAATATATTTTGGTAGGGATTGATTATGTGTCTAAGTGGGTGGAGGCCATAGCCTCGCCTACAAATGATCATAAAGTAGTTATGAAGCTTTTTAAAAGCATAATCTTCCCTCGATTTGGTGTTCCCAAGATAGTCATTAGTGATGGGGGTTCCCACTTTGCGAAACACAAACTGAACAAATTGTTAAAGAAATATGGAGTCGTGCACAAAGTCGGTTAACCCTACCATCCCCAAACTCAAGGACAGGTGGAAGTAGCCAACATGGAAATAAAGCGTATACTATAAAAGGTGGTTAACCCAAACAGAAAAGATTGGTCTCTCAAGTTAGACGACACTCTTTGGGCCCACCGTACATGTTATAAAACCCTAATTGGCACCACCCTGTTCCGCCTATTTTCTGGGAAGTCTTGTCATCTACCGGTGGAATTGGAATGTAAGTCTTGGTGGGCGATCCAAACACTTAATTTGGAACCTACTTTATTCTGCAAGAAGTGAGCCGCCCGATTAAGGGAATTAAAAGAACTAAGGCTCGACGCATTCCATAACATGCATATCTACAAGGAAAGAACTAAGCATTGGCACGACTAACGTATCATTCAACGAGAATTCCTTGTAGGAGATAAAGTGCTGCTCTTTAATTTAAGAGCAAAGTTATTCCCTGGGAAATTGAAATCGAGGTGGTCTGGACCATTTGACATTTTACAAGTATTTCCTTATGGAATGGTAGAATTAAAAGACTATCATGGAGGTAGTTTCATTGTTAATAGGCATCAGTTAAAACCATGAGAGTAGCTTTCACGAATTCAACACCGTTGAGCGAATAAAACTAGATGATGTCGAAGTTGAATGATTGGTATAATCATTAGCTTACAAGGAGTATCTTAACTTCGAATCATCGTTCTTTAGATAACAATTAGGTGAGAAATACAAATTATAGTGCTTATTTTCTTAAAGGTGACCAAGAGGGGTTCTTCGATGAAACCTCTGGCCTAAAGCATGTTTTAGGTTCGTTGCATAGATCAATAGTAAGTTTGTGAACCCTATGTTACATCATTTAATATCCAATCTCGAGCATTAGCTCATTTATGTTAGGTGTTATTGTTGAATCCTGAAACCCCTAGCGCTTTTTATAACAGCCCGATAATTCCCATTTGTGCTACTCCAACGTGTTCAAACGTTAAAGCTATAAAACAGAGTTTTACAGCGGAAAACCAAAAGACTTTTGAAATAACCTTAAACGTAAATCAATTCCTAATATAACAAACTGGAACCTCTATGACCCTTACTACAATGTACCAAATAACGTTCACCTCTAATCCAAATCCAATGGTTTAAAACCGAATCAAACAAACATAATTTATTCTGAAATCTAAATTAAAATAACGTTCCTCTCAAACCCGCCCATGCATGAATGCTCGTTTAGATACCTGTTAATAATCTGCTCCCCAATAATACAAATGTAAGTATTGGATCATCACAATGTCCTTTATAGGCAAAAGTCATGACAAAAAATATACAAGACACGTAATCAGCAAGCTGAGTACATACAAATTACAAAGTATAACAGTTGAACTGATAATTAAATAAGAATAATTATAAAATATAAGAACGTATCACGCAACATTTTACTCAACTGACACGATAAATTGATTAATGACTTGAATTAAGCAATAGACTAGGTTGTCTCCCCCATGTCCTGATTAGGACATAAAATAAATAAATAACCCATGTACTCCCGTCAGAGAGCATCAAAATACAGTATAAAAATCCAGATGGTAAACGGGCACGACTCCGTCACCATAGCTAGATGAGATCTCAACTAACCTCAATTTTAAGTTTAAAACTTTATAAAAAAAAAGAGACTCGTAGATCACACGGCCTCCAATAAAAGCCACGGATAATATCCCGTGAAACTCCAACCCCTGATTGTCCATACTCTAGACGTGCACTAGCCTAGAGTTTTATTGCTCATCCACTTTCTCTTTACATGATTTACTGTTTAACTCAATTTACACAACCACTATAGCACACACATGCAAATATTACAGTTATACAATCAATCTCTGTTATACTATAATTTTTTAACCTTTTAATTTCAATCTCAACTGTTAAACTTGTTGAACAAAGTCAACTACCCTCGTCACTAAGACTTAATAAAAAGATTCATCTTTACTCCAATCATACTATCAGTAATAAAGGAGTAATAATAAACAACCTTATGGATTAATTAACAATTAATACCAATTTAATAAATCACGATTTCTCATAAATAATACCAAAACATGCCCCTAGTATAGTAAACATGAATTCTTGCAAATGGATAACCAAACAATCTCATTCAAAGGGTTCCCTAAACATGATACTAAGTTTATATTTCACCCTAAATCATGCTCCTAATTAAAGGTAACATTTTCCGTAATTTATACTACCTGGAGTAAAATACACGGGTATCCACTTTCTCTCTATTTTCAAGCACCTTCTACAAATTATTCTCCTACTCTAGATAATACAACCTAAATCAATATACTAACAACCAAATTTAAGAAGAGTACTTCTCCTATAACTACCAAGTCATTTACAAAACAGTTAGAATATCCAAGTGTCTATCCATACACTAGTGGAAAAAACCACATATACTATAGCTTATATGCTCCGGTTATTCAAAAAACCGGAGTATATATAAATGGATTATTTTCTATATAATTTTTTTACGTGGAATATTAGGCTTTATGCTCCGGTTTATTAAGAACCGGAGCATAAAGTAACTTAAAGCTCCGATTCTTTATAAACCGGAGCATATGCGCTCCTTCTTGATATTTCTATTGCATAGAAAAACAAACCGCCTCCTTCGTCATTCAACCAGGTAGCGCCTCGCTCCATTCGAACTCGCTCCATTCGAATTCCCTAACACTAGTCCACCTTCTAAACTCTCATTCAACACATCAAATTGCTTCTACAAATTACAAAAAACGAATTACAAGAGCATTAAACCACAAATAACAGATTATCTTCTGGGAATTGGGGCAACGCAAATTCAAACCACATAATTTCAAGAGCATTAGCAAATTCGAATAACAAATGAACTAAAGGTAGGTTTAATTTTCTCTATTTAATTTGTTTTAGTATTCCCCCAATTGCCTTAAATTGTTCATAATGTAGTTGTTTGTTTTAGAATCATTTATTTGCCATTAAACTGTTCAGGTGTTCGATTTGAAAGTATTACTATGCTTGTTTGTGGCTCTGATTTTATTCCCACCACTCTTATTGTTGTTGAGATTTATAGTTTATATTTTTATTAGTTTTCTTTTTACCGCAAATTTGAATTCCAGTAACTCATGTATCCCGTTGATGTATTCCTTTAAGCTTAGATGTTGAATAATAGATGAACAAAGCAAATAGAAAATATACGATGCAATGGTTGATATGAACTTGCATTTCACAATCTTGCTTGATGCAATGGTTGATATGAACTTGCATTTCACAAGTTCATTATTTACGGGGTTTATGAAATATGAATGCTTTGGTGAGTGATGATTCTGACAAGTTTTCAGCTCTATACTTGCGCTTTTTTTAATTATCTCAAAAGGGTTTTTAGTTGGACACTTTAACAGCGTTTATGACTTCCTCTTGAAGTATTTCTTAGCATTGTTTGTATGCCTATGTGTAGCCTGAAGATTGAGTGTGTTCTTGATTTGGGCACTGAAGTACTTAGCATAGCATTTGTGTGCAACCTTACTGATAATTTAACTTATGAAGGCTAGTACTAAAAGTTATCAGCATTCATCTACAACTTTAAAACATTATTTGAATGTTTTAGAGACAAAAAAAGGTCGCTTATGATAAAATACAAATAATATAAAGACTAATGACTAAGGGGTGCTTTAGGATTTAGATTACGTCTAAAAAAAGTATAAATACTTTTATTTTTCAAACAATTCATCCTCAAGGTTCACTGCCTAGCATTTTCCCCAGCCATAATTCTTAATGAGTCATCTTTGTTGAAGTTTACCAGATTTTTGAAGTTTACCAGGTGCATAGGCTTTAAGAGGGAGATCAAACTTCGGCCCTCTTCCATGTCAGCACTAGACCACCTTCATACAATATAATACTCAACATTTAGATGCTATTAGATTTCAAAGAGTCCCAGTGAATTATGCTATGGTGAAAGAAGGATTTGTTCTTGACGACTATCATAAAACTAGTCCCTTCTCACCTTTCTCATATGTGGATGTTAAAACCCATCTTTTAATTATTCCCATTGACAGAAGTCTGGGGTTAAATAGTTATGGGAGCAAGTTTTAGAAGATTCTTTTAGTGTAGTAGGGGAGGGAGTTCAGCAAATTTCCTATTCTGTTCTTTATAGTGCATTAGTAATGAAAAACAGCTGAAACCCTCTAGCATCACAAAAGTAGAAGTCTAGTAGCCAAGTTGCATCTACAACAGAAAATGCTATCAATTTCATGGTACGAATGAGTCAGAAGTATATGAAGTAGCAGCGCAGCTGAATTATTTGACAGCTTTCAAGTTTGGTTGTGATACTTCCAATATGTTTCGGGATGGGGTTATGAATTGACAGCGATGCACTAATTGATCAAAGTTATAAGGATGGTGGACTCTATGAGCTCTCCTACTGAAATGTTCTGATATAGTATGTATATGTTAAGTGATTGCACCGAGTTTGGTTTAAAGTTGAAGTATCTTTAGTCTAGTTATCTGCAACACATGGTAGATGCTGTCAACTTTATGCTTCGCAAACTTGCTTAGTGTTAGTGCAGTTTTTTTCAGAGTAGTCTCGAATTATTTGTATTTCATATGAATAAGCTGGATTAGTTGCTTAACTTATGGCATATAAGGTTAGTGGATGTAGATATACTCCATTTGTCAAAAACTAATTGTCGTATTTCAATGCAAGTGTAGTTTCAACCAACAATATGAATACTAAATCCAGAAATCTGAAGTAAATGTCAGATTGATTGAATTGGTCTTTGATGAACAAAAATGGGGAGGGAAGGGAAAGAAACCTCATTAGAAATCAGAAAACCATGAAGTGTATATTATTTGTATTGAGCTGCTAAACTATGAAGTTCATGACCAATGTGCTGATTTGAAAATTTTCTATGGAATTTTATGTGCTGAATCTCCTGCTGATTTTTTCAGGGGTATTCCTTTGAAATTTTTTTTAATAAAATAACTATGGGCACATTCATTATGAATGATAATTGACTTTGTTGTTATATGTTACTGTAGGAGAGGCTGGGTGGACACCTAGTTAGTATGGACATTCAAGGTTTAAACCATCAATTGCACCAGGAGACAGTGCCTCGTACCAGAAATCACTGATTGTGTTCATGTGCTCACTCTTGAAGGTTAAAGCCCCTGCTTGTCCATATCTTTACTGTTTTTCTTGTTCAGCGCTTGAACTATAAAAGGCTCAAGATGCATTATATTGTCGATGAAAGCAAATAACCCAGTTGACAGTTCAGCGCTCGTACATTGTAGCAAATTTCTATAGTTATATCTATATATATACATATTTAGTTGTTATGTATAATTTAGTTTGTAACTCTAATCATGTACAATTATATTTGAATCTTAGTTTTATATAAAGAGTATTGAAATCCTTTGAGCTTGCTTTGTTCTAATATTCGTATTGAATAATATTTCCAATAACAATAATTAGCATTTGCAAAAAAAAAAAAAAAAATAAAAAAAAATTAGACTTTATGCTCGGGTTTTTGGAAAACCGGAGCATAAAATGCTATTATATGCTCTGGTTTTCCAAGAACCGGAGCATAAAGTCTAATTTTTTTTTTTAAAAAAGGAGACTATATGCTCCGGTTTTCCAAGAACCGGAGCATAAAGTTCCCATTATGCTCCGGTTCAAACCGGAGCATAAAGATATTTGCAATATGCTCTGGTTAAATCTACTTCGGGCCAAAACCGGAGCATAAAGCCTTCAAAAAACCGGAGCATATGTGGTTTGTTCCACTAGTGATAATTTCCCTATTGCAGTGATGTTGAAAATGGGTCCATCATGTGTAATCACTCCAAGATGATTTCTGAGAAATAATTCTAGGGAAGACATATTTACTCATCACCTATAAAAAATGTTGCTTCTCTTCTTCAATCCTCCGTCGCTAAAAATCCACTTCATCGCAAAGCTCAAAGAGATTATCTCAATATATAGACATCACCAAATCATGAAAGAAAAATTCTCTCAAAAAATTAACCTTTAACAACTAGATGACTAACTAGCTATCAATAACTTTTAGCTTCCTCAAATCCATAATCCTAACATTAACACCAATTATCTAACGAATTGTTCCTAAAAACTACCACACGTAATCATTCAACCTAATTTAATCCACCACAAATTCAAACCCAAAACAACTACAATTTATGACTCAACAATCACAAGAACTACACACCTTCATAACATCATAATTTCATAAATTCATAACACATCATATATAAATTAAGAGAAAAACAAGAGGGAAGGAGAAGAAAGGATAGGAAACTGACTAGGCGGGCGGTGGCGAAAGCGCCGGAGGGGTGGCAGAGGCTGGTGGGGTAAGCGGCTAGAGCGGTGGGCAGTAGAAGCTGGTGGGCTCCATAGTTGTAGCAGGGGCAGTTTGGGGTGGGGGATTTCTACGGGGTAGGGGGGTTCTTTTTTTTCTTTTGCTTTGTTTTGTTTTGTGTTGTGATTTTTATGAGTAAAGGGGATTTAGGTTTAGGGAGTCTTTAAGTAGTATGGTTAGTTAATATGATAAGGTTTAGGGAGTCTTTAAGTATTATGGTTAGTTAATATGATAAAGTTTGGGTAGGATAGAATTATGGTAGTTTAGGCTTAGTGGGTTACTTAGGAAAATAATTTGTGAAATTTCGGGGGATTACACTTTTACCTTATAACCTTGTATTATCTTTTTAGTTAGACTTAGAATCGCATCTCATTTTAATTAGAACTAGCTTGTAGTTAGATTGCAATAATTCAATAGCTATTAAGAGCCATTCCTTATGGTTCACGACCCTTACTTTCCCGTTACTCATAATAGGTTAAGTTGTGGTTTTCTAATAGTAGGTGCCATAATGATCGATTCCTAACCCTATCACTATCACATGAATCCATGAGAGTAGGTAGGATTGCTTTAGAAGGAAGCTATTGATAATCGAGATAGATTCTTAGTACTGTTTAGAAATCAATGTCTAAGTTCTTGTCTCATATCGATAATCTAAGTTTTTCAATAGTTCATTTCTTAGCCTAATTTACCTTAGCTGGTAATTAGATTAGATCCTTTTTGTTTGTGACGTTCCTTATAGAATGAAACATTAGAATACAATAGCCTCTTGGGATTTTGACCCTACTTACCCAAGCTACATTAGTGTAGGTGAATAGGTAACTTTTGAAAGGGTAGGAATATCCTGGCTAATACTAATAGATGAAAGGCGGCTCTAGGCTGCACATCATATTCAAATATACTAGCGCAGGATCTCTAAGCATTTCAAAAAAAAGGTTTTCCCCTGTTCTATCAAGGAAGGTGACTTAGTGCTAAAAGCGCTTTGAAAAACTATTTTGGACCCATGAGGAAAATTCAGACTAAATTGGGACAATCCGTAATAAAGTCATCAAGACTCACCCGAGTTTGTTATAAAGAAGGGTCAAAACATCATGATACCTAATTGCATCATTCAACAATCTTTAGGTTGAGTTCAAATGTGACAGTGTACCAATATACCATTGCCTCTTCTTAAGGGCTCTCTATCTATATAAGGCCATGTACCTCCTTCTAAATGAGGTCATTATCCAAATCCATTTAATCCCACTCCTAAAGGGGTTAAGCAATTGAGTCAATTCACCTAAACCTTCTTAAACCAACAAGTTCATAATGTGAGCACAACAACGACCATGCAAAAGTTCACCCCTATTCAACAACTTCAAGCTAGGGTCTATCTTTAAGTAATCAATACATTTGGTGTTAGCTGTAGCATAATCTAGGGAAAAAAATATTTTATTGAGCAAATGGAAAGTCTTAACGCAATCTATAATCCTAACCTTAAAGTTGTATCTGATATGTCTCTCCTCTATAGCCTCAAAACAAATAATACAATTTTTAATAAACCACTAATCATTTATCTAATGGGTGGTAATGTGTAGGAAGATTTACTGAAACTAGATTTCCAAGTATCACTAGTAAGACTCACACGATCGTTGAATGTAAGAAATATTTCTATCAAATAGACTATATACTTGTAATCGGCAGTTTGGTCATGGCGCTTAAGGGTTTTCCTTGGAATACATATTAAAATATGTGTTGTAAGGTAACTCTAGTAAAATGTTAGAAGTTAGGGCTCTTAATATGGATAAAGGATAATTCATTAGGAATAACACAGTTAGCAGGTTCATTAATCTTTCTATCTCTATTGTACATGAAAATCATACCTCCTTATGACATGCTGCCCATGAATCTGTGAAGTTGAGTTTGGCTTGAAGATTCTCCTTTAGATTCCCCTGCTTTAAGATAAATTTTGTGTACTTCGGTCAAATGAAAAAATAATGTCCTTGTCCCATAACCAACCTTTCATGCATAAGGTATGGGAAGCTTCTTCCTCGTTTGCTTGCAAATGAGGCAATAGCATTTGAAATTCTTTACTTTTTAAGAAGAGTTGCTGATTGGAACTTTGTCGTAGTATGGCCACACCTTCGAAGGATTTTTCTACATTAAGAGCTATCGGATGTAGTATTTCCATCACCACCATCGTTACTACCAACAACCACTAGTAGAAAACACTTCAATTTCTTCATCTCAAATGTTGCGGTTAAATACATTTCATAGTACATGAATGGGGAAAACATACTTTTAACCAAAATGTTGCGGTTATTTAAAATAACGCAACACTTATAACCACAAGTGCTGTGGTTATTTAAATAACTGCAATATTTATTACAAATGTTACAGTTTTTTAATTAACCGCAGCACTTGTGATTATAAGTGTTGCAGTTATTTTTAGAAAACCGCATCATTTATTCCCGTCATGAAATGGCCTGGCAGAGGGGAAGTCTGAGAAAATATCATTGAATAAGTGTTGCGGTTTTTTAAATAACCGCAACATTTATAACCACAAGTATTGCGGTTATTTAAAAAACCGCAGCATTTATTAATGGTCTAGAAAATGTTAATATATTAATGAATAAGTGCTATGGTTTTTTAAATAACTGCAGCACGTATAACACAAGTGTTGTGGTGAATTAAAAACTAGAGCACTCGAGTTATAAGTGTTGCGGTTATTTAAAAAACCGCAACACTTATACATTAATGTATTACCCCAGACTTCCCTTTTCTAGGCCATTTCAAAATACAAAAAAATTTCCCCAAAATCCCAATACTTCGGCACACGAAAAAAAACCCCAAGTCTACCCTAACCCTATAACACTTCTCTAGCCATAACCTTCGTCTTTTCTTGCTAGCCCTAACCCCATAACTTAACATCCCCCTTTTCATCTCTAGCCATAACCCCATAACACCCATTAACTAACTTTTTCTCTCTTTGAACGAGCTTGGCATCCGCATTTGGGCTAAAGGACTGAGTTAATTTCGTACTCTTCTTCGCGAAATTAAAGGTACATATTTCCTCTTTATTTTTAAATATAAGTCTAAAACATGGTTAAATTAGCTTCATTCTAGTTTTATTAAGTAAACTCTATTGTTTTTGTTGTTAGAGATCTACTACGAAGGATACTTGTATTCGTTGCTTGATGTGATGCTTTAGTAGCTTATGACTTTAATTCTTGTTGTCTTCTTTTGTTTAATCTTTCAAATTTTGTGTATCATTAGAGTTTCCACTTCTAGGGGAAGTAGGCAAAAGAACATTAACAAACTTTACCTCAATTGGCTTGTGCGATTTTCTGTCTCTTTTCTCATTTTCTTTTCTTTCAAGCTTTTTATTTAATTTTAAGCAATTAGAAACATCGTGCCCATGCTTTCATGTTGTGTTTTATTTATGTCCCTTAGGTTTGGATTATGGGTAATTCAATTTTTGAGAGTATATGAGACATAATGTCCTTAGAAAAAAGAGTATCATGATTTTCTTAAAGTGTTTGCAAGAGGGTGGTGTTTTATCCTCATCTTCAATTCTAATATTTAGATTTTCTAGAACAATAACAGTGGAATTAGATTCATTGAGATAAGTTTAGAAAGAAGTACCTTATTTAGTGTAATTGTAAAGCCTTTCCTAAATTAAGTCGTAATTTATTAGTGAGATTTTTTATCATGTGGAAGGACTTGAGCAATCGAGCTTCAACCATATATAGCCTTAGTCTCTTGGTGAATAACTTCATGTAGTACCTCCTTGGTTAAACAAATTTGGACCATATATGGTATTTTTTCATCCAACTCATGCCATTGCTTGTTTGTCATTGTCATCGGTCTCTTATCAAGAGATTCTTATAATTTATTTAATAAGAATAACCTTCGTTTGGATCCTCTGGATCTCAAAGTTTACCTTTCCATCAAATTATAGGGGAAACTTTGTCAAATTTTTTAGTGAACATTTTCTTAGTATATAAAATAAGTTTTTTAATGATAATTTCTTTGCCTTAAACTACCAACTCAAGTTTTTTTATTTATTTCTTAGAAGTTCAAAGTGGATCAAGATTGGATGTATGGTAACCGAACCTTAATGGAATACTTACAAGGGGTTAAGGAGTTTGCTAGGGTTTCACTTAGATACCAAGTGTTAATTACTCAAAGATAATATTTTGTCCTCGTTATGATTATAACAACTCTAGGGGCTATCCTGACATTAGTGAAATCAAAGATCATCTAATTCGTTGAGGTTTTAGAGTGGATTATGGGACGTGGAATTGGCATGGTGAAATATTAGAATTCGAGTCAAGCGCTAGTAAGTGCCTTAGTAGGGAAAAGCTACCTCATAATGAAGATGGGTTGAATGTTAATGAGGTATATGATGATGTTAGAGATCAGGATAGAGTGGAAGAGGATAGAATAGATGAGATGATGCATGATGTTGAGGATAATTTCACAAGTCGTCCTCATATCTTCAATGAAATCCTTAGAGCTGTAGAGAAGTCTTTATATCCTTCTTGTACTTTACACACTAAATTGAGCGCTATCATGAAGCACTTCAACTTAAAGACAAGCCACAATCAGACTGACAAGAGCTTCACACACATGTTAGAAGTTATATTGGGTATGCTTCCTCAAGGCAATGGTCTTCCACTTTCTACCTACGAGGCCAAGAAACTCATATGTCCTATGGGAATGGATTATGTGAAGATCTATGCGTGTCAAAACGATTGTGTTTTATATTAGAATGAGTATACATATCTAGATGAATGCCCAGTATGTGGAGTTCCCTATTACAAGAAAAAGCACAATGAGCTCGATTTGAGAAAGAAGAAGATACTAGCCAAGGTTCTATTGTATCTTCCAATTATACCGAGGTTGAAGAGAATTTACTCATATGATAGTAATGTGAAATTTTTGCGATGGCATGCTGAGGGGAGGAAGAAAGATGGGTTGTTAAGGCATCCTGCCGATTCTCCTCAATGGAGAAACATCGACAGGATGTTCACGGATTTTAGTGGGGAAGATCGAAATCTTAGGCTAGGTAATTGCATGGATGGAATGAATCCGTTTGGGACCTTAAGCACCCAGTATAGCACTTGGCCTGTTCTTCTCACTATTTATAATTTGCCACCTTGGTTTTGCATGAAGGACAAATACATCATGTTATCGCTTCTTATCTCTGGACCTAAACAACCTGGTAATGACATAGATGTCTATCTTGCTCCTCTTATCGATGACTTGAGATTGTTGTGGAAGGAAGGTGTCTAGATTTTTAATGCTTACTCTAAATCAAATTTCACTATGCATGCCTTAATCTTCTGCACAATCAATGATTTCCCAGCTTATGGAAATCTTTCTAGTTATGCTGTGAAGGGGAAGACTGCATGCCCGATATGTGAAGAAGATATAGAAACTATGCGCCTACAGAATTGTGGGAAGCATGTTTACATGGGTTTTCACAAGAACCTTCCAGAAGATCATCCTTTCAGATGAAAGAGGAAAGCTTTTAATGGCTCCATAGAGTTTCGAGAAGCTCATCTCCGTTTACGTGTAAGTGAAGTATATGATCAGATGAAGGGCATTGAAACTATATTTGGAAAGATCTCTAAAAGTAGATCAGCCGGTAATTATAAGAAGAGGTGAGTGTTCTAGAGTCTTTGCTATTGGTGTCATTTGGAGATACAACATTGTCTTTATGTCATGCACATTGAGAAGAACATTTGTGATGCCATTGTTGGGACTCTCTTAAATATGCCTAATAAAACCAAGGATGGGGTTAAAGTTAGGAGAGACATGAATTGGCTCCTCAAGAACATGGTAAACGATGGTATCTTCCTTCAGCTTGGTTTACTCTTTCAAGGAAGGAGAAGATCAACTTCTGTAAGTCTTTGCATGGACTTAAATTTCTAACTGGGTTCTTTTCAAATTTTGCAAGACTTATTTCAAATAATGATCTAAAGTTAGTAGGTATGAAATCCCATGATTGTCATGTTTTAATGCAATAATTTTTTTCCCGTTGCTATTTGAGGGATATTACCTTCACAAGTAACATACACAATTATAAGGATGTGCATCTTCTTCTACACTATTTGCAGTAAGGTAATAAATCTAGCGATATTAGATGACTTGCAAGATGATGTGGTTAAGACCATGTGTCGATGTGAGATGTATTTCCCACCTTCTTTCTTCGACATCATACCTCTCTTGGTCATTCATTTGGTTCATAAGATTAAGTTATGTGGGCTAGTTTAGGGGAGCTGTATGTATCCATTTGAACGAGATATGGGTACCTTAAAGAGTAGATTCATGAATCCGGCCAAACTAGAGGCCAGTATAGTACAGAGAATAATTGTTGAAGAAGTTGCATCATGGATTGCATAGTATCTTTCCCGAGCACATAAAATTGGGGTGCCAAAATCAAGAAATGCAGGGAGGCCTGAGGATCATGGCACTATTAGTCAAAAATGGATTTCACTTAGTTTTGATTTGAAATATAAGGTTGAATTGTTTATTTTGCAAAACTTGAGTGAAGTCCCTTCGTATGTAGATGAGCACCTGAACACTCTGAGGAGTCAATATCCTTCTAAAAGGGATTTGTAGCTAGTAAAGGAGCATAATGCAACATTTTTTGAGTGGTTTAAAGCAAGGATCATGGCTCAATTATGTGACACTCCTGATGATGTTTATAATATATTAAGGTGGCTAGCATATGGTGCTAAAGTTTAAGTTATGTCGTATGAGGGATACAACATCAACTGTTATTCTTCTTACGCAAAGTGCCAAGATGAGAAGTCAACTATGAAGAATAGTGGTGTAATGGTCATTGGCATGTCTCCAGAATTTTCTAGTTCAAAGGATTTTACATTAATTGAAATAACGAAGTACATATTATGGGGTTATTGTGAATATTTATGAGCTTGACTACGTGAATTTCAAGATTCCTCTTTTCTATTGTAATTGGGTTAATAATAACCGTGGGGTAAAGGAGGACAAACATGAGTATTTAACCCTTGTGAATCCCAATCTCCTAGGACATCATGCCGATCCATTTATTTTAGCTTCACAGACGAAGCAAGTTTTTTTACAAGGTCGATCCTATCGATTGCAATTGGTTGGTTGTTATTGAAGGGAAGAGATGGATTCTTAGCATTGGGGATATTATTAATGAAGATGAATATGATGAAAAGTTTGACAAAAGCCCGCCATCCATATGGAATATCCTGAAATTAGTTGTTGATGATGTTGACAATATTCTAAGACGCAATGACCATGATGAAGGATTCTATGTAGCTAGGGACTCCGAGTAATAATGAACTACCAAGGAAATTGATTCAACATATAACATTGAAATTCTAATAGAAAGTACTATTAAGAAAATGGATAGATTAGGTGAATCTAAACAGCTTGTTAATAAATAGCAAATATGCATATATAGAAGTTCATTGCATATAGTTTCTACATTCTTTTATATTATTTTTGTTCTACTTATTTACTCTGTGATTCATATTGACTTTACTTGTTTTTTTTATTTGTAGATTCAAAGAAATGGAAGAACATAGAGGGCCTGAGCCATCTTCTACTGCAGACACCCAGCAGACAAAGAAGAAGAGAGTGGGGATAGATCCCTTGAAAGGGAATAAGTCCATCCCTAGTGTCCAGAGTGTTCTAGAGTAGGACGCACTCGGACGCCCCTATAGGACGTTAGTCAGTCGAAAGTGTTGATCTTGATAACGGACTGGAATTCTGTCCCAAAAGGTGTAAAGGATATGCTTTAGGAGGACGCGAAGGTAAACTACTTAATTGTGTTCTTTTTTGCAAATCTAACTGTGGTCTTTTTTGTTTGTAAATTATACATAAAGAGTTCCAAATTGAGGAGGATCCTCGAAAGAAGCAGACGGTTCTCACCTCTTGTGACCTAAAATGGAGAGACTTCAAGGCCAAGCTCGATCTCCTATACAAGGAATAAGGAAGGTCAAACTAGGAAGTGACCTTAGGAGCTCTACAACTTTATCTCTGAGGAAGACTGGAACGCATTCATGAAGACGCATTCCACAGAGGAGTCCAAGGTAAGCATTTCTTTGAATATAGTATGATAGTAATATAATATATAATCTAAACGAAACTATATTTTCTTATATTTATTTACTTGTTTCCTATAAACAGCAAAGAAGCGAGAAGGTGAAGAGGAGTGCGGCCTAAAACTTGTATCCTCATCATATGGGCCAACACTCATATGCTGAGATGAGTGAAGTCTAGAGGCAAAAGGGCTTTATTCCTTTGGTTTTGTCGTCGTCATCTAGTAGTTCATTAGTTGTTTTGAGTCTTCCAGACAGGACGATGACTTAGCTTCTTGTGATATCCGTCCATGATGACAAAGAACGTCTTGTGGTGCCTAACCAGCGAACTGCTGCTGTCCGAGACTCCATTGTAAGCTATGTTAATTTGTAACATTACTAGATTTGTCCTATTACTTATCATTTAGTAATTTATCTTTTCTTTTTCTTTTGTTAATACATAGGAGAAATGGAGATGGAGAGAGGATTCGAGAGAATTCGTCTCTCAGCCACAGGACGACATCTTATCCCGTCCCCTTGGTAAGAAAGACCACCCGGGTCGGGTGGTCGATTATGGAATTGGCATTGGCCAAAAAAATATGTATGGGTATGAGAGGAGGAGCTCAATCTTGAAGAGAAAAGAGGACGTGGATGCTCGAATCGAAAACGCTGTGAGAGAGGCTAAGCAGCGAGTTTGAGCTAAGATGATGAAGGAGTTGGAGGATAAGATGGATCTTATGATACAAGAAAAGTTCAGGTTGTTCACTGCGCAGTTCGATATCCCGCAACTACCTCCACAGGAACCTGAGCATAGCATCAGGCCTGACCCTCCAGTCTTCCCATCCAGCAGCGTCTCGAGGGTTAGAGATCGTTTCCAGGATCTGCAGGTTTATTTACTCATGTTTTGTAAACTACTAATCACATATGAAATTCATATAATTCAAATGCGTGAGATACTGACATCTTTATCACATTTATTATAGGGGAAAGTTTCCTGTCAATTGTTGCACACGTTCAACGAAAATGAAGCAATTGTCATTGCTTTATGAACCATTCATCCATCTCTGACTCGAGACTACCATTCTAACATCCTTCTTGATTAAGTATAGCGTCGATAACTAATATCAGGTATATAAGGATGTCCCTGTTCCTTCCCCTTCTTCCTTCATCAAAGGGCTCAAGCAAGCCCACAAGACCTTTACATAGTAGCCGAAGCATCTAGTTTGGCTCTTGATGACCAAGGTAAATGCATCCACCTCACTTAATTTGGTTAGTTGTATTCTACTAATGTATTCTAATGAATTCTTGAATTCTTGAATTTTTTTGAATTAGCCAAGAGGTATGGGTGGAAATGACACAATTGAAGGTGTTACCAGTAGTCCTAGCAGTCCAAAGACAACTGAGTCTATGAATAAGGATGTTGCCTAAACCGATCTCACTAAGTTGGCCTTGAGTCATCTCGGTGACAATTGTCGAAAAAGTAGGGCTTGGATATCGAGGCTTCCACTATACATTCTCGTCGCTTTTTATTGTGGGAAGATGACATTTGGGTACGCAGAGGACTAGGATATTATGGTCGTAGAAGAAGATGTCACTCAGCATCTCAAAGGAGACGAGTTGAACGTATGTGTGCTCCAAGTCTTTATGATGTAAGATACCTAACTATTATATTATGTGTTTTCGATTCGTTCTTGTGAATAAATAGGTGTTTTTTATTTGATAAAATAATTATAGGGCTTTTTTTGAGTTGGTCCAAGAAGAAGGACTAGGATCCTTCGATTTCATGTGCCCTTCTAAGATCTCTGCTACCTTGATTGGTAATGACCAGGATTTCATCACTTCTTATATGGTATCTTCAATGGCCAAATACCATAACAAGTGTTTCATCTTCTGCCCATACCATGAAAGGTATGAACTTCTGAACGTAAGCTTTTTTATGCGTGAATATGTTTGTATTTTAACCATTTACCAATCATTTTGTAGGCGTCATTGGATACTACTTGTTCTATCCTTAGAGAAAAGGACAGTATATGTTTTCGATCCTCTTCAAAGAAAACGTAATTTAGCGATTAAGAATGTATTAAATACATAAGTATTTGTTAATTACATCTTTTATTTCATTTACAATAGTTAGAATTAGAGTATAGTTATTGACTACTATTTTTTGTTTCAAATGTAGTTCCTTCAAGAGCTATAAAGTTCAGTTCGACCACCATAACGGACTGAAGTTGAACTAGATTCCTGCTTAGGTATCCCTATTGAATCATATGACTATTTTATTGCCTTGGAATTGAATTAAATCAATTTGATTTACATTTTATTTGCTTTTCAAATGCATTGTCCTCAACAGATAGGAAACACGGAGTGTGGCTACTTTCTTATGCATTTTGTATTTGACATCCTCCACAACCATGCTACTTGTGAGGATCTTTAAACGATACGTATTATTCCTTTGTTTCGTAATTTATTTTTGAGATCTAGACTATAGATAACTCGAGTTGAGAATGGATGGATGGATGGTTTTGTGAATGGTGAATTGTGTTGTGAATACATAATTGTGTTGTAAATGAATGGATGGATTGTGTTGGACTATAATGATTGTGAAAACAAGTACTTATAAAAACTAGAAACAAGCCTAATTACAGAGGAAACTCTGCCAAAATTTACACTTGGAATTATGCATCCTGTTTGGTAGATATGTTCTTTATTGTAATACTAAACCTATATTTTCTCACCCTCTCTGGTAATTCAAAGAACAATGACATACTCAACTAAAGAGCTGATGGAGATTAAGGAAATATGGGCAGAATACTTCATTAGGGCCGGACAATATGTATAATAAGGTAGCTAGCTCAATCTTCTCTTTTTTTTAAAATAAATTCATTAGGGTTAAATCTAAAAATATAGCATTAGGTTAGGCTATTCTTTTTTTTATATAGCATTAGGTTATGCCATTATTTTCTATATATATTATAGCATTGGGTTAAGTTAGTCCTATTCTTGTAGATGTAAACTTAGTTTATAAGCTTAATTCAAGTAGCTTATATTAGATTTGTAAATTTAATAACAATTTTGGGATAATTTAAATAAATATTTTATAAGCATATTTCCATATATATTTGGGAGCAATGTTCTCATATTGGCATCAGTTCCCTAATGTGTAGAAAGAGTGGGTAACCAGAATAAAAACAAAAGAGAGAAATATATGCTGTAATTATTTTAAAAAACCGTAGCACATAAAAAATTTATAGAATATAAAAAATTAAAAAAAAGAATAAATGTTTAAATAACTGCAACACTTAGAGTAATAAATGATACGGTTATTTTAAAAACTCACTGCACTTATAAAAAGTACAAAATATTAAAAAATTCAAAAAAGAATAAATGTTGTGGATATTTGCAAAAACTGCGGCATATATTACTTAAAAATAATTTTTTATTATTATATGTTACAATTTTTTTAGCATATATTAATAAAAAAATATTTTTTATTTTTTTCATAACTATGGTCTTATATGCTGCGGTTTTTTCATAAAACCACAACAATTATTAATAAAAAAATATTTTTTTTATTTTAAATAGTAAATGCTTCGATTATTTGAAAAAACCGCAGTATTTATTACTTATAAGTGGTGCGGTTATTTGTAAAAAACCACAACATTTGTTGTTTTTATTGCCCCCTTTAGAAAACCGCAACATTTGATTTTTTCCATATGCTACGCCTATATGTGCTTTGTATAAATAACCACAGCATTTAACGTTAGAAAACCGTAGCATTTAGACATTTCTCTACTAGTGAACTATATATAAATATTCATGAAATAAGTTTAAATTGATATTAAAATTATATTTCATGTAAAACTAAACTATATTCGACTAACATTCATAAAAAGTTATTAACAAAACTAACATTCATATAAAGCTATTAACAAAACTAACACTCATATAAAGTTATAAAATAAACTACATTTAATTAAACTAAATTTCATATAAAGTTATAAAGTAACATTATTATAAAGTTATAAACTAAAGTAACATTCATATAAAGTCAAACATTCAACTAAACTAACATTCATATAGTGATATAAATCAAGCACTAAAAATAAATTTTACAAAGTTAGAAGTTTAGAACTTATCTAGGCCGCTACTAGGAGGTCCCATCCCTGAAGTTGGTGTTTGAGTAATTTGAGTATTCGGAGTAGGAGTTCCAAAAAATGTTGCTCTAACTATTGAGAAAAAGTATTAGTGTTCTTTTAAATGTGTTTAAAACGAATCATCAAATGAGTTGCTAGCATTACTAGTTCTTCCTTTTGAAGCCTTTTCTTTTGAAGTAATAAATTAAGACTAATAAAGCAAATAGAATTAATTAAGAAAAATAATTAAGATTAAAAGAATAATTAGGAATAAGATTAGTACTAATTACTAAACTAATTATATTTTAGAGTAAATAAGAGATAGAGAGAATGAGAGAATGGGAGATTGAGAGTGAGTTGAGTGAGGACTGAACATTGAATTGAGGGGTATTTATAGGAGGAGGAGCAATGGCTAGTCTAATAGTTAAAAAGAGCTAGGGCGAATCAAACCAATTTAGTGGGACAAACCGAATAGAATAGGGTCGAGTTCTAGAAATCTGAATTTGTATTAGGCCCACCCAACTAGTGGACCAACCTTTGGGTCGGGCTTTTGATGGCTTGGGCCAATCGAGCCGAAAATGAAATTGGTTCAAGCCTGGGCGAAGCTGAACCGGATGACCTTGGCTATCGCTACCCTATCAAAAATAACATGACCACCAAAAGTAATGTAATTAGAGTAAGTATGATCGAAATCCCAAAAGACTATCAGGCTCTAATGTTCTGTTTCTACTAGGAAGGTCTAGAGCCAAGGGGATTTATATTCTAATTAAGGACTAACTAAACTGAACTAGGAAAAAAAACTAAACTAAATTGATATCAATATGAGACGAATATCTAGGACAATGAATCCCCACTAATATGATTTAGATAAATCTCCGTCTCAATCCCACAAATTCAA
Organism: Dysphania ambrosioides; assembly: GCA_026401315.1. Taxonomy (NCBI): domain Eukaryota; kingdom Viridiplantae; phylum Streptophyta; class Magnoliopsida; order Caryophyllales; family Amaranthaceae; genus Dysphania; species Dysphania ambrosioides. The sequence goes on from CM048662.1 coordinate 15,700,409, forward strand.
AACATATAGAAATTCCTAAGACGAATGCACCCTAAATAATATGAAAGATCTCTCTTGACTATCAATAGCTTCCTCCTAAAGCACTCCTACCTACTTTCATAGATTCTTGTGATAGAAAGACATTAAACACGACATCTTAAAGTCCTAATGATCAGATGTCTACTTTTGTGATTATCAATCCCACTTTAACTAGTGACTCTAATGTAGATTATGAATCGAATCTCGCCGTGAACCTAAATCATGGCATTTATCAACTAAATTTACCTGTTAATGGAATTAAAGCCAATTAAAGTTAAAAAAAATTATTTTTATGCATTTACATTCGGGTTCATCGGAATCCTAGCATAGAGAACTCCTCACACATATTGAATGTGAAAATAGCAAAAATAATAATAATAATCATGATTAATACTAGAAATAATACTAAAGCAATTAAGAGTATAGAATACTAAAAGTACTGAAAATAAAAAAAAAACATAAAAAGACCACTTTGATGTCACAAGGCTAGATGTTGCAATCCAAAGCCTCCATGGAAAACTAAGAATGAAACAATAATCTAAAGAGAATTTGAGAGAGATTTGTGATAATCTAATGAAAAACTGAAGAAAAACCTAATGAATATTGTTGCCTAATGTTGAATAATAATAGCATAAATGTCCTTAAAAACCTAGAAATTCCTAAGATGCCTAAGATATATTTACAAGGAGATTGAGCTTGAATAAAACACGGGTAAAAATTGGCCCAAAACTAAGGCACTTGATCGAGTATGAAGAGCACTCGACTGAGTGAAGTCTCTTTCTTCAGATTTTGAATTAGGTTAGAAATCGCTGCTAGAGAAGGGACTTGATCAAGTGCTCTGCACACTCGATCAAGTATCCTCGTTTTCTTCAGCTTTTTGTCAAAAAGCTATATTATTCCAATTTTTGCACTTCCACTTGGTTGAGTCCTCCGCAAACTCGAACGAGTCCTCTTGATTTTCACTATAATATTGTTTCTTTGTTTCATCCTATGTTTGGAATCTCTTATCTTTGAGTTCTTCATTTAGTTTGGGCCTCGTTCCTTGGTTTTTGAACTCATCGCATGACACTAAATGCTTAGAAATCTTGAAAAACGACACAAATACTAAAAAAAAACCCCGTGAACGCATCATATGACAACAAATGAACATAATTCCCTTAAAAATGAACTAAAATGAGAATATATATATATATATATATATATATATATTCAAAAAGACTTAAAAATACCATATATTTATTAGTATAATTGGGACTTATCAAATTCTCTGAATTTAAACAAATGCTTGTCCTCAAGAGTTCAAGAGAAAAGACAAGAGAAATGAGATAAATCCTTCTCAGAAAACACAACATGTCTTAATTTAATAAAACTCCAAATAAAAACATGATAAAGAAATAAATAAGCACATATTTAAGTCATATAAAATCCATAAAAATTTTTATAGCTAAGAATTTCAATTATATACTCCCCCAATCTAGTCTCGATCATATGCCATAAACTTCTCACTTTAGGGTTTACATAAGGAAGTAAGCCACTCATGTGTTTTCAGGTTTAGAATGTTTGCTCTCAACCTAGTAATCACATCAACTTTGTGAAAGCATCTACTTTCGGTTTTCATTTGGTCTTTCTCCAATGCTAAACATGGTGTCAACTCACTAAGGTCATGACTCTCTAAATAGGTAGGCTTGGTTAGATAGGGTAGGACAATGTTATTTAGGAAAATGGTGCTCAGCCTAAATAAAACTCTGCGACTATATGATGTACGGGTTCAAAACCTCTATTTTTCATATGTGAATTGATGCTTCATCTCAACTATGTAATAGATATGGAACTTCATTACTCTATTGGTGGTGAGCATAGACTTTAGGAAATCTTCCACTCTTTCTTATTTTCTCTTTTATTTTATTTTTTTTCTTTCTTTTCATTTTTCTATTTTTTTCTTTTCTTTTTCTCATTTTTTCTTTTTCTTGCTTTTACTACTACTGTTCTCTTTATTATCAATATGTGCTGGAAAAAGGGATGGAAATCGAATCTCTTCTATAGGATATGATCAACTAAATAAAAGAGGTGTTGAGTAATGCATAGCTCTTCTCCAAAAATAAACCTAACTAAAGGCTCTAAAGCTTTTTAATGATAAGCATCAAGAAAAAAGGAATACAGGCTCAACAGGTTTCATCTTAGGGGTAAATGAAAATAAAAAAAAATTTAGGAAAATAACCTAAGTATGTGAAAAATGGCTCTAATTGTAAGAAGAGTTTAATTACTCCTAAGAGTTGCACCAAAAGTCTGGAAGAGCAAAATATCAAACCTAAGAGTAAAATCACATAGAGGATGGAATCTAACTCACATGAAAAGAAACAGACCGGATTAGTGCCATAAGTATAAGGTTCAAGTCTTCACAGGTAAACATAAGTTTATAACACTAGGTGAGACTAGCTGCGAAAGGGAGAAATAGTTTAATTCTCTATAGTCTAATATTCAAGATTTTCAAAATTAAACTAGTATATCAAGTAAAACCATTTCAAAAAAGAGACATATGTATCTATTTATCCTCATTGAAAGGTTAATTTCAATTGTATAAATAAAGTATGGTATATTTGCAATGCTCTAACCTACAAAATACAAGAATAAACTAAATAAGGAAATAATGAAAAAAAAACTAAGGATATTGAGAATGATCTAAAAGGAAAAAAATTAAACAAGGAAATAATGAAATCTATACTACAATGCAATGCATGATCTAAATGATATGTCCACCTAAGCTAAACATTGTAATGTCCTCAGTGCAAGCACCATACATCAAAGGGAAGCCAGAAGGAAAAGAATGAAAAAACCTAAATCTAAAAACACACCAAAAACAAACAAAATAAAAGAAAAGAAAAGAAAAGGAAAAATTATCGTTGATCCGGGGGAGGGTAGGGTCCATACATAGGCGGTCCATATCTAGATGAAGAACTTATACCACCTCCAAAATATCTCTGCATAGCTTCTTCCATGGAAGAGAAGCTTTCTCATATAGAGCGGTAGTCAGTCCTTATCCAATCATAATGTGTACTCATAGCTCTATGGTACTCCTGCATAGCATGATAATTAGTCCGCATATCATGAAATGATTCACTCATGGACTTATGGGAGGCTCTCAACACTACGTATCCATCCCGCATAAGCCCAAAATTAGTTCATAAAGGACTGAGACTAACTACTACTCACATCATTTTATGGAAAGTTGGGCACAACGTCCTCCTCCATCTGACTGTAAGACTTTCAATCATCATTATCTCCCCACCATCAATGAGGAGGGGGGCACCTTCGACCATCAGGGGAGGCCACTTGAAGTTAGAGGAAAGAAACCATGTCTTAGCTCCCGCTAAAAGAGGGAGATAAGTCTGGGTTAAGAAGGCGTAGGGGGCTGAGATATTCAGAATTGGGCACCCAATAAGCCATTTAAAAGCTTGGTGCCAACCTCTATGAGGTTAGATCTGACACATGTTCTGCATGCTAAGCAAAGATATAAGGGTGAGGCCTAACACCTCATAAGGGAAGTATCTAGAAAGGTCAATGTTACAAGATACAACTAGAAGATTAATGAGGCCTCCTACAGCTATCACGGTTGATCCCTCAGCTATATTGGCTAGGTATTCCATAAGCTAGGCCACCGGGCAAAGAATCTTAGTACCAAATGCCCTATCTACCCTAGGAATAGTCCTAGACTCATTGGAAATTAAATGCCTAAGGTAATACATCTCGCGAGATGAGAAAACACCACCCCCAACATCTTGAGAGAATAAGGTCAAAGCTAGGACCCTATATGCTACCCTCACCACCGGGTCGATAACCCAAGTCACCTTAGATCAGCTTGTGTTATATAGGTCATAAGCCCAATGATGCCTCTCTAGAATACTCTATCTTGGTAGACTTCTAGCCTAGGATGGCTAAGGGTGATAACCCTGTTCATGGGCAACCCTAGGGCATCTTCTAAGGAGAACTGTAACCTATTGCCAAGAACATTGAAATAAATCCTAGGAGTATAATTGGCGTTACGGATGATGTTAAAGGTTGAAAGGGCTTCTAGAGTTAGGTCTCTATAGATCGGGGCATGAAGGTTAAGCAATGATTCCCACCCAAAACAAGAAAAGAGCTCATGAAGCGCTCCCTCAAGTCCTAAGGCCCTAGTGATCGATGGGTTATAAAAATGGGTCGAAATGAGATTTTTATTGGTATTTCTAACAAAACTATGCATATAATCCTCATTGGTCCCAAAATTGATCCCGTACATTTCCATTTGTGTGACTTGGGCATGAATCGGGGAGGGTTTTCTTTGCTTCCTTGACTTTGTTCTCCTAAAGAAAGACATTTTCATCTAAGCTAACACACTAAAGGGTTCTAAGGTATGGGGAAAGGATGGGTTATGGAGTTTAGTACTACATAGTGTTTATATAGCAAAAATCCTCAAAATTTGTTCAATCAAGACAAATCCTAAACAAAACCAAACCAATTCACAACAAAATCACAACACAATACAATCTAACACAAAATTATGAGCAATATTGGAAAGGGTTACAATGTACCAAGGCCTTGGCGATCAATGTAATAGCAAAAACCCTTGTATAATCCTTCAAATAAGTGTGTTGAATCTTCAAAAACCACCAATTTTCATGGAAGAACACCAAATAAAAACCCCAAATTTGTTGAAAGTTAGGGTTTATGTATGAATTGAGGGAAGGGTGGAATTTTGAAGTTAAAATTGTTTTTTGAGTGAGGAGGGTGAAGGAATTCTAGAATTTTGAAGTTTTATGGGTGAGTGATTTAGGTGAGAGATTTTGAGTAGAAGAGAGGAGAGGGTGCATGAGTTTTAAGCAAAGGAGTGAAATGAGCAAATGAGGGAATTTTGTTAAATTATAAGTCACAGATCGAGGGTCACTTGATTGAGTGTCTTCATTTTAAGCACTTTCTTAGCATTCTGCTAGAACCTTCAGATTCACAATTCTACAGGGAACTCGATCGAGTGCTCTTCTCACTCGATTGAGTACATGTTTGTAAAATAGTGTATATATCAGCTAGTTTTCTATCGATTATTGGCTCTTGATTTCATATCCTTCCTTATGGCTCCAAACAATTTTCTAAGCATAAAAAACACTCAACAAAAACCAAAAATGATTAACATGACCAAAATCCTACAAAATAAACACAAAAACACACATGAAATCGAAAGTCACATATCAAAACCAATAAAAATCAGAAAAATTACTGAAAAATTAGAAAAAGGGGTTGCCTCCCATTAAGCACTTATTTTTTGGGTTATAAGCTTGACTCCTTGATTTTTATCATGTTCATGATGATGGATTAGAAAGGTTTATGCTAGCCTTCCCATGAGTAGGGTCAGCCATACGATAGTGCTTTAAATATGGCTCTTTCCTGAACATACCTTGTGATCCCAGCTCATTTAAAACTTTTTTCTTCCCAACCTTTTTCACTTTTCTCAAGTTTTCATCTCTCGATTCCAGTTTTTTAGGCATAGAGAGATATTTTTGGATCCTTGCACTAATCTTTAAATGGATCCACCCTACATATTAGAGTAGTCATAGGAGTTCTTTTTACCAAATAGGGCAAGCTAGGAAAACTCTATCTTCTCATCCCCTACCACAAAAGTAATCCTACCAATGAACACTCGCTCATCCTCCTTGATAACCGTTCTTTTAGGTCGTTTAACTAAAAGAATAGTTATAAAAATAATATTTGTAAACACTCTAATACTACTGCAACTAGTGTAGTGGTAAGTCGGGGATCGAACCACAAGGACAAGGGGTGATAAGTTTAGACTTGATGTAAAGGGGTTATTAGGAGATTTGATAGAACTATACTAATAACAGAAAAATAAAGCAAGAACTAAAATGATAATATTCTATGGAAGGAAAACAGGGACCAATCAGTTCCACCCTAGGAAGGACAATCGAACTATCAATATGCTTAATTAGGAGAAATCAGTCAATAATAAATCATGACACTCAAGATGACGAGAGAAAGTTTGTGACCCTATAAATCACACGAACAACCTATAATCGCCCTATGTCTCCAAAGGAGTGGCAGGACAAGATTCGCATCGAATATCAATCAATCAATCATCAACAATCTCAAATCCTAACTCTACGCATGAAGAACGAGCCAACCTAGGGTTTCACCAATCAAACCCCTAAGAAAACTACTCACACATAGTAATAAATATTAAGGCATAAACAATGAAAAAGAACATGATTGAAAGCACGAACTAATTGAATGTAATGAAAAAGAGAACGAAAAACGAAGAGCTATAACAAAACCGACAACTACTCTATCAAAACTGTAAATGAAGCAACGATAATAACAAGAGGAATGAAATTCAGAAAAACAATACTTGAAAACATTAAACAAAATAAAACAGAAAAGAAACGATACCTTGCATAAATGAAATTACGCGATTGAAAGAGAATCTAAATCCGAAATACAAAGCTCAAAAACGAGAACAACAAAAGCTATAAATCTAAACTAATGCTTAAATGAAATGAAGAGAGTTAAAGGTGATGTTCTAGGTTGAGGCACAAAAGCTCTCAAAGTAGGCATGAGGGTTATTTACAGAGCAAGAGGGTATTTATACCCTAGGGACATAAGGGGTAAAACCCTAGAAAAAACCCTCAAGCGCCGGCCTAAGAAAGAACCCAGATCTTCGGAAACAGTCTCCATTTGGCTGAATGTAGTGTAGATTCGGCCGAATGAGTGGTGCATTCGGCCGAATGAGTTGTGTATTCGGCCATATCAGAAACCTCGACTTTTCTCACCATGTCCACCATTCGACTGAAGGAGGCTTCCATTCGGACGAATGGGCCTTGATTCGGCCAAATGAGTGTTCATTCGGCTATTCCCGAGAGCTTGATTTATGTGCTTGAATCCCTGTCTTCCATTCGACCGAATGGATGTCAGATTCGGTCGAATCTGAACCTGAACCTTGCTGAACAGCTCCTTTGAAGTGTCTAATAACTTCTAGAGTTTATGGGATCTTCGAGAGTGACTTGGAACACATGCCCAAGCTATAATACGTGCATCCAAACTCTTGATAAAAGTGTCAAAGCCTCGAACACGTCTTATTTTACCTCGAAATCACCTGAAATGACCTAAAAACAGCTCGAGGACAAGATCAAGGTAAAATTGAATGTAATGTGCATAAAACCAATATAAAAGCATGAGACTCGACACTAGAATGGGGTTGTAAACGTGCTCTAAAATGAGCACATCACTCCTCCATCTCCATCACTATGAAATCATAAGGTATATAAAACATTCCTAAGCGGATAGGGACATCTTCTAGGATACCTATAGGTGACTTCACAATCCTATCTTTCAACTATAGAGTGATGTGAGTGGGTTTCATATCACTAAACCAAAGTTTCTTATACAGGGACACAAGCATGGGGTTTCCTCCAGTTCCCAAGTCACACAATGCATTCTTGATCTTGATATCACCCAAAGTGATTGGAGTAGAGTAACTACCCGAATCATGTTGTTTTATAGGAAGCATATTCTAAATCACTACACTACACTACACTCCGTAGTAAAGGCACTATTCCATCTTCCTAGTCTTTTATCTTTTTCAACAGTATCTCCCTCAAGTACGTAGCATACAAAGGCATCTCAAAAATAACATCAAGGAATGGGATATTTAGACACAACTTCATTAGAATATCAATGAACTTCCTGTACTTCTTTTCAAGCTTAGCTTGTGCCAATCTTTGAGGAAAAGTAGTAGGCAACTTAAACGGTTCCACTAGGGTACGGGGAGGTTCTTTCTTTTTATCCTTAACTTTTTTAACAACTTTTTCCTTGACTTTGACCTCTTCTACTGTTTCCATTACTCTCATTAGTGGATCCATCAGTTCCTTACCACTCCTCAGAGTGACTACATTCACTTATTCCTTAAGAGGAGTCTCGATATTTCCAAGGAATTTGCCTAGAACCTTTGTGAGGTGGCTCATCTGCTGAGCTAGCTAATCTAGTTGGGTTTCCACAATCTTATTGTGACCCCTAAGCTATGTAAACTATTTCTCATTGTTCTCATTGCACATAGTCTGTTAAGTTATAAAAGCCTTAAATACGGCTTCTAAGTCAGATTTCTAAAGTGCTTGGGGTTGTTAAAAAGGTGGTGGTGGATTATATGGAGGTCTTCCATTAAATCTTGATGGTCCTTGTTGTTGGTTATAGTTGTCACGCTATGGGGCTTTGTTTTCGGTTGGGTTTTAGTAAATTTTGGGTATTCTTGTAGGAGAAGTTTAGGTATTTCTTCCAACCTTCATTATAAATGTTCGAGAATGGATCGAATAACCTCTTTGGGTTGTTGTAAATGGTGTTAACTTGATCACTACCTAGATGATCTGCAATGTAGTGACATTAACTCATATCATACCCTGTTATATCTTAAACCTCTCAAGATACAACCATAGTAGGCTTCCCATGTATCTTTTCCAGACTTTCTATAAGAGCTTGCATGGAAGCTACCAGCTTAGAGATATCTGAATTTGCTGATGAAGAAGATAACTCCGTTTTGTAATTTTCTTTCAATGAACGCAAAGTATTGGTAGAAACCATCTTTTCAATTAGTACTAAGGTACCCCTATGCATCAATCATCTAGATATTCTCCTTGAAGCTGTATTGATGTACGACTTGCTATTATGGTTTAGAACATTATAGAGTGTCTAAAGCAAGCTAATTTGGTAATCTATGATGAGGATAATGTTTCAGCATCCTTTTAAGCTATCTCCATGTCTCACAGAGTGACTCATCATACAACTATTGAAAGTAGTTGATCTTAGCTCTCAGCTCTCAACTTAGTCATCTTATCTTGATCTAAGAACTTTATGAAAAAACCCTTACCTAGCTTACCCCATGTATTAAATGTGCCCGAATCTTCATCTCTAAGCCATTCACGCACTCTATCCCTTAAAGAGAACAAAAATAGCCTCAATTTCACAACATCTTCGGAACAATCCTTCATCTTCATGGTATCACACTTCTCTAGAAAGTTCTTAATGTGTGAAATGGGGTACTTTGTAGGAAGCCATGTGAATGAATCGCTTGAGATAAACTGAATAAATTTTGGCCTTGGTTCAAAATGTACAACTGTAATCTGTAAGTGAAAAATACTTGATATCAACTTAGCATTAGAGATGTCATACTAAAACAAAGTTTTTTTAGGCAGATTTTCAGCTATGTTGTTCGATTTCTTTGCTTTCTTTTTCTGCTTCTTTTGTTTCCTTGTTGAGTTGTCAATCTTGAGATTTAGAGAAATAAGCTCCAAAAAGTTGTACTTTGATTGTGCATGTAAAGAAAAGACTAGAAAAGAAAAGAAAAATCAAATAGACAAACACAATAGCCAAAGCAACTACCTAAGAAAATATTACATCCTAATAGAAATTTAAACTAAAACAACAAAACAAAAACCATTGTTATTCCCTGGCAACGGCGCCAAATTTTGATCGGACTATCGCTACCCTCTTAAAATAACCTATCCTCCTAAACTAATGTAGTTTGGGTAAGTAGGGTTAAAATTCCAAGAGACTATCGGGCTCTAATATTGGTTATGCTAGTTCTAATTTCTAGTAGAAACATTACGAAATAAGGGGATTTATATTCTAACTAAAGAGTAACTAAACTAAACTAGGACACAAATTATAACTAAACTAATAACAATATGAGATGAATATATAAGACAACAAATTCCCACTAATAAGACTTAGATATAGATTTCCATTCCAATACCGCGAATTCAACACATAAAGTAATTGCTAAGACGAATGCACCCTAAATAATACTAAGGATCTCTCTCAAGTATCAATAGCTTTCTCTTAAAGCAATCTTACATACTTTTGTGGATTCATGCGATAGAAAGACATTAAACATGACATCCTAAAAGTCCTAATGGTCATATTTCTACTTTTGTGATCATCAATCACACCTTAAATAGTGATTCTAAAGTAGATTATTAATCGACTCTCGCTATGAACCTAATCCATGCCATTATTCAACTACGTCTAGCCTTTTAATGGAATTAGAGCCAATCAAAGATTAAAAAAATTATGCATTTTCATTTGGGTCTCGAGATTCATCTAACCTAACCCATATTGGGGTTCATTGAGATCCTAGATTAGAGAACTACTCACACATATTGAATGCAAAATCAGCTTAAGCAATAATAATAATCATGATTAATACTAGAAATAATAATAAAGAAATTGAGAGCATAGAATACTAAAAAAACTAAACATAAAACAAACCACTTTGTAGTCACAAGGATAGATGTTGCAATCCAAAGCCTCAATGCAAAACTAAGAACAAAACAATAATCTAGAGAGAATTTGAGAGAGTTTTATGATAATCTAATGAAAAACCTAAGAAAAACCTAATGAATACTATTGCCTAATGTTGAATAATAATAGCATAATTGTCCTTAAAAACCTAGAAGTGCCTAAGATATATTTACAAGGAGTTTGAGCTTGAATATAACACGCGCAGAAAATCGGCCTAGAACTAAGGGACTCGATCGAGTATAAGAGACACTCGATCGAGTCTAGTCTCTTTCTTCAACTTTTGAATTAGGTAAGAAATTGTTGTTGGAGAAGGGACTTGATCGTGTGCTCTGTACACTCAATCGAGTGTCCTTGTTTTCTTCAATTTTTGTCTAGAAGCTACTTTCTGCCTATTTTTGCGCTTTCACTCGATCGACTTCTCCGCACACTCGACTGAGTCCTCTTAATTTTGACTCTAATTCTATTCCTTTGCTTCATCCTATGTTCGGGTTCTCTTTGGTTTGTGTTCTTCCTTTTGTTTGAGCCTGATTCCTTGGATCTTGAACTTGTCCCATGACATTGAGTTCTTAGGAATCTTGAAAAATGACACAAAAATATTTTAAATAAAAACTCATGACCGCATCATATGATAACAAATATACATAATTCATTTAAAACTAAACTAAAATACGAATATCTATATGCAAAATGACATTAAATATCATATATATTTATAAGTATAATTGAAACTTATCACCGACCCACTGGCTACCTCTAGATAGAAGTACCCGAAGAATTTAGGAGGTAGAAAAGAACGAAAAAGGGTTGGAAGTTTAAACGTTAAAGGTTGTATATAGGATTTACAAGCCAAAAGGCGAAGCGTTAGCACGCTCCCATAGTCCCATGCCAGAGAAAAAAAGCCTAAGACTGGGTAGTCGAACCGACTACAGGTAGTTAGATCGATTTATTGGCATAGTTGCTAGATATAAGGTGTTTTATATTGATGTTGACTAATTATGGTGCTTTAGTTTGGAGAAAATAACTCTAACTACAATTCTGCGCACCTACTATTAGCTCATTAATGGTCATTTACCGAATTCGGGAAATCATGTAAATATATGTTGCCGAATTAGGAGAGTATGAAAACTACCCTCCAATTTTCTTTGTAAATAGTTTTTCAAAGTTAAAATTAGATTGATTAAAGTATTGGAGTGATATTCAAGTCTTGAAATTATATCTCATTTACCGTATTTTCCACTTATAACTGTGGTAGTGCCAAATATTTTATTTTTTAATGTTGAACTTTTTCCATTTAATTTGTTACTAGTAAAAATTTAAAGAAACTATATTCTTGTTTTACTGCCTATTAACATATGAAAGTATTTGTTAAAAGGATTCTATATATTATCTTATTTATCTACTGTTATAATCTGTGTAGCTATCATGATTATCTTACACATTGACATGTTTTAGTGATAATAGAGATGAACCTAATAAGTGATAAATGGAGATGAACCTAATAGTTCGATCAAATGGATCTCCTGCGTATCGTCTTATGATGGAGGATCCAAGAGTGATTCCATTAGACTCTTGATTGTGAATACACCTATTAGTTATCTACTTACCAAATAGTTGGAACAATTTCACAAAGAAAGCTTGTTCTGGTTATATAATTCATCCTATCAATAGGGACGATTCCTTTAATCTGTAGACAATGTTACAAACTTATAGTTACAAACTATCACTTTCCTTGTTTCTTTCTTGCCTAACTGGCGAATCCACATTCTTAATTGATCATTTTCAATGTTATCTTTAATGATCACCCGAACAACATCTACAAGTAAGTAGCTGCTAGCTACGAAAAGAGTTGCTCGATACGGCGTATCTAGGATTTCCCGCCTGATGAGTAACAATCGATAACCAAATATGTAATAATTTTTTTTTTACCAAACAACTAAATACTAATGCTAAAAAATAAAACCAAATTTTTTTAGGCCGATTGGTGAGTCATTTGACCCACCATGACTTAATGTACATCCGCCGCTGCTGGTTACACTCCTTACTTGAATCATCAGCTAGTTGTACGCCTGTAGGCTGTAGCCGTGTACCGTGACTTTGTGAGGGATGGATCGAACTGGTAAATTTCTTCCTCTGTTGATATCAATTCAACAGTAAATGTAAGCACGTAATGATGATAATGACGAATAGTTAGTAGTTAGTAGTTAGTTACTAGCATTTGAAATCCTTCAAAAAATTGCTGGAAATGTCAAATTAGTTGGAAAGGCCATTGTAGAAAGTAAGCACTTGAGGGACATAAACAGAGAGGTGATAACAATATGAATGTAAATTTGGACATAAAACAAAAGGGACACAAGTATATCTGACTTTTTTCCTAAGTCCTTCTTTAGTAGACCTTATTCCGTGTCAAATTATTTCTGTTAATGCTCTTTCATATAAATTCAGACCCTCTACTGGTCCATAAAGTTCCCTTAAACTTAATAAACACTCTAAGAAAGCATAAGCCAGTTTGATGTTAACTTAGTAAGAATGCAGGCCAAATATTTAGTTTCCGTTTCGTTTTCTATGTGGTTGATTCTCATTCAAGGTGCCATTAAATCGGAAGCATCAGTACATCACTGGGTGGTAAGTATATACAACATTGTTCTGGTGTTGTTGCTTCTATTTTCTGTATAAATATACAAGAACGTTAAAAAATGCAGGGTTATGACACATCATATGTCCATATTTATATGACATTGTAACTACACTATAAGCATATTGTATGTAATTGTTGGGAATGTTACTAGTTCTCGTGTACATGGCAAGTTGACGTCGCTAATTCCTTGACGATTGAACTGAATATAGGTGAAAGAAGCACCCTACACCAGACTCTGCGGAACAAAGTCCATTCTGACAGTAAATGGACAGTTTCCAGGACCACCGATCTATGCACACAAAGGTGACACTGTTATAGTAAACGTTGTCAACAGAAGCAAACATAACATCACCCTTCACTGGTAAGAGCCAGCAATTTTCTGTTTCCTATAGGGTGTCTCTGGTAAGGAGGAGGAGGAAAGCCTTTCCGCAAAAACTCATTTCCCACTTTCAGGCTTTTCTCCTCCTCCCCTCCATTTCCGTCTTCCTACTTTCTATACACAAGGTATGAAATTAAGTAAAAGAGAGTGAAGTTGGTTTAAACGACATCCAAACATATACTTAGCACATTGTGCCCCTTGACGTGCCTGTATTTTGTTGTTACACTATAACTAGAAGGTCATGGGATAGCCTGACAAAAAAAGGTAATAGGCCTGTTGTTTCTTTTGTAGGCATGGAGTCAAACAGCCAAGGAATCCATGGTCAGATGGACCTGAGTACATAACTCAGTGTCCAATCAAACCAGGAGGAAGTTTTACTCAAACTGTGATCTTGTCGATGGAGGAAGGGACTCTTTGGTGGCATGCTCATAGCGAGTGGTCAAGAGCAACAGTCTATGGTGCTTTTATCGTATATCCGAAACCTGGAGCTTATTATCCTTTTCCAAAACCTGATCTTGAAGTTCCCATCATATTAGGTGCCCAACTCTTGCAACATTCCCAGATATTTTTCGTGCATCGCTTAATGTTGGCGACACCTCTTTTATTTACTTCTAATCATGTATATGCTGTTTCGAAGTGCAGGAGAATGGTGGAAGCGGGACATCTTTGAGGTTTATGAAGAATTCCGTGCCACAGGAGGAGCACCTAATGCTTCGGATGCATTCACTATAAATGGACAGCCAGGTGACTTGTATCCATGCTCGAACGCAGGTTTGTGCAATTTTTTTTAACTTGAGGATGTTTTTCTTCCATATCTTATTTCCATTTCTATGATCAATTAAGCAATGCAAATGTGCAACGCTAAGACATTTTGATTAGCCTGGAGGTAAAACACAAAATATTAACAAAGGATTATGAAAAGGAGAGCTCATATTTATCACTAGAGTACCAACACAGCACCAGTTGATATTTTTCATACTGTTCTAAAGTCGATATTTGTTACTCGCTTCTCGAATGTTCTTATTTTGCAGAAACATTCAAGGTTCACGTACATCATGGAGCAACCATTCTATTTCGCATAATCAATGCTGCATTAAACCAGATTCTTTTCTTGGCTATTTCAAATCATTCAGTCACTTTAGTCGGAACAGATGCAGAATACACCAAGCCCCTGACGAGAGACTACATATCAATCGGCCCTGGTGAAACCATGGATGTGCTAGTTAAAGCTAACCAGTTCCCAGGTCGCTATTACATTGCTGCTAGAGCATACTCAAGTGGGGCTAACATTGAATTTGATAACACCACAACAACAGCTGTTGTAGAATATGATGGAGTTTACCATATGTCTTCATGCCCATCCTTCCCTTATCTTCCAGCTTATAATGACACCAATGCATCTTTTTCTTTCACAAGTAGCTTGCGAAGCTTAGCAAGTAAAGATCATCCTGCAGACGTACCCTTGAAGGTGAACCACCGAATATTTACCACTATCTCAGTGAACGCATTACCTTGCCCTCTTAACCGTACGTGTGAGGGGCCAAACGGGACAAGGTTGGCCGCAAGCATGAACAATATAAGCTTTGTTCTTCCTGACATTGATATACTACAGGCATATTATTACCATATTAATGGTGTGTATGGGAAACGATTCCCAAGCTTTCCTCCTCTTCCATTCAACTATACAGCTGAATATCAAGAGTTGTTCCTTGAAGTATCAAAACTGAGCACCCAGGTAAGAGTTATCAAGTATAATTCCACAGTCGAGATTATCTTGCAGGGCACCAATTTAGTTGCTGGACTAGATCATCCAATGCACATTCATGGACAAAGTTTTTACGTTGTTGGTTCCGGATTTGGTAATTTTGACAAACATAAGGACCCTAGGAACTATAACTTGGTTGATCCTCCTCTTCAGAACACTATAATTGTGCCCAAAAATGGCTGGACTACCATCAGATTCAAAGCCCACAACCCTGGTAGACTCTACTGTTTCTATCATTGCAGTTTGCTTGTTTATATTTCTGTTAACTTGAGATGTGATAAGCACATATATGAGATAAGAAAATCTATAACTATTACTGTCCATATAAAGGCTCCATTCTAATATAAGATATATTGTTGGCCTTGTCCAGGAGTTTGGTATATGCATTGTCACTTTGAGCGTCATGTTACATGGGGTATGATGACTACTTTCATTGTGAAGGATGGAAAAGACCAGAACTCACGAATGCTGCCTCCACCTCCAGAGATGCCACCCTGTTGAAGACATAGCACATCTTTCATCTGGTTTAATTCTCAGTTTTGTTAAACTGAAAACAGCTTACTCGAACTCCTGATTTTTGGATTAGTGTGTTCTGTTAAGATCTGTGCTTTATTCCTTGCAACTGGCAGTCTGTTGTCACTAGTTTGTGTAAATGAAGGCAATGATCATAGGACTTGTCGCTAGTTTGTGTTTGAAAGGCTTTAGAAGTGACTCAGAAAATAACCGAGCCCTAAGAAACTGTCTTGATATTTAGCAATCTGCATCCAAAACATAACACTACATAAAGAGACAAAATACAGACCACTTATGATGCAGTAGTCTAAGGAAGTGAACATGCAGGAAATTCCTTTTCTCTGAATTTCTTTTGCTGCCAAAACAGAGAAAGTTAAACATGGAGAGGTGGCAAAATATGCATGTTTCTCATCCCTTGTAAATTTTCAGAAGTGGGCTAATTTCTTAAAGACCTCATGTAAATACAACAGGAAATTAGAAGTCTCGTGAGAAATTATAGCGTCAGCGTTATTCATGTGCACCATCACCATACAGCATTATCATAGTTCATAACTACATAACTATATGATAAAAACACGTTTCAGCTATACACACGGCTATATATATATATATCCTTGGCAAATAATAAAAAAAAAAAAAAGCAAATTGTGTTCTTTGATAGTCGTCCATGTTTTGTACGTGAATTTCCCCTGAGCTCTTACAGAAACTTATTTTCATGAACCTGATATTACGCGCAAGAGCTGCCAGCAGCAGTCTGTACACAGGGGTGTACATCGTGCCCCTCATTAACAAATCTTTTAGGAATACGCATTCCTAGTACTTAACTCACATTACACAACCCGTTTGGTGTAAAATTTTGCAGGGTTGCAGTATGACGTAGCCTCGAAGTGTCATAGATGAAGGTACTAATCACAACAAGCAGATTCTTAAGTTTAGCCTCAAAGCTCAAACGCTGTTTGCATGAGCTGATCCACGTCATTCAAGTACTTGGTTGAGTTGTAATCTTCTGCATCAAAAAGCTCCATTGAGTATGACCTTCTAAGGGAAGGTTTTTGAGTAAGCTTTGCAAGCTCAGAAGAGTTTGAACCATCTCTCAAGATCTGCACAACCTGCAACACAAACAATCCATGAAAGATGTCCTATTTTGTATGTATTAAAACAGAAAATCTGCTTCCCTAATGACTAACCAACTGCACTACCACCATGGTGTCAACGTTATAATGATATAGACATATACTCTTTTTTTTTAAAAAAAAAAAAGGAAAAGATCATAATATCTCTAGTTGATGTGATTTTGTAACTTTAATGTAAAGCTCTTTGATTCAACACAAAATGAGGCATGAGCGGAGAGATACATGAAATAAGCATTCTTCAAGGGATACATGCCTCACTCATATGAGGCCGTTCAATTGAGGACTGATGTAGGCACTTGTTGGCTGTCATTGCCAACAATTTAATTTGATCCTTATTATAGCCATCACCTAGATATGGGTCAATAAGTTCCTTCGACTTATTCTTGTCAAGATATGGTTTGGCCTGCCATGAACACCGAAGACACTTTAATTCATGTAAGCAGAACTTCTGAAGCACTTGAAACGGAAAATTGAATTGGCGATTACAGAAACATATTGTAAAACCATTATATCTATAAATACAACATCAAATATGCTCTTACCCACATAACAAGGCTTTTCTGAGTATTATCAAGTGCGACGCGGCCAGTGATTAGTTCCAACAGGAGAACCCCATAAGCATACACATCAGTTTTTTCATCCACTATGCCGTGCATGAAAAACTCCGGAGGAAGATAGCTGAAACAAACAGAGATATGTTAATGCCAAATCCTGATGTAATAAAGATCAGATGATTCAAGCTGCAAACCCAAAGGTCCCTTCAAACTTGGAAACAGTGTGGTGAGTCCATTGGTCTGGAAGCCACTTTGCAAGCCCAAAATCAGAGATCTGCGGTGAAGTAATTAGTTTAGGGTCAATAATTGGATCTAATATTTCGTTTTAAAATACTTTGTAGCAGTAACTAAGAAATATAGTCCACATTTCACTCAGTATAATAACATATTCAGGTATCAGCAAGAAGTACCAAGGTAAAACAGAAAGGATCACAGAAATTTTCCCAAAGAATCAACAGTTACAGGATAAGAGACCAACAGTGTCCTAGAGCTCCTAACAAACACTTCATAAAACAATACCTGTGCTTCAAAATCCTCAGTAAGCAATATATTGGCAGCCTTAATATCCCTATGGATTATTCTCCGTTGACAACCTTCGTGAAGATAGTATAGGCCTTCAGCCGAACCCAAAGCAATCTTATATCTAATATCCCATAGGAGTTTCTCCCTTGATCCTACAAAGCATATGAAAAAAAACTCATTGATTTCAAAAGATCCAATAGGCTGAAATAATATAATCAGGCACTGAAAAATGCTATGCATTATACAAAACCTCGAAGTACAGATTCTAAGCTTCCATTAGGAGACAAATCAAGAATGAGGTGCATTCCCCCTTCCACACCATAACCATTGACTTTAGCAATGTTGGGGTGATTGACATGGACTATGATCCCAAGCTCAGAAAGGAAGTCTGATGCCAGCTCTTCAGTATCTCCCTTGGTCAGACGTTTTACAGCAATAAGATGACCACTTGGAAGAACTCCTTTATAAACCTCAGCATAACCTCCTTCTCCAATTTTGTTTTCTGCAAGGATGGGAGACATGGGAAGTAGACAACAATTTGGAGGATAACAAGTCCAGTTTATTAAGTTAAGCAAATAAACAACATCAAGCAACGTAAATATAATTAACCGTTATTAGTGTTAGTGAACTTATGAAATGTTGGCAATCTCTCATGGAGTTCCCAAATTTCAGATCACAAATTGCCAAAATAGTAAATGTCATTGAAATTACCTTTGCTAAAAGTATTTGTTGCCTCATGAAGTTCTTTCAGAGAGAAATTTTTCCAAGAAGGCTTGAAAAAGCACATTCCACTTTCCAGTGCAGGTATTACTGGGATAATGTGATGCCTTGCACTTCTACTCTTTCTTCTAGTAAGCTTTGGCAACGTCAATGGATGAAAAGTCTGAAAACGCTTAGGTCCTTTTTTCAACATATGGATGAATCCACGCCAGTGGGAACTTTGTCCACCAGAATGATGCTCTGAGTCTGAGGTGCTCACTGTATCAGACTCTGAACCTTCCTCAGATTCTTCTCCGAGTGAATGCTCATATTCTGGCACTTCTGTTATCTCAACTGGTTCTGCCTCTAATTGTGTAAAATCTAAGTAAAAGGGCTTTTTCAGGATAACTGCAGAGTACATTGCACCTAAAATTGGTATGGACGTAAAGAAATCTTACCAAGAACTGGTAAAGGATCTGAGCGTCCAGATATTCTTCTGAGCCTCTGAAAGATGCCCCTCTCCGATATTTCTGATGTGTCACAAGAACTGTTTCTGTGGTAGCCATTTCAGGAAAAACATAAGTTACTATAAACTACCCTTACGCCCTCCCTCTCCACATCCAAAAAAAGAGAGTGACCGAAGCAGGAAAAGCAACGTACTAGATGTAACAGCAAGCTCAAAATTAATCCAATAGCAGTTCTTTGAAGTAAAATGAGATTAGAAAATCCCATTAACTAATATGTCTAACACAACTATACAAGATCTGCCTAAACATTTTCTAACTTTCGTATATACATTTTCGCACAACCTTCAAAATCATTAATTAATTCCAAAGTTGCTACATAGGGCTATTAGGCTTTGAAATACCCCTAACAGACAATGGCAGGGATGATAAACAACTCAACTCTTCATATATGTAATACCAAGTACATTTACAAGTAGTAAATTATGTTTCAACCACCCAAAAACTACCCACAGTAAAGGAACCATCAGCAGAACAGCTTTCTCTCAAGAAACAAATTTCGACCCTGCTAAATGTATTCCAATTATTTCCAGCACTCAAAACTTACTTTTCCATGATAAGATCAGTTGCAAATATATATGACATGACTTGTAAATCTTAACGAAGTCATATGTACATGCATTATATAACATTACTACTATGTCCATGCCTCCCGGAAATTTACCAATTTTTTCATCTTTGAAATACGGCCATTACATCCATAAACTTTTACCAGTTAAAACATCAAAATATGTCATTAAACTTTGAAATACTAGAACTTTCACATGACTGCTAGTCCTTGAATCACTTGTAGAGTTCATGTAGGGTTTTAGGTTGACGAACTTCCCAAACAATAGAACAAAAAATACTTCATATTATTCATTCTTTGACTAATGTAAACCATCCTATAGCAGATGCATTTTTCTTGTATTCGGAAAACACTAATACCCAACAGATACCGTGGTGGTAATATTAAGTCTGTGCTCATACAGGTTATGAACAAAAATTGTTCGTCACACTTGAAACATTTCCTTAAGCTCTCCAAGCTAAGGCACCCCCATTTTATCCCCACCTTCCCAAAACACCCCTAGTCAACCGGTCAACCTCCTTCGTCCTCAAAATGTCCTCGATATATGCTACAAAACATTCAAACCTAATATGGCACACGAAAAAAAATTAAGAAAAAACCATATACAAAAATATAATTTATTACAATTGTGTCACTTTTTCCATAAATTATCAAACTTTTGCTAAATTCCAAACGCAGGTCATCGTCTACAATTTACCCTTTTTTATTGTTATGTAAAAGTGCATTCTTTGTAACTTCATCATCAAAAGTTCATCCAATATTATTTTTTCTAATTTTTGACATTAGAAGTTCATCCAATATTATTGCACAGTATTAAATTTGTAACCGATAAAATGGCAAAGAAAATTTAAGATATTGATGAAAATGGAGAAAAATTACCTTGGTGGAAGGGGGCAATGCTCCATTAATTTGGAAGAGATTGAGAAAACAATGAAAGTGGATGAGAAACCTCGTTCTATATTTTTGTATGTATTTTCTGCTATATTTCCGAGGATTTTTGCTCAAATTTCGCCAACTTTTTGATTTGTTAAAAATGATTAGGATAATATAGCACGACAATTTTGGTGGTATTATTATATGAAAATAATCAATGGGTGCAATGCACAAAATGGACATATGTAAATGGATTTTTAAGGTTTGATAAAGATTAATAATCCAATGCGTGTTACTTTTTTGGGAATATGATTTGAGATTGAACGAATCAAAGATACTCTGATTTGTTGCAAAGGATTGTTGACGGCACGAAATAGAACCGTTGGGAGGAGGAGGCCTGCACAACTATGGACATCGACCGTTCTAAAGTCCAATATTATTAAATCTTAAAAGATGGCAGTCGTTGAGAGTTAAGATTAGAGCAATTAAAAATTGACCCAATATGAAGTATCAATTTAAATCTGTAACGATTTGAACTCAACTTAAATCGATTTTATATGTAAAATTGGTAACACGTAACTCGATTTGAACCCGATGTAATATTAATCGACATCCGACTTTTTATGATATTATTTGACCCGGTTCTAAACCTACAGTCGACCCAACATAAATCGATAATCGACTTGGATTGACTTGACAATAAAGAAAACTCAAAATAATATCAGACTTGATTAAAACTGAAACATATTATAACTTGAGAAAACATGTTACAGACCCATACAATGAGTCACGACATGCTTTATTGCGATCCATTATTGACTAAAGCCGTAATAACCTATAACCTGATTTTATTCGAGTCATGATCGTTAACCATCCAATCATTTAATTCGTGTAATTTGCAATGTCTAAATGAACTTCTAAATTGAATTTGTGATTAATTATTTATTATTTAGTAATTTGTATTAAAACTTATCTAACTTATTTTACTTATACGTGAAATAAATTGAGATAGCACTTACATTCCATGCATTGATTTGATAAGAACTTATTATTTTAAAAATGATATATTTAACTAATAGAATGTCCATTTGATAATAGAGTTATTTATAATTGAAATACTCAAAAAATTTAATTTGATATGAGCAATAATAATTTATTATGGTATATTAATTATAGTTTTAATTCTAAAATATTGCTAGAAAATTTTGAAAATGCTTTGCTAGGGACATAATTTCTTTTGTGAGTTTAATTTATTCATCCCAATATTCATTTGAACCAAATTTGAAATATGGCCTACATGATAAAACATCCCACTTGATAATTATTAGACCTAACTTTGATTAAATATTTTATAACATTTTGTTGCTTTTATAAGGGATATAATTTCTTCTTGAATTTAATATTTCATCGTGCTATTTATACGATTCTAATCTGACTTGAACCCAAAATAGTCGATTCAACGTCCCAAATATTGATTCATTCTTGATACTATCTAATTTATAACTATTCGACCCGATAATTTCTAACATAAATATGATCTATACCTAAAATTACCCACCACAACCCTAGCTCAAACCCGAATGAGTACAATCCAAATTCGAAATTAAATTGGGCCTGAATTGGTTGAACTAAACCCGACTTGTAGTTGAAAAGGTTATAATATGACATGGCTTGATTTGAGTTTAATCCAAGGGAAGTCCCAACTTGACCCTATAAACTTGACTTGGTATAACCTGACCCAAATATGACCAAAACTCGACATGATCTGATCCAAACTCAATTACGGCATCTGAATTGACAACTATAGTTAAGACTTGTCAAGTGGGTTCTATACCTTTTCAAATACACAATACTAGAAAGGTCAAAGAGCTTTACCAAAAAAAACAAAAGAGGTCAAAGAGCTTGACTAGAGTGGATTGGGGTAATAAATCTTGCTAGTTAAGTCGAATTTCTAATGAGCTTAGCACTACTTGCTCGATTTGAAAATTACATTCATAGGCTTAGTAATTTTTTTGATTACATATTTATACATTTTACAATATCTAAACAAATGTGTAGTAAGTATTTTGTGAAAAAATGGTGAGATAATCAACACACACAAAGTAATATAGATATAGTTCGAAATTACTCCTTAGATGAGATTATAATTTTTTTTAACTCAAGTGGTAATTATGAAAAGAATAAATATTTTGTTTTAAATAAATAATTTTAGTCACAAACCAAAAAGAAGATGAAATAGTAAGTTATAACACCCTTTAATGACCAACTAATCTTACCGCCTTTCAAATGGAAGACATATGCATGAATGTAAGAGAAGAAGTTTGAAGGGAGGGGGTGGTGAGATGTTGTATCAAAAATACCTAACTATTCTTACCACTCTGTAATTAGGTAACTAAGGGTCAAATTTCATAGAGAAGGTGGGACAGTATGTGTATCAAATTGCTATGAATATATTATGTTACATTGATTAGATAGAGAGATGAATAATAGTATAATGAACTAATCTATGAACTAAAAACATGTAAAGTCAAATATCCCCACTAGCATGGTCTAATGCACTAATAAATTTTACCTTTATTCAATCAAATAATCATTCAAGAGAAAAGTTACACCCTTTAAAGTAGAATAGATCTCTCTTGAGTGTCTACAACTTCCCTATTATGTAATCTTATCTACTCCCACGGAGTCATGCAATTTAGATACATTAAGAATAGCACCCTAACTTCCAGATACATCACGCCTACCTACTCCCGTGGAGAATTCTATATCCTTAATTTAAATTAGTAGTGGTCATTGGCCGATCGGGCTAGTCGGGCTAGACCTGGACTAGATTTGTAGGTGTGGCGGGCCGATCCGATTACGAGCTAGACTAAGGGATCTTAGCCCGTACCAGTTTGAGCTAGGTTCAAAGAGGTTTGTGGGGCCAGGCTGAATCAAACCGAATAGGATTGGGCTAGGGTTGAGCTTGACAGTTTTGCAACTTAATCACAAATGTATATACATTTAGAAGAAATTAAGTGTTTCAAAAATAATTATATGTATATATTCACATAATGACATTCGTTATAACTATAAACTTTTATATTCATCTAATCATATTTATTTTTCATTTTTTTTATATTTATATATTCTTTAATAACATCGAGAGATATTCTCATATTTATTAAATATTTACATAATCATAAAAAGACACAAATACATAATTATATTTAGTTTTTTTATTTTAATTTTGTTAATTTGGGGGTGGGGCTGGGGAAAAGAAAGTATTGCACTTAATTTTGGAAATAAAGATGTAATTTTGTAATTAAATTTTAATTTTCAGACTTTAGTTGCCTAAGTATCCCCAATGAATCAAAGCCGACGTAGTTATTTTACATACCTAAAGTGATGCCTAGCTAACTAGCCTAGCTGCGGCGTTCCCTGAACCGCCTTCACCTCCATCAGATTCCTCACTTGTCTCCATTAGCATCTAAGGATTGTCTTCGTCATTCTCGTTCTCGCTCAATCTTTGGGCCCGTCTTTTCGCTTGATCATAATCCTTATTACAAACACATATTTCAATACTTTCGGGGGATAAGCGGGTTCTCTTATCATCAAACACTCATCTTTCTGCACTGAAAGCAGACTCGGAAGCAATGGAGGAGGCGTGAATTACAAGGATATCCTTCGCAATTCTCGCCAAAAATGGAAATTATCGTTCGTGATCATGCCGCCACTTAGTAATTTGGAAATTCTCATTGGTTTTATGTTAGTAGGAAAGATACTTGTTAATAATAGAAAGTAAAGAAATGGAAGAAAAAGAAGAATAGAAGCCGATGTTTTTTATTTTTTAGAATTCTAGTAAGTGTTAGCATGAATCTCATACCGAAACTTTTGCTAGAAGACGATACATTATGCGCAGGAGCATAAATAGTAGCATAATAATAATATAAACTACATAAAATAGTCTTACATTTCTCTATGTACACATCAATGTCATATGTAAGACCTAGAGAACTATAGTAAAACTCTAACAAATTCTCTAAAATTCCATCCTTAACCTCGAGATCAAGAATAGTCGTTATGCCGTAAATGGTGGGAAATTCCTTGATATAAGCGTACCACTTACTTAACATGCTCGTAAAAACATCACCAATATAAGGGACGTGGAAATTCTTGCTAAAAATTTTAACGACGGAAAGACACTCTAATATCACTTAATGAATGTTAAGGTCATAGATTTGGGAGGAAACTTTGGTTGCATGGTCAAAGGATCCTAGAACGTCACGAATAAAGGTAGCAGTAGTCAATTAATCATCTGTATTAAGGTTCTTAGGTTTCACCCGAGTTTCATTATAAAGAAGGGTCAAAACTTAATGACACCTAATGGTGTCGTTCAACATTCTATAGGTAGATTTCCAATGATTCGGTGTATTGAGACACTATTGCCTTTTCTTAAGGCCTTTCTCCTTACACAAGGTCATGTACCTCCTTCTAATCAAGGCTGTAATCCTAATCCATTTAATCAAACTCTTAATAGGGTTAAGCAATTGATTCAACTCGCTTGAACCTTCTTGAACTAACAAGTTCATAATATGAGCTCAACGACGTAAGTACAAATGTTCACCACTATTCAAAAACTTCAAGCTAGGGTCTGTCTTCAGGTAATCAATACATTTGGTGTAAGCTGTAGCATTATCAGAGGAAAAAGAAAACACTTTATTAAGGAAATTAAAGGACTTAAGGAATTCTACAATCCTAACCTTAAGATTGTACCCATTATTCTCTCCTCCATAGCCTCAAAATAAATAAACATTTCTTTAATAAATCACTAATCATCTATCCAATGAGCGATGATGCATAGGAAAGGTTCTGTAATTTCCTGTATTTTAGACATTATATATGTTAAGTTGTAATTTCCCATATTTTAGACATTATATTTTAGCATTTTAAATAAAATTATTTTAAGAACATTTTATTATAATTAAATAATTTTTAAAGTAATCTAGCCTAATTATAATTATGGACCGTTATTTATATATTTATTTTATAACTTTATTAAGAAAATTATTTCATTTCATAAATATTTAATTCCTCAATTATTCCATTAAATTTCCAAAAAAAACCTCCAAAATATCTCGAAAAATATTCCAAGTATCCATTTTCATTATAGAATATTTTAGAAGCTTTTAAGATATTATTATTAACAAAAAAATCAGTTTAAGATATTTATAAAGATTGTTTTAGTTTAAAATCGATTTTATTAAAAATTAGATATATTTACAAAAAAAGTTATCAACTTTATCTAATCATGGCCAGCTTCCATGATTAGTGTTTTAAAAAAAAATTATTTTAAGATATTAATAAAGGTTATTTTAATTTAAAATTGATTTTTGTTAAAAATTTGATATATTTACAAAATAAAAATTCTCAAACTAATCTAATCATGGACGGCTACCATGATTAGTATTTTAAAAAATACTTATAT
This sequence comes from Dysphania ambrosioides, assembly GCA_026401315.1. Taxonomy (NCBI): domain Eukaryota; kingdom Viridiplantae; phylum Streptophyta; class Magnoliopsida; order Caryophyllales; family Amaranthaceae; genus Dysphania; species Dysphania ambrosioides. The sequence continues at coordinate 15,726,391 of CM048662.1, forward strand.
ATATAAAATTATCTTTGTTAACTAATCCTAGTTGGTTTATTTTAAATTAAATTATTTTAAATAGTTAAAATATCTAATTATTAAATTATTTCAAAAACAAAAGTTTTTTCTGAAAATTTGAAAGATAAATATCATATTGAATTTGTACTTATCTTTTAGTTTTCAAATCCTAAAAATTTACCTTAATTTTTACTATAAATAGACCCTTAAATCTAACCTAATTTTTCACACAAAAATCATTAAACAATATCGTATACTTCTTTCAAACTCTCTCTCTCTCTCTAGCCACTCTCCCCGGCCACCTTGCGCTACCAACAACCACAGCCACCGTGAGCCTCATCTTTGCCCTAACAATTTAATTATTTTAATTATTTTTGTAAAATTCTTAAAACTATTTCTAAATTTAATTAAAGTTTCAATATTTTACGCATAATTACTGTGTGGTACTATGTTGATTGTTTCATTTTAATTGATAAGAGGATCAACTTGATGTTTAGTAGGAAGTTGCTAGGAAGTACTAAAATTTAAGATACGTATATGTGTTAAATCTTTTTATGTGTAATTGAATGTTTTGCTGTGAAATTTTGTGACTTATATTGTGTTAAACTACAAATATTATTTTTAGCAAGGTTCAAAAATTTTAATATATATTATATATGTAATTTGCTAAATTATAGCAATTGGAATTTTATCCATGCACCACTTTTTAAAATATATATGGTTATTTATTTAAATTTTGATTATAAAAAAAGAATGTACATTTACCTTATTTATATAATATGTTTCATGCTTTAAAAGTACTGAATGACATTTCAGATTTAATAATTTTCAATGAGATTTAATAATTAAAGCAAGGTAATTGTATTTAAAGAATTTATTAGAGAAGTTATAAAAAGAGAGTTATTATTATTATTATTACTATTATTATTATAATTATTATTATTATTATTATTATTATTATTATTATTTATTACCGCTTGATTTTTATAATGAAGAAAAGTTCATGTTTCAAAGACCACTTATTGGCAAATAAAAAGGAAAATCTATTGATAGATCTGTAATGGGATAACTAACTTGGTGAGGTGCGTACACTAATGATTAAGGAGGGGATATAAGAAGAAGAAATTTTTTGATTAAGTGTTTTAATAATTTCATTTGTATTGGATTATTATAAAGAAAGCTAAGGTTTAAAGTTTATTGATTATAAGAAGGCAAGTTTGAAATAAAGGAATTTAAAAGTCAAAGTATTTCTCGTAGCATGTATATGTACACAATATTTTTACACTGACATGTATTTTTCTATTTGTTTTTTGTTTGCTCTACTTATCATTTATGGTGAGTAGGTTTATAGAAATAAATGTGAATGGAAGCATTATATCAAAGGGCACTTACTAGTTAAGAGTTTTCATAATTTTTCTTATTCAATATTTGTACCTTTGGATAATCAAAATTCTTTTTTAATAAATAAATCAAGTTTTTCTTCCGCTGCAATATAGTAATTAATTAGCAAAGCCGAAGCGCAGTGACATGTGGTAGTAATACCCCTAATTTACTAAAATTATTATTATTATTATTCTGTTAGTAATTTGGGGGTGTTATAGGTTCAACGAAACTAAAAGTTCAAGTATTACTAGTAAGGCTCACACGATCGTTGAATGTAAAAAATATTTCTATCAAATTGCTTCTAAACTTGTAACATGTAGTTTGGGTATGGCTCTTAAGGGTGTTCCTAGTGACACATCTAAATGCGAGTTGTAAGGAAACTCTAGTAAAATGTTCAAAGTTAGGGCTCTCACCATGGTTAAAGGGCAATTCATCGTGAACAACAAAATTAGCAAGTTCATTAATCATTCTATCTCTATAATACATAAAAGACATACCTCATCCAGGTATGTTGGCCATGAATATGTGAAGTTGCATTTAGCTTAAAGATTCTCCTCTCAATTCCCCTCCTTTGAGATTAGTTCCATGCACTTCAATCAAATTATGGGACAATGTCCCCAACCCATATCTGGTCTTCCATGAATAAAATGTGATCGACTTCTTCCCTATTTTCTTTCATATGAGACGATAACACATGAACCTCTTTCCTTAGGAAATAGGGTTGGTGATTAGAACATTCACGTAATACGACCACACTGGGGAAAGTTCCTTTCTACACCGAGAGCTCTCAGGTACGACTTCACCATTACCACCATCGCCATCGTTACCACCAACGACTACCTATGAATATTCGTGGAATAATTTCAATCTAACATTCATATAAGTTTTAAACTAAACTAGCATACATATAAAGTTATAAACAAAAATAAAATTCATATAAGTTTCAAACTACATTCATATAAAGTTAGAAACTAAAGTAGCATTCATATAAGTTTAAAACTAATATTCATAATAAGGTAATAAACTAAACTAACATTCATATAAGTTTATTAACTAAACTAACATTCATGTAAAATCATTAACTAAAATAACATTCATATCAAGTTATAAACTAACATTCATATAAAGTTATTAACTAAACTAACATTCATGTGAATTGAAGTTATAACATTCAACTAAACTAACATTCATAATTTCATATAAAGTTATAAATTAAACTACATTAAACTAAACATAACTTTACAAAATTAGAATTTTTAAAATTACCTTGGCCACTACTAGGAGGTCGCATCTCCAAACTTGGTGTGTTAAGGAATTTGAGCACTCGAAGTAGGAACTCCAAAAAATTTATTGCTCCAACTATTTCGCAAAAGTATCAGTGTTTGTTTCATATGTTTCACAAGAATTATTGAATGAGTTGCTAGCATTATTAGCTCTTCCTATTTGAATCCATTTCTTTTAGCGTAATAACATAAGAATAATAAATCAAATAAAATTATAGAACTAATTAAGATTAAGAGAGTAATTAGAATGAAGATTAGTATAAAATACTAAACTAATTATATTTAGGAGTAATTAAGAGATTGAAGGAATGAGAGAATGAGATAATGAGAGAATAAGAGATTGCGAGATTTAGAGTTAACTAAGTGAATTATGAGATTGATTGGTGGAGAATTTATATGGGATCATCAAAGGCTAATTAATAGCTAGTTTTAGCTAGGTCGAACTAGGCTAGCGGGCCAAATTGAGCTGGTCTGGTGGCCAAATCTATCCAATTCATAGGCTGAATGAAATTTTTTTAAACTAAATTGAAAAGGGTTTGGGTATGAAAATCCGGATTTGTATTCGAGCAACCTAGCTCTGTGGGCCTAAATGAATTCGCGCCACGCTTAAAGTGGACCAAGCTAGACATGTAGGAAACCGGGATGGTTTAGTGTTGAGTTGGGCTAGTCATGTTGGAAACTGGGTTGGATTAGTGTTGAGCCAGGCTAAACCAACCCCATGGCCACCTATAATATAAATAATCAAATATGTCAAAACGTCACTCCTCCCATGATAGAGACAATTGATATGTTCTTTCTATATGTTCTACCCCATCTCTTGGTCATATTTAGGAGTAATTTTTGCTCTACAGAGCCACTTTTATTACTAATATGCATTTTCCAATATTTTCATAGATTTGGTACTATTTTAAAGGAAATTGCAAATTTAGAGCACTTTCCCAGGTTAAGCCACTACGAGCATTGGAGTAGGATCACATTATTACAATATTAATTCATAGCCCAAGACCAGTCAAAGTCATCAAATCGGTGATTAAAGGGCTCAGTGAAGAAGAAGAGTTCTAAACAATAGACCGAGCCTTAAGGATCCAAGAAAACTCAGATTGGGTCGGTTAAGAGCCAACAAAGCTTTTCCCGGAAGCCTCGCCCTATCGAGCAGCCCTCGCCCTAAGGCGCGCCCGGTCGGGCGAGACACACTATCATCGTAACCTTTGCCCTGGAGGGGCCCGGCCGGGTGAGCATCCGCCTTACCGGGCGCATGTGTTTCTTCCCGTTTATTTGGTTTAGAATTAGGGTTTTGAGGGACTGCTTCTTGTTTTTTATTTTTTGGAATTTTGAGGTATTTTTTTGTTTTCTCTTTATCCTTTAGCTTTGGTTGAATACTCTATCGATTTACACTTTTCGGATTTTATGCAATTCATTATTTTCGTGTAATTTGGTAACGATTCCTTCTTTTATTTATCTTTAGAATTTTAATTGTCTTTTATCATGTCGTATTTATTTGCTTTCCTTAGTTTGAATTCCATTATGTGTGAGTAGTCTTATTTCTAGGGTTTTGGGGATCCATAAATAATATGATCAGGTAGTTTATTATTGTTGATTATCAATTTTTGATTGGTTTTGTATTGATTGATTAGATGCTATGCAATTAGATTTGGCCTGGTTTAATTGTATGAGTCAAGCTATATTGATTCGAGATTCGAGAGATGAGAATCGATGTTTCGGCTTAGTTTCAATAGGCAGGTTAATCTATAAATGGTTAAATCAAGATTCGAGAGATGTGATTTAATATCGGTAGATTAATTTTGTGATTGTAATACGTAGAAAAGGCCCTTTATAATCTGATCAATTGATGACTGACTATTATATTTTACCCTGGAATATTATTAATTGGTGAACCTATACCCTAGACTTCAGTCCCTTGAATTCCTCCTCGATTAATTCCCTTTAGTTCATTTAATTCCTTTAGTTTAATCCTTTTATTAAAATCAATGTGGCTACTTGATAATTTAGACTATTTAGGTTGATTAGGAATATAAAGACTTGTTTTCCAGTGGATTCGACCCTACTTCCCTATCTATTTTAGTTAGTGGTTTTAGGAATTAGTTTTGATTGGGTGATACGACTTTAGCATGTCAAAATTTGATGTTGTTTCCGGGAAATGGTTTAATTTTTATTTCTAATTGTTCTTTTAGTCTATATTATTTCTCATATTTTTTTGTTTAATTTTATGTTTATGCCCAGGAGTTCTAGCTAGATTAGGTTACATTCCCTTTGATCTTGAAATCATATATTCTTTTCATAGACAGAAGAACCTTTTTAGACAAGTACGAGTTACTTTCAAAGGTCATACACCTTGGGAACACCCATCTGATTCTAGTGACAGAAGTTTCTTCAAAATTAGAATAAGAAATGGCAGCTCAACCACCTCATAAGCTCAGTGATTATTCGCAGCCATGCTTGGAAGATTTTCCACTTCTTTCTAACACATCAAATCTCGAAGGAGTATAATTCGAGATTATATCCTAGTTCATTACTATAATCTAAAGGAAGCAGTTTAGCGGAGCTAAGGGTGAATATCAACATCTTTATATCTTAGACTTTTTTTCCAATATTGCAAAACTATCAGGCAAGCTGGGGTCATACAGGACCAAATCATATGTGCTAAAGATAAATTGTGGTTTAATACATTGAATAGAACTGCCCTTGGTATTACTAACTCGGATACTCTTGCTTTGAATTTTTATAATAAATATTACCCTTCAGAGAGGACAACTTTGTTAAGAAGTTGAATCCAAAATTTTTCCTAAGAGGTTGATGAGAGTTTATATGAAGCTTGGGAAAGATTTAAGGATTTGCACAGAGAATGCCCTCATAATGGTCTAGCACAGTGGCAGATAATCCAAGCCTTTAACAACGGGATTGGAAATTCGTCTAGATTAATCCTAGATTCTGCAACTAATGGGAGGTTTATGAATCTTCAAGTTGATGTAGCAGGAAATCGAAGGGATGGCTATTCATAATTCCCAATATGGGAATCCTAGAGGATTTGCAAACAAAGGGAAACATAGTGTTGATTTTGTATCCTTTTTACAAGCTTAATTAGCCTCTATTTATCATAAAATAGATAATCTTAGTCCTGTTATTCCAACTAATGTAGCTAATATTTCTGTTGTTAATAATGCTAATGATAATTTTTTCGAAAATGGTGGAATTATAGGTCACTAGGAACAAGATTGTAAGATTTCTATGGAGCAAGTTCATGAATTCCAAACCCATACGCAAAATAACCCATACTCCAACATTTATAATCATGGACTCAGAAACCATCCATATCTCTCTTATCGGAGTACCAATGTGCAAAACCCTCCAACTCCACAACAACCACAACAACAAGAGCCACAACAAACACATAAAAAAAGTATTACCAACCTCCAAACTAAAGAAGCCAACCACCAGCCCCACCCCCATCTACTAACCCTGCTTTATCAGAAATTAGAACAATGCTAGCTAGTATGAAAAAGCACACGCAGAGAAGAGATGCACAAATTGATTCAATCCTAGCGCACAATAAAATTGTAGATAATCAAAATGCATAACTTTCCTCTACTCTACAAGCTCGCCAATAAGGAACCCTTCCATCACAGCCAGTGCAACCTACAAATCATACAAATGCAATTACTCCAAGGGGTGGTTCACACTATGATGGGCCTCCCATGCCTAAGGATTATGAACCTGATAATACTAACATTTCTAATGATACATTGCAAGAAACAACTCTAAAGAAGGTTTTAACTCAAGACAAGAGTAGAGGTGTACCAAACATAGTTATCAAACTACCATTCCCTAATACAATTGAACACTAAATTGGATAAGTAGTTTGGTAAGTTTCTTGAGGTTGTCAAAAATTTGCAGGTAACAGTTCCTTTCACAGAGTTAATTACACAAGTTCCTTCATATGCTAACACTAGTAGAAATTGATTAATATGTGGTGGGTTTTTTAGTACTATATGCGGCGTCAAAAGGCTAGCAGCATTTAGGATGTCAACAAATTAATCAAATTAATTTATGGCATAAAAATACACTGCAAAACAATAATTAAAATGCGTAGGAACAACAAAATACGCCATATATTAATGATTAACATGCGGCAGTTTGAGGATAAGTGACGCCGCATATTAATCATTAATTTGTGGCAGTTTTTATCTTAGTGACGTCGCAAATTATTACTTTTCCATAATGAAAAGTTGCTACTAATAAAGTAATAAGCGGCAGGTCTTGGTGACACCCGGCGCATATAAGTTTTTTTTTATTTGGGTACGCTTTAATTTGATCCCTACTACGCCCAAATTTCCAAACTTAAACCTGCTATATTACATTTGCAATTACACCAGCCAATGTACATATACATATGATGATCCATCTCTCATTTATATACTAATAGGGTCATAAAATCACCCATCAAGTGACATTAAAACTATAACCCAATAAATGAAGTTGATGTATAAAAACTACCAAATACACAAAAAAGTAATGTACGTAATCTAAAAAAAGCTATCTGTCCAATACTTGGCTAGTTTGTTGCGGACGACATCGATTTCTTCGGTGGAGAAGGGCTCCTCATTGAATCCTTTGCATACCTAAGATTGATTACCATATCATTAAAGTATATATAAAATAAAATATATTTGAAAAGTATAGTTCAAACATATGGTCCTAATTATAAATTCGACCTATACATCTTAACTCATATCTATGTAATCAAGTTAAATACATCATTTTCTACCCAAAACCGCTCCCATTTGACCTACTTTGAGTCATATTGTCCTATTCGAAGTGTTTGGGCAATGATCTAGGGGAAATAGGCAAATATCAACCCAAAACCACCTTATTTGACCTATATTAACTCATATCGATGTATTTCAAGTGTTTATAGCATTTTCTACCCAAACCCCTCCCATTTGAACGAGTTTGACTCAAACCGATTTAGTTTAAGTGTTTATGACATGTTATAGAGAAAATATATCATTTTATACCCAAAACCGCTCCCATTTGACCTATTTGACTCATATTGTCCTATTCGAAGTGTTTGGGCCATGTTTTAGGGGAAAATCTGCCAATATAAACCCAAAATTGTCCTACTTGATATATATTAACTCATATCAATAAATATCAAGTGTTTATGGTATTTTCTACCCAAAACCTCTCCCATTTGACCGAGTTTGATTTAAATTGATGTATTTTAAGTGTTTATGACATGTTATAGGGTAAATACATCATTTTCTACCTAAAGTAGATCCCATTTAACCTATATTGACTCATATCATCCTATTCGAAGTGTTCGGGCCATGTTCTAGGGGAAATACACCAATATTGACCCGAAGCCGCCCTATTTGACCTATATTAACTCATATTGATATATTTAAAGTGTTTAGGTCATTTTATACTCAAAACCTCTCCTATTGACCGATTTTGACTCAAACTAATGTATTTTTAGTATTTATGACATGTTCTAGGGTAAATACGTCATTCTCTACCCAAAACTGATGCCATTTGACCTACTTTGACTCATATCGTCCTATTCGAGGTGTTTTGGCCATGTTTTAGGGAAAATACGCCAATATAAACCCAAAACCACCCTATTTGACCTATATTGACTCATATTGATTTATTTGAAGTGTTTAGGTCATTTTCTACCCAAAACCGCCCCCATTTGACCGATTTATGGTGTAATTCATAACGTTTCCTATGTTCCATTCTCCTGATCTTCCACCTTCATCACATTCCTCAACTTCCCTATAAAATGCTTTGTTAGGGTCTATTCTTTTTGGACTTTTATGAAAAAAAGATGGAGAATTTATCTGCTGGAAAGAGAACAAGGAGTCAAAGAGCTAAAATGGTAATGGAACGAAATAAAAGGGCTCATCTTGCGGGTGGTAATTCATAAGAGAGACTGATGCGGGTGGTACTAGCTGAATAAAAGATCAAAATTTGAGAGTTTTGATTGATGACAATAAAGATGTTGTGATTGATAAAGAAGATTTTTCAAGAGGGGTTAAATCTTATGAATCCAAAAACCCTTCTTAAAAACTCTTCATCATCAATCACTACAGCCTCATTGTCACCCATCAAAACCCTCATATTTTTATCTTTTATTTGACTACTACCACCCTCATTAGTCTCTTTCATGGATTGCTACTTCCTAACCGCAACAAGACGCACCCTTTTGTTTCATTCCATCACCATTTTAGCTCTTTGACTCCTTGTTCTCTTTCCCACAGAAAAATTCTCCATCTTTTTCTCGTAAATATTCCAAAAAGAACAAAGGAAACCAAATCATTTTATAGGAAAGCAGAGGACTACAGTGAAGGCAGAAGGATAGGTAAAAGTAACAAAGGAAACCATTATATTCAAAGTGTTTGGGGCATGTTAAAGGGAAATACGTCAATATCAACTCTAAACCGCTCCTATTTGGCCTATATTGACTCAAAACTGCTCCTATTTGGCCTATATTAACTCATATTGATGTGTTATCAAGGTTTGAAGGCCAATAATCTACACCAAACCGCTTCTAATCGACTTATATTAACTCAAACCATCCTATGTAAAGTGTTTGACACATGATTAAGAGGGAATACACTATTAAAGATACTTAAAATGATGAAATTATGGGCAAAAGCTCTTACCTCCTCCATGGGTATCCCACTACTGCACCCGTTGAGGACGTCAATCATGAAACGCATTACCATGAATTAAAAAATAGAAATGCTAGCCATACATATGATAGTATTATTTTACAATATTTTAATTAGTTAATGAATTTACCATCACTTCTATCCATGTTGATGTCTACATTCTGGCTCGTTCTCCTTGCAATGTAAGTCTTTTTAACACACTGGAAAATGACATTGATTAGTTTTAAAGTTCAATTTCAATCAACCTTAGCTTATAATGTAAATCTATTGATAATACTTACTAATTAATAATTGCTCTCAACTTAGTATTTCACATTGACTAAGCTGAGTTAAAGAATTATATTTTCCACTACCCACAAAATGACTAAAAACATCCAGTGTGCACTATATTATAAGAAATAAGTAATTAGCATTATATTTACATACTATATGCATTATCATACTCTAAATAAAATGTATAATTAATAAGCATTACGTTCACACATCAGATTCAAATGTACCGTTCAAAAATAGGGGCAAAAATGAACTTCAACTTAGCTTGCAGGGCTTTCATAAACGCGAAATGGACGTACGTCTTTACCTCCTTGATGTTGCCATTAATTCTTGCATCCAAAGTGGCCTCAGGACACAACTAACCAACTAATGAGAGTAAATCGCACGATACGCAATCATCTTGGAGTGCCCTATGTAATCATAAAATGGATTATATATACAAATGGTTTAAAAATTATTAACAATACCATATAAGTTAACCTATATCATAATTGTGTATACCTCATAAAGAATTGAATAAAAAAATGTTCAATTGATCTCCCTGTAAAAATTGGGTGATGTCACCTTTGTCAAGCCACGTTGTTCCGTCTTCAGAGTAGTGGAATAAGGCTCAATCCAACGACGCAACAATGGTATTGTCTTATGATTGGAATATTCCTTTCTAGATTATGTGTGATGCCAATGATTTTGCAGTAAAAGTCATGCTAAGACAAAGAAAGAACAAAGTTCTACATGTAATTTATTATGCAAGTAAATCTTTGGACGAAGCCCAAACTAATTATGCCGCCACAGAGAAAGAGTTTCTTGTTGTGCTTTACGCATAGAAAAATTTAGATCATATCTAGTTGGTTCTAAAATCATTATTTTTACTGATCATACAGCTTTGAAATATCTTATAGCTAAGGCGAAAACAAAGCCTAGGTTCCTTCATTGGGTTCTCCTACTCTAAGATTTTAATGTGGAAATTAAGGTTAAAAAGGGAGTAGAGAATGTGGTTGCAGATCACTTGTCAAGGATCAAGTATGTGATGAGGGTAAATATTCTCTTCCTATAAATGATTCCTTTCCCGATGACCATTTGTTTATAGTTGTAGAACAACACCCTTGGTATGCTGATTATGCTAACTACTTGGTAGGTGGTACTTTACCCCCTGATTTGTCCTACCAACACAAAAGAGGTTCTTAAACGATGTTAAAAATTATTTTGGGGTGATCCTTTTTTTGTTTTATAAGTGTATAGATGGACTATTTTGTAGGTGTGTTCCCGAATGGGAAGTCCACGGTATCCTTATAGGATGTCACAACTCACCATAAGGTGGACATCATGGTCCCACCAAGATGGTTGCAACAATAAATGAGTCAGGCTTCTATTAGCCTACCATGTTAAGGGATGCCCACTCTTTTGTCTAAACTTGTGATTCTTGCTAGAGGATTGACAACATCACGCGACAGCATGAGATACCTTAAACAAGTATTTCGGAAGTTGAAATTTTTAATGTTTGGGGTATTAATTATATGGGACCTTTTCCCTTTTCACAAGGAAATCATTATATCCTTTTTGTTGTTGATTATGTATCCAAATGGGTTGAAGCTATTTCCACACCTACCAATAATGCTAAGGTGGTCCATAAGCTCTTTAAGAAGATCATTTTTCCTAGATTTGGAGTCCCTAGAGCCATTATTAGTGATAGAGGATCTCACTTTCATGAGCGAAAGTTAGAAAACCTTCTCAAGAAGTATGATATCTACCATAGGACAAGTTTAGCTTACCACCCACAAACTAGCAGCTAAGTAGAGGTTTCGAACCGTGAGATTAAGGCTATATTAGAGATTGCGGTAACAAAGTCTAGGAAGGATTGGAGCGATAAGTTGGATAACACCCTTTGGGCGTATAGATACTCATTTAAGATCCACATTGGTACTTTTCCCTATAGACTTGTGTATGGGAAAGCATGTCACCTCCTAGTGAAATTGAAGTACAAAGCCTATTGGGAAATTATGGAGCTCAATTTGGATGCTAAGTTAGTGGGAGAGATGAGGCTGCTATGACTTCACCAACTAAATGAGTTTAGGTTGATGGCCTATGACAGTGCACGTGTCTATAAGGAAAAGACCAAGAAATGGCATGACAAGATGATCCTTCTGAGAGATATCAATGAAGGTGATAAGGTTTTGTTATTCATATCTAGGCTTAGACACTTCCTTGGAAAGTTAAGGTCAAGATGGTCGGGTTCTTTTACTGTTAAAAGGGCAAACAAATTAGGTTCTATAGAGTTATATGATGAACATGGTGGCGACGTTAAGGTAAATGGCCAATGATTAAAATTATATCATGAAGGGGCTACGGTTGGTGCAGTTGAATTACTTCACCTAATCGACATGCGGTAAGAAGGTCGTGCAGGACCTAGATAAATCAATGCTTTGCGGGAAGCAACCCATAATTTCTTACTTGTTTAATGAGTTTTATTTTATTTTTTTGTCATTATGAGATGTAGAGAGGAGGATTTTAGTGCTTTAGAGTATTTTGTACAAGTTGGAGAAAAAGAGAAGAAAAAATTTAGAATGGAAGCTTTGTGAAGGACAAACTCATGGACGCTGCCCCACAGGGAAAAATCCGCCCTACCGAGTGCGAGAGGTAAGTAATTTTAGCCAAATAATTTCCCTCGATCGGGCAAAACCCACCCTACCAGGCATGAGATGAGGGTGATTTTTCCTAAAAAATTCGCCAAACCGGGCAAAATTCGCCCTATCGAGTGCGTGACTAAGTTGGAATCGTCAGATAATTTCGCCCGACCAGGCGATATACGCCCGACCGGGCGCGAGGTGAATCAAATAAAACCTTGGGAACACGTCCGGTCAGGCAATGGGCTGCCTTACCGGGGGCGCCTTACCCCTCCACCGGCCTCCTCCTTTTTTTCTTCCTTCTCCCATCTTCTTCCTTATTTTTTCACTTTCTTTTTCCTTCCTCCATACTATCTCTCTAAAAAACCTAATTTTCTCTACCATCTCTCTAAGATTTACCCTCGAATCCTCACCAAAATCCAAAATTTTCTATATATTCCTTCTCCTCTCCTCTCCTCATCCTCTACACCCTCATACTAATTTGTCTTGATTTCAAGTGAATATTTTTTAGCAATCATACAAGATAACCTTAAAGAGAGCAAGAAACCAAGGTGGGCATGGATCGAGATCAAGCACTCCATATGACCTAAATCTACAACTTCAAGAGTGGCCAACAATATGGATCACAACTTCAACACAACATCATAGGCTGTTGAACTTCTATGAATTCGAGATAACTCCATCTCAGTGGTTACACTAACATACTCTTGAAACTTTGGGAGTTTATTAGCAAGTTAAACGATTTATGAGTGCGTAAGTTTGTTAATATGCACTATCCTACTTACCATGAAATCACTTGAGAATACCTTTGTTCTTTAGATGTTTCAATCAAATAATGGACTAGTTATGCATTTCCGGTTAAACAATAGAAATATCAATTTAATATATGTCGAATTTGCTAAACCTTTTTATCTTGATCTGCATCTGCCTACCCAATAGAATGAGAACTACCGGTCGAACGATATCTATTATCGTTTGATGGGTTTACCCTACCCGAATTCCCAGTATGTCAGTGCCCGACCTTTTCACTATCCCATCCCTAAGATTTTCCAAAGGTTTTTGGTGACTTGTTTTCTAGCTCGCCACGAGCCTTATAACACCTAAACCAATGCATTGGCAATCCTAGGCCATTATGTATATAGGTTGGGGGAGATTGAACATAGCCAAATACATTATAGCCCATTTAAGTAGGTATGCCATCGGTTGTGGTGGCTCAGCAGGAACCCTGTTTGTTTTGGTGGCCTCATTACAAGGAAAGCTCTCAAGAAGGCGGGGTTCATAGAGTCTAGATACGAGGGGTTAGCCAATGGTGGGGGAGGGATACTTATGAACCTAACTTAACTTTAAAGCCTAGATTAGATAAATCCAAATAGCAATGGATTTTTAGGTGGCATGTTAGGGTAGGAGCATCTCCATTGGCCATATTTCCTCTTCCAAACCCCAAATTGACTGATTTTCCCCATGAGTAAGATTCTTACACCTATGAAATATTCATTGCCCATTCCTAAGGCATGTCACAACCCTAACAACATCCACCATCACCACCTCAACAACCCCCTAGGCCTGACCCCGAGTCTACTTGGGACTTTCAGAGGATAGGTCAAGCCTTAGGCTGTATAGAGCAGACGTAGGGAGACCTTAGAAGGATGGTTCGTTCCCTTGACCAGAGGCTAGGATATGCTGAGAGAAACCAAGGTAGGGCCCTTTTCCTAATGTACGATGATTCTTGGTATATGATGATGAGTATTGTAGATAAGTTAGTCATGATTTGATGTTTGATTGCTTGAATTTCCTAACATGAGTCAAGATTGTCCAATTACTAGTGGATTTGGTGCTTGGCTAGTTGTTTCGGTTAGGAATTATGTGTTAGTTTCTAGTATATCAATGAATTGGAGTATTGATTTTTCAACTTTGATTAATGTTTATATGACTCATTATTATGCACATTGAGGAAGACTAAGGAATTTGTTCTTTTAGGTGGCCTTAAGATAAAATTAGATATATTTGTTCCCTTCTTGCCACCCATGTTGATGCCTTGACTTTTATTGTTTGTTAGCCACATTATAAGTCGATTCTGCCTTACTAGTTACTAGTCCTAAGCTTGGCTTGGGGGAGCAATTAGTAAGTGAGATGAGGGAGTTTGTAGTGTTCTTGTTATTTGCATAATTTGGGTGTTGTTGAGAAGTTAATTGGGAGCTCTTATTTTGTGGAAATGTGAAAAGAAAAGAAAAAAATAGAGAGCAAAGGAGAAAAATTGTTTTGATGTTCAAGTGTTCTAATTAAATTTCACGTTCAAAGTTTTTTTATTAACACAAGTTCTAAAATTCTATAATTGGTATGAGTGAAGTAAGTGTTGGAAAATATGAGATATTATTGGATCAGTTGTTTGGTGAATTTCTGTAGAGTTGTGATATGATGATTTGGTCATTATTGATTTTTGACTTGTATTTTCTTTATTAGGTTTTTGGCTCCCTTAAGCATAGCTTTACTCTCACATTTTCCCAAATTCATCCTACCTTTTACCCTAAGCCTTACATTACAAGCTTTGAAGACCTTTTGACCTTCGTGCATAGAGTTGTATGAATATGAAATTAGTTGTCTGCAAATACAAAGAATGATTTGATATATTTTGAGTCAACGACTAGGTTGAGTGCTTATTTTCTTAAACACCCAAGTGTTGTGAGTTAGGAGGGTATTATTCACATCAAAGGGGTTGGATGGAGAGCGATCAAATACATCTTATATCCACCACATAAAGGGTGAAGAGTGTATGAGTAGTAGTCTTGAATTCCATATCCACTTGTGGTTTGCTCTACTTGACAATTGTTGAGGAGGATGAGCAATTGAATAGATTCTATTGGTTGACTTTGATGTATATTTGTTGGATTTTCCTTGAATCGAGTATGCTTGGTTTTACTTGATTCATGGGGTGAAGTATGTTTTATTAGTTCATTGATGTGCTCTTTGCTTAGAGACAAGCAAAGGTTTGACTTCGGGGAGTTTTATATATTCATTTTATATAGTGTACTACCCTCGTCCCTTTGTCATATTTAGGAGTAATTTTGTCTCTATGGAGCTACTTTTATTACTAATATGCATTTTTCAGTGTTTTTGTAGATTTGGTACTGTTTTAAAGGAAATTGAGGATTTGGAGCATTTTCCCGGGTTTATTTGAGCCACTATGAGCATAGGAGTAGGATTGCATTATTGCGACATAAATTTGTAGCCTAAAACCGACAAGATTCATCAAATCGGTGATTAAAGGGCTCGGTGAAGAAGAAGGGTTTGAAACAATGGACCGAGCCTTAAGGATACAAGAAGGCTCGGATTGGGACAGTTAGGAGCCAACAAAGGTTGACCTGGAAGCCTTGCCCTACCGGGCATCCCTCGCTCTAAGGCGCTCTCACTTGGGCAAGACACAACATCATCACAACCTTTGCCCTAGAGACGCACCCGGCAGGGCGAGCATCCGCCCTACCGGGCACGTGTGTTTCTTCCTGTTTATTTAGTTTAGAATTAGCGTTTTGAGGGACTACTTTTTTTGTTTTTCAGACTTTTTAGTTATATTTTTTTTTGGTTTTCTCTCAATCCTTTAGCTTTTGTTGAATACTCTATAGATCTACACTTTTTCGAATTTTATGTAAGTCATTATTTCCATGTACTTTGATATCAAGTCCTTTTATTTATCTTCAGAATTTTAATTGTCTTTTATCATGTCATGTTTAATTGCTTTGCTTAGTTTAAATTCCATTATGTGTGAGTAGTTTTATTTCTAGGGTTTTAGGGATCCATAAATAATATTTTTGGGTAGTCAATAATTTTTTGTTATCAATTTTTGATTGGTTTTCTATTGATTGATTAAATGCTATGCAATTAGATTTGGCCAGATTTAATTGTATGAGTAAAGCAATATTGATTCAAGATTTGAGAGATGAGAATCAATGTTTAGGCTTAGTTTTAATAGACACGTTAATCTATAAATGGTTAGATCAAGATTCGAGAGATGCGATTTAATATTTGCAGCTTAATTTTGTGATTGTAATACGTAGCGAAGGCCCTTACGATCTGATCAATTGATGATTGACTATTATATTTTACCCTGGAATTTTATTTATTGGTGTACCTATACCCTAGACTTCTGTCCCTTGAATTCCTCCTCGATTAATTCACTTTAGTTAATTTAATTCCATTAGTTTAATCCTTCTATTAAAATCAATTTGGCTACTTGATTATTTAGACTATTTAGGTTGATTAGGAATAGAAAGACATGTTTTCCTGTGGATTTCACCCTACTTCCCTATCTATTTTAGTTAATGGTTTTAAAATTACTTTTAATTGGGTAATACGACTTTAGCCTGTCAACAATGGAATAATAATGCTACAAATAATCGTCCTAATCTAACATTGTTATGGAGCAAAGTCATTAAGCATGAACGAATAAAAAATAGAATACTAATTTTAAGAGAGAAATCACATAATTAGATCCCAAACTTAGAATTAATAAAAACCCTATATTAATAAACTAATATAGTATAATAAAAATAATAAAACAAATAAAGAATTATACAAAAGAAAAATAGAAGGAAATAAATACTTGACTTGAATTCGAGAGAGAAAGATTGAATCTTGGAGGAATAATAAACTAGAGTGTGTTAGGAGTGTAAACATCTGAATTTAAGTCCTCTCATTATGAAATAGCAATGCTAGGGCTATATATATAATAATCTTAAATATTGTGGACTTAATTAAAAAAAGGCGTGAAAAATAGGCCTAGGGAGACAGACTTGGACGAGTCCTTTGCCGACTCGAAAGAAACTACTCTTGAATTGATAAAAAAAATATGTTTCTTACAAAAACTCACTTTCTTAGGCATATTCGGATGAGTTTGATACAGACTCGGACTAGGTTACTTCGAAAATGCTAAAAAACTATTTCTGACTAGAATTCACTTTTTGAGGAAGACACAAACAAGTTCTTTGCAGATTCGACTGAGTCTTCTTTCTTTTGGTACTTTAGCATGTTTATCTTTTTCTTCCAAACGATATGGTCATTTGTGGCATAGATACGTCCATGCCTAGCCCAAATTCACCACATCTCGATCTTTCTTGCCACGACACCTTTTGCTCGTCCAAACCAAGGTTAGAGCTTTATATTTAGACCTTAGCTTCTTCAAGATAGACATTATGGATTTGTAAGCCACTTATATGATTCTTAGACCTTCATTAATCCTTCAAAACTATTATATTCTTCAAATCTGCCAAAAACACTAAAAACACTCGTGAACGCACCATATGAAGGAAAATGAACTAAAATCAATTAAAACTACTCTAAAATGCTTCTAATTTACATTCAAAGACCGCTAAAAATACTCCTAAAAGACACACTAAATATGACTTATCAAACTCCCCTACACTTATCCTTTACTCGTCCTCAAGTAAACTTAGCTAAAACAAACTAACCAAAGAAATCAATAAATCTTAATACTCACTTTCGTAGGAATCATGATTACATTTAGCATGTGTAACAAGCCCTTTAAACCCATAGGTTTTTGAGTTAATGAGTTTGTTCTCGTAAAGATTTATAAAAAGGTAAATCTACAAAGAAAAATATGTAAATTCAATGAACAAAAGAATAAAAAAGAACTTTCTATCACTATTACATATGGAAATGCAACCTAATATGAAATTATAAGTTGTTAGATGACAAAATAAACATCTCCCTCACACCAAACATTATTTGTCCTCAAGGAAAGAAGTACACAATAAAGCTTCCAATAAGTGATAATTATGAAAAGAAAAAAAATTTGTGTTTTAAACAAAATAATTTTATTCATATGCCAAAATTAAAGATAAAACAGTATGTCATAGTAACCTCTAATTACCAACTAATCTTACCACCCTTCATAAGGAATATACATGCACGGATATAACAGAATATGTTTGAAGATAGTGGGTGATGATAATGTAGCAAACCTATCAAAAATACCAAACTGTTTTAACCACTATGCAATTAGGTAGGTAAGATTCGAATTTAATAGAGTAGGTGACATATTGTATCAAATTTCTAGGAATGTATTAAGTTGAATTGATCAAATTGAGGGTTGAGTAATAGTCTAATGAACTAATATATAAACTAAAAATATCTAAATTCTATTCTATCAAAGTCTAAGACAATGATCAATTATACCTTAATTCTTTAAATAAACATTTAAGAGGAAAGACGCACCCTAAAGAGTATAATATATCTCCCCCAAGTATCTGACATATGGAAAATTTACCACTCTAACTTCAAGCTTCTCCTTAATGAAGTCTCTGTTAATTTCCACATGTTTTGTTAAATCGTGTTGCACTAGGTTTTTTGATATATTGATAGATGCTTTATTATCACACATCAGCTTATATTTCTATTTTGGTGGAAAACCAAGTTCAGTTAACAACTTTCTTAACCATAGTAATTCTATAATCCCTTTTAAGATACCCTTGAATTCAACTTCAGCACTTGAGAGGGCTACCACCTTTTACTTTTTATTTCTCCAAGTTATAATATTCCCTCCTACCAGAGTGAAGTATCCTAAGATATATCGTCTGTCTATCTTATTTCCTCCCCAATCATCATTAGTGTACGCCTTCAGTTCCAGATGCCTATTATTTATGAATAATATTTCTTTTCTAACTCTTCCCTTGAGATATCATATGATTCTCATTACTACTTCTAGATGATTTGGCTGAGTTTTATGAAAGAGCTGGCTCACGACTCCAACTGCATATGATATATCAGGTCTTGTATGAGATAAATAGATAAAATTTCCTACTAATCTCTAATACTGACCTTGATCTTTTATTTTAGCTTCCTTGTCTATCTACAGTCTATGGTGTACTACCATAAGAGTATCTATTGGCTTGCAGTCAATCAACCCTGTCTCAGCGAGGAAATCCAAACTGTACTTCCTTTAGGATATAAAGATTCCTATCTTAGACCGTAGAACCTAAATCTCTAGGAAGTATTTTAAGTTCCCTAAGTTTTTCATCTCGGACATCTAAAAAAGCCTCCTTCTTACCTCTGATATTTATTTTTCATCACTTCCAATTCGGATCATATCATCCAAATAAATAATCAGACATGTTATGAGGTCTCCTCTTTGTTTCAAGAAGAGAGTATGATGATTTGAGTTTCTCTAGTGATACCTATATTTCTTCATTGCGAGAGAGAACCTCCCAAACCATGCTCTTGGGGATTATTTTAGCCCGTACAAGGCCTTCTTTAATCTGCAACTTTCCTTTTAATCATAGTTTTGTGAAAACCCTTGAGGTGCTTTCATGTAGACTTCTTCTTACATCTCTCCATGTAAGAAGGCTTTTTTCCCATCAAACTGGTGTAGAGGCCACCCTTTACTTGCAACAACTGAGAACATGACTCTTATAGTATCAATCTTTGCTACTAGAGAGAATGTCTCCGAGTAATCAATACCATACATTTGTGTCTACCATTTAGCTACTAGTCCTACTTTATATCTTTCTACTAATCCATCAGCTTGGTGCTTTATGGGAAAGATTCATTTGCATCCATTGGCTTCTTGCCTTCAAGAAGAACACATTTCTCCCAAGTTTGGGTTTTTTTCAAGAGTAGTTATTTGATCTTCCATAGCCCTCCTTTAGATATCACTTTTCAGTGCTTCCTCATCATTTTTAGGAATATTTTCATAATATATTACTGCACTTTATGCCTTTTCTTCTTCAGTTAACTGGTATATTTGTGTCAAGTTATTGACTAGATATTTCGATTGTCGAGGCTCATATTATGGTTCAACCTTTTTGGAGGTACTCCTTTTATACTCCGAAATGGCAATTTATATGAAGATTGGTTTCCCTGGGCTTCTTCCTGTATGACAGGGTTAGTATTTTCAAAGTTCAAATCATTTCCTATTTCTTGAATACTTACCTCAGATACACCGGTCAGTTTAGATATTAGAGTTGGTACTAAGAGTTCAGGAATGTCTACATTATCAAAGGTCGGTTCGATGACATTGCCAACTAGCTCTATCAGAACCTGATCTATCACAATAGGACTAATCAACCAACTTAGTAGGCTTTTGTATTTCTCACCTTGACTACAAAGGTTTGTTTGGGATTTATAAATATATTCAGTTTCTACAAAGTCATAATCCATTGAGGTGTAGAGTCGGGAAGAAACTGGATCATAACACTTGTAGCCTTTCTGATTTTGACCATAACCCAAGAAAAAACAACAAACAATACAAGGGTCGAGTTTGGTTCTTTGTGTTTTTGGAATATGAGAAAAAATAGTTTAACCAAAGATTGGTGGAGGAAGGATAGGGGATGGTAGGTAGGTAGTGTGTTTGGATAGGATAGAAATTAGAGTCTAGAATTTGATGGTTTTGGTGGGAAGTCTATTGGTTAGGTAAGTTGCAGTTGCAACGGCTTCAGGCCAAAAATATTTTGGAACATTGGACTCAATTATCATGGCCTGTGTAATTTCAAGGATGGTAATGTTTGTCCTTTCTGCCACTCCATTCTATAGAGGTGTGTATGGACAAGAGGTTTGATGAATAACACCTTTCTTAGTAGTAAACTTCTTCATGTCTAAATTGATAAATTCTCCACCATTATCAGTTCTAAGAATTTTGATTTGCTCCTGAAATTGAGTTTGAATTTTTGAATAAAAGGATAAAATTTTTTTGAATACCTCAAATTTTTGTTTCAAGAAATAAACTCGTGTCATCCTAGTACAGTCAT
Organism: Dysphania ambrosioides; assembly: GCA_026401315.1. NCBI lineage: Eukaryota > Viridiplantae > Streptophyta > Magnoliopsida > Caryophyllales > Amaranthaceae > Dysphania > Dysphania ambrosioides. The sequence continues at coordinate 15,747,396 of CM048662.1, forward strand.
CAATAAAGGTCACAAATATGCTAAACCATTTTTCTCGATTTTTGAGGCTAGTCCTTAGACATCAGAGTAAATCAGTTGGAATGAAAATTCTGAAATAGTGTTATTAGGTATAAAAGTCTACTTGTGATGTTTCTCTTGAATACAAGTCTCACACACAAAAGTTTTATTATTTTTAAAAGAAACTGGTAATAAGCAATCTAAATACCCAGGGGAGGGATGTCCTAGGCGTCGGTACCATAGCCACAATTGTCGATCCATGGTTCCATGAGCTAGCATTGCTTTGCCCTGTTGAGATACTTCATCAATGTAATAAAGTCCATTCCTCTCAGTACCATGCTCAATTATCCTCCCTGTCCGAGTATCCTGTATGAGGCAAAACTGAGGATAGATTAGAACAACACAATTTAATTCTTTGTTTATCTAACTAATCAATAAAAATTTATGCAATAAACTAGGAACATAAAAACACTTATTTAATTTTATATTTGGAGAAATGTGAATATTTCCCGATCCTTCAATTCGGGATAATTCTCCATTTTCTATAAGAATGTCAACTCCTTTTTTCTGTCAATTTACTCAAAGTCTAAGTCATCATAAGTCATTGTTTCTGTCGCCCCACTGTGAAGAATTGAACCCGAGGTTTTTTCCAGGTTTTTTGTAATAAGTCTATGTTTGTCTCCTAGACTTGTTTCACAAATTGGATCAAACCTGTTATAAAGCTTGAGTGGGCTATTTTTAGTTGGGACACGAACATGTAAACCATAAAGTGAGGAGGTTCTTTGGAAGATTAGGTTTGGCAACCCTAATTCCCTTTTACCTAAATCATATCTAATGACAAAGGCTATCATTTTCTCTTCCTTAGCGCCTTCCTTCTCCATCTGCTCCACTCCTTTGCTTGCTATGTTTGCTTTTGTCTCGGGTTTACTCCTTTTCTTCTTCCCTTTGCCCCACTATTCTAGATATCCAATTAATTTGAAACATCATTCTCGAGTATGCTTCGATCCTCCACGGTAGCTACATTTGAGATGAGATTTGTTGGTTGAGCTACGACCTTCCTTTCGCCGAAATGATGAGCTCTTCCCTGACTGGGGTTTTGATGCCACCAACCCGCTACCAATTCCTCCTGGAATTTCTTGGGAACTAGGTTCGGAGGCTATTATCCCTCTACGAGCTATCTCCTTTCGGATTGTAGCATAAGCTTCCTCAATTGATGGTATGTGTTCCTGGTATAATAAGTCTCTTTTATCCTTGTCAAATGCTTTGTTTAACCCGGCTAAAAATTGGTATCCCTTGTATCTTTGGTTGATTTCATTATAAATATTATTGTCTCTAGGACACTCCATGGGGTTTGGTACCCTTCGATCTATCTCCTTCCAAAGACCTACCAATTTCCCATAATATGTTTTGACTAGTTCATTGCCTTGCTTAATTGTATTTTCTCTAGTTATGAGGTCATATATCTTGAGGTCATCCCCTCCACAACTACAAATTGCCTCTAAACCACACCATAACTCTCTTTCATTTGGGTAATCCAAGAATTGATTGACTAACCCTGGTTCAATATATTCTAGAATCCATAAAGTAACAATGGAATTATGTTGGACCCACTTAGTGAACCTAGGGTTGTCAGGGGCCGAAAGGGAGGCAGTGATGTGATTGAGCCTCCCCCTCCCACTGATTATTAGATTCATGAATTGGGACCACTGGGTGAAGTTGTTGTGATTTAGCTTTTTTGGTATATTGATGGCTTGGTTGCTTGTGGATTCTGGGAGTAATTTGTTGGTGTTTAACTTCTTTAGAAGTGGCAACAGTTGCCCTATATAAGCCATAGTTTTGGCTTGGTTGGTTGTGTTGAGGCCGATAAATGATTATCGTCCTCCATTGTGTTCAATCACTATGATAGCTTAAACCTTCTGGTGTTATGATAAAGGGATTAATACACCCGCTCTAATACTATGATAGCTTTAACCTTCTGGTGTTATGTGTTTTGATAGAATTATTGCGTATATTAATTAATAAGAATGTATAGATTAAATACATCAAGTATTGCCTAAGATACATGCTCTTAGGAATGAAAGGCAATCCCCTCAATCACTCATGTAATCGTGGTTGATATATTTCCTTATTCTTCTATGATTCTTTACCTTATTTTCCTGAATCTAATTTCTTGACTTTTCTACACATGCTTAGCCTGACATCACCACACCTCAGTATTTCTTGCCACATGACTTTTACTTGTCCAAAACTCCAAGCCAAGGTTAGAACTTCATCTTAGACCTTAGATTATTTAAGATAAACACCAAGGCTTTTTAAGCCACTTCTATGATGCTTAAACCTTCGCTAATCTTGCGGAATTGAACTAATATTCCTTAAATCCATCAAAAACACTAAAAACACCCATAATTACACCATATGAAGGAAATTAAATAAAAATGAAGTAAAACCATGCTAAATGCATGTAATACATTAAAACACCCCTAAAAATACGCCAAAAACACACACTAATTATGACTTGTTAGTGAGAGAAACACGACTGAAAATTGCGTTTATCGCTGCTCTTCAAACATGGATGTGTCTCTATAGCTAGCTTCAGGAGATCAAAAACTTATGTGGTCTGTCTGTGATGAGAGACACAAACTTATCTCAGGTAGACACATACGTGTATGTGTAACTAGAGCTATCAAAATCAGACCCGACCCGATAGTTTCCCGAAACCGACCCAGACCCAATCTGATTATGACCTAAAAAATGAGAACCAAAAATCAAGCCAACCCGACTTGAAGTTAACCCAAAACCGATTTGACACGATATTCAAAGACCCGAACCCATTAGAGACCCGACTCGTTATAAACCCAACCCGTTACACAACTGACCCGTAACAAACCCGACCCAAAGAGAACCTGAAACCGATGGAACTTAGCACATAACTGATATGACTCAATTTATAACATGTGACCCGAATTAACTCGATATATTAACAATTTTAATATATGTGAATGTGATCTAATCTTTCCCCACCTATTTTCATCAAATTTCTAATAACCTTAAAACCAAACTTTTTCATTAATTACCCAATGTGAACCCGATAAAGCTTTAATAGGATTTCAATCGAAATCGAGGCAACTCGTTACCATAATTGACTTGACTCGAAATCTATACGAACACGAAATAACTCGTTCAAAAACCGACTTGATTTCTCCTAAACCAACCTTGACCGAAATTGAATACAACCTGACCCGAACCTGAATCGAATCCGAGCAAGCAAATAACTGGTTTAACCTGATCTGATAATAAACTGACCCAACTCAACAGGGAAAATTGATTCGATTTAACCCAAACTGATAAGAACTTGCCCATGATGTGTCAAGCTAGAACCGACCCATGGACCCGATTTGACACCCTATGTGTAACTTAAGAAAATCTGAAACTCTTGTGGTTTGTCCACGATGAGAGACTTGGACTACGCAGGTTTAGGAGATCAGAAACTCTCGTTTCATTTCCTAAGTAAATGATAATCTTGGGTAATGTAGAAGTCACAAACTTACTCCAATAACATTTAATTAGAGAATAACTTAAATATTTATAGGAGGCAGACCAAATTTGATTTCAAGCACAAAAGTAGTCAAAGAGTGCGAAGAATCCAATGTGCATCCTATCGTACGATGAGTACAAATTACAATGGAAAAATGTTAATTATGACATTAGGAAATATGGCATTAGGAAAGATTTTTCAACCATTATATAACATGTGATTGTAGCCGTATTTGGATTGAATATATGTAGATTCAGTGTTGTATAATCAAGAGATGCTAACCATTGAAGTCAACCTTTTAGTTTTACCTAATTGGAGTTATACTATTAGAGTAGAATAGTGAAGAAACGGATTGAATGGTGGACACTAAAATCTAGCCTTACTTAATTGGAATAAGAGTACATTTAGTATTTGCATATTTTGAGGTCCACTATTAGAGTTGCCTTACTACATGAAACTAGAAAGAAACGGATCTTACGGTGGACACTAAATTTTTTAGAATTTTATTAGTATCTCTTAGGACTTATTGCATTTTTGAGGTTGCATTACACTTAGGTAGCATGTCCATTGCAAGGACCCTATGATTGTTTTGGATTTGCACCTACAATTTTCTGCTCGTGTTTATGCCAAAATTTATCATCTAGTGATAATTTATGGTTAAGGAAGTTTTATAGCCAGTCAAGTCACGTGAAAGTTAGAATACGTGAAAAAAATGATCAATGCAAGTAACACGACAAGTTGATGGTGATGAGGAAAACTCTAACTCGGGAAAAATAGCAAGAACTTATACAACCGCTGTTTTCACTATGTCAAGTTAAAATCCTATTCTTTAGAGCTTACAAGAAGAAGTAATGGAACTAAAAAAAAACAATGTGCTTCTTAGTACGTAGTGATGAATAAATGCAAATGTATTTAGACTAGTGAGTTTTCTTCTTATAGCTTGATATCCTTTTGTACTGGAGTCTTTTTATTTGCAACGATTCTTTTGGGATAGAAATTTGCTTTTTCCACGTCTCAATAGTTCATGTGGTTTCTTTCCGCTTGACTTATTCGATATTTTATCTTGTTGCAACTGCATTTCGGATTTTCAACCCCCACATGCACATTGACCAAATCTTATCTTGGCTAACTGTAGTGACTCTGAATTGACATTCTTTGCTAACCATAAACAACTTAGTGAGAGTTTTTCTAATGATAATATATATAAGGATTGGCCATTAAACATTTAGTTGTAACTTCTGTCTTCTTGTCTCTTAGACTTGTCACCTAGATGTGTTGTTGGTTCCCTTAACACTTGGACACGTATCAAACGGATGCACTTGGATTTTTTACCCAAACAGCTCTATACTCATAACTTGATTGTTATAAACCAAGTAAATCTAGGATATATCAACCACTATGTATTCCACCCAAGTATTGTACAATGTCTTCCATGTTATGTGGTTGTCAACGATGTAAGTCATTACATGAGACTTTAAAACCATCAATTTAATGTTTGAAGTACTTGACATGTGTATCTATGTTCATATGTGGTTGCTACTAAAAATGAAACAACATAAATTACAATATTAGATTATCAAAGAGTTAACATTTATTGTGTCATTGTTATTTAGATGGACACTTACAAGAGGGGGGGGGGGGGGGGGGGGTGAATTGGAAGTGAGGGGAAATTTTCAGTTTTACAGAATTAAACAACTGAAATAGAAAAACAGAAAGGAACAACATAAAAGGACCAACAAGGATTTTTCACGTGAAAACTCTTGTGCCCATCCCAAGAGAAAAATCATGACCTTACTCAAGGATTTTCAACACTACACTATATGGGCAACCCCTAATACACTCTATTATGATTTTTCTCCCCCTCAAGTTTCCTTTTCTCGTCTCTCTATTCCCCTTTGACTTTACTCTAAGTCAGTCACTCTTCTCTCTTGAACTTAACTCTAAGTTCAAAAACTCACTCTAAACCTTTTTGCATAACTCTATACAATAAGCTTTATCAAAGGATTACAAATAAACACTAAGGCACGTAGGATATGATGAAGATTGGAATAAGTTCAGCTCAAGGTTTGTGGCTTACTAGTAGATAAATGTCTATATGCTGTGGTTTTCTAGCTTTAAATGCATATAAAAGTATATTATTAATAATTAATATCTCTCTAAATTGTTATATTTGCCTATTTAATTGTTATATACTATTACACCAAATTCGATCAAGAACATAATATAATCTAAGCTAAGAATACCATGCATAATGTGCTAGAAATAATATGTCATAAAAGATAAGAAAAGTTAAGAAATGATCAACCGTGAAGCATATAAATCCAAAATTCTATTATGACCACTCATTTTGGCACGCAAAATCGCGATCTACAAGATTTACACTCAAAACAAACAACCAATTTATTCTTCATAGATTTTGGGTGTATAAGGTTTCGAAAATTTCGGAGAAGCATATCTCTTAGCCCGGTAGTACGAACGGCATAATTGGCCTCGGTGACATCTTATTTGAGATATTGAAAAAAAACTTTGACAAGCCATAAAATTGGCTACAGGACTCCAAATGGAGCTTATAATATGTCTAAACTGGGTATTTTTATGAGATCTACAGACTATATATACTCCCAAAAGGGGATTTGTCCACTTATTTTCTCCAAAAAAAGGCCTCTAACACCATTTAATCTATGAAATTCGATTTTTAAGGGTAATTCCTTTATTAACACAACATATAGCATGCAAATATAAACACACAAGAGTTTTTCATCTTTACATTAATATTTTAACAAATTACGAAAAACAAAAATAAAAATAAAACATATACTAGGGTTCAAGGCATTTGCAAACCTTTATATTCTGAACTTTGGAGTATGTAAACTTCTTCAAAATGGGAGAGATGAGCAGGCTTCAAAATGCTAATGCTTCACTATGTCATATCCATGGAGGTACGAGTGGGAGATAGAAGTGGGCTTTGAAATGCGTGAGGAAGAATGAATTGTGGGGATTTTAGAAAGAAGTTAGGGTCATAGGTAGGAAGTATAAGGGATTAAGACTGGAGAATCTAAGTGTTATGAGTATTTAGCATTAGGGAAGTTGAGGGTTAGAGAAGAGGGAAATGCGTATTTTTTCTTGTTTGAAATGATACTAGAAGCGCAAGAAAAAGAGTATATATAGTGAGTCATAAGTGTTGTGATTTTTTAAATAACCGCAACACTTGTAACCCTCAAGTGCTGCGGTTATTTGAAAAACCGCAACATTTTGTACTAATGCTGCGGTTTTTGAAATAATTGCAGTATTTGTTGTTTCAAGTGCTGCGTTTTTATAAAAACTGCAGCACTTGGTATTAAGGTGTATTTCAAACCATTAAGTGCTTTGAATTGTATATAACCGCAACATTTGTAACAAAGCAATTAAATGATTTTCTACTAGTGGCTACTGACTCTAAAAATGTTTTCTATGAAAATCTCTAAAAACTGGTTAGAAAAGCACTTGTGAAATAAGCTACCTTGTACATGCTTCTAAAGCAAAATGAGCTTCTTACATGGGGTTTATCTTGCATTGCTCATTGAAGTGGAGGGACTATATACTTCCCCTTAATTTTCTATTTCATTAAGCTCATCAGATGAGTTTGAATTCTCCACACTTGCTTGAAAGCAAGGGCAACATTAATAATTCCAAGTTCCTCAATCCTAGCTCCACCAGAGTTTAGGTAGCTCCAAAAGATGTTTCTTTCTCCAGTACACTAGCCTTTTATCACTGGACAAGGCCCACCAGATATGTATATGCAAAGAAGATATTTTTTTGAAGAATTTTCTTTGGCAACTAGTAAATAAAAATAATGTGAGTAGCAAGAGCAATAAGTATTGTATTAATAAGGATCAGCTTTCCTGCCTAGTTAATTGTAGGGAACTTCCATGAAGATATCTTTTGAGCCACTATATCCACAATTTAGTTGAGTGTACTTGTTGAGTGACTAGTTACATCCATCGGCACACCAAGGTACATCCCCATCTCAGTTGGGGTTTTGACTCCCAAAGGCTTAATTTTGAGAAGCAGTGTGGAGTGTTTAGGCTAAAAATTACAATGACTTCTCACTACAACACTTTTTATCTTATGTAATGGCAAAAAAAAGAGAAAATATAATAGCCCTTCTAATACCGTTGCATTAGACAAGGCTAATACAACGGTATCATGTTTATAATATTAAATAGTGGGCTAACACAACGATTTTAAAAAACCATTGTACTAGGTGTGCTAATCCAACAACACATAAAACGGCCAAATTGTCTAATCCAACGGTCTAGGTCTAATCCAACGGCAAAATTCTCTAATCCAATTGTCAGGTCTAATCCAATGGACAAGGCGCCAAATGAAATTTTTTATTTTACTTCCCTCCCCAGACAATTTTCCCCATATTCCCCCACACGTTTGTTTCTCTTAGAACAAACATTAATTCTTCCCCAATTCATTCTTCCCGGCACAAACAACATTAATTCTTCCCACAGCGCGGACACTTCCCACAACACTACTTTGATTCTTGCCCAATAATGCAGTGCATAGGTGGAGCTTTGATCACAGTAATGGAACAGTGACTAATCCAACCTTAGTGAAGAGATATGCATTAGATTTGATCTATCAAGTGGAAATCAGAGAAATGAATAGCTTCCACAAGGAAATGATCAAGCAAGGATAATAGAGAAAAGAGAGAGAGATAACTGTTTTTGTAATTCATTCATTGATCTTTACGTATTACATACTTGTAATATATAAGCTAACGCTGCTATAATAGTCAAAAAACCTATATAACACTTTTCTTTAAGAGTTTCTTACAATTATTCCTTCTACTCTATTCTTCCATTATCCAACTTAGCCATTTAGTTTTTACATTGCTCACTTCCCCTTTTGCTAACATGTAGTGCACACTCGCATCTATATCAATTCCCTTCCCTTTAGCTGATACTTGTTCCCAAGGATCAAAATAAAGATACTTTTGCTCAATTGTCACCGCATCTTCCCAAGTCGCATCTTCTAGAGAAGTATTAGACCACTGAACCATGGCTCCATTGTTCTTTTCAACACTTCTCTAATTTATTAGTGCTATAGTATAGGATGTCATATTCTGAGGAAAGGTTATGAACACTACGGAATCAATTAGAGGTGGTAGGGGACCTTGATAACCCTTCAGTTGAGACACATAGAATGTAGGATGGATCTTTGAGTGAGGAGGAAGTTTGAGAGTGTACGCTACCTTCCCAACTTTATTCAAGAATTAATAAGGACCAAAATATCATCTTGCTAACTTTTAGTTGTGCCTCAGTAAAGTTTATTATTACCTATAAGGTTGTAGCTTGAGGTAGACCCAACTTCCAACTTTAAAATTCCTGTCATTCTTGTGTTTATTAGCCATTTGATTTATCCTATTCTAATCCTTATGTGAGTATTCTTTCAATGTAGCTATAGTGGCTTCCCTCCTTTATAAGCTTTTATTAATACTATCAACATTGCTAGAGTTAGCTAAATATGGAGTGTGAACTAGAGGAGCTTGTCCATACATAGCTTTATAAGGAGTCATTTTAATAGCAATGTGAAAGTTGGTATTATACTAATATTCAGCTAAAGGAAGCCATCTAGCCCAATCTTATGGCATATCTCTACACATGCACCTTAAGTAAGTTTCTAAGCATGGATTGAGGAACTCAGTCTGGCCATCAGTTTGAGGGTGATAAGTTGTGGATAGCTTGTGATTGACTCATACCTTCTCCATGAACTCCTTCTAGAAATTGCTAATAAAAATTTCATCCCATTCTAAGATGATCACCTTCGGAAATCCATGCAACTTATAAACATAATCTACATAAGCCTTTGCTACTTTCACAGTAGTGAAAGGGTGTGAAAGGGGAATGAAATAAGCATACTTGCTTAATTGATCAACAACCACCATTATGACCTGTTTGCCTAATGAATTGGGAAAACCTTCTATGAAATCCATGGTTATTTTCTCCCATACTCTGTCTGGAATAGTTAGAGGCTAGAGAAGTCCCAGGTAAGCCTGGTTATCATACTTACTCTGCTTGCAAATTGTGCAAACTCTGATATATTCAGTTATACTCTTCCTTAACCCCGACAAGTAAAAGATAGACTTTATTCTTCTCAATGTAGCCTCTACATTTGAATGACCACCCCACAGCTGAATCATGCAACTATGTTAACATCTTTTCCTTTACCTGGTCATTGTCTCCAATCACTAACTTTCCCCTTCTTCTCAACTGATTTTCACTCCATGTATAGTGTTTATGCGAGTTGGGATTGTCCTGTAATTCCCTTATGACCTTGTGTACATTATGATCCATCTTCCAAGAGTCTTGCACTTCTTCCAATAGTAAAGAATATAAATATGTTACTAACATCTGCATCAACCAAGTTTCTGGAATTCTGGACAGAGCATCAGCTGCTAGGTTCTCCTTTCCCCTCTTATACTCTATCACGTAATCTAAACCATCTAGTTTAGATAACTATTTCTGTTGAAATGGTGTTATAGCTTTGCCATCTAGCAGGTACTTTAGACTTTGTTAATTATTTTGATAATGATGGTATGAATTATCAAGTAAAGATGTCATTTATGAACTGTAAACATTATAGCCATCAGTACCCTTTCATATGCACATAGCCCTAAGCTTCTCTCTAATAACGCTTAGCTAATATATGCAATTAGATGGCCTTCTTACATTAGCGCAACTCCTAACCCTTTTCCTAATGCATTAGTCTTAATAAGGAAAGGCTTGCTGAAGTCTAGTAGAGCAAGTACAGGAGGAGTCACCATTACTACCTGTAATTCTTCAAATGCCACAGTAGCTTCATCATTCCATATAAAGGCCTCCTTCTTGAGCAAATTTGTAATGGGTCTACAAATCTTTCCATAATCCTTTATGAACCTCCTATAGTATCTAGTGAGACTTAGGAAGCCTCTTAGATGCTTGAGAGTTCTTAGATGTGGACATGCCATAATTGCCATGATTTTATATAGCTCTGTTCTCACTCCTTCAACCAAAATGATGTGCCCTAGATAGGTAACCTCGGTAAAGCAAAAGGAGCATTTTTTTGAGGTTGTGATTTAAAGAGTTCTCTCATAATTTCTAACACTGTCTTCCCATGATACAAAATGCTTCTCCCAAGTGGGGTTGTGTATCAAAATGTCATCGAAGAATACTAATACAAATTTTCTCAATTGCAATTTAAACACAGAGTTCATTAGTGCTTGAAAAGTAGAGGGTGCATTAGTTAAGCTAAAAGGCATTACTAAGTATTCAAAATGCCCAAAATGTGTTCTAAATGCAGTTTTGTGAATGTCACTAGGATGCATCCTAATTTAATGATAACCCGATTTCATATCTATTTTAGAAAAATAGGATGTACCTTGTAACTCATCAAGTAGCTCCTCAATGACTGGTATTGGGAACTTATCCTTAATTTGGCTTTGTTCAAGGATTTGTAATCTACGCACATTCTCCACCCACCATCCTTCTGGTTGACTAATACCACATGAGCTACAAAGGGGCTATTCCTGATCCTGATGATCCCTTGATCTGCCAATTCCTGGACAAGTTTTTTTATTACTGTCTTCTAATTAGACGGATATCTGTAAGGCCTCATGTTGATTACTTCAGTCCCCTCCTTAACCGGTATTTTGTGATCAAAGGTTGTTCTCACAAGTGGCAATTCTTTTGGGCTGGTAAAGCCTTCATCATAACTATCAATGAGGGCTTGAATATTAGGGTGAGGGTGAACAAACCCCTAAACCTTAGTACTATAGAGGCTTATTTTATCCTCATAGGGTATTACTTGAATCATTGATAACTTCCCAAAATGATTCATCAATTTTGATAATTGCTGAGAAGGTATGCACTTCAACTTTTTTGTGGTATCTCCCCTTAGTTTGATCTTATTTTCTCCTATTTCGAACTCCATCACTAAGTTCTTAAAGTCCCATAAAATCGTCCCCAAGGTAGAAAACCACTAAACATTAAGCACCATGTTACTCCCACTTAAAGGTAAAATTAGGAAATCAGCTCTAAAAGGATAACCTTGTATTTTCCAAACAAACCCTCTCACTATCTTGTCACATTTCAGTTGCCCCCCATCGGCTACCTTAACCCACATGGGTAGAACTTCCTCCACCTTACAACTGAGTCTCAACGCTATGGGTGCATCAATGAAGTTATGTGTGCTACCCGTATCTAACAAAATATGTATGTGTTTCTTTCCAGCTTGTCCCATTTTTCTCATAGTATGGAATATACAATTTCCATCCAGAACATGCAAAGATATTTGGGCATATACCATCTCTTCGGCCACTTCCTCTACTTCCTTGTTATTCCCTTCCATATCCTCTTCTTCATCTCCTACCTCAATATGGTACAATCGAGGCCTTCTTCCTCGACAATTATGCCCAGGCTTGAACTTATCATCACACCAAAAACAAATTCCCCTGGCTCTCTTATCATTCATCTCAGCTGCTGCGAGAGTTTTCCTTAAGGGTCTATTTAAATTTTGTGGAGGGTTTGTATTTGTGAGAATGGTGTTTAGAGTTTGTTTAGGGGCTGGTAGCAAAGGAGGTAATAATCTCCTAAGGTTTCTTGTACTCCTTCTCACCTTCTAAGATGCCTCTTGTAATTTACCTAAACAATGGGCATATTGAATTGTAGTTGGTTGAAACATTCTTATAGCGAACTGGATTTCTTCATCCATAACACCTATATAGCAACTTAGTAAATGCTCCAATGCTATATCAATCCTACTAGCAATCCCATCAAACTTATCATGATACTCTTGGATACTCTCAGTTTGTCTCGATGCCTTCAACTCAGCCATTGGATCATCATATAAGAGCCTAAACCTGCTAGTAACATCTTTCACAAATTGTGCCTAAGATTGATAGGCTTGTCCTTATAGAGCCTTTCCCTCAAAATGCATTGCTGCTAACTTAAGTTTCTGAGCCTCAGACACATCATCTAGCTCAAAAAACTGCTTGCATCTATATAACCATGACTCCATATCCTCCCTACTAAATCTAGGAAATTCTATTCTAGTTAGGTGAGTAGAATAGTAGCCCCCTATGTTATTTTCTTGCTTTTCTATCATATTCAATGTATTATTCCCTCTACCATTTTCTGTATTGTTTACTAATATAGTAACTTGCATTGATAGACCAAGTATCAGATCTTTAACTCAGCTATTGATCTAGCATTTTGACATATATTTTTGCTATAAGATTGACATGATTTCGTGATGCTCTTGTTCTCGGTTTCTATCAGATTTTTAAAAGTTACCTCTAACTTTTACAAATCTGCTTGGGTAACTGCTTCTCCTTCATCCGGTTATTCTTAATTCTTCCTAGGTGGCATTTTGGGTCCGAGAACACGGCTGCTCTGATACCAATATGATGCAGTGCGTAAGTGGAGCTTCTATCACAACAATGGAACAGTGACTAATCCAACCTCTGTGAAAAGATATGCATTAGATTTGATCTATCTAGTGGAAATAAGAGAAGTGAAGAACTCCCACAAGAAAATGATCAAGCAAGGATAATAGAGAAACGAGAGAGAGAGAGATAACTGTTTATGTAATTTATTCATTTATCTTTACGTATTACATACTTGTAATATATAAGCTAATGCTTGTTATAATAGTCTAAAAACCTATATAACATAATTACTACTTTTCTATAAGAGTTTGTTACAATTATTCCTTCCACTCTAATCTTCCGTTATCTAGCTCAGCCATTTAGTTTTTGCATTGCTCACTTCCTCCTTTGCTGACATGTAGTGCCCGCTCGCATCTGTATCACCCAACTTCGTTCTTCACAACTCTCGCTTGTTTTCCTAATTCATGATACTGCTTGCTTGAGTAAGTAGACGAAGGTGGTTAAGGCAAAGTCGATGGCGGTGGTTGATTGCTCGAGTCTTGCATTGGGCTGATTGTTCGAATCTTGTAAGGTATACCTCAATTTTCTTGAATATCTAGTGTATTTATGTTTAGGGTTTGGTTTTAATTTTGGGATGTATTGCTTCATCTTATCATAGTAACGATTTGCAGTAGTTTGTTGATTGGCATGATTAAGAATTGCACTCGATCTGCACATTAGGAACCACATATCATTCAACAGAGTGTCAAGAATGTCATTTGGGCAGACCGAGGCTAGACCTGCTAGTTCTTTTCATACAATTCACTAACTTTAAGCTTCAAAAAATCAGATTTGACCATTAATTAGTCACTAATATAAAATTATGGTAAATTATTTAGATATAGAATCTTCCAATTCACTTACTTGTTTGAGAATGAAGAACAAATCGAAGGTTTTAAGGTTATATAAATTTGGTAACATGTTGAGTTTAAAAGATGCGTGTAAGGTTATGCCTTGAATCCCACATTGGAAGAATGAAGTTTTTCATTATCCCACATCGGAAGAATAACAAAGGCTTGTTATTTTTCTCCTTATAAAAGGAGTCTTGGGCATTAGTTTTGTATTATCCAAGAAAACAAAATCTTTTTGGCTAAGGTTTTCTGTATTAGAGTTATTTATAAACTCCTCCCCTTTTGTAACCTAGCCAATATTTGTATTCTAGGTTTCCTCTAGTAATAAAATACTTTTCTCCCCTGCCTGTGGACGTAGTCGACATATTGTTGGCGAACCACGTAAATTCTGAGTGTTTTATTTTGTTAATCTTTACGCTTTCTTTCTTGCATCAGTTATAACAAACTGGTATCAGAGCCGAGTCTGTTTCTGGATCAAAACGATGTCTGCTTTGAATGTGAAGATCGACAAGTTTACCAGGAGGAATAGTTTCAGTTTATGGCAAATCAAGATGCAGGCTCTGTTGAAGCAACAAGGGCTCTGGGCGCCATTATCGAAGAAGGCAAATGATGCCGAAACCACTGAGATGGCCATTCTGGAGGAAAAGGCGCATTCAACGATTATGCTATGTCTCGCTGACGATGTCATCACTGAGGTCGCCGATGAGGAAACTGCGTCAGGTTTGTGGCTAAAACTCGAAAGTCTATATATGACAAAATCCCTGACAAATAAGTCGCTCTTGAAGCAACGTCTGTTTAGTCTTTGAATGTCAGAAGGTACGTCTCTTCGTGATCATTTAGATCAATTAAACACAATCCTATTAGATCTGCGTAATATTGAGGTTAAAATTGATGATGAAGATGTTGCCCTAATTCTGTTAGTTTCTTTGCCACCATCATATGAGAATTTTGTTTAGTTGTTTATTGTTGGTAAAGATTCTATTACTCTGGAAGAAGTTAGATCATCGCTTCACACTAGAGAACTGCGTCATAAGGCGACTGGTACTGTTATAGATAATCAGGCTGTTGGGTTAGTAGCGTCGGGGTTTAAGGGTCAGGGAAATCTCAAAAAGAAGAATTCAAATAAAACTGTTCCTAAGGGTCCTAAACCTACTGATTTCTGTAATTATTGTTAAGAGAAAGGGCATTGGAAAACTGATTGCCCTAAGAAAAAGAAGCAGCAAGTGAAATCCGGTTATGCTGCTGTAGTAGAAGAGAACACCAATTCTAAGGATGATTATGTTCTTGTTGTTGATGTACAGACACATCAATCTGACGTGTGGGTTCTTGACTCAGGAGCGTCTTATCATATATGTCCACGCAGAGACTGGTTCACTACTTATGAGCAGGTTGATGGTGGTAATGTGTCTATGGCCAACAACGCTGTTTGTAAGGCAGTTGGTATTGGCTCAATTAAACTGCGGACACATGATGGTAAATTCTGGACCTTGAACGACGTTAGGCATGTTCCACTAATGACGAAGAATCTGATATCTTTGAGTCTACTCGACAGAAAGGGGTTCAGTTTCAAGGGTGAGGGTGGAGCGTTGCATGTCTACAGGGGTTCTGATGTGGTTCTAAAAGGTGTTAAACGTGGTTCTTTGTATTTGTTACAAGGGTCTACGTTGTAAGGTATTGCTGTTGTTGCATCATCTGAGGTTCATGAAGATAATATGACTAAGCTTTGGCATATGAGGCTTGGTCATATGAGTGAAAAAGGGATGCAAGTTCTTGCAAAAGGTGATCTTCTCGGTGGTCACAAGGTTAAGAATCTGGGGTTCTGTGAGCACTGTGTATATGGGAAGTTACATCGCACCAAGTTCCCTAAAGCAGTTCATAGAATAAAAGGTACTCTTGACTATATCCACTCCGATTGTTGGGGACCTTCTCGTATTGAAGCTATTGGAGGTTACAAATATTTTATGTCTTTCATTGATGAATTCTCGAGGATGACTTGGGTGGTAATGATGAAACATAAAAGTGAGGCATTTAAGAGTTTCAAGCAGTGAAAGGCATTGGTTGAAAACCAAACTGGAAAGAAGATCAAAAGATTGCGCACCGATAATGGCTTGGAGTTCTGTTTGTCTGAGTTCGTTGAGTTTTGTAAGGATGAAGGTATTGCCAGGCATCATACAGTCAGAGATACACCGCAGCAGAATGGTGTAGCAGAATGCATGAATCAGACACTCCTTGAGAGAGCAAGATATATGCTCTCTAATGCTGGTCTGTCCCGAAGGTATTGGGCTGAAGCAGTTAGCACGGCATGTTTCTTGATAAACTGTGCACCTCACAGTGGTATTCATCTTAAAACACCTTATGAGGTGTGGTCTGGTAAGCCTGCAGATTATTTTAACTTAAGAGCTTTTGGTTGTAATGTTTATTATCATGTAAGTGAGGGTAAATTAGAACCAAGGGCTAAATTGGGTATATTTGTGGGCTATGGGGAAGGGGTTAAAGGGTATAGAATCTGGTCTCCCTCTGAGAACAGTGTTATACTTAGTAGAAATGTTATATTTGATGAAAATTCTCTATTTAACCCTACTGTGAAGTCCACTATTATGTCAAAAAATGGCAGTGTTGAGAAACAAGTGGAGTTGCAAGTCACTCCTGAGAAGGGTTATGAAGAGCAACCTGATAAAGATGCTCAACACTCACTTTCAGAAGAAACTGTTCAGCCAGAAACCTTGATATCATTACCAGTTCAGTCAAGCATGACTCGTGGTCGGCCTAAAAGGTCGAATTTTGGGAAGCCTCCACAGAGATATGGATATGAAGACATGATAGCTTATGCACTTCAAGTTGCTGAGGAGGTGGACTCGTACGAGCCATCCACCTACAAAGAAGCGGTTACATGTACAGAGTCTGCCCAATGGCTTGTTGCAATGGGAGACAAGATGGAGTCAATTCATAAGAATAAGACTTGGGATCTTGTACAGCGACCTGCAGGGAGAAATATTATCACTTGCAAGTGGGTCTTCAAGAAGAAGGAAGGAATGTCACAAGCTGAGGGTATCAAGTATAAAGCTCGAGTTGTTATTAAAGGGTTCTATCATAGAGAAGGGGTTGACTACAATGAGATATTTTTGCCGGTGGTCAGACACACTTCCATCAGGGTGCTACTAGCTATGGTTGCACATCAGGACCTTGGGCTTGAACAACTTGATGTGAAGACAGCTTTTCTACATGGGGAGTTAGAGGAAGATATTTACATGACTGAGCCTGATGGGTTCCAAGTTCCTAGTAAAGAGGATTATGTGTACAAGTTGAAGAAATCCTTGTACGGACTAAAGCAGTCTCCCAGACAGTGGTACAAGAGGTTTGATAGCTACATGACAAAAATTGGCTATAATAGGAGTTCGTACGATTGTTGTGTATATTACAGCAAGCTGCATGATGGTTCTTACATCTATCTAGTCTTGTACGTTGATGATATGTTGATAGCTGCGAAGAACAAGTCTGATATTCAGAAGTTGAAGGGTTTTTTGAACGCTGAGTTTGAGATGAAGGATTTGGGTGCTGCAAAGAAAATTTTGGGAATGGAGATCTATAGGGACAAAAGCAAGAAGAAACTTTTTGTGTCGCAAAAGGGATATATTTAGAAGATACTATCTAGGTTTGGTATGTCTAATGCTAAACCCTTAGATACTCCGTGTGCTTCTAATATACACTTGTCTGTTGCTTTTGCACCAAAATCTACTGAAGAGATTGAGTACATGTCACAAGTTCCCTATGCTAGTGCAGTAGGAAGCTTGATGTATGTTATGGTCTGCACTAGACCTGATTTGGCACATGTCATCAGTGTTGTTAGCAGGTTTATGTCACAACCTGGCAAAGAACACTGGCAAGTTGTGAAGAGGATATTTCGGTACCTTAGGGGCACCTCTAATGTTGGTCTCGTTTATGGAGGTGATACACAGTGTTTGGTTACTGGTTATTCTGCTTCTGACTATGCTGGAGATGTTGACAGTAGGAGATCTATGACCGATTATGTGTTCACTCTTGGTGGTTCTGTTGTTAGTTGGAAGGCTACTTTGCAACCTACAGTGACCTTGTCTACAACGGAAGCAGAGTACATGGCGTTGACAGAAGCCGCGAAAGAGGGAATTTGGTTGAGAGGATTTGTTGGTGATCTTGGTCTACATCATGATCAGGCTACTTTATATTGTGACAGTCTCAGTGCGATATGTTTGGCCAAGGATCAAGTACATCATGAGAGAACCAAACACATTGATGTTAGATATCATTTCCTAAGGAATGAGAAGAGAATTAAGGTGCACAAAGTGGGGACTGCTGATAATCCTGCTGATATGTTCACCAAGTCTGTTCCGCACAGCAAGTTCCAACATTGCTTGGACTTGTTAAATGTGAGAAGTTGTTGATTGCCCTCTTGGGGCAAAAATCTGAGGCAGAGGAGTTGTGTCTGGTACTCGTGGATAGAACATCTGTTATCTGTTGTTGCTGAGAGGATTCAAGTCAAGGTGGAGATTTGTAAGGTTATGCCTTGAATCCCACATTGGAAGAATGAAGTTTTTCATTATCCCACATCGGAAGAATAACAAAGGCTTGTTATTCTTCTCCTTATAAAAGGAGTCTTGGGCATTAGTTTTGTATTATCCAAGGAAACAAAATCTGTTTGGCTAAGGTTTTCTGTATTGGAGTTATTTATAAACTCCTCCCCTTTTGTAACCTAGCCAATATTTGTATTCTGGGTTTCCTCTAGTAATAAAATACTTTTCTCCCCTGCCTGTGGACGTAGTCGACATATTGTCGGCGAACCACGTAAATTCTGAGTGTTTTATTTTGTCAATCTTTACGCTTTCTTTCTTGCATCAGTCATAACAATGCGGAATATTATAAATCTCATCATCTCTTTGTCTATTCAATCCCCTTAATCTGTTTGACGAACATAGTGTCTTATTTAATATTTTTATTTGCTTTGATTGGCATTTCACCAGGGGAAATGGAAGTAGAGGAGAATCTATTTATGGGTTGAAGTTTGTGGATGATAACTTCAAGTTGAAGCATACTGGACATGGTAGTCCAAGTTTATAATGTGTTCAACATGGTAGTCCAATTGCTGGACTACATAGTAATTCATGGAAAGCATGTTGTTTTGGTAAAGTAGTCCAAGTTTATAATGTGTTCAACTTGATCCAGAAACTAATAACGAGGTGGTCATTGAAGACCGTGGTCACCTACCCGATAACCTTGAAACCTTTTGTTTTCTATATCTGTCTTTGAATAAATTCTTTATGTTTATTGCCAAAAAGAAAAATCTACCGTGAACGTATGATCATCGTTTTCTCAGGTCATTTTCTTTGGCAGGATAACATATATTACATATCATATATGGCAGTTGAGTGAGTGGTTGTGTAGTAATTTATAATGTATACGTATGAACGTAAGATAGATGTACGTTGTCAATAATTAAGAAATGAACAGGAGTCAGGAGTGATGTGCTCTTCAATATTCTTTGAAATATAATGAAAGGAAAGATAAATTAGTGGGTTTCCTTAATTCGATACTTAGGTAAACATGATTTTGCAGATTGGGATAAAATCATTACTTCATTAGTCATCGAAGTAATGGTGGATGATAATTACTTTGTTACTATTTAATGGTAGGTAGTTCACCTATAGCTAAAGCATTAAATTAGAATTTTTTTTTTTCATATGGTAACCTCTAAGATTTAACAGAATTTATGAGCTACACTGCATTTTTGAAAATTTACCTATCAATGATTTATAATATTTGTATCATACACCCTTGAAGATCTAATAATTGACATTAACTTTTGGTAAATTCTAATTGTAACCATTTTGAATATTAGGAGGATTTTAAAAAAATGCAAGTGTATCTCGTAAATTTTGTTAAATATTAGAGATATCTAAGGATAAAATAAAGTTTACATTAATATAATTGTTGTAGCTATTTTGGTTTAGCATAGCGTAGGCACTTTGCAATCTGAAACCAGTCCAAAACTCTTAGTTTTGTTTTATCTGCCATTGTTATTTCTTCCTTGATTCCTTGTTACTCATCTTGAAGTGGGCTTATTGCATAGATTAGTTTGTGGAACCTTATAACCCAAGTTCCTTTAGCGTTCGTGAAACTTCTACAAGTCTACAACAACACATGGTGTGGCAGTAGAGGGAAAGCTTGCATCCATATTAACTTGGACAAAGTTAGGTAATCCATGACCTAATGTTATGGACTTTTAATTATGGGTGCTTGACAGGGGATGGTGGTTCTTGGTTGGTTGAGGTTGTGAGACGTATGATTTCCATGCTAGGTTACTACCTCTCTGGATAAGTAGGTCAGAAATTGTAATACCTAGTTTGGAAGTCTAAGAAATGTGTTAACTTTAGCTGGTTTATCGATTGAACTGATGCTCAAATCCCAAATGCCAACTTATACCTGAATTATTTGATCACAGCCACAAAATAGTTCAGAAAGTTATATATGAAGTACACATAAACATCCACTTCATTTTTTTACTTATCAATAGTTCAACTTGTTTTCTTTCCATAGTCCTATACTCCTACATGTTAATAGTTGACATTCTAGTTACATGCTTATAGTCTCTGTAGCATCTGCTAGGAAATATCGTGCATGCTACCCCCATCATGTATGTTGAAATCGGTAATGTAGTCAACACCAGGCCACCAGAGTTGTATGCATAACACCAGATAACATAATTACATCCCCCATCATAATCATATCATTAGATTCATCACCACCATCCACAATACAGTCCCTACCTCTGATCCCCCAAGTTTAAGATGCACCCTCAATATTTACATAACTTATAACATTGCCTTAAAATTTAAGAAACTTAGAAACTTATCCATCTAAATACACTATAAAGAACATTCATCTGACAATATTAACTTCAATGAAATATAGAAAGATTAGGAATTCAGTCGCGAGTTATATAAAATGGTATCTGACATACAATTGAGAGGCAGAACAAGGCTGGCAGATACTTTAAACGCCTATAGAGACTAGAGAGATGTAACCTTCAGTCATTCATTGATATTATACAATGACTTATAGAGACTCTATTCATATAGAGAATGTTCTTTTCATTCTAAAAAGTACAACAGATGAAAACTTGCAAAACAACTGAAAGTCCAAGGAAATTATGGTAAGAAAATAATAAGAAAATGACAAACTGTTGGAGTCTAGTTCTTTAAATGTCCCTACTCAGATCAATCCCTTGGGTCAATTGAAAAACTTGTAAGGTAAGGATCCTGCTGCTTAGAACTAGGTAAGCGTATAGGGGGTATGGCTGGCCAGGATAGTTGAAATAGCAGATAAGTAGGAATACTTGAATTATCAAATCATAGGCTTCTCTGAATAGAAATACATATGTCCTGCTGAAATTAGGGTGGTGGATTGTGAGATTTTGTTCTTACTAAGAACGGTGAATTGTACACACCCTCAATGTTTTGGCATTTTATCATCTCCTGTGCTGAGGTCTGGCCATGTTTCTCTTGGAGGCCCCACTAAAAAGGAAGGTTTGAACGATAGTTATTCAGTGTAAAATTTCAGAACCCTTGTCGTAGGGATATTTATGAAAAGAGCTAGAATAGGGTATTAAAATTTGAAATTGGTTGTTCATTATGTTTGATGTTGTTAGGTCGTTTGAAGAAGGGTCAAATAACAGTTGGTTTTTGCTTCTAGTTTGTTATCAATTGTGAAGTAATCTATTGCTCATAATAAGTGGTTGTATTCATTCTTCTCTATGTATTAAATTTTTCTTCTCTTATTGAAATATCTTGGAATTGTTATGGTTTTCGAGATATGGATGACAAATAGGAATTTAGCTTATTTTGAATCTTGAGCATTCCTTTTCTTGAAGCATCTTCTTTACTAGACTTCTGGTCCTCTACTTTGAACTCTTCAGTTCAATCAATGAAATTTGAAAGAGATAGAAAAGATACCTAGAAGGGTGTAAAAGCTAAGTTATTTTCAACTGTTGGTAATTTGGAGTAAACTTCTAGACTAAAGTGTTCTGTTGTATTCGCGTTTATCTGAAGATATTGTGGGTAAATTATGAAATTTGAATCTTCTATTGCTTGTGTGGTAAGGGTTTCCCATAATTTTTTTTATAGCCTTTTCATCCAGGGAATTAAGAGGGGTAGGAGTAATTGTTTTCATTTATCCTTTATGCAATTTTATTTAAACAATTACTTTCAAGAAGTGAAAATTTTAAATTGCTTGTTCCTTTTGCATAGAGTAGACAAAAAACTTGTAGCGAAATATAAGACTTAAAACTAGATTTGGTTTTGGCTACTGTGAACAGCCCTAGATTTGATAACGTAGAGCCTATTATGGTATATTTAAAATAGTAGAAGTTAGGACATGTTCACAAGTGTTCAGTTAAATGATAGGGACAGGTAGACAAGGTTAATTTCTTCCATGTTTGTCAGCTCAAGAATTTTATTCTTTTTGGCCAAATATATGTATTCTTTACTCATTTGAAATGTCAAGAATTTTAAGAAACGACACAAACACTTAAGCTAAAACTTAACTTCCATGCATCATGGGGCCAAATATATGTGTTCTTTACTCATTTGGAGTGTCAAGAATTTTAAGAAATGGCACGAATACTTAAGCTAAAACTTAACTTCCATGCATCATGTCCATATGCACTCTCTTGTGCAGTAATTCAAGAATAATAGCGTTAATATATATATATATATATATATATATATATATATATATATATATATATATATATATATATATATATATATTGATTTCTTTTCTTTTTACATGTAGGTGCATGCATGACGAGATAAACAATGGAGATGAATAAAGAAATTCGATCAAGCATGTGAAGATTTGACAAATTATTATACTATTGTTAATTATTAGTAAACTTTTATTTATTATTAGTAAGGTAGTATATATATATATATATATATATATATATATATATATATATATATATATATATATATATATATATATATATGCATGGAAACAATATTTGAATTTGTAATGTAACGTGTATATATATATATATTTAATATTCTTTGTTTATTGTTATAAATAAATATAATTCTACATTTTATATTTATTATTACCTTTATTAAAAAAATTATATATACATTATATTCTATTATATAATAATGCTATATTTATATTTATTAAAAAAAAGTAATCTAATACAACGGCTATTGTTGCATTAGGTACAACCTAATCCAACGGCACAAGAAATCTAATCCAACGGCACAAGGCATCTAATACAACGACACCAATAATGTCGTTAGATTAGCTGAAAATCAATAGCTTGCTCAAGGTGAGTTGAGCATATCCTTAATGAGCCCGAGCCAAGCCTACTACTATTCGGGCTCAACTTGTTGATTAAGCACCCCTAATTCACACCTTACATTTTACTAACCTTGCCTCTCGTCTGTTTTCTTTGATTATTGCACATTTATCTCATGAATCCTACTATGCAAATAATGTGTATGCTCACTTTTATTTATGCACTTAATCAACATCTATTAATTTCAAATCACGGCTAATAAGAAAATCAAGGGAAAAATTTGCCATAGGGACCCTTAAACCTTTGTACATTAACAAAGTGGTAACTTAATTTAGACTTTTGGGCATAATGCTTATCTTTCCAACCAACTAAATTAGAGTATTCTCTTTTCTTGTATTTACATGTTTGTCTAGGAACTAAACCTAATTAGTTCTTCATCTTAAGCTAATTGTTTTGCACATATTCTTGGGTTAAAATAAGTTTTACATTCCCGAACCTTCTCATGATTTGAAGACCACTAACATGAATCATATTGGTATTCAAAACCAATGGGTGTCCGAACAACCCATAAATATTTGGTGACAACTCCTTCACCCGTACAAATTTGCAAAGTCGTATAGATGATCCTTAACAATGTGCAAATCGAGTAGGGCATTAGTGGGGGAGAACCCATTCCTTTCTCTTCATCGAAAAAGAAAGGTTGAGTTGTAAAAAAACCGGGCTATTTAGTGGTGATTTACTCATCAAATTACCCACTCGATACCTATTGGAGTTTTGATCCTTTAGATTTTGCTCGAAAAAAGCCCCGACACCCGCCCTAGTGGTGGAATAGGAATGGAGTAAAGAAGTTTACACACTGAGAATGCTGTCCATTTCTAAAAAGCATGAGAGTATAAGACCAGGACTCAAGAAATGGTGCATTGGGTTTAAAAATGAGCACAAGGTATGTTGGGATAAGCTTCAAGATTAGTTAACACGAATGCAGGTATACCCACAATCTCTAATGTCGGCTACTAAAGCAATAAAATCCTCCAAAAAAAAGATAGATCTTGCTACCATAAAATGGTGATACTAGAAACAAAGGACTAAGAGCAAATGGGATTAATCTGGTGACTAGTCTTTGACATTCTTCTTCAAATTTGTATAGTAGAGGAAATCAAGAAATGAAGTTCTAACCTTGCAGATAGGAGATAATGAATAGACGAGTGACCAAGATCACATTAAAGAAGAATTCTTGACCTTTTTCAAGATTATATATGCCCCCAAACAAATTTGGCGGAGGATTGGACCCAAAAAAACTCAATAAAAGCAAATGGGTTTTCACACCTCCTTAGGGTAGATCATTAGTATTCATAACACCTTTTAAAGTCATTCACAATTGTTGAGACTTGAGACAAAAGAATAAATTTTTTGTGTAGCCTCAGAAATCACCTTGTCTAGATGGAATTTCCATTGGTTCTTCCATAAATGCTAGAATAGTTGCAGCCGTGACGTTGTAGCAACGGTTCAAGGTTTTTTCCAAGGTGCATCTTTCCCTCAAAATTGGAATGAAACGCAGATTGTCTTGATACCAAAGACAGCTAGAGCTTCCAAGGTTAATCAGTTTAGGCTAATTGGGTATGTAATATAATTTATAAAAATATATCAAAATGCATGGTCCTTCGACTTAAATTAGTGATCAAATCTCTAGTTAGAGAGTTCAGAATGCTTTTGTGTCAGGAAGGCTCATGACTTACAATTGCATTATTTTTCATGAAATCTTCCATGATGTTAGGTAGGAGTAAAAAAAGAGTCAAGAATTTTGATGTGGTGTTGAAAATTGATCTCAACAAAGTTCATGATCAAGTTAGCTTAGTTTTTATCGAAGAGGTCCTTAGAGCCATACAATTTCCTTAGTGGTAGATTAAATGGATTATGGCATGTATCTCATTAATCTGTTATTCTATTCTTTTGAATGGGAGAGCTATCTAGCCCCTTTAAGCCTGGGGTGGGCCTAAGGCGGGGAGTTCCTTTGTCATCGTACATCTTTATTTTATGTATGGAAGTCCTATCGAGGAGGCTGCTTCTCATGGAATCAAAGAAATCCTTCCAGAGTCTGAGATTAGATAGAGGGGGCAGAGAATATCCCATCTATTTTTTTTTTGCAGAGGATGTGCTATTCTTTTTCAAGGCTACCCCAGATCCATGCAGACTTACTCTACTACATTTTCAATCTAATCCAACGGCAAATTCCGTTGTATTAGGTGTCAAAAATCATTGTATTAGACCTAATCCAACGCCTTTGTACCCTCACATCTCCTCGCATTGTATTAAGCCTAATCCAACGGTACAAGACATCTACTACAACGACACCAATAATGCTGTTGGATTAGGTACAACCTAATACAACGGCTGTCGTTGGATTAGGTACAACCTAATACAATGCCTACCTATTCCAAGCTTGGTAGTTGAATAAGAGCTCGGCTCGAAACTAGGCTCGATAGCAAAAAAAAAATTAATAAAAAGTTTGATTTTTAAAATGAAAAATATACAAAAATAAACAAATAAATCCAATAAAAAAATAAAGCATGTCTATAGTTTTTGCATTTTCTAAATAAAAGTATAAACATAGAAATAATTCATTATCAATCATCCATACAATATACAACACTAAAAAATCAAGCAATACATGCTTCTTGTTAGGTTCCAAGCTTGATATTCCAATGCCTTCAAATAAAATTTCCAATGCCAAAGGCGCCATAGCTCAAAACAAGGATTTCTTTTTGTTGCTCTTTTTTTTTATCATTCTGCAAATATTTATAATTACAATTAGTTTACTTTTAATCTGTAAATATTTCTTTTTGTTACTTGTTCTTCATATATTTCACTTTGCAGTACTATTTAGTTTCACTTGATCGAGAGTATTGTAGTTGAAAGTCAATATCTAAGATACATAATATCTAGTGGTCTTCCCAAATTTTCAATTATATTCATAGCATTTACACACCATAAAAAATCAACGCAAAACATTAATCTTCATAGAATAAGATCTTTAGCTGACAAAACATTTTAAATACCTAGATACTCATTCATAGTTTTAAAGCACCAAAGATCCTGAATTTTCGCTAATTAAATCACGAAGATTGCGAATTCAATTCTTGAATTTTAAAACCCTAATTTCTACTTCACAATAACATCAACAACTCCAATCCTACAAACTGAGAATCTTCTCCCAAAAATTAAGCACAAGAAGGTCCATATTCAATCTCATTTTAAGCTAATTAAATAAAATAGCTAAAGTATACTAAAACTGACGGTAAATCATCAAAATCAATCATCCCCCTAAATAAAACCACATCCTAAAATCAAATCCATGGACAAAAAAGTTATATAATCAAATTAAACGCAAAAGATCACGTCATTCTATATCCAATCAATCAACAAATTCAAAACCAACAATCAAAGCCATGAAACCCAAGAAATGAGCAATAAAAATGAAGAAAAATTTCACCTAATATTGTAAAATGTGAAATACCCATTTGGATCCAAAAAAAAGCCCACCAACAATTGGCAACAATAGAAGCCAACCCATCGTTAGAGAGCCAATTTACTTGCAAAATCCTAATTCAATTTCAATTTCTTGTAAAATCCTAAATCCAAATTATTAAAAAATAAAATAATAGATCGATTTAGGATATGGGAAGTTCATGGAATTACCTAAGGACAAGGCGGCGGCGAGGAGACGATTAGTGAAGCACGAAGGAAGAGCATGCGCCACTCTCACTGTTAGTGTAATTGTCTTTGTTAGACCATTGACAGTAGTGAGGAAAAAAAACCTCTCAATCTCTCTCTATCGACTTTATCACTCTTTCCATCCAATTCCTCTTATGAGAGGTTTTTTACCACACCAATGCTTAAAAAAAAACTCCTCATCTCTCTTTCCTCCACTATTATCTATACCCCATCATAATACACATCACCTTATTTATTTTATCTTCAGTTTTTTTTAAAAATGTTTATGCTACCTATTTAACTTTTCAATACAATTAAAATGGCTTAAAATTCATAATATTTATTTTTTAATTACGATTAATATTTTAATTTAATAATTTTGTATAATTTGAAAAAATATATTACGCTTAAAATTAATAAATATATTTTTAATATAAATTTTTATTTAACTATGCAATACAATTAAAATATCTAATTAATTATGTTTTAATTATAATTAATTTAATAATTTAAAATTATAGATTCTAAAAAAGATACATTTTTTTAACTTAAACGTTTAATCAGAAGCGTATTTTTGAAATATATGACACATACATTATTCACTAAAAAAACTGGTACACAAATATATCGGATTTTAAATAAAAGGTACGATTAGAAACTAGATAAAAGTAGTTTTACCTAAAATAAAACACAAACAAGAGCACTAAAACTTAAATAACGATACAATTACAAACTACAAATTTATTTATTCGATTGTATTATAGCGAAAGTTCTGCCATATGTGCTCTACTAAATCATGTTTGAGAGACGAATGAATTTCTCAATCACGAAGGGCAATCCTCCTCTGAAAATATGCGTTGAAATCAATGTTGGGTGGCCGCCTGACATTGAATACAAATGCCTCATTGTTGTTCACTGTGGCACTTCTACTCGGTCCCGCCCGCTCTTCTGTACTTTGTGGCCGATCTTCTTCGTAGTATCGTCTCAAAACTTCTGCACGTGCGTAGTTGTGTCGTTCATCCTCGACGATAATGTTGTGCATTATTATATAGGCTTTCATAATGTCACACAAAATATCTTCATCGAATGCAAGTGGCGGTTGTCGCAATATAGCAAACCTAGCTTGTAAAACTCCGAAAGCCTGTTCAACGCCTTTCCGAACTGTTGCTTGTTGATCAGCAAACAACTTGTGTTTTTGAACCAATGGATGTGTTATACCGTGTATAAAAGTTGGCCATTTTTAAATTCCATCGGCCAAGTAGTAGCATAACTCATAATGATGTTCGTTCACCGCAAAATTTATGGGTGTTGCACGACTTTGTAGAACATCATCAAACACTGGTGATCGGTATAAGATATTAAGATCGTTACATGATCCAAGCATTCCAAAGAACGCATGCCAAATCCATAAATCTTGATCAGCAACCGCTTCGAGTATAAGTGTTGCACTCTTGCTACGACTAGCATATTGTGCTTTCCAAGCCGTAGGACAATTCTTCCACTCCCAATGCATGCAGTCTATACTACCAATCATACTTGGAAAACCACGCAAATCATTTTGATGAAGGATTCTCCTTAAATCATTATCTGTTGGTTTTCTTATATATTCACTTTTAAATTGTAAAATAACCCCTTGACAAAAATGTTGCAATGCCCTCCTAGAGGTTGTTTGGCTGATACATAAATATTCATCCACAACATCTGGGGCTACGCCATATGCTAACATTCTTATTGCAGCATTGCATTTCTACAATGGTGATAAACAAGCTTTCCAGTTGCATTCCAACATTACTAGAAGAATTGGTCCCTTTCAACCACCTTGTTCATAATGCGACAGAACAAAAACCGTTGCATACGAAATCTATGACGGAATTGGTTGTCGTTATACACCGCATTATTCGCAAAATAATCGTTATATAGTTGTACATGCCCTTTTTCTCTTTCATTATCTCTTTTAAGCTCCGGGACACATTCAATATCATTATTAAATTGGGATTCTTGTGGTGAATGTTAGGGAACTATAATACGAGGTAGGTGGTTTGCTACAAAATCATCAACTAAGATATTAAATTCAACATTATTTGAGAAATCAGAAGAACATGAGCTTGAGGTGGAAGAAGTGAAAGACATTATGGTTATGGTTTGGTAGTTGGTGTGTTTAGGGTGTTTGGAGTGCTAGTTTCTGTTTAGTATAACAC
This sequence comes from Dysphania ambrosioides, assembly GCA_026401315.1. Taxonomy (NCBI): domain Eukaryota; kingdom Viridiplantae; phylum Streptophyta; class Magnoliopsida; order Caryophyllales; family Amaranthaceae; genus Dysphania; species Dysphania ambrosioides. Next base: position 15,776,458 of record CM048662.1, read on the forward strand.
ATGTATATATAGTACAAGTGACTAGCAATGCATGTGAGTTGCTCTAAAAGTACATGTGAGTAACTCTTAATTGAAATTGACTAATCAATGCATGTGATACATGACACTTTAATGCAAATTTGTGAAATGTAATTGATATATCAATGCATGTGATGTGGGACACTACAATACATAGCTCTGAATTGCAATTGATTTATTAATGCATGTAAAGCTGATATGACTCTTCAATGAGTTGCTTTATTGATGCTCTAAAGAAGATTTATTAAGTTGTTTTATTGATACTCTGAAGCAAATTTTATTGAAATTGATATGACTCTTTAATGAGTTGTTTTATTGATGCTCTAAAGCATATTGTACAGCTGCTTTATTGATTCATGTGAAGATTTTATTGAGATTTGCATGTAAATAGCTTTATCAGATTTATAATTTACCAATGCATGTAAATAAAAAGGATTTCATCTAACATTGATTTAAATAAAAAAGATTACATTAAACATTACTTAAAATAAAAACGATTACATTAACTAAATAAAACATAGATTTAACATCACTAAATAAAACATAAATAAACACATTAAGTGGATCATAAAACATATGCAATACCATTAGTTACATGTTCCTTCTACCATAGAGTAGTGCACGTAATTCTTCTTTGTAGACCTCTTCATCAAGAATTAGGTCCGTACCTTTTGCAATTAGACCTTACAACATTTCAAAGTTGAGCCTTCTCTCTTGTATGTCTACTTGTCTTTGGTGAATTTTGACTTGTTTTTGTATCCTCCTTTCCCTTATCATGTCAAAATCCAACGTCTTCAAACTTAGTTGTGCCTCGATTTCCCTACTTGCATTATTCTGCTTCATTTGCTCACTAATGGTTGAAATTTCAGAAGCCACATGTTTTCCCTTATTACACTTGGCCTTTGCTTTTTTAACACCATCGGGCCAAGAAAAACGTCTAGAAGAGAAATCGGTAGAGGGAACATGACCTTTATCTTCAGTCCTACAACTCTTATCACTTCCACTACTATCATCTTCAATAGCATCACCACAAGTTAATCTTTCCTCTCTTGACAACGCCCATCTCAGTTTTATCCTCTACTTTAGGTCATTTCTAACCATTTTCCAACCATGGTGACAATTAAAATTATGTGGAGTAGGCTTGGAGGAAATGTAGAATAAATTACTTACGTTATCAATTCAGTCTGCTTTGTTGTAACCACTTCATGTTTCCCTTCTAACTTCGTCATAGCAACTACTCCATTGTATTAAATCATTTGCCCTCCTTCTCCAACGACTTTCCAAACTCCTCAAAGGTTTTGGTGGTATGATGTGGGGCTTCTTAGCATGGGCTTGATCATATTCCATAGAAATTTTTTGCCAAAGCACAGCTGCTTTTTTGTTTGTACCAACAATTGCATCTTCACTGAATTGTAGATGCAAACCAATTAAAGCTTAATCCCTTGTAAAAGACCACATTCAATTCCCATTCGCAAGTGGTTGATTTTGATTTACCAACATTCTTGGAGGAGGTGGTGGGTATTGTGGTGTTTCTAGAACAGTTTCTTCCAGTTCATCATCATATTGAGAATTTCTCCCTGGATAAACAAGAGGTGATTCATATATATTGTTTTCGAGAGGAATTTCATGAGGTGTTTGTTGTGGTGAATTTTGCTAATTCGTGTTTCCTAATCTTTGTAGGAAAAGCTAAAGTTGAGGATTATTGACAAAATCATCACCTAAATCAGAAAAATGTTAGAGAAATTAGGGTTGTTAGGATCCATAAGTTGATAAAATAGAAAATAATAAAGTTTTTAACAATAATAACTGAAAATAACAATAATTACTTAAAATAATAATAATTAAATTAAATATTACAAAATAAAAACACCAACACTAATAATAATAATAATAATAATAATAATAATAATAATTTTAATAATAAAAAAGGTGTATATAATATTATTGATGATAATAATAATAATAATAATATTAATAATAATAATAATAATATAAGAAATTGAGAATTTTGTGAATATAGGAGATTTTTGTGGTTTATGAAAGTATATCAAAATATAACAAAATGGATGTCTATTTATAGAGGAAAAAAATTTATGACCGTTGGTAAATTTTTTTAATTTTTTTAATAGTTTAAACGGTAATATTACCGTTTTAGATAATATTTCCGTTTCAAATTTCTAATTGGCCAAAGAAGGGGCACGTGTTGATCCGCGATTCGCCCAGCTGACACGCACAAGAGCAGTCTCAGCCAATGATGCGTGTCACTTCGTGATTGGTGTTGTCTAACCAATGCTTAGGAAAAAAAATTTAAAGTGGTGGGGCCCACTTCTGATTTTACCCACTCCATTTTGGTTTGCACTGCTGCATGATGAATTGAGTAAAAAAGAAAATTCCACGTGGTTCCCACTGGAGCTCACAACTCCTCACTATTCACCAATATTTCCTCTCACCCGGTGTGCATTTTTTCCTCTCACTGGTCTAAAGCTCGGACATTTATTTTACATTGTTACTTTTACTCGTGAGGGGATTTTCCCTCGGGTGGGAGTGCTCTTAGAATAGTGATGCTGAGGGTTTGTGACTTGTAAAGTCGTGAGTGAGGATGTTTTTAGTTTTTTTTTTCTTTTGTGAGTTTACTTTTTTTTTCTCTTGTGAGTTTACCTTTTTTTTTCTTTTTTGAGTTTAATTTCTTTTCTTTTGTGAGTCACTTTTCTTTTCTTTTTTTTTCCTTATGTGAGTTTCAAAATTCAAGGATTTTTTTTTAAATATAAATTATGTGATAAATTTAAAAATATTTATATATTAAATTTTATCAAGCTTGTTAGCGAGCTTTTGAGTCGAGCTGGACCTTGCTCATCTTGGTTTGTTTAAGTCTTGAGTCGAGCCCAAACTCAAGCCGAGCTATATTTGACCCACCTTTGACCGAGTTTTGACCTAGCCGAGCCCGAATAACCTGGTTTGTTAACCCCCCTAGTATGAATGATGCATGATGAGTTTAAGGAGTTCGCATAATCAAATGAAGAAAGGAGTCTAGATAGACTCTTCCCCATGATGGGTTTCATCTTAGCATAGAGTCTAGTTCATAAGACTTGTATGATTTAGACATAAAACATCAATGACTTAAGAGTGCAAAATAGAAATTAAAGTATTCTTGATGATATCTAATCATAAAATGAGCCTTTGAGTAACTCCTAAATAAGTATTCAAGTATGACGTATACCAAGGGTTTGCTCATGAAAAAGGGGTAAGTGTTGAGTCTTAAGAGATTTGAGATATCCAACTCTCTATAAGAGTTAAGCAAAGGATTTATCCTTTATGGTAACTGATCGAGGACCCTCTTAAATCTACATTTAGTTTGCCTTGCTTTTGTCTACTTCTACTCCTTTTATTACTCCTCTTGATCTCTCGTAGTTTCCATCCACTCAAGGGTTCAAGTTAGGTCACTTCTATGTGAGATTGTACGAGATGCATACCTCCCCTACATGGACTCCTTATTTACTTTTCATGCACTTTGATAAGCCTTGTCAATCAAAGAGGCATCACGCTTGATGTACTCTTGTGATTGTCTCACATACTTTCAACTTTAGGTCTCTTATATGCAGCTATGAGGTGATTAACTATGAACAATTGCTTTCTTCACTAGGTCAATCCTTAAAAATCATCTTGAACGATTTGCTGTTATGAGATGGACTCCTCTTCATCTCCATACAATCCTCTTTTTCTTGCATCTTTCTTTCCTAGCAATGCACTAACTTTATGCTCCTTTTAGTTTTACTTAGCGTATAATGAAGAGATTTAAATATCTTTAATCTCTCTAAGCTTACTTTAATTTACCTTTACGTGAGTAAAACACTAGATATACATAACACTTGAATGAATGTTTAAATGTTATCCTAAAACCTTATTTTCTAAATCATGAAGCATACTTTATTTTCCTTTTTCTACTTTCTAAGTTAGTCATGTTTTGGGACAAAACCACATAAGTCCACTACAACTAGACTCCATTACTAGTTGAATTATGTCTTGAGAATAGCTTCTTTAATCTTAATTCCTCGTCATTTGATGAGTAAACCTTCAACTCATTTGCATGCATAATCCATACCTTGCATCTTTAAATATTGCTCTTCGTACACTTTATTTAAAGTTTTGCACTTTCAATGCGGCACTTTTATTAATATTGAAGACTCAACCTTGATTACTAACATTTTTATGTCTAATGATGGAAGCCAAAATACAAAGTCAAATAGAGTTGAAAACATCATGGAAACCAAAATGCATAGAGTTGACAATGTGATGGAAGTAATGGAAGCTATAATGCAAAGTAATGGAAGCTATAATGCAAAGTGTTATGCCCTCTGTCAAAGGTTGAGAATAACATTTGAGCCACGTCCTCAAAAGCTTGAGCCACATCCTCAAAGAAGTCAACAAAGTTTAAAAAACTTTGTCAAAGGATAAGAATATTCTAATTGTCTAAATCTTGTGTTTTATCCTTTCCTTATTTCACTTATTTTATTCTCTAACCTAACTTAGTTAGACATGATTTTATTGTCAAAGATATCTCTTAATTTCAGAAAATAAATGATGCTCATATATTTTGAAGCTTCAAAGTGCAGCAAATAAAGTGAAAAGATTCTTGCTGTAAAATATTCAAATGATATCAATCTTCAACAGCCAAAATGAATGATTCTCTACAGCCATATTGGAGGAAATCTTGCTGAAAGTATTAAAGGCAAATCAGATTTTTAGCAGCCTATTTTGAGCCTCCTTTCAACGGCTTGAAATCAAGTTCAGTATATATTCCCAAGCTTTGAAGTTGAAGAAGAACGTGAGCCACAACGAGATAAAAAGTGAGACAAGAATAGAAGCTTTAACCTTGAATTTCAGTCACAAGCTACATCAACAAAACTTCATTATTTTCTCTCTAGTTCCATAAACTTTATCTTAAATTTAGATTAAGAGAAAATCAAAGTATAATCTCTTGAGTGTTTAAAAGAATATTTTGAGAGAGTGTTATACTAAGAGTATACCCATAATACTCAAACGTATAGAAAAAGAGAGAAAGCTTTTTATTACTAGGATCTGAGATGCTAAAGTGTAACTGGGGTGCTATGGAGTAGAAGATGGGGATTAAGATCTTCTAAGGTTCTTTAGGTCTCTAAGGAAAGTAATAAAAGAGCGAGTTAAATCCTAAGGGTTGGACAACCCTAGGCGGAGACGTAGGCAAATTAGTTGTCGAACTTCGTATCAAATCTCCGTGTTTTGTCTCATCTTATTTCTGTCTTCATTGCTTACGTTTTATGTTTGTTTCGTTCATTAATTAAAGCAGCGACCAATCAAAGCCTGAGCAAAAGCCTTTGAAACCAATTTCAAGGCGTTGACATCCAGATTCAGAGATAAGTCTTAACGTTTATATTCTGCCTTTGAAAGTTAGTTTAAGACCTTGAGATCCTGAATGCGAAAATTGGTTATACTCTATTCACCGCCCCTCTAGAGTATAATTAATCTTATTCCATCTCCCTATTTATTTTTCAATTGGTATCAGAGCTAGACTCACAAGGAAAAGATTTAATCATTTGTGAGGAAAAATGAATTCGATAGGTGATGGTGGTTTTGCTCATGGAAGGTCTACAAATCGCCCTCCTCTATTTTGTGGTAACAATTTTGCCCATTGGCGTTCATTGATGCAAATGTTTGTGATTGATCAAGATTCGGAACTCTTGGATATTATCAAGAAAGGTCCTAGGGTGCCAATGAAGACTAATGAAAGTGGCACAATGGTTCCTTAAGAAGATGATGATTTTACTCAATCGGATTTGGAAAGTGTTGCTAAAAAATATCAAGCCATGAACCTTCTCTATTGTGGTTTAGATGCAAATGAATTCAATAGAGTTTCTTCTTGCAAAAGTTCTAAAGAGATATGGAATAAATTGGTGGTCACATATGAAGGAACGAGTCAAGTCAAAGAGAGCAAGATAAGCATCTTCCTTCGACAATATGAGTTGTTCAAAATGACGCCTAATGAAACTGTGAAAGAGATGTTCATAAGATTTACCCAAATAGTGAATAATCTGGATTCTCTTGGTAAGGTATTCACAAATGAAGAAAAGGTGAGAAAGATTCTACGGTGTCTTCCAAAATCAAAGTGGGGTCCGAAGGTAACCGCAATAGAACAAGCTCAAAATTTGAGAACCTTGCCTTTGGATGATCTTCTTGGAAAATTGATCACACATGAGATGTCTCTTAATGAAGAAGATGTAGAACCAGCATCTTCAACCAAAAAATTAGCACTCAAAGCAAAGAGAGAAGAAGCTACAACGGACAATGAAGATAGTGATGATAGTGATGAGGAAGATCCATTTGCTCTCATCGCTAGAAGTCTTGCCAAGATTCTAAAAATGAAGAAGAATTTCTCAAGAGGCAGAGACTATCATTCAAATAAATATAAAGGTAAGTCATCCAACTCAATGAATAAAGTTAATACACTAACATGCTATGAGTGTGGTGAAACAGATCACTTAGTGAAAGATTTCCCTCAACGAAAGAAGAAGTCTTTCCATAAAAAGGATTATAAGAAGAAAGCTATGGTCACTTCATGGAGTGATTCAGATTCATCTAGTGACTCAGAAGATGAACAAGAAAACCTATGTCTTATGGCTAATCATGATTATGCAAAGAAAGAACATCTTGAGGTAATGGTGAAAAATTTAATCTCAAGTCCTATTGATGTTCTGTCCGAATTCTTGCAAAATATCATTATAAATGAAGAGAGTTTGATTCTTGAATCCAAGATTCTCAAGGAGAAGCTAAACCAACAGGTAAGTGTTTCTGAAAGTCTTACTAAGGAACTAACTGATCTCAAAGCCTCTCAGTCAGCTTTTAAACTCAGGGTTCAAGCCTCGGAATCATCCTTTGACACCCAGGTCAAGGTCTTGAAAACTGAAAACACTATTTTAAAATGAAAGCTCACCTCCTTGAGTTATTATAATGATAACTTGGAGAAGGAAAAGAAGCTACTGGCTAGGAAGGTGTAGAGAACAACATAATTCCTTGGTTAGATTAGCTCACTCTGAATCTACTCTTGAAAAAATGCTAGGTGAGCACCAATCATCCTTGAATAAAAGCGGTCTTGGTTACAACAAAAATTTTCCAAATAAAACCATGACCACGTTGCAAAAAGGGTCATACTAAGCTAACTTGTCCTTTTCGTAGGAATAACCCTCAAGTTCTTAAAAATTCATTTCCTATTTTTCTTCGAGACCAGATCAAGCAAGTATGGGTTCCTAAAGGGACTAGACCACCCAATATGGTCCATCCCGATTATGAATCTAAATTTGCAATTTGGTCTAGTCGAAAGGTTTGATGTTTTGTTCTTTTGTAGGAAATCACCAAGAGCAGAGATTATAAGTGGATTCTAGATAGTGGATGCTCACGGCACATGAGTGGGAAGTCCTCTTTATTTTCAATGATCAAAGAGCAATCTATTGGAACAGTTACACTTGGTAATAAAGGAAAGTGTAGAATAATTGGTATTGGAAAAGTTGGAGATAATGCATCAAACACCATTGATGATGTGTACCTAGTTGAAGGTCTTAAATAAAACTTGCTTAGCATCTCTCAATTATGCGATAAAGGTAATAAAGTCATCTTTGATGAAGAAAAGTGCGAGGTGCAAAGCAAGGTGGACGGTAAAATTATTCTAATTGCCCCTCGTTGTAATAATGTTTATGCTTTTCATACTAACCAAGTTGCGAGTACTAGCTTGAAGTGTCTTAAGGCCTTGACCAGCGACTCAAGGCTTTGGCACAGAAGGTTAGGTTATATCAATATGCATACCATGAAGAAGCTTTCCTCAAAGGACTTAGTACGTGGACTACCAAAGTTAGATTTCAAAGAAAAAGAGCTTTGCAAAGCATGTGCAAGAGGTAAACAAACAAAAGGATCCTTCAAAGCCAAAAAGGTTGTAAGTACCTCTCACCCAATAGAGCTTCTATACATAGATTTATGTGGTCCTATGCGTGTCAAATCACCTAAAGGTAAACAATACATCCTTGTTGTTGTTAATGATTTTTCCCATTTTACTTGGATTTCATTTTTGCGTGAAAAATCAGAGGCTTTGCTAGAGTTTTCAAAAATTTACAAAGAATTACAAACCTTAAAAAACCTACCCATAGTTGCTGTGAGAAGCGATCATGGTAGAGAGTTTGATCAACTAAAGTTTGATAACTTTTGTGCTAAATATGGTATTTCTCACAATTTTTCAGCTCCTAGGACACCTCAACATAATGGAGTTATGGAATGAAAGAATCACACTCTTGAGGATATGTCTAGGACAATGCTTTTGGAAAATGATTTGCCAAAATACTTTTGGGCAGAAGCTGTTAATATAGCAAACTATATTTTAAACCATTGTTTGATTTGCCCTATTTTAAAGAAAACTCCTTACAAATTGTTTAAAGGTAAAAAGCCTAATATTTCCTATTTCAAACCTTTTGGATGTAAGTGCTTTGTTCATAATAATGGCAAAGATAACCTTGGTAAATTTGATGCACATAGTGATGAAGCAATTCTATTAGGTTACTCTTTGAATTCTAAATCTTATAGATTTTTCAATAAGCGTACTAAAGTTGTTTAAGAAAGTATACATGTGATCTTTGATGAAATCGAGAACGGTATCTTGAGTGATGGTTTTATAGGTTTAAACTTGAATAAGCATGAAGGATATTCATTTGAGTCAGAAGGAGAAGAAAGTTTGTCAGATAATGAAATGGAGAAATCTGCCCAGAATATGTAAGAGCCAATTTTAGACGCAGATGAATAAGATCAAAGCCTTAACCAGCAGCCTCAAAATCTTGAAATTCCATCTCAAAGACTTGAACAGATGGACAATATTATATTAGAAGCCACTCCATGGCCTTCAGACCCATCTCAAGTCCTTGAAAGGGTACTTTAGGAAACTACATCAGCTCCTTTGATGATGCCACAAAATTTTAAATACTCCTCATCTCATCCAACGGACAATATAATTTTGGATCCAAAAGCTGGTATATAAACACGCTCTAATGTTAAAAAATTTTGTGCATTTCACGCTTTTGTTTCTCTTGTAGAACCAAAGAATATCAATGAAGCACTTCAAGAGCCCGATCGAATTTTAGCTATGCAAAGTGAGCTAAATGAATTCGAAAGAAATAAAGTGTGGACACTCACACCAAGACCAAAGGATCATTCAATTATTGGAATAAGGTGGGTGTTCAGAAATAAGCTTGATGAGAATGGAAAGATAGTGAGGAACAAAGCAAGATTAGTAGCCCAAGGTTATAATCAAGAAGAAGGGATAGATTATGAAAAGACATTCGCTCCCCTGGCTAGAATGGAGGTTATTCAAATGCTCCTTGCCTTTGCTTCCTTTATGTGAATTATGCTATTTCAAATGGATGTCAAATGTGCATTCTTGAAAGGTTATTTACAAGAAGAAGTATATGTTGCTCAACCCCCCGGTTTTGAAAATGAGAAATTTCCAAATCATATTTTTAAACTTGACAAAGCGATCTATGGTTTGAAACAAGCTCCAAGGGCTTGGTATGAGAATCTTTCAAAATATCTTTTAGAAAATAATTTCAAAAGCGGGTGGATTGACAAAATTCTTTTTGTGAAAACCAAAGGTAAATATTTATTAATAGTTCAAGTTTATGTTGATGATATTCTTTTCGGTGCTACTAATGATTCCCTTTGCAAAGAATTTTCTGAGATTATGTGTAGGGAATTTGAGATGAGTTTAATGGGTGAGTTAAACTTCTTCCTTGGATTGCAAGTTAAACAAGAGAAAGGAGGTGTATTTATAAATCAAAGCAAATACACAAGAGATCTCCTTAAGAAGTACAATATTACTCAATCTAAAGAGGCTAAGACTCCTATGAGTTCGACATTACTTTTAGATCAAGATGAAAATGGTAAGTCGGTAAATCAAAAGGAATATCGAAGTATGATTGGATCTCTTCTCTATCTCTACTGCCGAAGCCGAATACATTTTGTGGATACCTCAACAACTAAGAGACCTTGGGTTAGACTTCAAAGGTATACCTATCAAGTGTGACAACACGAGTGCTATATCCATAACAAAGAATCTAGTTCAGCACTCTCGCACTAAACATATTGATCTTAGACATCACTTCATACATGGTCATGTGGAGAAAGGAGACGTGTCTATTTCTTTTATTTCTACTGATTTGCAACTCGCTGACATCTTCACTAAGACTTTGAGTGAAGAACGATTTAACTTTATTCGTCTTGAGCTTGGAATGTTAAATGGGGAAGCATCCTCGTAGGGGGAGCTATTTGAGTAAGTTGTATATGTTTATTTTTGCATGTGTATATCAAAGTCTTGACATTCTTGTCATTGCCTTGACGTACTGTCACTTTTTAATATTAGTATTGGATCAAAATATTTGGTACTTATCCTATAGATAATTATCATATATTTATTAAATGATTTTTGAAATGTTTTGGATACACAAATTGTGGATGGATCTGTTGCTTTTGCTTTCAATGTTATTAAAATCTCATTCCATTCGTTTTAAAAATTCTCATGGCCTTGAAGCGGTTTTCAAAGTTTTTCGCGTCTTTTATTTTTAGATTTCAAAACCTTAATTTTTGACCTTTTTCAAAGCAACGTCCTTTTTTTTAAAGGTTTTATTGTTTTATATCTTTTTGTTACTTTGAAAAAATCTTCTTGAGATCCAACATTTCTATTTTCCCACCTTGTCGGAAGACAAAAAGAGGGAGAGTATTTATGTATTTTTTTATTTAAAGGGGATAATATTTTTTGTTTATGCATTTTATTCTTTGACGTTTGCATATAATATTTTTCCTTCCATCAAGGGGGATATTGAAGACTCCGCCTTGATTACTAACGTTTTTATGTTTAATGATAGAAGCAAAAATACAAAGTCAAATAGAGTTGAAAACATCATGGAAACCAAAATGCATAGAGTTGATAATGTGATGGAAGTAATGGAAGCTATAATGCAAAGTAATGGAAGCTATAATGGAAAGTGTTATGCCCTCTGTCAAAGGTTGAGAATAACATTTGAGCTACGTCCTCAAAAGCTTGAGCCATGTCCTTAAAGAAGTCAGCAAAGTTCAAAGAACTTTGTCAAAGGATTAGAATATTCTAATTGCCTAAATCTTGTGTTTTATCCTTTCCTTATTTCACTTATTTTATTCTCTATCCTAACTTAATTAGACATGATTTTATTGTCAAAGATATCTCTTAATTTTAGCAAATAAATGATGCTCATATATGTTGAAGCTTCAAAGTGCAGCAAATAAAGTGAAAAGATTCTTGCTGTAAAATATTCAAATGATATCAATTTTCAACAGCCAAAATGAATGATTCTCTACAGCCATATTGGAGGAAATCTTGCTAAAAGTATTAAAGGCAAATCAGATTTTTAGCAACCTATTTTGAGCCTCCTTTCAACGGCTTGAAATCAAGTTTAGTATATATTCCCAAGCTTTGAAGTTGAAGAAGAACGTGAGCCACAACGAGATAAAAAAGTGAGACAAGAACAAAAGCTTTAACCGTGAATTTCAGTCATAAGCTACATCAACAAAACTTCATTATTTTCTCTCTAGTTCCATAAACTTTATCTTGTATTTAGATTGAGAGAAAATCAAAGTATAATCTCTTGAGTGTTTAAAAGAATATTTTGAGAGAGTGTTATACTAAGAGTATACCCATAATACTCAAACGTATAGAAAAAAAGAGAGAGAGCTTTTTATTACTAGGATCTGAGATGCTAAAGTGTTGGACAACCCTAGGCGGAGACTGATGTGCTCATTTTAGAGCACGTTTACAACCTCATTTTAGTGTCGAGTCTCTTGCTGTTATATTGGTTTTATGCACATTATATTCAATTTTACCTTGATCTTGTCCTCGAGCTGCTTTTAGGTCATTTCAGGTGATCTCGAGGATTTAGAGGTAAAATGAGACGTGTTCGAGGCTTTGACACTTCTATCAGGAGTTTGGATGCGCGTATCATAGCTTGGGCATGCGTTCCAAGTCACTCTCGAAGATCCCATAAACTCTAGAAGCCACTAGACACTTCAAAGGAACTGTTCAGCAAGGTTTAGGTTCAGATTCGACCGAATCTGACATCCATTCGGTCGAATGGTGGACAGGGATTCAAGCACATAAATCAAGCTCTCGAGAATAGCCGAATGAGAAGTCATTCGGCCAAATTAAGGCCCATTCGACCGAATGGGTACACTCCTTCGGTCGAATGGTGGACAGGGTCAGAAAACTCGAGGTTTCTGATATGGGCGAATGAAGAATCATTCGGCCGAATGCACCACTCATTCGGCCGAATCTACACTACATTCGGCCGAATACACCACTCATTCGGCCAAATCCTCCATACATTCGGCCGAATGGAACCTATGTCCGACTTTCTTGGTTCTTTCTTTAGTCGGCGCTCGAGGGTTTTTCCTAGGGTTTTACTCCTTTTGTCCCTAGGTTATAAATACCCTCTTTCTCTGTACATAACCTTTATGCCTACTTTGAGAGCTCTTGTGCCTCAACCTAGAACATCACTTTAAAGCTTTTGATTTCTTTCATGCATTAATTTAGATTTACAGCTTTCGTTGCACTTCCTTTCAAACTTTGTATTTCGGATTTGGTTTCTCTTTCGTTCACGCAATTTCATTTATGCAAGGTATTGTTTCTTTTCTGTTTTAGTTCGTTTAATGCTTTCAAGTATTTTTTTTCTTAATTTCATTCCTCTAGATATTATCGTTGTTTCATTTACAGTTTTGATAGAGTAGTTGTCGGTTAGGTTATAGTTCTTAGTTTTCGTTCTCTTGTTCATATCCATTCAGTCTATTCATGCTTTTAATCATGTCTTTTATCATTGTGTATGCCCTAGTCTTTATTGCTATGTGTGAGTAGTTTTCTTAGGGGTTTGATTGGTGAAACCCTAGGTTGGCTCGGTCTTCATGCGTAGAGTTAGGATTTGAGATTGTCAATGATTGATTGACTGATATTCGATGCGAATCTTGTCCTGCCACTCCTTTGGAGACATAGGGCGATTATAGGTTGTTCGTGTGATTTATAGGGTCACAAACTTCCTCTCGTCATCTTGAGTGTCATGATTCATTATTGACTGATTTCTCCTAGTTTAGCGTATTGATAGTTCGATTGTCCTTCCTAGGGTGAAACTGATCCGTCCCCATTTTCCTTCCATAGCATATTATTGCTTTAGTTCTTGCTTTACTTTTCTGTCATTAGTATAATTCTTTCAAATCTCCATATAAATCCTTTACATCAAGTCTATAAACTATCGCCCCTTGTCCTTGTGGTTCGATCCCCGACTTACCACTACACTAGTTGTAGTAGTATTAGGGTGTTTATAAATATTGTTTGCATAACCTGTCTTTTACTTAAACGACCTAAAAGAACGGTTATCAGAGACGTAGGCAAATTAGTTGCCGAACTTCGTATCAAATCTCCGTATTATGTCTCATCTTATTTCTGTCTTTATTGCTTACATTTTATGTTTGTTTCGTTCATTAATTAAAGCAGCGACCAGTCAAAGCCTAAGCAAAAGCCTTTGAACCAAATTTCAAGGCGTTGACATCCAGATTCAGAGATAAGTCTTAACGTTTATATTCTGCCTTTCAAAGTCAGTTTAAGACCTTGAGATCCTGAATGCAAACATTGGTTATACTCTATTCACCCCCCCCCCCCCCCCCTTAGAGTATAATTAATCCTATTCCATCTCCCTATTGATTCTTCAAATATGTTCCAAATTATGATGTAATTGAGTGACGACATTCATCTTTTGCACTTAATCAAGATCTATTAATGTGCAACCATGCCTAATAAGATAAACTTGGACAATAGTTCTAAGACCCCTTAATCTTGTGGACTCGAAGAAGCAATAACCCTAATCTATTTTTACTGGCATAAATCTTGCTAACCCACCTAATCTAGAGGTGTGCTTCCATTTTTTGTGCATGAATTCATAGGAACTATAAAATATTAATTTATTCCATCTTAATTAAAATGCTTGCTTATTATTTTTTGAGTGATGAATATTGCTTATTCTTGAACCACCTTTGGTTTGTAGACCATTTACACGAGATATTTTGGGATTCTAACCCAATTGGCTGTCTAAATCGCCCTTAAAGGATTGGTGGTGACTCCTCTTAAGTCTTAACTCTTCGGATCCAATGGGATACCAAGAGCTGCCGAACAGATCCTTAACAACGTGCTCAATTAGTAGGGCAACAGTGGGTGAGGGCCCCTTTCTCTTTCTCTTTACAGAGAAGGTTGGCTTGGGTTATAAAAAATCGAGACTTCTAGTGGCGGCTTATTCTTTGAGTCGTCCACCCGAAATCTAGTTTGGGTCCACCTCGACCCTTATAATTTTTACAACCCTACATTTTGCTTTTTGTTCCTTGTAAACATGCAACTTACTAAGGAAGCTTTTGTGATTTTTGAGGATGGTATCCAACTCAGTTGAGGAATTTTTTTATATTATTCCCTTACAATGGAAAACTTTATAGCTGTATGACCTTGCTCGATTTCTAATTAACTCAAATAAGGTTGTTAATTTTCTAGGCTATTGTTTTTAACTCCTCTGTGGATAGAGGAAATCTGTTTGGGGATTGATGTTCACAGTCCACAACTTCGAGGGGATATTCTGGGAATTGTTTCAGATCAAGCATGTTTCACTAAGGGTGATTTGTGATTAAATTCCATAGGAAATTGAATAATTACCCTTAAGATTTTTGAGGACATATCATGGCTATTCTAGCTAGGGAACTGAAGCGTTTTGGGGAATTTTTTTAGATAGCCTCCATGTATGAAGGAGTTTACAATTTCTAGGTTTCGATTATCTTGGCAACTTTTGTGGATCATTAGGGAACTTGATTGCTCGAGTGACTACGTAAGCTTTGCGTAGTTGCTCCTATCTAGATCTGTTGGGGAATTAGATTATGATTTTTGGCGTGTTCTTTTGCACTTGGCCGTCCTCACGATTAACATCAATACCTACGACTTTTGGGGACATCTCCCACTCTAGATTTGCTGAGGATCTAATTGCGGCTCATGGAGAATTTGCGAGGAATTTGGTTATTTTTGAGATTACAACCAACCTTGTAACTCGTGATGATTCTTCCCAAGTTTAGACCTGCTGGAGATTAATTAATGGTTTGTGGGCCATTCCCCGAGCAGAAATTCGATGGGGGTAGATAGCGATTTCTAGGTATGCCTCCACATGGATCATTTTCAAAGTCATGCTTTTACGGCTTTTGGGGATGTCTCCCACATTATGTGCCATAACCAACCTTGTAATTCTATGAACGCCTCTCGTATTTTTCGTCATAACCATCCCTAGTCTTTTATGTGCCATGTTTCAACCCACCTTTTTTAACTGTATTTATGTATAACATTAGGGTTTTTATCATATTTATTGTATGTAAGTCTTAGATTTTAGATACATGATCAAATTGAAGTAAAACTATCTAGAGGTAGATTATGACTCATGACATATTCTATATTTTATAACGGAACTATAATAGTGAACTATATGCTATGTATATATTTCCTAGTTTGTCTCTACTCGTAGATAAATTAATCCCTACATTTAGAGGAAGACCATGCTAAAGTAAAAAGTGAAGCAAAGGTGGGGGGACCACTAATTGATTACGAGTCCTATGCTTTTGAAAATTTAATCCACGTACAACTAATTCTCATGGCACACATAACAATTATATGGACCACTAATGGACAAAAGAGAATAAAATTTTAATTGGTGTTCCTATGCGGTGCGTGAGACTGCAGTAATTTTATCATGTCCATTTTTATATTCTTGGTGGTTGCGTACATTATGTCAATAAGAGAATGACAATAACATATTAACATAGTTACGTGCATGCACGTCAGTCTGATTTTGACACCTATGTTTCACTATTTTTAAAACTCAGTGCCTCCTTTCTGCGCGCTTCAAGTGTGTACTTTACAGCATACAATTATCATCAACTTCCGAGGCTCCGTAATGGGAATCGTACTAAATCTTTTGATTATCCAAATCTTCCTAATTCTAGCACCAAATTTACATGCTGCTCCACTCAATATTATTAAAACTATTCCCGGATTTCCGGGTACACTCCCATTTTATCTTGAAACCGGGTAATTCTACTCCTTTTGTGCTACTTGTTTTTCTGTTAAAAAAAAAAAGAGAGAACTTTTTAAGAGTATTGCCGCATTAGGGGACCATTCTCTGAAAGATTGATGGTTTTGACATGAAATTTGTGATTCATTTCCTGCAGGTATGTAGGTGTAGGGGAGAATGAACAAGTGCAACTGTTTTACTACTTTATCAAGTCGGAAAGAGACCCTGCTAGGGACCCACTTATGCTGTGGCTCACTGGAGGTCCTGGTTGCTCTGCTCTTTCCGGTCTTGTTTTAGAGATTGGTATGTTTAAGAACTACGTACTGCAACTTATTTTTATTATTATCCTGATGGTACTATGCTAAACGACTAGCTGTTCTGATTATTAGGATACTAGCAAACTACTAGCTGTTCTGATTATTAGGAAACTAGCTGTTCTTGTTATGAGAATCGATCGTGGGTGTTTGTGTGTTTTTTTTTGGGGGGTACAATTTGTTTGACCCCCCACCGGCCCATCTCATGCTCCCAAGAACATACAACAATAAATTACTCTTGTTTGTATTGAGAGAAATAGATTAAAAGGATTGAGAGAAATAGATTAAAAGGATGATAAAAGTCAAACTAATGAAAAATAAAAGTAAATAAACGGGTGTCAAGGGGATAAAGTGAAAAAGAATATATTATACTAATGGTACGAGAAAAGAAGAAGGAATTGAGAGATTGGGAATTACCTGAATTGAGAGATTGGGAATTACCTTTATTAATAACTACAATAGGCGTGCGAAGAATATCTATTACCAACATTTGTGACCAACTCTTTGCCCTTGCTTGAAATGTCCTGAAAAACTTACCTTTTGTAGCTTGAAAATACAAACATTTTTTTAACCTTTTTTTTTTTTAAAAAATTCAAAATATAACCCCCGCATCAACCTATTTGGAAAAATGACCCCAAGGCCATGTTCGATATATATGAAGTCGTTATTTTGGACAACGACTCTTATGTGAAAGTTATTGTCCTTTCTTATTATTATTTTGTTAAATGAAAATAACTTTCTTACAAAAAAAGTTTTAAAAGAATTTTAAATTTTTTTCCTTTAAAAAAATATTTTTAAAATATTTTTTAATAAAAGATATATTTTATTAAAAAATTATTTTTTTTAAAAGTCACTGTTGACAACGAATTTTAAGAAAAAATTTAATTTTTTCAATAAAATAACCTTTTCTAAAAATAAAAAAAAAAACTCAAAGTCGTTGTCTGAGATGATGACTTTCAAGAACAAAGTGGCTGCCCAAGAAAACAGCTTTATACCAACCCTAGAGATATTTCAAAATAATTTGTTATAGAGGTTATATTTCGAATTTAAAAAAAAAAAGTTTAAAAAAATAACCTGAAAATACAAGTTTTGGGCACACAGAATTTGCCCAGTCTTATGCCCAATCCAATAGCTAGGCTTGAAATAGGTAAAAATTTGGTCAATTCTCGATTTGCCGACACAAGATGACCCCTAAAATAATTGATAAGGTAAAAATTTGGTCAATTCTCGATTTGCCGACACAAGATGACCCCTAAAATAATTGATAAGCTGATTATGTTTTTATTTTGTAAATTTGTAAAATGATTAATAAAGCTATTGGACTAATTCATTGGTGGGTGACATTTTTGTAATTCTTGGTATAGAATAAAAAATTTGGCAAACTCTAGAATAAAATAATCATTTCACTAGGCCCCTAGATTCCGGAACCTTCCTTCCAAGTTCCAACAAGCTCCTACAATTGAAATTTTTTTCCTAAGCATTTTTTTTTAAAAAGTTGCGAAAATAAGCTACTATTCAAACTAATTTTAAAAATAAGTTAATTTAGAGTCGGATAAAAATTATTACCCTAGACAACAATTTGTAGTAAGTTAGATTAGGGGAATGGGAGAAAGCTGGGGCAAGAGAAACCGTTGTCCCCACCAATGATTTTAGCTCAAAGAAAATTATTGTCGGGGGCAACGATTTAAAAAAATGGATAAATTGAAATGAAAAATACAACTTTTGACTCATCTTGTCTATAAAGGCCAACCTTCATTTTATTTATGAGAAGTCCCACCTTTTCACGTTTTGTATTTTAAAGGGTTCCTTTACCGGTTACCTGTTGAACTGGTAACTCCCTTTCATTTCTTCATGTTCCACGCATAGAGCATTTGTGAGTTTGTGACCTCCATTGACTACTCTCTATTAAACTATTCACCAAACTCTGAGTTCATTAAACTCTAATGACATTGATTACATTAAACTCCCCTTCAAACATTTAAATCTTGATCTGATAGAGAGTAGTCATTGATTGCATTAAACCCACTTTATTTTGATGCAAAATACTTTTTGTTTGGTGAATATACTCCATTGAGATATTGAATGAGTAAATCTACATGAAGCTACATGTCAGGAGCAACAATACCCAATGTTATTAAATTTTGGATTGAATTTGAAGGTCTGACGGATCGGATTTAAAGGTTCGATGAATCGGATCAGATTCTAAGGTCCAACGGATCGGAATCGAAGTCAAACTTTGCAGATTCAGATCCAAAATTAAGGTCAACGAACTTGCCGGATCGGATTCGGATTTTGTTGGATCCGCTCCAACTCTAATCATTGCCATTCCTAATTAAAAATCATCTACAAGTTGAAATAATAAAGACAGTTGATATTTTGAAGTATATGTAGAAATAGCCTAAAGTGCTTTAGCAAAATATATGTTTGAAGTTCAAACAGTCAATTTGTACACTAAAAAAGGGAAAGGGTCCTTTAGTTATCCCATAATACTCCTTAGTTATATTTATCATTGTAACCGATTCCCTTCCTAAGAGACCGAGGACTCCCTATACAGTACAAAGTACAACTGATATGACATACTCCCTATTTATAGGGAGTCCTCTGTGTCTTAGGAAGGGAATCGGTTACAATGATGTACTCCATAGTTATATGGACATCAAAGTGAGAAAAAACATTCCACTAAATGGTTAGTTCTACATATTAGAGTCACTATCAGGACTCTGGTAGTGTGGATACAAGTAGAGGACTCTGAGTGTGGTTTGTGAAGCGAAATGTTTAATGATTTATTTTCGGTGTGAATTTGTGAAGTTTATTCCCTTTAAAATTGAACTGTTGTGTAAATTTGTATATCAAATTGAAGTAGCTTAGGTCCCATATAGTAAAATCGACCCGATAATATTGGATAAAACTCAAATATAACCAAATATGAAAAACCTAAAATAAGCGGGTCAAAGCAAGTCTGACCTAACTTGACTTGTTAAACTGATTTGATATTTAGACTAAATTTTTCAACCGATTTAAAAATGTTAGAAGACAATAGTGGCATATTGAGAATTTTAAAAAGTGAGAATAACTTTATTTTTAATACCTTCTACTTTTTTTTGGTTTGGTAGAAATTAAAAAGTCCACTCTTGGAGAATCCAGGTCTTTTTTTACTATGGTATACACTTGTACCCTTAATTGGGTCCTCCCTCGTCTTTGATGAAAATTTCCTTGCCTTCTTATTGTTGCTCATTCGAAGTAGGATGGAATAAGGCCCACATTTATTTGAAATTGGAACCTGCTAGTGGTAGAATAAAACATTGTACCTATCACTGCACTACAAAGATAAGGTCACTGGTTGCACTGATGCATTGATATGAAATCATTTTCTCATACGCATTGCTAGTTGTCTACGAAATTTGTAGAAGTATGAACCCTATTTCTTGTGTTTTTCTATGAATTTTGATTATTAAACCATACTTTTGGGTTTTGGCCTCGTTTATTTAATGAAAACTAATGTCATTCTGCAGGTCCTCTGATTTTTAATACTTCTGCTTGCAATTGGCACTCAAAAGAGCCAACATATATGTTAAATCCGTTCTCTTGGACAAAGGTACATGAATTCAATTTCTATTCGATATCTATTATGTGTTGCCTCGTTATATATTCATAAACATTATGATGCCAAATATACATATGAAATTACGAAAATGTCTCTTAAGGCATTAATTATAAATTTCTCCATTTGTTTTTATTAATTTCTATTAATAGACATTATTATCTCATATATAGATATAAAATTATAAAAATACCCTTGATATACTTATATAATATGAGGAATTAGTTCGTTTATTTTTATGTTGCTCTACTCGTAAATTGAAAGGAATAGCATGATTGAGTTGGAATTGGCAGAGGTTTGATTTTTGACTTAATTGAGAAAATCACTGTGTTTGTTACCCAGGTAGCTAGTATTATATTTTTGGATGCACCTGTTGGCACTGGATTCTCTTACGCATCAGATCCAGAAGGTTATTACACTAATGATATTACATCATCAAGGCATATTTATCAATTTTTGAGAAAGGTAAGAAAAGTATCCACTATTATTGTGTTCAAGTGGAACCGGTGAGGACAAAGCTTCCTTTTAAGGTGCGATTATCTTTCCTAGTAGTTTTCGATAGCATTGTTAAGCCGGTGAGCTGATTACTCGTTAAAAATAATAATAATAAACAAGTAAACATGAAATAAAAGGTTGGATTACCATTTTTTATATACTATCTCCGAATAGTATAAGTTGTAATAAACACATAAAATATGGACTTCTAGACAAAATTTGATAATGGAGTTTAGGAGATATGCATATGATAAAATAGAGAGAGAATTAAAATAATTAAAAGTGGTGGTGGATCTTTTTCCCAAAAAGTTAGTAAAATGGGTAAAAAAAAGTAAAAATGTTGTATCTAATATTGAGCATCCAAATATGGTAAATGTTGCAATTTTTAATAACCGAAGGAAATATATTTTTATCGAACATATGACAAATTCTAGTTATTTATTTCATTTACCCAAATACCCTCAATGCCCCATACTATTTAAATTATTATTTTAGAAACTCTCAATAATAAGAATTCAATTCACTCCCTTATTACATGCTCGATCTTTACTTTTCATGGGAAACACAGGAAAACTTTTCGGAGGGAAAGATCAAAAAAATGATTAAATTAGGACATATATTTGGACATTTGGCTCATACCATATGCTGATATGCATGAATAAATCCAAGTCCTTAAAAACAAGTGTGGATTGTTTTATGTGATTTGATAATGCTACACCCACATTTATCATTTATTCATCAACTTCCAACATTATTTGTCTTTGTTGGTCTCGTTGGCTATTGACAAGATATATATTGCCATTATTTTTGTGTGATGTTCTTTCTGCGTTATTCCAACATCGATCACTAACAAATAAGATCTATTAAAAAAATTTATCTAATTTTGTTTTGGTTTTCTTGCACAGTGGCTTGTAGAGCATGACGGATTCAATAGTAATCCTCTTTACATTTCCGGAGATTCGTATTGTGGCAAGACTGTACCAATTATTGTCCAAGAAATATCTAATGGTAATGTTTTAAAGTTGGCATCATTTGCAACCACTTTTGTTGATTTGTTGTATAGTTGAAACTTCTCCTTTTATAAAGCAACTCAAATACACTAATTTTTCGTATGGCTAAAATGGGATTATTTATAATATTAATTATGTTAAAGTTCATATACTTTAATTTCTTTGTACATGGGCATAAAGAATAATACCAAGGGGTATAAACTCACACATGGGTGTACGTAATTGGCAAAGTCACAATGTTGACATTTTCATAATTTCGCTACTGTATGTAAACTTAAGTTACGTTGTACTGTTTAAAATTGAAGTTGAACTATTAAAACATAAAGTTGGAATTTTCTAATCTACAAACATAGTTACTATTTACCAATCAAAATCTTAAGTTGTATTATTTAAAACTAAAGTTGAGTCCTTTGAAAATGAAGCTGGCCTATTTAAATATAAAGTTGTACTATTTTCACATACTGTATTACTTTTTAAATACAATAATTTCATACTATTAACTAACACTTTTTCCTATTAAACGATCTTTCCTTTTTATTGGCCAACAAGATATGTAGTGCACAATATCTTAAAGATTTACTAATCATTTTCCACACTCTCACACCCCAAGGAGTGGAAGCTTATTATCTTAACATAATTATCAATATCTCATAGTTGATTTTTTTTAGCAATGGACTATAAATAAAGCCACTAAAACCCCGTTTTAGCTTTTGTAGCTAGTTTATGGGTTTTACATAGTCTAAAAACTTCAAAGTAAGAGAAAAATTAAAAATCATAGCTTCTAATTTGATGTCCTCCACTAAATTTTTTAACTCCTTAGGAGACTTTGAGGCGTCGAACAAGGCTTCCACTGCAAGAGAATTATCTATCCTAAGAAAACAAGCTAACTATCTCTAACTCTTGAATGTCATCATCATCATTCACATCCCTCATCACTATCTCTAACTCCTTAACAACCTAATTACCCTAAGTTTCAATGACTTCTACCCTTAATCGATGGTCACCATTCCATCCCTAAAACTCGCACTATCTACTCTTAACGGCTTAACCATCATTATAAACTAATTTGCAAAACTAAAGACTAATGTATTTGAGAGTGAGAAAGAAAGGAGTGGTAGGTTTGAATGTACTGAATCAATTGAAGTTACTTAGTTATATCGGTGAATTAGTTTAATATTATATGATCATAAAAAATAGAGACTTTCCTAATTCATACCTGATGTATATCAGGATATTGAGATATCAGATATGTATTGTTATATTAGATACATCTACTATTTTATTAGATACATCTACTGTTTTATTAGATATAAAAATATAGAAACACTCATATTATAGATGTTATGATATCATATATAGAAAATAAAATTACAAAAATGTCATTTGATATATTTATATCCGATATAAATTAAGAATTTTTCTAAAAATATCATCCCAAATAAGACTTACTATTAATGACCTAAAGTAGATATCTTCAAATGTCACCCAAAATTCAAGTTCAACGTTGGCAAATGGGATCAAAGGTTGTATACATAGTATTCCACGCCTATATTAACAATAATACAATATGTTACTTGATTTCTTATCTCATTTATTTGTACTTGAACATTGTGTATAGATAAACCTTCTTTCATATGTTTCCGTAAGTGTATGAGCCTTTACTTCCTATAAATTTAAGTAATTTAAAAATTTTATAATCCTTCTTTCTTCGAGTAACGTATTGAACGATGTACGTAGGGAATAAAGCTGGAAGTCATGATCCTCCTATGAATATCCAAGTAAGTCGAGATAATTATGATATTTGCTTTAAAATGTCAGCATTTGAGGAAGTAGTCATTTCCATATCAAAACATTTAAAGCTTGATAAATATTTGGTGCAAAAATGTCATTGAATAATAAAAAATATTATATATACACGAAATACAATAAATTTATTATGTCCCCATTAAAAGTGATCATTCAATATAATAAATGTTACCCATCAACACAATATATGTCAATCTTTATCAATTTTGATGGGGCAATTTTTGTTATTTTTGTTATTACTTTTACTAGAGACACAATTAAGTTATTATGTTTTGTATGTATATAATACTTTGTATTGAATAATATAATACGCCTAAAAATGGTATTAATTATGCTCAATATCAGGTGTTTAGCATTGTGGTTTCTAGAATTTTCTTATTGAAATAAAAGAACTTAGCTATCATGAAGTATGCATGAAATATTGTCTATCATCAGTCTTCCGGATGTTATTGACTTTCACATGTAGGTTGGGTTTGATTAAGTGTTATGACTTTTAAATAATATCCTACTTTTGTGCAGGGGTATATACTTGGAAACCCATCAACGTGGAAGGAGGATGCGACGAAATCAAAATATGAATTTGCCCACCGTGTTTCTCTCCTATCAGATGAGCTCTACGAGGTAAGGACCTAATTTTCATAACTGTGGCATAAGGATAACATGTAGCTCCTTCTCCCATTTTATATTTTCGGTTGTCTTTCAAAAATCGTCTCATTTTCTTAAAAAATTTCCATTTTCTGTTGCCTCCTCAAATTTCCATTATGTCTTAAAAAAGTTACTTTTCGTATTTAGAGTAGTATTTGGGAGACGGAGACAGTATTAAATTCTATAGAAAAATGGTTGTACACTTCTACTTTTACGTTGTTTCCAATCTGAGCTTGTACAAAGGTTTGAGGACCCATATGGAAATATACCATCGACTTTATTGTACTATTTTTTTTTTACTCTAATTATAGTTAGTACTTGTCATATAGTTGGACTTGGTTTTCTTACCTTTATTGGTGCAGACATTTTAAGTTGTTCTTCATTAACGTGGGAAAAAAGTGACTGTTTAATTATGTTTACACAGTCAACCAGACTCAGCTGCAATGACACTTATGTAGATACGCATGAGGTTAATGTCAAGTGCACTCGGAATCTTCAAGCCATAAAATATGTGAGTTTTAAACGTATTTCATTCGTGAAATGTGGAAAATGTACTTCAGAGATATCATGGAATAACTTTTTTTCAATTAATTGAACTTTGGAAGTATAAAATTGTGAAGATTTTAAACTTCTTAACAGTTAGGAAGTGAAACAAGTTAAAACCTTACTTATTTTGGAAAAATGTCAAAACTTGATCTAGAAGAATTCAATGACACGGTTATTAAGATTTTGACTCACGAAACTTATAGCTCAAAAGTCAAAAACCATACTAAAAAAAAACTTATACAATTAACAACATTTTTTAACATATATACAACTCTCAACTTAGTGATAAGGCATATATATATTTTTTTTTTATTTTTCCCCACTTCTTCAAAACATAATCTCTCTTGATTCTTGGACTCTTCACTGTTTCAATCAACTGCTATGTTAGTTAATTAGGTTATTGTTGAAGAATGTTAGTTTATTGTTAGTTAATTAGCTTATTTAATCTACTAAGTCGTTTGCTTCATTCGTTAGATTCCGAACCCATAGTACAAAAATTCTAATACCGTCTAGAAGTTTACACTTATGTTTGTTGTGACAATTATCTAGATGACTATCGAGTACTTGGCCGCTCTAGCTACGAAGTTACGGAGTATTCTTTATCATTCCAGCATAGAACTATTAGAGTTCCATCCGAAGTATTTGTTATTATTCCCATATCATGCACAATTAGTTTTACACTACATATAGAATTGATACAAGCTAAATGTTCTTTGCAAAAAGCTTCTTTTATTCGTCGATAAATTTGCGAATCTTATTTTTAACATGCTTTATTAATAATATGCAATAATTATGCAGAATCTTGACCCTGTGTTCAATGCTCATGTCTTAAAACCTAAATGCATTTCCAAAGAAACATGGTGCCAGGTATCTCCTATACCAAATCTAAATCTATTTGTTAATCTCTCGAACCGTATTTTTGTCTCTTGTTTCAAAATGTAAATGCATTTTCAATCCAATTTTGCTTGACCTTTTTGATGATTATGGATTATATGTTTAAACTTCGACGGTTTCATATCTTCAGTCATATCCTGAGGATATTAGGAAGTATTGTTATTTGTTACATACATTAGGAGCCAGATATCAAAGAGTAGATTAATCGTAGCTTGTTGAAGTTGTAACAATTTTGGACTATGCTTCGAAAATAACTATGTCTAATTGTCTTATTAAGAAATTTCTAATTTATACTTAATATAATATATCAGGAGACATTTTTATAATTTTATTTCTATATGAGATTATAATGTCTATATCTAATACGAGTTTTTCAATATTTTTATATATTTTGTATTTCTATATATGATATAACAATATTTAAATCTGATATAACAATAGTTATATATAATATATCAATATCTATATCAGAAATCTGAATATTTTGACGTATATCAAGAATGAATTACGAAAGCCTCATTGCCTATTAGTAGTTGACTAGTTGTATACTTTATGTCGTCCTCTTGTATAAATATTGAAGGTTCAATGGGCACTCAGGGGGGGGGGGGGGGGGGGGGGTGAATTGAGTGTTAAGTAATCGTTGGCAATTTTTACTTCTTTTCAGATTATGTGTAAGGAACCAGTTGTGCTGGTTCCCTTATGCAGCGAAATAAAACAAGGCTATAAAGAACACCACAGACTTAACGAGGTTCAGCCAACTCTGGCCTACGTCCTCCTACTCTAAGTCCTTTATTGATCTACTCCAAAAAATAAAGATAAAGAACACTCTACTGTTTCCCTACTCCGGGAACCAGTAAACCCCACACTCTACTCCGAATGTGCTTTAAACTTACCCTCGTAAGTTCCTAGTGTATTTGAACTCACAAACACTCACCAAGTCTTCAACCCCTCTGTCAAAGACTTAATACAAGATCAAGAACTCTCTAATGATCTAACTCTCAAAAGTCAAATAGAGAAAAACGTTAAAACACTATTATGCTCTTGTGTATCACTTAATAATTGAATTAGTGCTTTTAGCTCTCAAAGATCAAACTCTACTAAAAATGCGTGAGAGCTCTATATGTGATTATTCAGAGCAAGATGTATTTATAGGTTAGTTGGCTAAACCCTAAAATCATGCATATAAGATATATATACGATTTTAGGATAAGTATTTATCCTAATTGATTTGATCACAAGATAAGATCAACTTAGGATAAGATACTTCCCGGTTTTTAGCTAACCAAAAATATCATCTTATCTTTTAGCTGCTTAGATATATCTTAAATCAATATATTTCGGAAAATATCCTTTTTGTAAAATCTTTGTAAAAACCGCAGCTTGAATAATCTGTTCAGTTAACCTGGTTCCCTGACCTGGTTCCCTGAACTGAATATGTTATGAAATTTGTTCCAAACCTTGTACCAAATTTCATAACGATATTTAATATACTAAAAGCACTTTATATACTCAATTATATAAGTTGTACTACGGAGCATTTACATGAAGATCCTAAATAACTCTTCGAGTGAGTCTTCCTTCATGCATTCGTTAAGTCTTGAAAGCTTCCATGAATGAACTAAATTATTGACCAAGGACCTTCCTTTAAGTTGATCGAAAGTCCTTTCAAGCTTCCAATCTTAGAAATCAACTTAGATGCATAGCTCATTTATCATCTAGTTGGTCCCTGCATAAAGACAAGTTAGTTCAACAAATATTTCATATAAGTAATAACTTATCTAGGGAAACAGTGTTCTATTTTAGCTGCTTCCCCAACCGTATTGAACACTTTCAAAGACCTGTTTCCCTTAGCTGTTTGTCATCATTCAAAACTGTCAATCAAAGACTAAGGGGCTCAACAAATTCCCCCTTTTTGATGATGACAAACATTTGAAGTTTCTGCACCTGTGAACATACTCAAAAGAAAGTAGTCAAAAACTTCAAGAACTCAAGACTCAATGGAACAAGTCAGTTAAGCCAACTAGTTCCCTAAACAGAAACAGAAAATAAGATAAAGACTCAATCTAAACTAGTAAAGACTCTAGGCTTCAACTTCAACTATTTTCCCCCTTTTGGCATCATTAAAAAGATATGCAAAAGTAGCATCTTATGCATAAAGTAACGTGATAAACCATCAAATGGCATCAACCATTATACAAATAAAGTGCTGCAAAAGAAGGTCAGAATAGTCAAAGTCAAGCCATGCCACCAATAAAGATCATAGTTTAATACAAACCAACAAAAGTGAACGATAGAGCCCAAATCCATATCAAAACAAGTTCATGGATTGGGAGGAATAAAAACAGTCCAACAAAATCAGTTATTCAGAATATAATATAATAAAGGTAGGCTAAATGAAAAAGAGAACAGATTCAATCATCATCATCATTTTCATCATCTCCTTCCTCTTCTTCAGTGGCAGCCTCCTCAGCTGTTTCTTCCTGGTTCTCCTCTTCTTCACTGTCATCTTCCTGCTGGTCTACTTGCTGGTCCTCCTCAACTTGTTTCTTCTCATTTCTAGAACTACCAGCAATCTGTTTCTCTAACTTGATCATCCTCATAATAAACGAAGTAGATAGACCTTCCACTAAGTTCACTAACTTGCTGAGTTGATCCCCTACAGCACTTATCTTCTCTTCCTGACTCTCCAGCCTCTTAAGAATAACCTGCTGACCAGCTGGTTCCTCTGCCTTTTGTTTCTTCTTGGCAGGCTTAGGAGTCTCTACTGGTTCCTCCTCCCTAAACTTCAACACCCCAGCACTTATGATCAACCCCTTTTGTTTTAGAATACCTTTGGTAAACACCATTGCAGGAGCAGTTGATCCACTAAGAGAAACATTATTCTCTTTAAGAAGCTTAGTTATGTAGGAGCCATAAGGAAGAGAGTGGTGGGATGAATTATAGCAATTCATCATATAGTTTATCATTAGAGAAGGAAGATTTATCTTAATCCTTTTCATCAGCAAATATATAAGCACCATTTCCATAATGCGCACAAAACCCCTACCTTGTGCTCGAGGGATAATCATCTTGTTACACACAGAATGAAGGACCAGCATCACTGGTTCCTTCAAGCTACCAGTTTTAAACGTTCCAGCTTTCTTTGGAACTTTCCCTCCAAACACAACGTCATGCACTTCATCTGGACTGACCCCTATAAGTGTGGGCCATCCATCTCCAGAATACTCATCAAAACCATCTCTGGGTATATTCAACAACCCAGCCAAACTTGCAACAGACACATTCACTTCAACATCATTCACAACTGAACTTAACGATCTATCCAACATTTGTTTCAAATTCACATAAAACTTTCTAACACCATCAATATTAGCATCACAGACATCAAACAAAGGCATCCAACCCTGATGTTCTAACAACTCTTTCACATCACTTAGGGCAACTTCATCAAAACAACCAACTTCTGTTTTACACCCAGATACTACAACCCTAGAACCTAAATCAGTCATACCAACAGATGGAGATTCTACTGACATACCTCTTGCAGACTTCCGTGCTGTTCTCTTTCGTTTGGAACCAGCAGAGTCCATCGACTGTTCCTCTATTACTACTTTGCCAATCCTTTTCAGGGAAGACCTAGTCACTCTGCTGCGAACCAAGGGTTCTGTAGTCCACTTTTTATGCCCAATAATCTGTAGATCATCTTCCTCACTTCGAACTTCCTCCTCTTCCCTTTCTCCAACAGTGTCGAAGAATTCTTCAGTGCTTTTGGGCTGGTCCCCCTGAGATGAGACAGGTTCCTTGATGATGGAGTCATCAGCCTCAGGGGTTTTGGGTAAAGGTGCATTTTTGGGAGGTGGAGGTGAGGGAGATTTAGAAGATGGAGATAGAGTTGGTGATGGGTTCTTTGTGGTGGTAGGAGGTGAGTTGCTCGATGAAGTTGGAGCAGGGTTTGCTTCATTGATGGAGGTCTCCTTCAATTGAGTGGACTCACTTGCTTGAGTCTTCTCCTTCCTTTTCTTAGCTGGAGCCCTGGTTGATTTCCTTCCCATTGTAGCAGATGAGCTTCACAGATTTGAGGGAGATGAGAACGGAGTGAGCAGTGATCAGGGTACCACTTTTGAACGAGAGAGAGAGAGGATGAGTAGAGTGATGATGTGATGTAAAGCTGTATCAATGAGTTGATGTGTATTTATATCAATTGCATAGACATAGGATTTCAAAAATTAGCCGGTTGAGAGTCAAGATAAACGGAAGAGAAAATTTCAGAAATTGAAACTTTAAAAATTGTAGTTATCTTTTTACAAAAGAGTCAACCAACTATAAATTAGGCAATTTAATATATTTGCCTCTTTGTAGGATAGGAATAACTGAAATAAGATACTTCTTTCCAAAAAGAAATTATCTTATAGTAATCTTCCGAAAATAAGATATTTTTGGATGACATATCAGAGCTGAACTGCTGTTTCCTCTTGCTGGTACCTGTACTGAACCAGTCATTCTATTTTCAGCATGTTTCAAAATAACTTCTCCTGTTTCTATGCAACAATAATCCACTTAGGTTATTTACACAATATTTGTAAGTAAGCAACATAGTTATATACATAATCGATACAAAAGCATACTTATTCTAACCAATCATTGAAGGAAATAATTGAAGCCATCGCCTAAAATCTAACTAGACCTAAAAGGACTCTTAACCTACAAAAAGACTCTCTACATAAAGGCTTTGTGAAGATATCAGCTATTTGATCTTCACTTTTACAGAACAACATCTCCACCAATCCTTTTTCCACATTGTCTCTTAGAAAATGGTGTCTTATCTCAATGTGTTTGGTCTTGGAGTGTTGCACGGGGTTCTTTGAAATATTGATTGCACTAGTGTTATCACAAAAAATAGGAACACTTTTATAGATAACACCAAAATCTTTCAGCTGGTTCCTTATCCACAGTAGCTGGGAACAGCATGAAGCTGCAGCTATATATTCTGACTCTGCTGTGGATAGGGCCACTGAATTTTGCTTCTTAGAACCCCATGATATAAGACAAGAGCCAAGGAAGTGTGCCATACCTGATGTGCTCTTTCTATCAACTAGGAAACCAGCATAATCTGCATCTGTATATCCAATGAGATCGATGGTACTGCCTTTGGGGTACCACAAAAACAGATCTGTTGTTCCCACAAGATACCTGAGTATCCTTCTAACAGCCTTCAAGTGAGATTCCTTTGGATTACTTTGAAACCTAGCACACAAACCAACAGAAAACACAATGTCAGGTCTACTAGCTGTTAGGTAAAGTAGAGAACCAATCATTCCTCTATAAAGCGTAGCTTCAACATTTTTTCCTTTAAGATCAGCATCCAACTTTGTGGATGTGGGAACAGGTGTATCATAAGCTTTGCTGTTCTCCATGCCAAACTTTTTCAGCAGCTCTTTTAAGTACTTTTGTTGATGGATCATTATACCATCATTTGTTTGCTTAATCTGCAGCCCTAGGAAGAACCCTAGTTCTCCCATCATACTCATTTCAAATTCACTCTGCATAAGATCTGCAAATTCGTCACACAAAGTTTGATTAGTAGCACCAAATAAAATATCATCAACATAGATTTGTACTACAATCAGGTGTTTCCCCCTGGTTCTTATGAACAAGGTCTTGTCTACTGTTCCCCTCTTGTAATCATTAGCCATCAAGAAATTAGACAGTCTTTCATACCAAGCCCTTGGAGCTTGTTTCAAGCCATATAATGCTTTATCCAACTTATATACATGCTGGGGAAACAGTGCATCTTCAAAACCAGGTGGCTGCTCCACATATACTTCTTCCTTCAAATAGCCATTAAGGAAGGCAGTCTTCACATCCATCTGAAACAGCTTAAAATTCATGTGAGCAGCATAAGCAATTAAAATCCTAATAGCCTCTAGCCTAGCTACTGGTGCAAACGTCTCATCATAGTCAATTCCTTCTTGTTGATTGTACCCTTGCACCACTAGCCTTGCTTTGTTTCTGACTATAGTACCGAGGTCATCTAACTTGTTTCTAAAGACCCATCTAGTACCAATGACTGATCTTTCCTTTGGACGGGGAACCAGGTGCCAAACCTGGTTTTTCTGAAACTGATTTAGTTCATCTTGCATAGCTAGTATCCAATCAGGATCAGTCAATGCCATTTTATAGTCAGTAGGCTCTACATTAGACAGGAAGGAATAGAAAGCGCAAAAGTTTTGAAAGACACTTCTTCTCGTTTGAATCCCCTTATTTATATCACTAATTATTTGATCAGTGGGATGAGAGGCTTGATATCTAAAACTTTTGACATTAATACTGTTTTGTGCTTCCTCATTAAGTTGGGAACTAGCATGTTCATGAATCTCTTCTCTTTCTGAAGAACCAGGAGGATTCACATTCATGCTGCTTCCTCTATCATTACTTACCTCAGGTTCAGGGGTGGTACCTTCTTCTGTTCCCCCTGAGCTCATTACTTGTCTATTTTGTGAGGAACCATCAGGACTTGGTTCCTCTTCAGAATCCTCATTTTCTCCATTTTCTTCTCTAGGCACTTCATCATTATCATCTGGTGGAGTATTTGGTAGGCCTAGCTCTGCTTGCACTTCATCTGAGGGACCAGTATACTGGTTCCCCGTGAAATCCATCAATCCAATCACTTCATCAGGTTGTACCTGCGCAATCTCAGAAGACATGTTAAATTCATCAAAAATGACATGGACACTCTCCTCAACACAGAGAGTCCTTTTATTGAAGACTCTATATGCTTTGCTGTGAGAAGAGTATCCAAGAAAGATTCCCTCATCACTTCTGGGATCAAATTTATCAAGCTGGTCCTTCCCATTATTATGCACATAACATTTACATCCAAAGACAAGAAAGCATGTGATGTTGGGCTTTCGACCTTTAAGAAGTTCATAGGGAGTCTTATTTAACTTTGGTCTAATGAGACCTCTATTCAGTATATAGCAAGCAGTGTCAACAGCTTCACCCCAAAAACTCTTTGGGAGACCACTCTCAATGAGCATCGTCCTCGCCATCTCCTCAAGAGTTATGTTCTTCCTTTCTACAACACCATTTTGTTGAGGTGTTCTAGGGGCTGAGAAGTTGTGATTAACTCCATGTTCCCTACAATAATCAATAAATTTAGCATTATCAAATTCAGTGCCATGGTCTGATCTTATCGAGACCAGCTTATGGGTGAGCTGGTTCTCCACTTGTTTCACCAATGTTACCCATTCTTCAAATGTTTCATCCTTTTTGTGTAACATCATTACCCAAGTGTACCTGGAATAATCATCAACCATAACACAGACATATCTATGACTTCTTCGACTTTGTACTCTCATGGGACCACACAAGTCAATGTGTACAAGTTCGAAGGGTCTGCTGGTACTCAAAACAGTTTTAGGCTTAAAAGAGATTTTGACCTGTTTTCCCCTTACACATTCAGAACAAACTTTATCAACTTCGTACTTAATGTTAGGAAGACCTATCACTAAGTCACGTGCTTTAAGCTTGTTTAGAAGTGTTAGGCTAGCATGTCCAAACCTCTTATGCCAAATCCATTGATTATTTTCAGAAACAGCTCTCAAACAGATGGACTTGTCTTGAGGGATCTTATCTAGGAAGGTGATGTAGACATCATGCTTCCTAGTTCCCTCACATACCAGTTCTCCTGTTTGTGAGTTAACTATGTGACATAGGTTGGCTTGAAACTCAACTCTATTACCTTTGTCACATAATTGCGAAATACTCAAGAGATTATGTTGCAAGCCTTCAACATAATAAACATCATCTATTGTGTTAGAAAGTGTCTTACCAACCTTACCTAAACCAGTGATGGTTCCCTTGCTGTTATCCCCAAAGGTGACACTTCCTCCATCAAAGGCCACTAGTGAAAGGAATTGATCTTTATCCCCGGACATGTGTCTTGAGCAGCCACTGTCCAAATACCAAGAGGTGTCTCCCTTCACTCTAGCCTGTAAGATTAAATCAAACATTAGTTTTAGGAACCCAAGCACACTTGGGTCCCTTTTCAACAACATTAACATCATGTTTATCCTTTCTTCTCCACACATACATTATACTCTTGCTGTTCTTATTAGCACTAATTTTCTTAGCTGGACATTCATGTATCTTATGTCCATTCTTACCACAATGAAAACACACGTGCATCTCTTTAGTCATGACATACTTACCTCGCTGATATTCTGTGATCCAGGTGGTCTCTATGGGAGACCAGTTAGTCCTGGTTCTCTTTCTAGTATAACCAAGACCAAATTTTC
This sequence comes from Dysphania ambrosioides, assembly GCA_026401315.1. Classification (NCBI taxonomy): domain Eukaryota; kingdom Viridiplantae; phylum Streptophyta; class Magnoliopsida; order Caryophyllales; family Amaranthaceae; genus Dysphania; species Dysphania ambrosioides. Next base: position 15,810,253 of record CM048662.1, read on the forward strand.
CTTTGTTTCCTCCTGATGAAGTCAGAAGGTTCAAAGTTCTTTGTGCGTTTAGTAGCTTATCCAAATGTCTATGACTATCATGCAATTCCCTTTCTTTTGTTTCAAGTGTTTTAACTAACAACTCGTTTTTCTCTTTCAAAAACTCAAAGTTACTTTCTAAAGTTGCAAGTTGTAAGTTAAGATCTAAGACCGTAGGGTCATTAGACATGTTATTAACTACTAATTGTTTTTCACTTTTTAGTTGATTAAATTTAGCATGTAACTTACAGATAGTGCTTTCATATTCATTAATCATACTGCTGACTTCAACGCTGGTTCCAGTGGGAAAACTAGGGGACTGAGCAGCTTTAAGTGAAGCAATTTCTTTGTGAGAATTTTCTAAGTTGAAAGCCAATGTTTTAAATGCCTTCAACAGAGAAGTTCTATTGCAAGAATTTGCTTTACTTATGACTGTAGAAAAATCAGGGACTTCACTAGTAGTTGATAAGTCTCTGGGGAACCAGGAGATCAGATCTTCTTCACCATCACTTGGATAGTCAAGTTCAGAAGATCTTGCCCTTTCTAGTTCTACCTTGCACTTGTCCAATTCAACTTCTAGTTCAGCACTTTGATTTTTCAAGTTATGGCAAACCATCTCTAGATGATCACAACTAGCAATAGCAATTTCACATTCATTGCGTTTTTCTTTTAGTTCTCTTTTGCCGGTTATATAAGTTTCACCTAATTTATAGCATTCATCTAATAAAGAATCTATACAAGCAAGCATATTTTCTCTATCATATTCATGCATATCTATTCTAATTTGTTCAAGGTTTACCTTATGTCTTTGTAGTACGTCCTTCTTAGCCATTAAGCATTTCTTGAATGTATTGGTTCCCGGACCAGTGCTGTTCTCCTTGATGTTTGTGAAGGCAGTTAAGCAAACATCAGAACTAGTTGTATCTTCTTCTTCATAAGATCCTGAGTCAGATTCTCCCCACATAGATGCTATCATGGCATTCTTGAAAGCCCTCTTATCTCCAGATTGAGATTGCTTGTCCTTCCATTTTGGACAATCACGAATGATGTGTCCTTTCTCACCACACTTGAAGCAGCCTGAAGATGAAGACGAGTTAGATTTTTTAGTGTTTTTGAAATTCCTACCTTTGAAATTCCTCTTTTGATCACGAAGATATCTTTCAAATCTTTTTGCAATCAGGCTGATCTCATCTTCTTCTTCCTCTACTGTTCCCTTCAGTGCCATGCCTCTGGCTGGTTCCTTCTCAGACTTAGAGTCAATCAGCATCTCATGAGTCATAAGGGAACCAATCAGCTGTTCCAAGGACAGGGTAGACAGATCCTTTGCTTCATATACTGCTGTTACCTCAGCTGTCCATGTATCTGTTAAACTACGCAAAATTTTTCTCACAAGATCCTCATCAGAAAATATTTTACCAAGTGATCTAAGATCATTAACAATAGTCATAAACCTACGAAAGCAATCATTGATTTTTTCATTTTTATTCATGGCAAACAATTCGTATTTAGACATGATTAAATCAATTTTAGACCGTTTTACCTCACTGGTTCCCTCAAACGCAAGTTCAAGGGTGTCCCATATCTCCTTAGCACTACTGCAACCAGAGATACGATTTGTTTCGTTCTCACCTATTGCTTGTTGTAGAATTGACATTGCCTTAGCATTTTTCTCCAGTAGCTTGTAATCAGCAGTGACCAACTCGATATCCTTCTTGGGAACCTGTTTCCCATCAGCTTCTGTCTTGAGAATGATATTAGGACCATTTTTAACTACTAGCCAGCATTCATAATCAATACCCATGATAACATTCTGGATCCTATTCTTCCACCAGGCATAATTATTTCCATTAAACTTTGGTGTCTTGTTGTCATAACCGATTGCACTTAATTCTTGAGTACTCATTCTTAACTCCTCTAGATGTTACTCTTTCGAGAAGCTTAGGCTCTGATACCAATTGAAGGTTCAATGGGCACTCAAGAGGGGGGGGTGGGGGTGAATTGAGTGTTAAGTAATCGTTGGCAATTTTTACTTCTTTTCAGATTATGTGTAAGGAACCAGTTGTGCTGGTTCCCTTATGCAGCGAAATAAAACAAGGCTATAAAGAACACCACAGACTTAACGAGGTTCAGCCAACTCTGGCCTACGTCCTCCTACTCTAAGTCCTTTATTGATCTACTCCGAAAAATAAAGATAAAGAACACTCTACTGTTTCCCTACTCCGGGAACCAGTAAACCCCACACTCTACTCCGAATGTGCTTTAAACTTACCCTCGTAAGTTCCTAGTGTGTTTGAACTCACAAACACTCACCAAGTCTTCAACCCCTCTGTCAAAGACTTAATACAAGATCAAGAACTCTCTAATGATCTAACTCTCAAAAGTCAAATAGAGAAAAACGTTAAAACACTATTATGCTCTTGTGTATCACTTAATAATTGAATTAGTGCTTTTAGCTCTCAAAGATCAAACTCTACTAAAAATGCGTGAGAGCTCTGTATGTGATTATTCAGAGCAAGATGTATTTATAGGTTAGTTGGCTAAACCTTAAAATCATGCATATAAGATATATATACGATTTTAGGATAAGTATTTATCCTAATTGATTTGATCACAAGATAAGATCAACTTAGGATAAGATACTTCCCGGTTTTTAGCTAACCAAAAATATCATCTTATCTTTTAGCTGCTTAGATATATCTTAAATCAATATATTTCGGAAAATATCCTTTTTGTAAAATCTTTGTAAAAACTGCAGCTTGAATAATCTGTTCAGTTAACCTGGTTCCCTGTCCTGGTTCCCTGAACTGAATATGTTATGAAATTTGTTCCAAACCTTGTACCAAATTTCATAACGATATTTAATATACTAAAAGCACTTTATATACTCAATTATATAAGTTGTACTACGGAGCATTTACATGAAGATCCTAAATAACTCTTCGAGTGAGTCTTCCTTCATGCATTCGTTAAGTCTTGAAAGCTTCCATGAATGAACTAAATTATTGACCAAGGACCTTCCTTTAAGTTGATCGAAAGTCCTCTCAAGCTTCCAATCTTAGAAATCAACTTAGATGCATAGCTCATTTATCATCTAGTTGTTCCCTGCATAAAGACAAGTTAGTTCAACAAATATTTCATATAAGTAATAACTTATCTAGGGAAACAGTGTTCTATTTTAGCTGCTTCCCCAACTGTATTGAACACTTTCAAAGACCTGTTTCCCTTAGCTGTTTGTCATCATTCAAAACTGTCAATCAAAGACTAAGGGGCTCAACAAATATTGATTCATTTAAATTTAATAAATATGTGAAAAGACATCAGGAAAGAAATTAGGGGATTAGGACGAGGTTTATCAGACCACCCTCAGGGGAGCGGTTGACCCCATTATCCACGTGCTAGTTACGTTCAATCAACTCAGTTTATGATGCCTATCTGGTGCTTATTGTAGAGAGCTATGGAACCATATTGTCATATCTTTCAATTGTTATTGTAGGAGAGCATCTACCAGCTCTTGTACTATTGGACTAATGACATAAGAGTTCAAGAAGCTCTCCACATTCGAAAGGTATATAATCTCCTACCAATAGCATTCAAGCTTTAGTCTTGGAAGCCTAGCCAATTTCATCTACTCGTAATATTCTTTAATTTGGTTTAGCACCTTAATTGTACTTTTCTTTCATGATTAGGGTTCTAAACCTTACTGGATTAGATGTAATGCAACTTTAGCATATACGAAGAATGTAGACAGCTCCTTTGGCTACCATCAAAATTTTACGCAAGAGCCCATCCGTGCCCTAATCTACAGGTGCTTAATTATCCTCACAACTTGAACTATTTCGTTAATTATTTCATTTTTTTGGACTGGATTTTACACCTTTATTGCAAAGGAAGTTGTTATTTTATTAGCAGTTTTCTTTGAAATTGCGAGAGTTATGAACTTGCTTAAATAGTTATATATATTCATGCATATTAGTTGCACCAAAATTATGCCTATTGAAATTTGAATGAGAATTTTCCAACATCTATGATGACATTTCCACCCAATGAAAATGGACTGCTCTCCTCTGCACTCTCTGTTCTATCCTATCTCTCCGACCTCTTTAAACCCTTGATTAATCTTGAACTCTGCTACTCAAGATTGACTAAGTCAAATGACTTGAGTTATCTCAAATTGAACTTGAGCTCCACTTAAGAATCTGGTAAGTGGGGTTTAGTTTCTTGAAACTCGATTCTAAAACACAAGAGAAGCTCATACAAACAGATATCAAGTAGTTTAAAAACAATTTGCCTAAATCCAATATAATGTCTACACTAGGGGTGTTTCTACATGATATAGTGATGAGTCAACCTGTGGGCTTCTTGAGATCCCACTCGAGTTACTAAATTGGGCGAGTCCAAATCAACTCGACTCTCGTTATCAATTTGAAAATGGTATGTATTTTTTTAAAGACTTTATGTAATGAAATGAACTTGTTTTTGTTTTTCTTAATCATAATACATTCAAAATATAAATGGCATTTAGCAATACTAGCTCTAAGTTTGATATAACCAAACTTTGTTCATTTTATCATAATACTATGTTGTATGGGCCAGTCCAGTTTGAGGGATGATTGCCTATAGAGCCACAGTCATATCATTCGACTAATGGGCCACTCAGCAGTCTAGGCCAATTTTAGCCCAATTAATGTAGAACACCAAGTTTAATAGTTCGGTTCATATAAGCCCACTCACTCTATTCACCCCACCTATAAATACCATATTTATGCCGATAAGGAGGGGGTTTGCAACACAATTCTTAAACCCTACCCATCACATAAGACATTCTCTTGTTCACATTTACTCAAGCACATGATCTTAGACCAATTAATTGACTTAAGCACCATAGTGGGTTCCCTTGGAACACATCAATGTGTCTTGATCCTTGACTTTATTCACCATGCAACTCAAGTGGAAGGCTGGAAGCTCTATCATTGACACTTCTAGCAACCCTCTACAAAGTATCTTCAACTATAACTTGTCCACCTCATTACTTGAGCAATTTGGCACTAGAAAGATAGCCCAAAAAGTAAGTCATTTACCCCACTTGAACTCACGAATACAATGGTAAATGGTGTGCATTTAGCCAACATGGAATTTAGTGGTGGATTTCCGCCATAAAGCTTTGGAAGCCCAACTCATGTTTGCTTGCCAAAGAGTTCCCCTTTAGTGATGACATGTGTACTATGTACATTTTTACACTGCACATAATTGACATGTGTACTATATACATTTTTCATGTATGTAATGTACATTTTTTAGAGCGGGTGTACCATGTACATTTCAAGTAAAGAAATGAAATTACGAAAATTGAAGAATGAACGATCTTAGTTGTAGAAATATTGATCTCAGGTATAAAAATAAAATTACTAAAATAACCCTTAGTATATGCACAGTAATTTATACCCGGTATGAATTAGGAAAGCCTTTGGAAAAAAAATGTTTCTAACACACTTCACTTCTCTAGAAACTTGTCCGTGCGCTGTCATTTATCATGTACAATTTCTTTTTGATGACAGTGGTGACCAAGACATGGTCGTGTCATATGTGGGAACATTGGGATGGATTAAGATGTTAAACGTCTCAATTACTGAAGATTGGAGGCCATGGTTTGTGAAAGGCCAAGTTGCTGGGTGAGGCGCTAAATAATCCCTTGAAATCAACCACATAATGCTCTAGATTCTGTTTTTCTCCTGGTGTATATTGTATTGAGATTTTCCTAGCCTCTTATGCTTGCAGTTGCATGTGTAGGTATACTACAAAGTTCTCAAACAACAATTATCATTTAAGTTTTGCTACTGTAAAGGTAATGATTTGACACCTATTGTAATGTACACGCATAATTTGGTTTGGAGAGTGACAAAGCTAGGCATGCATTGTTCTCTTGCAGGGTGCAGGACACACTTCTCCAGAGTATAAGCGTGCAGAATGCTTGATGATGGTCATGAAATGGTTTGCCATGCTTCCATTATAGTATGAGTACCGGGAGAATCTTAAGCCTAGCTTGTTATATGTCAATTGTAAATCACTAACTTCTTAGATGTTCAGCATTGAATTCCATATGGATATTGGTTAGCAAAGTAGTTGAACTTTCAAGTAACAATCATGTATCTAAGTGGTGTTTAATGTTGACATATTGACCACCAGAAGTAGTTTGACATAGGCTGTTATTCCTTGTTTATGGTAGAATTTATGTGTTCGGATGAACGAATTGAAGGAAATTAAGATTAATTTATGTGTTTAAATGTTTTGTATTCCTTGAATTGAGTATGGTAATTACAAGGGTTTATATAGTTACAAAGTTTCCTAGCTTAATTCATCTATTTATGTACAATCTTGACCTCTTTGACACTTTATATGTTTTGATTGATCTTTTCCTTGTTTAGTGATCCTTGATTGTAGTAATCAAGATCTTCCTTAGTTGGTCGTGCTTAAATCTATACACACCCATCTTGATGGGTAGTGAGATTTCCAATGCTTAGCTTCCTTAATATATCACAGAACAATTTTGGCTAGGATATTAGCAAGTTTTTCTTCAAATCGTATGTGAGGAAGTGTTATAATTCCTTTTTTGTTAGATCATGCTGGACCGGATTTTTAGAGACACTGATGGCAGCCATGTTATCACATAATAGTTCACAACCTTCCTTGGGTGGAAACCCATGGTCAGTTAGTAATTTTCTTAACCAAAGAATCATGGTGCTGCCTTTTGCTATGCCTCAAAATTAAACCTTTGCACTTGAAAGTGAAAAAACCTTATGTTCCTTGCTTCCCCATGTCACCAGATTATCTCCTATCAAAGTGAAGTAATTGATGGTGATCTCCTCTTGTTTCAATCTCCTCCCCAATCTACATTTGTATATTCTTCCTATTCTAAATGTCCATTTTTCTGAAACAGTATTCCTGTGCTAACAGTTCCTTTTAAATACTTGATGATCCTCATAATTGCTTCAATGTGGTTAGTTTGGGGTTTGAGCATGAACAGGCTAACAACTCCCAATGCATATTCATTGTCTAGTATTGTATGAGATAAATTATTGACTTTGATCAGTTAATTATGCTTCTTCAATCAGCTGTAGGCCATGGTTCATTATCATCATGATTATAAACATAACATAACATCTTATATTATAACATTTACGTATATATTAATAATTATGCATTTATAAGTATATCAATAATACTTAGTGTTAACTATGGATTTGATTTGAATAAATCTATCATGCTTAGTTGAGATTTAAATTTTGAGTTTGTTTGATCTATATGTCTTTGTATGATATTTGATACTAGCTTGTTCGTGTTTAATAGAGTAATTCAATCATCAAATTGATTATATATTTATATGATATGCACTAACTTAGATAATTGATATAAACAATACAATGATACATTAAAGATACACATCCGATACTCGTTTGATACAATAATAAATATTTAATAAGCGTTACCTCATAAATATTTAATTTTGAAATAACTTATTGACATTATTTTTGTCTAATTTATGAATTAACTATTATATAGATACAAGTTATCACATGAACTGACTCGAAATTACCCAATATGACCCAGATTACAACAAAATAGTTAAATATCGAGTCATAAATTCATAATAACATGTCATTAATTACCCGATGTAAACCCGATAAAGCCCCAACCCGGATTTCAATCGAAATCTAGAAGATCCATTACCATAATTGGGTTGACTTGAAATCAACCCAAACTCAAAATAACATGCTATATGTCTAAGAACCGACCCGAATTGTCCTGAACCGACCTTGGCCCAAACTAAATACGACCTGACTCAAACCCGAACAAGAGAAAGAAAATACCCGAATTGACTAGACCCAACAGGCCAACTTGACCCAATTTAACCTAAATCGATAAATATTGACTCGTGATGGGGTCAACCCAGAATTGACCCATGGACCCAAATTGACACCCCTACTAGTGAAGTTAAGATGTTGGTCTTTGTCAATCACATCATATGTGAAAAAATGATGCATAAGATTGAAAGTATGTGAGTTAATCACAAAGTTGATTAAGGATAATGTCTCTTTAGTTGATTAAGGATAATGTCTCTTTAGTTGATCAAGGTTCATCATAGTACATAAATCAAGTAAAGAGTTCATGTAAAAGGATGTTTACCTCCTCTACAATCAGCACATAAAAGGCGATTCAACTTAAACCGTTAGTGAATGGAAACCACTAAATATCAAGAAAAGTGGTGAATTGAGTATAAATAGATAAAGCAAAGTAAAAAAATGTATATTTGAAAGGGACTTGAGTTAGTTACTATTTAGGATACGCCTTTGCTCGAGTCTTGGTTGAGTGCTAGAAGAAGTTATGTTTCCTTAGGTTAAGAGGCAAGGGTTGCCCTAGATTAAGCCTTGGTAAGGATAAAGGATGTTTTGAGTATATTTGAGAAAGGATTTAAGTAGAGTAACAATGTTTAAGTTTGGAAAATTTGGAATATTTGCTAATAAAAAATCGGGGTATTTATATGTTAAACAAACCGTTATCTAAGCAAATGACATTGAGTTCTAGCGTCAAACGCAAGGCATGGGTGTCCAACGCCCATGCTATGCGTCAAACGCCTAAAAGGCTAATTTTTATCAAATACTTTAGAGGTTGAAAGAGCATTTGACGCTAGGCATGGGCGTCCAACAGTGGAACAGGGTGTTGGATGCCTAAGCTCTTGAGCATTGAGTTTCAATTTTTGTACTTTGAATATTTTAAGCTTAGAACAACTATTGAGGTTCGCTTAATGGGTGAGCATATGTTTTAGGTTTTTTGAGTTCTTTTTTGAGCCAAAGTGAAGATTTAGGCTTACCTATGGTGGGGGATATTGAGGTTTGTAGGTTACTTGAGGACTTTTTGGATTTTGGAGCACTCAACCGTGAGACAAGCTAGGTCCACTTGCATGGGTCATTTTATCATGGGACCATGACACGAGAGGAGGACACAATTTTGTATCTATAAAAGGTCTCACTTTGACCAAGTCTTGGATAAGAAAAATGTCGAAATATGACTTAAGGTTAAGAAGGATTTTGAGATGCTCTGCAATCTCAAACCATTCTTTTAATGCCATTACCTACAAAGAAAATCGAGTCAGCTGCAAAAATCCTATTTCCCAGCATGGAATCCCGAGGAGTAGACTTGTTCAAATGGAAGGGGCCTCATTAAGAGCCCTTGACCGACTCGTTTGTAAAATAGTCTAATCAATTATGAGCTTAATTAAGTCTCTTTTTTGAAGGGTCATGTTATATTGGGTCTTTAGTTGGCTAAGTTGGGTCAATAATGTGCCCATAGTTTCCAAGGCTTTTAAACACTATCAGAATGATTTCTAGTTACTTGTCAATGGTTCACTGCCATAGATTAGAGGTGATACAATAAAACTATCACCCTCTATAATAAAACTATACTCTATTTAGACGACCTGACCTGACTCGGCCTGTTTTGTATCTTCTTTAGCCTAACCCGACTCAGCCTATTTTGCATCGTTTTGGCCATCTCGGTTTGGCTTGTTTAGCATGAGATCCATCCCAACCCAATGCACAAGTTAACCAAGGAGGAGTTTCTATCTAATTGGCGTGACTTGAGGTGGATGGCCTAAAACGCTTAAAGGGAGCCACTATCAAGGTGGCGCAGTTCAATGAATTGGCCTAGAGTTCCGAGAGGGAGTTGCTATAACGGTGACACGGGTTGATGGATTAGACAGAAGTATTGAGAGGGAATTGATAACAAGTTGCGCTGCTTAATGGTTTGTTCTTGAGTGTCGAGAGTAGGCTTGAAAACAAGCCGAACTTGCAAAGCTTGTGGCTCGACTCGCTTGGGACTCCTAAAGCTTAGGCTGTTCTCGGCTCGATAAAAGCTCACGGCTTGGCTCGACTCAGTATAAGCTTATCACTTGGTTCGAATTCGTCAAAGGCTTATTCGAGTATATATATATATGTATGTATATATTTGTATATATATATGTGTATATATGTATATATATATGTGTATATATGTATATATATGTGTATATATATGTGTGTATATATATGTGTATATATATGTGTATATATATGTGTATATATGTGTGTGTGTGTATATATACAGACACACACACATATATACCCCCCTAATATGAGAATTCTTTTGTGTGTGAGAACCCATCTAAGATCATCCACTTTCAAGATCTAACAGATGAGGTTTAACATGAAAATAATGACAAATCTGTAATTACAACAATAACTGACAATAGTAGTTGTTTTCAAAAAAATAACTGACACTTCGGTATATGATAACCCACTTCACTTTTCTAATATGTCAAATCATTCCTTCACTTCTCCAAACACTTTCCGTCTTCTTCTGCCCTTTCTTTTGCCTTTTCTCTGTCATTCTTCAACCTTTTGTCTGTAAAATTTGTGCCCCATTGTTGCTTCCTTTTTTCAACATTTCTTCAGTCCTGGAATCCTCCAATAAAGATAAACAACTATCAAAGAAGACGATTGCGGGACTTCTGTAAGCATTTAAATAGTGTTTTATCTTTTTTCTTTTGGTTAATTTTCGTAATCTAACACAAATGGGTATCAAAATCTCAGCCAAAGGATTACTGACGACACAGAATCATCTTCAGCTACACCCACAAACCCAATGGACTGGTAATTTAATAAATATTGTTTAATTTCCAATATACGTTTAAGAAATTTGTGACTAATGTTCTAAATTTAGTAAAAATAGTTCTAATTTGTACTTATATTGTTCCAAACAAGGCTTTTGTTGTTTTAAGTTCACAACCCATCGTTCAACATAATGCTTCACTTCTTCTAAATAGTTTGGTCAGTTGTTCTAAACTAATGAACCTAATGTTGTAAAAAGTTCTTCCATTATTCTAAAACGTTGCTTCGATGTACTTACATTGCTAAACTATTTTAACGTTTCTATAATGTTCTAAAACATTAATCTAGTGTTCTAAGAAGATGGTTAGGTTGTTCTAATTTAGTGAACTGATTTTTTAACTGATACTTCTATCGTTCTACATAATGCTTCTCTTGTTCTTAATAGTTTGGTCGGTTGTTCTTAACAAAAGAACCTAATGTTCTAAAAAGTTCTTCCACTATTCTAAAACATTGCTCTAATGTACTTACGTTGTTCTACTATTTTAACGTTGCTATAATGTTTCTAAACCATTACTTTAATGTTCTAAGTAGATGGTTTCGTTGTTCTAATTTAGCAAACTCATGTTCTAACTTATACTTTCCTCGTTGTACATAATGCTTCTCTTGTTCTAAATAGATTGGTCGGTTGTTCTAAACTAATGAACCTAATGTTCTAAAAAGTTTTTCCAATGTTCTAAAACGTTGCTCTAGTGTACTTACCTTGCTCTACTGTTTTAACCTTGCTATAAATGTTCTAAAACCTTACTCTAATGTTTTAAGTAGATGTTTCATTGTTCTAATTTAGCGAAATCATGTTCTAACGTATACTTCCTTCGTTCTACACAATGCTTCCCCTATTATTAAATAGTTTGGTCGGTTGTTCTAACCAAATGAATCTAATGTTCTAAGACATTGCTCTAGTGTACTAACGTTGCTCTATAGTTTTAACGTTGCTATAAATGTTCTAAAACGTTACTCTAATGTTCTAAGTAGATGGTTTCATTGTTCTAATTTAGCAAAATCGTGTTCTAACTTATACTTTCTTCGTTCTACATAATGCTTATGAAGTTCTAACTAGTTTGGTCAGTTGTTCAAAACTAATGAACCAAATTTTCTAAAAAGTTCTTCCTATGTTCTAAGACGTTCCTCTAGTATAATTACGTTGCTCTACTGTTTTAACGTTGCTATAAATTTTCTAAAATGTTACGATAGTGTTCTAAGTAGATGGTTTAGCTGTTCTAATTTAGCAAAATCATGTTCTAACTTATACTTCCTTCATTCTACATAATGCTTCTCCTTTTCTAAATAATTTGGTTGGTTATTCTAAACTAATGAATCTAATGTTCTAAAAAGTTCTTCCAATGTTCTAAGACATTGCTCTAGTGTACTTACATTGCTATATTGTTTTAACGTTGCCATAAATTTTTTTAAAACGTTACTCTAATGTTCTAAGTAGATGGTTTCGTTGTTTTAATTTAGCAAAATCATGTTCTCACTTATACTTTCTTTGTTCTACTTAATGCTTCTCTTGTTCTTAATAGTTTGGTCGATTGTTCTAAACTAATGAATCTAATGTTCTAAAAATTTCTTCCAATGTTCTAAGACGTTGCTCTAGTGTACTTACGTTACTCTAGTGTTTTAACGTTACTATAAATGTTCTAAAACACTACTCTAATGTTCTAAGTAGATGGTTTTATTGTTCTAATTTAGCAAAATCATGTTCAAACTTATATTTTGTCATTCTACATAATGCTACTTATTTTCTAAATAGTTTGGTCGGTTGTTCTAAACTAATGAACATAATGTTCTAAAATAGCTGGTCAGTTGTTTGAAAATATTATTATATTATTTTAATGTTTTAATATTCGTTTCCAGCGTACTCTTGTTGCAATGTTCTTACCTTCATGTAGGAGTGTTAAAAGAGAACCAGTTGTTACTAGAGAAAAATAGAAATCCACTAATGTTGCTTTCAACAAGCAACAGAAGAAGAAAAAAGAAATCCCCAAAGACTCTTGCTTCCAATGTCAATGACATTTACTCTATGATTGAACTAGCAAGCAGCTTATTTAGAGAAATTGAAACGAGAGATGAAATGAATACTCTAATTTCCAACATTTGGAACAAGTATACCTCAGTACCAAACACTCAGCACCTAGATTTGATGAGTAGTCCCACCATTCTCAACCAGCACCATCATCTTTTTGACGAGCTAGCTTTTTTACAAGAGCTCAACGATGTAATGGGTAAAGCTTGGGAAAGATATCAACCTAAGGACGTGGTTGTTTTGTCTCACCCTACCTTTGACCTTTTTTTGAATCACAAACATTGTCACCTCCCTGTCCTCCTATTCCAACTCCCCCAGCTTCCCCTGCCCCCAACCCCATTGATGCACTATTTTTAACACCTCATGCTTCACCTTCCCCACCTATTACTGATTCTCCAACTCAAGCAGAGAAAAATATCAACCCAGTTGCTTCTACTCCTAAACATTGTGATGCATCAAACCAAGAATCGAAAGAGAAAATACACAAATTAACACAGTCAATTGTGCAAGATATTGCAAAGGTTAGGTAATTATTCTCTACTACGCTATAGTTCTACTGCTCTACACATTTTTTGCTATTTTTAAATGTTTGTTCTAAATATCTAATCTATTGTTCTAACTGTTCGTTCCTATTATTCTAAATATCTGGCCTATTGTTCTAAAGATCTGAACTATTTTTCTATTTATTTGAATGTTTTGAATAACTTTAAGTTCTAAGCAAGACGTTGAGGTTCGGTTGAATGAAAAAAACCACAACAAGTAAAAAGACGTCTGCAAAACCTTCCTTTGTATCTACGCTCTCCATTCATGGTCGAGAATGAAACGGCTTCGAAAATAGTCGATACAACACAAAGATGGGTGATAAGTCATCTTTTAATGTGTTGATAGAGGTGTTTTAAGATGGATTTTGATGTTCTTCATGGAGTTTTATTGGTTTTTGGAAGTTTTAGCCATTTCAACTCACTTGGATGCAACTAAGGAAGATTATGGAGTTGAAATGACAAGTTGAACTTGGAGGAATGATGAAGAACGATCTACCTTTGAGTGAGGAAGCTTTTGATGATGAATATCAATACAAAGCTGCCAGAGTCGCTACCAGAGGCAAAGGGGCAGCTAGCAGCGACTCCTACAACAATCAAGAGTGGAGAAGGCTGCCTTAGCCACTGCCAGCTGCTATTTAGCAGCTGGCAGCGAGTCTTCTAGAAAAATCCGATTTCAGTTCTTTCCAACGGTAGTTTCATTAAGTGAGCTTATGTTTTGGGCTATCTTAGGTTAGGTATCTGTAGTTTACGTTAGTTAAGAGAGATACCTATAAATAATGATTGTAATCTAGGGTTTTAAGGAGTACTTTTCAGAATTTAGAAAAAGCTTAGGTTTGAATTTCTTCTTTGCTCTTTGGTGGAGAAGAACTCTATGGAAGCTTAATCTACATGTTCTTGGTTAAAGATTGAAGCTTTTGACTGTAAGTTATGAGATTTCTCTTCTATGAATATATATTGAATGTTTACTATTCTCTTGTGTTATTTCATGATTTTCTTAAATCAAGTACTAGGTTTGGTTATTTGGATTCACTTGCATCTAGTTAATCTTACCAAAGTAGTGACTTTAGGTTATTAATGTATTCTTTATAATTGATAAATTGAAGGGAGAATAGAATTATTGAAGAAATTAGACTGCTTGTGTTAATTTCATAAATCCTTGTTGATTTCTTTGCTTGATTGCTTCTTGTGAATGATTTAGAGGGCTTATCTTGAGTTGTTCACTAGAAAGGGTTAGAAAGGAACGCTTTGTTATTTCTAGCTAATTCATGAGAACATAGAATTTCTGAATTCTACAATAAGATGTTCAATGGTATTAATTGAGGAGACTTCTATGATTAACTTATAGGTCATAAGTGAATTTCAACTAACCAAGACTATTCTTCTCACTGATTTGTCATTCAATTAGTTTTGGTTATAATTAGGTTTATTAAGCCTATCTTGCTATTGCAAACCCCCATCTTTATTTAGTTTATTGTTTTGCTAAGATAATTTTGCATAGATTTTCAATTATTAAGTAGCTCTTCTCCGTGGATACGAACTTGACTTCCCTAACTACATTCATTTGAAGTTAGATAAGTTTTTATTTTGTTTGGAAGCATACGACAAGGCTCACCAATGGGTTACTGAATATGCATTTTCAATAGGTCCCTAGAGGTACATGTGCTAAATATGCAACACTAATACTGATATTCCAAATTTATGATCCGTTGTTCTAAACATTTAATTTAATATTCTAATTTTTAACACTGATGTTCTTACATTCAAATACTATTCTAAACTTTTATATTTGTTTATCCCCATGACTATAAGCAAGGAGTTATACAATGATAATCAAACTTGGATCAATAGGGAAGATGTAACATCACTTGCAGATGATAATTTGATCATGAATAACATTGTTGATTCATGGGCCTATATATTAAACGTTCAGAATAGATGGAGAAACCCTAAAACAAAGAACATATTTTTTTTCACCTCTAATATTTGGGTAAATTATTTTTTTAAAAGTTATAATTGTTATAAACTTCAATTATCTACTTCCAATCAACTTATCTAAATGTTGTTCTAAATTATCATGTTAATGTTCTAAATAGGTTGTCATCATGTTCTAAATTATTGTTTCATTGTTCTACCCCTCTATTAAACAATTCTATACTATTGTTTAAATGTTATAAGATTTTGTATATTACAGATCATACTCTATGGTGATAGATACTTCCCTATGTCAACTACTTTTGATGAAAGATACACGACCTTTACATCTAGAATGGAAAGTGAAATGAAACACTCCAATGTTACTACCTTTGACAAAATGCATTTGGTAAGACAATAATTTTATAATTACTGAATTTCCTTTCCATTAAATTATAAACTCTATAATTTTATTATCACTAAATTTTCAGGTGTTCTTCCCCATAGTAGCCTTTGAACACAATTACTTATTCTATTTCAATTTCATTACAAAAAGCATTGAGGTTATTGACAACAGATTCTTGGATTAGGGAATCTCATTTTCCTCAAAATACAAAAACTACCCTAAGACAATGATAACTAAACATTAAATCTATTAGATTCTTCTATTAGTCTATTGTTCTATTATTCTAACTATACACTACGACTTCTGTTTTATTGTTCTAACTCTCATTTCCTAATGTTCTAAAAATTAATCCTATTGTTCTAAATATCTATTAGTGTATTGTTCTAGTGTTCTAAAATGCTCTTGTATTGTTCTAACCTTTCATTTCAATGTTTTTTGTATAACACAGTCCAAAGCCTTTGCAAGATTTTTAACAGAGAAACAGATAGGGAATGGTCAACTCGTCTCTACTTTCAAAATATCTTTGAAAAAAATGAACTGGAGGGTTAACAAAAATGAAAATGATTGTGGAGTGTTCATCTTAAAGCACATGGAGACAATATCAAAGCCAAAGTGATTCACAATGGGACATAGGAGTAGAAGCTACCATTGTAAGTTACTAGTTTATAGAGTACACTAAGTCGTTTGAATTATTCAAATTTCCATCCGTACACATTAATTTTATTTCATTCTCTATTTTAGTCTAAAATGATTAAGAAATTATGTATTGAATATTATGGAAGAATCTTTACAAGCGATGAGAATCATGTTCATAATGAAGTAATTTCTAAATCAAAGAAGTGGGTAAAAGATCAATTAAAGCAACAAGATGAATCGTGATTAAGCATGGGGCCAACTACAACATGGTTTTGAGTTTTATACCCTTAATGTTTTCTATGAGTTTTAAGAAGTTCACAGTGCTTTTTATGAAAATGGGTTGGAGATTGCAAAAGTTAGTGAATGTAAAGGTGGAAGAACTTATGAGGTTGTTATGGATATTAGTAATTATGAAACAAGGTGTTCTTGTAAGTTGTTTTGTAGGCAAGGAATTCCATGCAGACTTTTGATATAGATTTGGAAGGCAAAGAAGTTAGATAGAATTCCAAATCAATATGTTTTAAATAGGTGGACAACAATGGCTATGAAAAACCCAATGTTTGATGGGGATGGTAATGAGATGGAATGGTGTTCAAATGGTGACGATAGGAAGCGCTTATTGAATGATTTGTGGTCCGAGATTCATAGTTGTGTGAGTTTGGTTGAAGTGAATAATAAAGATATGCATGACTTTGTTAAGTATCTACAAAAGTATAGGGTGAGTTTGGAAGGGAAAAGAAGATTTGCAAAAGAGAGTATGGCATAATAAATCCCAAGTTCTTGAGTTGCTGACTGGGTTTAGCACTCCCTTTGAAATAGCGGTTAGACCTCCTAAAATTTTGAAAAATAAAGGAACAGGAGTACACATTGGGAGCAAAAACTATAGTGGAACTACTTCAAAAAGATTGAAGGGCGATAAGGAGAAAGCAATTGACCAATGTCAAAAGAGAAAAAGGTTATGTCAAGGGTGTGGGGAACTTGGATACTATGATATCCGAAATTGTCCAAATAGAATATTTTGATACTAGTATTGAATTGTATATAGTATGTTGGATTCATGTTTGAAAATTATGCATTTGTGTATTAAGGAAAGACATTTTAAACATATTAATATGAGTTTAGAACAATAGTTTAGGTATATTGAACAATAGTTTAGAAGTTTAGAACAATAGTTTCGAAGTATAGAACAATCAGGTAAAGACGTTAAGAATAATAGTTTAGACATTTAGAACATAACAATAGAGATATAGAAAAATGTAACAGAAATTTAGAACATTCTACGAATATGACCATAATATAATAGTGTTGATAAATAATCACACCAAAGTAATATTTTAACAATAAAAAACTAATTATGCATATAGTAATATAATGTTACTACTATTGTTCATAGAGTTCATTCAAATTAAAATAATAAATCCATGTTGTAGTTGGCCCCATGCTTAATCACGATTCATCTTGTTGCTTTAATTGATCCTTTGCCCACTCCTTTGATTTAGAAATTACTTCATTTCGAACTTGATTCTTCCATAGTATTCAATGCGTAATTTCTTAATCATTTCAGACTAAAACAGGGAATGAAAGGAAATTAATGTGTACGGATGAAAATTTGAATAATTCAAAGGACTTAGTGTACTCTATAAATTAGTAACTTACATCGATAGCTTCTACTCCTATGTCCCACTGTGAATCACTTTGGCTTTGATATGTGTCCATGTGCTTTAAGAGGAACACTCCATAATCATTTGCATTTTTGTTGTCCCTCCATTTCATTTTTTTCAATGATGTTTTGAAAGTAGAGACGAGTTGACCATTCCCTATCTGTTTCTTTATTAAAAATCTTGCAAAGGCTTTGGATTGTGTTATAAAAAAATATTGAAACAAAAGGTTAAAACAATACAAGAGCAGTTTAGAACACTAGAACAATACACTAATAGATATTTAGAACAATAGGATTAATTTTTAGAACATTAGGAAAGGAGAGTAAGAACAATAAAACAGAAGTCATAGTGTATAGTTAGAACAATAGAACAATAGACTCATAGAAGAATCAAATAGATTTAATGTATAGTTATCATTGTCTTAGGGTAGTTTTCGTATTTTGAGGAAAATGAGATTCCCTTCTCAAAGAATCTGTTGTCAATCACCTTAATGCTTTTTGTAATGAGATTGAAATAGAATAAGTAATTGTGTTTGAAGGCTACTATGGGGAAGAACACCTAAAAATTTAGTAATAATAAAATTATAGAGTTTATATTGTAATCGAAAAGAAATTTAGTAATTATTGAACTATTGTCTTATTAATTGCCTTTTGTCAAAGGTAGTGACATTAGAATGTTTCATTTCACTTTCCATTCTTGATGTAAAGGCCATGTATCTTTCATCAAAAGTAGTTGACATAGGAAAGTATCTATCATTGTAGAGTATGATCTATTATATTCAAAATTTTATAATATTAAAACAATAGTATAAAACTGTTTAATAGAGGGGTAGAACAATGAAACAATAATTTAGAACATAGTTTAGAACATCAACACGATAATTTAGAACATCATTTAGATAAATAGATTGGAAATAGATAATTGAAGTTTATAACAATTATAACTTTTACAAAAATAATTTACCCAGAGCTCAAAGGTGAAGAAAAATCTGATCTTTGATTCAAGGTTTCTCCATCTATTCTGAACGTTCAATATATAGGCCCATGAATCAACAATGTTATTCATGATCAAATTATCATCTGCAAGTGACGTTACATCTTCCCTGCTAATCTAAGTTTGATTATCATTATATAACTCCTTGCTTATAGTCATGGGGATAAACAAATATAAAAGTTTAGAACTGTATTTGAATTTAAGAACATCAATATTAAATGTTTAGAACAACGGATAATAAAGTTGGAATATCAGTATTAGTGTTTAGAAAACATGTACCTTAAGGGTCCTATTGAAAATGATATTCAGCAACCCTTCTTTGTGCTGCATCGACTCTTTTCGAAGCCGTTTCATTCTCGACCATGAATGGATAGCGTAGATATAAAGGAAGGTTTTTCAAACGTCTTTTTTCTCGTTGTGGCTCTTTTTCATTCAACCCGACCACAACGTCTTGCTTAGAACTTAAAGTAGTTCAGAACATTCAAATAAATAGAAAAATAGTTCACATCTTTAGAACAATAGGCCAAATATTTAGAACAATAAGAACTAATAGTTAGAATAATAAAACAGGTATTTAAAGCAAACATTTAAAAAACAGAAAAAATGTGTAGAGTAGTAGAACTATAGCGTAGTTGAGAATGATTACCTATCCTTTGCAATATCTTACACAATTGACTGTGTCAATTTGTGTATTTGCTCTTCCGATTCTTGTTTTGATGAATTGCAATGTTCAAGTTGAATAGGAGTAGAAGCAACTGGGTTGATCTTTTGCTCTGTTTGAGCCAGAGAATCAGTAATAGGTGGGGCAGGTGAAGCAGGAGGTGTTAAAAATAATGCATCAATGGGGGGGGGGGGGGGGGTAGGGGAAGCCGGGGGAGTTAGAATAAGAGGACGGGGAGGTGACAATGTTTGTGATTTAGTAAAAAGGTTAAAGGTAGGGTGAGATGAAACAACCACATCCTTAGGTTGATATCTTTCCCAAGCTTTACCCATTACATCGTTGAGCTCTTGTATGAAAGTTGGCTTGTCAAAAAGATGGTGGTCCTAGCTGAGAATGGCGGGACTACTCATCAAATCTAGACACTGAGTATTTGGTACTAAGGTATACTTGTTCCAAATGTTGGAAATTAGAGTATTCATTTCATCTCTCATTTCGATTTCTCTAAATAAGCTGCTTGCTAGTTCAATCATAGAGTAAATGTCATTGACATTGGAAGCAAGAGTCTTTGCCAAATTCGCAAAGTTGTTTAAGAAAGCCTAGACGGATGGAGAAAAATAAATTAGAACAATAGTACTAAATTTTGGAACATTAGTGTGATAATTTAGAACAATAATACCTAATTTAGGAACATTACTGTAAGAATTATAACACTAGTGTAATAATTTAGAATAATATAATTTAGACGAATAATAACTTAGATTGCTAAAATTACTAAAGTTTAGAACATTAGTGTAATCAAATGTAGGACTTAGAACAATAGCTTGATCTTTTTAGAATAACACAATATTAATTTTAGAACATATGCTAGAATATTAAGATGTTAAAAATAAAGTTACAAGTACGCCTGCTGGAGCAGAAGATGTTGAAGGTAATACCCTAGATTCAGGGTTAGCATTCTCCTCTTTGATCATTCTCTCAAGAATGATCTCTTTCCCAAATCCTCTTGTTATTTCAATCTTTATTCTTGATTGGATCAGTTCCTTCTTCCAGACTCAAATCAAAGGGAATTGTTTTGGTTGAACAACATTGCCTCTTTTGAGGCGATCAAAGTAAGAAATCTGTAGAACAATAGGGGAAACTTTAGAACAATAGCACAAATGTTCAGAACAATGTACCATATATTTAGAAAAATAGTCATAACAATAATAAAAATAGAGTAATCAGACAAAATTTAGCAAAAATAGACTTACAAGTAAAAATGGTAGTGGACTTGGGAAAAATACAGACCCATTTTGCCAATTACTTATTGATTGGACCATGTGCTTGTATTTGAATTCACACCAATCAAGTGTTTTAATACTTCTTATGTCTTCGCAGTAGGAAAAGAACTTAATGTTGAGTAATCGGTTTTCTGTGGATTTAACACAGCAATTGATGGCAACTACGACAAAGTTCCACAAGAACTCGCACACATCCCTTACTTTTAGCTCCTCTATTTTAGAAATAAGGGATGTGTTTGTAGGACTCCCAGTAGTAATGCCAAACATACTTCTCCAGCGTTGCACAAACGCTTTTGCTTTTTTATCCTAATCAACAAGTTCCTTTTCATCAATATGGGTCCCTCCAATGGGAAGCCCATAAACTAGGTGGACATCATTAACTGATATTGGTATCTCTTGGCCATGGGAGAGTACCAAAGAAGATCTATCTTCATCAAAGCTATCAATCAATTCTACATAGAAGCTAGATTTATGAACATTTAAGTTTAGTTCTAGAAAGCCACCAAAGCCTATAGTTTTTTTTGGCTTCTTTGTGTTGGTCAGAGAGGTTTGGGTGGAATTCTTTGGGTAAGGAAATCCCTTTTTTGAGGGTTTTGGAAGTGTTGGGGGAGTTCTTTTTTCTTCTTTTGTTGCTTGTCCAAAGCAACATATGTGCATTTCCGTTTATCTAATAACAACTGGTTCTCTTTCAACACTCCTACATGAAGATAAGAACATTGCAACAGGAGTTTAGTACATTGGAAACAAAAATTAAAACATTAAAATAATATAACAAAATTTTAAAACAACTGAGCAACGTTTTTAGAACATTATGTAGCAACGTCTTAGAACATTGTAAGAAATTTTTAGAACATTAGGTTCATTATTTTAGAACAACCGACCAAACTATTAAGAACAAGAGAAGCATAATGTAGAACGAAGGAAATATAAGTGAGAATATGATTTTTCTAAATTAGAACAACAAAACCATCTACTTCAAACATTAGAGTAACATTTTAGAAAATTTATAGCAACATTAAAATAATAGAGCAACGTAAGTACACTAGAGCAATGTCATAGAACATTGGAAGAACTTTTTAGAACATTAGGTTCATTTGTTTAGAACAACTGACCAAACTATTTAGAACAAGAGAAGCATTATGTAGAACTAAGGTAGTATAAGTTAGAACATGAGTTTGCTAAATTAGAACAACCAAACCATCTACTTAGAACATTAGAGTAACGTTTTAGAATATTAATAGCAACACTTAAACAGTAGAGCAACATAAGTACATTAGAACAACATTTTTGAACTTTGGAAGAACTTTTTAGAACATTAGGTTCATTAGTTTAGAACAACTGACCAAACTATTAAGAACAAGAGAAGCATTATGTAAAACAAGGGAAGTATAAGTTAAAACATCAGCTCACTAAATTAGAACAACCAAACCATCTACTTAGAACATTAGAGTAACGTTTTAGAACATTATAGCAACATATAAACAGTAGAGCAACATAAGTACATTAGAGCAATGTTTTAGAAAAATGAAAGAACATTTTAGAACATTAGGTTCATTAATTTAGAACAACCAATCATCTTATTTAGAACAAAAGAAGCATTATGTAGAAAGAGGGAAGTATAAGTTAGAACATGATTTTGCTAAATTAGAACAACGAAACCATCTACTTAGAACATTAGAGTAATGTTTTAGAACATTTATAGCAACGTTAAAATAGTAGAGCAACATATGTACATTAGAGCAACGTTTTAGAACTTCGGAAGAACTTTTTAGAACATTAGGTTCATTAGTTTAGAACAACCGACTAAACTAGTTAGAACAAGAGAAACATTATGTAGAATGAGGGAAATATAAGTTAGAATATGATTTTGCTAAATTAGAACAACGAAACCATCTACTTAGAACATTTGAGTAATGTTTTATAACATTATAGCAACGTTAAAATAGTAGAGCAACATAAGTACATTAGAGTAACTTTTTAGAACATTGGAAGAACTTTTTAGAACATTAGGTTCATTAGTTTAGAAAAACCGACCAAACTATTTAGATCAAGAGAAGCATTATGTAGAATGAGAGAAGTACAAGTTAGAATATGAGTTTGCTAAATTAGAACAACAAAACGATCTATCTAGAACATTTGAGTAACGTTTTAGAATATTATAGCAATGTTAAAATAGTAGAGCAATGTAAGTTCATTAGAGCATTATTTTAGAACATTGGAATAACTTTTTAGAACATTAAATTCTTTAGTTTAGAACAACCGACCAAACTATTTAGAACAAGCAATGCATTATATAGAACGATGGAAGTATAATTTAAAACATCAATTCATTTAATTAGAACAACCAAGTCATGTACTTAGAACATTAGAGTAACATTTTAGAATATTATAGCAACATTAAAACAGTAGAGCAACATAAGTACATTAGAGAAAGTTTTTAGAACAATAGAAGAACTTTTTAGAACATTAGGTTCATTAGTTTAGAACAACTGACCAAACCATTTAGAACAAGCGAAGCATTATGTAGAATGATGGGTTCTGAACTTAAAACAGCAAAAGCCTTGTTTGGAACAATATAAGTACAGCTTAGAATAGTTTTTACTGAATATAGAACATTAGTCACAAATTTCTTAAACGTATGTTGGAAATTAAACAATATTTAGTAAATTGCCAATCCCTTGAGTTTGTGTGTATGGCTGAATATGATTATGTGTCTTCAGTAATCCTTTGGCTGAGATTTTGAAACTCATTTGTGTTTGATTACGAAAATTAACCAAAAAAAAGATAAAATAATAATTTAAATGCTTATAGAAGTCCCGCAATCGTCTTCTTTGACAGTTGTTTATCTTTGTTAGAGGAATCCATAACTGAAGAAATGTTTAAAAAAGGAAGCAACAATGGCGCATGAATTTTATAGACGAAAGGTTGAAGAATGACAGAGAAAAGGCATAAGAAAGGGCAGAAGAAGACGAAAAGTGTTTGGAGAAGTGAAGGAATGATTTGACAAATTAGAAAAGAAAAGTGGGCTATTATATCTATGCGGGTACCAAAGTGTTAGTTATTTTTTTGAAACCAACTATTATTGTTAGAAATTGTTGTAATTATGGTTTTGCCATTATTTTTATGTTAAACCACATCTGTTAGATCTGGTAAGTAGATGGTCTTAGATGGGTTTTTACACACAAACGAGTTCTTATATTAGGGGGGGGGGGGGGGGGGGGTTCTCACATGAACCCACCCCTATATATATAGCTCATTTAGGCTCATCGAGCCCTCAATCCTGGATTGTTTGAGCTTGAGCTCGGGCTCACTTTTGTAAAGCTTGGACTTGGCTCGTCTCGGCCGGGCTCACTTAATTTCGAGCTCGTGCCAAGCTTTGCGCGATCTGATTCAGAGTAGCACACGAGCTAGCTAAGTTCATATCGAGCCCTATCCGAGAGGGAGACGCTATCAGGGTAGTGTGACTTGCAACCACTTCAGTGGGGATTATGCTTTTTTTTTTCCTTGCGCTTATGCGATTCACTAGTTATGACTTTGCAATTTTTAGGTATAACATCCATCTCTTATGGGGAATTTTTTATATTCCCTGAGGATAATGGAGTCTTTACTAGGGTTTAAGTTTGAGATTATATCTAAACTTTATAATTCATGTGGTTTCTTCTAGATTGGACCTTCTAGGGAAATATGGGGTTATGGCGCATTCTTGAACCTAAATTTGCTCAGGGTAGATGACAATTTCTAGGGAAACTTCCAAATCAAGTCATTTTCAATGTTTTGACTTTTATAGTTTCTAAAGACGCCTCCCACATTTTGGGTCATTATTAGCCATGCAAATCTGTGGATACCTCCTATCTTTGTGGTTTTGCTGGGGGAAAATGGCATAGTTAATTGTACGAGATCGATCCATCTTTTTTATATTTATTTTGTAGACGGCACCTAAAGTAGAATTTTGGTGCTTTAGGGAAAAAATGGTATTTTTCCATTAATTTAAAGCTTTTATAAATTTTCCGCGTGCTTTTAGGATGTCATCTAGAGACTCTAGGCCTATCTTGGCAGAATCAAAGAATTTTGGTGTTATGTTGTAATCATGTTATGGATGCGTATTCTTTGTTTGTTCTATTACACAAGGTCAATAACAAATCTTTATTTTTCAGAGGCCTTAAACGCCTTTTTGCTGCCCTTTTGGAGTTCAAGAGCGGTGTTCGAACTCTATTTTTGTTGTCTGGCGATTTTAGAGTGGTATTACTCCACCGAGGATTGTCTTTTTTGGTTGTTTTGGGGGTACCACAAAGTTTTTCTGAATATACTTCCTTGTTGATGATTTGTTTTTACTGTGGTTATGCTTGTTTGGTTTTGATGTTTTCAGAATTTATTTTATGTTTGCCAAGTTTGGAGAACAATGTGTTTGTTTAGATTACAATTTGAAAATTAGGAGTTTCTTCATGTTTGGCAGCATGGCTAATAAGGGTCTTGAGCCATCTTGTGCAGATTTGGTGCTCAACTATGATAACGCTTGAGGAGAGCGGGTCAAGGAACCCGAAAAAGATGCCCTAAAGGCATAATTTCATGCTTTCAGAGGGATTCTTGAAGAATTTAGGCTCCCCTATCACGCTTGTTTACATTATTTTGTTTGTCATGCACTCTAACATTTGTTATTTTTCTTAGATGACAATTTATTTAATGATCCTCATATGACTGGAAAGGTAGGTCGGCATCTGGCTCTTGCTCCACCGCTAATTATCTTGTAAGGTCAGGTTCCTAGATTTTCAAAGGTTTTAGGGTTGTGTTAAGGCATTTAATGCTTTAATTATATCTTGTACTTATGTAGCTTTGGATATATGGTTGATTTTGCTAAGCATGTGTAGACACAAAATCGAGTCTCTCTGTGTAGCGGTCTAATGACAAACTAACCCTTGCGGATGGACTTAGCTTAGGTCGAGATTGAAATCACCTCAAAATCAAACTCTCAAAAAGCCTTAAACACAAACTATGCCCAAAACATATACCTTGGCCCAAACACAAAGCCCAAATAAAAAAATTTAAATCAATAAACGTTAAGCAAACCCCTAATCCATGTAAAGTAAAAATTGCTCGGAGCACTAACGCTCAAACTGAGCGTTAAATGCATGAATTGAAGCAAGCCCAAGTTTGAGCGTCCAACGCCAACTTAAGGTGTCCAACTCGAGACATTGTGTCCAACGCCAACTTAAGGTGTCCAACTCGAGACATTGTGTCCAATGCCCATCTAAACGACATCTAGTTCACTTCCTGCTTCGAGCGTTTGATGCACAACTGTGAGTAGTGCTCCCTCAAAAGCACTCCTGACTCATTTTACTCCCGCTTTCAATTGAGCAAAATATGCTCTTGTTAAGCGCCAGACACACAGCTCTGGCGTTTAACACTCGAATTCAGCGTACGACACTCAAATTTAGCGTTTAACACTCAGTTGTCCACCTCTTTTTTGCCTATATAAATACCTCTAAATTTTAGGAGCAAATGGATTGAAAACTCTCATTTTAAAAACACTGTTACTTTGCCAAAATACTCTCTTAAACACTTTCAAAACCTCGCAAACATCTCTTTAACCTATTCAAGGTGCAATCAAAGCATAACTTGCCTTAGCAAAACAAGAAATCATAACCTCGTCAAGCCACACTCAATCAAGACTCAAGCAAAGGAACTTGGCCAGACATTAGGGTTTTTAATTTTTAATTTTTCACAAAAAATCAGTGTTTTTTTTTATATAAAATTCAGTTTTTTTTTACAAAATCAAATTTTTTTTAAAGTTAGATTTATTTATCAAAATTCAGAAATTAAAATTTAACAAAAGAAGAAAGTTAAACAATTATTAAAAATAAATAATCATGGTAAAGGGCAAAAATGTCATTTCATATAAAAATTGCGAACAGTTAGTGGTAATTTGCGGGCGAGGTTTAATAACTCCCAAAAACTGTACATAAATTTTCAATTGTTTATTTTAAAAATGGTGACAAAATAATACAACATAGCATTATAACTCACGAAAAAGTTATGTAATTTTTTACGTAGTATTTATAATTAGGGTAATTTGCATGAAACTACCACGTAAAAACATTATCTTGTAAAAAACTACCACATAAAAATAATCTTGTGAAAAACTACCATATTAAAAAATTCAATTGCCATATACGACCACGTGGTCATTTTTGGGTGTTGACCCGGTTTTGCGCCATTGACTGGCACAAGGGAGGCACATGTTGCTAGCTTAATTTTTTTTTTAGTTATTGAACCTTTAAGGGGACTCCCGATAATTTTACCACTCATTCTTCCACCCACTCGCTAAGAAGACCTCTTCTCCGGTATCCTAGACAAATCTTCAGTTTCTCATCCTATCTTCAATATAACGTGGCTTCTAGTTCCACTTATGTGACGACTACTATTGTCATCCTATGTACATGACACTATATAGGTGAAGAAGTTTTCAACAACTATGGATAGAAGTCCTATTTTGGCAAAAGAGGGTACTCACACAAATTTCTCTGCAGAATTTCAACTAGTATACAACATTTTCATATAGGATGCACTAATCATATTGCTATCAACATCTTCAAAGAACTTTATCAACCTCTTCAAAGAACTTTATCAACCTCATCGACATCTAGACATCATAACGCGAGATATTAAGCATCACATTGAGATACACATTTTGAGCAATATCAGGTATTTAGGTGTGCTATTGAACAAATTTATACCAAATAAATTAAAAGAGGGAAATAATTAAAAGGAAAAGGAGAAAAAATAAAAATTAAACTGGTCCCCTGTGCCTCCCATGTGCCAGTGAACGACGCAAAATCGAATCAATGTCAGAAAACCACCATGTGGTGGTATAATGCAATTGGATTTTTTTAATATGGTAGTTTTTCACAAGATTGTTTTTATGTACTTGTTTTTCATAAGATGATGTTTTTACGTGGTAGTTTATTGTAAATTATTCTTATAATTATTGGTGTTAGTTCTTGTACACCAAGCATAATACAAGTATAAAGCTAGTTGCTTATAAATCAAGCTATTAAAATGCTATTGTAAGAAGTTCTCCTTGAGAAGTTGAGATTAATGGTGGGAATAGGCCACGCAAAGGGACCATGATTGATCACGAGTGAACTCAAGATCCAACCTCAATTGAAAAAAAAATCGTAATGGATCTTTAAAAAGGCAAAAATTAAACGGATGACCTCCCAAAATATCACATTATTATTTATGAACTCCCAAACAACAAATGAAAAAGCTGGGATCAAAAGAGATGTTTTCATACTCACTACAAAACTTTAAAAAAATTACAAGTTTCTTAGTCAAGAAAATGCAACAATGGCCCTTTCAACTGATTGAAGGTTTGTTATGATTGGATCACACATTGAGGGAGAGTTTTTGAGCTGCAAGGGCCTCAGCCTCTAGAGTAGGCTCCCAAAGAATTGTTGTCTCTGCTAGCAAACCTGTTACGATGTATGGGTCCATGTTTGAAGCTGGTCGCCTGTCTTCAAGGTAGCCTGGATAGAAAATCAGGGCCTCATCACTACATGAAGATTTCTAGTACGTTGTGTTAAGCGATAAAAACCCATATGTGAGTTGGGACCAATTGTTCTATATTGACTAAATAAGTGAGAGTTAAACACTTTATAAGGCTAACGAACAATTTTTTCTATTACTATATGGTTTTGGGATGGAACCCTCTTGGACCTTGGTATAACCCTCACAGCTATTTCAAGGAGTTGCGATATTCAAACACGAACTTTCGGATTCTTTTTGATTGGTTAATAATATTTTGGTTTTTACTTTTTAACAGATTATCAGATTGAAAAGATTGTATGAGTGAGGAAATATTATTACCTTTCCCTTCCTTTTCTGTATCACGACCTACACGAATTGAGCAACCACGGTTGGCAACACCCTGAAAATTACCAAAAATAATTTTGTTATCCCTTTCAACAACAAATGCTAAAAAATTCACCCAAAGAAAAAGGCATAACATTTCAGCAAAGTAAGATTAGACAGTTCTGAGCATACCCAAGAGAATGTGTTGATGTCTGCAGTCTCATGCTTCCCAGTCAACCTTCTTTCATTCCCTTCTCCATAAGCACTGATGTGTTCTTTATGGCGTAAAGATAGATTTAAAATTGCCTTCTTGATCACTTCAAAACCACCCTCTTCTCTCATTGACAATGTACTAAACCAAACAACAATCACGCACATCAGATAAAACTGACACTCACTAACACGACAAAAAATCGAATCCTTATTATCAAAACAATGGGGTCAGATACAGGTGCCACAGTTCACCAAATATGGAAAAACAATGTGATAAGATTTTTAAGTTACCTGTAGTTGGTGTGGCAACCTGCACCATTCCAATCACCCTGTTGAAAAAAAAGGATTTGGAGAAAGTTCAGCTTATTACATTGGATGTGCATAAAAAAGAGTTGATTTGAAATGCAAAAGAATATGAGGGTACCTCAATTGGCTTTGGATCAAGGGTCAGGACTACACCGGTTTGTTCTGTAATTCTCTGTTTGAAGGAAA
This sequence comes from Dysphania ambrosioides, assembly GCA_026401315.1. Taxonomy (NCBI): domain Eukaryota; kingdom Viridiplantae; phylum Streptophyta; class Magnoliopsida; order Caryophyllales; family Amaranthaceae; genus Dysphania; species Dysphania ambrosioides. The sequence continues at coordinate 15,839,637 of CM048662.1, forward strand.
ATAAATATGTTATACTATATGAAATGTATGTATCTGTGAATAGTTCGTGAGATATGTTAGTGATATCCATTTTCATGTCAACTTTAGTTTAAGACATGGTTAATATCAGTGCCCTTCTTTCCTATGATAGTGATATTATTTAGATGATATGGACAGAAATTTGGGAACAAGTGAGTAAGCCACTAAGAACAAAATTTTTATTTGATCTAATGCCATATCCTACAGCTTTTGACACAGTAAAATATGACGGTGGCTAGTGTGGATGGAAACTTGAACTTTTCAGGATAATACCTCAAGAATATATCTAGCACACCAGACATGATCTCCAGCTTCAATACCAACACTTGGACCAACTTGGAATTCCCACTGCAGGATAGACAAATGCAAGATAGGTTTTCATAAATTACATCAAAAAGTGATGAAATAGAGATAGACACATGAGAATGGTATATAAAGAAAACCTGGCCCGGCATAACCTCCCCATTGGTTCCACTTATGTTAATACCAGCATACAGGCAAGCTTTGTAATGAGCATCGGATATGTCACGCCCGAATGATTTATCAGCACCAACACCGCAGTAGTATGGACCCTAGAAATACCAAAATATCATTGTATGAAACAACCATGAAATAATGACGAAGCATAGTTTTCTGAATGTTAGTGGAATGGGGTAACTTACCTGAGGACCAGGATAGGCCCCAACAGGCCATCCCAAAGGCCAGTTAACATTTGGTTGCATCAGTGTGTATTCCTGTTCTATTCCAAACCTGTAGAAGGTTAACTATCAGACTAAACCTTAAGTAAATAAGGTAGAGAAGGGGGAAAAACAGGGAAAAAAAATAATTAAACGACTCGTCAGGTAATTTGGAGTTCAACAAATGCGGAACCATGCACAGTTGTAAGTCATATTGCTCAGATATGCACATTGTTCACATCTCATCAGCCCCAAGGGATGCCCTACTGTAAGAAGATATGCGCTATGGGTGTTTTAAGGAAACTACAGGCATCTGACACTCTTTTTCCTCGCTCGTCCGGTTGTTCCTTCTTCCTCAGTATCCAACTTTTTCGTATTAATTTTGACATTCAAATGCAAAAGCTGACTAGGAGATGTATGAGGAAATGGATATTGTCAATGGGGAGAAATCCATACCATGGGACCTCAGAAACAACCTTTTGGTTGCTGAAGATCTGAGCAGCTTTGTGGCGTTTGTTAGTTGGGATTGGTTCTCCCGCAGGTGTGTATGCGTCACAGATTACCTAGAAAAATGGCACAGAGAGAAATTATGATTTTAATTTTAGAAGAGTTAAAATTTCAGGCATCATGAGTTTTCACTATCCAATTCATTGCCTATATGAAACTCACCAATATATTTTTCCCTCCACGGAATGGATCCTTAAAAATTGCTTGGGGGCTGTAACAGAAGAAACGTGACACAACAGTGACTTAGTATGAATAATGATCACTTATTAAAAATTTCAAGCCTCAGAACATCTCCACTTCAAAACCGGACAAGGAATATGTGAAAAGTGATGGTTTTATAGATGTTCCAAAATCTTACTATAAAATAACTTCACTGTCTTCTCCTGGAGCTTGTCCTGTGCTAGATCCATCATAGTTCCACTTGGGAAGCTCGGATGGATGTTCAACAGGCTTTGAGATTGTCTGGTATAACAAGTAACATTGGTTAGGGAAAAACTGCAGTAGCCTTAGCATCTAAAAGAGTCAAAGGTGATAGCAATCAATATACAGCATCAATATAGCTTTACCCTTGATTTGCTACGAAGATCAATCCCAGATCCTCCAATCCTGTTCCAGAGGACAATTTTAACTGAATGAGTTCTGTTATCCTCTATGAACCACCAAGCATATCTTATGTAAGGATGACAAAAAGTCGAATGCTGCCATAAAACTATCAACTTTTTTCATTTAAAGCTACAAGAATATTATCTGGCTTAAAGACGTCATGGTTCAAAAATTAACACATCAGGAAAATCTGTGTTACCAAATGTATTCTGCAATGATCTTGTCCGTGTATGGAGTAACATCCAAATTGAGAAGCTGCTCCACCCTGTTGATGGTACTATTGCCTGACTGGAGAGAAGCATATACTCTAAACTTAGGTGAGCATTTAATTGATCCCTTTTGGCCTTGTTTCAGCAATATGGAAGTCCAAGGGTTTGATGTCATTGAATTTGTCAATCCCTTGGAGAATTTCATCTGGCATTGCATGCTTGGTGCTAGTATCTGCGCCATCTTTGGTCACTTCTCCCTATGAAGTGAAATAGTCAGTCACATATACTACTATACTAGAGTACTAAGCTACTTCATAAGACTAATCTGTCAAGAGGGATAGACTAGCTATGTGGCAACGAGAAAGAGAGTCAACATGTGTAGCAACAGCCCATCAAAGTTCACTACCATCAGTTCAGAAAACTACATATCATACCATATCATATGTCCCAAATCTCTGTTTTCATGAACTCCTACATATCATGCCATACCATATGTCCCAAATCTGTGTTTTCATGAACTCCAGATTACTTGTGTAATGTTTCCAAACCGACAACTTAGGGAACTTTTAGATCAAATACTTAAAAGAAGTGAAACTACATGCGTAACTCAGAATCTTAACTTTATAGCAAGTACCAAGTTAGACCCTTGACATCCCAACATGAGTATTGGCTATTTTATTGGAAAAAATAACTTGGGAGATTTAATAATATAGCTGATCTTGACCTGGGACTTGAACCCTGATCTTACACATTGACACAGCAACCCAATTTAAGTATCATAATAACATAATGTGCTATCAACAACAAACAACCTTTGGGTAATTATTCTAACATCTTCCTCTGTTTCTTTTAGCATTGTTTATGCCACTGAAAGCACCAAGGCCTTTTTGACAGGATTTTAAGAGAACATTACAATGATACTACTCGGATTACTTTTTAAAACACTGTTTGTGCCATTAATACTAATAGTATATTAATAGATATCAAAAATCTTTTTAAATCAGGTAGTTGGGTTCTTTACTTTTATCCAAATCAAATCAAAAAAAGCCAAGGATATACTTTTTGGTTGGTAAGTGCAGCAGATACTTGCTTAATAGTACAGACAACTGATTATCACAGCTGATCAAAACAATTCATGACCCAAAACTTTAATTCATATCTGATCTTCCTTTTAACAAGATGTACCAATTAAAAAATCGAAGACAATGCTGTATAATATAATTCAAAAGTTGATCATATTTGATTGTATACAACAACAACAACCCAGTAAGGATCCGACCAATGCCAAACTTTAGGAAGAATCAGATGAACAAAATCTAACCTCCAACCTATTGATTACTACCACTTTCAAACATCAATCTTCAATCTTAATTTAGCTAGCACACTACGACTTGATCATGTCACATTGTCCAAAACCATTTATAATACGGACGCCAACAGTAGAGTCCTAGGATATTACTTAAGACTTGGGATCAAAACTCAACATTACCTTTGCGACTCTCCATAAACCCGAAATCAAACAATGCCATTCCACGGTAACATAAAAGGCCAGAAAGACTAGTAAAGCAGGTGGCCATTAGATAATTGTCAATCTTAGTACATGATAATGCAAGACGATGCAAAACTTATTTCAACCACTTGGACCATAAACAAACATTTATTAAGTAATAAAACTACTACATTTGATGCAAAACACATCAAAAAAAATGAAAAAAACAAGGAACAAAAGAAAGACGTGCTACCTTAGCTGAGAATCAGTTGGAGAAAAGGTGGTGTGAGTCAACTACCAAAGGAGGGAAAGAGGGATATGGAAAGAAAGAAAGGGAGAGTGACAAAATAAGTAAGGTTGATTAGATGGGAGGCGTAAGTAATATTATAATATTATGAGTGCATAATGAGAGAATACTGAGTGAGAGTTGGCTTTTGCAAAGTAGATAGGGGTGTTCCACATTGAGTGGTGAAAAAAACAGTTTGAAAGATGCTTTGGAGGCCGCAAGAGTAATCTCTGGACTATATTTATGGAATGGAAAGATCCTCAAAATGTTGGTAGCTAGCTTTAGATAAGGTGTCTCTTTCTTGCTACTGTGGGTGTTGCCCTTTTGCCCATTTTACCAGTTACTTTGCCATCTTTTTCCGAGTTGAGTTAAATAGCACATAGGTGAGGCCGGGCGCTGGTACTACATTTGTTCTCTTTTAGGCCACTTTTCATCATTTTTTATTTATTTAAACTTGTTTTACTAATCAAAGTAATTGTGTTGATTATTATTAATATTTGATGAATGAAACATACTTCGTACCAAGTATTAATAGCAGCTATTCTTACTGGAGAGAACAATATTACTTTCGTTTCTTTATATTCTTCTCAATTGGAATCTATAAATTTTAGAGTTAAATTTTAGTCATGAATTTTTCCTAATCTATATAAAAAAAGCATAATCATATGGGGTCTTGAAATATTCATCTTAATGTACATTATTCAAGTATAAACTTTTTATAATTTTTGCATATACACAATTAAAAATATTTAAAATTTAGTTTGTTTTGGGATCTGTGCAAAAATAAATAGGAAAAACAAAAACAAATGGAGGGAGTATAGGTAAAAGAATTGATAAAATTAATTAAAACGCACTAGGAAATAGAATATTAAATTAATATAATAAAAAATTCATATGTCATAAACTATGGGTTTTTTTACAAACTAGGCTATATATGGATATATATAAAGTAGAAAGAACTTTAGGAAATTTCTCAAAGAGTGGAGGGAGTAATTAGTATATTTAGTTGCATTGAGTTAAATTAAATTTTACTACTTTCTCCATTCCTTCATATTTGTCTATTTTGGACTATTAGATTCAAAAATAAAGGGGAATCTTTAGAAATCTTAATTGGTAACGAGGTTATTATTTTATTGAATAAAAGATAGTGGGATTATTTAATGAACAAAAGATAGTGTAAATTAATATTTCATTAATTAAAATAACCAAAAGATTCTCATTAGTTGCTTACAAGGACACTAGTGGGGGAAGACCCCTTTCCCTTTCTGTTCTCTAAGAAAAAAGGTTGCATTGTAAAAACCAGACCCTCTATTGTTGCCTTACTCATCAAGTTGTTCACTCAAAACCTAGTTGGCTTTCTGAGCCTTAAAATTCTTACAAAAAACCCTACAGTTAGCATAGGCAAAAAAGATCATTATCTAAGCAATACATTCAAAGTTCGACCATCCAACACAAGGAATAGGCATTCAGCCCCAAGCTAAGCATCACGCAATGAAATAACATCTTTTGATCAACTACTTCTAGGGTTGCAAGGAACTAGGAGCGCTTTTAGGGAGCGTTGAACCTTAGGGCGTCCAATGCTAGAACTGGATGTTAGGTGTTAGTACTATGAGTTTAGGCATCTAACACCATGCTCTTTGGTGTTTGACACTGAGTTCGAGCGTCGGTGATTTGAGTATTTTCAACATAGGTCGGTCTTTGGGGAATATTAGGGATTAAGCATGTGGTTAAAGGTTTTTTTTAGTGTTTTGTGGTTTTACCAAATTTGAATTTTGGTTTACTGTGTTTGAGGCTTTTTGAGGTTATTTGAGGGCTTTTTGGGTTCTGCTAATCTCAACCTTTAGCCATGTTTAGCCCACCTACAAGGGTTGGTTCTTCATGGTACAGTGACGTGAGGAGACACTATTTTGTGTCTACATTTGCAAGGGGCCTGGGGTATTTTAGGGAAGTTTTTCTAAAGTATTTAAATGGTATGGATTCGATGCCTCTAGGGATGTCTTTGTCCCACTAAGGTATTAAAACAATGTGAAATATCTTTTCGAGACAACCTCAGAGTTTGAGGTTTTTTGGGTTACAAGTATCCTAGGGAACTTGGTTGCTCTCAAGATATGAGCAATTTCTCAAGCTTTGTGTGGTTACTCCTAACTAGATCCATTAGGGTCACAAACGACACCTACGACTTTTAGGGAAATTTCCCACACTTTTGGCAAGAGCTAGCCTACGATTTTGGAGACGCCTCGTACATTATGGCTTATGGGGATGATTCTCGTAAATTATGACTTCTCCTAGTATTATGACTTCTAAGGACATCTCCTATACTTTAGTTTTGGTTGAGGGATCAATGAACATGAGTATACAAAGTTAACTTAGCTTTTTGGATTTCAGACATGGCACACGAAATCCATTTCAAGAATTTTTTGTTAATGCCAAGCAAGGCCTGGTGACGACTAGATCCTCTAGAGAATAAAAGATATTTGTAATAGTACAGGGTTGACCGGTCTTGTTTAGATTTCAAAGACAGCACCCAAAGTACAATTTTTGGAACTTTAGGGCAAAATGGTCTTTTGTCATTAATTTAAAGCTTTTGTGAATTCCCTACGCGCTTTTGGGGACTTAAAGATAAGGAACCTTTCGTTTTATTGCCAATAAAGGCCGCTTTAGTCAATTAGGTATATGCTAAGCATTAAATATATGCGTTTAACGCTGGACCGAGGCATTAGACGCTAGGCCTCTTCCATTTGACGTCAAAACATGAATTGGACGCTCAAAACATGTATCGGACACTAGACTTGGTTGTCCAATACCAAAACTAGGGGTATTTAGCATTTCCTTTGACATTTTCAAACTCCCTTCCCTAAAAAAAACCATCCAAAATGCATAAGAACCTCAAATGTTCTTCTAAGGATTCAATTGTAAGGGCCTTTAGCATAATCCATTCACAAATTTAAATAAGTTACTCGAATTCCTCTTGAATTTTTGATTTTTTCTAAATCCTAAAATCAATTGGGCCTTTTGTTTATTTTGGATGTATAGTGTAATTGTGTGTGGGTAATTGCTTGGTAAATGTACGTAGATGATGTGGTGTTTATACATAATATGATAAATTGGAGTGAATTTGGGGCAGAGATGGAACCATGCCATGTCCAAATTAATTGTGAATTTCCAAATTCATTGAACTTTGATAAATAGGGTTTGAGTAGAAAGTCCCTTGTTTGAGTTGTACCTAATTTTGGTAGAATACTATATCCTCTTGAAATTTTTTTGCAAATTCCAAAACTAATGGATGTTATGCCTTTGATCTTGGCTTTGTGATGTTTTGGGTTTGCGAAATCATGAATTTTAACTACTTTATGCAAATTCCAAAACTAATGGATGTTATACCTTTAATTTTCTATATTGTCTAAATTTATGAATTTTGACTCTGGTGGAGATATCAAAGTCTGTGAACTTTGATTGATTGGCTAGGATATGAGGATTGTAGCCTATATAAGGATTGAAATATTAGAATTTTGATATTCTAGTGAAATTCTATAAACTTTCAATATGTCTTGTAGGTATTGCAATTATTGTAGCTTTGCTATTGTCTAAGTAGAAATATAGTTTGGAGACTCTGGGTTTGTTCTGGTAGAATTTGAGAAATCTTAGAATTTAGTTTTTTATTATAAAAACCAAGGGGCTTTGATTTTGTTTATTGAAGTTTGGGGTCAGAGTTTAAAATTTGTTCTAGTTTTCTTGCCCATTTTGCGTCTCTAATTTTATGATCTTTTTTAGTTTTGTGCTCTGTTTTATCTATTCTAAAAACCTAGATTTTTTTTTTTTTTTTTTTTTGTAGCATGGTACCATGTACTCATGATTAGATCGAGCTACTAATGAGAAGGCTATGGAACTTCTCGCGATAAAGGGCAAAGAGGTGGAAGAGACTTTTATTTAGCCTTATGGGCACGATGATTGCTAGATCATTATTTACTAGCTTCCCTGATACTACCCCTGTTTTGCAAGAGTCAAAAGGCTTGCACTCGTGCATAAAAGCATGAAAGGAAAGGCAAGGTTCCTGTAGAGAAGAGTGCTAATGTGCTAGAGCAGAGTGTTTAGGGAAATTCCATCTACTTTGAACTTGTTCTCTATATGATGAAATAGCCGATATGGCTTGTTGAAACTTTATATATTTGTACTCACTAATGACTACCTCGAGAATCAGGACTTTTGCTTGATTCCTATGCCTTGCAAAATATAATTCTAGGATTGCTATTTATTGATGTCAATGCATGCATGAAATTTTTGCAAGCTAGTTGAATCCTATTCCCTCTAGGATTCATCATATCTTTACTAATTATATTTGGATTAGGATTTAATGAATTTACTAATTCTCATTTTATTAGGATTTGTGTTATTTTTCCAATAGTAATTTGGGTAAGGTTTTGGGAATATTTCACTTCTCCTAGTTGAATTAGGAAAGGTTTCTTCTACTAATCTTAATTGGACAAGGATTTGCTTTCTAAGTTTCTTTTATATTCAATAGGAGTTTTATCCATCATATTCTACCTAAAATCAAAGGGAAGATCATTCTTGAAAGTTTCTTGACTAACAAAAGCGTTCTTAGAAGTTTTCTTAAAAGTTAAAGACAAGTTCAAGAGGGGAAGCATTGTTAAGACAAGAACCTGTGCTTAAGACAACAAAAGTAATGTATCCATTTTGGATGACATAGCAAGTGATGTGGCAAGATTGGATGACATGGATAGTGATGTATGATAGGATAATTAGTGTACATTTTAATGTAAATAAAATTCAGTTTGCTTATGCGGCTAGATAATAGAGTTATAATTTTATCTTTTGAATATGAAAGAATTATGAATTACCTAGGATAATGTTAGAAGCCATGTAGGATAATGTAAGGGTGATGTGGCAGCATCCTCTTTTTCCTTAGTATTATATTAGAACTAGGACTCATAAGCATAGTAGGATTAAACTTCTCAAGGTTTTGGGTATAAATAGATGTACACCCCCAAGCCTATTCAGAAATTAAATTTTATGTGATATTCAGTAAACTTTGAGAAGTTTTAGCTTTCATTGTGTAATTTCAAAGAGTGTGAGTTGGTGCATTAGCTTTAAGCTCATGTGAGGATAGTTCTAAGGTTTGAGGGTGCCATAGCTTTAATCTAATCTAAGGATTATTTGACCTAGAATTCGAACTTGTGGTGAGTAGGCTTTAGGAAGTTGTCTTGTAGTTTTATCCCTTGTGTGAATTAAGGTTTTACGACCTAGATTCACATCAACTTTTGGTGCTCTCATTGAGAATATTTAAAGATACTAAAGTAATTATGGACATTAGTGAAGAAATTCCAGAGATGCCAACCGACTTTAGAAAAGGTAGGACCTTGCAAGAAGCTATGGAGTTGTGCATGGAAAACAAAATCAAGGAGCTTAAAGCACGCATGGATGAGCTACTTCAAATTATGGGTAGTAAGGGGAAATAATCAAGAAAACACAAGGATGATGATCGAAGTTTGAAATTTTAAATCCCCGAATTTGATGGTAGTATGGATCGAGATAAAGTCTTATATTGTGTTTGTAGGGTAGAAAGGATTTTCAAGTACATGGACTATTATGATTATAAAGCATTCAAAATTGCTAAATTGAAGCTTATTTCTTACGCAAGCTTATGGCTTCAAAGTTTACAAAAGAAAGAAGGAAGAATGATCAAAGATCTCACCTTGGAATAAACTAAAGTAAGAAATTATAAAATGCTTTGTTCCACAAGAGTTCAAGCAATATAACTTCATTAAGATGAATACATTGAAACAAGATAGAGATTCTATCAAAGAATATATTATGGAATTTGAAAACCCCATCATGATTTATGAATTAGAAGAAAAAGAAGACTTATTGGTGAATGAAAAGAAGATTTTGCATGAGATTTGGATAATCTCCTGGCCATAACAAAACTTAAGGGAAAGTTATTCTTAAGGGGGAGGGCATGATGGGAATGCATGCATGAAGTTTTCGCTAGCTAGTTGAATTATATTCCATCTAACATTCATCATATCTTTACTAATATAATTCTATTTGGTTTAGGATTTGATGAGTTTACTAATTATGATTGGATCAGGATTTGCGCTATATTTTCAAAATTGATTTGGATACGGTTTTGGGATTATTTCACTTCTCCTAGTTGAATTAGGAAATGTTACTTCTACTAACACTAGTAGATTTTAATTTATTTGCGGCTAATAAGTAGCGGCGTAATATCTAAAACACCGCATATTAATAATAATATGCAGTGGGTGGGAGTCTGAACTGCCGTATTTTAATTGTATCCTTAATAATATGCGGCGTATAGTGTACAAACTGCCGCAAATTAATTCCTGGGCTATTAAAATGCGGCGTATAAGGGGAGGACCCGCCGCATATTAGTAACCTAATTTTATTTCACGAAAAAAACACGGCCTTGTCGTCATATTTTTAGTGGTGTTCACCTTTTTCAGTCGCTGTTCTTCATTTCCCTCGTGTTCTTGCCCTAATTCCCCAACTTAATACTTCATTCGTGCCACCTTAGATCTTGCCTCCTCCTCACCTTTCTTTTGTTTGTGTTTTTGCCCAAATTTTACCCACATCGATTCGCCTTTCTTCGTTCGCCTTCTTGCCCGAAGTCGTGTCCCCGTCGTGTCCTGCAACCATCTCCTCTCCCTCACCATGGTGTCGTGCCACTGCCATCGTCGATAGTATGCTTTTGATCTTTGCTTTATTTTCTTGCTCGAATTTTGCTTTAATTTAGGGTTTTCATGAACTCACTAGAATGATCTTTGCATCTAAATGAAATGGTTAGTGTACTTGACATGGGTTTTGAGTTTCAATTCGAATTATGTAATGGGGATTGATTTCATTGTGGTGTTTGATTCTACATTTATGATGTTGGTTAGCACAACTTACTTGTAAGCATGAGAACTAAAGCCTAGTGATAGAGAATAGAAATCAAAAGCACGTGCAAGATTATATAAAAAAGTTACTTAATATATTAATAGGAATTGGATTATGATAGAATATATAGTATTTTTTATAATAGTTGGAATTGAATTAGATAATGTATATGAATTAGTTTTATTAGGGATTGAATGGGGTAATGTATTTCAATTAGTGTATATAGTAATAAGAATTGGATTATGTTAATATATGAATTGGTTATGTATATTAGTTTGAATTGATTTAGTTAATGCATATGGATTAGTACATATATGAATTAGTAGAAATTGATTTGGCAATGTATATGAATTAGTAAATGGCATTGTGTGTTGGTTTTGATTATATATAAATTCATATAAACAGGGTTGAAAATTTATTTTCAAAATTGAGAAATGTTGGATTTACAAAGAAAACTCTGCCAAATTTTTTGTAGAATTTATAGCGATTTACAAAGCATAGAACGAAAATAATATCGCTAGAAGAATTTAGTAACTTAAACTATAGAGCGAGTGTTTGTGGGTCATTGTGGAGTTTGCTTAATCTTATTTTCGGTAAGCTACTTGAGGACCCTTTAAGTGCAATTATATATATAACTATGCGTAAATTGAGTATTGATTAGATTGTTATTTAATCTCTTACATGTTAAATAGGGCATAACATAAATTATGGAGCAAAAATGGATGTATGGTAATCGTGCTTCGTTAGAGTTCATGAATGGAGTTGAGAAGTTTTGTAGACAAGTGTTGAAACACCTAAATAACATTGGAGATGATGAGGTGTGTTACCCTTGTGTTGATTGCGATAATGTGAATACAGTTAGTAGTATAAGAGAATTGAGGGACCATGTGATCTGCCGTGGGTTTAGGCAATAATACCACGTATGGGTATGGCATGGTGAGGTTCCTGCTTCTAATGACATGGGGTTGTGTTCTAACAAAAGTCCCATTCATCAAGTTGAGCTAGACCATTATGGCCAATTAGAATCTGATGACGTTGAAGATGTTGATGCCGAGAAGGAAGATGATGGGGAGGATGAATTGGAGGATAATGACCCTAGTGATGAAGATCGAATAGATGAAATGCTTAAAGGGGTTGTTGGGGATCAAATTGGTAGTCAATCTCGTACTTTTGAGCGTTTTGTGGGAGGCTGCTGAGAAACCATTGTATCCTGGATGTACTAAATACACTAAGTGTTCTTCCACATCAACGTTGTTTAACTTGAAAGCGAAATATGGTTGGACTGATACTAGTTTCACAACCTTATTGAAAATATTAGGGGACATGTTTCCAGAGGGTAATGATTTGCCTATATCCACGTACTATGCAAAGAAGTTAATGTGTCCCCTTGGCTTACAGTATAATAAGATTGATGCTTGTCCGAATGATTGCATATTGTATCGAAAGGAGTATTTAGAGTTCATTCAATGTCCTTAAGTGGGCAGTCACGTTATAAACTCCCACATGGGATAGAGCCTGCAGTGGGGATTAAAGGTCCTAGTGTAAAGGTGTTATGGTACCTTCCCATAGAATCGATGGCAACATCGAGGAGGTAAAGACGTACGTCCACTTCGCATTCACGAAAGCCCTACAAGCTAAGTTGAAGTTCATTTTCGCCCCTGTTTTCGAACGGTACGTTTGAAGTTGATGTGTGATTCATATTATTACTTATACATTTGATGTGTGATGCATATCCTAATTACTTATTTCTTATAATGTAGTGCACACTGGATGTTTTTAGTCATTTTTGTGGCTAGTGGGAAAATATACTTCTTCAACTGGGCTCGGTTAATACGTAGTACTAAGCTGAGAGCGGTTATTAATTAGTAAGTATTATCAATAGATTTACATTGCAAGCTGAGGTTGATATGAGTTGGACTTTTAAACTAATCAATTCCGTTTTCCAGTGTGCTAAAAAGACTTACTTTGCAAGAAGAACGAGCCGGAAAGCAGACATCAACATGGATAGAAGTGATGGTAAGTTCCTTAACTAATTAAAACATTGTAAAATAATACTATCATAAGTATGGCTAACACTTTTATTTTGAAATTCGTAGTGTGCTCAACAACGTGGCGGAACTGAGTGCGGCTACTTCGTGATGTGTTTCATGCTTGACGTCCTTAACGGGTACAGTAGTGGGATGCCCATGGAGGAGGTAAGAGCTTTTGCCCATAATTTCATTGTTTTGAGTATCTTCAATATTGTATTCCCTCATAATCATGCCTCAAACACTTTACATGCAATTGGTTGAGTTAATATAATTCAAGTACGAGAATAAGGATAGATTATTGGCCTTAAAACTTTACGATTTCCTTTGTTACTTTTACCTGTCCTTCCGCCTTTATCGTAGTCCTCTGCTTTCCTGTAAAATGATTTTGTGTCCTCTGTTCTTTTTTAAACTTTTACGAAAAAAAGAAGGAGAAGTTATCTATGGGAAAGAGAATAAGGAGCTAATGAGCTAAAATGGTGATGGAACGAAACAAAAGGTCACGTATTGCTGCGGTTAGGAAGTAGAATTCAATAAAAGAGACTGATGAGGGTGGTAGTAGCCGAGTAAAAGGTAAAAATATAAGGGTTTTGATGGGTAAGAATGAGGCTGTAGTGATTAATGAAGAAGAGTTTTAAAGAGGGGTAATTGAATTAATGAGATTTAACCCCTATTGGAGACTCTTCTTTATCAATCATAACAACTTCATTTTCATTAATCAAAACCCTCAAATTTATATCTTATATTCGGCCACTACCACCCTCGTCAGTCTCTTTTTGAATGCCACTTACTAACTACAGCAAGACGCGCCCTTTTGTTTTGTTCCATCACCATTTTAGCTCTTAGACCCCTTGTTCACTTTCCAGCAGATAAATTCTCCATCTTTTCTTCATAATAGCTGAAAAAGATCGTAAGGGCACAAATCGTTTTATAGGAAAGATGAGGAATGTGATGAAGGTGGAAGAGCAGGAGAACGAAACATAGGAAACTTGAAACACCTCCATTTGAGTCAATATAGGTCAAATGGGATCGGGTTCGGGTAGAAAGGGACTTAAACACTTAAAACACATCGATTTGAGTCAACATAGGTCAAATGGGATCGGGTTCGGGTAGAAAGTGACCTAAACACTTTAAATGCATCGATTTCAGTCAAGATAGGTCAAATGGGATCGGGTTCGGGTAGAAAGTGACTTCAACACTTAAAACACATTAATTTGAGTCAAGATAGGTCAAATGGGCTCAGTTTGGGATAGAAAGTGACCAAAACACTTCAAATGCATCGATTTGAGTCAATATGGTCAAATGGGATTGGTTTTGGGTAGAAAGTGACTAAACACTTCATATGCATCAATTTGAATCAATATAGGTCAAATGGGATCGATTTCAGGTAAAAAGTGACCTAAACACTTCAAATGCATCGATTTGAGTCAAGATAGGTCAAATGGAATCGATTTCGGGAGAAAAGTGACCTAAACACTTGAAACACATCGATTTGAGTCAATAATGATCGAATGGGATCGATTTCGGGTAGAAAGTAACCTAAACACTTCAAATACATCGATTTGAATCAATATAGGTCAAATGGGATCAGGTTTTGGGTAGAACGTGACCTAAACACTTCATATGCATCGATTTGAGTCAATATAGATCAAATGGGATCGGTTTCAAGTAAAAAGGGACCTCAAAACTACAAATGCATCGATTTGAGTCAAGATAGGTCAAATGGAATCAGTTTCGGGTAGAAAGTGACTTAAACACTTGAAACACATTGATTTGAGTCAATAATGATCGAATGGGATTAGTTTGGGGTAGAAAGTGACCTAAACACTTGAAATACATCAATTTGAGTCAATATAGGTCAAATGGGATCGGTTTCAGGTAGATAGTGACCTAAACACTTCATATGCATCGATTTGAGTCAATATAGGTCAAATGGGATCGGTTTCGGGTAAAAAGTGACCTAAACACTTCAAATGCATCGATTTGAGTCAAGATAGGTCAAATGGGATCGGTTTCGGGTAGAAAGTGACCTAAACACTTCAAATACATCGATTTGAGTCAAGATAGATCAAATGGGATCGGTTTGGGATAGAAAGTGACCTAAACACTTAAAACACATCGATTTGAGTCAATAATGATTGAATGGGATCGGTTTGGGTAGAAAGTGACCTAAACACTTCAAATACATCTATTTGAGTTAATATAAGTCAAATGGGATTGGTTTCGGGTAGAAAGTGACCTAAACACTTTATATGCATCGATTTGAGTCAATATAGGTCAAATGGTATCGGTTTTGGGTAAAAAGTGACCTAAACACTTCAAATGCATCGATTTGAGTCATGATAGGTCAAATGGGATCGGTTTTGGGTAGGAAGTGACCTAAACACTTCAAATACATCGATTTGAGTCACGATAGGTCAAATGGGATTAGTTTGGGATAGAAAGTGACCTAAACACTTGAAACACATCGGTTTGAGTCAATAATGATCGAATGGGATCGGTTTGGGGTAGAAAGTGACCTAAACTCTTCAAATACATCGATTTGAGTCAATATAAGACAAATGGGATCGGTTTAGGGTAGAAAGTGACCTAAACACTTGAAACACACTGATTTGAGTCAATATAGGTCAAATAGGATCAGGTTTGGGTTGAAAGTGACTTAAACACTTCAAATACATCGATTTTATATGCATTGCATTTTATATACATGTTAATGATATGTTAATCAATATTTGGTATGCAAAGGTTTCAACGAGGAGCCCTTCTCCAACGAAGAAATCGACGTCTTCTGCAACAAACTTGCAAACGTTTTTTAGATTTTTTACATTACCTTATTCTTGTTTATTTTGTAATTTATACATCAATTTCATTAATTGGATTGTATTTTTGATGTCACTTAATATATGGTTGTTTTTATGACCCTATTAGTATGCATAAATGAGAGATCGATGGATCATTTGTATATATGTATCTTGGGTTGCAAAAATTACAAATGTAATAAGTTGGTTTTGAATTTAAAATTTGGGCGTTGTAGGGATCATATTCATGCGTTTCAAAAAAAAACAACCTATATGCGGCAGTTGTAGCTAGGTGACACTACATATTCCTATTATAAGTCAATTTTTAACCTAGTTAAATGAAAATTTGCGGCGATTGTAGCTAGGTGACGCCGCAAATTAGTGTCCAATTACCGATGGTTGTAGGATAGGTGACGCCGCAAATTAGTGGCCAATTAGCGCCGGTTCTTGGGTAGGTAACGCCGCAAATTGGTTAATAATATGCGGCGTATTGTTTATGCCGCAAATTAAATAGATTAATTTGCTGCTATCTGTATTGCTGCTAGCCTTTTGACGCCGCATATGTCACTAAAAACCCCGCCGCATATTTAAGCTTTTCTACTATTGTAATCCTAATTGGTTTAGGATTTTCTATCTTAGTTTCTTTTTTTTAGTAGGAGTCTTATCCATTATGCTACCTAAAACCCATGGGAAGATCATTCTTAAAGGTTTCTTGACTAAAATAAGCGTTCGTAGTAGTTTTCTTAAAAGTTAAAGACAAGTTGTAATTTTATGTTTTGAATAGGATAGAATATTACCTAGGATAATGTTAGAATCCTAGTTGGATAATATTAAGGTGATATGGTAGCATCCTATTTGTCCTTAAAATTATATTAGAACTAGGATTCATAAAAAAAGTGGGATTAAACTTCTCAAGGCTTTGGGTATTAATAGATATACACACCAAGCCTATTCAGAAATCAAATTTTATTCGATATTCAATATATTTTTAGAAGTTTTAGCTTTCCTTGTGTGTTTACAAAGAGTGTGAGTTGGTGCATTATATTTAAGCTTACATGAGGATAGTTCTAGGGATTGAGGGTGCCATAGCTTTAATCAATTATAAGGATTATTTGACCTGGAAGTCAAACTTGTGGTGCATAGGGTTAGCATGTTATCTTGTAGTTTTATCTCTTGTGTGAATTAAGGTTTTTCGACCTAGATTCAAATCAAATTTTGGTGCTTACATTGGAGTATTTAAAGATACTCAAGAAATTATGGACACTAGTGAAGAAATTCTAGAGATGTCAACTGGCTTTAGAAAAGGTATGACCTTGTAAGAAGCTAAGGAGTTGTGCATGGAAAACAAAATCAAGGAGCTCAAGGCACGCATGCTTAAGCTACTACATATTATGGGTAGTAAGGGGAAATCATAAAGCAACAACAAGGATGATGATTGAAGTTTGAAATTTTAAATTCCTGAATTTAATGGTAGTATGGATGAAGATAAAGTCTTAGATTGTGTTCATAGGGTAAAAAGGATTTTCATGTACAAGGATAATGATGATTATATAGCATTCAATATAGCTGAATCGAAGTTTAGTTCTTATGCAAGCTTATGGCTTTAAGGTTTGCAAAAGAAAAGAAGGAAAGAAGATCAAAGATCTTATCTTGGATTAAACAAAAGAAGGAGGTGAGAAAATGCATTGTTCCACAAGAATTTGAGCAATATAACTTCATTAAGATGCATACATTGAAACAAGATAGAAAATATGTTGAAGATTATATTATGGAATTCGAAAAACTCCACCAAGATTTGTGAATTAAGAGATAAAGAAGTCTTGTTGGTGAATGAAAAGGAGATTTTGCATGAGACAAAACAAGAAGGACAAGGAGTTAATATGATGGCATTAAATGATGATGCTGATGAAAAACTTACTGTTTTGAATCAATCATTAGACGTAATGATCTTCCTCCTAGACTACCTCCAATATTTATTAAAGAGCAATCATAAGAGTCAAATGGTACTAGATTTCTTTTGTTTTGTGCTGTGCTAGGGCATGAAAAAGAACTATTGGAAGAAAAGCTTAGTACTACTATTGGTTCCACACCAACTAGGCCAATCTGTTATTTTGTGATTGGTAACTATCTATCTTTCGATGTTCTTAATGATGAAGAGGAAAATATTGAATCTTTTCATTGGTACAATCAAATGATTTTAATCTCCCATAGTCAACATGTTATTGGTACATTTTCTACAAGGAAATTAAAAAAAACATTAGACTGACACTAAAAAACTTGCAATTTTGATGAAGTAATGGTATAGTTATCTCTTAAATTATGTTTGAAGGTTAGCACTATTGAGGATCAAGGGAAAGAGAAAAATATTTATAGTTCAAGTGTTCTAATATCTTTGAGTTTAGTTCAAAAGATTTGGATAACCTCCTAGCCATAACAAAACTTGGAGGGAAAATTTTCTTAAGAGGGAGGGCATGATGTGAATGCATGCATGAAATTTTTGTAAGCTAGTTTAATCATATTCCCTCAAGGATTTATCATATCTTTACTAATATAATTCTATTTGGATTAGGATTTGATGAGTTTATTATTTCTGATTTGATTTGGATTTTTTTTCTAAAATTGATTTAGATAAGGTTTTGGGAATATTTCATTTTTTTTATTTGAATTAGAAAAGGTTTCTTTTACTAATCCTAACTGGTTAGGATTTACTTTCTTTGTTTCTTTTATTTTCACTAGGAGTCTTATCCATCATATGCTACCAAAAATTCTTGGGAAGATCATTCTTGAAGTTTTCTTGACTTAATAAACGTTCTTAGAAGTTTTCTTGAAAATTAAAGGCAAGTATAAGAGGGGAAGCATTGTTAAGACAATAACTTGTGGTTAGGATAACATACATGATGTGGTAAGTTTGGATGACATGGCTAGTGATGTATGATAGGATAATTAGTGTTTTAATGTAAATAAAAGTCAGTTTGCTTATGTGGCTAGATAATTGAGTTATAATTTGTTCTTTTGAATAGGATAGAATTATGAATTACCTAGGATAATGTTAGAATCTTAATAGGATAATGTTATGGTACTGTGGCAATATCACATTTGTCCTTAATATTATATTAGAACTATGATTCATAAGTATAGTAGGATTGAACATCTTAAGGCTTTGGGTATAAATAGATGTATACTGCAAGCCAATTTAAAAATTAGATTTTATGTGATAGTCGATAAACTTTGAGAAGTTTTAGCTTAGTTTTTGTGTTTGTAAAGAGTATGAGTTGGTGCATTAGCTTTAAGTTCATGTAAGGATTGTTCTAAGGATTAAAGGTGCCATCGCTCTAATCAATTCTAATGATTATTCGACCTAGAATTCAAAATTGTGGTGTATAGCCTTTAGCAAGTTGTCTTCTTGTTTCATCCCTTGTGTGAATTAAGGTTTTTTTAACATAGATTCACTTTAACTTTTGGTGCTATTATTGAGAGTATTAGAAGATAATCAAGCAATTATGGACATTGGTGAAGAAAATTAAGAGATGCCAACTGGCTTTAGAAAATGTATGACCTTGCAAGAAGCTAAGGAGTTGTGCATGGAAAAAAAATAAATGAGCTCAAAGCACTCATGGATGAGCTATTACAAATAGTGGGTAGTTAGGGAAAATCATCTAGCAAATGCAAGGATGATAATCAAAGTTTGAAATTTGATATCCCCGAATTGAATGGTAGTATAACCAGATAAAATCTTAGAGTGTGTTTTTAGGGTAGAAAGGATTTTCATGTAAAAGGACTATGATGATTACAAAGCATTCAAGATTATTGAATTAAAGCTTACTTCCTATGCAAGCTTATGGATTTGAGGTTTGCAAAAGAAAAGAAAGAAGGAAGATGAAAGATCTAATATTGTAGTAAACTAAAGAAGGAGAAGAGAAAACGATGTGTTCCATAAAAACTCGAGCAATATAACTTCATTAAGATGCACATTGAAACAAGATAGAAAATATGTCGTAGATTTTATTATGAAAATCAAAAACCCCATCATGATTTATGAATTAGAAGTCTTGTTCTTGAATGTAAAGGAGATTTTGTATGAGAAGGAGCAAGAAGGACAAGTATATGTTATGGTTGCTTTAAATGATGATGAAGATTAAAAACCTACTATTTTGAATCATTCATTAGACTAAGTCAAAGATGTAGTTCATAGTGATCTACCACTTGGACTACCTCTAATATTTGATAAAGAGCCATCATAAGAGTCAAATAGTACAAGATTTCTTTCATTTCATAGTGTACTAGATAGGGGTGGCAAAAACTAACCCGACCTGAAAACTGGACACGAAACCGATCTGAAAATAGTGTGTTAGGGTTGAGATTTCTGACACGAACCCGACCCAAAAATTAAATGGGTGAGGTTAAGGTTCGAAATTCCAACCCAAAAATAACCCACGTAACCCGAAATTATTTTAGGGTCAAAATCAGGTCGGCTCAACCCGAACCCGACCTTATAACCAAACTATATAAATTAGATTAAAAAAAATTTACTTGGCCAGCCACCCACTCTGTCCAAACACAAAGCCCAAATTAAAACCCTAAAAGACAATTAAACTACTACTATCAACTTGTAAGTCGTTTCATCTCAACTTTAAAAGTTTTTTCTTTTTTTTTTCAGCCACTCTTTTGAATGAGCACATCTCAGGGGTGGCAATAACTAATCCGAACCGACTCAAAAATAGCGGGTAGGATTCATATTTTTGACACAAAACTTAAATGGGTTGACACAAACCCAGCCCGAAATTAAAAGGGTTAGGTTCAGGTTGGGGTTTTCTACCCGAAAACTTAAATAGATCAGGTTTGGATTGGGAGGTAGCTGATCCAAAAGTAGGTGTCCCGAACATAAAATTGACCCCACCTGATCCGTTTGCCACCCCTTGTGCTAGAGCATGAGAAAGAATTGTTGGAAGAAACATTAATATTGTTATTTATTCTATACCAACTAGGCTAGTCTGTTCTTTTATGATTGGTAACTATGCATAATTCAATGTTCTTAATGATGAAGAGGCAAATATTGAATCTTTGCATTGTTATAATCAAATGATTCTAATCTCCCACAGTCAACATGCTATGGGTATATTTTCTACAAGGAAATTAAAAGAAACATTAGAGTGACACTATAAACCTTGTAATTTTGATGAAGTCATGGTATAGTTATCTCTCACATTATGTTTTATGGTTAGCAATATTGAGGATCAAGGGAAATCAAGCAACATTTATATTTCAAGTGTTTTAATAACTTCATCTTTAGTTCAAAATATTAGGATAATCTCCTAGCCATAACAAAACTTGAGGGAAAGTTTTTCTTAAGAGGGAGGGAATGATGTGGATGCATGCATGAAATTTTTTCATGTTATTTGAATCCTATTTACTCTAGGATTCATCATATCTTTACTAATATAATTATATTTGGATTAGGATTTGATGACTTTAGTAATTATGATTGGACTAGGATTTATGTTATTTTTCCAAAACTGATTTAGATAAGGTTTCGTGAATATTTGACTTCGCTTAGTTGAATTAGGAAAGGATTCTTCTACTAATCCTAATTGGTTTAGGATTTTCTTTCTTAATTTCTTTTATTGTCATAGGAGTCTTATCCATAATATTCTACCTAAAAACCATGGGAAAATAATTCGTGAAGGGGAAGCATTGTTAAGACAAGAACTTGTGGTTAGGATAACAAACAGGAACTGGTAAGCTTGGATAATGTGGCTAGTTATATATGATAGGATAATTAGTGTGTTAATGTAAATAAAAGTCAGTTTACTTATGTGGCTAGATAATTGAGTTTTAATTTTATCTTTTGAATAGGATAGAATTATGAATTACCTAGGATAATGTTAGAATCCTAGTAGGATAATGTAAGGATGATATGGCACCGTCATATTTGTCCTTAGTATTATATTAGAAATAGGATTCATAAGCATAGTGCGATTGAACTTCTAGCTCAAGGCTTTGGGTATAAATAGATGAACACCCCAAGCAAATTCAGAAATTAGATTTTATGTGATATTCAATAAACTTTAAGAAGTTTTAGCTTTCTTTGTGTGTTTGTAAAGAGTGTGAGTTGGTGCATTTGCTTTAAGCTCACATGAGGATGGTTCTAAGGATTGAGGGTGCCATGGCTTTAACCATTTCTAAGGAATATTAGACCTAGAATTCAAACTTGTTGTGCATAGGCTTTAGCAAGTTGTCTTCTAGTTTTATCCCTTGTGTAAATTAAGGTTTTCCCACCTAGATTCACATAAACTTTTTGTGCTCTCTTTGAAAGTATTCAAAGATACTCAAGAAATTATGGACCTTAGTGAAGAAATTCAAGAGATCCCGATCGTCTTTAGAAAAGGTATGACCTTCTAAGAAACTAAGGAGTTTTGCATGAAAAAACAAAATCAAGGAGAACATAGAACACATGGATGAGCTACTATAAGTTATGGGTAGTAAGGGGAAATCATCAAGCAAACACAAGGATGATGATCGAAGTTTGAAATTTGAAATCCCAAAATTTAATGGTAATATGGATTTAGAGGAATTCTTAGATGGGTTTATAAGGTAGAAAGAATATTCAAGTTTAAGGATTATGATGATTATAAAGCATTCAAAATTGATGAATTGAAGCTTACTTCTTATTCAAACTTATGGCTTGAAGGTTTGCAAAAGAAAAGAAGGAAAAAAGAGAGATCAAAGATCTCATCTTGGAGTATACTAAAGAGTTAAATGAGAAAATGATTTGTTATACAAGAATTCGAGCAATATAACATCATTAAGATACATACATAAAAATAAGGTAGAAAATCAGTCAAAGATTTTATTGTAGAATTCAAAAACTCCATCATGATTTTCAAATTAGAAGAGAAATAAATCTTTTTAGAGATTTTGCATGAGAGGGAACAAGAAGGAAAAGGATATGTTATGATGGCTTTAAATGTTAATGATGCTGAAAAACATATTGTTTAGAATTATGTATTAGACAAAGTCAAGGATGTACTTCACAATGATCTACCACCTAGACTACCTCCAATATTTGATAAAGAGCCATAATAAGAGTCAAATGGTACAAGTTTTCTTTAATTTTGTGTTGTGCAAGAGTATAAATAAGAAGTGTTGGAAGAAATGCTCAATACTATTATTGATTCCACACCGACTGGGCTAGTCTGCTCTTTAATGATTGGTAACTGTCCATGTTTTGATGTTTATAATGATGAAGAGGTAAATATTGAATATTTGCATTGTTACAATCAAATGATTCTAAAGTCCCATAGTCAACATGCTATTGGTACATTTTCTACAAGGAAAGTAAAAGAAACATCAAGGTGACACAAAAAACTTGTAAATTTGATGAAGTCATAGTATGGTTATCTCTCAAATTATGTTTAATGGTTAGCAATATTGACGATCAAGGGAAAGAGAGCAACATTTTTATTTTAAGTGTTTTAATATCTTCATATTTAGTTCAAAAGATTTGGATAATCTCCTAGCCATAACAAATCTTCAGGGCAAGTTTTATTTTAAGAGGGAGGGCATGATGTGAATGCATGTATGAAATTTGTGCAAGCTAGTTGAATCATATTCCCTCTAGGATTCATATCTTAATTAACATAAATTTATTTGGATTAGAATTTAATGAGTTTACTAATTAATATTAGACCAAGATTTGTGTTATTTTTCCAAAACTAATTTCAATAAGGTTTTGAATATTTGACTTCTCCTAGTTGAATTAGGAAAGGTTTCTTCTACTAATCCTAATTGGTTTATGACTTTCTTTCTTAATTTCTTTTATTGTTAGTAGAAGTCTTATCCATCATATGCTACCTAAAAACCATGGGAAAATCATTATTGAAGGTTTCTTGACTAAAATAAATGTTCTAAGAAGTTTTCTTAAAAGTTAAAGATAAGTTCAAGAGGGGAAGCATTGTTAAGACAAGAACTTGTGGTTAGGATAACAAAAGTGATGTGGTAAACTGGGATGACGGGCTAGTGATGTATGATAGGATAATTAGTGTTTTAATGTAAATAAAAATTGAGTTGCTTATGTGGCTAGGTAATTGAGTTGTAATTTTATCTTTTGAATAGGATAGAATTATGAATTATCTAGGATAATGTTAGAATTAGAGTAGGATTATGTAAGGGTGATGTGGAAGCATCCTATTTGTCCTTGGTATTATATTAGTCATAGGGTTCATCAGCATAGTAGGATTAAACTTCTCAAGGCTTTGGGTATAAATAGATATACACCCTAAGCCAATTGAGGAATCAGATTTTATGTGATATTCAATAAATTTATTAATATGTGGCAGTTCCTCCTTGAACCCGCCGCATTTTATTAACCTAGAATTAAATTGAGGCGGTTCCTCTATTAACCGGCCGCATATTAATATTAATTTGCGGCTAATTTGATAATACGCCGCTAATAACTAGCCGCAAATTAAATAATTTCTTCCAGTGAAACTTTGAGAAGTTTTTATCTTTCTTTTGTTTTATAAGGAGTGTGAGTTGGTGTATCATTTCAAAGAGTGTGAGTTGGTGCATTAGCTTTATGTTCACATGAGGATAGTTCTAAGGATTGATGGTGCCAGAGATTTAACCAATTCTAAGGATTATTCGATCTAGAATTCAAGCTAGTGATACGTAGGCTTTAGCAACTTGTCTTGTAGTTTTATCCCTTATGTGAACTAAGTTTTTCCCACCTAGATTCACATCAACTTTGTTGCTCTCATTGATAGTATTTGTAGATACTCAAGCAATGATGGAAATTAGTGAAGAAATTACAGAGATGCCAACCGACTTTGGAAAAGGTATGACCTTGCAAGAAGTTAAGGAGTTGCGCATGGAAAACAAAATCAAGGAGCTCAAAGAATGCATGGATGAGCTACTACAAGTTATGGGTAGTAAGGGGTAATCATCTAGCATACGCAAGGGTGATGATCGAAGTTTGAAATTTAAAATCCCCTAATTTAATGGTAGTATGGATCAAGATAAATTCTTAGATTGGGTTCTTAGGGTAGAAAGGATTTTCATGTACAAGGACAATGATGATTGTAAAGCATTCAAAACTGCTGAGTTGAAGCTTACTTCACATCATTTAATTAGGAGCTAGATTTGCTAAGGCTTTTGTATAATGATACTTTAATTTGTATGACTTGATTGTGGACTACTATTTGACTCATTGTTTAAGTTTTAATGATGTTTTATATAAGGATCTAATGCATAACCCTTTTCTTAAGTGAAATATGATGAATGTATGCATGGGATAATTTTAAGAAAAAAATATTCCTTATTATTCAGAGATATGTGGAGGGTATCGACTCTCTTAGAAAATAAAATGGAAAAAATTTTGACAAAATTCTTTACGAGAATAAGAGAAAATGGGGTGAGTAAATATTAGGTTGTTCTCATTAGTTTAGAAAAAATTTAAACAATTTTTTGAGGAATTTAGGAAAATTTTTGGAGGAAACCATTTTTTCTAGAAAGAAAAAAATGAAGGTAAGGTGAACAATGTTTTGAAGTTCCATTTGAGAGATAAATAGGCAAATGTAAGATTTATTGAGCTATGTATGCTTTTGGTACGGAACTTTGCTAAATTAGGGACCTTGTAATTAGTGTAACATGGTGAACAACCAGGCATTGGACGTCGGACGTTGACATTGGATGTTGGAGGTGTGAATGAAGATTTTTATGGGTTGATTAAAATCCAACTAGGTTTCAAGTGAACGGTTTGATGAGTGAATTGCCAGTAGAAGGCCCAATTTTTTACAGTCTAGTCTTCTTGTAGGGGGATTTGACGTGCTATGGATCAGTGAACCCAACTAGGTTTCGGGTGGATGATTCGATGAGTAAATCACCACTATAGAGCCCAATTTTTTACCTACCAACCTTCCTTTTTGGTGAAGATAAAGGAAGGGGCTCTGCCCCACTAGTTTCCGACTTAATTTGCGCGTCGATAAGGATTGACTACGCATCTTTGAAAAGTTATATGGATTAAGGAGTAGCCACCAAATATTTATGGGTTGTTCAGACACCCTTGGGTTTGAATCCCAAAATGACTCAAGTTAGTGGTCTTTGAACCATAAGAAGGTTTAAGAATGAGAAACTTATTTCAACCCAAGAATGTGTGTAAAAATGATTAGCTTAAGATGGAGAACAAATTAGGTTTAGCTCCTAGGAAAACATAAAAATTGCATAAATCTAGATTATGTGATCAATTTGTTTAGAGCCCATAAGAATAAGGGTTCCTATGGCTGGCTATCCAAATTTATCTTATTAGATGTGATTGCATTTCTACAGGTCTTTATTAATGCATAAGACAAAGTGGTCAAAACATTCATTACATAGTAAGGATCATGAAATAAAAGTGCATAACTAAAAGTGCAAAAATGAAAAAAATGTAATAGAGTCAATGTTAGTAAGATGCAAGGTATGATGTATGCATGATGATGAGTTGAAGATTTACTAGTCAAATAAAGATTTAAGCCTAAAGACCTTTCTATATGACATACTTCAACTAAGAAAAAAGGATTTAGTTCATGAAGACTTAATTATATGTTTTAGTCTTAGAAGAGGGAAAACACAAGATCAAAATATGCTTTATGATGCTTGAACAAAAAGGGAGTATTAAGGATAACTCTTAATTTATACACAAGTATGATGTAAAACTAGGATTTTCTTATAAAAAGTATCAAATATTGATTGAGTCTAGAGAGAATGAAAATGTCCAAATCTCTTCATCTTAGACAAAGGAAAAAGAAATTTCCACAATATAAATAGATTATAATGAATAAAATGCAAGGGAAGGGTCCATTTGAGAGATTAAGTGGAGACTATAAAGATGGTTCCTTGAATGAGATGCTTAAAGTTATGGTTTTGAGACTTGACCTAGTATAGTAGTAGTTTCTCCTAGCTCTTCACATCATAGGCAAAAGAGAAATAAACATAGCGTTATAGTTGATTATATAGGAGAACATCAAGAGTTATGTCTCTTTGATTGCTCAAGGCACACCAAAGTATCTTAGAAACTTAAGTAAGTATTCATGTAGAAGAGGTTTACATCTTCCACAATCATCGAAAAATGGGTCTAATCTAAGGCTCTTGAGTGGATAATTACCACTAGATCCAAAGAATGGAGGGTGAATGGAGTACAAGTAGACCAAAAAATAAAAGAAAAAGAGTATATTTAAGAAGGGTCCTTGGTGTTTACAGTTGAGGAGAGTTCTTTTGCTTGAATCTTGCTTAAGTATGTGTTGAAAGGGTAAAGGTTTCCTTGCTTAGTTATGGAAAAATATGCTCTACATGATCTTGGTGAGTATTAAGGATGATTAAGAGGCTTTAAGAGTGTTTGGGGGTGCTTTGGGTGTGTATTTCAGAAGAGTAGCAACACTTAGAAATCTGCAAAATGGTGACCTTTTGCTCACAAAATTTTGGGGTATTTATAGGTAGACAGAGTTGGTTTCCTGACCGGTTAATGCTGACTTCAGGTGTCATATGCCAACTTTATGCATTGGATGCTCGAGTTGGGCATTAGATGCTCAAAAAGGGTATATTTTTCTCGATTAAATAGAAGCTTAAAAGGAGTAGGGAGCACTTTTGGGGTGATGCTTAAAGTTGATCGTCAAACACAGGAATTAGGTGTCAGACGCTTGTAGAGGGGTAATCTAGAAGTGAATATGCGATTGAGCATCAAATGTTTGATGCTTAGAAGCTATTGTTTAGAAACGCAACAGGCGTTTGATGCCCATGGGTGGTATTGGACGCTCAATGTTATGGCATGTTTCACTTGTAGCACTTAAACCTAACTTCGAGGGTCAAGCAATAAAGCTCCAAGCCTTGGTTTTGCACATTTTAGGGGGTTTTGATTAAGTATTTATTAATGTGATTTTTTTATGATTTTGGGTCATGTATTTCGGCCAAGGTATTTTTGGACTCGGGTTTGTGTTTAGGCCTTTTTGGGGTTCGGATGTGAGGTGATTTCGGGTTTCCTCATACTCAAACTTAGTCCAAGCTAAGTCTATCTACAAGGGTTGGTTTTCCATTGGACCGCAAGGCGGGGAGACACGGTTTTGTGTCTACGCTTCCCTTTTCGGCAAAGAGAAAGTGAAGGAGTCCCTCCATTAGGGCCCTACTATTTGTACACGTTATTTAGGGTTTTCTACACCAGTATAAGGGTAGTATTAGATATCCTCATATGGATTAGGTCTAAAGGGTCAAGAGGATTTACCACCAGCAACCACATTCTTCATCCCTCAATTACAAAATCCACCCTAATTAGTCTAGGTTTAGGATCTCTCTTAGTCATTAAATACCTAAATGTTGCATGGTCCGTATGCTCTATCACTTTGGAACTGACCAAGTATGAAAGGAAATTTTCCATTGCTTATATAAGTAATTCCTTTGTAGTAGCATAATTCTATTTGGTTAAGTCAAAGGTTTTCCTTGAGTAGTTGATGGCATGGAGTTTTCCATTCCTTCTTTTCCCTAAAACTACTCCTATAGCTAAATCACTCGTATTGCACATGACTTTGAATGGTAAAGTCCAGTTAAGTGGATATAATATAGGAGCCAAAATGAAAGCAATATTTTACCTATAAAAGGACTTAACATTAGCATTAATAAACACGAATAGGGAATCTTTGCTTAGAACCTTAGTTAGAGGTCTTGCACTTATCAAGAAGTCCTCTATGAAATGTCAATAAAAACTGGCATAACCCAAGAAACTTCTAATTTTCTTTACCAATGTAGGAATTGATAAGCCTTCTATGAGATCAACCTTGGCTTTGTCAACTTTAATTCCCTTATTGGACTCTTCATGACCCAAAACTACCTCTTGAACCATGAAATGGCATTTTTCTCTGTTCAAGACTATACTAACTTCTTTGTGTCATTGGAGAACCTTTTTTAGCTTTTCTAAGAAATCCTAAAAAAAAGATGATCTATAGATCGAGAAATCATCCTTGAAAACTGCCGTAGAGTTTTTTATTAAATCTAAGAAAATCGCCATCATACAATGTTGGAAAGTATCGGGAGCATTACATAGGCCAAATGGCATTATGCTATAAGCATAAGTGCCATGTTGGACTAGTGAATGTAGTTTTCTCTAGATCTACCATAATGCTTTCCTAGTTTTTTCAACATTTGATAAATAAATGGCAAGGGGAAATAATCCTTTCGAGTAGCTTTTTTCAGGCATCTATAATCAATGTGCATACACCATCCCATAACTATCCTCATCAGAATTTTTTCCCCTTGTTATTCTTGACAATGGTTGTGCCTCCTTTCTTAGGGACTCTATGCACAGGGATAATCCACTTGCTATCTAAAACAAATTAGATTATACCCATGTTAAGTAATTTCACAAGCTTCTTTCAGACTAGCTACTTCCATCATAGATCGATTTAGCCTTCTTCGAGGTTCCATGGAGGAAGTATGATCATCCTCAAGATTAATCTTATAAGGGCAAAAAGAGGGACTAATACCCTTGATATTATGAATAGTGTACCCGATGGCTTTTCTTTTGCTTCCTAAGAATTCCTAGTAACTTCTCAACTTGCTCTCAACTAAGTGTATTATTCACTATAATAGGGTACGTCTTCTTAGAGCCCAGGAATTCATAACTAAGCGTGGAGGGGGAGAGGTTTAAGCTCTAGCTGAGGTGGAGCATCTATATATTTCAGGTCATTAGACTACCTTAACTCCTTCGGTTGTTCTGCCTTACTGATGCTTTGTGCATCTTCCAAGAGAAACATAAATAATTGCTTCTAGATCTTCTTCCTTACTACCTACCAAGAGTTCTTTTAGGGGATTATTTTCTTTTCCAACATTAATATGGTCAACAAAGGTTTCATCTATTGAGTCCAAGCTATAAACTATCTTTCCCATGGATGGTGTGCCTATCAAGTTCACTAAGGAGTACTCCACCTTTTTCTCACATACTTCAAAGGTGATCTTACCATTCTTCATATCAATGATAGCTCCTACAATGGATAAGAATGCTTTACCTAGAATAATCATGACTTGCGTGTCCTCTTCTGATGAAAATAAGGATCTAAGAAGGAAGATATGTTATAAGTAAGTCGATGAATCCGAATTATTAAATCCATTAGGCTTGAAATGGGCGTGGGCCTACTGAAAAGGGGCTTAGGCCAAACTTAGGTTTATATGGTCTTGGTCTTACATGGGCTTAGGCTTAGACCCATAGACTTATGCTTGCATAGATGTGGGCTTAGACTTGCTTAGATTTAGACTCACGTGGCTTCTCTTGTTGGACCAAAGAATTGGTGTGGGCTAGATTGAAATGACTATTGGCGTGTTCATGTATATATAGTCCAAGTATATGCAAACTTAATTTATTTAGGATTTTTGTTTAGGTTAAAAAACATTAAGATTCCTAGTTCAAGTAGGAATCATAAGTTGAGTCTTAGCTACGTTGGGCCCAATTAGGATTTTTATTTTGGTTCTAAAGTTGAATTTTAGTTAAATTCGAATTCCCCTCGATAGAACAAATATTAGAAGTTAGAGTTTGAGTTAGATTAGATTTGTTCAAACCTAATCTAATTCATAGTATTTATAAATTAGGATTCATAGTCCTAATTAAACTAGTTTAGGCATGTATATAAGTAGGACCTCATATGTATTATTTAGTAGAAAATTTTTAAAATTCCAACTTTGTGTTTAAGAGTAGCCTACGGTGTAATTCTTATTCCCTTAGTTCATTGTTAGGAGGTAGTCTTAATCTAGCTAGTTAAATACTTAGTTCTAGGAGGTAGTCGAGTTCAAAAGCCTACCTTGTGGTTTCCTATAGTTCACCCTATAGGAATCAACATCATCTTCCCACTCCATCACCATGAAATCACATGGGATATAAAACTTCTCAACTTGGAGAGAGACATCTTCTCAAATGCCTAAGTTTCACAGTTCTATCTGCCAGTTAAAGAGATATACACATAGGTTTTAGGTCACCCATCTAGAGATTTTTACAAATAGATAAAGGTATAAGGCTCACACTTAAACTGAGATCACATAATTCTTTCTTTATCTCAAGGTCTCCTAGTTTCACTAAAATAGAATAGCTAGCGAGATCACCTACTTTCCAAGGAAGAGTGTTCTTAAGGATAACACTACACTTAACTGTGAGAGGAACTTTTATATTCTCCTTAATCCTCCTCTTTCTTGACAACATGTCCTTTAAGAACTTAACATATAAAGGCATCTCAAAGATTGCATCTAATAAAGGAATATTGATGTACAACTTCTTAAGACTGTCTAGAAACCTCCCATACTTCTTCTTAAACTTTGCCCATGCCAACCTCTAAAGAAATGGATCAAGGTCTTATAGGGTGCTATATGGGTGTCCTTAGATTCTTTTTCTCCTCTTTTACCTTCTCAACAACTCCCTTAGTCTCAGGCACATTCAAAGGGGTGGTAGACCTCAATGATGGCTCATCTAACTCCTTGCCTCTCCTTAAAGTTACATCATTTATTTGTTCCTTAGGAGAGGTCTTGGTATTTCCTAGAAGTCACTCTAGAAAATTTGAAAGGTGGCTCACTTGTTGAGGTAGTTGGTCAAGTCTGGTTCCCATCAACTTCGTCTAAGCTCTTAGTTCAACAATTTATTTCTCTTGCTCAGCATTTTGCGTGCTCTATAAAGTGATGAAAGTTTCCACCATGAATTCCAAATTAGACTTATGAGGGATCTGAGGTTGTTGGAAAAGAGGAGGACTAAATGGTACCCTTGCATGGAAATTGGGTAGGCCTTGATGCTGACTCAAATTATGTGGGGCTTGGACCTAAGGTGGGTTCAATACATTTTGAGTCTTTTTATAAGATAAGAGTAGATAGTTCTTTTATCCTTCATTATAAGTGTTTGAAAAGGAATCAAAAGGCCTCTTAGGATTATTGTATATGGCATTTACTTATTCATTCCCTATATCACCTGAGGTGTACTTACAATCAGTCATATTATAACCCTAAATGCCACTCATTTCATGCCATGCTACTATAGCAGACTTCCCATGAATTTTTCATAAAATTCTAGTGAGAGATCGTATAAAGGAAAAGATTTTATAAATATCAAAACTTAATGGAGGCTCCTTCCTCACATTAGACCTCAAAGATCAAGAAGTATCTATTGCACCAATTTTCTCAATCAAAGCCAACGTAGCATGAGCATCATTCATCTCAATGTTTCCTCTATAGGCTACATTAATGTACAACTTTGTATTATGATTTATCCCATTATGGAATGTCTAAAGGAGTAACCAATTTGGTAATCCATGGTGGGGGCAATGCTTTAAAATCCTTTTTTACCTTCTCTAAGTCTCATGGAGTGACTCATCATATAGCTGGTGGAAGTTATTGATCTCTGCCTTTATCTTAGTTGTTTTTCCCTGATACAAAAACTTCATAAGAAATCCCTTTTAGAGTTTATCCCATATATATGTACTAGGACCTTTATCTCTTAGCCACTCACTTGATCTATCCCTTAAGGAAAAAGGAAATAAACGTGCTTCACATTAACCTCTAATTAATCTTTTAACTTCACCATGTCACATTTCTCTAAGAAACTTTTAATATGAGATAAAGGAAATTCAATTAGAAGCCTATGAATAAATCAAAAAGATGAACTGGATAAAAGCATGCTTTTATTCAAAATTAGTTGTTGAGACTTATGGCCTAGAAATACTTGACATCTTCTGAGGATTAGGAATGCCAACCATACTTAAAAAGAGTCTACTTGTTCTTATTTTTCCTCTTCCTACTCTTTTGTTGGCGTATAGCTGCCTCAATTTTAGGGTCAATAGGGATTAAATCATCTTGACCTATTCTCTGAGTGTGCACGCTAAAAAGAAAACTAGAATCAAAGATCAAATAGACAAGGAAAAAATACCCAAAGCAGCACGAAAACCTCTAAACTTAGTAGCTATAAATTTGAAATAGTTGTTTTAAAATTGTTTGTCTCTATTAATGGTGTCAGAATTTGACAAGGTTGTCACAACCTAATATAAAATACATAGTTACCTTAACTAATGTAGCTCGAGTAAGAAGGGTAAAATTTCAAGAGAATATCAGATCTAGCAACTAAATTTACTTCAACCAACTACCAAGTTTAGTCGCAAAGATTGATGATTTAAATAAAATAAAATACTACTATTGCAACAAAATAAATAATGGGTTTGAACTATGAATGGAGAAACCCATGGTAGAAAATCACCACTAACAAAACTTGAATGCGTTCAAATGCTCCTCAGCACCTCAATTTCAACCTTAACCTAACTCTTGGAGAGATTGTTCCCTAATTGATACGAAGGACCTATTTTGAGTACCAATGGTGTCCCTCTAATGCAATTAAACTACTTTTGTGGAATCATGAAAATAAAGACATTAATGAATGCATTCTCAAGCCCTAATGCTCATGACATCTACTTTCATGATGACACTTACACCTTAAACTATGAATCAAGGATAGTTTATAAACCAACTTTTATCGCGAACCTAACGTTTTTCATAAAGAAAATATGTGTAGACTTTTTAAGAGATTTAGAAAACCAATCCTATATTCAAGGAATCAAATTTACGCCAAAAAAATTAGAAATTTAGATCTAATATGATTTAAGTAATAATAGGGTTCATTGAAGCCCCAGAATAAGATACTACTCATTAATTATAGACATGATTGATATGCAAAAACATCAAAAAAAAAATTTGCTAATAGCTTAACGTACTAGAGATTAAAGAGAAGAAAGAAAATACTTGGATTGAGCACCAAAAAGAGCATAAGAAATCTTCAGTACAAGTGAACTAATAGTGTATTTAAGAGAAAACTAAGAGTTCATGAATCTATATCTAAAGTCTATACATCATATCTTAAAAAAGACTTTTAAACTTATTTATACAAAGCCTAAATACAAAATTAGGCCTTAAAACATCCTGGCCTGGACGTGCCACTGGGAGACATGGGTGTGTTTCTTTGCAGCATAAGACCAGAAGCTCCAACTTTGCAATCCAGGGAAGAGGCATGGACACACTAGTAGATTTTAATTTAGTTTCGGCTACTAATTAGTGGTGTATAAACTAAAATGCCACATATTATTATTGGTGATATTAATAATATGAGGTGGGTATAGGGATAAACCACTGCATTCTAATTAAATCAATAATAATATGTGATGGGTATAGGGATAAAACACCGCATTTTAATCCAAGAACTTAATAATAAGCGGCAGGTGTATGCTAAACCCGCCGCATTTTAGCTAGCCTAAATTTGAAAAAAACAGAGCCATTAATTTAATGTTTTATCATTTAATTTATGTAGTGTTTCTCTTTTCGCAGCCATTACCTCTCTCAAATCCATTACCTCGCCACCACCTACAGCAGCACCACACCATGTCACCACCCATAGCAACACCACCAATGACGCCCTCTCTCTCATTTGTTGTGTCCTCCACCGAGGTAAGTTCCAATTTTTTTTTTGTTTATTCCATTTTGAAACATGGGTATTTGAATGGTTGTTGTTAATTATGATTGTGAATGTGTTAACTAGTTTGAAACTTTGAATTAGGGTTTATCTTCGCATTAGTTCGAAACCTATAGGTATTTAAAATAAGGTTTATCTTTGAATTAGTTCAAAACCTCATGAGTGGGACGACCCATGTATTAGATGTATATGCATTAATAACGAAACAGCGTGGCTTGACAAAGCTGACATCACCCAGTTGTTACAGGGAGCTCAATTGACCATTTCTGTTATTCAATGCTTCATGAGGTATACACAATTAGAATATAGGTTAACTAATGTCGTACTTTTATTAATTTCAAAACCATTTCAAAAATGCTTTTTATGATTGTGTAAGGCACTCCAAGAAAATTGCACATCGAGCAATTTACTCTCGTTAGCTGGTTGGTTGTGTCCTGAGGCCACTTTAGATGCAATAACCAAAGGTAGCATCAAGGAGAAAAAGACGTACGTCTATTTCGCATTCACTAAAGCCCTACAAGCTAGGTTAAAGTTCAATTTTTCCCCTCTTTTCGAAAGGTACGTTTAAATTTGATGTGTGAATACTTTAATATACATATGCCTTATATGGTCATATTAGATCCTATATATGAATGATTAGATACATTTACTTAGACTCTATTTGACCTATAATGGCGTATTTCCCCTAGAACATGCCCTCAAACACTTTGAATAGGACGGTTTAAGTAAAAATAGGTCAAATGGGTGCGTTTGTGGGTAGAAAATTCCCTTAACATTTGAAATTCATTGATTTTGAGCTAAAATAGGTCAAATATGAGAGGTTTAAGGTTGGGACAATGCCCTTACCACTTCAAATACATTGATATGAGTCAATATAGGTCAATAAGAGAAGTTTCGGGTTGATAATGGTGTACTTCCCCTAGAACATGCCACAAACACTTCAAATAGGATGGTTTGAGTCTAACTTGGTCAAACGGGAGCAGGTTTGGGTACAAACTGATTCAACACTTGAAATACATCGATTTGAGTCAAAATAGGTCAAATGGGAGAGGTTTTGGGTAGATAATAGCTTAATTCCCCTTTAACATGCCCAAAACACTTCGAATAGGACGGTTTGATTCAAAATAGATGAAATGAGAGCACTTTTGGGTAGAAAATGCCTTTAACACTTGAAATACAATGATTAGAGTCAAAATAAGTCAAATGCAAGCGATCTTGGGTAGAAAATGCCCTTAACACTTGAAATACATATATTTGAGTCAAAATAAGTCAAATGGGATTAATTTTGGGTAGAAATACCCTTAACACTTCAAATACATCAATATGATTTAATATAGGTCAAATAGAAGCGGTTTTGGGACGATAATGGCATATTACCCCTAGATAATTCCCTAAACACTTTGAATAGGGTGGTTTGAGTTGAAATAGGACAAATGGGAGCGGTTTTGGGTATAAAATTCGCTCAACATATGAATTACATTGATTTGAGTTAAAATAGGTCAAATAAGA
This sequence comes from Dysphania ambrosioides, assembly GCA_026401315.1. NCBI lineage: Eukaryota > Viridiplantae > Streptophyta > Magnoliopsida > Caryophyllales > Amaranthaceae > Dysphania > Dysphania ambrosioides. Next base: position 15,875,177 of record CM048662.1, read on the forward strand.
GCGTTTTTGGGTTGATAATGGCGTATTTCCCCTTGAACATGCCCCTAACACTTTGAATAGGACGGTTTGAGTCAAAATATATCAAATGGGAACGGTTTTGGTAGAGAATGCCCTTAACACTTGGAATGCATCGATTTGATTCAAAATAGGTCAAACAAGAGCGGTTTTGGGTAGAAAGTGCCCTTAACAATTGAAATACATTGATTTGAGTCAAAAAAGACCAAATGGGAGTGACTTTGGGTAGAAAATGTGCTTAACACTGGAAATACATTAATTTTATTCAAAATAGGTGAAATAGGAGCGGTTTTGGATAGACATTGCCCTTAACACTTTAAACACATCGATTTGGGTCAAAATTGATTAAATGGGAGCAGTGTTAGGTAGAAAATGCCCTTTATACTTCAATTTCTTTGATATGAGTCAATATAAGTCAAATAGAAGAAGTTTTGGGTCGATAGTGGCATATTTTCCCTTGAGCATGCCTTAAACACTTCGAATAGGACTGTTTGAGTCAAAATAGGTCAAACAAGAGCGATTTTGGGTAGAAAATGCGCTTAACACTTGAAATACATCGATTTGAGTCAATTCAAGTCAAATAGAAGCCGTTTTTGGTCAATGATGGCGTATTTCCCCTAGAACATGCCCCATACACTTTGAATAGGACATTTTGAGTCAAAATATATCAAATGGGAGCGGTTTTGGGTAGAAAATGCCTTTAACAACTGACATACTTTGATTTGACTCAAAATACGTTAAATGGAAGAGGATTTGGTTAGAAAAAGTCCTTAACGCTTGAAATACATTGATTTGAGTCACAATAGATGACGTAAGAGCCGTTTTGGGTAGAAAATACCCTTAACACTTCAAATACTTTGATATGAGTCAATATAGGTCAAATGGGAGCTATTTTGGGTAAATAATGGCGTAGTTCCCCTAGAACATGCCCCAAACACTTCAAATAGGATGGTTTACGTCAAAATAGGTCAAATGGGTGCGAATGTAGGTAGAAAATTCCCTTAACACTTGAAATACGTTGATTTATGTTAAAATAGGTTAAATGGGAGAGGTTTAGGGTTGGAAAAATGCCCTTACCACTTCAAATACATCGATATAAGTCAATATTGGTCAAATAAGAGCGTTTTCGAGTAGATAATGGCGTATTACCCCTAGAACATACCTGAAACACTTTGAATATGACATTTTGATTCAAAATTGGTCAAAAAGGAGTAGGTTTGGGTACAAAATGCCTATAACACTTGAAATATATCGATTTGAGTCAAAATAGGTCAAATGGGAGAGGTTTTTGGTCAATAATGATGTATTTCCCCTTTGACATGCCCCAAACACTTCAAATACGACGTTTGATTCAAAATAGGTCAAACGGGAGCAGTTTTGGGTAGAAAATGCATGTAACCCTTGAAAAACAACGATTTGAGTAAAAATAGGTCAAACTCAAGCGGTCTTGGGTAAAAAATGCCCTTAACTTTTCAAATACATCGATATGATTCAATATAGGTCAAATAGGAGCGGTTTTGGGACGATAATGGCAATTTCACCTAGATAATGTCCCAAACATTTCAAATAGGATGGTTTGAGTTAAAATTGGTCAAATGGCAGCGGTTTTGGGTATAAAATGCCCTTAACACTTGAAATACATCGATTTAAGTCAAAATAGGTCAAATGAGAGCGATTTTGGGTCAATAATGGTGTATTACCCCTAGAACTCACCCCTAACACTTTTAATAGGAAGCTTTGAGTCAAAATAGGCCAAATGGGAGCGGTTTTGGATAAAATATGCCCTTAACACTTTAAATACATCGATTTAATTCAAAGTAAGTCAAATAGGAGCGGTTTTTGGTAGAAAATGCCCTTAAAACTTGAAATACATTGATTTGAGTCAAAATAGACCAAATGGGAGCAATTTTGGGTAGAAAATACCCTTAACACTTTAAATACATTGATATGAGTCATTGTAGGTCAAAAAGGAGTGGTTGTGGGTCGATAATGGCGTATTTCCCTACTTTAAATCAGAATTTTATATCGGAAAAATAAATGATTTTTTGAAATAACATCATTGATCAAAATAAACTCCTAATACAGGCCCTTACTAGAAAGTACCAAAGTAACGTTCAACTCAAATCCAAACCAACAGTCTAAAATCATTCATAAAAAATGTAATTATTCTAAAAACTAAACTAAAGTAACACTCCACTCAACCCATCCATGCATGAAAGTTTAACCAGATACCTATCGCAACTCTACTTCTCAATAATATAAGTGTAAGTATTAGATCATTACTATGTCATTGAAAGGCAAAGGTCATGACCAAAGATCATACAAAAAAAGTATCAGCAAGTTGAGTACATATAGAATTACAAAGTATAAACAACTTAAATAAACATTTGAGCAGAAATAAGTATAACATGTTTGAACGCATTCTACAACATTTTATTTGATTAACTGACAAAATAATTATTTACTTGGATTAAGCAATAGACAAGGTTGTCTCCCTATCTCCTAATTAGGACATCAAAACTGATAAATAAGCTCATGCACTCTCATTAGAGGGCATCAAAATATAGTATAAATCTAAACGATAAACAGGTGCGACTTTGTCACATAGATAGATGAGATCTCAACTAATCCCAATTTTAATTAAAAACTTTATAAAAGAGAGACTCGTTGATCACGTAGCTTCTAAGAAAAGCCACGGTTAATACCCTGTGAAGGCCCAACCCCTGATTGTCATTACTCTAGACGTGTACTTGCCTAGAGTTTTATTACTTATCCTTCTTACACTTTACGTGTTTTATAGTTTAGCGCCTGGAATCCTCACCACAACACACATAGGTAAACATAACAAATACACAATCAACCTCTCGTACTGTAATTTTAACCTCTAGATTTCCTTCTTAAATTTTTAACTTGTTGAATAGAGTCAACTAACTTCGTCATTAAGACTTGAAATTCACCTTGACTCAATTCATACTATTAGTAATGAAAGAGAAATAATAACCGACCTCATGGATTAATTAGCAAATTAGTTCCACTTGAATAAATTTAGATTCATCAACCAAACATAATTATATCCTCATTAGTATTAGTGATTACACATCAATCATTACACATCAATACCAAAATGTAATCCGATACAATCTAAGGTAAAGAGTACTAGCTCGTTAATACTTAACCAACATTAATACTCTAAAGCTTCTTAAGCATGATACTTAGATTTCCATTTACGATCCTAACTCATGCTTCGAGGTCAAGGCCTTTTAATCCATACGTACCTTGAGTAAAACAACTGATTTGCCAGTTTCTCTATAGTTAAGCACCTTCTACAAATTGCTTTCCCACACCAAATAATACCACCTATATCAATATACCAACACCTAAATTTACGGCAATTATACTAAGTTTTCTTAGGCCTTAAAACCATTTCAAAACACATTTTTAAGTATCCCAAAAATGTAATATAGTAGTTTAATTATAATACTATAAGTATTTGTTAAAAATTTATTAAAATACACATCCTATTATTTAATTTCAACATAGTTATTAAAATATAGTATGCTGGAAATTTTATTTTTCATTAGATTTTGCAATTTTTGAAACTCAAATTTGTGGCATTGTACTACTAATCAACCTAAACTTATTTATATACTTAAATCCTTCATTTCTAACACTTAAACTCACAAGAAACCATAAAAACCAGATTTGCTAAATTATGAAAAATTTATAAATTGTACATAAGCTTGAATTTTATGTTCTATGCATGTAGTATAGTGCTTACATTAGCATACTATAGTATAAGCTTTGAAAATCCTCAAGATACTTGTCATAAAAATCAATTTTTATGACTCTACAAATCTGAAAATTTGTTTTCAATACAATATCATCAAATTACTCACAATTGTATCACAAAATAGTCTTAGTTTAATGTAATTACTAATAGTATATAGTTCAAAAATTTAAACACATGAAAATCTCATCAATTAAACCATAATTTAACATGCATAATATTATGAAAATTCATTCCTAATACTATAGTATTAATTTTTATCAAAGTACATCATACTTAGTCATAATTTCATGAAATAATTACTAGTATAAGAAATTAAGCCTTAAATCATGAAAACTAACACTTTTATACTAAAAACATATGATTATATAATCTCAAAATTTCTTTAAACTACAACTCTATAAAATTATCATAGATGATTTACTAAATACTTATAATTTCATGCAAAAATCAAGAGTATGACATTAAAAACCATAAATCATGAAACTAGTATGCCTAGCCCTTATATTTATGCATAGAAATTTATGAAAATTTTTAGGATGTATAACATAATTTATAAAAACAAAAAAACTTATATAATATCAATACAAATTTAACCCATAATAAAATCAATACAAATACCATATGAAAATTCATCTAACATGCATACTAGGGCATAAATTTAAGGGAGAAAAGAAGGGAAAGAAGGAAGAAGAAGGGGAGGACTAGCCGGCGGCTCATCAGCAGTGGCGGAAGGGGCGGTAGCAGCAAGGGCGTGGGGATTGTGTTTTTGTACGTGAATTGGATTTGGGGTTTTTGGGGTTTTGTGTTTTTTTTCTTTCTTTTTGTTGAAGTGTTTTGATTTTGCTAGACTTTGTTTAGGGTTTAGAATATGGAGTACTAGGTTTAGAATATATCTTTTGTAAAAAAATATAGTTTTATGATTAAAATAAATAGTTATATACTAAAAAAATAATGTATTATTTATATTGAAAGTATGTATAGATACAAAAAAGCATATAAATTGCCAAATTTATATTGATGCATAGAAGTATTTTCGATAAAAACGTAGTCAAATTTCGTAAACTTACGGGGGATCACAAATGCGGGCCTGACTCAGCGAAAGCGATCTTTATTATGTAACTAACTAAAGGATTCCTAGTCCTTCGTTCCTAAAGCGCGCGGGAAATTAAAAAAAAGCTTATAACCTATGTAAAAAGACTATTTTGCACATAACGCTTCAAATTGCACTCCGGGTACTGTTTTCGAAAGCCAAAAAAGCCTTGTTGACCCCTATTATTGCAAACACTATATTTTCCCAGCTTAGCCTATTACCATCAAACTTGGCTTATGGAAAAATGGCACTTTGACCCTGAAATTAAATTTGGCTTGGGACTATCCATAAACTTCCAAATTATTTGAAAAAGACCATTTTGCTCCTAAAGCTTCAAAAGCACTTCAAATACTATTTTTGAAATTTGAAAAGTCGGGCCAAACCTGAATGCTCATAGGCATCAAGATTTTGATGAATACCCAAAGAATAGGAGGCATCCTAAGAAGTCGCAAGGCTAGAAACAGTCATAAGTTAGTTGTTATCCCTAAATTTGCAAGAATGGGAGGTGTCCCCAAAACCGCGGGGTAGGTCGTAACCCGAATTATGGGAGGTGTTCCCAGACCACAAAGCTAAGAGACATCCTCAAAATTTATAAATATTGGATGTAACCTCGAGAGAAACCAAAGCTAGGGATATCCTCGGAAACTGTAAAAGTTAAACTTTGTAGATGGCTTAATTAGGGAATACCCCATAAATCTCAAAAATAACCCCTAGAGGGTCCAAATGTAGGAAGAATCCTCAAGAGTTATAAGATTAGGCCATAATTCTAAGAAGGACCGAATCCCTAACAGATTTTCTCTAAGACACAACTACAATTGCCACAAGCATCATGATTTGATTCCCTAGCAGAATCGAATAAGAGCTACTACATAAAACCTATGAATTAATCAAGTAACTACGCTTTCCAACAAATATACTAAAAATCCTCAATGGGGCTATCTCAAGAAACTCCCCTAGAGGGTTAAGGCACATCCCAAAGAGGTCATCAAATCCACAAATCCCTTGTGGAGAACTCTAGAAATTTCTGCAAAACACCTCAACAACCCATTGAGCAAGGATAAAATCCATCCTCGAATGTCATATCTAGTGGAGTTCTTTAGAAAACTTCACCCAAAATGTCTTGATTCCTTAGAAAGTTAGACAAGTGACATCCTCAAATGTTGTGAAGTTAGGTATTCGAATCCCACGAGATTTAAGCATAGAAGATCCCCAATGAAGCAGGCCCAACAAGAACAATCTCCATAGTAGCCCATTAAAGTTTAGAACAACAAACATCAATCTCCAAATAGAGTTCATCTATCCCTATAGGATTTAGAAGGCAATATCTTTAGAAACTTAACAACCTCCCCATATGAGTCAACTAAAAACCACGGTCATCAAGTTGGAAAGTCAACTTGAGGGAGGGACTAATATAAAATAACTACCCAGAAAAATTAGGTATCATCCCTAGGAACTACAAAAGGCTTCCTCAGAAAGTCTCATAGACGTAAGGAACAAGAACATAGTCCCTTCCTCCTAAGAGAAAATGATTCATGCCACCCTAATAGCGGCTCCCTCTCAACACCTTGATAGTTGCTCCCTTTTGACGGTCAAGGCCAATCTAGTTAAGCCATGCCACCTTGATAACGTCTCCCTCTCGGCACTCTAGGATAATCAAATTGAGCCACACCACCTTGATAGCAGCTCTGCGCCACTTAGACAACATCTCCCTCTAGGTATCCTAGGCCATCCAACGCGAACTGCACCGATTATATACCCCGTGCAACCCTAATAGTGACTTCATCTAGGCATTTTATGCCATCCATTGGAGCCACGCCAATTAGACAGCGGCTCCTCCTCATTGTTCTAGGTCACAAGCAAGTGTTTTTGCAAGTAACTCAATTTGCTTTACAGGTACCAATGTTTGAAGAATGTTTCATAATTGCAAAGAATCTCGATTACCCTTTATGTCCCGAATGGTAATGTGTCCATTGTCTTATCCAAGACTCAGTCAAAGTGGGGGGATTCTATAGGCACAAAATCATGTGTCCTCATGTCATGGTCTTAAGATAAACCGACCCTTGCAGGTGGGCCTAGCTTAGCATGAGGTTAAGTACAACGAAACCTGAAAAAGCCCTCAAAAATATAAAACCCTTTAAAGCCTTAAGTATATATAATTAAGCCCAAATAAAAATTTAGCCCAAACAAAAAACCTCACAAAACTTCAAAATAACATCCATAATCCCTAAGATTCCCCAAAAGCCGAATTTAGTGGAAATTGCTTAGAGTAATAATGCTAAAACTCAATGTCAAGCACCTTAGGGAAAAGCGCTAGCATCCAGGTGTCCAACAACCTATTCCAATGTTGGAAGTCATAAGGCTCAATGCAATTCGAAAAGCACTCCTAGTCCCTTGCAACCTCAAAAGCAATTGAGTAAAAAATGCTTTTTCGTATTCTAACGCTCAAAATGGGCACTAGACACCCATGCCTTATGTTGGATGCCTAAACTCTGAATCTACTATTTAGATAAAGATCTTTTTTGCCAACAAATACCCCAAAATTTAATGACCAAAATTTTAGAAAATTCCAAATTTTAAGCACTGTTACTCTGTCCAAATATCCTCTCAAACATCCTCAAAACTTCTTTAACCCTATTCAAGGATTTAATTAAGGCAAATCTTTGTGTTTTAATCCAAGGATATGTAACTCCTTGAAGAACTTATCCAGGACTTAAGAAAAGGACTCATCCTCAATAGTATCTAATCGAGGACCCTACCAAACCTATATTTTTTTTGCTTTAATTTGTCTACTTTTGCTCCATTCATCACTCCTCTAAATATCAAGTGATTTTCATCTACTTAAGGGTTCAAGTTGAGTAACTTCTTATGTGATGATTGTAGAGGATACAAACCTCCTCTCTATGAACTCTTTATTCACTTTTTGTGTATAGTTGATGAGCATTAATCAATCTAAGAGATATTAATCTAGATGTACTTTATGATTAACTCACTGATTTTTAATTTCATATCTCTTATATGAACCTATGATGCAAATGACAAAGGCAAACTCCTTTCTTCAATATGTGAAGTCGTAAAAGCCTTACTTTGAGCACCACCTTCAAGGATCCACTCTTATGAGATGGAATCCTTTTTAACATCCATAAACCCCATTCACTTAGCATCTTTATTTTCTTACAATGCATTTACTTTATGCACCTTTTACTTTTAGTTAGCTTATGATGAAGAGATTTAAATATCTTTAATCTCTCAATGCTCATTTTTATTCTTACTATACCTTTACAAGTGAAAAACCCTAGATGTTCTTCATACTTGAATGAATGTTTATGCATTATTCTAAAAATATCATTTTCTAGCATCATATACTTTGTTATTTTTTTTATTTCCAGTCAATGATATTTTGGGACTAGATCACATGAATCCTCTAAAATTAGACTCTATTCCTAGATGAAGAATGTCATGAGGGATATTTTTTTAGGCTCAATTCATTATTTGATTAGTAAACCTTCAACTTATATGCAAAATCCATACCTTGCATCTTTAAATACTTCCCTTTAATTGCTTTATTTAAATTTTTGTACTTTAATTTAACAGGTCCCTTATTATGTTATAGTTGTGTAACCATTGTTATCTTTTGAACTTATCAAGACCTATTGATGTTCTATAACGCTTGATATTTTGTACCTCTAAATCTTGTTGACTCTATGAAGTGATTACCCTTCTCTATATTTACTTGCATAAATCTTAACTTTCTAACCAACCTAATCTAGAGGTGTGCTTCCATTGTTTCTTCATGAATGCCTAGGAACTATCAAATATTAAATTGTTATGTCTTAATGAAAATGCTTGCATATCATTTTTGTATTGACCTAGATTGCTCATTCTTGAACCTAGTTTATGCAATTCATTTTGGAATTCCAACCTAATTTGTTGTCTAAACTTCCCTTAAAGGTTTGGTGGTGATTCCTCTTAACCATTAGGACCCGATTCATACAAAGATAGAAAAACCCACGTAGTTGACCCTTAATGCCGAACAAAATATGAAGGACATTAGTGGGGGAGGGCCCTTTTTCCCTTTCTCTTCCTCAAGAAGGAAAGGTTGGGTTGTAAAAAATCGAGCCCTCTAGTGGCAGCTCACTCATGGAGCTATCCACCCGAAACCTAGTTAGCTTCCTAAGGCTTAGCACTCACAAAACGTCCCTTACACTAATTCACAAAGCTAGTGCCAGAAGCGGACTATAAGCGTCCAATACTAAGATTGAGCATCAGACGCCTAGTCCAGCATTAACCACACTAATCTAAACGCTCCCTCAAATGTGCTCTTGGAAATTTTCCCTATTTTTCACCCAAGCAAAAGATGCTTGTGCAGTGCTTGACAATGAATGTTAGTCTCTAACGCTCAAAAACTGGTTATTTTTCGATGAATACCCTTGATTTTGATGAGCAAACGGCTCAAAATTTTTCCAATCCTTTAGCATTGTTATTCTACACAAAAACAACACCTCAAATCCTCTCTAAGAATTCTTCAATCATACTAAGGATTGTGTAAGGAAAATCTTTTAGCCTGAACAGGGAACAATCCTCACTAGTGAGTAAATCGAGAAATCCTTTAAATTCAATCCTTTTATTGCTTTGTGTATTTCAACTACTTTCTTTTCTCCCTTTAATCCTTACTGACCAGATTTACTTAAAGAGTTAAACTTGAGACCTTTTTATCAAAGATGGTTTAGGGATACAAACCTCCCTTGGCATAAAGTTCTTTTGTTTATGTTTATGCTATTATTTTGAGCCTTAATCAACAAAAGATGTATCACCCTTGATGCAATATTGTGATCAACTCCTAAAGTTTAATAATTTATGTTATTTACATTTAATAAATTATGTTGTGATATAGGAGGAACCTCCTTCTTTCACTATATTCTAGCCGTAAGATTCTTACTTTAAGCATTAATCTTAAATGCATCATCTATATAAAATAATCTAATTTTAACTTTGTGAAAACCTTTTCCCTTGCATATTTAATTTAAGTCTTGCATCTTACCTTATGCACTTTATATTTTATTTTCTATTTGGTCTATGATTTAGAAAGAATGAAAATCTTCATCTATACTAGAATTGTTCAAATAATCCATCTATTTATAAGCAAAACCTTGAATGATCATCATACTTGAATGATTGTTTAAGTGCTAGACCAAGGCTCATTTCTTACATCATGAAACATAAGTTTTTTATGTTTATTCTTTCATTTGGCTATGATGTTTAAGGGCTAATCCAAATAATTCTACTAAACTAGATCTTTTAAGTTAAAGTATGTAATGTAAAGAAGTCTCTTTAGGCTCTCTTTTCATTTGATAAGTCAATATTCAACTTTTCATGCTTGAATTATACATTTCATATTTCAATATCGCACTTCGAATATCTCACCTTTACTGCTTTAGGAACTTAATTTTAAAACGCATCATTTTTTAATTAACGTAGATCACTCATTCCCAACCCTTATTTAGTTTAATGAGAACATTTATATGAGTTAAACTAGGGATTCAAACCCAAATAGGCGTCTAAATCGTCTTTATTAGTTTGGTAGCGACCCCTCAAAGGCCCTTTTGGATCCAAATTATACAAGGATAGCTATGTCGCGATGCCGAAACTTAGTGAGCAAACATTTGAATCTCATGTTATGGCCATTTTAAAATGAGTTGAGCAGGTTAGTCATATAGCATATATGTACCTAAGGAAGCAATTTTGTGCCTCTGTAATGTTTAAAAGTAGTCCATGCCTCTTGAAATCATACTTGCTACCCTACTGATCTAAAAGTTGAAGTTAGATATGTTCTTGCCTTGATGAAACTTGTTCTAAAACTACCTTTTTCCATCTTTGTTTAGTTTTTCTAAGTTATTGTAAAACTCTTAGCATTATCAATTTACAAGATATATACTTTTGTGAGTTTACTTTGATTATTCATACTTTTATCAGTATAACTCTTATGGTTAGGTTTAAAAGAGAAATTGAGGGATTTTCATTGTTCTTTGAGATCCTCAACCATTGATTCAAGTGTTATATTTTCTTTTCTTTCTCTCTTGTTTATTTCTTTTATGCTTTATTTTATTTCTTTAATTATTCTAGAGTAGTTTGTTAATCTAGGGTTTTATTGAATCCTAGTCATGGATCTAGTTTTATGATTTGTCACTTTATATTCTCAATTCCATTTTTTATTTGTTCCTACTTAATCGATTGTGCTTTACAACAATGTTAGATTAGGAATCTAATTTATTATTCCATTGTCTATACCATGACAAGAGTTAGGGTTTGACGAACTTGAATATTTCAATTAAGGATGCAAAATTATCTATAGGAGTAGGTAGCTAGAATAAAGTATTTAGAAGTTAGGGTGCTTTGCTTAATGCCTCTATATTGCATGAATCCACAAGAGTAGGTAGGATTGCATAATAGGAAAGTTGTAAGTACTCGGGAGTGATTTGTGGTACTTTTTAAGACATACTTCCTTGTGAATATTTAATTGATTGAATTGGGGTAGAATTTATTATATTAGACCATATTAGTGAGGATATTTGACTTTTTTACGTACTTGTTAGATGTAGTAGATAGGTTATTCACCCTGTTTTTTTGACTTAACTAAAGTTCTTAACAATTCAATACAGTCCCATCTTTTTTGTGAAATTTGACCCTTACTTGCCCAACTATATAGTAGGCGGAAGAGAGAGATATTTTTTATAGGCACACAACCGCCTGAACATGATGTTTGGACTCTGAAATATTTTATGCTTTCAACGTTTTTGTTTCTTTGAGCATGGTTAAAGTACAAGCCCGCCTTGGTTCTTCATTAGATCAGTAGACAAATAGACATGATTTCATGTCTACGCTAGGTAAAACAATTAGTAAAGATTCTAAAAAATATTATTGGATCAACTATAATCGAGTTACATGTATTGTCTGTTCAATAGGAACTTAGTACGAGTTATACTATGTATTTTCATAAACCGATAAAATAGTGATTGATATTTATAATAATCCCTTGGCCCCAAAGTATTGTCTAAGATATAAATTTACTTTAGTTACAAGCCTGATGCTAACCTTGTCTATTGTGCACATACACGGCCAAGATAGAGCGTAAAATCACCAAAAAATTATCATTTAAACTCCCAGACAACTTGGACGAGCAATCAAACATCAAATTTTCTTAATCTCATTCCCTAACAACAACCATTAGCTAATAATTATGAATGTCATCTATTATGTTTCTTGAGAATTACAGCTTGAGAAAGGGAGGAGCTTCAGACAAGGAGAGTTAGCAGGGAAGAGCTAGCATGATAGAAGGATCTCTCAAGTGGTCACTCTAAGTTTAGAGTCTACAAACAGACACTGAAGCTCCAGTACTTCCCAAAGGCAGAAGAAGTCTTGTTGGGAGAATAGGGTGCCAAATTTGTTCGACTGCAGTGTCAAGTTGTTCTTGCTACAAGGAGTATATTTGAGAAGAATATTGATCAATTGCCAGGTTGATTTAGGCGGTAAATTTTCCAATTCTTCGTATTCTTAGAAGTCATATCCTTTCTCATGTTTGCAATGTCATTGTAGGATAACATAATTGTAATGAATAGATCATTTCCAGTTAGGCCATCTGATTGAATCTGTTGACTTATTCTTTGCACTCGAGGAGCCAGCACTTCCTTGGGCATTGTACCATATTCGCTCTAACTGCAACACGGAATATGTATTGTTAGAAGGACGCATTGGGCAATAAACAATGCAGATACAAGAGATTTTGTTTGGATAAGGATACAATAAAATTATCATGTGACCAAAAAAACATTACCATGCAACAAAAGGTACCCTTTAATACAACAAAAGTCACCCTTACAACAAAAGATATCACGATTATAATCTAGATGATATAGTCTTGATATAGAAGCATTGCTGATTGTATTGAAGAAGAAAAACTGTATTTTGCGCCAAATTCAGTTATAACAGAATTATGAAGTTTTCTTTTATTTTTTTTGAAGATTATTAGACTTTTCAGAATTTTTGTTGTTTCATTGATATATAAATACAGTTGATTGCTCTATTGTAATATTCATTCAGAAATCAATTAAAAAAAAAAAAAAAAACCTTTCTCTTCTTATCTCCTATCATCAATCTCTCTATCTAAAATAGAATCTACCACCATTTAAGGTTGAGCTCCAAGCTCAACCATATCATCAGACTATTATCAAACACAAACTAAGAAAATATCTGAGGTACAAGAAAATGAAAAACTATATTGTTTTGGATGAAATGCAAAAAAATGGGAGAGGATAAAAAAAATTTCAAGGCAAGATAAGAAATAAATTAAAGAACAAGGATAGAGTATATCTTGCAACATACCCCTGCTATGATAACAGTATCACCTTCCTTCACACCACAATGGATCAGAGATTTGTTAACCCCACAAGCGTCAAGAACATGTTGGAACCTTTTCTCAGAATCCACATACCTGTTACAAAATACCAATGTAATTAGCAACTTAATGTTTTTCTAAAACAGCTCACGTGTAGAATAACTGGCCTCCAATACGTGATTCAAGCATATTCAAGAAGCAAAGGAAGAAAGAAACTCCTAACAAATTCTAATCACTAGTGGTTTCCAGCCAATTCGTTCCTCATCCCTTGTCATCAATCATCACTGTTCATTAAACAGTCAAAAGAAGTTTCTCTTTGTTTGGGAAAATGTCAAAGGCAGTACTATTCTCTTTGTTTTGGGAAGGGGGTGTGAAGGGACTGGTGGAGGATACGCTATACGTTTCCACTGGAACAAATACACATCAAGGAAACATGAAGGTTGAAATCAAAAGCAAAACTAAGTGATGGTCCTCAGATAGTTAGGTTAATAGGCATTTTCTCACTAATTGCAAATAAAAATTTTAAAGAAATATTAAGAATACTTCCATGAATCCTACACTTTTTTGTTCTTTTTTCTATGTTCTATTCACTTTTACTTTATTCTTTTTATGGCAACTATTGATCCAATTTTTTCTTCTCCTAAACCACTTTATAGACCCTAATACTATTTGATAAACCCCATACTCTCTTGCTCTATGTTTCTCGAACTCGGGTACCAGTGTTAGACCCAGTTATGTATCAAAGAGTCCAACACAGCTATTTTGTGAAAAATTGCATAATTTTTGTCCAGAATGAGGTGCCAAGAGTCTATAACTGTGTCAGAGTGGAAAAATCAAACACATGTATTGGAGATGAAATGAAGAGTCTGAGTAACATAGCTCTAGCTATCTATTTTCTAATAAAAGTAAAATTACCTACATATGGGGTCTCCTTTTAGTTCATGAGTTATATTCCTACGGTAACTAAGTAGATCTCAGAAAAACAAAGAGACCACATATAAGGCACAACAATATGAAGCAATCATGTCTAGTTTGAAAATTTTACTCAACAAAAGCCTTGTTTTTCACTTGATTTTTACTTTATCGTTACTATATTCTAATTGACACTATTCAAATACCCTCTTTTGACAACTTTTTGTGACTTATGCATAGGAAAAAATATAGTCAAATGAATCCTGTTATATTCGTCTTGATTTGCACTTTCACAATATCAATATTTTATAATATTTACTTACATACAATTATAGATATTAAGAGTTGAATTTATTTATTGGGAGGATGAAACTCCAAATGGTGCATTCAATTTTACACTGAATTTTTGTTTACAAACCAAACTTCGTTTTTCACCCATGAAAATTGATTTGTTCTAATTATAATTTTTCCTAGTAGAAGAGAATAGGACATCAAGGTCCCATAACTATCTTTACATTCAGCTTCCTATTTCAAAAAAATTTTAAACTCCCATTTTCCATTTGAAAATGTTCAGTATGTTTGATTTTCCCTCAACAAAAATTATTTTCACTAGATACAAAAAATTGTTGTTACATGGAGCACCCTCTTAGTACCACAATTACGCTCCAGTGGTCTTAAATCTCATTCCCAGGCCAGTTTTATTTTTGTGGGTTGAGGCAAATAAAGCATGGCTTCCTCAAAGATAATCTCCAATTGATCAGTCTTCAGAAGAGTTGGTATATAGATCAGAGATACACAAAGAAAAGTGCAAGCAATACTATCACTAAAGAGCAAAATTAACTACATTTTAGGTGCATTGTCAAAGAAACATACCGCCAATTCGTCATTTGAACAAATCGCTCTAGTCCCTTTCCAACCACATGCCACGTCTTTGAGCTATCATCATGAGTAATCTCGAACTCATTGATAGGGACAGTTCGTTTCTTCTTTATCTCCTCGGCCACGTGATTGAGATTGACAGGAGCATCCCAACCTGTAGTATCGAAACAAAGTGTTAGGTTGATTACCACAAGTGAAAGAAGGTTTGTTTTACTTCTTCTGCCTCAGAACAAAGAACTATAATTGACCTTTTCGTTAACTTTGACCTGAAGAATTTATCATGAGAAATAATTCTGTAGTAAAAATAATCCAATATTATTTACGAAAACTTAATTTAACAAGGGAACTTTTATATAATTAATCATACAAACAAATATGGCCATTAAAAATGGAGGCAGCAAAAGGACCCCTGATCTTGAGGATCGAAGAATTGCAGGGTAAGAGAACTCAGTTCTTGTTCAAAGACCATCACAGCGTACTAGAACAGAAATGATAAGGAAATAGATATTGAATCTGTCCTTTTGGCAAAAGGAATTGGTAAGTACCATCAACAACACACATTACATTCAATTAGTCCTGGATATAACAAATGATTCTCACTTGGCAGGATTGTCCGTATTGAAAGAAACAACATAAATAAATGACAGAAATTACCTTTAACTTCCTTAGCAGTCTCCCTAACATTCCTTACAAGCTCATAGGCAGCAGAAACTACTTCATGAGTACCCTGTTTACATATAGCACTCATACAGAAAGGTTCGATTCCCTCAGCTAGAAGGTGCTCCTTAAATATTTCCCATCTTTTAGATGCTTCTGGAAGATCCATCTTATTAAAAGCGACTAGGTAAGGCTTGTCTGCAAGTTCGGGGTTAAACATTTCAAGCTCCAGACGAATTGCATCAAACTCATACTCCGGCTGTGGAGATGAACCATCAACAACATGAACCTGAAACAAAATGCAGATAGATGGTTGTTAAATAGCAGGGAGAAGCAGAGAAGTAGCATCCGCATGCAAATCATTGCAAACTAGGGAAGAAATAATGGTAGACTAGGCTTATACACACACATTCAGGAATAGAGGCAGCCCACAAGTACTACTCTGATATTCCTGATGAACGGCTGTATAATTGATCACAAACACATGGCGCATAACTTGAAAACATGTCTACAAGGAAGAACCTAGCAGATTGGCAGTTCTGCCATAATTCCCTTCGTTATCACAATAGTCAAAAAGCATATCATAGATCAGATCTTAATAGATTCATCATCACAAGATTCCTTTTGTTGGAATTGTTAAGGCTTCTAGTTCTAGAATCTTAAGATCTAGATCTTTCTTAAATAAAGAAAAATCTGAAATTTTGTTTTCCCAAAATCCCAAAATCTCAATAATAATAATGAGTGTTCAACCATCATCCCAATACACCAAAGAAAAGTGAAAATATAAGTACTTTGAGTAATCTACAAAGTTGACTCTAATGGACACCACAATGCTTACTCAGACTCTTCATTTCCCCTCGAGTGCTTATGTTAGATCCTTGACACTCTACAGTATTCCACCTCACAAAGTACACTTGACAATTCATTTTGGAACTTAGAGAAAATACTTTTTTAATAGCAGAGTGTGACACTTGGAAATGAACCCATGGTATACATGATTTGCAAGTCAAAGAAACAAAGGTCAGTATATATCAATTAAGCTAGACACTTAATCTTTCAAAGTCCATAATTAAGATGCTGATGACTAATATAGAAGGTGATTTTTCAGATTTTAGTACCAGGACAGAACATCTTTCAGTATGCCGCAGAAATTCATGGCCTAAACCATAACCTCGGTGAGCACCTTCAAGCAAACCAGGTAAATCAGCTACAATCATAGTAGAATCATAGTCAAATGAAACAACACCAAGATTTGGAAGCAGCGTCGTAAAAGGGTAGTTTGCTATTTCTGGTCGAGCAGCACTTATCACACTAAGAAGTGTGCTTTTTCCAGCATTTGGAGCACCAACAATTCCAACATCAGCAACTAGCTTAAGTTCCAAATCCAACCACCTGAGTGCCAAAAATGTATTAATCTCAATATTGATAAACAATGCAAAGCCAATAATCACAAACTAGCAGATTATACAGCTTCTCTCTTTTTAAGGCCTAAACAATGATTTCTGAGTTGATAGCATTTAGCCATAGCAAAATGTATATGTAGAACACTCTCCTGCATATGTCAATTTGAAAATATATTCATGAAGAAAATTCCAATCAACTCACTCAAATTAATATTATATTCTACTACATAACTCAGACTACCTCCTAACTCAGACTTACCTCCTCAACGTAACATACTTGCATCTCCTATTCCTTAGATGCTCAAATAAAAATTAGTTTCCTCCGTACCAATACTTTGTATCACAAATCTGTTTTAGTTTGTCCTAAAATAATGGGTTACTTTCTAAATTTAGTACATCAAACAACATATATTACCCTCAATGATACTTTATTTCAATAGTTCTAGGATGTTGTTGAGGTATATTAGAAAGGGTAATAAGATTTTAAAGGAAAAGATCGTTTGTGGAAGAGAGATTGTGAACATTCTAAGTGCATACACACCCTAAGTAAGTGTTGAGGAAGTGGTCGAAGGTCAGTTTTGGGAGGACCTAGATAAAATGATGCAAGCCATTCCCACAAAGAAACTTTTTATCGGAAGAGACTTGAATAATCATGTGGGAATGAGTCGTCATGGATATGAAATGTTTGTGGAGGTTTAGGTTATGGAGTAAGAAATGAAGGAGGAAAAACCATCCTAAACTTTGAGGGTTAACAGTTGGTTCAAGAAACGAGATTCCCATTTAGTGACTTTTCCGAGTACGGCAAATGAAACTCAAGTATACTATGTGGTAGCAAAATATGATTCTAGGGGAGAGTTTAGTCACTCGACATAGACTAGTAGTCTTGAATATTCACAAAATCAAGTTTTAAGATGAACAAATAACCAAGGGAGAACAAGAATAGATGATGGAGTATAAAGGGAGAAGAAGATTCTTGGTTATTTGTTTGGAAGTACACTCCAAGTGGAAGAGATTCGAGTGCAACCTTACTTCTATAACGAAATGTGGATGATATTAAAAGTTAACATTTGGATAAAGAGCTGCTTCATTACTATTTGGATGACCTCCCTCCCTCCCTAAAAGAAGAGCGCAGATAGATCCCAATTATCCTAACTTCAAGTTCACAGTTATCCTAATTATCCCAACTTTAGGTCACAGCTATGCATGGACGATAGAAGTGGCATGTTGCTTATCCAAAGCTCAAGGAAGTGTGCCTATTCTACCATCTGCTTAATCCTCAAAAAATAAAGAAAAAAAAAACGAGACTCATATTGAAGTGTGCCTATTCCACCATCTGCTTAATCCAAAGTTCCAGGAAGTGTGCCTATTCTACCCCTTATATCTTGCCTGAGGCCTCACCCCCTCCCTCAAAGTATTGGGTTACATTTGTTTTCAGACAAAATTCACTTTCATCCCGTGAATATAATTACCAAAATCAATGTACATTTTCAGAATCTAAACATCTAAAAACTTTTACTTACATAAGGCTCCATTTGGTAGGGCATAAAACGTTTTCAACTGAGAATGGTTTTCCATGAAAAACCTTTTACGGTGGAAAACTCATTTTCATAGAACTTTTCCGTTGTTTGGTTGAATGGAAAATGATTTTACGTTATAAACATTTTTCGTTGTTTAGTTGAATTGAAAATCAATTACTCCTATTAACTTTTCTAATTGCACTCTCTTGTCGATTTTTAACTCTTTTTTCCGTTGTATTTTCTAGTTGTTTGTCATTAGCTAAATTTGTTATGCTACAACAAATATATTTTTTTATAAAATCAAAAACATATTATTTTTATTTCAAGCAAAATAAAAATAATAATTAAAGAAACCAAATAGTCATTTTCATGATGAAATGATTCCAAATTTCAAAAGTCTTAACATGATAATAAGATGCTATTAAGATTAAAATAGTTCAGAAACTGATGTTAAATGAATCTGAAGCGCAGTGAATCCGAAGTGCACAACATGCTACCAGTCTACAACCATTCTACATAATTACTGGTTAACATAAAGATTTTTTAATCCAGCCACCCTTTAAACATTCCCTACTGCTACTACAACTATTGTTGTTAGTGTTGTTAGTGTTTGCAATGGTAAGAATTTCACAAACTTTATGTTTCAGCCGTTTATATTAATGCATAACTCAGTTATCCCTTATACATTTAGTATTATTTGCTACCATAGAGACCATCATTAGTTCACTATACACTTATTCCTTCAAAAAACTATAAGGCATAATGTTCTGTTATTTTAACAACTGCACTATATGTTTAATAATCTTACAAAACATTCTGCCAACACTAATTTTTCACCAACTATAAAAAGAGCTTGTTTGTTTTTTCTCTTTTGTTCTAACTATTATCTTATACAACACAAAAAACAATTTCTCTTATATATTAATAACATATTACATTATACCGAATATCGCCATAAAACCAGAGAAAACAAAAAATCTGGTTCAACATTATAAAAAGACGTTAAACTAACTATAAAGGAGTATTCACAATCGAATAATCAAACCAATCAAATAGGTAAATGTAGTCGCAATTAAACAGTTAAACCAATCAACGGGTTGTAATGTAATAGTTTAACAGAAAAAAAATTCTACGTAAATTTCAAATAAACTGTTGATTGCCCATATTTCATGAGAAACTTTCATGATTCAATCAAATTGGAGAGAAATCTAAGGTTTTTTTATTTTCGACTTAAACGGATAAATTTTGTTCGAATTCATGATATAATACGATAATTGAGATTCAAAGAAAACGTGCCGAATTAATCAGATTCGAAGAAGATGAAAAAAAATTGTGAATTTTTCCCCAATTTTTAAGAGAGAGAAAGTGTGGAGTAGCGAGAGGTAGGCTACTCAGAAGATGAGAGTTGATAATGCTTGAGATTTTTGTTAGTTTTTTTTTTTAGTAAATGGATATAAAATTGTGTTATTCCTAATTTTAGGGGAAAATTGTGTTATTCCAAGTTATTTTTAGGGGAAAATTGTGTTATTCCAAGTTATTTTTAGAGAAAAACATTTTACGCCCTACCAAATAGTGTCTAAGTCATTCATAAATTTAGGTAAATAATTCGACTAAATTTTATATCCATATAAGCCAATTTTACTAATTAGAGTGCAATTACACCACATAACAGAAATTCTAGAAATAGCATACTACTCAAGAAAAAGAAACATAAGAAGTTAACAAGCACACTCACATTTCAGGACCTTCCTCCCCATTTTCCGCAATCCTCGGCACCTTATTCATCCCCGACTTAAACGCAGCATTTCCTCTCCCACCCCTCCCACCGGACAAAAGCAACGCCCTTTGCCCGGGATGCAACAACTCCAACAAAACTTCCCCTTCAACCCCATCATCCCTAGCCTCTCGAATCACCGTCCCCGGCGCAATCTTCACCACCAGATCTTCCCCTTTCGCCCCGTGCTGATTCCTCCCTTGCCCATGCGCGCCTCTCCCAGCCCTAAAATGTACACAATTCCTAAACGGCAATAACGAATTCATTGCCCCATCCACCTCCACATACACATTCCCCCCTCTCCCTCCGTCTCCACCGGACGGTCCCCCGAACGGCACGTACTTCTCTCTCCGAAAGGCCACCACACCATTCCCTCCATTTCCCGCCTTCACATATATCTTGGCCTTATCGAAACACCTCATCACAGCCGGCACCCCCTTCTCCTTCTCCTCCTCCTCCTCCTCCTCCTCCTCCTCATCGAATCCTTCGCCCCCGAAAACCACAATGTCCCCCTCTTCCTCTCCTAAAACATAATCACCATCCTCCTCATATAAATCATACTCTTCTTCATAATCTTCGTCTTCTTCTTCGAATTCATCAACAATATCTGGAACTTCATACTCCTTATAATTAAACCCACTTAGCTTCTCCCCATTTTTCAATTGATCAATCCTAATTCTTTCATTCTCCTCTAATTTCGGAACAATATTCGAATCCGAGAGCTTGATTTCTCGGTACGCATCGACGAGGGAAGGAGCGAGGAAGTCGTCTCTAGGGGGAAGACGAGTATACGTTGTTGCTTCAATTGCAATTGATGATGTTGATGATAGTCTTTCGTCTGAGCTTTTAGATTTTGGTTTTGGTTTTGATTTTAATTTTGTGATGAATTTGGGTTTAGGGTTTTGAGAGGTATTCTTGCGGTTGGATTCAATGGGACGAGATAAGGCGAGGGGGGAGAAGGATATGGATACGGAAGACATTGATGTTGAGATGAAAGTGAGAGATAGGAAGAGATAGAGCAGAATTCAGGGGTTTAAGCGTTCCAACACTTCATACATTTTACAGTATAGACGCCACTTGCTCAGTTCTACTACGTCTGGATAGACATTTTGGCGGGTTTAGTTTTTTTATTTTACTTTTTTGCGGTTGTGTTTTAGTTGCTTAAAAAAGTTTTGTATTAACTTTTTAATAATATTTGTGTGCATATAGGATATAATAAGATTATTGTGTTATTGATAAAAGTTATCATTAATAGAATAAAAGTTATTACTCAATATACCAAAAGTTACCTCTATAATAAAAGCAACGATTTCAATTAATAAAAATGGAGATGCATTTGATAAGAAAATGTTGGTTATATTGTACAAATGTTACCTTTTTTAATAAAACAAAAATCAACTCTTTATAAAACTGATTTCACTCCTTAATTTAACAAAAGTGTCTTTATATGTCATTACATATAATTGTCCTCATTTTACTAAAATTTTTGTGTAACTTTTAACACTGCTAGTGCATATATAGAGTATTGCCTCATAATCAACTTTTTACCCAAATATGAATTTCATGTTTTTTCGGAAGCGAAATATTTTTGGTGGGTATTCCAACTAAAGTGTTGTTTTCGAATCAAGGAATAAAGCCCCAAATACAAGAACTAATCACAACAACGCCCAACAAGTCCACACACCTTCTCCTGGTTCAACCAATGTGCCACGCACCTTCTAAGGCTCCCACTCGCCTCTTTCCACTTCACTAACACCCTAACACAAGCCTATCCTAGGGTGGTGTAAGCCAACTCCCTCAAATGATACTCCAAACACACCCTAAACAAGCCTATACTAAATTGAAGAAGAGTTAAAATTGGAACTCTGGAGCTCGAGTTCCAATCTTAGCCTAGTGGTGTTCCAACAACAATGGCTCGGAGTTCCTAAGTGGAATTCACGATTGAAGCTTCTGAGTGGAAGCATGAGTGAAGCCTTAAAAAAAGTTTTATTTGGTGTTTGTGTAAGTATAAGTGGGTCCTCTAATTTGATTCAATCTAGGTATAAGTTGGCTAGATGGTTAATAACCGCTAGTTAAATTAGAAACCATCATTAGATAATTGCTTAAGCTAATGGATAAAAGATTCATCATATAATCTAGCTTAATTCCGAAAATCTCTCTAAATGATGATGCTTTTACAGTAAATCCAAGTGAAGAATGATAGCTTAACACTTTCCCATGCATGCATACTCTAGTTGATGTTACACGCAAGTTGCTAAAATACTCAACTATATTGTATTAATCTAGTTTGGTGGCAAGCTAGTAGCTCTAACTAGTATATAAGATCTCATTCATCATTTAGTATCTCAACCTGACTAAGTTTAGAAATCTTCATAAAAAATATCAAGTTAGTGTTCTCCCAACTTATGCTTTAGCCTTGTATCAAATTTGTAATTCTCTTGTACATTACTTTAAGGTGTGTTCTTTGAGAGTTTAGTAATGAGTAATACTAAGGGGAAGGGATTGAGTGATGTTATGAGGACTTAGAGTTAAGTCTAGGGAAGGCAAGAGAGAAGAAAGAGAGAGAGAAGAAAGAGAGTGAGAGTTAAAGAAAGGTTTCTTTTGAGTAGAACACGAGCGAAGGAAAGGGAGAGTGTGTTCCTAATAGTTTGTATTATGATTTTCCCATTAGTGAAAGAGTTCAAAATCGTCCCAGAGCTGGGTTATGGTTTTACTTTGAGTTGGCCATAAAGGTGTACACGCTAAAGTTCCCGTGTTCCTTTTTGCATTTTCCTTTCTCTCTTATTTTTCCAGTTTTAAAAATTCTGCAGTAAAAAAATGGTACTTCCAATTCAACCCCCTTCTTGTAAGTATGAAACCAAGTAACAATTTCTATTAGAGTAGGTTCTCGCAAATTCAATTAACTTTGAAGAGACTAGTTCCTATCAAAGATGAATACTTACGAGAAACTTGAAGAAGGATACTTCACGCAACGCCCTCCCTCGTTCAATGGTAAGTTCTACACATACTGGAAAAACCGCATGGAGATATTTATCAAAGCTGAAAACTATCAAGTATGGCGCGTGATTGAAGTTGGTGACTATGAGATAACCACAACAAATTCTAATAATGAGGTAGTTCCTAAACCTATTTTTGATTATGATAAAGATGACTTTGAAAAAATGGAAATTAATGCAAGGGCTATAAAATTACTTCACTGTGGTTTGGGTCCCATGAACATAACAAAATTATGGGTTGTAAAACTGGTAAACAAATTTTGGGTCTTTTGCAAATCACACATGAAGAAACTAGTGAAGTCAAGCATTCAAAATAGACTTTTTAATGTCAAAATATGAAAGATTTAAAATGCTTCCCGGAGAAACGATTCAAGATATGTTTACTAGATTCACTAACAAAACTAATGAATTAGTCTCTCTTGGAAGAAATATTCCTACTGATGAACAGGTGAGAAAAGTCTTAAGAAGCCTTCCACAAGATGAAAGGTGGCGAGCCAACGTTACATCACTACAAGAAAAAAGGATTTCACCCAATTCAACATTGAACACCTTGCTAGATCACTCATTACTTAGAAAATTCATTTGGGAACTCACAATTCTAAAAGTTCTAAACAACAAGGTCTTGCATTAAAAGTCAGTGAGGAGTCAGAGTTAGAATCTGGCGTGAATGAAGAGGCCTTGCTTGTGAGAAGATTAAGAAAGTTGTACAAAAATATCAAGACTGGTGATCAAAGGAACCAAAACTTTGGAAAAAGAAATCGGAGATACAAAGCTGACTCAGGCTATCATAAGTGCGGAAGTTTTGATCACTTCCACGGCAAGAAAATGAAAAAGGTAAAGATAAAGGTAAGGAACAAGTCAAAGATAAGCCCAACAGGAACTCGTAATCAAAGGTAGATGCTAGAAAAGTTATAATTGTAGCTTGGGGAGAATCAGACACAGAAGAAGAAGAGGAACAACCAGAAGAAGAAGATTGTGCCAACCTATGCTTGATTTTAACTCATGATGAGGTAAGTTCCAACTCTCTTGTGTTCATGTCTAAAAGCGAGCATGTTTGTTTCGTTAAGAACTTAATAAATGATAATAAGGATTTAAGCATAAGAAAGGCACAAAGCGATAAAGCAGTAAGCATTTGCGAAGATCACATACCTTACATATCTAATTCAAGAGAAAATGTAGAAGAACACTTATTTGAACTATTAGGAAAGAAAGATTATGAAAGTTTTAGAAATGAAAATATTTTACGAAATGTTGAGTTAGCTACCAAATCCACTTTGATGTCTCAACCAAATCCACTGAAGTTCCAATGGATAGCATTAATGAAAAACTGAAAATTGATCTAGAAAATGCCAGGAGGTCAAATGAGATGTTGGAACATGAACTTCATATGTTTAGAAAAGGTAAACATACAAAGTTTATAGAAGTTACAAAATGGATAGAAAATTCCTAGATAAAAAGAACAGAAGGCTTAGGGTTCTCGTACAAAATAAAGAAGGTAAAAAAGAACGGATACGTGGACCTACCTAGTAGTAAAGTATGTACTTTTTGTGGTCATTTAGGGCATCTGTCTGGAGCTTGTATTAAAAAGGAATAATGTGTTGACAGGAACATTACATATTTTTCATCAAAAGAGTCTAAAGTCTATGAAAATGAAAAGGAACCCAAGCTTGACTGGGTTCCTGTTCCTAACAACTGATTTTTGTGAAGGACCAAGTGAGAAGGAACAACTCGTGGTATCTTGACAGCGGGTGTTCCAAACACATGAATGGAGACAAGTCTAAGTTTTTCTCACTAGTGGCTTATAATGGAGGATCTATAACCTTCGGAGATGACAAAAAGGTAGAAATCATTGGTGTAGGAAAGGTTTGAAGGTCTAGTTCTCATTCCATTAACAATGTGTTTTTAGTTAAGGGTTTGATACACAATCTACTAAGTACTCCCTCAATCCCTAAAAAAATTGCCATAATCCACTATTTAGAGTCAAAGTTAAAAAACTTTGACCATGAATTTTCATCATGTTATAAGAAATAATGTATTCAAATGGGATCTTGTTGGATGCTTCTTAATGTAAATTTTTAGAATATCAAGTTTTCATAATTTTTTGCCTTGAGGATTTGGAGATAGAAAAAAGTTTTAACCCGTATATTAGAGACCGTGAAAGTAAAATTAGGGCAATTTTTTAGGGATAGAGGGAGTATATCACAATTTTGTGACAAAGGTAACTATATTAGATTTACTTTTAAATGTTGTAAAGTAATCAAAAACTAATAATGAGCGTAAACCTTGATGAAATTCCTAGGAGCAATCTAATTTTCCTAAGTGTCATAGAAGATGATTCACTGCTTTGGCATAGACACTTTGTCCATGATAGTCTTTCACTCATTAATAAACTTAAGAAAAAGGAATTACTTGTAGGACTACGTGTAATAAAGTTCCAAATGAAGAAGGTATGTGAAGCATGTGTGAAAGGAAAGCATGTCAGAAGTTCCTTTAAGGCCAAAACCATGGTAAGCACATTAAAGCCTTTGTAACTCATTCATATAGATGTATGTGGTCCTATGCAAATTCAAAGTAGAACGGTAAACATTATGTACTTGTTATTGTTGATGACTTTTCATGTTTTACATGGGTTATCTTTTTGAGAATTAAGGATGAAATGTTTGATGAATCTGTTGCATGGGCTAACAAGATTCAAAAGTCCACAGGAACTCAAATTTTTCACATAAGAACTGACCACAGAACAGAGTTCCAAAACTTTAAATTTGGTGAATTTTTTGGGGAACATGGTATTAGTCATAACTTCTCAGCTCTACGTACATCGCAACAAAACAAGGTTGTTGAAAGTAAGAACTAAACACTTGAAGACATGGTAAGAACAATGTTGGTTTCTAGTAATCTGCTAAAAAAATCTGGGCAAAAGTAGTAAACACAGCTTGTTATGTAATAAATAGATTTATGATTAGACCTATTGTTAACAAAACTCCTTATGAACTTTTGAAAGGCAAAAAACCTAATATATCCTACTTTAGAGCATTTGGGTGTAAGTTCTTCATTTATTACAATGATAATAAGAACTTAGGTAAATTTGATGATAGGAGTGATGAGGCAATATTTCTAGGTTATGCCCCTCGATAGTAAAGCTTTTAGAGTATATAACAAGAGAACAATGTGTGTCAAAGTGTTTGTACATATTATTTTTGATGAATCTTTAACACTAATCTCTGTATAATAACATGAGAATTTTGAGATAAGGATGGTTCGTTCCATAGATTAAGATAAGGATGAGACACCTTGCAAGCAGAATCTAGCAAAAAATCGTGATGAAGAAGGTCCTAATAATCACATAAATGATGAAGTTCCAATCAAATAAGATGGATTAGGAACTCCAGGTTCTGAAGTTCCTATCAATGAAGCTAATCCTAGTTATGAAGATGCTTAGTAAGTTCTAGTTAGAAGTTTTCAGCCTAAGCCTTGGAAACATCAGAGTTCACATCCTATGGAACTCATAAAAAGTGACCTTGGTAAAGGAACTTAGACAAGATCTTATCTTTGGAACACCTGCAAATACCATGCATTCCTTTACACTTTGGAACCACACAATCACCTCAAAGCATTACAAGATGCAAATTGGAAAGTAGCCATGAAATAAGAACTTAATGAGGTCAAAAGAAACAAGGTATGGCATCTTAAACCTAAACCCTTACATCAAAAGGTGATCGGTCTTAAGTTGATCTTTAAGAACAAGTTGGATGAGTTTGGAGCAGTCATTAGGAATTAGGCACGATTAGTTATAAAGGGATATAATCAACAAGGTGGTATAGATTTTGAAGAAACTTTTCCTCCCGTTACTTGATTAGAAACCATTAGAACACTAATTACATTTGCTGCTTTCATGAATTTCAAATTATATCAAATGGATGTGAAGAGTGCTTTTCCGAACGGATTTCTATATGAAGATTTTTATTTGGAACAACCCCCAAGTTTTGAAAATCACAAACTTCTAAATCATGTTTTTAAGCTTGACAAAGCCCTTTATGGACTAAAGCAAACACCTAGAGCTTGTTATGAAAGATTATCCAAATTCCTTATGAAAAATGATTTTAAAAGAGGTAAAATTGGTAAAACTTTGTTTTTAAAATCAAATAGAACTTATCTTCTAATTGTACAAGTTTATGTTGATGATATTATTTTTGGTGCTACTAATGAATCATTATGCAAGTACTTTGAGGATCTCATGGGAAGTGAACTTGAAATGAGCATGATGGGAGAATTAAATTTCTTTCTTGGATTGCAAATCAAGGAAACCAAGAAAGGAACTATGATCCACCAACAAAAGTACATGAAGGAACTTTTGAAAAAATATGAACTAGAAACTGCAAAGGTGAATCATACTCGTATGAGAATTGCCACTCAATTAGATGAAGATCCCATAGGAAAGAGTGTTGACCAAACTAAGTATAGAGGGATGATTGGCTCCTTACTTTATTTAACTGCTAGTAGACCTAACATTTCTTTTAGTGTTGGTATTTGTGCTAGGTTCTAGTAAAATTCTAAAGAATCTCATCTAATTGTTGTGAAAAAGGATACAAAGGTATCTCAAGGGAACATATGATCTATGCTTATACTATCCTAGGAGTGAAACATTCAAGCTAAAAGGATATGTTGATGCTGACTATGCGAGTGATTTGGTAAATCAAAAAATAACTTCAAGTATGGTTCAATTCCTTGGCCCATGTTTAGTTTCTTGGAGATCCAAGAAGCAAAACACTGTTGCATTATCTACAACGGAAGCAGAATATGTGGCAGTTGCAGCTAGCTGCTCTCAAATGTTGTGGATAAAGAAATAGTTGAGGGACTTTGGAATTATTTATGATTGTGTTCCTATATTTTGTGATAATACAAGTGCAATATGTATTTCCAAAGATCATGTGCATCATTCAAGAGTTAAGAATTTTTACATTAGGGATAGTTTCTTGAAGGATTATGTTGAGAAAGGTTTTGTTCAATTAAAATTTTGCCAATTTGAAAATCAAATTGCTGACAAAGCCTTTGAATAGGGAAAGGCATGAAAAATTAAGGATAGAACTTGGCATGATTCCATTCCAATAATTGCACTTAAAGTCCCCAAGGTAACACGTGTGTGATAAGTGTGCAATAGACCATAGACAAATTTTCGTGTGCAAACATAATTTAGGTGTGAACTTCCCAAGTTTGTTATAAAATAAAACCCTAAAGAAACCCTAACACGTGCAATTGTTCAGCAAATCCCCCCTCCCTCCCCCCCCCCCCCCCAATTCACGCCTAACTAAGCTAAAGAATCCTAACAAATTAAACTACTTAGATAATAAAATGTGATAAGAAAAAGTTTCACAAATTAAGGAATTTAAAACTAACAAAAACTTATAATGAAATAGGAAAATAAAAATAAAATACTAAAGCACTGGGACACCTTAGATGTTGGTTGCCATTAGGGGTCTTTTATTGCTTTAAAACATGTCCCACATGCTCCTCTTTTCACGCCATTTAGAATTTGGGTCAGCCCATCTTCTTTGCCTTAGTTGCCTTGCTATTCCATGCTTCATAAGCCCATATTCACTCAGCCTTTCCTTGATCTCTTCCATAGCCCAATCGATGAAAGTCAAACCCCTAGTCAAGGTCCAACCTATGAGAGTCAAAGTCAAGGTCTAACCCATGGAAGTCAACTCCAAAGTCATGCCCAACTTTGACCAAGCCCAAGTCAAGGCCCAAGTAGGTCTAAGTCTAAGCCCATTTATGGGCCTAAGCCTAAAATTTGGCCCATTTTTATTTTAGGCCCATTTTCAAGGGAACCTAGGCCCATGACTTACACAAAAGATTTTCGAGCATCGGGTCCACGAATCCACATATAGCTTTGAGCATAATTTGAATTATTGAGAATACGGTGCATTTAGCACAAAAATAACATTTATGGGCACAATTGAATGTTTTATTATTTGGTTAGTTTTGGAGTATCATTTGATCAAGCAAGACTATACCACCTTAGGGACAGATTGATGGGGTTATGTTTAACATAGGAAAAGGCGAGTGAGGGTCAAAGGAGGTGCATGGCTATTACTTGGATGGGTAATAACAAGAAAGGGGGGTTGAATTAGAAGTAAAAATTTTGTCTCTTGATTGCGGAATTTAAAAACTGGAATAATGAGAGTGAAAGGAACATGCAAAAAGAACACATAAATTTTAGCATGGAAACTTTTGTGCCCAACTCAAAGTAAAACCACGACCCAACTATGGGATTTTGTCACTCTTTACTAATGGGAAAATTCTAATACAAACTATTAGAAACTCACACTTCCTTTCCTTCGCTCATGTTCCACTCAGAACACATCGTTCTCTAACTCTCACTATCTGTCTTCTCTCTTCCCTTCCCTAGACTTGACTCTAAGTCCTTACAATTTTCACTCAATCCCTTCCCTTAGTAATACTCCGTACTAAACTCTTAAAGAATACAATTTAAATTGATGTACAAGAGGATTACAAATTTGATACATGGCTAAGAGCATAAGTTAGGAGAACTCTGACTTGATAATTTTAAATCTTTGTAAACTTTGTCAGGTTAATAAAATAGAGTAAGGAATGAGATCTTTTATACTAGTTCATGTTGCTTGGTTTCCACCAAAAGGGATCATTACAATGCACTTGAGTACTATAGAAACTTACATGTAGCATCAACTAAGCATGCATGTACGGGAATATGTTTAAGCTGTCACTCTTCACTTGGATTTGCTGTAAAAGCACTATCTAGAAGATAGCTTTTCTGATTTAAATTTAGATTATTTGATGGGTCTTTTTATCCATTAGCTTAAATATTTTTCTAATGGTGATTTCTAATTATCTTATGGTTATTACCCAATATCCCAACTTATACCTAGATTATATAAAATCAGTGGCCCCACTTATACTTGTATCAACACTAGAGAAAACTTGTTCTAAGGCTTCATTCTTGCTTTCCCTTAGAAGCTTCAAAGCAAGAGTTGCACTCAGGAACTCTATGCCATTTATGTTGGAATACCATTGGGCAAAGACCGGAACTTGAACTCTAGAGTTCCAGTTGTGATTCTTCTTCAACTTTTTCTTGACTTCATAAAATGTGTTACACTTAACATCTCCATGCTTAAGAGCTATTTCTCCTTATACCTTTATGTTCCTACTCTGGAACTCATCTTTGGGCCATCATGTATCTTAAAACAATGAACTACATCAATCTTGTTTGCAATGTCATCTCCAAAACATTAGGTGGAACAACAATTTCCCCCTTTCTGGTGATGACAAAACTTGTAAACTTTAACAGAATTTATGAAGTTAAAGCAAGACTCAAAATGACTAAACTAAAAACTAGGAGTTTTGAACTTGTAAGTCCAAGAGTTTGAAAAAGTTTTTATAACATAAGTGACCAAAGCTAAGGAAAAAAAATGAAAACATTTTTCTTTTTCATTTTCAACTTGTGGAGGTTCCATCACAACTTATTCCACTTTCTCTTCTTCAGTAGTTATATGAATAAAGAATACCTAGGAAGGCTTGGAGATTTCCTTAGTGGTAACCCTCATGCTCCTTTTCTTTTCCTTCTCTTCACAAGAAGAGCCTTTTCCTACTCAACCTTTCTCTTTCCCTTTCCTTTTGTTTTTAACTCAACCTTTTCTCTGTTTCTTCCTTCTCATCATCCTTACTAACTTCATCTTTTTCTTCATAATCACTCTCAACCTTATCCTCTTCGTCAAATTCAGTTACCTCATCAATCATAAAGTAAGTCACCCTTTTTAACTTTGAGTTTCCAACTCACTAGTGATGATTCTTGCAAGATTTGATCCGTTTTCACTTGAATAGGATCATACTTGCTCAAATCAACACTCAAACTCTTAAACACAACAATCATCAAACAAACATTGATAATAATTAACTTAGGTATGTAATGATCTAAATGTTGAATAATTAGGGATGGGAAATTGACCTTAATTTTGTTAGCTAAGTAGTAGATTAACACATAATCTATTAAATTTGCCTAATTCCTCTTCTGAGTCCTTAGCACTATGCCTCTTCTCACCAATTTAAATAGGACTTTCACTAAAGGTGAAAATAGACTCATTTTAGTTGTTGTTGACCCTTTAGAATTACCTCCTACGAAACCCACAATGGTTTTAGTCATCAGATCACCCACATTCACCGTGGATTTATGCTTCAAATACATATCATAACCCTAGTTTGAGACTTTAAATAAATTGCCCAAATAGTTTGCATCAAATAAAAACTTAAAATCATTGACATTACTTGCACACATACTATCAACACATTCAAAATTCTCAATGAATTCATGCATAGCTTCAGGGTAAAGAGGTTCACACACATCAATGCTCTATAATTTTTCCTAGTCTTGAAATTTTAGAATGTCAAGAAGTTTAGTGTACTTACTTTCTTTGCACCATTGAAGATTGATTGCAAAGCTTGGAACCAACCGCTTCACCATGCTGTCCCAATCACGAGTACTGGTTGATCCTTCCCCTTGAACCTTTGTAGCAATTTTAGTTTTCTGTGTTTTGGGAGGTTTTGCGGGTTGTATTGCAGTTTCTTTGGTTTAGGTTTGACTATTTCAGTGGTTGTGGAGGCGATAGGTTGTTCGACAGGTGGCAATATTTGGATGGGAATGGCCTCGAATGGGTTTGAGGAGGTGGGTTTTGGTGTCTCATGGAGGAGATGAGAAAGGGTGGTGTTGAGGCTGGTTTTCACCATTTTTTCCTTAAGAGAGTTTTTGGGTGAGAGTGAGTTTGAAGTTTGAAATTTCAAGTTTGAAATGAATTGGGAAGAAGTGGGTGTTTTGGGATGTCTTGAAATAGGAGATGAAAGTGAGGGTTGATTGTAAGGTGCATTGAAGGAATGAAAAGGTGTGATTTGATAGTTTGAAAAGTGTAGCAGTTTTTAATGGCAAAAGAAATGATGGTTGTGGCTAGGCTTGGTGAGGGATAGTTTTTAATAACCAAATCTTTGCTCTAATTGATACTTGCCACTTTACAAAAAATTTTCAATACGTTGAAGGACTTATATATAGTGAACTTTGCTAGCATTTTTCTCTAGTTGGTATATTGAAGAATTATACATATTGCCCAATGGGAAAAAGGTTTACACAAGGATGAGTCTATTTAATAAATGAAGAGATATATATAAGATATTAAATATTGGAAAATATAGAATTTTTAACTAAATTTTTACGAATTTAGCAAGGCAAAATGCATGGTCTAAATTATATACGTAATGCATGTACATTGTTCAATAAAAACAATGCATGTACGTACTCTACAAGGTAAGACCCAAATTATGTTTACACACAAAAAAATTGTCTATGGTCTACTGCACACTTGTCACTCGCATGTTACCTTGGGGGGACTTCAAGTGCAATCATTGGATTCACATCATGCCAAGTTCCAGCCTCAATTTTTCATGCCTTTTCCTATTCAAAGTCTAAGTCAAACTTTTAGCAATTTGATTTTTTAGTTTGACAACATTTTAACTAAACAAAACCCTTTTCAACATAACCCTTCAAGAAATGATGCCTAATGTGAATATCCTTAACTCTTGAGTGATGAACAAGATCTTTGGAAATATATATTGCATTTGTATTGTCACAAAATTTGGGAACACAATCATAAATAATTCCAAAATCCCTTAGTTGCTGCTTTATCCACAACATTTTGGAACAGTAAGCTGCATCTGCCACATATTCTGCTTCGGCTTTGGATAATGCAACAACATTTTTAGGGAAGAGTTTTGCACATGCACGGCTTGCATTTTCTCGATTTTCACTCTCCTTGTTCTCCATTCGCTTCTATAACTGTTTTGCCATAAGCTTTCATGTCACCTTCCTATTTCATTTGCTAGGGACTAGCAAAGGTTTAGCTTGGGGGAAGTTGATGTGCTCATTTTAGAGCACGTTTAATACCCCATTTTAGTGTCAAGTTTCGTGGTTTTATATTGATTTTATGCATATTACACTTGATTTCACCTTGATCTTGTCTTCGAGTTGTCTTAAGGTCATTTCAGGTGTTTTTGATGATTTTGAGGTGAAATGTGACTTATTCAAGTCTTTGGCACTCTTAGACACGCGTATCATAGCTTGGGCAAATATTTCAAGTCACTCATGAAGATCCCACGGAGTTCAGAAAGCATCACAAGCTGAAAAGAGAGTGCAGAGTTTCAGATTCAACCGAATCTGAGAGTGATTCAGTCGAATGGTAGTCAGTGAGAGCATATGTACCATTGACACTGGGAAGGCCGAATGGCACTCATTCGGGCAAATGAGCTTCCATCCGGCCGAATCATAGTCTCCATTCAGGCGAATGCTGGACAGAGAGGAATTCTGAGGAGCTGCTGGAATGGGCGAATTGAAGCGTATTCGGGCGAATGATGAAGCATTTGGCCGAATGGGCCTTACATTCGGTCGAATGACAGTGTTTTCTCCGGAATTTTTATTTCTTTTATAGGCCGGCCCATAGACATTTTAGGGTTTCGGAACCTCTTTTACGCTTTGTTATAAATACCCCTTTCTCTAAAGAGAGGGGGGCAGCTAGGTTTTATTAGTTTTATGCACTTTACCTTTGTTTAGCCTCCAAAATTCTCTTAGTTCTAGTTTTCAGTTTTTGGTTTTCTCAACATATGTACTCCGAGTTTTGGATTTTATCGCTTGAATTCTGATCGTGGATATTGCATTGAAGCTTTTGTGAGTAGTAATCTATCCTTTACTTTTGAATTCGTTCGTTATCTTTCAATCGATGTTTAGCCTAATGTTTATTGTTTACTAGCATAGTTCCTGATTTAGTCTTGTTTTCGCTGATTTCTTTTCATGTTTGTTGCATTTGTTTTATTGAATACCATCATGCTTGCTATCTTAAATATGTGTGAGTAGTTCTCTTAGGGGTTTTGATTAGTGAAACCCTCGGAAAAGTTATGTTCTTTATTGTTTAAGGTTATAGGAATGATGACAATAAGTAGTTTTCGGAATCCAATGCGAATCTTGTCCTGCAACTCCTTTGGAGACATAGGGCGATTATAGGTCGTTCGATGTGATTTATGGAATCACTAACTTCCTCTCGCATACTTGGGTGTCCATGCTAGTTATTGTTTGATTTTCTCTAACCTATCATGTTCTGTTTTGAAAGCGTCATTCACAGGGTGAATCTAATCTCGTCCCTGTTTTTCTCCATTTGATTTCCCTCTTAATTCATCGTGATTTATATTTACGTTATTAGTTTTAGTTGTTTTTAAACCCAAAAAGTTCAGTTGTGTTAAGAATTGAGTGTCTTGATATCCTTTGTCCTCGTGGTTCGACCCCCTACCCCACTATACTCGTATAGTTCGTAGGTTGGTATAAATATTGTTTGCATAACTAGTCTTTTAGTAAACGACGCTAAAAGCCGGTTATCAGTCCACTATATGAATAAAGATTTAAATGAAGTTTTACGGTTTACATAAATGACTGTAGGGTTCACGTTGAGTAAAAATGAAAACTAGAGCTATATGACTATTTTTTAGTAGACGAAATGTAAAACAAAGAGCTAATGGTAGAGTGAGTGACTTGCGTCTTTTGTAGTCATCCTCTACATCTTTGATGTTTTGAATCTTATTAGCTTATAACTCGAAACTTCCTTTAACTACTTCCCCGTGATTCTGGTGTTGACCGATTCAAACTCTATGTGTAGGCGATCAGTGAGTAATAGGGCTCTTTTATCTACCTTTCCAAGGCCCTTGGTCAACACGAAGCAAAACTAGCTATATGTTCTAAAAAGAAAGCATTAAAAGAGGTGGAGGATAAAAGGAAAGGGTCAAATCTCTAACTCTATCAGTAGCTCTTTGCTTCACATTTTGTCTACCAAAAAACAGCCATATAGCTCTAGTTTTCATTTTTTGCGCAACATGAACCATACAATCATACCATAAAACTTCTTTCAATGCTTTCATAGTAAAACGGTGGCAGAATCAGCCTCTGCGGTTTTTCCCGTCTTTTGGGTTTCTACATCATCGATTCTCTCATGTCATTTTAACCTTTTTTCTTTATTCTACTCTATTGTCTAGTTTAACTAGTTGTCCAAATGTCCAAGGTAGTTATCTTGTAACTATCTTTGGCAAAAACACTCTTTATCTATGCTCTCTTAATCTTTAACCAGAAAATTTAGTATTTTGAAAGCTTTTAAGAGTTGCTTCTAAACTGCACCTTTCCCCCAAAATTTTTTGGTTCTACCATTGATGAAACCTAATGCTGTATTTTTCGCTTATTGTTGCCCTTCGTAGCTTCTTAATAGTTTATCACCATTAATACCAAAATTATTTGTAGTAGGAAGAGGTAGAGTTATTTCTCTCTCAAAAAGGGGTGTGCTAAAATTCCAAATCCTTTATACAAATTCTTTTGTTTCATAAACTTGTTTGATCAAGAACTTTTTGGCGGTTGTATTTCTAAATTCTCCGTAAAATAATTGTAAATATTTTAGAGTCAAATAATAAAGTAAAATTTTAATCCTAAAAATATGGTGTTGGTTGCATGAACTAAGAGTCTATCTCACACTTTTTATAAGCCACATCTTATAAACCTATTTCCTCCATATTATTTTTAACTCCCACTAAATAAGTTATCTTTAGTCCGCCTCGACAAGTTTCTATTACCCCAATCCTCCACTTTCATATCATAATCGATTGTCCCTTATTTTATCCTCCGCTACTATATTTTTTTTTTGTATATCTACATTTCTAGTTTTATCCCTTAAACTGCTCATCCACCTTAACACACACATCTTTGAATACTAATCTTCTTAACATGTTCCTCCTTAAGCATACACTAAGATCATAATAGTCCAATTGCGACTCTTCATTTGAGCAACCTAATTTTCGTAGATGACTTCTTAATTATTGTCTCTATTCCTTTGAAAAAAGGTATTTAAAATCTGATGGAAATCAAGACCTTGTGATTCCCAGTCAAAACTTTGAGATCCACAATCAAGGCGTTGAAGCGCTTGTCGAAGAGAATTTGCATCAGAGCTTTGACACAAGAGAAGTGCTCCTTGCTAAATCCTTTGAAGACCAAATTATGGATAACTTTGGAATCCATGGTCCGTCCATTTCAAGGCTTGGAGTTACTGCTCTTGAGAATGACTTATTAAATGCGCTGATTTAATGAAGGAGTTTAAGGTTGCCCATTAATTAAACATGCACTTTAATGGGAAGTTATTAGCTTTTACTCACTTTTAATGGAGCATTGGAGTTAAGAGGCTGATTTAACTCCAAACCTTTTCCCTTCCACTTCCAGCCAATTTATTTAATTTTCTTTAATAAGTGAAGTAGTTAATAAGGTGTATTAATCATTGTAAACCTTTTTAATTCCTTTGCTTTTCGCCTTCTACACTAAGTTTGTTTAGCTATAAAAGGACAGATTGTAAGCATTTTTAGAGGAGTTGCTGAATGAATGAAAGCTTTTTTTTTAGACCAAATTTCAATGAGGAATTGTTTAAGTGTTTTCCAAGTTTATCTTGAAGAATTTGAGTGCTGAAGTGAAGAATCCTTCCACGTGAGTTGGTAGTTCTTTTGGTTAAGTTGAGTAATCCTTGCCTAAGTCCTACAACTTAGTTTGTTGAGTTGAGTAATCCTCGCAAACATATCCAGTTTGTTCAAGTGAGTTATCCATACAAACTAACCCATTTTTCTTACTTTTTCTTAAACACAAAATACGCATTTTCTTAACCTTTCCAAATCTGAAATCCTACCCTTTTGAGCTTAAAACCATTCTAAACCAAACACATCCTTTTTCTGTCCAAAAGTGATCCATTTGAAAACATGTATAAACTAGTACTTCTATACTAGAATATACATGAAATCTTTCCATCAAATGTCGCAGTATCTTTACTTGGCTTCCTCTAATGCTAAAATAACACTCCATATACTTAGTTTTGCTCCTAGTCACTATGAACCTCATGGATTCTAACATTTGTCTCCATTGTTTAACTTAGCATTCATCCCCGTACTAGTCTCGTCCATCAAAACAATATCATTCACTACAGGCAAACACTACAATTACCTTGTATTGACCTTGTTACTTCATTTAGAAATGTCGTAAAAATGAAGGGGCTTAATGGCAAATTCTTGGTGTAACCTTACTGTAATAGGGAAGTTCTTTGTCATTGTATCACAATTTCTAACATTTGTTATAACCTCCTAATACATATCCCTAATTAAGTCAATATAGTTACGTGGTATGCCCTTCTTAGTCATTGGCTACCAAAGTACTTCTCATAGTGATTTGTCATATTTCTTCTCTAAATCGATGAACACAATATGTAAGCCTTTTTTCCTTGCATGATAATACTCTATCATCTGCCTAAGAAGGTAGATAAATTTTGTGGTGGATCAAATTGGCACAAACTCAAATTGATTTTCTATACTTTCATACTTTTTGCTCAATCTGGAAATTTTTGAAAATTTAGGTTCTCTGGTAGCTAAATTCTGGTTCCTGTACAATTTCTGCTCACGGCTTCATTCTACCTTACTTTTTATTTTATTGTTTTTCCATTTCATTGTTTATGATGGGCTTATTAATGGAAGAAAAGAAGGATGGCATCTGTAAGCTAGAGATGTTACCGATACAATCTTCCTACAAAAATTTCTGGGCTTTCCTTTGCACAATTCTGAAGTGAAGATTGTACGTGATTCTCAAACAGACAGAGACAGTAAACAAGCGTGAAACAACGTTGCACTAGATTTCATGGTCTTAGATTGAATTGTCTATTGAAAGTGACCTATCGAACTTGTACTGACTTTTCTACCTTGTTTTATCTTCAGAGGTGTACACCAGAAATGGGTTGAGGGAGGATATTATGAATTATGTATCGTTGATGTGAGAGATGAAATTTGGGATATGGTGAAGCCCGTGGATCCCTTGATGATCATATTGCAGGATTTAATTGCCTGCAAGCCAGGTGGTATTGTGACTAGCATGCTAATAGATGTCCGTAGTTCTTGGGCTCATGACAATAGAGAAAATCTTCTTCAAGAACTGGAACCAGAGGAAGAGTGCTGACTTTAGGGTGATGAACCCACAATATCTATGATCTATCTTTGCTGTATCTGCAACTGAGATAGAAATGTTGCAAGTAATTTATATTGACTGAGATCTTGAGTATCAGATTAGGAAATGTAGTGAATCTGAGAAGTGCAAACGGTAGACACGTCACAGGAGTAACAAGGTAAGTATCAATTAACTGTATCAGGAACTCCTACTGGTTCAGTGTCTGAAAAATGCAGTATATGATTCTATGTGCACTGCTTCTAAGACACATGTCTTAAATTTCTGTTATCATGGTTAATCATAGAAAACTTGACTTATTACCCCCTCATTTCATTTTATGAGGGGTTTTCGTCTGTTGCACGTCGAACTTCATCACCCCCTTCATTTCATTGAGGATATTGGTGTGGCATTTTGAGTGTCGAATCTCCTAAATTTCTGTAATCGATCATGATTAATCATACAAAACTTAACTCGGTACCAATGTAATTCCTTGAAAGATCTCGCACAACGCTCGCGTCCTGCAGTTAGTACCAAAAGAAGTTAATCGTATTGAACGAGGATATAAACTGTACTTTTGGTAATGGTTAATGAAAACGCAGCTTTCCTTAGATTGTATGCAAAAGATTAAACAGGCCCCTTCCTACTATCTGAATGTAAGATGCTGATGTGATTATGTGGGTATTCATGAATTTGTAGTCGGAAATTTTGAATTCACATTTTTGAAAACAAAGTACCTATTTGAATGTAAACGAATTAAGAACAAAGATATAGCTCGATCTTGGAACAATCACTGAACCTTGATCAAATTCTAACTAAATTGCCTTTTGAAAAATCACTGGACAAAAGTTTTTAGTACTTTCTTTAAGGAATAATCATTTAAATTTGAAAAGAAAGGTTTGATATTAACACAAAACAAGTTTTTCATAAACTTAAGAAAAAAACACAATTTTATAATTAATCACATCTCTTAAGCTGATTACATGAGTCTTATATTTCTAGAGGTCATGTTGGACTTCTATAAAAATAAAAAGACTCGAGTGTTTAAAAACATGTAAAACTTATCCAATGTAGGATAGTGTAACTATGTAAGAAAAACCTATCATAACTAAGAAACAATTAAATAAATTAGGATTAGTAGAAGAAACTTTTCCTAACTCAACTAGGAAAAAGTGAAATGTTTCTAAACTTCTTCCTAATCAGTTTTGATAACACAAATCCTTATCCAAGTAGGATTAGTAATCTCAAGAAATTCTAACCCTAAATCGGATTAGTGAAAATACGTAAATCCTAAACATGTCAAAACATCCCAATATGCCAATTATGACATTTTGTTGTAGAACTAACCAAGCCCAAAAGTTGAATAGATTTGCTAAATTGAACACTTTGT
This sequence comes from Dysphania ambrosioides, assembly GCA_026401315.1. NCBI lineage: Eukaryota > Viridiplantae > Streptophyta > Magnoliopsida > Caryophyllales > Amaranthaceae > Dysphania > Dysphania ambrosioides. The sequence continues at coordinate 15,915,056 of CM048662.1, forward strand.
TCTTCCTTCTTTTATTCATATCAAATGTGCATAGACTTAGCATATCTTCAAAGCAGTAAAAAGTTGATTAGGTCATATGCTTAACCATTTTTTACATATAGTGAGAGATCTACACTTGATTCAAGAGCTTTTGCCTAATCCATACCCGATATAAATAACTCTTCATATATCAACAAGTATTCTCGATATTTCACAGTCGGGGTTGCTATTGGTATTTCATAATGAGTAAGTGTGGGGTTGTGCTATATAGAAGTTTTGATGTTAACACTATTAGTTAACATTGTTAGCCATTTTGTTTCTAAGTGATGGGTTGAGCTTTAATGTTGTAAAGTTTAGTGAAAAAATAAAAACAAAATAACTTCATTGTCTAATAATGCTACTTCATTTGAAAATAGTACAACTTCATTTCTCAAAAGTACAACGAAAAATGCAACAGTGCATATTCGGATATAGATTTGCGCGCCCTCCTATATTTGAAGTATTAATTTCTAATCCTAATAATAATTTATATATCTAATATAGATATTTATATTCTTGAAATAACAATTTCTATTCCTAAGATCAAATTACTCATATCTGATATGTTAATTTATAATCCTAATATAACACCAATATCTGAGATAGTAATTTCTTAATTTTGAGATAACAAGTTCTATACCTGAAATAACAACTTTTAATCTCGAGATAACAATTTTTATACATAAAATCATTATTTTTATGCCTGACATAATAGCTTTTGTACCTAAAATTGATATTTTTATTCTCGAGGTAACAATTTCTATTCTTAAGATTAGGAAACCTAAATTTGATATATTAATTTTTAATCATGAGATAATAAATGTTATACTTGGGATAACAATTTCTTATCTTAAAATCATTTTCTATATTTGAGAGATTAATTTCTATACTTCATATTATTATTTCCATTCTTAAAAAAATAAAATTTATATTCCTAAGATCAAACACCTATATATGTGAGATACTAATTTTATGATCTTGAAATAATAAATTTTATATATTAACATTATACTATTTGCAAATTAAGTCATACTTGAAAAAATAAAGTTGCACGACTAGAAAATATTTATACATAGCTGTCATTTACAAATGGGTCCCGATCATAAACTTTTGCTTTTTTGGAATTTCCTAATGAAAACAACGTCCCATTCCGCACATTTGTTAAATAAAATATTTCTTTTTTTTAGCTTTTCTTTTTACTAGTTATAAAAGTTATCAAAGTTATATTTCATATAAATTAGAATTTTCTCTTTGATTTAGTCACCATCTCTAGAGTTTGCTCTCATTCTATAGTTAACCAGTTCCACATTGCCTGTGGTGCTACAGGGATTTCCTCGTTGCTTACGTTACTATGATGAAATTGATCATGTAAAATAAGGGCGACGATATATGCTAAGCATATGTTGATGCATGAAATATAAGGTGCCACATAATAATATACTCAAAACTATATAAGCAAGCAAAGAAGCGAAAGGCGTCTTATTTATACATAGCTCAAGCTTATTCCAAAAGGTCTAGTGTTTCTACAAAAAAGCTGTTGACTACCTAAAATTAATTGCTGAAGTCTTGCCACTTTGAACTCTTTGAAGTAATATTGTATTATTTCATGAAGGAACATACAGTTCTTTCAGCCACCTTCCCACAAGATTCCTCCAACTTGACAGCCTCACCCCCATTGTTTTACATAAAATACTGGTGGCCAGATGCACTGGCATCAAGGAAGTGAAGGTGCTCAGCTACTTACTGGCTAGGAAGGTATATCATGGCCACCCTGTAATTTGGAGACCTAAGCTTAAGCTTGACAACATAAGTAATGAAACCACTGAAGTTATCAAAGCAAGAAAATCAGCTCTAAACCAGAACCTTCCCAGCCAAAAAGACAAGGGTGCAAAGTTGCAAACCAATGAAACTTGGAACCAACCTAACACATGAACTAAATAAAACCTGTCATGGAAACCCTTTATGTACCAGGCATCAAACCAAAAGATAAACATTATACGTAAAACTGGCAAACATGCACTATTCTTAACACACAAGAGGCTGCAAGGATAACCGCAGCCCATAAATGAGCAATTCTCAAGAGGCACACAATTTCAGGGAAATTTAATACGCTTCAGTAAGCACACTCAATTACAACTGTTCGGAAGTTGACATAAAATAAATAGCATCCAATGAAAGGTATCAAAGTAGAATTAAGGTATTTGAGCTCTTGCTTAAAAGTATCTAGATCTCTAGTTTCTAGAGCTCATCTCCTGCAGCTAAAGAAGCTAGGAAAGGTATTTTAGCTCTGGTTTCTTTCTCTTTTGTTTCTATCTCCTCCACCTGCCAAAAAAAACAATTAAGTGTTAAGAGAGTTTTCAAATAGAGAAGTGTATTGTATAAATGTTGCCAATGGGTATTTAAACAACTAAGGTTTATAAGGATCCAATCGAAGCCCTAGATGATCCTAAGATACCACGGACCAACAAAACCAATTGTGTGCAAACAACCCAACCCGAACAGTCCAGCAACCTCATGCATGCAATTAGGACAATTAAGAAGCTTCTTTGATTCAACTCAAATGGTTATATGTCAACAACTAGGCATAAGCACAGCACGTATGAGTTCAAGCTCCAATTTTCACACAAATTGATTTAGGACCAGTAAAATACCAACCCTAAAAAATCCTATGTTTATGCAATCCAAGCTACCCACGTGAATCAGCAAATTTCCATCAACCAAAACAACCAAAGAACGACAACAAACACACTAATTGATCAAACGAACCAATTGTAACAAGATAAAACAAAGGAAGAGCTACCAAGTAAATCCTTCCTAAGGGCAACCCTAGATATGTTCGGATACAAATTCACCACCAAACGCACCAAGTGATCCTAAGAACACCACTCAAAGTGTCACTTTTAAGCTAGCAAAGGAAACTAATTGATTCTCCAAGCACGAGAAGCAACAAGCCAGAAAAAAAAAACGTGATTTTTGATTAACTTTTTCCTCCTTTACAGTAGCAACCCTATTTATATCTAGGGTTTACATAAGCCAAGTCAGCAACTTAGGCCAAGCAAGGGTCCACAATTCCACATAAACATGAATCACGCCAGCTAATATCCATACACATAAAACAGAAAATTATTCCTGACAAACTCTCTAGAATCTAGGAAACTAATTATCTAGAAAATCTGATTATGGAAATCAGATTTTTATTACTTAAAAACTCAAAAACAGAAAATAACAAAAACCATAATAAAATAAAAACCCTAGCTTTCTTCCTTATCACCTTGCATGGCCAGCTTGCATGGGAAACTTTCAAGAACCTTCCAACGTAGCCACAAATAAAACACCACTCACTCGGACTCCTTGGCTATAAGGTGGGTAAGCAGTAATCCTAGAATATAAAGCATGGAAATAGATAAATACAAAATAATGCAAAGCTAACAGAACAAGAACAGAGCAAGGAATCTAAAGAATTTAATAAGTAGAATCACTGAAGAACAAAGGGATAACATGCAATCATAGCAAGATTAAACACGTGGCCTAATCTGTGAAGGCCAGAGGCCCAGAACTAAAATCACAGAACCTTAGCCCCAGGAAATACATTTCCCAATATGTAACTGCCTTAAATGTAGTTTGTACAAGGCTTTTACAGAGACAAGTTTTATTTGTTATTCTAAACAGCCATAACAATATTCTTTTTGTCAAAGAATCCCTAAACAAATAAGATTATAATGATTTTATACAAGAAAGGAGAGCAAACCAAACCCCTAAATTAAGAATCTTAAAGCCAAAACCTGTAATTAGACCTCGCTACTTAAAGGTCCCAGAACCAAGAAAATTAAAACCCCAACATCACAAATTTTATAGGACAACCTTCCATTATGACATACCACTAAAACTACAACATGAATAGTTTTGCATTTTCGAACCCTAGCACCAAGTTCCCAAAGAAGTTAGGATGGAAAAAACGTAAATACTTCTCCCTTTTTATAATATGACAAATAGCTAATGTATTTTACCCAAGACTCCTTAAAACAAAGCACAAAGTCGATTCTACAGCCTAATGACCAAAAATTCCAAATGGCGAACAAAATCTTAAATTCAAATTACTGCGCACAAAGGAATGTAATCATTCGATGAACCTTAAGTAAATCACTGACCCAATTACAAACTTTCTTGTTTAGTCTAAGGTTATAATCCCATAAGCAGTAAAATGAAAGTTCATGTTACAAGCTATGTTAAGCTTGGTACAAAGAGAATCAGCACCAACAACCACCAATTTAAACAACTTGAACTTTAAACCATAGTAGGGAGCTGAGCATTTCGCATAGAACCAGACCCACTAGAAAAGTGGTTGCTCTTCACTTCCCACTACATTTTCCTTTTATACTTAAATCTTTCAACTATATATTGAATTATCTCAAAGTTTTCAATATACAATGATAAATTTACAACTCCAGTTCCAACTTTCGGCAAAAAAGGTTACAAGCATTACGAAGCAAGGTATAGAAATTGAGAATGGGGGAGCAGTTGGATGATAAGAAAAACAGGCTATTAAAAAAACAAAAATAAGGAAACTGGAAGCTAAATATGGTACCTTGTAAAAGAAGATCTACACCAAAATTTAGCGTCAAAGTTACCCAAACAGATTGCAAGATCCTTGAATGTTGACAGAAGGTACTTCAATCCATGGTTAACATATCCTTGACAACTTTTCCAAAACATATCAACGATTTCTATTGGGAACTCGGTCAATCTTGAAATGTGAAATGGAATTCAATAAAGCTTCAATATTTCAATATCATTGACAGCACCCTTCGCATCAGAACCTCCTGCTAACTGCTGAGCTACAGCAGCATCACTAGGAAGCTAAAATAGTCATGTTTGGATATTGTGGCCCAAGTATTCGTTTAATTATGTTGAACAAAGATTTCATCGAGTACTCAGATGTTGAGTTGTATACCTAAGTATTTATGCAGTGGGAAGATATATCATAACAAAATTCACTGCTAGCAATAATTTAAAAACCAATGCCCAAGTGAAATTAGTGATACTAGAGGCAGGAACTGGGCAAATATAGAGTCACAAATGACACGGTGACAAAATGTTGTAATAGAAGTGGCCACAAGAATTCTTTTTTAGAAAGGTGAGGGAAAAAAGTTCACAGTATAATTTAAGACTTGTGAGAGGTTCGAAACCATGACCATTTGAATTATCAATGCTTAACAAATGCAATGTAAGAAAACTACAGGATTACCATATAGAAGCTGGACAAGTCTATCCCTATTACCTACCAAAACCTTACCTACAAAAGCTTAAGCTATAAGAATTGGTGAGTCAAATGTGACAACATCTTGGCCTCATGCCAAGCTATAAGAATTAATGAGAGAAATGTGCAATATCTTTGCCTCATGCCTAACAATCGCTCAAATGCCCCATTTTCACAACACACATATAAGAAGGCAAAATCTTGTTTGGGATTGATGGACCCAGCCCTTAAGGCTTCCTTTGGGTCATTGATTGATGCCAAACTCCTACATAGGAGCTTGCATGATTATTTTATTCTTTATGATGACTAAAATTTGTGCAATATCTTTCATTCATGTTTTGTTTGTACATTTGATGCCCATGACCAAGCCCTCTAAAAATCACTGCAAACAAGAAAAGGCTGGCCTGCAGCTTCATAACATGCAAAGCACATGATTTCTTCAACATCTTATTGTATTTGCAGTCACTGGAACAATTCTAATGATCATAACATCTTTATGATATTGCTAGCTATTTATTAAAATTCACCCAATAAAAAAAGAGAGAAAACCCAAAGTAAGCAACTTAAAAAGTTAAAATCAAAATGGCAACACATTCCCAGACTCTTACACAAAGAAGATTCAAACATATTCCCAATCAAATACGAATACATAGATAGATATAAAAAAAAAAAGTTATAATAAAATACTGTTCTTAAGGAACAGTGAATTTCAATGGTTTTACCACTCAAGGAACTATATAATTGAATAGACCTCCTCCCTTTTGAAGGGTTGTAAATATTCTAAAAAGTTGCATATCACTCTCTCTAATGGGAGATTGGTTCACAGGTTTTAAGGTCTGAGGCATGTGTCTAAACACCTAACTCGAAACCCATGCCAGATGTCTGAATCACCCCTACTATCTCTATCCCTGCAGCCTCTGCTGTTACTTTTCTGTCAAAACTGTGTCCCATCCTCTTACCCTGCAAATATAGTCCTTACCCCTCCCTCTCTCCCTGCCATTGCAAATGTTACCTCTCCTCTCCTCCTGCTGGAAACATTGATGCTCCTCCCTTTCCCCTCGGCAAAAGTGGAGTATTTGTAGAGTTGCACCTGTCTCTTCCCCTTTGCTGAAATGGTGTACTGGTAAAGTCTCAAACGCCCCAAAGTAAGCCACAACAACCCCCCCCCCCCCCCCCCCCCCCCCCCCTTTCCCTTCCCCTTCTCCTCTGCTGTATTGGAATTATGCATAGAGCCACAACTGCCAATGCCAAATGAGGAGGTGGACTGGGTAAAGACCATGGAGATCCAAGAGAAGTGACACCAATCTCATTCCTTAGTTCACCCATGTTAAGCAAACATTTCGCACCATCAGAATGACAAGCCGAGAGAGAAACAAATGAGGCAGAGGGACTGGTTTTTGAGGAGAGAAGGGCCAGGACTGGGAGGAGAGGGTTTGGGAATGAGCAGGAAAAATAAATAAAAATTGAGTATTTCTTTAAGTAGCAAACACAGGGGGGTTTGAGTTTTTGACAAATCAACCAAACATGAGGAATTATGTATGCGTTGCTAGGCATCACCCAATCTACACCCATGGGTTTGATACCACAAGGTGAACCAAACACCACACAAGTCATATAAATAATGAACTGAGTGACCTAGTGAACTGAACAACAGAACACTAGAAGAGGGCTGAAAAGAACTCCAACCAATAATATGAGCAGTACAAAGGTATCCAATTTAGCTCTACTATATTAAAAGTAACACGAAATCCTGACTCCCGAGAAGCGATAGGATCTTAAACATACACAGATACAATCTCAGCATACAAAATAGTAACAAAAAGAAATATAAATAGTAGATAAAGGAGCATGTAATACCTGTCTCAGTACTGCCAAAATGGAGCATAAGGATGATGAACTAGCCAGCATCCCTCTTGTCAAACCATGCTTCAGTTCCCTTCCAAGATGGTTCGTTAAGAACATTTATATGCCTTATCTCATTTGCTTAACTTTCAAGTGCTATCTCATTTCATCCCATGGTAAGGAGACTAGAATAAGATGAAAATGTAACAGATTTAATGCAATATTGATAATGGATAAATTGAGACCCAATTCAGAATACGTGCTTACAATGGGCCCAGCGTTTCCAATCCCAATTTTCTTATCTGTACTCAACCACCTCGTCATAGGTATCAATCATAAAATAGCTTTCTGCAAAACATCTGGAAGGCAAACACTCATCAAAGGGAAATGGATCAAGATACAATTAAGCATATGGACTTCTGCACTTGCTTGTTATAAAAATTACCATACAGTGACACCGGATTGTCATAGATTCTTAATTATTTACTAGAAGACAATGACAAAATAAAGCTAATTAGGAGAGAGTAATTGCAACCAAGAAGAAATGGGGAATGCAGAAGAAAATAATATTCACCAAAAGCAATCAACTGAGAGTAGTACAAATATCAGAGGATAAACTATGGAAAAAAAAAAGGTGGCAGAATAACCATCCGCACCTAAGCTCATGCCAGAACACATCCGTCCATTCATGCAAAAATGGTCGCAATGGGGAAAGGTTATCTACATTATCAACTGACGTTGAAGGTCCTTCAGTCTTCTTTCCGAAGGTGGACAAATACAATGACGTAGCCACATGAACGATAATGGTTGGATCAGGGTCCTGAAGTATTGCATGCAACTCCCTTTGGATCCATGGTTCAATTCTTTGTAGTACATGTTCTCTACTCACTGACATGTTCTAAAATTCCAAAAACACCAAAAGAAATCATAATTCCAGTGATATTCCCAAGTCCATAAACTGTAAATTCCATGAAACATACTACCTACAAGAGAATATGATAATAAACTTATAAATGGTATTAGTAAACAGATTCAAAAGCTCAATTTTCAAGCTACTATAAAGTATTAGCAATAGTAAGTCTTGATTCTCACCCTAGAAACTAATTTCATATTCCAACAGACTATTGATCAGAGGCCCACTTCAGTGAGAATTAATCAGGTTGAGCGCTTAAGATAATCACAGAGGGAACAGAGATATCTAATGAAATAAAACTTGCATGTCAATACCACATAGATTGATAAATGGAGTCAATGTTGCCAAAATTCGGAGATATATCAGGAAGAGGTAGCATACCAGGTTATGAAGATTTCTACTAGATGAGGGAACTGCCGATAAGCCATGCTTGTAAATGCTGTCAAAATAGTAATGAGCATAAGGGGTTATGTAACCAAATGTATGGTAACATATTCAAAAACTGGCACTATGTCATGCCAACATGAAATTGGTGTGGCTTAACATTGTCATGCTAGGCAGCATGTGAAGGGGGACACTTGGAAAACAGGAAACTGCAATTCTAAAAACAAGGAAATGGTGCTAATTGGTAAAACATTTTGAAATTTACCAATTATGTACTATGAAGTCCATGATTTATCTTAGCAGAAATGGAAAGTCTGATATGGATGAATATATCATTGGGAATGGCGAAGCTGGATTCAATCCATTCAAATGAGTAAACATCTCCAAATGCAACCTTAAGTTCATTGAAAAGACCAAAGGCCAAGCCTGTAGTTACTTGTTAGTGTCTGTCAAACAACCATTTCTTAAATTTTTATGGAAAGAGGAGAATGCTACATGCCTCTTTTTCCCCCAAATTTCAATGATCTAAGATGCATCACCACTTTGATTACTCACAAGAATCAATAGATTTACGTTTTATCTCTTGTTTTGCATTTAAGTTGAACCTAGTAATGTGTTGAATATTTGTCTGCCCATTCTGCAATACTTATCTAACATCGGATCAAGCATACAATTCCTTTAGTACTATTCTTCTACACGACAGAAATCCCATGGATTGGTTGAGCGAAGAAGCAAATGACCTTTGCTTCAGTCCAAATTACATGATCTAAGCATTCCTAAAGACTTACATTTCTCAAAATTACCAAATCATAGAATAGTTTACCTATAATCAAAACATACCTAGTATAAGTAGAAACATACACGACTGTAAACAAAACTACCTGGCACGCCATTGAATTATTCTTTCTGCAATAACCTCAGAAGGAGCAGAGCCTTCCCTACCAAACGATCGACGTCGTGGCACTGGCCTGGACTGCCGATTCACTGCATTAATCTCCTCTCTTGTCCTTCTAACCAACCTGCAATGAATAAATATGACCATCCATACTCATTACAATTCACAGAAACACAACTCCCAAGTCGGTAGTACGTCCCCCCCCCCCCCCCCCCCCCCCCCCCCCCCCCCCCCCCCCCCCCCCCCCCCCCCCCCCCCCGAGGCAACACATTGGAAAAAACTAATAAACGAGATTTTAACCCATCAAGAAATGCATAAAACACGCAGGAAATATAAAGCATATTTTGGTATTTTTTCCTCCATTAAATACAAAAGGATAAAGAATTCAACTGCCATTAGCTAACTTTGTTGGAGTGTCGGGTGCTCTACGAGTACCAAGACATGATATGGAATCTCATCTACATCATTGAATTTATAAATCTTCGATAACGATGTTCAATTGGAATGCTTTGAACAAATTACAATCAGAAAACAGACCTCTGGACCGCCACGGCACGGGTTTGTTGACGGTGAGGAGGGTCAGGGGAGCGGGGGCGAGAGAGGGGGAGCAGACGGTGTTTGTGGAAAGAGGAGGAAAGAGAAGAGGGGGAGAAGTAGGAGTCGAAGTGGGAATTGCAAAGAGGACAGTTTCGCTTGTAGTTGGACCAACGGAGGAGGCAGAGGAAGCAGTAGGCGTGATTACAGTTGGAGATGATGGCGGGTCGGTGGCCTGCGATTTGAGAAAGACAGATTGGGCAGGTTTTGTCTTTGATTGATGATATTAAAGATAATCGGTTGGATTTGGGGGAAGGTGACGAAGATGATGAGGATCGCTTCAGCTTCTTGGGGAAGTGTGATGATTTCGATGAACCGGAATAAGACTGCTCCTTCATTGTCCTCGGCTGCTTCGTGTATTACAAGGATTATCGATTAGGCTATTCATAGACTGGCGCAAACCTCTCGTATGATATATAAGGAAATAAAGTTATTTCCTTCTTTTGTCCTTTTTTCACCAAAATATAAAAAGTAATTTTTTTAGGAGTAACAAAATTATATGAAGTGGATCCAAAATCATTTTTGTATATTATAATTGTTATAATAAATTTCACTAAAAGTTACTCCTCCGTCTCAATTTATTTGCTACAGTTTCTATTTTAATACGTCCCAAATTAGTTGTTATATACCCGATATAGTAATAGTTAAATTACTAATATACCTTTACTTTTGTCCCCATCCCATCCAAATCCTAGACTAACCCACCCAAACCCATACTAACCTACCTCAAAAATTACCTTAATCCTCTCTGCCTTTCCCTACCTCTCTCTATCTTCATTGTTTACTCTCTTGAAATCGGCTCTCTCACTCTTTGTGTTCTCTAATCCCTCCATTTTCCAACAGATTAATAACATGTCCATCTTCACGGTCCTTTTGATACCTGAATCTCACATTTTTATTCTACCCAAATTTTAGGGTTTTTGGAATTGGGGTTGAAGGTTCGAATTGATGGAGAAGGGGAGTGAATCTGCTAAACCTAGACCAACATACTTCGATTTGAAGAGAATACTTTTCCCACCTAGTGAGATGCGTCGTCTTCAACGGATTCTCCGTGAATTAACTGCGGAGTCCTCTAAGAAAAGGATGCTCCACCTGAGTCACTTCTCAACACCACTCAAGAACCACCTCCTTGGGCTTAGCTACTTGGTCGGCGTACTTCTACTGGTTCTCCAATAAAAATGAGTAACCTCTTACTCCCATAACTTATGTTCTAGGTTTTTGATGTGATTTGTTGTGCCCTTAATATGTTTTATTTGGGATTAATTTTTTGTTTGTAGCATGTTTGAGTGTTTTACATCCCTTATCTTTCGTTTTTTTGTTGTTCTTGACCCATTTTGTATATCTGTTTCCATTTGCATCTTTCGGTTTTTTGGTTCTTAACCCATTTTAGTTTGTATGTAGATCTTTTGGGCGTTTTGTATGTGGATTATTTTTTGTTTCCAGCTCTTGTTAGTTCTTGTTGGATGGTTCTGGCTCTTATTGGCTCTTCTTGGTTGTTTCTGGCTCTTCTTGGCTATGTTTTGGCTCTTGTTGGTTGTTGTTGGTGGTGTACTCTTATTTTTTCTTGTTGGTTATTTATGGCTCTTGTTGGGGGTATGTTCATGGTTGTTGTTCCTTTAATTATTTCTGCTCGTGCTCTCAGTGTGGCTCCGCCTTTGCTTTGTGTCTATTGTTGCTCTTAGTGTGCCTCTGTCTTTGCTTCATATCTTTTGTTGCTCTTAGTGTGGCTTTGTTGTGCTTCGTGTCTGTTGCTGCTCTTACTGTGGCTTTGTTGGTGTTTTATGTCTGTTGTTGCTCTTAGTGTGGCTCTCTTGGTGCTTTGTGTCTATTGCTACTATTAGTGTGGCTTCATTGGTGCTCTTAGTGAGGCTTTCTTTGTGGTTGTTTGTGGCTTGTTTACGCTTGTTTGTGGCTGACAGTTACTTCTCCAACCTAGCCTTATGTTTGAGGCTTCTTCAGCCTAGGCTGATGTTTGAGGCTTCTCAAGCCTATGCTGATGTTTGAGGCTTCTCCAGCCTATGTTGACATTTAAGGCTTGTGTTGCTTAAGTTGATGTTTGAGGCTTGTGTTGCTTAGGCTGATTTTTGTGGCTTACCTAAGGCTTAGGCTAATGTTTGTGCTTTATCTAAGGCTTATGCTAATGTTGAAGCTAACTCACCTGTTTTTGTGGCTTATTTGAGGCTTTGGCTGATTTCTTTTTAGTTACCTATTATGTATATGATGTTCTTTGTTGCATCATAAACTTTTGGTTCTTTTACACAAAACATGTTTGCACCATGAAAATATATTAGTGCACAAAATTCACATGCTTGATGTTCAACTTTAGTTACAAAAGATTTAGCCAAGTATGACTAGCTTTGGTACTTGGTGTTTTTTTACACAAAATATGATTATGCTTTTACATATGTTGTTGCATGTATGTCACTACTAAGCATGTTGTCATATTTCTCCATCATTTGATTGAATATCATTTGCTTGTTCTGCCATTTCATGCTTGTGTCCTTCTTCCACCCATTGTTCACAATCTTGAACAAGTTCCTTGGAGAAATAATGTATTACACTAGGCAACCCACCTCTTTTCTCTAGTGATTGTTTGTTCATATGTGGGATATGGTAGTTGTTGTTGCCTTTTGCCTTTAGTATCTCTCCCATGCATTGTTATAGAGTCAATAATATGTGATTATTGAACTTGAGATTATAATCATTATAAGCCTATTCCACTGCCTTCACTAATTAATCTACTATATTATGTGTTATTTTCTCCTTCAGTGACTATATTGCTTTAAAAAATCTTAGATCATTTGCATTTAGATTAGGGCTTTGGGGTGGTTGGTTGACTAACTGTATGTTGAAACCATCATTAGTTGCTTCTTCTATAAACTATGTATCATTTCCTGTTATATGTGGCTTTGCATTATCCTAAACTACGAAGAGTTGTTTGCAACCCCAAGGTGGTCAATTAGCCCTAATGGCAGGTAGTATGCCATATATGATCTTTGATTTGATGACTTCCTTAGTGACACTTGTTATTGGCTCAAGCTCAAGTGTACCTGCTTGTCTATTCTAACTTGTTCTTTGTGCTGGGACTAATTCTATAATGTTGGAGCAAAGAAGATTGAAGTCTTGATCATGTGAGAAGCAAAGATCAAAAACTAATAATGCTTCACTATTTTGAACATATCTTAAGATATACAAATGATATTGATGTAACTCTAAATGGTTTGGAAACTAGACTTTAATAGCTTTCTAATGATGTATCACATGCCTCAAAAAAAGTCTACATCTTAAGATATGGCTGTTTTAAGATGAGTCAAAGTTGGTCTGAACTCGAGAAAATGGAGAGACTTGGATGAGTGTGTAGTGGACTCATCCAAGTGTGTACTAGAAAGTTAAATTTGCTTTTGATCTCCTGATTTTGGCTAAGCTAGAGAGGACTTGGACGAGTGTGCAAAGCTTTCTTTTAGTTTATGCACTACTTTGAAGCATTTATTAAGATTTGAAGGTTTAATGCAATTGTAATATATCGACAATTCTAGCCGAATTCTCATTATTTCACAAGTATTTAATTCTCTCTTTAAATATTTTGTTTATTTTCTGTTACTCAATCATATTTTCGATATTATTATGTGTAGTGTTCATGTTCAATATGATTGAATATTTTCTTGATTTAGGGTATTGATGAATCTTAATATGGATTGATTATAGATGATTCTCGTACCTCAAAATCTTTAATCTTTATGCAATTCCTTTAATACAAATAGAGGTGGCTAGTGGGCCGGTTAAGCCCGGCCCGCTGGCAAACCAGGCCGAGCCTGGTTCGGCCCGTATGTGTAATGGGCTAAATATAATCCCAAATTTCCATCTTTGACCCGGTTCGATTCGGTTCGCGAAGAAGCTCGATTCGGCCCACCAATTCGGATTGGACCGGCTCGCTGATTCAGCCCGACCCACTAATTCGGTCAAAATTCGACGTTAAACTAGCCTTTGAGCTAGTTGTTGCCCAAACCCCTACATAAACCGATGAATTCGGTTTCATTCCTCACAAACTCACTCTCAATCTCTCAATCTTTCAATCTCTCAATCTCTCAATTACTACTAAATACAATTAGCTTACTTATTAGTACTAATTTTCTTCATAAGTACTCTCTTAATCATTGTTAGTTATCTTAATTACTTGTTTTATTATTCTTAAGTTAGTTGTTTACTACTATAATTCATAAAATAAAATGGCTTCAAGAGGTAGATTCAGCGCGAGCAGCTCCTTTGATGATACTACGGAGTTTGCTCAAAACTTGGAGCAACAACTTTTCGGTACTCCGGCTGCTCAAGTTCCTCAAACTCCAACTTTGCAGATGTATCTGCCTTCTTCTACTCCTCAAGGTAACTCTTAAACTTCTAATTAATTAATGGTAGATTATTTGATTATGTTAGATTAAGTTGTTGATGTTTAATTAGTTGATAATGTTGAAGTTGAATTGATTAGGTTAGTTAGATTAGTTGATTACGTTATGTTAAGATTAGTTATGCTAGATTAGTTGATAATGTTAAAGTTAAATTGATTAGTTGTGTTAGATTAGTTACATTACTTGATTATGTTAATTAATTAGTTAATGAACTAATAATGTGAAGGTGAAGGTGAAGGTGAAGGTGATGAAGGAGGAGTTCCCGAGTCTACTAACTGTAGAAAGAAAACTTCACCTGTGTGGCTATATTTTGAGAAGGTCCTAATGACCGATGCTACTTCCAAAGGGAAGAAATTCATGTGATATTTCTTGTTATGCAAGCAACAAGGGAAGAATTCAATAGCTTCTTATTCATGGAAGACAGGTTATGGGACATGGACATTATCCTGTCACTTGATCGGAGTACACGGAATAAACCTAGAAGCAGCTCAATCCATAGGCGCAGCAGAATCTTTAAGTCAGACACAACTACACGGGTATATGGGTTCCATGCTCGGAGGAGGTATGCCTTTTATGTATAACCGAGATAGGATGATTGATGAAATGACTAACTTTGTGATTGTTGATGAATTATCGTTTAGCTATGGTGAGAGTCTGAACTTTGAACATTTCACTACAACCTCTTTACAACCTGGTTATAGATGTGTCCCTAGGAACACGCTTAAACGCCATACCCAAACTGCTTATTACAAATATAGAAGTAGTTTAATAGAAATGTTTCGCACTTTTAACGGTCGTATTAGCCTTACTAGTGATACATGGACCTCTTGTTTTCGTGAACCTTTTTTTTTTGTGTAACCGCCCATTGGATAGATGATGAGTGGTATATTAAAAAACGTATCATTTGCTTTGAAGCTATGGAGGAGAGACATACCGGTAATAACCTTAAGGTAAGGATAATAGAGTGTCTTAAGACCTTTCACTTGCTTGATAAAGTTTTTTCCCTTTCCTTAGATAATGCTTCAGCAAACACAAATTGTATAGATTATTTAATATCAGAACCAAGCATAAATTTAATAAACAGTGGAGAGTTATTACATGTTCGTTGTTGTGCACATATTATGAACCTCTCGGTTTGTTAAGTGACTTACTTAACCCTATTAGGAGTGTAATTAAATGGATTAGGATTACGACGTCGGTTAGAAGAAAGTATATGGCCTTGTGTAGGGAAAAAGGCCTTAAGAAGAGACAATGGAGTCTCGATACACCGACTCATTGGAACTCAACATATAGACAGTTAAAAGATGCCATAAAATACCCAGAGGTTTTGACCATTATTTGTAACGAAACCCGAGCGACTCCCGATGAACTTATTGTTGATTTCCATTGGAATACCATAATTTACATCCGTGATATTTTAGCAGCATTTGTCCATGCAACCAAAATTTTCTCTTATGTTTACGACCCTAGCATTCATTTAATTATATTAGAGTGTGTTAGCGTAGTTAACACTCTTAGCGAGCATTTCAACATCACCCAAATTAGTGATGTAATTACTAGTATACTAAGTAAATGGTACTCCTACTTTAGTGAATTCCCCGTCATATACGGTATAGCTGCTATACTTGATCCCGGGGTCAAGACCGTGGGTTTAGAAAACGTGTTAGAATTTTATTATAGCGCTCTAAGTTTACAAAATGATGTGAATGCCTATATAGAAAAATGTAAAAATGTTTTAGCTGGTTTATATGATCATTATGCTTTTATTTATGCACCTTCCCAAAATGTATTGTCTTCTAGTGGAAGTTCTGGTATGCGATGGCAGCCAACACTTGGTAGAATTTTAAAAAAATAAAAAATACAGGTTTCTTCTTCTTCTTCACTTTATAATATTAATGAATATCTTTCTTACCAACATGAAACTGATGCTAATTTTTCAATTATTAAGTGGTGGCGCGATCACGAATGACAATGTCCCATTTTGGCGAGAATTGCAAAAGATATCCTTGCAATTCCCACCTCCTCTATTGCTTCTGAGTTTGCTTTAAGTGTAGGTAAACGAGTACTAGACAAGAAGAAATCCTACTTATCTCTAGAGAGCATAGAAATATGCGTATGTAAGAAAGATTGGGATTAGGCAGAGCGTAGGACCCAAGGATTGAGTGAGGAGGACAACGACGAAGACGATCCTTAGATGATATGGACACGAGCGAATCAAGCGACAACCCATCAGGTGAAGGAGGTTCGGGGACTGTCCCTGACTAGGCTAGGCACAGGCACCCCTCAAGGTACGTAACAGAACTACGTGGGCTTTGATTCCTACGGGATACGTAGGCAACTTAATTTTAAAAATCAATATTTAATTATTTAATTAAATTTTGATTTCCTAAATTATGTGCAAGCCCTTTCTTTTTCCTCCAACCCTCTAAACATGTTTGATTAAATTTGTTTTATAAAAAGTTAATTAGTTCATTTAGATTTTAGTTTACTTAGTTTTTTTGCTTTAATAAAACGTTAATACGAAATTAGGTAAATATACATAATTCTTAAGACAAAAAACGACCTTATTTAAAAGTTTACAAACATTTAATAATATATAATTATAAATGATTAATTACAAGTAATTAAAAGTTTAATAAAATTTTAATAATTACAAACGTTTAATTACATTCGAAACATTTCCTTTATTCTAATTTGTAAATGTGTTTATTTGTAATTTGTTTTGATTCGATTCCGTTCTTGATTCGGTTTGATTTGGTCATGATTCGGTTCGTGATTCGGTTCAATTTGGTCATGATTCAGTTCGATTCAGTTCGTGATTCGGTTTGATTCGGTTCGATTTGGTTCATGATTTTGTTTGATTCGGTCCGTGACTCGGTTTGATTCGGTTAAATTTGGTTCGCGATTCAATTTTCGATTCAGCTCGATTCGATATCGAATCACCCAACCTTGAACTGGACTGGCCCGCCCCCTGATTGGTCCGGTCCCCACAGCCAAGCCCGGTCCAAGGCTCGACCCAGCCCGCCCTATTCGGACCGGTGGTCACCTCTAAATACAAAGTTGTTTTCAATCTCATTAAACGACTAGACCGCTAGACGTAGTTGAATAAATGATATGAATTAGGTTCATAACTAAAGTTAGTTCATAATATGCCTTAGAATTCTAGTTTAAGATGCAAGTGCCATCACAAGAGTAGATTTCATGAACATTAAGACTTAAGAAAGACGTGTTTAATGTCTTTTCACGCATGATTCCACAAAAGTAGGTTTGAAGGCATTAAAGGAAAGCCCATTTATACTCAAAGGAGGTAATTATTAATGTTTAGGGAACATTTATCTTAGGAATAGTTTAAATAATTAAGTTGGCGGGGTCGAGAGGATAAATCTATGTTAGTCCATATTAGGTGGGATTCACTATCATAGTTGTTATTACCAATTTTCTTACAACTTATCTTAACTTTCGTCATGTAGAATTAGTTTTAGAACTTAGTTCACTCAACTCATTGTTCAACTTGGCTCAACTTATTAGATTCATAGCGATTCAATATATTGCCCCACCTTCTTTGAGGATTTGACATACTTACCCTAGCTACATCTGTTTAAATAGGTATTTTTGATTGGTTAGAGATAGCCTTGTCAAATTTTGATGCCATTGTCTGGGAAGGTAACAGATTATGATTAGATTTCTTAGGATCTCTTAGTTGAGTTTGTATATGTTAATGTTTTTTATGCATCTTCTTATCAAAAATTTTCTAACACTTTTTGCATGAATTCCTATGATGTTTCACATGTTCCTTATGGTGAGCATCGTGATTATGAATGTTACCCTTTTCTACAATTTGATTCTCAAACTGCTCTTATGCCTCAACCATCTACTTCTAGATTAGAGCTTCTCATGAAGCATTTTATTAATAAAACAAAAACAAAGAACCCAAGAGATTCATAAGAGTCGACAAGATATACATGATAATTTCAAAAGGATGGAAGTTTAAATTAACATGACGTTAATGCTCATAAGACTTATATGAATGCTAATCTAATTTTTGGTTAAGTAGATGATGATAATGATGATTTGGGGTTTGTAGAGAATCAAAGCCAATTTGAGGAAGATGATGATTGTGTTGAGAAGTTAGTGGAAGGTAAGGAAGAAGACCATAAAGTTTGATAAGTCATATTTAGTGTGTGTTGTAGGTGTTTTTTAGGGGTATTTGAATGTCTATTAGATTCATTTACTATGGTTCCACATGATTTTATTTCACTTTCCTTCATTTAGTGCAATTACAGTTGTTTTTAGTGTTTTTGATGGATTTCAGGAATATTATAACAATCTCAGAGTTCTAGCCCGAGCTCAAGTTTTCGTGGAGTGATCCATGGGACTTTGAGAATGATTATAAAGAAACACGAGTATTAGGAACAAAAAGGATTCAAGACTTGATCATGTGAGAAGCGAAGACGCGTTTGATAGGTGGAAACAAGTAGAACCGGAGAAAAGTCAAACGTGAAGATTAGAAAATGATAGTAGTTCACTATTTTGATCATATCTCAAGATATAAATATTATATTGATGTAATTTTAATTGTTTTTAAAACTAGACTTTAATATATTTCCAACGATATATCACTTGCCTCAAATAAAGTTCTAAATCTAAGGATATGGTTATTTTAAGATGAGTTGAAGCGAGTTGAATTTGAGAAGTGAAGTGACTCAGACAAGTGTGTAGAGGATTCTTATGAGTGTGTGCTAGAAAGTTTAATTTGCTTCTGATCTCCTAATTTTGGCTAAAGTAGAGTGGACTTGGAGAGCACTTGTCCGAGTGTGTTGTTTTGGGCCTTTTTTGTGGTTTCCTTAATTAAGTCCATTGTAATTATTAGTTATTTAAGTTAACTTTCCTAGGTTTTCTAGGGCATGAAACATCAAAATATAATGGTTTTCTTTTATTTTATGCACAACTTTGAAGAATTCATTAGGATTTGAAGGTTTTATACTATTGTAATCGACAATTGTTGTTGAATTTTTGTTAATTAATAAGTATTTAATTTTCTTGTTAAATCTTTTGTTTATTTTCTATTATTCAATCATGTTTTCTATATTATTATGTGTTGTTTTCATATTCAATATGATTAAGTAGTTTCATAATTTAGGATATTAATGAACCGTGATAAGGATTAGATATATATGATTCCTGTACCCTAAAATCTTTAATATTTATGCAATTCCTATAATCTAAGGTTGGTTTTAATCTCATTAAAAACTAGACATAGTTGAATTAATGATATAGATTATGTTCATAATGAAAGTTGGTTCTTAGTCTACCTTAGAATCCTAGTTAAGATGCAAGTGCTATCACAAAAGTATATGCCATGAATATTAAGACTTAAAATTATCGTGTTTAATGTCTTTCTATGCATGATTCCATGAAAGTAGGTTTGATTGCATTAGAGGGGAGCTATTGATACTTGAAAGAGGTTCTTAGTAATGTTTAGGGAGCATTTGTATTAAGGATAGTATAATCAATTGAGTTGGAGGGGTCGGGGAGCATAAATCTATGTTAGTTCATATTAATGAGGATTCACTATCCTAGGTGTCTTTACCTATTTCCTTATAACCTATCTTACCTTTTGTCATTTAGAATTAGTTTTAGAGCTTAGTTCACTCAACCCATTGTTTGATTTGACTCAATTTATTAGATTCATAGCGATTTAATACATAATCCTACCTTCTTTGTGGAAGTCAACCTTACTTACCCGAGCTACATTAGTTTAGGTGAATAGACATTTTTGATAAGTTTGCGATGGCCTTGTCATCTAACACCAACCCAAATGCGAACAAGCTAGGGAGAGGATTATAAAGATATAAGGATAAAATTGGAGCTCCTAATCGGAACAACAAAACCACAAACAAAAAGTCTAAGTTGATGGGATAGCATTTCTACCAAGATTTGATCTTTCGACTCACCCTCCAAGAAGCATAGGCACTCATAACCGAGATTTCTAACCTAATTGTTTGGCTAAGGCAAACCAACAACAAGGAAACTTAATCAAATGAAAAGTTACAAGTCAAGTTAAGGAGTTTTTGCATAAAATAAAACTTCTGATGGGATTGTTGCTATCCTATCAAACGTACCTACCCATCTAAACTATGTAGTTTAGCCAAGTAGGGTTGAAATCCCAAGAGACTATTGGATATTTAGCTATCTATGTTTCTAGCTCTATTAGGAAACGTCACGAATAAAATTACTATAAGTGTTAATAGTGAAGATCTACAGATGGAGCGGGATCAGCTATCCTAGGAATCGAATCAAGGCCTAGAAATCACTTCTAAAGGTGATGAGATAAGTGACTTAATGACAAAGAATTGGAAAAAATTAAAGTCTCCAAGAGGAACAACAAGGAAATCTAAGCCTTCTATTTGCCAAGCAGCCAACTAGTGTAGAAGACAAAGCTTATGACAATATTGAGAAAACAAATCTTTTCACCATTTTTAACCATCTTCTTTTCTACGTTCTGTTTCTTGTCACTTGTCACCTTTTCTTTACCCTTTCCCTTTCCCTTGTTCATGTCACCTCTTTCTTTGGCTCTATTTCTTTTCTTTACCTCCTTAACCTGTGGCCATAACTCTGGGTGAAGCCCCTCGCATTCTAAATAATCTCACACGGCCTTCACATCCTTTGTCTTACCTGGAATGTTCGTTAGCGTCCCGAGTATTGCATCGCATACATTTTTCTCTATGTCCATAACATTGAGGCAATGTCTAACCTGTAGATCTCTCCAATATGGAAGCTTCCAAAAGATTGACTCTTTCTTCCATAGCCCTTCACCCCCTTGTCCTAGTTTACCAAAAACCGTTTCAACCCCCTTAACCTGTTTGTAAACCTCATACCCAGTTAACGGTCGACAAGCTATACGCTCTTCAACCTCTCCATCGAATTCCTTCTTTTTCGTACGATAGGGGTGATGACGTGGGAGAAACTTCCGATGGGGCATGAAGACATGTTTGCACTTAGGAATCCACGTAGCTTCCATGTCATTAATATAAATTGGGCATGCTTTCTTCCTTTTATTCTTATACCCAGATAAGTTACCATATGCCGGGACGTCATTGACGGTGCATAAAAGCATTGCACGCAATGTGAACATTTCATTAGCATGTGCATCGTACACAGAAACCCCTTCATCCCACATCTTTCTCAAATCCTCAACGAGGGGTGCAAGATACACATCAATATCATTTCCAGGTTGTTTAGGACCAGAGATCAAAAGCGAAAGCATAATGTACTTATGTTTCATGCACAACCAAGGAGGCAAATTATAAATAACTAAGAGAACTAGCCATGTACTGTGTTGAGAACTAAGAGTCCCAAATAGGTTCATTCCATCAGTACAAAGTCCGAGCCTCAAATTACGATCTTCATCCCCAAATGTCTTGTGCAACCAATTAATAGTCTTCCACTCGAGAGAATCAGCTGGATGTGTGAGGAGACGACCTTTCTTCACCCTATCTGCATGCCACCTTAAATTTGTTGCGTCTTTCTTTAGAGAAAACAAGCGCTTGAATCTTGGAATTATTAGAAGATACCATAACACCTTAGATGGGGGACCTTTAGCACCATGAGCCCCTTTACGCTTGTAACGCGACAACCCACAACGCGGACACTCTTCTAAGTTCTCATGCTCCTTCCAATACAATACACAATCATTCGAACAAGCATGTATCTTTTGGTACTCTAAGCCATAAGGGCACATGAGCTTTTTGGCATAATATGTCGATTTTGGAAGTTCATTTCCATCAGGAAACATCTCACCTAACACTTCCAACAAACTTGTGAAACTAGTATCACTCCAGTTGAACTTTGACTTAACATTGAAAAGTGTTAACACGACCGTCAATTTGGTGAATTTTGTACATCCAGAGTAGAGAGGCTTCTCAGAGGCCTCTTTCAACAAGTCAAAAACACGAGGACGTTTTCCTAACTCATCCTCGACCCCTTCCATCATCTCATCAACACGATTTATGTCCTCATTTGCATCATCCTCGTCATTCTCATACTCATTATTCTCCACCACATGAGCAACATTTTCTTCAACATGGACATTCTGTGGAACAACGTTTCCTTCATAAACTCCCCCCTCACCATGCCAAACCCAAACATGATATTGAGGCCTAAATCCACGCTGAAGTATATGCTCCCTAAGGATGTCAACGCTATCAACCTTTCATACATTGCCACACTTGACACATGGGCAATAGAATCCAATTTCCCTTGTCCTAGCCTGATGTTCAACAACAATACTATAAAATTCCAAGACCCCATCCACAAATTCTAATGATTCAATGCTCCCATACATCCAAGAACGATCTTCTTCCATCCTTGGACTAATCAAGATCCCCAAGTAATGAGTAAGTTTTAAATGAGTTCCTTAAGAAAAAGAGCATTTAGAAATAATTTGGTTTACTAACAATATAATAGAAATATTCCTAAATAAATAAAAGGGGGAAAGGAAGTGGTAAAAGAGCTATATTCTTGTGCATGACTATTAGTGAGAAAATCAAATGCCCCTCTTCAGCCTTCTATCAATTTGAATAATTCCATTGATAATTTGCTGATAATAATTGGTATTTTGGTACATAGCCCAAGTGGTAAAATGTAGGACAAACCCACTGAAAACGCACAACACCAAAGTAGACATTGCACATATTCAACATCTCATTTGCTAGTGGGGCTCTATCTATCACCACTTATCACTTGTCATTTATTTTTTAATTATTGGTTCAATCATGAGCTATCAATTCAAACCTCATCGTCATCAAATATACACCACATATATTTAATTGGTCAGTTTTTTTCACCTTTATACGTCTTATTCTTTTCCCAACTCAATGTTATATGGACCAAAGTAAGATAAATGATGCAATATAATATATATTACATGTTGTGGTGCTTCAAAATAATGAAAATATTATATTCTAGAGATCAAATGAGTAAAGAATTAATTTCTTTATTTGTCTTAGCATTATTTTAGAAAAAAAGATGTTAAACAACGATGAAAATTAATGAGAAGTATGACCAATAATATTACATAAACTAGTGATCAATTAAACTTCCTATCATTATTTGATTTTCGATGGAACCCTATTAGGTTTATATATGATCGAAGTATTCTTCAATAACAAAAAGTTATCAAAATCTGATGTTATTATTTTCATCCTGCAAAGAAATAGGGGTGAATTAGACTTTTTTTTTTTTGTTGCATGGAATGAAATGACTAGCATGTTAATTCCCAAAATTGTGAGTTTACTTTAATTATTATGACTTCTGGCAATGTGTATGTATGAGTAAAAGTACATAATTTTTAATCTCTTGTCAAAAATTACATCTAACTTAATCGGCCAAACTCAAAAATACCCCAGGATAATACATTCGAAGGATGTCTACTACTTTAAAGGTGTTAAACAATGACACATGAAAGCATGTTTACAACATGCATGTGGTGAAACTGTGAAAGTTCAACTCAAATGCAATTGCCAGCTATCAAACATAGAAAAAGAATCTCACACAAATTGGAGCATCATCAAAAGAAGCTCTACTTGAATCAGAAAATTTCATGTCAACCAATTCCCAATCATATATTCATATGCAAAGAAAACGAATTGAAAGGGGCAGTGTCTCCCCAGCCTCTCACCTATGTAAGACAATGAATTTATATATTTTCGTGTATATTTTTTTGCTCGAAGATCTAAAGTCAAATACAATAACACAAATCCAAGAAATCATAACCCAAGTCAGAATACTCCCATCCCCATAACCAGAAAGAGAGAACAAGGCCTAAAATTAAACAAAAATTCAAAGAACACACCTCTAGTCGATTGAATTCAGCGTCGAACTATGCTGCCCTCGAGGATGTGTAAAAGCTTTGAGTCAATGAATTCAGCGTCGACTTACACAAATTCGAAGGTAAAGCTTTCGAATACAAATTCAGCTTGGAAGATGATGAATTTCGACCATCAATAGATGCTTTGAAGTATGCTCACAATTTTTTCCTTGGATTTATTATGCGCTTAGAATAGGCTAGATATTGAACACTCACTTAGAATAGGCTAGATATTGAGGAATTACTGAAGGTATGTTGAATGCACGCAGTTATGGCCGGTGTTAATTGGTGGCGTGTAAGGTCGAAGAAGTGCGCGGTGGTTATGGCATGGGTTATGGGTTGAAGAAGGATGCAAGAAAGGTTTTTGAAGACAATGAATTGAAGTGTGCTACGGAAACCGGTGTATATATGTATATGTTAGGTTTTAATTTGAATATGGATAGGTTATATGCTCCGGTCCCTTGAACCGCAGCCTTATCCCATGTATATGCTCCGGTTCTACACAACCGGAGCCTAAAAGCTAGTTACATGCTCCGGTTCCCTTGAACCGGAGTAGCTATTACTACCAAAAAAATCTGAATCATCCTTATACTCCGGTTTTATTAATAACCGGAGCATATAGCTTGTAGTATATCCGGTTTTTTCCACTAGTGAAAAGTTGTTTTTGCTTCTCACCAAAGGGGTGATTAACATTCTAGCTATAATAACTATGATTTTCAAACACATAGGAAAAAGAGAAGGTTGGTTATTGCCATGGAATATTTTGATTCTGATGAAGAACAAGCTTATGTCAAGATTGTGCATTTGCTAATTAAACCTCAGGTTAGAGACATATATCAAATGGTGAGCCTTATTCAAAGATGGGTGATAATGCTTTATCTCAACATTCTCTTATGAAAAGTTTTCGTACCAAATTCTCTTAGCTTTAAAATTTTGCAAAAGCATGATGCATGACCTAAGAGTTTTGAGATGTCTCCTCCCACTGATGAAACTATTGATCTCTATTTCTCTCACGGACAAAAACTGGTCTCCATTACATTTGATTTATGCGTGTCCTCCTTGCATCCTTTTCCCTTGTTTTCGTCTTCCTTTGACCTCTATCAATTGATGTAGGGATGAGAAGAGGTATGGCATTTTGTTTGAGGAGATGATTGATGGGCAACTTTTGCTAAAATCTCACATCAACAATTTCGAGGTTTTGGTCTTTTGTTTAGATGAACTACCTCATTAAGAAAGGAGTAAGTTGATTTTGTCAATTGGATGCATTTTAACTGTGGTTTACTCTAGGGAATTGTGGATTCTGTTGATGTTGAATAATCTAAAAGGTTCTTACCATTGTTTGAATTCTACTTTTTAGGATTTAGAAGAAAATATTATTTATGAGGAGTCTTTAAGCAAAAGCATGCAACTTTTATGGGGAGTCTTTAAGCAAAAGCATGAAACTTCATTGACAAGCAGGCCCACTAGGTAACCCACTAGTAAAGTAGGATTTCAACCCGTCCTAATTATACAACATGTATATATGATAATCTAAATTGTCTTTATATTATATGTTTATGTTGGCTAAATTTAGGTTTTCGACATACCAAGAAAAGAGCCTTTCACCATTGATGAAATCAAGAAAAGAAGAGACAAGTTTGCACGATTTCTTGCAAATTGCATTTAGTTGTTATGTTTAATTTAGTTGTCGTATGTTGTAGAAAATTAGTTATGTTTAATTTAGTTTGTAACTCAAATCATGCACAATTGTATTTGAAGTTTTTTTTCTTCACATATATATGAAAATGAAACTTCTTTCTTTTATATAAGAGTATTGAAATCCTTTGAGTTTGCCATTTTATAATATTTCTATTGCATAATATTCCCATTAACAATAATTAGCATTGACCAAAATAATTTTTAATGGTGACTTTATGCTGCGAGTTTAAAAAAATCGGAGCATAAAACCTTTTTTTTTAAAAAAGATTAAACTTTATTCTGCGGACCTTCAAAAAACCAGAGCATAAAGTCACCATTTTATGCTTCAGTTCAAATCGTAGCATAAAATCTTTTGCAATATGCTCCTATTAAATCTACTTCTGGTCAAAACCGGAGCATAAAGCGTTCAAAAAACTGCAGCATATGGTGTTTTTTCCACTAGTGATGCCTTTTTTATTTTAGACGTTTGATGCCTAACACTTAAGGTTTGATCGCATCATTCAACACTCAATCTGATGTTGAACACTCAAACCTAGAGTTATATGGTTAAAATCTAGACTCATTTTTACTTATTAAATACCCCTTATTTTTTACAAACCTTAAACATTGTTACTATCCCCAAATACAAAGTCAAAACCTCTCAGATACAACCTTTACTCAAATCAAGGATATTTTAAGGCATACAAGCCTTTGCTTAGCAAAGGAAAATTAGTATTTCAAGTACCTCTAAAACTTGATTAAGATCCTAAATATATAATCTTTCGCTATAGTGATAAAAGTGAGTATCATATTAAATTTAATCTTTTTTTACATTTATCTGCATCGATTTTCTTTTTTCACTTTAGTTTCTATTGATTTTGTTCATTCAAGAGGTTAAGGTTAAGACTTTTAAATCAAGGACTCTTTAGGAATGTAACCCTCCTTTTACATAAGACCATTTTTATTTAATGAGACTAGGCATTGAAAGGGAACCTTTGTCTATTTTTTTCATCTTGGGGATGTTAAGAGGGATTGTGCCCTTGCTCTTTGTGCCCCATGTGGATTACTTGAGAGGCTTTAATGGTTTTTGAGGATATCTCCCGCTATCCACTGAGGAATGTCATGACTAATCCGGGGTTTTGGCTGAATTCTTCATAGGGGAATGACTTTAGATTATCTCTCTTGGTCTTCTAGCTAACTCTACTAGGGAAATCTTAACTCAATTTAGGGAGACTTGTGTTCTTTTTAAGGGCATTGCCCTTAACTCCTCTCTAGATCTGGGTAATAAATTTATTTTAGCAATTTTTTGAGAACGCCTCCCAATGCATAATATCCACTAGGGATTTTAAATAGTTTTAGAGGACTTTTTTTATCTTTGAAGTAAACCCTATGGGGACAATATGTAGATTCACTAGGGATTTTCAGTTATAGATTCTAGGGACAACTCCCAAAGTAACCTTGCTTTGGAATTTGCATTTTGGCTTGTAAACTCTAAGGGAACCTTGTTGGCAAGCTCTAAGCTCAAGTTGCATTTTTAGAGGAATTCTTTCCAAAGTAACTCATTAAGGAATTATGATTACAATATCTAGGGACATCTCCCGACTTGTGAGAATTTTGTTAGAGATTATGCATAGAAAGATTCCATTGAGGAAGTTGCTTGTGCCCGTGCAAGGTCTTCCTAGCTTCTTGGGACTTTAACAGTGCGACTAGATTGTCCATATAAGAATTAAGGAAAAATGATCTCTTGCTGAAGCTTTTAATTCCCGTTAGCTTTTCTGCATTTTATATACAGGATTGTGTCTCCCTGTGTCACAATTCCCTAACGAACCAACCCTTCTAGGTGAGCCTAGCTTGGCTTGAGAATGTGTGAACAAAAACCTAAAAAGCCCTCAATCAACCCTAAACCCTAAAAACCTCAAGCATAAATCAAGCCTAAATGCAACTTTGGCCCAAATACAAAATCCATCAAAATTTCACAAAACCTCAAAATACATCCTTAATTATCAAGATTCTTGAAAAAACCAACTTTAGAAGAAATTAGTTAGAGTATTAATGCTTAAACTTAGTATAAAGAATTAGAAGCTCCATTTCTAGATGCCAGAATTCAGGGTTTAGGACTGAGCCTAAAGGTGTCCAATAGTTTAGGCATTGAACGCCCCAGGGTTTGGAGTACCCTTAGAACTGTTGTAAATATATGGGATCAAAACTCTAGGTGTCGAGATTCTATGTTATCTTCATCTTAATGGCTCATTATGTAAACCCCCCACATCCAAAAAAGAAGATTAAAATCTAGTCCATTGCAATGTCATAAGCATTTGAACAAAAGATGCTTTCTGGTCGTCTGATGCTCAACTTCGGTGTTGGACGCCCATGCCTATCATTGGACGCTAAAACACAACGTCAATTGCTCAGATTAAGATCTTTTGCCTATAGATACCTCAAATTTTTATTTTTCAAATGGTCAAAAATTTATAAATCATAAGCATGGTTACTATGCCAAAATACACACTCAAACACTCTCAAAGCTCCCTTAACCCTCATTAAGGCTGAAAGTAAGACAAATCTTTGCCTCTTAACCTAAGGAAAATAACCCTTTCAAGCACTCATCCAAGACTCAAGAAAAATACTAATCTGCAACAGTAAATTAACTTAAAACCCTCTTAAATCTACTTTATTTTTCTTTACTTTATCTACACCTACTCTCCTCACCACTCCTCTTGATCCCTATTGGTTTTTATCCACTTGAGGGTTCAAGCTAAATCACTTTTTATGTGGTAATTATAGGGGATTCAAACCCCTTCTACATGATCTCTTTATTTAATTTTTATGCATTTTAATAAGCCTTGATCAAGCAAAGTGACATTTATCATGATGAACTCTTATGATTAAATCAAACATACTTACAATTTCAAGTCTCTTTAAAGCACCTATGATGTGATTGTTAAGGTGCACTCCTTTCTTCACTAGGTAAAGTCTCATAAATCTTTCTTTGAGCACTATTTTCAAGGATCCACTCCTATGAGAAGGACTCCTCTTAAGCTTAATACAACCCCTTCCCCTTGCATCTTTGCTTTCTTATAATGCATCTTAACTTATACACTATTTTATTTTCCTTAGCCTATAATAAAGAGATTTGAACATATTTAATCCCTCTAGGCTCATCTCAATAACACTTTTACATGAGCCAAATCTTAGATGTTCATCAAACATACATGAATTTTAAGGTGTTGTCCCTAAAGATCATTTTATAGCATTATAAAGCATACTATTATGTCCTTTTACTTTTCAATTCAAAGATATTTTTAGGTCATGTAAGACTCTTAAAACTAGACTCATTCTTTGATTAAATTATGTCATGAGGATTAGATTCCTAAGCTCCAATTCTCATTTGATGATTAAACCTTTAATCCATACGCATGCCATAATCCATACTTTGCATATTTAAATATTTTCTTTATTCGCTTTATTTAAATTTTGCACTTTCAATTTTGGACTTTTATTACATGCTCTTTATAATGTTATATTTGTGTGATCACATTTATCTTACGTATTTAAATCAAGACCTATTTATTTACTCTCACGCCTAATAAGATAAACATGGACAACAGGTCCAGGATCCATAAATCTCGAGGACTTTAAAACGTGGTCTCCTTAACACAGGTTACTTGTATAAAACTTAACATGCCAACTAATATAATCTAGAGGGTGTGCTTTTCTTGATTGTGCATGAATGCCTAGGAACTAAATGAACTTATTTATTCCATCTTAATTAAAATGAGGGCATAACATGTTTAGAGTGACGTTGATTTTTCATTCTCGAACCCGTCTTTTGGTTCATAGACCGCTTATGCAAGTCATTTTGGGATTCCAACCTAATTAGGTGTCCAGAGTGCCCTTAAATGTTTGGAGGAAACTCCTCTTGGCCCTTTGAACCCAATTCATACAAGGATATCAAAAGTGGCATAGTCGTCGATCTTTAACAATGCGGACAATATATAGACTACTAGTAGGGGAAGGCCCTTTTACCTTAGAAAACATTGAAGCCCCTATGAAATTGGCCACTCTGCTAGGGATTGCATGCCTAAACCATGCTTGGCTACGTGTGCGAATATGCAATAGAGAAAATGTGATTTGTTGTTCTTGGAATTTTCTAAAGATTGTCTTTAGGAATTTCTCACATCATGCATGTGATTAAGGCACTATCTCATATGAATGTGTTCTACATTTGAGATGAATTGGGAGTGGAGGTTTAGCCAAAAGTCGAATTAGGCTCATGGCTCAATCTTTGGCTTTACCAAAACTTTCCAAACCGTGGCGCATGACATGCGCTACCGGCATTGTGTTGTGGGGGTTTGCCTCTCACTTATAAGTGGATCGATCTCACATTAAGCCATGGACCCTTTGACCTTGTCAAGCCACCTTAGAGCATTTTAAACATATAACCTTGGCTAGGTGGAGAATATTGCATCCATGCTGTCATGCTAGCATGACTACATGAACTTACTTAAGCATTTTGTGTTATTTAAAATTGGGCATTTAGCTATTATTATACCCTTGGAAAGACCTTAAACCACTTAAGTGTCTCATGCATCCTTGGTATATGATCACCAAATAGGATCATTCTCATCTGTGTGTTAAAATTGCATCAAAATCGCTTTGTGTTTGCGTCATGTCCCCATCATGTCGTCGTTATCCTCGTTTCATGCCTCACCATGCAGCCTAAAAATCGAGCTTCACATAAAGCCTAAACACGGTAAAATGCAGCCTTTATTTCACAAATAGCCTAATCATGGTAAAATCCAAACATCACATCTTGAAAATCCTAAAATCCAAGCCTTACCACTAAAAAATCCTAAGCATAACAAAATCAAACCTTGCCTCTTAAATTTTGATAATACGATGAAAATCTTATGTCATCCTTCTAAAATCTTCAAAAGATTTGATTATCCCTACTTGGCAAAAACTAACGTCGCAACCACAAAAATCTCGAAAACTCTTGCTTCGGTAAAAATCCTTAAATTTATCCCTCAAAACATCTAAAACCGATAAAATCCCGAGTTTACCTCCGAAATCCAAATTGGTTTTTACCTCCGAAATCCAAAGACGATAAAATCTCGAGTAAACCCCTAAATTCCAAATCGGTAAAACCCAGATATTACCCTTGAACCTCCTATAGGGATAAAATTCTGAAATTGCCTATTCAAACAGGTAAAACCCAATTATTACCCCAAAACCTCATGTAGGGGTAAAATTCCAAAATTAACCCTCCAAACCAATAAAACCCATAAATTACCCTTAACATCCTACTAGGTGAAATTCTAAAATTGTCCCTCTAAAATATGAAAACCTAGAAATCATCCCTAAACATCCTATGGGGATATCCTAAAATTACTTTTCCAAATTGGTAAAATCCAAAAATTATCCTTATACAGGTGAAACTTCGAAATTACTCATTTCTTCGACAAAAATCCCAAAATTTCCCCTATACTTTATATGGGATGAAATTATGAAATTACCCCTAAGCACCATAAAAAGCCTTTAGCTGATAAAATATGAACCTACCCTAAGGCGGTGCATTCGTCCGAATCTATGCATATCGAGTCCAACTCATGCATATGATTCATTCTTGTAACTAAGGCCAATTCACTAGACTAGGCCATGCATCCATGCATTAGAGGTGATCAATTAGTTACACTGCATTGTAATTGCATCCTACATAAGGATCATCTCCCCCATTAAACCAACAACATGCAAACACAAAAACCCGAGGCAAGTAGGAATTGAGTCTAAATGTTTCATGTGCAAAGTTCTAAAGATTCCATTTTTTCTTCAAGAGTTCATCAACTTGGGTTCATAGAGTGGGTAAGAGGCTAAGAAGAGCACCTCTTTCAAAACTTTTGCTAGTGTTGGAGCAGTCATCTCCTTTGGGTTCTCTAGAGATCCACTTCCCTTCGACTCTAATGGCAACTGCTAATCAAATTGCCTACTCCCGATTACGATGAATGGACTTACTAAGTTTATAGAAAGAATAAAATCCCATATAGAGCAAGTAAAAAGTGTCAATTCCTCTACAAATATGGCAAAGAAAAGTAAAGGAATGGTCCACCATCTCACTAAAAAGGATAATACTTTGATTCATCTTTCGATGATAAACTAAAGGGGAAGGTTAACTTGCTTGAGAAGTTTTCTACTAATAACATCCTCAAATTCAATTTAATTGATAATCTTCAATAGCACATAAAGGTCATCGTGGTCATCAAGGGAGTAGATCCTAAGGTAGTCCTAGTAATCCTTCCTATGTCTCTAGAGCCAATTTGCTAGAAATATTTTTATGTCCTTAAGGATAAGGAAACCAAAACTTGGGAGGACATCACCTAAGCATTCATGAACCAATACTAACCAAATGTTCACTTTAGACTACACTCCAAGATAAAGAGGTCCTTTGCCAAGGGGCCATTAAAGGGTTTATGACCTATTTGAGCTACTGAAGAGAAATAGCCTCTTAAATGGTCACTCAACCTTCAAGAAAAGAGTTGGTGAAGACTTTCATCTCTAGTATCCTACCCAAGTACAAAGACCACATGAATTACTAGGCCTAGAATCCTTCAACCGTGCTTAAAGCATTGGCATAGACATTAAGATGATCTGATGAAGAATCCCATTGCTCAAGGCAATGGCATTGGAAGGGAAAGAACCTGAATTGAGTACCAAAATAATTAGGAAATTAATGTTTAGGAAGCTCCTAAGCCTTAGAACAATTTTTTGCGCAACAATAACAAGAAGGGAAATTTCATAAACCTTTCCCGACGAGTCTTCTCTAACTTACAGATGACTTATTCAGAAGCATTTGACCGATTATCCAAAAACAATCAGGTAACTTGTATTGGCCCTATCGAGGATCCTCTAGTTGACAAAAGGGGATCTAAGTGGGACCAAAATAAATTTTGCAAAATCCATCAAGATAATAGTCACGACATATAGGAGTACATCCATTTCAAGCACCTATTACATGACATGGTCGATGATAGAAGGTTACCAATCCCTTCTTGTGCTAATCCTAGCGACTAGACCCATCTTATAGCGATCATATCCATCTTTAAGGATGCTTGTACATTTGATCCATATTCCTTGATCATATGAACGGGATCCCCATTACCAAATGTGACAATTTTTTTATTGTAAGACTCTATTAATAGTGTACGGGGAAGCCATGATGAGCATGTTATGACCTCATTTGAATGCATCAAACCTAATTAGTACGTGAAAAATACCACCGATGTCATTGTCATAACCAAATTAGTACTTGTGAATCATGTTCCAAACATGGTGCCCTTAGTGACACATCATGTTCAAGGAGAGAGTACCTTATCAACTTAAGATGACTCGAACTAAGGTTAATATTTGGGAACTCATCACCACTTCTTTTGAACATGTTATTTCTCTCTTAGACGCATAGAAAAAATTTAATGTTCCATTTGGTATGTCCCCTAACACCTTGGTCAATTTCCTTACCTCCGAGAAGGAAAAGCCCCTATCATGATTCATATTCTCAAATGAAGATTTGCCATTTGAAGGGAATCAACACAGTAAGGCTCTCTACTTGATCGTTATGGCATGCAACAAGAACATTCTGATGAGTCTTATTGACGATGGATCTGCCATTGATGTATAGGTAAACACTTCACTCCTTTCATATAAGGAGTACAAGCGTATGAAAATTCTCAGCATTAAATCTCTTGGTACAATTTCCTATCCTTAATCTTAGGGATGATAGAGAGAAAGGAACTATTTCAAGTCTTAAAATAAAACTAGCTTCAACCTACTATTCGGATGCCCATGGATTCATGATCTCAGGGTTATTTCATCCTTGCTATATCAAAAGATGAAGCTACCATTTCAAGGCACGATAATCTCCATTGATGCTTTTACCGTCAGAAGGGCCAAGTGGTTAATAAACCTCTAATAAATATTAAGCATAATGAAAATAATAAGGAGGTGTAAGGCTTCAACATAAGTGGCCACACTAGAATTTGATGTGCCATCTTTCACTCTTTGCCCCACCATTCATCAAATGATGAAGAAGACTACTTTTTTTATTTGACTATTAGCCATAGACCAAAGTTGGCCGCTCCCTTCAAAGATCTTTCTTCAAGTGAGACCAAGGAAGGTTCTACCTTATCATCAAAACCTTTCATAATTGCTACTTCCTTAACAATGGCAAGGTAGACAATTCATTGAAGACATTCGAATATGTAAAATGCAAGGCTTTCACATTGCTCTATGGACTCAAACAATCTAAGAAAGATATTCAAATGACTCTTCAAGGGTGCAACCTATATCCTTATAAGAAAATTATTCCCATTCCAGATGTGGTGCATGGATAGAGAAAGACCCTAAAGATAACAACTCCTAATGGAAAAAAGGTGAAGATTTTCATGGAAAAATACACGATTATGGATGAATCCGAATATGAATATGAGTCATCTAGGTCATCTAAGTTATCTAAGTCAGAGTCTAAGCCTAAATCTGAGTCAATCAAGTCAAGGTGCATTGAGTTTAGGCCAACGTCAGTTGTCCCACCTAGATAAACATAAAATGCCTCCCTGATTTAATTATCCATAAAATTAATAAACTTTCCATTTATAGTTACTCCTCGTCTCCCCCCCCCCCCCCCCCCCCCATTCCCTACAACTAATTGCTTTGTCTCTAATAAAATTGACTTGGAATTTATTAAAGCAATGAAAGAACATGAAACTCAAACACCTATAATCGAGAAACAACATAAGTGATGAGTTGAAACCAAAACTTGACCAAATTGGGCTAATGCCAACCTCAAAAGAACGGGAAGAGCTGATATAGCTACTCAAAGAATTTACCGATGTCTTTTCTCGGTCCTACAAGGATATACTAGGGATAAACCGAGATATTGCACAACATACCATTATGATCCATTCAAGGTTAAAACCGATAAAATAGAAGTTATGGAGAATGAGACCAAATGTAACTCTGAAAATAAAAGAATGTTAAGAAATAGTTTTTATCAAAGTTACAAACTACCGAATTGCAAACATAGTTCTTATCCTAAAGAAGGACGGCAAGGTCTAAATATGTGTGGACTACCTAGATCTAAATCGGGATAGTCCAAAGGATTGGTTTCCCTTACTTCATATTGATACTCTAGTTAATAATACAAAAAATCATGCCTTGCTCTCATTCATGGACGGGTACGCGAGGTATAACCAGATTATAATAGCTAAGGAGGACATGGAGAAAACGACATTCATAACTCAATGGGGGCACCAATTGTTATATAGTCATGTCATTTGGTCTCAAAAATAGAAGTGCTACATATCAAATAACCACTATGACACACCTACACTATATGATGCATAAATTGGTGGAGGTATACGTCGACGACATGATCATAAACTCTAGAGATTGTAAAGGGGACCCTATAGCTATAAAAAAATTTGAACAACTTAGAAGGTTTAACATGAGACTCAACCCTCATAAAATTTTCCTTAGTAGTCACATCAAGGAAGTTAATAGCGTGTGTCATTAGCTCTCGAGGCATTAAGGTTGACCCCAATTAAATTAAGGCTATCTTGGCTAACCCCCTAAAAACGAGAAGGAAATCAAGCCCTCACTTTGACATATTTTTGGATAAGAAGTTCAAAGTGTGACTGGAGATAGAGAAGGGAATCAAGATGTTATGTAATCTCGAGTCCTACAAAGAAATTAGGTTAGTTGCAGTTTACCAGCTCTTTGGCCTAGAGAATTAGAAAGGTGCCTTTGTTTTGTCTTTCCACTAACTACACTAGAGAGAATCATCTTCACTCAGCTAGGGAAAGTCGTGCACTTTTTAGAGGACATATCCACCTATTTTAACTCCAATTGGGATTTAGGTGTTTTAGGGGATGCCTCTAGTTAAGGTAACTCTACTAGGGAATTTTTATGCTATTTCTCGGGACATCTCCCATTAAGGTAACTCAACAATGGATTTTAGGTTGCTAAGATGAACTCCACAAGGATTTCAAATGGTGAATATTTAAATCGGCATTTTTATAGGATATATCTCGAGAAGATTCTACTAAGGATAAACAAAGTAAAGCCTTACTAAGGAACTTTTGAAATTTTCCATGGGTCTTCTCCTAATGACTCCATTGAGAAGTTTCAAAATAATCAGTGAGAATTTTTCCTACCTCACTAGTGAATTAGTTTTCTGAAATTCAAAGGATGACTTACAAAAAAACTCTACTCGGAATTATGATTTACAGCTTTAGAGGATGTTTTGCACTAAGATAACTCCATTGGAAAATTTTAAGCTATAACTTTAGAGGATGTCTCTTAATGTGACTCTGTAGGGGGTATTTTGGTAAGTGCTAAGGGTCTAGAACCCAACTAGTTTTTGGATGGACAATTCTATGAATGAATTGACATTAGAGAGCTCGGTTTTTACAACCCAATCTTCCCTTTTCGGTGAAGAAAAGAAGGAGCTCTCCCCACTAGTGCCTTACAATTGTGCGCATTGGTAAGGATCGGCTATACGGTTTTAGAAATATTTAATGGGTTAAGGAGTCACCACCAAACATTTAATGGGTTGTTTGAAAACCCTAAGGTACAAATCCTCATGTAACTCACGTAAGTGATCTGCGAACCATGAGAAGATCCAGGAATGAGCAACTTATTTCAATCCATGAAACCATATAAAACAATTGGCTTAGAGATGAGAATAAATCAGATTTAGTTCCTAGGAAAAAATGCATATACAAGAGATAACACGCTCTAATTAGGATATTTGAGTAATTTAAGGTTTTATGCACATATGTCTAATTAGGTGATCACGTGTATTAATTGTCCATAAGATTTAGGGTCCCTATGACTAGTTGTCCAAGTTTATCTTATTAATCATGATTACAATCAATGGTTCTTGATTATAAGCATAAGATAAAAATGGTCATCTAATTACAAGATAAGGATTATGTAATAAAAGGTGCATAAATGAACTAGAAGAGACAAGAGACTAGTAAAGAAAATGGTAGGGTTAATAGAGATGCAAAATAAGTATTATATATATATGATAAGCCGGAGAAGATTGCTTGATTAAATGAGGAAGTAAGCCTAAGGAGACTTTTCCTCATGATATGCTCCAACCTTATAAATGGGTCTAGTTCGAGTGGCTTGTATTATTTAGCCATGAAACATCATATACATTGAAAAATACAAATAGAAATCAAAGTATAGATTATGATATCTAAAGAAAGAAATGAGCTTTAAGGGTAATTCCCAAACATGTATTTAAGGATGATATATATCTAGGGTTTGCTCATGAAAATGGGTCAAGAGTGTAAAGTCTAGCTAGATTAGAGATGTCCAAATCTTAGAATTATAGACTATATTTAAAATAGGCAAAAGAGACATAATATAACTTGTAATATGTAAGATACAAGGGAGAGGGGTTGCTTGTATGATTGAAAGGAGACCAATCTATGGAGATGGTTCCTTTAATAGGTTGCTCAAAGTTAAGGTTTTGAGGCTTAACCTAGTGAAGTAGGAGTTGCTCCTAGCTCTGCACATTATAGGTAAAAGAGACATTGAAATAAAGTTGTGTGAGTTAATCACAAGAGACCATCAAGGGTTATTTCTCTTTAGTTGATCAAGGCTCTTCAAAAGTGACAAGAAAATTAAAATAGATGTTCATGTGGAAAGGGGTTTGCACCTCCCACAAACATTGCCAAAAGAGTCTAATCTAAGGGTCTCGAGTGGATGGAAACCACTAGATCCAAAGACTGTAGGGTGAATGGAGTAGAAGTAGACAAAGCAATAAAGAAAAAGAGTAGATTGAGAGGGGCCCTAGGTGTTTACCATTAAGGATAGTTTATTTGCTTGAGTCTTTATTGAGTGCTTGAAGAAGGAGTTATGGTTGCTCCTTATTGGATTTAGGCTTAAGGGTTGCCCTGAGAGTTAGTAGTTGTGTTTGCTTATGGCTCACCTCAAGCTTCTTTGTATCCGAGCAAAAATAAGAAAGAGTGTCTCGATTAGCGCAATACTACCATTACTCTACTTTCTTATTTAGGGCTAATCGAGACATGACACATAACGCTAAGGAAGAGTGTCAAATTCTAGAGGCCAGTGTCGAACTCTATAAAGTTTTAACGTAAATGCATCACAATATTACCTTTTTATTCGTTTATATTTCAAATATATTTTGTTCATTTTATTCCTTTTTACATAATTATTCATTTTTCACTATGAAATAATGATAAATTATATTTGTGTAAATTTTCTCTTGTAAATTTATATGTTCATCAACGTAATATATTTGGTTCTTGTAGAAAGTGTCATTCTCAAATCAGATTATGTAAAGTTCAAAATATATCGTAGTGATTTGCATAATTTTTTAGTTTGCAGATGGGAGAAGGTTGCATTTAGTCAAGTTTAATTCATTCACGTTCTATCTCGAATATCACGATTACGAATATTTCAACTTAAAGACGTTTTGCTTTCAAATTTTACCCAAGTAAATTGTTCATAATTTGAAAAAAGGCAAACCAATTTAAATCAGTTTTGCAATTTGTTGCTTAATGGGGAAAATTCAATTAATCGTATATCAACTATCATAATATTTTTTTGCTAGAAGATTGCCCAAGTTTTGAAAATATGACAATTAGGAACTTTTGAACGTTGTAAAAAATTTTGAAAATTGATGGTTGAATTATTTACTTAATTTTTTCTTTTATATTATTTAATAAATTATATTATAAATGAATTTTAACAATATAAAATTAAATTTTTATTCTATTAGTTGTAGAAATGAGGAATACTTTCATACGTGTAAAATATTTTTGCTTAATTAGTACCCATATTAATTTTTAACTCGAGTTTAATTTATTTAAGTCAAATTGTACAGTTTCAAAAAAAAAAATTAATCGTTTTCTAAAACGAGTTGAATTGCATGTTTTATTTATTTATTTATTTATTACTTTGTCAATGTATAATGGCGAGGAGTTACTCGTGCTCTTCCTCCCAAACCCGCAAAAGGCCCTCAAACTTCCCTCGTATATAAGAAGCCATCGGACTTCCAGCTAAACCCTCACTTCATCTTGCCAAGAGATCTTCAGCTCCTTCATCGGTTGTTAGGTACTTAAGTCTTCCTTTCTTGAATTGTTTGTTTCAAATTGATGATCAGTTTTTGCAATTCCTTGCATTTTTTGTTTGAAAATGGATGATGATTTTTTGTGAATTCATGAATTTTTTCATTGAAATTGATGTGTATTATACTTTTGTTGTGTATTTGCGAAATTCTGAGGGGTTTTTCTGATGTAATTTTGCGAAATTGCAAAATTGTTTGACTGAAATTGTGCTACGCGAATTTTATCGTAAGTCTTAACTGATCATTTCTCTATTCTCATACCACCCTAAATGGCTAAAGTCGCTTCTCGTACTCGGGGAACATTAATTTCTGAGGTATTCTCTCCTATTTTTTCACTTGGTTTTTTTTTTTGCATGAATTCACGATTTCGTTAAGTAATTTACACTGGTTTATGCCTAACATTGTTTGTTAGATGTTGAATTTCACTATTAGTCTGTTCTAAACACTGGTGAATGAGTGCTTGATGTTAATTTCGAGAGTATATGATCAGATCTAAACCGTTCCACCATAAAATCAATTACTCCGCAAGAAAAATAAGTTGAATGAACAAGTGTTTGGCTGCTGTTTTGTTAGTTTTATCTCCATATTTCTCTAAATGTATATACTTTCTGTGTTTTAGATGCATTATTGATGTAAATCTGGGCATGCTAGTTGAGATTTACATGTTTCAAAGTTTCAAGCTTTAAAGGCAAAGAAATTGCAAATTGCAAAACACGGGTAATTTGAACTTATGTGTAAATGCATGCACTAGCTGGATGTTTTTGAGTGGGTGGATGGGTTTAAATCTAATTTGGCTAATCTTAATTCTCTAAGAAGAATCCACCCCTTAGATTACCAAGGCCTCCTAAGATCACCACTTGAATAGTCAAAGTCTTCAAGATAGCAAAGGAGCAGGCTTTCCTAACTTCAATCCAAAAAATTAAGATAACTCAAAGAATAGTTGTGTAAAACACAAAGCACGAAATTTTTAAGCTTCAAATCTAATTGATTATAAGTATAGGAAACCCTTTATGTATAGTAGAAGGACCATAGCTAGCTAGAATTCTAGTTCTATCGAAACTCCTAAGATAAAGCTTAAAAGATAATGATAAATACTAATATAAGAAAAGATAATGTTAGAGTTCTATCTTTTGAGGAAGTTGACTATACATAAGAGATTAATATGCTCTAATTATCAATGGGTTTGATTTGCACATAAGAATGTACTTGGCTTATTTGCATCATATGCCCAGCCAAAGCTTGAAATCAGTCACTTGCACTCTATTGTATTAGGTCCTCATTGGTATCTAATGATCTATATGACGCAATACAAATTAATATCCAATTAGACATTGGTGCTAGGGCTCTTCTCAATGATTCAGTGACCAGTACTGACCGTGAAGACAATTCAAAATAAGCTGACATATTTGGGTGTTTTATTAGATCAGAGGTAATGACGTAATGCATATGTTTAGCTACTTTTCAAAGTTAGTCTGCCATTTTATTACTCATAGATATTCTGAAATAATTGGTACACCCAGATCAATATGATTTAATAACAGAAATATTATCCTCAAAGATAATGCATGATGAAAACATGCAACTAGATGTGTTCACAAATTATGAGACTAGCATTAGAGAAACAGAAAGCTGCTGGCAGTAGCTAAATTAACTTGCAATTTTCAACTTCCAAACCTAAAATTATTTACCATTGGTCAACATAGATCTTTCAGAAATTTGGTATAAGGAGAAATCCCCTTAATAAACTTATTATAGGTAAATTAACTCCTTGTGTTTCCTATACTATGGAGAAATCAATCTTGATGTATTATATATAATTTGCTCGGGTTAGTTTTGTGTGAACTAAGATGGAATTTTATTAAGTAGAAATCACAGCGCTCACTATATCTTGCGCATATAGGATCTGAGTTCCTAAATAATATGTTAAGATTGTGTTACTTGTCTCAATATGAAACAGATACGCTAAGTTGATAAGATACTGAGTTGTGAAGGAATCTAAATCAATCTATAACAGAAGCAACGTAAAATCACAGTCATGTCAATGAGACGAATTAAATAAATATTATCATGTTAGACTAGTTAGGAGTTTGTGAGATGGTAGCGCCAAGTATTCTCAGTTCATATCAATTATTTGAAGTATTGAATGCCTAGTGCCTGTTTTAAGTGTCTAGTTCGTTTATTAGTCTAAATTGGTGAGGTAAGTCAACTTTGGTTAGGGT
Source organism: Dysphania ambrosioides (assembly GCA_026401315.1). NCBI lineage: Eukaryota > Viridiplantae > Streptophyta > Magnoliopsida > Caryophyllales > Amaranthaceae > Dysphania > Dysphania ambrosioides. The sequence goes on from CM048662.1 coordinate 15,956,279, forward strand.
ACATTTCACATAAGCTGATAGCATTGTCAAGTTTCCATTTTACAAGGATCTAATTTATGAGTTCTGATATTTTATTGTCTATGATCTCTGAATCATGAATATGATACACTGATTATTTCTATAAGAACAATGCCTTCATTTTCTTTATGTAGCTATCAATAAAAGTATGCATTACAATAGATTTTTTTGTTCAATATATATATATATATATATATAAACGGTGTTTTGGTTGCAGTGTCCTTGCCAGAAAAATACTGTATTGAACTATAATTGCACACAATCCCCTCCAAATTCCTTGGAATTGTGAGTTATATGTTATCTCTCCCTAGTTTCTTTCTTGCTACTTTAGGAATTTCATATTTACATAATCATCTTAGTTTTAGTTCGAGGGTCCCAAGTGTAATTACTATATAATTTTGGGGAACATATAGCTGATATCGGTCTTATCTTAATCTTATGTATAGTTTTTGGGATGAATACTTTTAAAAGTTGTCTTTCACTGTAATAGCGGGGCCATTAATAGTGGTCCTTCAACTGCTTGACCACTGTTATATGACATTTCTGGCATAGTGCTTACAAGTTTTGGTTTTCTTATTTGCAATGCCAAATTTAATTATAGAATCTTTAGTTTAAATTTGCTTACGGAATTATACACTTCTCATCTGTTTTGGCATGTTAAGTCTCTGACTACTTATACAACCAGGCTCAATATTATTATTGGAATTATTTTGGATTTTGATTTCATAGATGGTTAAGTTTGCTAAAATAAGGTGGAATACTTGAACCTGATAAAAACGGATGAATTTATGTTTAGCTTTGTCCTTGGTTTAGCATTCCACTGATTTATAAACTTTGATTTTTTACAAAATGGTAGGTCTTGTGGGGTTGGTTTATGAAACCCATACATGCTGGTAAGATATTGATTGTCACAACTAAAGTCAACTGCTATATGATCAAGTTGAGTTAAGTACTAGAAAAGGTTCTGCACAAGTAGTTCATCTGTAAAATGAACCTGCTTTGCTATGAACAACTAACAGTATATTGACATTTGTGATGCCTTTGACATGTTTAGTAATATACATGGACTATTTTTATTGTTGAGTTTCGTTACATTTCCTTATTTACTTTTTATAACACTAGTTGTTCGTGTTCTGACTTTCTTTTTTGTGTGCATTACATTTGTATGAATAACTTTAAGAAGTGGTTTTTGAGTAGTAATTTTGATTTTTATACATGTATTGTTAGTTTAAATGCGAACTGATGTGTTGTTTATTTGCACAAGTGTTGTATATTTTTGCAGCACATTCCAGGCTGTCTTTTTCCAAAGTATTACCAAGGTGAAATGGATGATGTTAGATCTGAAATGGTGCGTCTTGTATATTGTTTTTATTTTTGGATAATGTTGGTGATTTTCGAAATGAAGGCCCTGCTGTGGATTTCCTATTTCCTATTTAATTTTTTACTTATCTGACACAAGAATGATAAAGTTAGATTTTTGGAAGGAAACAGAGATCAGTGAATTCTTTTAAAAAAAAATTGGTTAAATCTGGTAGCATTTGATAGGTGATTGTGGCAGTCTTGTTGGCTGGTTTATTTTCTGCTTGGAATTTCGATATCCTGCTGGATTGTACATTATTATGATTCTATCTCTTCATATTCTACCATCTAGATTATATGTTGAAGACCGCTACATCAGGATCGAATTATTCGGTTGATCAAATTGGTTCTGCTTTTGTATTGCTATTTCAGGATGGTGCCATTGATGAGATGGATGACTATGTTGATGATGATGGTGTTTTATCCGACTATGGTGATAATGATGTTTTATCCGACTATGGTGATAATGATGTTTTATCCGACTATGGTGATAATGATGGATACTATTGTGATGAGGATGATGAACTTCTGAAGTTGCAAGCTCAATTTGACAATGCAGATTTGCCTCCTGGAATTGAGGCATCGGTTCCCTGGTTGCAAGATCCTTCTCCAAGTGAGAAGCCTCCTGAATCTGGAACTTTAATTTACTCAGTCCAGGAAGATAAAACTTCTGTGTCTGGTAGCTCAAAAGCCGAGTCTAGTTTGAAGGTTAAAAAGGAAGAAGAGATGGATGATATTTTGAGAAATTTAATGTATTTCAAACAATTCGATACTGTCGCTGAATGTTCAGATCATCACTTTGTGGATATAGAATCTTCTGGGCGAAAGGTAAATAGTTGAAGCTGTGATTGGTACTTTTCTCCTTTCATGAACTATATATTGTTTAACTCATCTGTTGGTGGTTGTGCTTATACTAGTTTCTTTAATTGAATCCGTAGCCTTCAAAAGAGTGGGCAAAGAAAATTCAGGAGGAGTGGAAAATTCTGGAGCAGAACTTACCAGGTTTAATTTCCAATGGTTTATCATTTATCTGCTATGTTAAGTTGTGGGAAATTGCAGTCAATTCTTTAGTCTCTTTATGAAAATCTTTATGCTTCTCTGTGTGCCCTGCTTCTTTTACTCCTTCCTGCTTCAACATATTCCCATGTGGGTGGGGTGGGGTGGGGTTGGGTTTGGTTGGGTTGGGTTGGGTTGGGTTGGGTGAGTTAACAAAGATCATTTGGGTGAAGGGCCTCAACATAAGCTGTATGAAGCCTCATCCTCTTCTAACTCTTTTTGCAGATACTATATATGTTAGAGTTTATGAATCACGGATAGATCTTTTGAGGGCTGTCATTATAGGACCATCAGGTACTCCATATCATGATGGGCTTTTTGTCTTTGATGCTGTATTTCCACCTTCATATCCAAGTGTACCACCGGTATGTTTTCATGGCTGCAAAATTTGTATGATATATAGAAATATTTTGTTCTTTTAAACTTGTTTTTAACTGTTTGTAATTGTAGATACCTACTAAAACTATTAAACTAGTAACCTTAGCTGGAAATTGTCATTCCTACCTCTCACATTTCTGAATATATAGTAGTTGGTTTGATTTAATAGTTTTTGGAATCTTATGAGCTTAGAGGAAAGGAAAGTTATATCATTATTGCTTTTGCTCTGGGAGAGATAGTGGTTTTTCATATTGTAAACAATTTAATAAAATGTTAATGACTCAAGATGTGTTTTTGTAAATGATCAGAGTTTAGTAAGAAACGTTAATGCTGTGGGGTTAGGTTGGTACAAGATTTGACATGTTATTGTGTTCCTATGTAATCTTTCATAAGATATCCCTATTCTATGTGCATAATTATGCGTCATTATCTGTTTATTTTTCTCCGTTAATTTTCATTTTTAGTTTGTACCACCTAGAGGTATGGTTAGGTGTGAGTGTTAAAATATTAAAACTTGTAATGTTTGTAGATGAAGAATAAGTTTTTTTTTTTTTATCATGAAGATGCATTACTATGGGCATTTATGTGTGATATGTCATATAAATAAGCAAACACTTTTATTTTCTTATTGTGTTGACCAAATGAGCCATACGATTATTGGAGGGATACATCTAAATGCTTAAAGAAATCAACTACATTTTGCAATATTGACTCTAGAAAAGTTCATCTGTCAGATGGTCCATTATCATTCAAGTGGTTTCCGACTTAATCCCAATCTGTATGAATGTGGAAAAGTCTGCTTGAGCCTGTTGAACACTTGGACTGGTGGACGAAACGAGATGTGGCTTCCTGATAAATCAACGATGCTTCAAGTCTTGGTCTCTATTCAAGCTTTGATACTGAATGCCGAGCCTTTCTTTAATGAACCTGGGTACGACAAGGCGCACACTGGGTCTGAGGGAAAGAAGAGATCCAGGGAGTACAGTGAAGATATTTTCATTAAATCCTTGAAAAAGATGATGTATACAATTCGGAATCCCCCACAGGTATGATTCCATCACAATTTAGTCTTTTTCTTGATTTCCATGCCCCCCTCCCCTCCCTGGTGTTCCAAAAGAACAGAGAAAATTGCCCTTGGTTATGAAAACAATTTCATTTGATTGAGTCATTCCTTCCATATCAATTCTAGGAGAATGTTTGTGTGTGTGTATTAGGGGGGGGGGGGAACTTTGCTGATGATCTTATGGTCAAGAGTAATATTTTCTTGTTTATTTAGCTGTTTGTTACTATGTTACTATTTAGTGTTTTACACTTGGTGCTTGACCTTTTTGCACTTGTGAAATTGCACACATTGACACAAATGACTTTTCCTGCAGCATTTTGAGGATTTGGTGGCTGGACATTTTCGAGTTTGTGCTCCTGACATCATGACAGCGTGTAAGGCATATATTGATGGTGCTGAGGTTGGGTGTGATGTTAAAAAATGGCTTGATGAGGGCAACAATGCTCCAAAGACCGACTCTCTAAACTTCAAAGCTGAAGTTGCTAAACTAATGAAACCGCTTCTCAAATATTTTATCAATAATGGGTCCAAGGACTGTGAGAAGTTTCAGAACTGATGCGTAGCCCTTTTATCAGATACTTCCCATTGCATAGAAAGTATTGAGTACTGACAACTCTTGAAGAACTTACAAGGATATAAGCATAATCTAAAATGCAATTGCTTGTGCAGATTTTGATGGAGTTGTAGGACAAGTACTATATAGTTATAGTTTATATTTTATCATTTTGTAGATATTATGTGATTTGCTAGGCCATTGGATTCTCCTTCGGAATCAACTTCCTGCAATCCTACCTTCTATCTTGATGAACAGACTATTTGAGGTCAACGTAGTTTTTGTGCTCTAATTAAATGGTATTCTTCCAGTTGCATATTAGACCTGGAGGATCCACTATGAAAGAATACATAGAAGCCATCGTGTTACTCTGTTGACCATAGAAATAGATCTCAAATGTATTTGTAAGCTTTTCTGAGACGACCATGTATATGTTTAGTAGTTTCTTCAAGGATGCATACTACAAACATTTTTCTTCTTTGACATTCTGTAAATAGACCGGAAAAAAAATTACAAACAAGACTACTAATTATAAGAAAAAGAAATCCGAGATGTATTCGCTTGAGCATGTGCCTATACCACCTGTTCTTTCTTAACCTTGTGAATAAAACAATGTAGGAAAAGATGTACCTTGTCCTCGATTCATTGAACTGTATTCGCAATTTCAAAGATATGTGGGGTGCCATTTCGAAGAAAAGCAATATACATATCAGAGTATAATAAGTTTACATAGACTACCACTTCTGACAAGTACACCATTCCAGTACTCTTGGACAAGAAATCGCTACATCCTAGTTTCTCAAGAAGCAAACCCCTATACAGACCCTCCCCCCGGCAAGATCCGATTTCGATCCACCTAGTTTTTGGATCTCTATTTTGGATCTGAGTCCGAGATTATAGAGTCCGAATCCGACCCGATTATTATTTTCGAACCTCCAAATTCGATTAGATTCATCGGAGCAATGTTATAATCGGAACCTAAAGTGAAACTCAAGTTGGTTTATATACCTATGTTCTCATTGCTATTCCCAAATTTTTTCAATGTGGGACACTTAAGTTTATAATTTTGCCTCCTTTTTTCAATGTGGGGGATTATAAATTCATTCTCTCATGCTATTTCCAAATTTTTTCAATGTGAGACACTTAAGTTTTATGATAATAACTCCCTTCTTCAATATGGAGTTTATAAAGTTATTCCCTCATACTATTTCCCAATTTTTCTTAGACTTTAAGTTTTTTATAAAACTTCTCTTTTTCAATATAGTGGTTTATAAAGTTATTCTCTCATGCTATCTCATAATTTTTTTTTAAGTGGGACACTCAAGTTATCTCTCAATTTTTTTGAATGTTGGATACTTTAATTTTATTATAATGCATCCTTCTTCAATGTGGTGATTTAAAAAGTTATCCTATTATGATTTCTCTCAATTTTTATTCCATGTAGGACACTTAATTTTATGGTAAAAACTTTCTTTGAGTTTAAAAAATTATTTTCTCATGCTATCTCCCAATAATGGTCAATGTGAGACACTTGAATTTGATAATATTGTCTCATTTCTTGATGTGAAAGCTTATAAACTTAATTTCTCATACTATCTCCCACTCTTTTTTTTAATGTAGAACACTTGAGTTTTATAATATTGCCTCCTTTTTCAATGTGAGGTTTTATAAAGTCATACTCATGCTATCTCCTGAAATTTTTCAATGAGGGACACTTGAACTTTATTTATAATAAAATCCTCCTTTTTCAATGTGGGGTTTTATAAAGTTATTCTGTTATAATATCACCCAATTAGTTCTTCAATATGGGATACTTTGAGTTTTAAATAGTGTTTCTTATTTTTAATGTGTGTCATGTTACTAGCATGAGATGGATTTAATATGATTGGACTTAATACGCTTGGACTCAATACAATGCTCCGCATCGGGATTGGGGCTTTAAGGACGATTTTGGAGTTTTACCTACTTTAGAATTCAAGGGTAATTTTGGGATCTTTGCCGAAGAGGAATAATTTCAAGATTTTTCCCCAATAGAATTTTGGTGGGAAAGTCAGATTTTACCAATGTGGCACATGGAGTTAAATTCAGGATTTTATCGGTTCGAGACATTTATGGATAAATTTGTAATTTTACTGGGTACAAGATATCTTGGAGGTAAGATAGAATTTTTACCGTGGTTTGGATTTTTGAGAGGAGAGGTACGATTTTCCTCGATTTTTGAAAGTTTTGGTTGAGACATTTGAGAGATAAGGTTAAGTTCTTTTCGTGTTTGAGGCATTTTAGGAGATAAGGTAGAGAATTTACCATGCTTTTTGAGTCATTTGATGAGATAAGGTCAGGATTTTACTGTGTTTGAGTCATTTTTGTGGTGTAAGGTTAGGATTTTGGGCAGCATGGTGAGGCATAATGCGGGCATGACAGGACGTGACAAGACACGACATAGGCATGACATGGTTTATGCATGTAATGATGAGAATGAACCTAATTGCTAATCATCGACCAAGGATGCATGGAATGCAACTCGTTTTTTGGGGGGTTAGGTTTCCCTAGGGTTTTACAAAGCTAGATTCGTCCAAATGTTAGTGCAAATAATATAGCAATTGTGCAAACAAGTCACGTAGTCACACTAGCATGCTTGTATGAATGCAAGACTCAAAAGTCTCCACCTAGCCAAGGGTCTATGTTTTGCATGCACTAAGGTTGATTGACCATGGTCAAAGCGTCCATGGATTATAAGAAGATACATTCACTTAGAGCCACTACTTGAAAGAGGCAAAGTGAGAGGACAACCCCTACGACACAACGCCATGAGTGCGTGCCAAGTGCAATGGTTTGGAAAATTTCGGAAAAGCCAATGGTCGAACCATGAGCCTTAATTGATTTTTGGCTAATCCGCATCTTCAAATTTATCTTGAATGTAGAACACATTCATACGAGACAGTGCCTAAGGTTGCAATTTTCTACACGCGAAAAACCGCATGAATGAATGCAAAAATGCGTAACACAATCATAAGCGTATTGTGAGCAAATCAACCAAGTTTTTTCTATTTCTCATTCGTGAGCATAGCCAAATATGTTTTAGTTACAAATCCCTAGCGGAGTTGCCAAATTTTTATGGGCTTTTTAGAAAAATTTAAGGGTCGGTGAACCTAACTAGGTTTTGGGTGGATGATTCGATGAGTGAATCGCCACTAGGGAGCCTAGTTTTTCATAAACCAAACTTTTTTCTCGGTGAAGAGAGAAGGAAGGCTCCACCTACCTAGAGCCCTACATATTTTGTGCATCGGTAAGGATCAACTACGTGGCTTTGTAAAATTGTTAAAGGACAAGGAGTCACCACCAAACTCTTAAGGGTGGTTTGGACACCTAATTAGATTTGAATCCCAAAAAAGACTCATGTTAATGGTTTTTAAACCACAAGAAGGTTCAAAAATGAGCAATCTATTTCAACTTAAGAAAAATGTGCCAACAATTCACATTAAGAAGGAGAACAAATAAGATTTAGTTCCTAAGCAAACATGTAAAATACAAGATAAAGCAGACTCTAACATAGTTGATTTGGCTAGTTAAGTATTATGCATAAAAGTCTAAATAATGTGATCCCTTTATTTAATGTCCACAAAATTAAGGGTCTCTATGATCGGATGTTCAAGATTATCTTATTAAGCATGATTGCATTTCAATGTGTTTTGATTAAATGCATAAGATAAAGACACACAAAATTATTACTAAGTAAGGTTCATGAAAAAATAGCGCAACCTTGAAAGGAAAGCATTAAGAGACAATATTAAAGATGTAATATATAAATTATTCATGATGAAAAGGTGAAGATTTGAGCCTAGAGAGACCCTTCTTCATGCTAAAATTCAACTAAGTAAGTGTTTAGTTCATAAAGACTTGTGTGTTTTAGCCTTTGAACGTCATTGATAGAAAAATGAATATAAGATCAAGATATATTTTTTGATGCTTTAACATGAAATGAGGTTTAGAACAAAACCTAATTGTACATTCAAGTATGATTTATACTTAGGGTTTGCTCATGAAATAGATTAAATATTAATAAATTATAGAGAGAAAAGAGATGTCCAAATGTCTTCATCATAGACTAGAAAAGAAATGAAAAGAGACTTGAGTAGTGTAAAAAAGTTGCAATAAATAAAAGGCAAAGGGAGAGGGGTTGATTGATTAGTTGAGAGGAGACCAGTCTGTGATGATGGTTCCTTGATTAAGAGGCTCAAAGTTAGGGTTTTGAGGCTCAACATAATAAAGTAAGGAGTTTCTCCTAATTAACTCTTCACATCATAGGTAAAAGAGACATGAAAAATAAAAGTTTTAAGACTTGATCATAATAGAACATAAAGAGATATGGCTCTTTGGTTGATTAAGGCTCACTAAAGATTGCATAAAAGTTAAAATAAAGGTTTATGTAGAAGAGGTTTGCATCTTCCACAATCATTACAAAAAAAGAGTCTAATCTACGGCTCTTGAGTGGATGAAGACCACTAGAACCAAAGATGGATGGTGAATAGAGTAGAAGAAGATAAAAACAATAGAAAAAGAATTGAATTAAGAAAGGGCCTTGGTGTATACTATTAAGGGAAGTCCTTTTTTTGAGTTTTGATTGAGTATATATTGAAAAAGTTATGGTTCCTTGTTTGATTAAGGCAAGATATACATTGAATGAATCTTAGTAAGTATTGAAGGATGTTTGAGAGGTTTTGAGAGTGTTTGGGAGTGTATTTGGCAGAGTAATAATGTGCTTTGAATGAGAAATTTTTGATCCTTTGCTCATAAAATTTCGGGGTATTTATGGGCAAAAAGAAGTCGGCTTCTAAGCATTAGATGCTAAGTTAAAGCTTCAAGTGCTAACTTCGGGCATCAGACGCTTGGGTTGGGCATCAAGAGCTTAAAAGAGAATCTTTTGCTTGAATGAAAAGAGGGTCAAAAGGAGACAAGAGTGATTTTGAGGGAGCGCTCAAGGTTGATCGTCAAACGCACAAAGTAGGCATCAAACGCTTATCTGATGAGTTTTAGTTTGAGCGATGGAAATTGGCTAGGAGTTAGATGCCAGAGTGAGGCATTGAACACTCACTCTATGTTTTACGACCAAAAGCCTGGTATGGGACGCCTAGAGGGAATTGGACGCTTGAAGTTAAATTTGTTTCAATTCTTATGTTCAACGCTACAATTCAAGTGAGTGTTAGGCATTGAAGCTCCGAGCAACTTAGTTTTGCATGGATTGGGGGGGTTTGTCTAGGGTTTTAGGTTGATGATTTTGTATTTTGGGTTTTGTGTTTATGCCAAGGTATGTGTTTTGGGCTTGTTTGTGTTTAGGGTCTTTTAGAGGTTCAATTTTGAGGCGATTTTGGGTTCTCATACACTACATCTCGACCCAAACTAAATCCATTGGCAAGGGTTGACTCGTCATTAGGCCGCTAGGTGGTGAGACACGATTTTGTGTCTATAATAAGGGTACTTGCTTAATGTATATTCCATACAAAAATGTGGAAAATTTTGAATGCATACCCACAAGACTTTTAGAAAGTAGTCATCTATCAGTGGCAATGTCATACATGTTGATGTAATGGTAGGGTATTTCATTCTTAAGTTTAGTTCCACTATCCTTCTATCAAACCCACACAAGTTAAAGATCATATCAACAATCTCACAATAGCTATTTTCAACACTAGCAAAAATAGGTCTAACATGTCCACCTTCATGTCCAACCATATTGTTCCTTTCTACCAATACTCCACCCCATCAACATAACAAGGGAATAAAAAGGTATTGATGATGCCTACAACACAAAAAATTCTTCAGTGATATTCAACAATATTCACGACGATGGATTCAAATGTCCTCAATATAGCTCTAACAACCTTTCCTACTAAAACCTATACTTCTATGTCATTGTCACATTCAAATGTCTCACAATTACACATAAACCTGTACTTTTATTTCATTTTCATTTCAAAACAAGTTCATACCAACAACTTCAACAATTTCACAACAACACAACTCACTTATTAACAATTTCACAACAACTTCTATTTCATATTAAATTCATAACAACAAGTTCAACAACAATAACGACGCAACTCACTTGTTAACTCGAATTTAATTCTAAACCTAAATTCAATAAGAATTTAATTCTAAACCTAAATTCAATAAGAATTTAATTCTTAACTAAAATTTCATAAATGCCTACATTCAACTTATAGCTAAAATTCAATTCATAACACTTAAATTCAATTCTTAAGTAAATTTCAATTCTTAACTAAAATTCTAACTAAAGTTCAATTGTTAACCTAAAAATTCTAACTAAATTTCAATTATTAACTAAAATTCTAACAAAAATTAACCTTAATTTAGTTAATTATAAGTAAAATTCAATTCTTAACTAAAATATTAACTATGATTAACATAAAATCAATTTTAAATAAATTTCTTATACTCAATTTAATTCTTAAATATACAACCATTAACCTAAATTCATTTCTAACTAAAATTCAATTATTTACCTAAATTTAATTTTAACCTAAATTTCAATCTTAACCTACATTCAATTCTTAACTAAAATTCTAAGTATAATCAACCTAAATTATATTCTAACTAAAATTCAATTCTTGCCTCAAAATTATAAATACTATTAACCTAAATTTAATTTTTTCCCTAAATTCATTTCTTAAACCTAAACCTAAACACTTAAAATAATAAAAATACCATAAATTAACAATCTCCAACACAACAACATACCAAACAACATACTTAAACTATCTACGACTCAATTCGTCCAATGCATGCTACAAAAAAAGAACAAAATTAAAGTAAAGCGATTCGAACAGAATATATAAAAACAAAACAAAAGCTTTGAATATTACCTTACCAGATTTTGAGAAGCAAAAATATGCACAATGCATTAAGTGTTGCCCGAAATCTTGTCGAAATGTGCACCAAGGAGCAAATATACAACCGTCGGCTATGGGGAGGGAAAGGGAAGAAGGAAGGAAAAGGGAGGAATAAGGAAAAAGAGAAAGAAAAGGAAGAAGAAAAATCGTTGTCTAGGGCAACAATTTCACTTAAAATATTGGGCCATCCCATACCATCCAAGCTAAAATCGTTTGGAGAAGTGATTTCACTTAATCAAAATCGTTGCCCCATGCAACTACTTTGTCCCAGACCTATATAAGATTATTTTTAAAAATATTTTGGTCTGAATCTTATTTTGTAATTAGTTTAAAAAAAGCTTTAAAAATTCCCCTAATTTGCCTAAAAAAACAAAAAATCTTTTCAACTACATGGTCAAACTATGTTAACCAACATAAAATAAATAAAATAAAGGGTAATTTACAAGAAATTATCACGTAAAAACATCATCTTATGAAAAACTATCATATAAAACTAATCTTGTAAAAAATTACCATATTAAAAAATCTAATTGCAATTTTGGGCGTTGACCTGGTTTTACGGTGTTAATTTGGCAAATGAGAGGCATATATGGCTGGTTGAAATTTTTAATTTTTTTATTCTCCTTTTCCCTTTATTTCCCTCCTTCTCCCTTACTGAACTTGTCTTTACCTTTTTCGTCTTTCCCTCATTTCCCTCTTATACTAAAATTCGACAATTGAACAACATTAGCTGTAAAATTCGACCAAGGTAATGGAAGGAAATAAAAGGAAAAAAAGAAAAAAAATTCAGTAAGCCACAAATGCCTCTTACGTATCACCGCAAAACCAAGTCAACGCCTAAAATATCCCTATATTGTCGTGTAATTGGAGTTTTTAATAAAGTAGTTTTTGAGAAAATTATTTTTATATAATAGTTTTTCACATAATGATATTTTTAAGTATTAGTTTCTTGCAAATTACTCTAAAATAAACTAATATATTTTGCTCTACTCTTCTCCATAACTTCACTGTTTAGCCAGCCAAAATTAGACATTTAAGAAAGGGGTTTGTTAAACGTCGCCCGTGAATCTCCATCTTCCGCCCGTATTTTGTACATGAAATGCAAATTTTTCCCTTAGTTTATGTTTATATACGTTAAACATATTTTCACTTTTACCACTCAATTTCAGCTAATTTTACTTTGAGTTTTTGGTGATTACTTTTAGTATTTATAGCTTTTACTCTCAATAACATTTCATTTCTCACATTCCAAACTTTTCCTGTTATTCTTCTTCTTTCATTATCTCTATTTCCTTCGGTTCCTTCAGTTCTATTCTTTCAGTTCCATTCCTTTAGTTCAATTTATTCCATTTCAGCTCTTTGAGTTCCATTCCTTCTGTTCAATTTGTCTGGTTGAATTCCAACAATGTCGGATGAGGTACCGTTCTTATGACAATTTCAAGTAATTCATTTCATTTTGTACTATATTGAACTATATGATTAAGTTAAAGTACGTGCATTTATATATATCATTCTACGTTTTGTATATTCATAGTTATATAATTGTGTGATAAGTGTTAGTTAGTGTAGAATTAGGTTAGTTAAGATGGTAATTAAAGAGAACGTATGGTTGAGACATTTTTATGGGTGTTTGTAACCGTAATATGCATACGTTTTTTAGGAGATATTGGACCGTCCTAATTGGACGTTTAATGGACCACCACAAACGTCCATTTTGGACGTTTTCTTGGTCTTCACAAACGTCCACTTTGGACGTTGCTTTGGGAGTGATTAAACGTCCAACATGGACGTTCCAATGGGCATGAATAAACGTCCACTCTGGAAATTCCTTGGGCATGATTAAACGTCTAATTTGGACGTTTTTTGTGGTAGAATGAACGTCCGAATTGGACGTTCTTGGAGGTTGAAGAACCGTCCAGTTTGGGCGATTTTTCGGCTGTTTAATTCTTTAAGTCGTTCCTAAATTAAAACATTCCTAATTAACTAGTTTTATTTGATATACATTGCTAATCGATTGTTATTAGAAATATCAAAATAAAAACATTGCTTATTGATGTTAATTACGTATTAGAGTTACATGTCTAATATATTGATCTCTATATGAAATTTTAGGACTTTGGCGGGGATGTAATTGATTATAGTGAGGTTTTCAGTTCGAGGATAGCAGGGTCAATAGAAGTTCACTCAGTGTCGTGGAGGAGACATCAGTACAATCATCTACCAGCTTACCCTTTGCACGAACACCAAGAATAGCCTTCACGTCATGCAATAAGATAGTCATCTCACCGAATGGAAAGTGGAAGGAATTCGTATCTGATTGCCAATGCTCGACAAAAGAAGATATCAGTGGCACATCTATGTGATCGAAAAACATACTCGGTAGAAAGAGAATGCCAGAATTCAGCAATCATTGTCAAATTGGACTTCCATCAAGCTTAGAACGAGCCCATTTATCGAGAAGGGAGCACATCTTGTCACGGTTTTGACACTTCAATACACCGTTTACGCGCTCCTTCCCAACCCAAATGTTGGTTGCAATGTGACCCAAAAAGCTAGGAATCATGTTCCCTTCGATAGGGCCGCCTGGAACTCTACCCTTCACAACCCAAGAGTCATCCCCCTTCTTCCTCTTATTAATCGGGCCAGAAACAGTTGAAGAAGAACCCGATTCCATTGCACTAGCAAATTTACCATCCACGCCTTTTGCGCACTCTAACATACTGATCCCCTAGTTGTTCCTCCGGCACAACCCAAATCATAGTTCGGAATATCATCATCATCCTGATCCTGATCGTCGTCATCTATCACGTAATTATCCAAATCATCATCATCATCCTCTCCTGCCTCATCTACCAGATCCTCATGTAACTGCTGCAACCGTATACCCTCTCTCTCCCTAAGTGTAGAAGCTGAGATACCACGGGATCGGGGATGTCTCGGACCTGAATCACCCTCGCCATGGATTTCAGGTATCTAGTCCATTATATTAATAATAAATAATAAGTAATTAATAAATACAAATTAATACTAATTTAATATAAATATAATTTAACTATTAATAATTAAACAAAATTTAACTATTAATAATTAAACAAAATTTAACTATTAATAATTAAACAAAATTTAACTAATATAGACGTAAGTATTATTATTAATATATACAAATATATAAAATATAGTAGAATTACGACTAATTATACGTATTATTAATAATAAATAATAATGTCATTAATATAATAAATTACTAATTATATGTATTATTATTAATAAATAATAATTTCATCAATATAATAAATTATGAGTATTATTATTAATAGATACGTACTATTATTAACTAATTAAATATTAAATACAAATTAATACGTACTATTAATAAATACAAATTAATACTAATTAATAATATTATCTAATTAATACATACTATTACTAACTAATTAAATATTAAATAGTATTAACTAATTTAATACAGAATTTCAATTACAACATATTATTATATATTAATTAATTAATATGTATTATTATTATTATTATTATTATTAATATTCGTAATAATTATTAACTAAAAAAAGATAATTAGAACCGTGTAAAATACACGGTTTTACCTAGGTAAAACCGCCCAAAATGGACGGTTCATCCATGGTAGAACCGTGTATTTTATACGGTTCCACCATGGATGAACCGTCCATTTTGGGTGGTTTTACCTAGGTAGAACCGTGTATTTTACACGGTTCTAATTATATATATATATTTCATCTTTTTCCTCAATCACAAATCAACCAAATTCAACGAAATCAGCAATGACGGAACAAACAACGTATTACTAAATCATTATACTCCATAAAAATACATACAAATAACTTCAAATTGGTTCAAAATCAAAATAATACGCATAAGAAACCATAAATTGCTAAAAAAAAATTAATACATACTTTTGATGATGAAAAACCCGTTAATCCTCTTAGAGCTTTACCAGCAACTCTACTTATTTTTCCACTCAAGCTTCAACTTGGTTTTTTGCCCGTTCTTGATATGGTGAATTTTTGAAGAAAAAATTTGGTTTTATGAAAGAGGTTTCTTAGGAGAAAAATAAATGTTTGAGAGAGTTTGAGTGAGTAAATGAAGGAAAAGTATTGTAAGAGTGATAAAAATGGGTTTATAAGAGATAGGAAAAAAAAGAGTACAATTAGGTGAGTAAATGGATTAAATTAGGTCATTACATTTAAACATTATATAAATCATTATTTAGGTTATTAAATATGTTAAATTAGATTAGAAAATTAAATTATTAAATTAGGTTAGTAAACTAAAACGTTAAATACTTATTACATATGTTTAAATAAGGTTAGATTAAGTATATAATATATAAGGGCAAAATCGTAAAAAATGTGTAAAATAAATCACGGGCAGTATACTTTCTAAGAAAGTAAATAAGTTGAATCTTGTGAAATCAAGGATTATGGTGACTTTGAACACTTTTTGTCAATACCTTTGAATCCGCACTATTATCCTAATTTTTTATTCGCACTTGAATAATTAAAGTTTTTGCCGAAAACTTCAATCGTGGAAGGGATTAGCCAGAAGGAGTAATCAAGCAGTTGAAATTCTGACACGCAACCTCCGTGTCGGTTAAAACCGAAGCTTAAATAATTCCCAATTCTTGCAACTTCATCCGAAAGTCCACCCTTACGACATGAAGCAGTCGTTCACCCTTACCTTTGATCCTCCTTACGATATCGCTTTACGTGTAGCTTCATTCTTGCCGGTAAATTCCATCATTTCCTGAATTGGTTTAATTTGAGGTTGTTGATTCTATGTTTTCATTATAATGCTCTTCATGATATTTACACAGTATTTGATTGATCGTAGTCATGTTTGATTATCAATGGAAATTAACAGGTTCGAGATGTTTGCGCGCTCGGAAGTTGCTCGAAATTCTGGTCGGAATTATGCGGGGCGGATCATTTGTGGGTTGAGCTTACTAAACATAGATGGCCTTCTCTATGTTTGTCTGACGATCCCTTGATTTCTGATCATTCTAATTCTCAACTCCACTTAAGGGTAATATAAACACCCCCGTTTTCAATTTGTTTGATAAAAGTGGTTTGGTGTTTGGGTTGTATTTGTGCATTTGGCAAAGGGAATGAAATTAAGGGTATCGCCCCTCTTAGATTTGTTGGGATAATCTCTCCAAATGAGGCTCATTTCTCTCTGGCTTATTGAGGAAAATTTCTGTAAAAATAAGATAATTTTAACAAAAGATGAGTGTAGAAAAGTAATAAGTTTAGTGAAATTAAGATATTTTAGCATAAATTAGTTTAGTTCAACAAACATTGAATAAGTACCGTAGGGATACCAAAGCTTTAATCAACTAATATTATTACTAACATTTTTTTCGCCAAAAAATTGCAATAGTTTAATCTTTACATTTGTCATTGAACGACTTTGACCACTAATAACTTTATTTATTTTTGCAATGAATTATAAAAAGTTGATATTTTAAAATATATACTTTGACCATTGATAACTTTATTTATCTTTTGCAATGAATTATAAAATGTTGACATTATAAAATACCATAAAGTTAATCCAACATAATTTTTATTGATACAATTTTTTTTTAAAAAATTAGAAAAATTATAAGGTCAAAATTAGGGCATGAAACTGTTGCAATTATTAGAAATGGAGATTAGTATTTTGTAATAAGTAAACAATTTGCTAGGGTTTTTTCTCTTTTGTGTATAAAGAACATTAAGTGGCAAGCCAATAAATGATGTAGATGGATTCAATCCCATATCTTGGTTACCACTTCAAGACTTAGAGCAGCAAAACTAGTTCGCATCCAAAGTTAGGTTACTTTGTAGGAGTAGTATTTGGCAGAATGGTGAGGGAAATTCTTGGTGGTAGATCTTAGTGGAAAGTTTTAAAATTATGTAGTATTATCAAAAGATGCTTGACTTGTTAGTCTTGCTAAGAAAAGTTTGGCAGTCATCCTACAAGTATGGGATGCATAAGTGACCAGAAATGTGAGTTGTGCAAGAGAATAGTTTGCATGCACTGTGTCACCTCTGTGTTACCAACTTTTAGGGTGCACAAAATAGTGTGTTTAATTTTATGCAAACTAAATAGTGAGTGAGTGTGAGGGAGTAAGTGGTTTGTGAGGAAAACACAATATTTGTGAGGGGTATTTTAGAATTTGGTGTGCGGAGACCATTTAAAATACATAGTAACTATTTTAGTTTGGTGATTGTCAGTGTACTCCCATAATTATTAATAATGAAGTTACCCTACCTAGGGGTCGAAGCTTGTTTTTTCCTGATGGGATTTCCACGTAAATTATTTTAATTATTTCTTCCTTCCCTTCATTTTTTTCCTGTTATTGTGTTCAATTGTTGCTCCATCCCCAATGGAAATTAATAGCAGAGATTTGCCATTTTAAGAAGTGCGGCCATTTCTAATTTGTGAAAATAGTCAAAATTTGCAATTTTTTAAAAATTTATGTAGTAGGGATATGATATATAATAAAACAACATATTATCTTATCTATAATTTCCTAAAGAGACCTGTTCTCATAAAAAATATGGGCATAATATGCTTCCATGGGTGTAATGTTTCTGGTTCTTGTTGAAAACATCCCTTGGATCTTGTTGTGTATGCACTTCATAGAAACATCAAAGCTCACAGACCAGACTTATTCTTCTGACCGAGAATTTGTTCCTAGAATTTCTCCTTTTCATGCTCTGACATCAACTGTCGGTCTTTGGTGGTGTTATTCTGTTGCAGTCAAGCTTAAGAATGAATGCAGATTATGCCATGGAGTCATTTAGCTGTATTTTACAATTAAAAATCTTGAGATGTTTCTAGTTATAATTTTTTTCCACTTCATTTTTACATTTTATTGATGTTAGTGATTATGGGTTACTGCTTTCATAAAAATTAAAATATAGGTATTTAAGTGTTCTTTTCTGGTCATTAGGGGTTTCGAGTAGGCTAATAAGTTACCTTCCTCTTGGAAAACATTTACATACCTCAACAAGGAATTATAGATTTTCTCTTCCCCAAAAACCTTTTTAATACATGGTTGGCATATTTTGCATGTGGTAACTTAACTATGTGAATTTTATGATGCAGAAGCCTATCATGCTTGCAATGCTTTTGGTTAATCTCATTGGTTACTTTTTTACGGTTGATGATTCTTATAGGATTGGAAGGCGTTTTATGTTAAAAGACACCATGAGATTGGAAGTAGAGTCGTGAAATTTGTAGAGCAATGCTCCTCTGTTTCATTGGAGGTTCAGGATTATCTCAAAGCAATTCAAGAACTCTGGTCTATGCAGGTTGATTTTGTGGATGTGCAGATGTTTCTGTTCAGGCAAGAGCTGAGTGTCTTACTGAACTTGGTTGGATTGCACTACTGTGTCAGCTGGCTTGAAGTACCGGTATGATATCTATCCTTTCTATTCATACTACAAAGTACTAATTTAACAAAAATGTAAGTTTTTAAGTATTTCACAGTTATTAGCTTCTTGGTAAAAATAAGGTGCTGTTTGACATTTGAAGATAATTAGGCTGTTACAAGACATTTGTTGCTTGATGTCAATTATGCATTTAATATGGCTAGTACTACAGAGCACCTAACATGCACCTGGTGCACCTAGAGTTTGGTGCACCCAAGGGTACATTTTGTTCATTTTATAAACTTTTGCTCATTGGAGTTTCAAATGACCAGAAAAATACTTATGGGTGAAGGTTCATTCTAGCCCTTATAAAAATTTGTACTCAGAATCATGATTTGTACTAACTGATTAGCCTGTGTTTGTATTACCGAACTCAAAACCATAAGCAATCCTTGAGCCAAACATTGGTTGAAAGTATTTGTATTACCTACCAAGACACTTATTCTGGGAATTTAGAGCCTGTTATTATTGTCACTGCTGGTCCCCCAAAGTTTTGTATTTTTCAAAATCAGGAAAGTCTTTTCAGAACCACTTTAGGAGTTGAGGAGAGTTTACGATGATCCTTTTCTCCCATCAAAGAGTTGGTTTCCATGGCTTGGATGAAGGTTCCCTTGATCTGCCTAGTATTATTACCTGTTCAGTGGACTGAAATATATATATATATATATATATATATATATATATATGGATGGTGTTGATTATTGAAACTGCAGACCATGTATAAACAATCATTTCGGATTGAAGGGAATGCTTCAGTATTTCTTGTATTGCATTCTTTGACCCATGCATATATATGCTCAGAAATATAATAAGCTTATTTGGCTAGGAGCTGGGATGTCAGGGAATCATTAGTTTGATTTTTCAGGCTTCAGAATTCTGTGAAAGTTGGTCTTCTTAGTGCTCTAGAGTTTCTCCAACCTTTTGAGCACCCTTTTTTTTCCTAAAATGAAGAGATCAATTTGAATGTACTTTCAGCTTCTCTGATATTCTGATCAAGTTCTGTAGTTCATGTTACTTTTGACTCTGGTCAAACATTGAGTTGCAAGAACTGTTAAGTATCGCTACTTTCTTGGACTGATTGACTCCCGTGACAACCAGATTAATGTCATACTATCAATTTTAGCTAGGTACCTAATGAAATTTCAGAGGATAGTGAATGTTTGATTGAGTTAAAATAATTTTATGCGATTTATTTTCATTCAAATTGGCGTCGGTATTATACTAGCCTACTCTCATGCTAAAGTTACCTCTTCCATGATATTTTAAGACAAGGTTGCAACAGTTCCTTGCATGGCCATTTGTCTAAGGTATATTGTGGATGCAAATATATTAGTCTATCACTAGAACTTGCAGAATATTTTTGTCTTTGGAATGGACTAGAATCCAGTTCAATGATCAATGTTGTACTTTAAGTATGGATCAGCTTCAATAAGCTCTCAGAAGACCTTTGAATCACTTTAGGAAAGGAAGTGAGATGAGGTAGGACTGATAGGAAATTATTGAATCAGTGACGAGATTTCAGATGTTCAAGTAGGGGGGTTATCAATGATGGAAAGAGAAAAATGGAGGGGAGTCTAGGTTTTCTGCATCCTGAGTTGCATGGAGCCATATTGTTTATTGTGGTTACAACCGGTCCGATTCTAACGTTAATGCTAGCCAGCTGCCTCACAACTGTGATAACTATTTTTCCTGAGTTTTTTGAGGCTGGACTTGAACTGCAAGCAATTTCAACTTTATTCTACTATGAACTATAGTATTCTTTCAAAAATGAACTGAATTGTTATGCAGCTACAATATGTTATGGATGCCCTTCAAGGCTCTGACATTTCTGAGAGACAAGTTTCAATAAAATGGTGGAAAGTGGGCCGATGGTCAAATGGGTTTCGCTTGCGAGATGAATTTCATTATCGTGTGCTCTCGTTGGCCGATCTTGCTATCGACAAACAAGAGAATGTTCTGGGGGTTCTTTCTAGAGGTGCTATCTATGAGGTGATACGCATCCAGATATCTGTCGTAAATACATCATCTGTTCCTTGGACATGTCAAAGCCGGCCGTTACTTGAATGTGAACCTTAACTTGCTGATGGTGTGGGCTTTTGTGTGGTATATATGTACACATATAAAGATTTGCAATTGCTTGTGTAAATAATGAGCATGCTGGAGATGTGCTCTAAGACTCTAAGAGCAACACCTTTTCCCCCAAAGAAATATTTTTAAGAAGGGAAGCACAGACAAAACTATTGGACAGTAGTTTATGCACAGGATGTAAATATATATTGTAAATCTGTTCGACATAGATGCTTGCACATTATGCATTGGAAACAGTACGAAGTTTTATACTTCATACAAGGCAAATTGACTTGGTTCTTTGGTCATCTGCTTACTGATGTGCTTGCTTGTGTTTCAAGTTAATGCTACTTATTTTTGGAAATTAATCTTTTAGGCTTAATCTAGGTATGAATTATTTTCGTAGATAATCTATAAATAAATACAAATGCTTGATATCATTCTCAATAAAAAGATACCCTGTACGCCTGACTATGGCCATGAGATTGCTACAATTTGAATTAGGTTAATTCTTATTGTTGACTAGGACAATTTTTAATATATCTTTGATGAATTGAAAAAAAAAAAATTATCATTGGTAAACTTTAACCCTAGTCATATGAATTCAAGTTGCTTATCACTAATTTGTTCCAAAATGTCAGTTTAGAGCAACACAAGTTTGAATATTGAAGGTAATCGATTGGATTTTATCACTTCTTGGATTGAATTTAATGAATTGCTATATAATCTATATTATAATCGTAACCATCAAATTTTTTTTTTTGTGATATTAGGGGTACAATAATCCTTTCTCTGTGTATGAATGATAGCTTGTTAGACTAAGAATATAACCACTTAGAAGCAAGAGCACCTACTTGAATTGTTTACTAAGCATTCACGCATAGCACGTTAAGCTCATAATTTTAAAGAAGCATTTTTTTTTTTTTTTATTTCTGAAGCATTGTGCGGTAAACTCATTACAACAACCTATATTTAGTAGTCATGTTAGACTCCTATGTGAACTAGGACAAGTCCCGAACCCTAGTTTGATAATAATACAAAACACCTTTCCTAAGTAAACAATGAAAACAAATGTTTGGTCAACAAGAAAGATGATTCTTACTCTAGCAAGAAATCCGAACCACATACTTAGTCTAAACATGCCTAAACTGAAGAAATAACAAAATTGCTTAAATCTAAACTACGTTAAGCCCAATTAAGTGAAACAGATTCAAGTGAATTCCAAAAACCTTGGGGAAAAATATTAAGTAGGCCGATAGTCTTCAAAGCATGTCAACTTGGATTCATGTAACCCAACCTTTGTCTTTCATCCAACACAAGACCCATCGGATTAAGTAGCAAAGAAATGAGCTCTTCAAGAGCACTCCATTTCAAACTCACATCATTCTCCCCCTAGTCAAAAGAATTTGCCTTAAATTCTCATCATCCAAGTAAGGGGATAGATCACCTACATTGAAGGTTGCACAACAACCCCATAAGCATCCGAAAAATAAATTTTATAAGCACTATCACCATAGATTTCTAAAACCTCAAACGAACCATCTACCCTAGGCATGAGCTTGTTTTCCCTTTTGCTTGGGAATTTTTTCTTCTCAAGTGAAGTCATACTGAATTTCTAGGCTTGAAAATAGGTTGTTTCCTGTTCTTATTAGCCCAACTCCTGTAATTTCTTTTTGTCTTCTCTATTTGTGCCTTAACTTGTTCACAAGTTTTTCTGAAATATCTCCAAATGCTTCTTAGCATCAACGTGAATATCATCCTCATATAATGATAGACAATAAAGAGGGAAGAAAAGGATTCAGTCCATATACTATCTCAGAATTAGAATGGGCTATAGTAGTTGAATGAGAACGACAATAAGCAAACTCCGCATAACATAGCTTCATATCCCAAAGGTCTTATTCGTCACCTTCATTTGTACATCTTTTTTAGGGGGATGAAAAGTACTAAAGATCGATTTCGTACCTAACGAACGCCACAAAATTTTCCAAAAGTGACTAAGAAACTTGGAATTACGATTAGAAACCTTATTTTTTGGAATACTATGCAAACAGACTATTTCTTCAAAGAACAAATTAGGAATATGTTGAGAATCACCTATTTCATGTATAGGAATAAATGTATCATTTTGGCAAAACGATCCATCAAAACCATTATTGCACTTACCCCTTCAAGTATGAGGAAACCTAATATTAAAATTCATGCTGACGATATCCCATGGACTCTACTCAATAAGCAAAGGAGTATATAACCCCTAAGAAAAGGAAATCTTAGCCTTTTGGCAAGTATCACACATAAACCCTACAACCTACACATCTTTCACCATTCAAGGCTAATAAAAGTATTCATAGAGAATATCCATTAGTCTTTTCCACACCAAAGTGTCCAACAATAGCACCATTTTGCACATCTTGAATAAGTTATACCCTAACACCATCATTAGGAATGCATAACTTGTTCATACAAAGCAAGAAATCATCTTGTATTGAAAAGACTTTTGATGGCGCCTTAAACTCTTGAGCAAAATCAACATTTGTATCATATAAGCCCTTGATATGGTCAAAACCAATTATTATAGCATCCACCAGGACTAATAAATATGCTCATATTGAAAGTACATCTGCTACCACATTAGACTTGCCCTATTTTGACGAAAATATGAAAGATTGAAAAATTCCATCCATTTATATTGTTTAAAGTTTAGTTTCTGTTGTCCATGGCTGAATTTTTATGCTTTGAGATATAAGTGTAAATTAAAAGGCTTGGGTCACAAAAAATGAGACTAATTATCCAAGGCATGCACAATAACATAAAACTCACGAACATAGTTAGAATATTTATACTTTACTCCACCCAACTTTTCACTAAAATAAGTTGTAGGCCTCTTCTCTAGAATCATAAGTGCACCAATACCCACACCATTAGCATTGTATTCAACCTCAAATAATTTGTTGAAATATAGTAAAGCTAAAATAAGCGCAGTACACAAGCAATCCTTGATTTCTTCAAAAGCCTTTTGAGATGAGTTATTCCACTTTAAATTACCCTTTTTAGTTAACCTAGTAAGAAGGGAAACAAGAGAAGAAAAGTGTCTAAAACACACTAACCTTTTTAGGATTAACCTTTATACCATCCTTAGACACAATGTAACCAAGGAAAGTAATACTCTCCACCATAAAATCACACTTTTCTAGTTTTCCATACAGCTTTTGTTCATGTAAACACTCAAGAAAATGTCAAAGATGGCATAAATGCTCAATAGAATCCCTACTATGAACCAGTATATCTTCAAGATAAACAATAATTAACTTATTTAAGAAAGGATGTAATACCTCATTCATGAGATTCATAAATGAACTAGGGGGATTGCAAAGATTGAATGGCATCACCATCCATTCATATAACCCTTTTTGTTTTAAAAGATATTTTCCATTCATCCCCTACACGAATAAGCATTTGATGATAACCACTATAAAGATCAATCTTGGAAAACGCCATAGCTCTATGTAATTCATCTAACATGTCTTCTAGATATAGCATTGAAATTTGTACTTTATTATGATGTTATTCACACCCCTTAGCTTTAATCAATGCACATACACCAAGTTACATTCTTCTTTGGTACCAATGAAGCTATAACCACACAAGAACTCATACTTCTCAGCTAGATCATGTTCAATTAGCTCTTTAATCTACCTTTGAAGGTCCTTAGAAGCCTCATGATCACATCTATTAGCTTATTTATTTGGTAATCTAGCCCTTGTAATAAGATCTATTGCATGGTTGATTCCTCTTAAGGGAGGTAATTCCCTTAGAAAGTTCTTCTAAGAAAATATCTAAAAATTGAACAAGTAGATCAATAAGAGAAAAATCTTTTCATTGGAATGAAGGTGTTATTGAAGTTTCTTTGATGACCAAAGCTCACTATACTCCACATCCTTCAATTTCATGTTTAAACTCCATAGAAGACAAAATTAAGACAAAATCCTCCTTAGACTTATGTAGTTGAGCATAATACTCCTTTGGTGATAAAGGTTGCAACATGATTCATTTCTTACAATATAAAATCAAATAAACATTAGAATCTCCTCTATATCTTACCTTCCTTTCAAGTTACCAAGGTCTCCCATGTAGGATATGGCAAGCACTCATAAGCATTATGTCACATTATAATTCCACCTTGTAATTCCTAATTGAAAAGTCCACTAGTGCTTATTACTTCACTTTTAAGCCTTTTGAATATATCCTATAACCAATTCAGCTTATGTGGATGTACATATTCATAAGTGGATATATTCTTCTTCAAGACTAATTTTGTAGAGGCAACATTCGTGCATGAGCCATCATCCATTATCACATTACAAATCTTATCTCCAAATTTGCATGTATGAAAAAGATTCTCCTGTTGTTCTATAGTAAGCAAGATATCTGTATGTAGTACATTTCTTATAACCAAAGATTAATAAGGATCATCAGCAAAAGAATCTTATTCCTCCTCTTTAAATTTAAGCAACATATCATCTCCCTAGGTTCAAATAAGAAGTTATATTTCTTCTTTTCCTCTTCGTACTCATAGTAATGTTTTAGGTTAAGAGGATGTTTTGAAGGACGTTAATTAGCTATATGTCCTTTCCCTTGATATTTGAAGCACTTCATTCAATTATCAAACTCTTCTTTTGAAATATAAACCTTTTGTTTGTCTACTAGCTTCTTTTCATCTTTACAAAACGCATCTTTTCTTGGAGAAGTGAAAGGTACTTTAAAATTACTAGAGGGTCAAATTTGTGAGTAGTTGGCTTTAGTAGAGTTATATGCCTTGGAATCACTCAAAATATGTCTGTAAGTTTTTCCCTTGTCCATATTCTAATGAGATTCAATCTTTAGTGCTAACATCATAACTTCCTACAATGAGATATACTTGGTCAGTTTAATCTTCTTTGTAATAGACATATTAAACCCTTAATAAAATGAGAAATACTCATAGACTCCTTCTCACTAAGATTACATACACATACCAAAGTAAAACGGTCAAATTTAGCAATATAAGCTGCCATAGTCATATATCTTGAGAAAAATTTGTGAGCTTGGCATATTGCTCTTACTCAAAGTCATTTAGCACATATTTGGCTCGTAGCTTCTTCTTTAAATCATTCCATATCCTAATATTTTATTTCCCATATCTATCTCTCTTAGATTTCAAGCCTTCATACCATATCCACATATTCTTAGTAAGACAAAAATATATAAGCACATTGAATACTTTCTCATCATCATAGCCATTAAACTCAGAAATCTTCTAAACTTGTCTTTCCCATTAAAGAAAATCTTTGGGACTTCCCAACCCTAATCTTCCAACTCAATTCCCTTATCATCAATGGTACCATTAGGTTAGTTGGATTCATCTCCATAATCATTATACTTAGATCTATCCTCCTTGTTAAGAAAATAGTGAATTGAATTTGGTAATAAGTTTTTTTATCAAATACTATTCAAGGCATCCAATTATTCTTGAGATTTACCTAACTCTGCCTCCACAACCCTTAACTTTGAAATTTACTCACAATTTGAAAAAACATGTCCTCATATATAGTTATGTTGTGAAACAATTGATTCTTGGGATATTTCTTATTCAGCTTCTTCTATAATGTATCTCCCTAAATGAAACTTTGCAAAAATAAAAAATCTTGTAAAAAATATTGAGTCTTAAATACTTTCTTGCTATATGAACATTTACACACTAATCTATCCAAAACCTCAACTTACTAGTAATTTACACACAAGTTTCTTCAAGCTGGGGATTTGTTATTATTTAACTTAATGAAAATTTACATAATTAATATTCAATATTTAAGGATTCCACCCACAAAAAGAATCACTCAAATTTCATAGCATAACTCAATTTATGGCCAACCCATCTAGCTAGATACAAAACCTTAATATTGCTCCGAATAGCACAAAAACTCACAAAATGCTTTGATACCAAATTGATATGAATTTAAGATGATTATCACTAGTTTGTTCCTAAACGTCAGTGATAAGTCTCAATTATATATATAAATTAAGGGTATATTAGAACCACTTGTATGTAATTTAGATGCATTTTAGTAAGTTTAGTTAAATTTTACTTATTTACCTTCATATAACGCGTTCATGGGTTTTCGTAGTGTTTTTTGTTTTTTCAAAATTTTTGAGAATTCTGAGTCATGAGACAAGTTCAAGATCTCATAAGAGGAGTTGAGATCTCATGGGACGAGTTTAAGATTTCATGAGATGAGTTTAAGATGTAATGGATAGATCTTATCGAGTCTTGGAAGTCTAGATAAAGCAACACGAAGCTACAAAAATTGGTTAGTCATTAGCCGATTCACGAATGAAGCAAAGAAGTGGAATAGAGGTTGCACCAATTTGAAATAGAGAGACTTGGCCAAGTATAGCAGAAGACTAGACCAAGTGTAAGCACAAAATCAGGCAAAAAGTTGCTTGTAGGCGAAAAAGTGAAGAACGAGAGGATACTCGATCAAGTCCATGCTAGAATTGCAAGTTTTGCTATTCCTTGAATTTTAACCTGATGAGAAGACACTTGATCGAGTGCTCTTTAGGTTGGCTGTTTTTCTGCGCCTTTTTATTTCAAGCCTAACCCGATTGTTTTGTATATATACTATATGCTTTTTTAGGTTTTAGAAGAGGGTTGACATTAGGCTTTTAGCAGTTTTTCTCTAGTTTTCTCTTTAGTTCCATAGCACTCGATCGAGTGTCTTGTAGTTTTTGCAGAAATCAGCATTCTGGCAGAATCAGAAAAATGGCCAAAATAGAGGACACTCGATCAAGTACCCTCTAAAAACAACACTTTTTATAATACCCCATATTTTAGACATTATATTAAAACGTTTATATGCTAAGCTGTATTTAAAATTATATATACATTATATTTAGCATTTTAAAAATTTATTTTAAGAAAGTTTTAGTATAATTAAATAATTTTAAAAGTATTTTGGTGCCAATCATAATTATGGACCTCAATTTTAATATTTATTTTACAAATTATTAAGAAAATCATTTAATAAATATTTAATTCCTTAATTATTCCATTAAATTTTCAAAAAGCCCTTCAAAATATCCCAAAAAATATTTTGAGTATATTCTTTTATTCTATAATATTATACAAGATTTAAATATAATATTCTTAACAAAAAATATCAGTTTAAGTTATTTTAAAGATTATTTTAATTTAAAACCATTCTTGTTAAAAATTGGATATATTTACAAAAAAAAATTCAACCTTATCTAATAATGGGCAGGTTCCATGATTAGTACTTTAAAAAAAATATTATATTTATTTTATCCTAATTTAAAGTAATTTAGTTGAAAAGATATTTTTAATTTAAAAAATAAGATTTTGAAATAAAAATATTCTCAACCTTATCATGGCCGTCTGCCGTGATTTATATTTAAAAAAAAACGTTCATTTGTGAAACGTATCTTTGTTAACTAATTTTAATTAGTTTGTTTTGAATTAAATGATTTTAATTTATTAAACTATTTAATAATTAAATTATTTTAAAAACAAAAGATTTTTATGAAAATTTGGATGATAATTATCATTTTAAATTCATACTTATCTTTAATTTTTAAATCCTAAAAATTTACCCTAATTTTTACTGTAAATAGACTCTTAGACTTCACCTAATTATTCACGCAAAAATCATTAAACACTTTCTACTTTTCTCAAACTTTCTCCCTCTCTCTTTAGCCACTCTCTCTATTTCTCTTGCCACTTTGAGCCTTCTCTTTCCCTTAACTATTTTATTGTTTAATTTTTTTGCAAATTGTTTAATTCTTAAAACTATTTTTAAATTTAATTAAAGTTTTAATATTTTATGCATAATTATTTTGTTGCATTATATTGATTACTTCATTTTAATTGATAGGAGGATCATCTTGAAACTTAGTAGGAAGTTTCTAGGATGTATTAGAATTTAAGGTACGTATATATGTTAATCTTTTTATGTGAAATTGAATGTTTTGTTGTGAAATTTTGTGAATTATATTATGTTAACCTATAAATTATATTTTTATCAAGGTTAAAAAATTTTAATATATATTATATACATAATTTTCTAGATAATTTTTAATTGGAATTTAGCCATACACCACTAATATATATATATATGTATGTATGTATGTATGTATGTATGTATGTATGTAGTTATGTATGTATGTATGTATGTAGTTATTTATTTAAAATTCCGATTATAAAAAAAGGAATGATATAAATTTACCTTATTTATTTAATGTTTATCATGTTTTAAAAGGGTCGAATGACATTTGATATTTAATAATTTTAAATGAGATTTAATAATTAAAGCAATGTTTTTTTATTTAAAGAATTTATTAAAAGAGTTATAAAAAGAAGAGTTTTTCTTCCGTTGTAATATGGTCATATTAGTTAGCACAACCACAACATGGTGATACGTGGCAGTAACACCCCTAAGTTACTAAAATTATTATTATTATTATTATTATTATTATTATTATTATTATTATTATTATTATTATTATTATTATGTTAGTAATTTGAGGGTGTTATAAAGTGGTATCAGTTTTTCAGGTTATAAAAGATAAAATTAAAAATAATAAACTTGTGGGTAGACATAGCAATGGAGGTGATCAAGTATAACACTCTCTGTCTAAGGAAGGTTCGACCGACCTGGGGGAGTGTTCCGTAAAATAATGGTTTATAGCAAGAAAAAGCTCACGTTAACGTCGCACGTAACTTACCTGGGAAACTATTGGCTTGATTTACCCGCATAGAAGTCAAGTACACTATTAAAAGTTTTGAAAATAAAATAGTTGCAAAATAAAAGAATTTCAAGCATACTTAAGTATAATCAAGGAAGGTCGAATTAATTGACCAATCTAGATTAATTGTTGCAAATTTAGGTTATAAACTTTCTTAAGAATAGGAGAAAGTATGTTTCATGTAAGTTAAATCAAGTAAGTGTGAATTTTGTGATTAAATGTATCCAATTTTTTTCATATGCCTATTTATAGTCAATTAAAAGCCAGGTATTTTAATCGAGAATTTCGTTACATGGGAAAAGAGTTAAAAGAACTTTACGAAATAGTGCAAGATTATATTGATTTAAGTGCAAAGTATGAAGATGAGAAAGTAGGAGAAGCCTATAGAGTGCTATTAGTCCTCATCTACCTTAATACAAGCCTTTAAAAGAAAAGTATAAAAATGTACTCAAACCATACGAAACTAGGAACTTCATAGATCATAGTTTCTAAGGAGATTGGTTAGCCACACTAGATCACTTATTTCATGATCTAGCATACTTAAAGTGGAATGGAAAGAAAAAGAACATATCACTAAGAGAGTAAGGAGGGAACCATCATTAACTAAGGAAGATGAGGAAGAATTTGACCCCTCTAGCGTTCGACCTAATCCATCATCATCATCATCATCCAAACATGCAGAGGACTATGGTTCAAAGAATCAAACAAGGACCTATAATAGGATTAGTAAATAAGCCTAGGAGGCAATTTTAAGTTATTTCTTTCATAAGCCTAATCATTTGTTTATATTGAATAAATTGTGAACATCTTGGTAATCTAAATAAAGTGAATGTTTATTTTAAGATTTATATGTTTCATGTGTTTGAATATAGATTCAACATGATTATTTGATCGTTCAGGCAATATGTCGAGTCGAATGCTATACCAAAACACTCTAACCACCCGAAGTGGCCTTAGGAAGAAAGACAAGCACCTAACCGTTTTAACTCAATATCTAGCTCAAGTAATGACTAATAAATTAAATAGGCAGCTAGAAAATGACACCTTTGGGGAGATCTTCAAAAGAATTTCTAGTAGTAAACCTATGAGCTATAACGAAAAAAAAGACCCGAAAAGCCTAGAAAACTGGATTAAGGGAATTTGATAAGATGTTTGATGCTTTAAATTGTCTCGAGAATATGAAAGTAAATAGGCAGTCCTTTACCTTAAGGAAGAAGCCGAGTTATGGTGGTCATGAAAGAACTCGTGATTTTTTTCGGTTAACCTTCAAAGAAGCCCTAAGAAATAATTTCTATTCACTTTTCCTTAAGACACAAAAGTGTATGAAATTTACAAACCATAGAATGGGATCCATGACAGTTAATGAATACTATGCTAAGTTTATTTAACTAATGAGAATTGTTTCAGAGGTAGTCTTAACCGAAGCTATGAAAGCACAGAGGTTTGAACAAGGCCTAACCTTAACCTTGCAAGGGAAGCTAGGAGGGATCACTTTCAAAACCTTAGATGAGGTGTATAGGAGAGCCACCCACTTGTATGGGATTAGGGGAAGAAAATTAGACAACCAAGCCTCGGGAGAAAAGAGAATGGGGAATGAAAACTTTCATGGAGGTGACAAAAGGGCTAGAACCAATGGAAATTTTCAAAGAAAAAGAGACTTTAAGGGAAACCTTGGTAAGGGAAGAGAAAACCAAGGGACTGGTGAGAAACCTAAGAGAATTTTTCATTACAAGAGGTGTGACAAGAATCACCCCAAGAGGGATTGTGTAGGTAACCTTGTAAACTGCCATTTCTATTAAAAGTTGGGATATCAAGAGTAAGAATGCTATAAAAAGTCCTCTGGTAGCCCTAGTGTCCCTGCCCAAAATGGAAAACCTCCTCAAAATGGTCAATATAGTTCAATCCAACCAAACGAGAATCCTAAACCTGCGTTAGGTGCAAGTTTCAATCCTCCTAAAGGACGAATGTTTGTTATGGACAGCTGTGAGGCTAGATCCACTTCTAAAGTAATAGCTGATACTTTCTCTATCTGTAATTTTCATGTAAAAGTTCTTTTTGATTCAGGAACATCTCATTCATTCATTTTTAAGACTTTAATAGGAAGTCTAAATTTAGTAGATTCATAATCCATTTCCATAGACGTGTTATAGTTCGAGGAAGTTATGAGTTGTACTAAGATGCATTCTAATATACCTCTAGTAATTACCATAGTTGAATTTTTGTCAGACTTAATAGAATTTGAAATGGGTGACTTAGATGTGATATTGGGTATGGACTAGATGGGAAAATTTAAAGCTAAAATTGATTTCCTTGGTTAAACCTAATAAGGTTAGGGTGACTTATCGAAGAGAAGGGAAGAAACCCAAATTGAAGATTATCTCTGCCTTACAAATAAAGAAATGTGTGCAGAAGGGCTATTTTTTATACCTATATAGTGTTTAAGAAATTCAAGAAGGAGAAGATGGAAATAAGCAAGGGATTCTAGTGTTTTTTTTTTTGGATTTTTTTATTAGAAGAGATTCCAGGAATGCCTCCAATTAGAGATGTTGAGTTTGCCATAGATCTAGTGCCTAGAATCGAACCAATCTCTAAGGCCCCCTATGTGATGGCACCACCTGAATTAAAGAAGTTAAAGACTCAATTGGATGATATGTTAGACAAAGGCTATATTAGGCCTAGTTTGTTACCTTGGAGTGTTGTTTGTTAAGAAAAAAGATGGAAGCATGATGTTATGAATTGATTATAGATAATAGAATAATGTGAATATGAAGAAAAAATACCCACTTCCGAGGTTATACGATATATTTGATATGTTAAAAGGGGCAGGTTAATTTTTAAGATTGATTTGAGGTCTGGATATCACCAGTTGAGGATTGCCGAGCAAGACATCTAGAATAGTGTGTTTAGGACTTGTTACTGACACTATGAATTTACAATAATGACATTTGAGCTGACTAATGCACCCGCGATATTCATGGATTTGATGTTTTGAATTTTTAGGCCCTACTTAGATAGGTTTGTGGTTGTCTTCATTGCTGATATTTTGGTGTACTCAAGGGATAAGGATGATCACGAGTAACATATAAATGTGGTTTTGATGACCTTGAGGGAAAATAATAGGAAAGTTCGGTAATGGTTGCACTAGTAGAAATTGATCAATATACGATGGAGTTTTTAGTACTATATGCGGCGTGAAAAGGCTAACAACATTTAGGATGACAGCAAATTAATAAAATTAATTTGCGGCGTAAAAAATATGCCATAAAACAATAATTAAAATGCGGAAGGTATAAAGAAATACGCCGTAAATTAATGATTAATATGCGGCGGTTTAAGGCTAAGTGGCTTCGCATATTAATCATTAATTTGCAGCGGTTTTAAGCTTGGTGACGCCACAAATGTATTACTTTTCCAAATTAAAAAGTTCCTATAAACGAGTAATAAGCGGCGGGTCTTGGGAAGACCCGCTGCATATAACTGCTTTTTTTTTGGTACGCTTTAATTTGATCCCTACTACGCCCAAATTTCCAAATTCAAATCTGCTATATTACATTTGCAATTTCACCAACCAAGGTACATATATACAAACGATGATCCATCTCTCATTTATATACTAATAGGGTCGTAAAATCACTCATTAAGTGACATCAAAACTACAACCCAATAAATGTACTTGATGTATAAAAACTACAAAATACATAAAAAGGTAATGTGCATAATCTAAAAAAAGTTATATGTCCAATACTTGACCAGTTTGTTGTGGACGACATCGATTTCTTCGGTGCAGAAGGGCTCCTCATTGAATCCTTTGCATACCTAAGATTGATTACCATATCATTAAAGTATATGTAAAATGAAATATATTTGAAAAGTAAAGTTCAAACACGCCATTTTCCACACCTCATTGTATATGTCACTAACTTATGACATATGGTCCTAATTACAAATCTAACCTATATATATTGACTTAAATCGATGTAATCAAGTTAAATACGTCATTTTCTACCCAAAACCGCTCCCATTTGACCTATATTGACTCATATCGTCCTATTCAAAGTGTTTGGGCC